>OY728157.1:1542300667-1543592516 GCA_963277665.1 Viscum album | reverse complement strand
TGGGAATTGAACCCACAACCAAAGTGCGATTGGGATTTATCACCTACCACTGGACTAGGTGAAGTCCCTGGATAGTGTGACTAATTATTTTTAGTTAAATGATTTTATTGATCAATAATAAGTTGATTTGGGTTCTTATGTATTATCAAATGAATACCCTTGGTATAGGAAAATGATTTGATGATTAAGTGATAAATTTTATTTTAGAAGATGTTTGCTTTGTTGGGAACACTATATTCCCAAGGAAAATAGAATACTATGGGGTTTCATTTGTGGAGTAATGGTAGATTTTTATCTATATTTTTATTGTGGATTTATAGTGATTTGGGTTATTTATGGAAATGATTAACCTATAATAGAGAATATGTGATGAGGTTAATTACTTTTAAGTATGTGAATTTAAGAGTATTTGATGTCATTAGGAGATACAATTTAACATGGGAGACTACATAATCAAATTCTTCTATGTTTTGGGTTTCAATATTAGTTTGTATTATATTTAAGGATTTTAAGGACAATTGATTATTGAATGGTATTTATTTAACTTTGGGGTATTGTTGGTTTAATTTTAGAAATTAAGATTAGTGTTTATTTCTATCAAGGAATATCCTTTTGGGGGATCATTAGATCTTTTACTAACAATTTTGGTTTTGATTAATCTCTAAAGACAATGTACATATATAGTTTATCCTGCATGGATCATGTGATTCTACAGAAGTCTATTCTAGCTCTTCCAGTGTGACCAAGTCTTCTTGAATACTCATCGTTTAAAAAAATGAGTTTGTGGTGGAAATTTATTAAATAATGCAACTCTACTTAAAAAGTAAGTATATATCTTTATATTCTTAGTCAATATCATAAATGAATTCCTCATCCTTATGTATTGTAACTTAAAACAAAAAATGTTGTCCGTTTACTTTTCCTACTAGGAGATTAATGATCATTTGTCCCAACACAATTTTTTGGTTTTCTTATTCTTAACATTCTCCTAATCATGATTTATATCCCTATCCATCAGAACTTGACACATAGTTTATCATCCATATCCATGTTTTCCTACCTGGAATCCTAGTATGGGTTGTCTTGGGTGACCTTTATACCTCTCTTTCTTTTAAAGTGATAGTTTTATTGACTCTTTTTCCGATGTGGGACTTTCCATTTTATTCTCAGGCCCAATTTTTTAAAATAGCAAGGATGAAAATTATTGAAGGAGGGGTGAATGTAACACCCCAATCTTCCATGGTACACTTCTCTTTGAATAAAACTATAGCGTGTGTTGTACGCAACATTGAGTTCAAGTACACCATAACTTACCAAACTAGCTGTTTAAAAGAGGTTATGAATAGTATTAACTGAATTTTAAATATTATATTATCCTTATAATTTTAATCCATATTATGAGTTTCTAAGACATGATTTATGAACAAATTCATTTTTTTCAGATAAAAGAAGTATTTTTCAAAAAATGAAATTTTACCACCTTTTAATGGAGAATCCTTTTTAAAACCAATATTTGAAACTTTTATATATTAAATTTGACAAAATAAAATTCTTCTTTAGAATCGAGACATAATAATTTAGTATCAATAATGTTTTGGTGTCTTTCTGAGAACTTTCATATTTGGGTGAATAGTGAAAAATTACTAAATTTTAACTGAAAACAACTTTTTTAATAAAAATAATTTATATTGTTAAATTATAAATTTTAATGGTTTGTAAGTATAAATAGATTATATTTTTTCTATTTAATCCAATGATGGTCATTTTAAGTAATTTCACCTTGAAATTGGACATAAACAAGTGTCAAACTTTTGATAGTTATTATTTCTTAAAAACACGCTTTTTGTTTTAACAACGGGAATTAATTTTAAATTAATTTCTGCCACTTATGTGTTTTGAATTTGGAAAAATGGATTCCATATTTGTAATTAGGATGTTCAAATTGTGTAAATAGGTAACTTTTATTTTTATACATTTTGGATAATTACTTCGGTAAATATTTTATTTACCATGGTTAAAGGGTAAATCCGGTAAACAAGGGTTACAAAAATAATATTATAATAATACTAAATTACCCTAAAACATGTCTTAACACTATTGGTTGATAAATGTTCAACCATGGGAATATTTGGATCGATTTTGGGACCCCATGGATCCACTTGTAAGCGATAGGGACATTTATTTTAATTAAGTTAAAATGAATACAAAAATGGCACAAGCATATATCTTTTAGGAAAACAATTGTTACATATTGTTATATATGTTTGATTTTAGACTATAAATATTCATTATAAAGATAAAAAGATTTAATAAATAATTATATTTTATTTATAATTTTTAGACATTAAATAATTTAATTTATTTATGACACAATGGTGATGCAGTAATTACAATAATAGTGAAAAAATAGAATAATTGATATTATAAATACCCAAATAAATATAATTTTAGACTTTTATTGAATTAAACTAATTTTCTAGGTTAATATGACATATTAGTATTGATTTAATTAACTTTTTTAGAAGTAATAATTCTGTTATGAGTTTAAAAAAATCAACTATTGAATAGTTTCAAAATTGACATAAAAGAGTTTTTAAAACAAATATTATATTATTAATTGATATTAAATTCCTAAAAATATAAGGTTCTTCCAAGAGACTTATACCATGATATGTGTATCATTAATGGACACTTGGGGGTCTCTTGGATGTATATGGTAAGTTTATTAACCATATAATATAAAAATACAAAGTGACATGGTAAATGTCAAACTAATTAACTAAGAGTTAAAGAAAAGATAAGGTTAATATAGTAACTCAAACCTGTCTAAATTATATTGGTTGATTGTTTTCTTACCTATAACCACCTTAAACTTTTAATAATAAACTTTGGAGCCATTATAAACCGAATATGAATTTATTATAAATTACTATTTCTATCTTTTCCAAAGGTGCCCCTCACCCCTCTTATAAAAGGGCACTCCTCCTTCTCATTTCTTCACACCTTCAATGCCTTTTGGTTCGGCCAAACCCTGCCCAAATACTCTATAAACTTCCATCAATACAACCTAGAGACCTTAGTTTGATCAGAAAGTCATCCTAAGGATCCCTTTTGATCAAATCAAAAGGAAGAACCCGAAGAAGAGGTAATGTTTTCAACACCCCTTTTCAAGTTCCTTTCTTCTTCCACTTCTTCTTTCTTTGTTATTACCGTTATAAAATAATAACTCCAGTATCATATATATGATGTGATTTTATTATAAATATGGTACAACCATATTCAGTATTCTATCCACCCTTTGAATAACATGTCACCATACGTGCGTACGTACGGCTTACCGTCTCTACGTCGTGGTGTAATTGTTATTCAATATATTATTATTTGGATGGGTATAATAATGATGTTTAAATCATATAAATAATAAATATAACATAATAATGATTCTGTATATATGATATACCATCCAATTATATATTATTTTAATATCAAAAGAATGATATTGTCGCTTGTGCGTACGTACGGACTACCGTCTCCACGAACGTGATGAGATTCATTCTCCATCATATCCATTCAAGTATAATTCTCATTTGATGATTAAAAATAATATTTAAGTACTTGATATCATTCTGTATATGAATAATATACATCCCATTAATAACAAATATGGCTCACATAATAAAGAATATAAAGTAAAATGAACCCGTTAACACCCGAAATGACGATAATTCTAAGATATTATTAACAAATCAATGTTAAAAGATCATATATGATATCATATTAATGAATATGATTCTTTTATAATTAAATAAAAATTATTTCACCATTATACAGGAGGTTAACCTACCTTCGACCAAGGAAAAAGTACAAAGTAAGGGGTTTCTTATCTCACTTTTAATTCCGTGACAATTCCATTGTTCACTACTTATTTATTACATGTGGTGTGTGTACTGCCCATGTTTGTATTCATTGTGTAATATACTTTAATTCATGTATATTTACGTCATAATTGTTTGATCCTTCTTTCATGGGTGTATGTTTTGTATGTTACCAAATCAATAAGGGAATTTGAAATTTTAATTTCCACTCATTTGGCATTACGCATACTTCATTGATTATTTTACTCCAAGATTATGTGTGGAATCACTATTCATTTTATTATGTCATAATTTCCACTACCCTTTCTATGGAAATACTTTTTATACACATAATCACTCCATTGATAAATTCTCAAGTCATCGTTATGAACTTGATAAGAGTACATCACCTCGCAGATCACAACACTTTCCACTACCCTTTCCACTACCCTTTCTATGGATACACTTTTATGTAATAATTCACCAACTCTAGGTATCTAGGGTTAGGGAACTACAATATTTCCAAAGCTCAACCCTTCATAGAGCACATCACCTTGCAGATCACAACCCTTCACGGAGCTCACTACCTCACAGAGCATCCTACTTCGTGATTCTCACTGAGCCAACATGGAACACACTATCTTTGTGAATCTCACCTAAATTAGAATCATTGGAATCATTAAAGAATTTAAAAGTCCCCTAGAAAATATCAATCTCACATAGAACAACCTGCTTCATGGAGCACCCCTTACATCTCAAATTCAAAGTGATCCCAGATTTTCTCTCTCAAAATCATGATGAATGAAGAGAGGTGGCCTCTTATTTATAGGCACGGTCGAATGCAGAGCTCCGGTTCTTTAGGAATGAAATGTGGATCGGCCAAAAAAAATATATGTGGTGCATCTCTATCTTCGTAATGCTTTTCGTAACCGTAAATATCTCTATCAAAACCCTTTGCACTTCCACAAAGCACCGCTACAAAGCACCATTTGCAAATAAAGTCTCGTAATCACATAGCACACCATCACAATATGCATGTTTTCATAAAACATACTTCATGAATACCATCTCTACAAAACTAATTCAATTTTAATATTTTCATGATACCTTTAAGAAAAAACACCTTTCTCAATGCTTTCCATTCCCCAAATTTTGGAACCTAAAAATTTTCCAAACACTAGGAAACAACATCACCTATAAAACTGCTTATGGATTGAACTGTATGATCCTTTTCCTTAAAATCTACCTGTCTATCCATAATAGGATTAAAAAAACACAAACCATGATTCTTTTTTAGAAAAGAACATCCTTGGTTCCAACACTGTCCAGGTAAAAGTGAACGATTCAAGTTATGGTGAACATGATTTAGGTTTACATGTTAGTTTTGAACAACCATTGGGATGATATTATACCATCAGTGGGGTTTTTGTATCATGATTATTAGTACTCCACCATTGGATTAATATCCTTTGAAGGACTTTTAAGAGAGACCTTAAAGGAAACGGTTATACTTTTGATAGCATGTGGGTAGCAGTGGTTGGGTCATAGTTTTGGTGCAAGTTATGGTTTTTAAGGGTAAAGTTCATTCAAGGGAAGATGTTCAATAACCATTAAATGTAAGGATACCTCAGTGGATTGATGATAGAATAATTTGGAGTTATAAAGTTATGGAGTCTTATCTAGGATGGCAGTAAATCTTTAGGGAATTTAGGTTCTTTCTTTTCTTAATTTCATGTTGGGTTATCAAGTTGGTGTGACACTTAACCTCGAGGCCATAGATGTTTTTTCTTTATTGGGGTTCTCTACATTTCACAGCTAAGGAGGTATGAGGTTGAATCATTTTACGATATCAACATGGGTTAGATGGTTCAGGAGAGTGGGTTTTCCTTTTTTAAGGATCTAGTGGTGTTCAAGACCAATAGGGGAAAGACCCTTCATGAACAATTGATTTCCATGGGTGATTGTTTTTTAACAACATAGGGAAATGTTGGGAGAGCTTTTAGGAGAAGGATACCCAATTTATAGCTTATTATCCCAACATTTTTCATAGATTTGGATTTTGGGGGAAAATCCTTGAAGGGTGGAAGAATTTATAGACCCTGTTTTTTCTGTGAAATACTTTGGAAAATTTCTAGGAAAATTTCTATATCCAGGCATTTAGAAGGTGTGAGATTCAAAGGTCGAGTGTGCCAGACATTTATTTTAGAAATAAGTTAAATTTATCAAATAAAAAAAGTGTGAATTTTCTCTAAAAAACTAGAATATCACCCGAATGGGGAGATCATATTGGAAAAATGAGGGAAATGCTGAGTTCAAAGAATGGATTTTACCTTAGGCATGACAAAACCAATTTCTGCGTAGTGTGTTTGTAAAAATTTTGTTGTGGTATTTAATAATAAATTAATTTATTTTTATTTGATAATGCAGCTACCTAATAAACTCTTTTATAAAACCTATTATAAACAAAATTTAGTATTGGCCTCATAACCATAGAATTTGATGAGAGGATCCAGTGGATGAGCTTCTATGGATGAACATCGATGGATCGAGATTTGGTTATCAGTGTGCTAATGGAAATCGAGGATATCACGAACGACAATGATGTGAAATTTTTATTCATTGGAGATTGATCCAAATCGAGGTAGGATGATTAATTCATGAAATTTAATTATGTTAATTTATCTTGGTCGAACACGGATCAATTATGTGAACAAGAATTGGTTCATGCATAAATGGTAGATTTAATTATGATGGATTTATTTGGTACAGTTTTTTATACTATTCATTTTTCTATATATTTGAAAATTGATTGAGGCCACATGAATAAGGTATAAGGTTTGTTCCTCACATATTATTGTTTATGGATTTCTGCCCCATTTATTTTCATCTTCCTCATTGTTATTTTTTTCAATGGTTCGATGAATACCCTGAATTTGATCATTGTGATACCATTATTCATAAAAAAAAGATCAAAAATATAGGTGAGGCTCATGATTGGGGTGGTGATCAAGGTATTATGATGGCAACATATGATCAAAGGTGGGTCAGAATGTATTGGAGGTCCCCATTCATCCAAAATTCAATGGTGTGGGACGATGCATCTGGATATTTCATGATCAAATTCGAATCATGGAATCCCAATCTTTGATGAAGAGAGTGTCTTCCAATCCCATATTTATGATCTCTGGTGATGATGGTTGCAGCACAAATTCCCAAGAAAATATGGAAGAGGAGAACTGGTGAGATCTAGATATCTTAGATTACACAATGTGTAATCTGGAATTACACATTGTGTAGAACACCATTGTTATGGCACTATAGTTTTTATAGATTTGAATATCACACATCTTGTGGCCATGTCACATATCGTGTGACCATGTCACATGCTTTGTGAACCATGTTAGTAGTTAGGCATGTATCTCAAAGGATAAATGGTAACAGGAATGCCATGTTACATTGACACTACCATTCTATGTGGCCAAGTGTATACAGGTTAGTATATGGACATGACCTGAAAACATACTTAGGTGTAAAGGGGATGGTACACAGACACAGCTAGAGTACTTAGACATAGTCCATTTTACATATTCATTGTAAAAATGGTGTGTTGAGTGCCAAGGTAACTTCTACACATAATGAACGCTTGGGGAATATCGTGTATTAAGAAAAGTGCATGTTGTGTGAGAATAAGGAATGGGAAGTACCAAACTTTGTGAGACACACTATCTACTCTAAGGTATATGTCGTGTAATCCTTGAGGAAAGGTTATATTCCTCTTTATTCTTAACTAATATATATTGTGAGATTGTGTGATTTTCCCCATACTAGTATTAGTTGAGTGTGTTCCCATTTCCCATTCCTATAAGGTTTCAATGTAGTATCCTATTCTCATCATAGAGGGTTGTCCCTCTACATATTTATAATGATCTGTGTAGTGAGGGATAGTTCTCTTATTCTGGAGTGAGTTGACTCATACCTCTTAGGCTACTGATTTAGTGGTTAAGAGCATGTATTACTCTAAGAGGTCTATAGTGATCCTCATTTTGCTTCATATTGACTTAGGTGGGATTTTTTTTATTGGTATGATCTATTTTTATATGGGTGTTGATCCCTTATCTATAAGGATGTTTCTCATGGTGTTTGGTGTCCCCCCAGTGAGACCTAGGCATTGACCCCATATATGTGTATTGAGATCTAATATTTGTGATGAGGTGTAGTCAAATAGAGTGTTTATCTTAGACGAACCATCTTAGTTTCCTTTTTTCATGACCCGGAGAGAGTAACCTCTTGGATGAGTGACATCAGTGGAAGTATATCTCAAGGAGTGGTTTTCCCTCGAACGAGTATATTCTTTTGATTAAGTGTTTTCTGGGATGGAATGACTCATGGAGTGAGATCTCCAGAACAAGAATTACCTTGGATCTTCACAGTGATTCTATGTCTAGAAGTGGTGATGACCATGTGGGATGTGGCATCATTTTGAGTATATCTTTATGTTTTAGTGTATGTCTCACATTATGATTATCATATCCTATGATGAGTTGACAATTCTTGATGCTTTGTGATTTTTTATTTCCAGGATTCCTACTGGGTATTGTTATACTAACCCCTTAATAGGATCTACCCACACATTTTGTTCCTTATTTAGATGAAGAACACTTTTTTGGAGTCCATAGTGAACTATAAGTAGGTGAAACTATTTTGTAATAGATATCCTACGGTGTATATAAATTTTGAATTTGAAAGCAATCTCATCCTTCAGAGATAGGTGAATTTTATTTTCAGTTTTGGTTTGTCTTGTATTTGGACTCTTTTTATGATTACTAGTACTTTAAATTATACTCTGATTATGGGATTCTAGATTTATTATTGCATTTTTATCAGTTGTTTTAAATTTTATCATATTATGGGCTTAGAGATGTGTGTGTGCATTTTGGTACTTTTGGAAAATTTCTCCAAAGTGTGTGATATTCCTTCTTGGTTCAAGTAACTATCCCCAAGCCTATTGGAGGTGTTCATGGGGTATTTTCATCACAATATCATTTAGGTCGGGTCATGATACCTAGATTCTAGGGATCAAAGATGATGGCTTCATGAAATAGATTATTTTCAATAAGGTAAAAGTTGATAATAACCCTTATATAAATGAAATTTATGATGGTACAATCATTTTAATTATATATATTGATGATATTATATTTTCATTTCACCGTGTGAGTAATATCAAATAATTTTATTGACAAATAAAGAATCATTTTTTGATTTCTATATTGGGATAATAATTATATTTTCTATGATTAAAAGTGTTGTATAAGAAATAAATTATTTTCATTTACCATTAAAAGTATACAAATAAATTGTTGAATATTTTTAGAATGGATAAATCTAAAAAATTATCGAGTCCCATATAGGTTGTGTTGAATATTGGAATTTATTTTGAATGATATATTGTAAATTATAAAAGAGTTTAGAATACTAATTGTTATCTCAATTTATCTCATTGCATCTAGATCAGATATTGTATATGTAGTGACCCTATATGAAACATCTCAACATAATCTTGTTGAATTGTATTTAATGGTTGATAAATTAGTTTTAAATTAAAATAATGGACCCAAAAACATTGGTTTGATGTAAAAAATATTTGTATAACTAAACCTGTATATATTTACTAATTTAGACTGGGAAGGTGATTCTGATCACTAAAAATCTACTTCATGTGGTATTTTTCTCTTCAGAGGAAGTTGTTTGAGCTACCACTACCAAAAATATAATTCAGTTGCATTTATCACCACAAATCTAGAGTATATGGATACTACAAGTGCCTATACCAAATGATTTGGATAAAATAATAGATTGATTACATGAGTATCGATATTTAAAAACAATATATAATTTTATGCAGAAATAAAAGTTTAATTGATCACCCTATAAATATAATGCAATACTCTTGTCCTATTAACATTAACATGAAGTTTCATTTTATAATAGGGAAGTTTTATAACGTGAATATAATGTGGTAATTTATTCTTACCATAAAACAAATTCATAAAATATTTAAAAAATAAATACATAAGGATGTCTTTGAGACTTTATGAATAAACATCAATGTTCATCACTTCCCTCTCACATTAAGGAAACTTGGAATATGTCTATAATTATTAAGATTATTTTATCAAATGGGATGAATAAATAAACATCTCATTATCTTTTTATTTTGTAAATCAAGAGTATATTTTATTGAAAAATGTTAAAAAAATGTTGAATGAGAGAATGGATTGAGTGGGGAGGGATTCTTGAAGATACATTATAATAGTTGTATATTTATAGAATAGTTTGAGTAAAATAGGCCCATAGAAGATATAGTCGGTGTGTTATCACATACTGGATAGTTTTATGGACAAAAATGATTTCAAGACTAATCAATCTTGAATTCTAAATTAATCATGGCACACATAGACATATATATTCTTATTTTTTAACTCGTTTCTAAGAAAAAAATGTCATTTCATCTAACTCTCAATTGAAATAATGTTTATATCTCTAAAAAAGTGGATAATAAAGAAGGTAGAATGGAATTACTAATTATAGAAGATGATTGAGGATGAATAGATTGAGTTGTTGAGGATTTGAATAAATCACAAGGGGGGATTAGATAACCCAATAGAATTTTTGAAGAAGGTTTATATGTTGTTAACTATTCATGATGATAAAATGAAGCTATTGAGGATGATTTTTTGAGGTTTTTGAATGTTTTTGACTTGTTTGAGGCCATTATAATAGTCTTATGAATGTTTTGAGGAAGTTATTTTGTGGAATTTATATATATATTTAGTGTTGAAAAATTATCAAGAAAATTATCTAAGTACTTCTTCATAAGATTCATTTTACCTATAGAGTGGAAAATTAGAAAATTCATGAAGCACCCAAAGAATTGTAAATTTCAATGACATTTTATAATGGGTATATTAACCTTTCATAAGGGTTTTAGATATTTTTTTATGGTTCATTGACATTTTTTAAGGATCTTTTCATATTTTTTAAGAGTTATAATGATTTCATAAGTTTCATTTGTTGAGTTCGTAAGGGTCATCCAAAAAACTATATGGGTCAAATGAAAATTGTAAGAGTAATTTTAATTTTATGAAGGGGATAAAATTAATTTTGTAAGGATCACATCCATAGAAAAAACCTAAGTATAATATGACTTTTTAGAAGATAATTCTATAAATTAAGTGTTTTGATGTTATGATGGCCTTCAAATATTAAAATATAATAAGCATATAAGAAAGAAGATATTCATGATGAGAATTTTGGAAGGATAAATGAGAAGATCATGACATGATATTTTTTGGAATTTCAAATGTAAATATATGAAATATATTATTACAATCATGTTGGAGAAATATTTGGAAGCTATTAAACAATGTTAATTGTATTGTTGATAATTAAAGAGAAATTCACAAAAATGGTTATAGAAATATTATTCATATAATTATATGAATATAAACAGGTAGAAAATAAAGAAAATTTTTAAAATTGATATTAGAAAGTATGATACCTTGTGATGTTATATAACTTCTATATCAAATAAAGAGGAAGATAAAGAAGAATAAGGTTTGGGTACATGCTCTCATGCACAGTTAGATTTTTCTAAAAAACATAAAGTGGAAGTTGTATGTTCTTTATATTCTATTTTTATTCATCTATAAATAAAAGATTTATCTTGAAGAATAATACTTCATTCTCATATTTAGAGAAATCCAAAATCACATTGAATATATTCTCTCTTATATTCACTTTAAAGTTATAGCGAAGATTTGGGTCTTCAAACCCAAACTTATAAAGGAATAGGTGCTTATAGTGGGACCGAACCTTATTAAAACTAGTATTACTTGTGTAAATTTATATTTATATTGAATATGAGTAATAGGGATACTTGAATAAAAATTATCAAGACTCGAAAAAATTCAAAGATGATAATTTATAGAAGATAATGAAGAAAAACAGAACCGTTAATTAATCCTCCCCTTCTTAGGGGTATGTTAACTGATCTAGGCACCCCATATTCCAATATAGGTACATTCCAACTTACCTATGGTTACTCTATCAAGTTCCACATTTTCCCTTACTAATCTCACATTGATTGAGGTACTTTAGGGTTCCTTTAAAAGGTTATCTACTGTAACACCCGAGACTTTTATGAGAAATATTTTTGTTTTTATAAATCATAAAAGGAATATTTCACTACACACAACACTATCTTGGCTTTCTTTACACGCAATCGCGACCTTCCTCGATAGTTTGCGTCGTACGCAATACCGAGTTTTACTAAACAATGATATGCTATTAAAATATTATTAAAACTAGCCGTTATGAATAGTAATAACCACTTTTTGAAATTTTATAAATTTTATTTTTCAAAATGGACTTCATTTTTGGATTCGGAATATCTAAATTAGCCTAGGGTGAAATTTTGGAATTTTTCTGAAAACTTTCAATTTTTGATGAATAGTGAAACCACTAAGTGGTAGTTAAAAAAACTGAATTTTTCATAAAACTTAATTTTAGTGCTTCTGTGAGTGGAATTTCAAAAATCTGAGAGACACGGTTGATTTCAGTAATTAAAATTTGGTTCAATGAGATGAAAATAATTTTTTGTGAATAGTAACTTTTTACTTTTATTTACCACGGTTCAAAGTAGAAAGGGTAATTAAGGGTAAAAATGATATTATTATTACCCTAAAACATGTCCTAATTCTATTTTCTAAGTTTAATTCGACCAAAAACAAACTTAGGAACAAAATATTACCATTTAGGCCCACTTGGATTAGATTAGGACATTTATTATTAATTTATTTAAAGAAGGGTTAAAATAGTTAAAATCAAAGTTTAATAAGTAAATAATTTTTAATATAAGGTAATACATAATATAAATTAGACTATAAATATTCATTAGAAATATAAAAAGATTTCCTACATAATGGTATTTTATTTTTAATTTTTAGACATTAAATAATTCAATTTATTTATGACACAAAGATTATGAAGTAATTATCTTATTAATAAAATATTGACATAATTGATATTATAAATACCAAAATAAATGTAATTTGAGACTTTTTATGAATTACACTAATTTTATAGGTAAATATGACATGTTAGTATTTATTTAATTAACTTTTTTTGAACTAATAATTCTGTTATGATTTTCACAAAAATCAATTACTAAATAGTGTAAAATTGACATAAAATAGTTTTTAAAACAAATATTATATTATTAATTGTTATTTTATTCCTAAAAATCTAAGGTTTGGCCAAATGACTTATATAAGGTTATATATATTAATAATAAAAAACTTGAGTTTCGTTTGGCTGCTTATAGTAAGTTTATTAACCTTATAGTATAAGAACACAAGAAGACACGGTAAAAGTAAAATTATTTAACTTAATGTTAAATATAAATTATAAGGTTAAAATTGGAACCTAAACTTGTATAAATTCTATTTTATGAGAGTATTTCTACCCATACCCACCTTAGTTTATAAATAAATTAATTTGGAGCTATTTAAAACCAAAATTGACTTTATAATAAAATAATATTTTTAGTTTTTCCAAAGGAGCCCCTCTCCTCCCTTATAAAAGGGCACCTCATCCCCCTCTTCCTCACATCACTTTTAGCCTTCAAGCTCGCCCAACCCCTGCCAATTTCTCCTCTCCACTTCCCTAGAAACATCCTAGAGGTCCTGTTCTTCTTCAAATACCAATTTTAGTTCCCTAAAAGGAGGTCTCAACGAAGCACTTCAAAGAAGAGGTAATATCCGTTACCGATTCTTTCATATTTATTTCTTCTTCCACTTCTTCTTATTTAGTTGTTTAATAATGAAGTAATAACATCAGTATCACTCATATAATTATATGTTATTATAAGTATGAAACAACCCTATTTCACCATCTATCCATCCTACGGAAAATGAAATCACTGCGTGTGCGTACGTACGGAATACCGTCTCCACGCCATGGTGTAATCTATTTTCCACCACCACCTTACTTGGATGGGTATAATGGTGTAAATAATGAATATATATGATTATTGTAAAGTGATATTGATTCTGAAATAGTATACATACACTCCAATACAATTCCATGATCATGGGAATGATATCATCGCTCGTGTGTACGTACGGAATACCGTCTCCACGATGTGATGTGACTCGTTCTACATGATCTTCATTGCATAATGATTATATAAATGAATTGAATGAATGAATATGATATATATTACACTAATAAAATTCTGTAAATGAGGTATCTATAACCTAAAGAGAAGAATAAGAATTTATTCGACAAAACACGCATAAGAACAAAAAGTAATAAACACCCGAATAACAAGTTGTAATGAAATATTACTAATAAGAAGCTAAGAATATGACCATATGTGATATCATGACAATGAGTATGATTCCTTAATAATTCAATAACATTATTTAAATCATTATACATGAGGTTCGGACATGTACAAAGCATATCGGACCTAAGGTAAGGTAAATATCACAATCTCATTTTTATCCGAGATTGTTTATACTTAGGTATTTACTGGGGTGTATTTTATCATTCACATCCATGTTTCCTCAATATTTAATATTATTTCCATCCACCTATAATTTTTTAAATCCAATTTTACCCTGCGGTGAGTTTTTAGTAAAATATATGAAAGGAATCTTTTGTCGTTTTTCATACGAGGTACTTTTTGACTTTTCCGACAAAAGTACGAGAAGAATGTTTTTCTTAACTTATACGGCACGAATGGATTTTTAAAACAAAATTTCCAAGAATTTTCCTTTACAATTTTTCAAGATTATTTTTAATCAACTTCTTTTAGTTTAAAATTGTAGGACATGTTAAGAAAGGAAAAATGTTTTTGAAGTAGAAAGGATATTTTCCTCAAGACTGGAGTTCAAGTGTTTTATCAAAATTATTTTCCATGTAAGATAATAAAGGGTTCTGTTTCTATCCCTATAATTACATGTATTTGATTGTGTTGTGATGGAAATATTTTTATGAATTCTTTTATCTTATATGAATTGTTTTATGATGTCACGATGTTTAAAGATTCCCATTTTTTTACATGGGTTATGCTATAATGTATGGTTTATGATTTTGTGGCACACATAAGAATGGTATCATTATGATATGGGTAGGACCTATATCTCCCTCCAATGCATTGGGTAAAGATTTTATATCTCACGAGATAGACATGGCTGGAACGGCAGGTTAAACCGGTTCAGTGAAATAGGACTGAAACGAGGAGTGAACTCGGTTCAAAAATGGACTTTGTCCACTAAGATAGTCTTGGCAATGAGTCTTGACTAATAAGAAATGATTCTCTATGATTATGTGTGTATGACACATAGTTTCATGTTTTAAGTTATGATTATTGGGATTACATTTCACTACTATGATTTATCCCATGTTATGAAATTATGATTTCTTTTGCAGGTTAAGATTTCCAAAAGTTATGTTCTTATGTATATGATGTGATTGATATTTCTTTTGTTTACCCTTACTGAGCTTTTGAGCTCACCCTTTTGTATGTTTTCTTTCCCCGGGTCAGGAAGAAGGTTATTAAGTAAGATATGTCAAAAGGGAATATATATATGATGAAATAAATGGGAGACAGTGTAGACTCTTTATGAACCAGTTGTTTATGTTTCTCAGTTTCTAAAGACACTATACCAATACGGTCCTTTCCTGGTTTTGTTATATGTTGTAATAAGTGTGCTTCAATTATGAAGTAATAATAATGTATGTAAAGTATGGGTCGCTACAGTTGGAATCAAAGGAAATGTATAGTCAACCTTTGGAAACTAGGATGTGAAAGCCTTAGTAAGAATCCTAAGGATAGGTCTAAGCATGGAACACAATCTTAGTGTTTTAGAAATGGCCATGAATAACCTAGGATAATACCTTAAGTGTGAAATTTTATTCTTGATTTTGTGGTTTTCCTATTATAATTAGTGTTTCTCACACTATTCTTCTTGGTTTTAGCCAATGGCTGGAACCCGAAGGAACCGTGTTAATGCGGAATGCGACGGGCAATGCAATGATTGTCCCCCTGAGCAACCAAACGTTATGGGAGCTGGAATGCAAAATCTTGTAGCCATGATCACACAACTTTCTCAAGCTATGAATCATACAAGACTTCCAAACGAGCAAAGGAAGGAGCAACATTCTATTGAATCCTTCATGAGACAGCGTCCACCTTCATTCAGCGGGTCTACTGATCCATTAGTTGATGAACAATGGATTAGTACAACTGAAAAGATATTTTCATTTCCTCAATGTTCTGAACATGATAAAGTCATCTTAGCAGTGTATCGTTTGGAAGGTGATGCTGATCAATGGTGGAATATTATTAAGAATATGAGCCAAAGGGATGAAATTGAGTCCATGGAATGGGACGAGTTCAAGAACTTATTTTTCAATAAGTACTTCCCTCGTATTCTCCGAACAAAGATGGAAAAAGAGTTTCTAGAACTGAAGCAAAAGGATGATGAATCTGTTGGTACCTATGAATCAAATTTTACAATACTTGCAAGGTAAGTTTCGGGTATTATTATCCAACCTGTGAGTAAGATCGATCGATTCTTTAATGGGTTAAAACCAAGTCTTCAAAGGGCGTTAGCCATAAGGGACTTCAATAGCTATGAGGAAATCGTTCGATGTGATCTCAAAGTCGAGATGGAGATTGGAGTAACCCATCTGTCATATGGGTTTGATAAGAAGAGGAAAATGGAATTCAAAGGAAAATCTAAAGAGCACACTGAAAAGAAAATGAGCTTTCCCTTATGCTCAAAGTGTGGAAAGAAACATGGAGGTAGTTGTCTTAAAGGGACAAGTAAATGTTTCAAATGTGGAAAGGAAGGTCATAGGGAATTTGAATGCCGTAATGATGGGAAGAAGATGTCTAATGATGCAAACAAAGGAAGGGATACACAGAATGAACCTACTACACTTCAATGTTTCAAGTGCAAGGAGATGGGGCATTATTCCAATCAATTCCCAAATATAAGGGTTGATGATGATGGTCGGCGTCAACAAAATCTTAAGGCTAAAGACAAAGGAAAGTCACATGAAATTTCTATCAGCGATGTGGAGTACGATAATGATGTGGTGAAAGGTACACTTACCATCCACTCTAAAGTAGAAAATGTTTTATTTGATTCTGGATCCACCCACTCTTTTATTTCTGAAGAATTTTATAAGGATATCACCGTATTACCTCAACAATTAGATGTTGAGTTAGCTGTGAAAACCCTTAATGGCACAACAGTCGCATCAAAAGTTTATAATTCTTCTCCGATCGAAGTTTGTGGGAAAGTGCTTCCTGAAAATATTATGATCCTTCCTATAGTGGAATTTGATGTGATTCTTGGCATGGATTGGCTTTCTCTACATGGATCTCATATCAATTGCCAAAGAAGGGAAGTCAAATTTCATATTCCAGATCAATCTATGATCGTCTATCAATGCAATGACGAACATAACCTTCTAGTGGAAATTTCTTCCATCTTATGGGTCTTGATTTCACTAAATGAAGGTTATTTATCTCAAATGGTTGGTGAGAAACTCACTATTAAGAATATTCCCATTGTACGGGAGTTTGATGATGTCTTCCTGGAGGAATTACCGGGTCTTCCACCAAATCGTGAAGTTGAGTTTTCAATAGAACTCATACCAGGTGCTTTGCCTATTTCAAATACACCTTATAGAATGGCCCCAATTGAGTTGCAGGAATTGAAGAAGCAACTCCAAGAGAATCTTGATAAGGGGTTCGTACGCCCTAGTACGTCACCTTGGGGAGCACCTGTTCTGTTTGTTAAGAAGAAAGATGGATCAATGAGACTCTGCATTGATTATCAAGAACTTAACAAGATCACAATCAGGAACAAATATCCTCTCCCGTGCATTGATGACCTATTTGACCAACTAAGCGGAGCTCAATACTTTTACAAGAATGATCTTCGTTCAGGGTATCATCAATTAAGGGTCAAAAGGGAGGATATACCAAAGACGACTTTCTGTACAAGTTATGGACACTATGAATTTATAATGATGCCATTTGGTCTAACTAATGCCCCTTTTATCTTCATGGATCTGATGAATAGAGTCTTTAGAGACTATCTTGATCATTTTGTGGTAGTCTTTATAGACGATATTCTTGTCTATTCAAAGATCAAGGAAGAACATGAAGATCACTTGAGAATTATATTGAATACCCTGAGAAAGGAGAAGCTTTATGCCAAATTTACCAAGTGTGAATTTCGGATTCAAAAAGTTTCATTTTTGGGTCACATAATCTCAAAATAGGGGATATCTGTGGATCCAGCAAAAACAGAGGTTATCGAGAGATGGTGAGACCAACAACAGTAACTGAAATCCGAAGTTTTCTTGGTTTGGATGGATATTATCGACGTTTTGTGAAAGATTTTTCACGATTAGCTAATCCACTCACCAAGTTGACTCGGAAAGGAGTTAAGTTTGTTTGGATGGAGGAATGTGAAGAGAATTTCAAGGAGTTTAAAAGAAGGTTATCCAGTGCACCTGTGCTCACACTGCCTTGTAGTGGAGAGAGGTTTGTGATCTATAGTGATGCATCCAAGAAGGGATTGGGGTGTGTTCTTATGCAAAATGATATGGTGATAGCTTATGCCTCACGAAAATTGAAAATACATGAGCAAAATTACCCAACTCATGATTTGGAGTTAGCTGCGGTAATCTTTGCATTAAATATTTGGAGGCATTATCTTTATGAAGAAAGGTGTGACATTTATACTGATCATAAAAGTTTAAAGTATATTTTCACACAAAAGGAGCTGAATATGTGCCAAAGAAGATGGTTGGAGCTGATTAAGGATTAAGACTGCTCAATCCATTGCCACCCTGGGAAAGCAAACAAGGTGGCAGATGCGTTAAGTCGACAAGACCATGCCAGTTTATCCATGATGAGGATCACAAAAGATCCAATATTTATGGATTTACAAAGGATGGATCTTGGAATTATAATGAAAGGGGAAAATCGTATCTTTCTCGAATGAATGTTCAACCATCTATACATTTGAAGATTAAAGAGGCACATAAAGAAGATGTCGAGTTACAAACTAAGGTGAGAAATGTTCCTGAATTCAACCTTGATTGTGATGGGATAATAAAGTTCAGGAATCGGGTTTGTGTTCCTCCCATCAATGAATTAAAGAAGGAGCTGCTGGATGAGGCTCATAGTTCTTCATTCTCCATTCATCCTGGAAGCACGAAGATGTATAGGGTCCTGAAAGAGTACTTATGGTGGGATGGCATGAAAAGAGATGTTGCTGAATATGTCTCTCGATGCTTGGTTTGTTAGCAAGTTAAAGCTGGGAGACAGAAGTCTAAGGGGATGTTACAACCATTACCCATACCCGAATGGAAATAGGAAAACATCACTATGGACTTTGTCACCAGACTTCCTAAAACATCCAAAGGCAATAATGTTATCTGGGTCATAGTTGATCGTCTTACAAAGTCTCCACACTTCATCTCTATTAGAGAGGATTTCTCTCTGGATCAGCTTGCCAGGATATATGTGAAGGAAGTGGTAAGATTTCATGGAGTACCACTTTCTATTATATCTGATCGGGATCCGAGGTTTACCTCAAAGTTCTGGTGAAGTATTCAGCATACTCTGGATACATAGTTCAGTTTCAGCACTACTTATCATCCTCAGACAGATGGTCAGTCTGAGAGGACGATTCAAACTCTAGAAGATATGTTGGGATCTTGCTCTATGGATTTAAAAGGTGGTTGGGATCAACACCTACCTTTGGTGGAATTTTCTTATAATAATATCTTTCAATCCAATATTTAGACGGCTCCTTATGAATCTCTCTATGGAAAGAAATGCAGGACTCCAACTTGCTAGGATGAAGTTGGGGAAAGAAAGCTATTAGGACCCGATCTCATTGATGAAATGGCAGAAAAGGTCAGATCTATTCAACAACACATAATAGTAGCTCAAAGTCGACAGAAAAGTTATGCCGACAACCGAAGAAAAGACCTAGAGTCTGAAGTGGGTGATAAAGTGTTCTTACGAATATCTCCCTGGAAGAGGGTCATGAGATTTGGAAAGAAGGGGAAGTTGAGTCCTAGATATATCGATCCTTTCGAAATACTGGATTGTGTTGGGAAGGTAGCTTACCGATTGGCGCTTCCATTGAATCTCTCTCAAGTTCACGATGTGTTCCATGTATCTCTCCTGAGAAAGTACATACCTGATCCTTCACATGTACTCAGCTTAGAAGTTTTACCACTGGAGCAAGATATTTCTTATGAAGAATAGTCGATAGAGATTTTCGATCGTAGCGAAAAAGTCCTATGAAACAAGACCGCTCGATTGGTGAAAGTTTTATGGAAGAACCACCAATTAGAAGAAGCTACATGGGAGCTTGAGGATATGATGAGGGAGAGGTATCCTCATCTGTTTGTTACAAAGTGACGAATTTCGAGGGAGAAATTCATTTTAAGGGGGGTAGAATGTAACACCCGAGACTTTTATGAGAAATATTTTTGTTTTTATAAATCATAAAAGGAATCTTTCACTACACACAACACTAGCTTGGCTTGCTTTACATGCAATCGCGACCTTCCTCGATAGCTTGCATCGTACGCAATACCGAGTTTCACTAAATAATGATATGCTATTAAAATATTATTAAAACTAGCCGTTATGAATAGTAATAACCACTTTATATCTTTTTATTTATAACATGATCTCATCAATGAATACCACAAATAATTTATCATGGTAATCCTTGAATACTATATTCATCAAATCCATGAATATAAAAGGTTCCTTAGTTAATCCAAAAGACATTACTTTAAACTCATAATGTCCATACCTTATTCAAAATCTAATCATTGGTATATCACCATTCTTTACATTTATCTAATGATAACCATGGATAATATCAATCATTAAAATTTAACATGATCCTCAAAGTTGATCAAATAAGTTATCAATTCTTGGTAAAGGATATTTAATCTTTATATTAATAGAATTGATCTCCCTATAATCAATGTATATTTCTATAGACCCATCCTTTTTTTAGGAATAAAACAATATCTCCCCACAGTTAAACACTAGGGAATATAAATCATATACCACACAAATCCTTTATTTTTTACTTCAACTCTATTGGTTTTATTCTATATAATATTTTATATATAGGTTTTTCATCGGGAATTAATTCAACGAAATACTCAACTTCCAACTTAGGTGGATTAATAGGTAATTAATCTATGAAAACATAAATGAACTTTTGTTCCATGTTTAAATCCTATATTCTTAGGAAATATTCATTATCCATAGATAATTATTTAAATTCCTCTGTTCCAATAATTTCATTAAATGTATCTACTATAGGAGTACCCAAAAATTATTTTGATGATGAAGTTTCCCCTCTAAAGATAAGAAATTCCACCTCACCTTTATAAATCGTAATCTCCTTCTCCTGCTAATAAATTTTTATGTTATAATTTGAAATCCAATCCTTAAGAAGGTCATATAAAATAAAACCTTATGTATAATAACCATGTTTTCAAATAAGTTACCCAAAATAATAATAATTTTAACTTCCTAACACATCTTTATTGAAATAATATTTCCACTCGGTGCCTTAATTGATAACTCCCTTATTATAGTGCTAAGGAAATATTTTATAATTTTTGTAAACATGGAAGTCATAAAAGAGTTTTAAGATACATAATAAAATAAGATATTATCTAAATTTTAGGCTAAAATAAAATCACAAGTCACCACATCTTTATAAAATTTGACTTCAATTGTGGTAACTACATATGGTTGACCCTTCTCAGTTAGCCTTTTTGGAGGTAGATTCTCTTAATATTTTGGAAATAATTTTAAATAATATCCCTTATCCTTAAAATTAAGTCATTAAACATCGATATATTCATACAAACCATTTCATTAATGAGATTTATGGACATTTTCTTCACATATGTAAAAAACTCAATCTCCCTTTATGAAATCCCTATGGTTTTTCTTCCTATAGTTATCACATTTGGAAAACCTCACCCTTTATTAATTACATTTTTTTTATTCATCCCAATATTATCATCAAAACTATTCTCAACCTTATTTATATTTAATATGTATATCCTAGATTAGTCCGTTTATATTTTAATGGTGCTTGAGACTATATCCTTATATGATAAAAAAGGTTTGAGCGGACAATTCCCTTTGAAGGGTCATCTTTAAGTCATCAAAGAAATAACCAATATTGATTTCCCGTTTACATACATATTCTTTAGTATGTATAGATAACCAAGTAAATATATCCTCATACTCAAGAACATTTTCTTCCTCCTTTTGTTTAATATTGGGGAAATAACTCTCTAGTTTCGATTTTTTTCTCATGAGGAAAATATTTTTCATAGAATATCTCCCTATAAGTTTCATATTCCATATAATTTATCTCATCTTACTATTTATTATTTTTAATTATTTAACACCATTGTTCCATATCACCCATCATATGATATACTTCCATGATTGATTTTTTCTTTTCAATAATTCCCAATGTGAGAAAGATCTTCTTTGGGGACCTAAATTATTGTTTCGCAACCAATGTATTAATAGTTCCATTGAAGTTTGGAGGTTATTATCACAGGAAATAGTCCAAAAATGTCACACCATGTTTTGGACCATCATGTAACTCTACGTAGGGAAGATTATTTTTTAAAACTAGGGTCAACTTCCCTAATATGGTTATGAACTGATTAGCCTCAACCACAGCTTCATTGAATTGTTTAGGGGGGAATATCCATGCATTGACTACATGTGTTGATACGGTTCCCACTCCTCTTATTAGACTTCATGTTTCTACAATGGAATACACATAAATCACTCTTGATAATGAATTATAAAATATAATTCTATATTTTTTATAGAGTTTTCCCTTGAAATATTGAGTGTTTTCCATAGTACTTCTTCTATCTATCTAGGTTCTTTTAAATATATCCCCAAGGATCAAAATAAACATTCTCAAAAACCACCTCTAACATATTGGACTATAGATACCTAAATATGGCTATTATATTAAATTATTATTATAGAATACAAGATTTATTATAAGTTATAACATCTTAGTTATCTTGGAACACTAGATACATTCATACATTACAATTTAAAACATATGATATAGCATGAACACATTGTGATAACATTATTAACTCTTTTATCATATCCTTGAAAATTATACATAATTACCCTCTAGGTTTCCTATGGAAAGGGAAATAGATAAGGGTGAGCTCAAATTATAAGTAAAGATTATCATACAATTGAAGATATCACACTAAATCCCTTTTTTCATTTTCTGAAAAAAAAACTTTTATGATTGAGTGTGAACCTCACAACTTAGTTCATACCAAAATAAAAAAAACAACAATATCACAAAAAACACTCCATCACATTCATATTCAAATTCAAATTCAAAATAATAAATTAAACCAAAAAAACTGATACCTTGAAATGAACTCAATCTATCCTTTATTTATCCACAAAGAAGGATTCCAAAAATGGGAAGTATAATATTTCTTGCTTGGATAAACTTCTAGTTTGACTCATCATGAAAAAAGAGTTATCGAAGTTCATTTGAACCATCTTTCTAGCCTACCCCCTGGGGGGATTTAGAGATATTTGGATTAAGGATTCATAATGGAGGTTACTCCTCAATTCTAGAACAAGAATTATGAGAGGTGGAACCATCACCCTGGTCAAAAGTATATTTCATAGTTACCATTCCAGGACCCTCCGAAGTGCTGTCAAATTGAGAGTGAAAATATAAATTTAACTACTTTTCAGAAGTAAAACTCAGAAAATCTAATATGTAAAGCCCTTCCCTACCTTTCCATTGCCAAGGAAAATAGGTGAGCTTCCCTTATCCAAGAATAACCAAGATGGCCATCTGAGATGAGGAATCATCCTTGCGGATTTTTTCCTTTGTTCCTTGATAGAGAGTAAAATCATCAATATCAACCATCAGTTTTTTACCCTTATTCACTAGAGATATCTGGGGATACTTATATAATAAAACAGTCACCAGAAAATCCAATGAGGGGATAACAATCCACCCCCCACCCCCCCCACCCCCCCCCCCCCCCCACACACACACACTGGACACATGCACTCTAGACACTTCAAGGAGGGGAGGACAACACTGCTATTGTGAGGAGGAAACACTAGCCAAGACCCCATCAGATACCTTCCCAAAAATACTTGGAGGATAGGGAGAACACCAGGAAACCTACAGGTAGACATTACCCTATATCTAATCATCGTTATCATCTCAAACTTTAGATATTTCCATAGAAGCACTCAGAGAAGAACACAGAGGTAGGGATCTTCGAGAGAGGATCATGGATAGGGGAGGAATCCAATACCTAGACTATAGATGGATCCTAAACAGGACCATCATATTACAAGTGGGACATGTCCATCCTAGAATCTTGATCATGTCAATGGCCTCTATAATGATGACTACCACACTAACTATATTTAGATTTCCAATTCCCATGGTGGAAGTAGATTAAGAAAAATCCAACAACTTTCTTATAGTGGATATATTTATAGAATCCAACCTCACTATCTACCAATATTCGGATGCAACATGAAACAACCCTTGATAAATCCATCTCAACACATACCACAAATACATCTCAATGCATACCTTGTCACACCAGGGATGTAGCATATGATCAGTAAATTCCTCAGTGGGTAATAAACACCCAAGTCGTTTGTTGATTCCCATTAAGACACAGGGGTCTTAAGAGGGAAGTGTAAGACCGGGAAGATGGATCTACAGGTATAAGCACTTACAATCACAACCCCTGAGGAAATCCATAGTCCATAGGAATGGGAGGAAAGGATGATTTTTACAGCTCCATGACTCACACTACCTGGCACAAGAAAAATACTCATTATAAAGAAAATTAATAAGTAAATGAAAATGATAAAAGAACCTAATAACTACCTCTCTGCAACCCCCAGAATAATTCAAATACCTTTTTAAGATACCCACTAGAGGAAGTTTTGAACAAAATTTTTCTACCAATGTAAGGAAATGAATCATTGAAGAATAATGGAATTTGAAAGGTGACAAGGAGAATTGTGGTGACCCTATTAGAGATTTGGATGCCTATAGCAATATCCTAATAGTAGGAACCTCTGGGAGAAGTCAAATTAGGGAGGAAAAGGGAATAGAGCCCTTGATAACTCTATTAAATAGAAAATTGAGGGAACCTTCAGTAGTTTCTTAAAAGGGAGACCGACCTTCGGTATAGGGATAAACATTGTCAGGAGTTGCGCTTGGGTTTTCCCCAACCATATAGGGATCTTATTTTACATCCACTAGCCACCCTCCTTCCTAGAAAAAATAAACTTACATCATACAGAGGAACCTAATAAATCATAAACATTGAATAAGTGATATAGAAAGAATAAATAAACAATATGAATCCATAGATAACTGAAACTGAGGGAATGTTATATCCCTTCTAATAAAAGAAACCATCTATAATATTGATCATTAATCTCATACTCATGGAATACATAATTCCATACATCAAAAAAGAACTCTAATTTTTTATACCATGACCCAATACTGATATGGGGAGTGGTATACCCCAAACCCTAGGCATTTTTGTCTCATGAGACCTATAGATTCATCGAGGGGATATTTAATTTCAATTCCCACATGACACCTAATTAAGTCCAATGTATTCACTGTAAGAGTCAAAAATTCCTTTCATAACATTCCCTAAGAAACCTCTAGGTGAGTAAAAACATGACAATCCATATAATGGGAAATATGGAAAATAAAATACATCCAAATTAAATTGAATAATGTGGATTTTAAGGAGTACAACCTATAGTAAACCTTGAATATACATGGTATCATCAAAGTAACAGGATGTTCCCTTATCAAATAAATATAGTGGAAAGGGTACTTTCAATGTGTTGGGTTATCAATGGAAGGTAGTAATTGGGTCCAATATATTAAATCAGTAGGATAATAATAAAATGTATGTAAAAAATCATTTTTCATTATTTAAAAAGATCATGTAAATATTCCAAAGCGTATCCAATGAGAGTGTCCACCTAGGTGTGCATCCTTGGACCCACTCATCTTCCATCATAGTGATGATTGATTTAGTCCTCAACCTACCCTATTCAGAGTGATTACCACTAGGTTTATTTCTTTTATAGACACATCCAAATTTTAGTATCCATAAAGATATGTATAATCTATAAAACTATACATTCATTTACATTAAAAAAACATTGAATGATTTTTTCACCATGTGATAAATTTAGTTTTACAACTATTTGGTAATTATTGAAACAATACAATAAGAGGGTGGGGTAATGATATTTAAATTTAATTTGATTAAACTTCCTGAGTTATATGGAAATATATATTCCATGTAAATTTATGTGGAGCACAAAAGTAAATAGTTTTGGAACATAACATGAGTCCCAAAGAATGAAAATTGATATGGAAACCCCCACATATATATTGGGTAGAAAATCAATTATAACTATTGAAAGATATAGATTAAAATTGATATTAAAAAACGAATAAAGTAATTTAATGATATAACATCTTAAATAAGTATTATATACACCACATAGATGAAATCAGGTTCATAATACAAAACATGTCACTATGAGAATAATTTGAGATGGAAAACCCTTATATTTTATCCTAACTTCCATAAACATACATTAACATCATGTAAAATAAACATATATATATTAATCACTTAATTATGAAACTTACTCATATATATTTTCAATTAAAAACTTCATATATAATCATTTTTCATATTAATTCTAGTTAGTTTGACTATTTTTCCACATTGGGTGTTTATAGTTTGATCGTCTGTACCAATTTCATGAAATAGATATTGAAATTTATTATTCTCTGGATTTTAATAGTTCCTAGATACTATAAGGTACTAGAATAGGTATAATTAATTGATTTATAATCATATTATCACATTCCATTACTATTCTACTTGTGAGAAAGTGGAATCTTAGTTGGATTATTTAAGTACTTTTATCGATTGAATATAATATTTTAATAATAATTTAAATACCTAAAATAATTGTTAAAAACAAATTACAATTATTATTCTATTTTTATATTGTAAAAAATGTATAATTTAAATTTACATATTCATCTATGATACCCTATTATAGAATTTTTCAAGTAGGTCATTAAACCACCACAAACATGAACATACTATAATTAATGGATGATTATGATTGTAAAAGTGGTTTTATTTTAGAAATAATATCAGTATTATAATAGAATAACAATATTATTTTTATACTTCTATGGTTTGGAGTTATATTTTCTGATTTTTTAATAAATTATAATAAATAAGGTGGAAAAAAGATATGTTACTTTGTGGAGGTTGGAATCCTCACAACACACTATTAATGTTTTTATCTCATAAAGGATGAGGGAGGATTAATGTATATGATAATTTTAAATTTTAGAATAAAATTTATATTATATATATAATTTATTCATTAATTTCATCATTGAAACCAACCATTAGAGGTGGTATATATAGAGAATAAGGCTTTTATACATAAATTTCACATATTTTTAGATGAATATTCATTATATTTCATAAACACACACCTGAGGACCATAAAATTTAAATATAAACATCTTCTATAGAGATAAAAATATTCCATAGAGATATTATTTGGATACTATTAATGAAATATTCTTATTTACTTAAATATAAACATCTTCCATAGAGATATTATCACATTTTACAATTCTTAGGAATACCCTACCTAAACCTTTATTCATAACTAGGTAAAGAAAATATAAGAAAGACTGAGCACAGATGCTCAGTAAGGGTGAAAATAGAAGATATCAATCTATGATAACATGAAATAATGAGATAAGTATAATTTTATGTGATCATGAACACAACGTATGATGTTCATAAACAACCTTTCATAGATCATAAACATTATTCAATGAATAAAACATCTTCATTTCAAAAAATATGGCCCATAAGAGTAATACATCATCATAAATTAATCATTAACCCTAATCTAATTTCATAAAAGTGTGGAACCATCAAAAATCTAGAAAATTATTTCATATTTCAAGTTTAAATACTAAGAACATCAACATAGTGGATTAGGACATGTTGCTAGTTTCCCATTGTGGATCGGGATACACATGTTTACAATAGTGAATCAATCCCATCGAATTTTTTCCCATTGTTATCTCATGAGATATTAGGCTTTAACCAATTAATTTGAGTTAGATATATGTCCCACCCATATGATAATGAAAATCATAATTATGTGTGCCATAATATTATAAAACATTCATCATATCATCACATCATAACCCATGTGACAAAAATAGGTTTCATAAAAATTTGATCAATTCCCCATATCATAAACATTTAAAAATAAATGTGTTTCATAAAAATTTAATTAGTATAAACATTAACCATATAGAGAGGGAATTATGATTCTATCATTAAATATTATACCCATTAAATAATAAGAAACATCAAAGGATGTAATCTTAAATGGAAAATGATTTTGAAAGATCACTTTGAACATTTCTTGAAGAATATAGTTTTTACACTTTAAAAAACACTTTTTAAATAATAAAACATTTTCTAAATCCTTTCCTTGAAATATCACTTTGGAATATTATAAAGGAATCTTTAAAAATCATTTAAAAAATTCTTAAATAAAATATCTTTTCTATTTTAAAAATCGCTTTTTAAAGCTAAAAATCATAATAAATTTATAAAATCATTTTATTTGAAAATAAAAATTCCATCATATAAATTAATATTTAAAACAAAGTTATTTTCATGATGGTGTAAAATGTTTTCCAGGCCATACACATTAAAACAAAGATACCTTTCACATTTTTCATAAAACCCAAAATGGAATCGTTTAGAAAATGAAATGAAGATTCCTTTTAAAATATTTTTTAAAAAGTATAAAATGGATAAAAATATATTTAATAAATAATTTTAACAATGTTAAAAACATTTTTAAAAAACATGGTTTTATAATAAAAAGGATTTTTTACTAAAGAGTGGAATAAAGATGTCTTTTCTTAAAAATATTATTTTAACTCTTGAGTACATAAATTGAGTAAAATGAACAAAAAATATGTTATATCAAGAAAAATACATAGGAGAATAAAATCCATTGCTTTATTTATATATATATCCTAATATTTCATCATTTAAATCATAATCATAAATAATCTCGATAAACTATGAGATTGTAACATAAAACTCTTAGCATTTTGGTAACATTGAATCGTAATCCACTTAAAATAAAAACATTAAAAAAAACTTATAATATAATTAAAATTAGGAAATTCATGATATAATATATCAATGTGATTGTATATACACCTCATATAAGAAGATAGGTCCATTATATAACTTATATCCCAAAGAAGACAATTTGAGACAAAAAAAATCTATTGCTGCTTTGGTAACATTTGAAACATAAACCCAATGAAATAGAGATCCTCAAATGGATATATAAAACCTGAAAATTTTAAGTATAAGAATAATAAAATATATTCATGGGAATTATATAAAAGAATCATGTGGTGAACATGGCATATGTATCACAGAAAAATAAAAGTGATATAGAAATACCTTACCATGTGTCTCAATTTCCTTCATACAAGTTCAAAAATATTATATAAGAAATATAAGTTTATTATTAATATATTTAAGAACCATATATATATATATATATATCATATATTATTTACTTATTATATTTTAGTTCATGTTTATTAAAAAATCCATGTTAAAGTCACGTTTTGAGGAATAACTGCTCTGCTTTTCATGTATATTTTGATTGGTTATTTTTCGTCCTATTATATTGATCATGGTTAAATAATACCAATAATTGTAATGATTATATTAATATCATAAATATTTCTTATTTATTTTTTTATAGTAATCCATAAATGTTATAGGTATGAATGAAATACACTGTTCGTGGAGATGGTAGGTCATACACACGCATGAACATTGTTTCCAGTTTCTAAAAGGGTTGAAAGAAAGAAAGGTAAATGATATATTAATATTTAATTATTATTATTATTTAATATATATTAAATATTTTTATAAAAATAATTCTTATTTTATTCCATGTAAAGTGTGAATTAATAACATCACTTCATGAGGTGGTAGTTTGTCGTACACACGAACGATGTTATCATATTTACATGGAATTTAATGTATGAAAGAACATGTGATATAATGATTCAATATGAATAATAATATAATAAATATAATATATTTAAAAAATACATTATTATATCAATCTATGATAGGTACTGATGTAAAATGAAAAACATTATTTCGAGAGGCGGTTTCCCACCAAACACACGAATATTGATTTTGTAACCCATTTGATGGAAGAGAAAAAGGATTTAGGTTATTTCATTAAGATAATAACATATAATTATATGGAATATAATTAGGTTATTAAATAGTCAATTTCAAATAATAATTTAAGGACGTGGAGGAATAAATTAAATAAAACTCTTGATTAGTGATGTAACCTCTTCTTTAGACAACTTCTTTTGGTTTGCACTAAAAGGATTCTTAGGTTGGATTTCTACCCAAAATAAGACTTATATGAGGATAAGATGGAAGTAAGGAAGTATTTTATTCAATTATTTTCAAAATAAAATGGTTTTTTTAGTGTCAAGAGAAGAGGATATGGGGTGGCCTTTTATAAGTGAGGTGAGTGACACCCTTTTAATTTTTAAAAGAAAAATCTGTTTCTTCATTTTTAGCATGAAAATTGGATAAAAAATGGTCCATTATTGAAACTATAAGATATAATTTCTAAATATGTCCATAAAATTATAAAAAATTCACCCTAATAAAATTATAACATGATAATTTAAAACACTAATTTCATTTATTCAAATAATTTTTCTATAGGTTTCAAAAAAATATCTTTAATTAAGTTTGCAAAAGGTGATAAACTGTTTTTTAGTAAAAAAAATATTTTTTAATCGTCAAATTGGATTTATTATTATCACTTATAAAACAAAAACATAATATTAATGTTAAATGTTTTAATAAATATAAAATATATAAATATCACAAAATAATTCACCAAAAGTAGTTTTTTTAATTTATTAAGGTAAAATGTGTTTGTTTTCATAAAAAATAGTTTTTTCAAATATGGATTTCCTTTATTTTCAAATAGTTCATATTTTAATTTCTAATTAATCGGTTAAAAAATAATTAATTTTATATACAGTGTAAACTGAATATTTTCATAATTTATTTAATCTTATTCATACCCTTCATTCGAACAACAAGGTGATAACTATCATATAATAATATTTTTATATTATGACACATATCGTTTAAACTCAGTGTTGTGTGTAATGCAAGATACACTTGGTGTTGAATGAAATAAAAATATTAAACAGATTAAATTAATTTTAAAAATATATATTTCACAAAATCCATTGGTGTTATAGTATGAAAAACAGAAGATGATGATTTTTGGATGTGGTAGTCTACACACACATGCAAATGATGACATTCTTTCTTAATGGATGGAGGGTGATAAATAATAGTAATTAAATTGATATATTAGTATCTCAATATAATAATTATACTTATTAAATGATATTATTAGTGAGATAATAGGTTATAAATAGGAATACTAAGAAGAAAAGACTAATATAAAGTTAAACTTACATCACGAGAGTGATTTTTCCTTAGACATCACCTTAGAAATGTAGTCATCAAGTTAACTATGGGTGTAGAAGCCTAAATAAGTGAGAGATGTTTATTTGGGAAAATTTTATTTTTAAGAATAAATTATGAGGTGTTATAATTTTATTAATTGGAGTAAGTGATCACCTTTTATAAGAGAAGAAAAAGTAACTAGTGTGAATACTCTTTACTTTTCAATGATATAATTACACTATTTAAAGTTTAATGACTCAAAATTTTATAAATATTGGATTGTAGGGATTCCTAAAGTTATTAAATCATCAACCATGAGTTTCAATGCATCTTTTAAACATTTTTTAGTTATTTAACATTATACTTTTATATTTTCACATTTTGATTTTAACATTGGTAACAAGTTTTTAAGTAAGTAATTTATAATTTATTATAAATATTGATTAACCCATAATAAAAAATATGGGAGTTATAAACTTAATTTATCATATATTTAATACAATTAAATGTCTAAATATTATAAAATTTACTTTTAAATTATAACATACAATATATAGAAAAAAATTTGTAGAAAACTGATGTTTTAACAATTAAAGTGTTTTGAATAATATTTTTAATTTATTACTAAATGAATGAGTTTTAATATATTTATATATAGTTTTTAAAAATATATTTTGAAAATTATTTATACATAATTAGTTTAATATATTATAAAAAAAATACATAATTATAATAAAACAATTATTTGAGAAAAACAATTTTACCATTATTGTAGTAATTAAATTTAATCCTCAAAATCATATTTTTATTTTTAAAAAATGGTTTTTTATATAAATAGTACTTACTGGTTGAAAATTTTAAATCCATTTTGTAATATAAAATTTCTAAAGGTGATAAGTTAATTTTAAAATAGTAAATTTATAATGCATTAAAATAATTTTATTGAAATATTTGACTTAAAATTTAAAATATTAAATATATGTTTATAAATAAAGCACAATATTTTAAAATGTACAATTTTAATTATAAAACATTAATTTTTTAAATATAATATTTTTTGAGTTTTAATTTATTCTTATAAAATATTGATGTTGTAATGCCCTGGGTTTTTAAAAGATAAAATTATGTCTGATAGCATATGCGATAAGCAACATCGAACCCAAACAAAGGATGATTATTAAAATATGAGTATTTTAATGTAGCCATTAAATTTTTTGTATATTAATCGGATTAACCAAATTATAATATATATATATATATATATATTTCCAAATCAACATAAATATATTTATAAATTCTTATAAAATAACCACTCAATTTTCTGAAATGACATTTTATTATTCAAAAATATTTTTTCTTCAAATATTATTTTTTATTTATTTTTGTAAATAAATATTTTATTTATTTTATATAACATTTAAGAAATTAATTTTATAAAATTAACTTAATTTTTTATATCATAATATCAAAATTAATTAAGGGTGAAATTTTTGAATTTTTCTGAAAATATTGATTTTTCGATAAATAGTGAGAAATCCTTTTTTATAAAACTGCCATTTATTTTGATAAATTAAGTAATTTAAAATTAAAATTTTCATTTTAATTGGATTTAATATTAATATATTAATTCTATAGTATTATTTAATCCAATTAATTATATTTAAATCATCTTTATACTGGGTTTTAGATAAGTTTATTTTTAGGATAGAAAACATATTCTTTTGAAAACTATTTAAAAATGCATAATGCTTTTACTTTTTAAATAATTAAAAATAACACCTAATAGGTAATTATTTAAATTAAATTTATGGATCATATATATATATATATATATCACTATTAATTTAAATTCATATAGTAAAGATTACTAGTTATAGAGTAAATGTAAAACAATCTTTTCATTGAAAAATGAATTTTTTAGAAAAACTATTATTCATCGTACTTGAAAGTTTTATTTCATATCAAATTATTCCACTTATATGAATTAATTTTTGTTAAAAATATTACATATTTAAAATAATCAAAATTAAAATTGGTCAACTTAATTTTTGGACAATATAAATAGTAACTGAAGTAAATATTTATTACCATAGTAAAAGTAAATTATGTAAATTATGGTTAAAATATATTAATAATAATTAAAATGGGAAAAAATGGTAACCCTAATAGTATGAATATATAAATTACCTTTTAATAGAAATAATTATTATATTTATAATTTATTTTTTAACTTTATAAATGATTAAGTAATGGGTTTGATAAAAATTAGTTTTTAATATGACAATACTAAAATTGTATTTTTGTGTCATATGATATTTTAATTAGGAAATTTTTTTTAATTCATGGATTTTAAAAATAAGTTATATTTTTATAAAATAATACAGTTAAGTAATTGTTTTAATTATAAATAATAATATAATTTTTTGAGGTTAAATGTAATTTTTATAAGGGTTTAAAACTGTTATTGTCAAAAAACCAGTATTTCCCAATAAATATTGATTTTTTTTAAAATTAAAAATTTAAATATTTATAGAATTATTTGTATAAATAGTTATTTTTTGGGAATCAGTATATTGAAATTATACAATAGTGAATTTTTTATAATTTCCTGAGATAGCTGAATTGTTGGGTAAAAATTAAATACGGTATAAATATATTGTGTGCATATTGACATCGAAATGACCGAAAAATGATGTAATAAATGCTATGAATGGTATCAGAGACCAAATATATGTTTACCCTTTAACATATTTTGTTTTTTAGATTATTTTATTAATTTTATAAATCCATTATGAATCCTCTAAAACATATATTATATTTTAAGTTTTTAAAATCAATTCTTTATAAACATGACTCACTTACACATCACTATAGGTAATATTTTAATGATTTATTCCCTTTTACACATAAAATATTGAAAACCAGTCCACTTTTGAAGAAATATTACACAAAAACCCTAGAAAGGTTTTTTTTATTATTTTATTATAGAGATTTTAAAACTGAATTTTACGAAATAATAAAGAACTCTCCTCTATTTTCCAATATAAACCCAACCAATGTCCCATTAATATTTACTAAAAAACCATGGGTCACGTACTTAATCATCCAAAACCTCTCTATATTCCTTCCAATATTACTTCAGTCTCTCAAGAACCTTCTCGCAAGCTTTTGGAATAACCCTCTCAAGGTAAGGGGTATCCCTCTCTTCTTTTTATTCAAGCACCTCTTTCATGTTGTGCTTATTAGTTTCCATTTGTTCATTTTTTGTTATGTTTTTATAAATAAATCTTACTTAAATTTTTATTTAAATTTGATTATATAACCTTTTCTCTCTCAATAATCCCTCCCATAAACCTTTATGTACACCTGTTATGCTGCCGAAATTATCATGTGATTTTCCGTACTAAAAGTACAGGACCTCTCTTCCTTCTTCTCCATTTAAGAACCTTATTTGTATTTAGCCTTTGAAATTTCAATTTTTTTATTTTTTCATCCCTTTATAAATTTCAATTAATTTTCCAATTAATTTTCTTTAATGATAGATCATTTTTTCCCTCTCATTATAACATTTAGCTATGTCGTTACTCTCTCAAAATTTAGTAAGGGATCCCCCTCTCTTGTTTTCCTTTCAAGAACCCTCTTTGTATTTATCCTTTTTATTTTAAAATGTTTACATTTTCATGAAAATATAATGATCCCTATACTTTAAAATTTATTTCCTAATAATTAGTGATCATTTAACCCTTACATTATATCTTTTACCTAAGTTGTTACTATACCGAAATTTAGTAAGGGATTCCTCTCACTTATTTTTCATTCAAACACCTTCTTTGTAATTAGCCTTTTGAATATCAATTGGTTATGATTACATGGATTTATAAATATACCTCTACTATAAAATTGATTTCATAATGTTTATGGATCATTTTTTCCCTCTCGTTATGGCATTTACCTATGTTATTACTATGCTGAAATTTAGTAAGGGGTCCTCTCAGTCTCCTCTTTATTCAAGAATCTTCATTATCATACACCTTTTATATCAATTTCATAATGTTGGGATATTTTTTTACATATAACCCTTACTTACATCATGATTTATAAATAAGTAGAGACACATTTCACTCTCATTCATACATTCCAGCAGCATTTATGAGCCCTTATTATGCAACAAAAATTCCATTATGATTTTCTATTCAAATCAATTATGTAGTGAATACCCTTACGCATTTCCTATCATGGGTGTTAACCATTATGCACTTATAATTATTTTATTGGGGAGAAACATATATGAAATTCACACTACATTATAATTTCATTATATGTGATGAAATATGTTCTTATGTATATGATCTATGTGGCACACTTATGCATGTACATGATATGATTATGTAGGGTGGACCCAGATAGACCTCCAATGAATTGAGTAATGATTTGTCTCATGAGATTCCCTGTATAGGGTGATGGATGTTATCCTAATAACATTATTTTATTTTATTTCTTAGTATTTACCCTTCAATTATTCTTATTATTTCATGTTTAAATTTGTTTCCACTTTATGAAGTTTCATTTATGTTTTCCAGATATATCATGCTTTATTGTTCATATTTATGATTCTCACCTGTTTTTTGAGACCATTTAAATGCATATTCTCTAACATATAATACATTATCTATGTTATGTTTTTTTGTATTCCCTTACAAGATTTTATATCTCACCCTATTATTATTAATTTTCCAAGTTATCCCATGCAGTTTTAAGAATGATGGAATATTATTATCAGGTTATGAAAGTTTTCAATAATTCCAATATACCCCTTGTTTTAAGTATTTATATAATGTACCTAATAACCCAATAAAACTATACTTCTCAATATTATGGGTTTTATTATGTTTATTCATATTTAATAAATTCAGATCTAATTTGTAATAAAGATATGGGTTGTCATAGTTGTATCAAAGGAAATTCAAGTTATTTTGGGATTAGGATTAGAAAACTCTTGAGAAATCCTTAATAATAACACTAAATATAAGTAAACATATCTTTGTTTAGGTAAATTATGTAATAAGTGGTTTCTAAGAAAATATATCCTTGTCTAGATACTACAAGTGGATGTGGATCTATCATAGATTTACCTAGGTTTGATAACCCTGAAAACACTGTATTGAACTTGACTTGATCAAAAAATGGTGCATGACAATAGAAATTTCTACACACATGGTTTAAAACTCCCAGAGGACATGCTTGGTAAATTAAGAATATTATTAAGATCCATTATTAATAGAATAATAACGACCATAAAAGTTTATTTCAAGAAATAAATCATGGATAACTTAGATTGAAGCCTTGAAATTCATAAGTTAAGGAAATACATGTAATTTATAAGTTATCCCATTAATTTTATTTGGTTCCTGGTTTTGTGTTTAATATTTTAAAATTAATCATCTCTTATTTCCCCTTTATTCTTTTAAATGGATGGAAATATGAAGAAAAGATTCAAAAACCAATGTTATTGGAAATTTATTGACTGCCCAAATGATATGCCTAACATCACAGGAGATCAAGTAAGACATCATATGATTATTTTAAACCAGCAATCAAGAATCACAAATAACAACTACCATATAGTTGAATGTCCAAAGACATCAAGTAATATGAGGAGGAAGTATCAAGTAATTTCATATGATAAAGGTGATAAAGGAAAAAAAGATTAAATTTCCTACATGTAAGAAATATTGAATGTGGAACCAAGGTAAATGTCACAAATGAACTTGAATGTGTTTTAAGTGTTGAAAAATAGGGCATATAGTAACAAGTTTCCATAAAAAAGATGATTATAATGGTGGGGGATAAATTGCATCCTAAAAACCCTTCATTGTTTAATTTCTTATGTGTGGACAATATTTTCATTATCTATGTCAATTTCCAAATCGAAGGGTTAAATCCTAGAATAAGGACATATGCTAAGGAAATTATTTAAGTGTAAGTATTAATGTGTTTATATATTATTATTTGATAATTATATTGTTGAAGTAGTATATTAATGAAATTATATATAATATAATCATGAAATATCTAAGGATTGATCCATATTATTTTTTCTTTAAGGATTTAAAACATGTGTTTAATGGTACTAATAACCATTAAAAGTGATTTAGTGATAAGTTGTTATTTTGGAAAACACGTGATTGATGGATTGATAACCCTTAATATGTGTTCAATGTTTGGATAAACCTAAAGAGTCTTGGGATGATTTTTACAAGAATAATATTATGTTTAAAATTATTGATACCACTTTTGGAGATTTATGTGATGGAAGTTATGCATGATTAAGTATATTTAGAGAAACATATTACAAGATCAAATATTTTATATTTTTAGGTGATTAATGATATTTAAGTAGATGTGTTATTGGGTGGAAGTATATATACCCATTTTTTCCATATAAAGGATCATTATAGAATAATGATATTATGTTTTTCAAGGTGTAAACTGAAGGGTGTGAGACAACCTTTGAGGTTAAAACATTCTGTAATATTGAGGTTTGTAGTGTTATTTGGGATATAGCAGTATTTAATTAAGGAACGATCTATGATAAACCATTGGGAATTTTTGTTGAATTTTAGATATTATTTTATTATTGTTTTTTAATTTTTGGTATTATTTTAATTTATTCTAACCATTTTGGGTTTAGTAAAGCTAAGTAGAGTAGATTTTTATTCCTGGATGTATTATATGATATGTTGGAATCTTATTCTAGTGAGTTAGGCCTAAAAATTCATCTTGATTTCTCATTGTTTGGAGAAAAAGATGAGAATATAGTGTAAATTTATTAAAATATGATATTATAATTGTGAATAAAATATATTTCATTGTGTTCCTAGTTTAGATGATAAAGGAATTATTTAAACTCAAGGAAAAGATTCTAGAAAAAAAATGTTGTCATATTATGATAATTTATGAGGAATTGATAGTCTTATCACCCATCACAGACTTATGGTTTTGTGGTCATTTAATTTCTACTATCCATGTTCTCTATCACTCTCTATTAGTGGTATGATGACCTTAGTACTTCTTGTTCTCTCTTTTCAAGTGAATATTTTATTAACTCTTTTTACAATGTCGGTTTTCAATAAACATATTTTCATGTTTCAAAACACTATTTACCAAGATCAAGTACAAATTTTGAGGATAAAATTTATTAAATGGGGGAGAATTTAATGCCATACATTTTTTAAATAGAAAATTATGTCTGATAGCATATGTGATATGCAACAACAAACCCAAACAAATTATAATTATTAAAATATGATCATTTTCACATAGCCATTAAATTTAAAGATATTAATAGAAATAACTAAATTATAATATATATATATATATATATATATTTCCTACTCAATAAAAATTTATTTATAAATTCTTAATAAATAAAAATTCAATTTTTAGTAATGACGTTTTATTATTCAAAAATATGTTTTCTACAAAATCAATTCTTTATTTGTTTTTTAAAAAAATATTATAATTATTTTCTATAAAATTTAAAAATAAATTTAATAAAATGAACTGAATTTTTTATATCATCACACCAAAATTAACTTAGATTGAAATTTTGTGATTTTTCAGAAAATATTTATTTTTCAATGAATAGTGAAAAATATCTTTTTGTAAAAATGTAATTTATTTTGATAAATAAATTAATTTAAAAGGTCCATTATTATTTTAATTCTATTTCATATTATCATAAAAATATTTAGTTTTATTTAATCCAATTAATTATATTTAAATCGTCTTTATATCATGCTTTAGAATAATTATATTTTTAGGCTTAAAAACACATTTTTCTAAAAATTGTTTAAAAATCCATTATGTTTCTCCTTTTTAATTAATAAAAAATTACCACTAAAGAAAAATTATTTAAATTAAATGTATGTATCATATATATATCATTATGAATTTAAATTAATAGAGTAAAGATTACTAGTTGTAGAGTTAAAGTAAAATCATCTATTCTTTGAAAAAATCATTTTTTGGAAAAACTACTTTCCATTGTGCTTACAAGTTTTATTTTAAATTAAATTATTTATTCTATGTTAATGGATTTTGATAAAATTGATTCAATATTTATAATAATAATAATTAATATTTGTTAATAATTTTAACTTAATTTTTTTACAATATGATTAGTCATCGTAGTAAATACTTATTACAGTAGTAAAAGTAAAATAGGTTAATTATGGGTGAAAAGATAATAATAATAATTTAACAATGAAAAAAAAGGTAAAAATAATAGTAATAATATTTCTATTTCTATTTCAATGATATAATTATTATATTTATTCCTTATTTTTTACTTTAAAAATGATTAATTAATGGGTTTGATAAAATTTTGTTTTTAATACAATAAATATAAAATTTTAATTTTTTTTGTATTATGAAATTTCAATTAATAAATTCCTTTTAATGAATTAATTAATTTTAAAAAATAAGTGATATTTTAAAAAAATGAATTTTTATTAATTATAAATGATAATATAATTTTTATTAATTTAAATGTAATTGTTATAAGGGTTCAAAAGTGTTATTGTCAAAAAAACAGTATTTCTCAATAAATGTCAATTTTTGTTTTGAAAGTGAATATTAATATATTTAAATAATTTTTTTGATAAAATAAATATTATTTTTTGAATCATCATTCTACAATTATACAATGTTTAATTGTACATAATTTTCTGAGATAAGTGAATTTTTAGGTAAAAATTAAATACAATATAAATATACAGTGTGTATTATCACACCATAATGACCCAAAAATGATGTAATAAATTATATGAATTGTATTCATGTCCAAATATATTATTCCCCTTTAAAATGATGTGATTTTGAGGTTATTTTATTAATTTTATAAATCTTTTATGGATCTTCCAAAACCTATATTATTATTTAAGGTTTTAAAATCAATTGTTTATAAACATGTCTCACTTCCAAATCACCAAGGGTGATATTTTAATGATTTAGGCCCTTAGACTTATAAAATAATTAAAAATGCTCCTATTTTAAAGAAACCTTGGGAAACCCCATAGGAAGGATTTTGGTTTTGATTACTTTATTTTATAGATTCCAAAACAAAAATTTGGGAAATAATAAAGAACTACCCTCTCTTTTCCTATATTAACCCACTTAATATCTCGTTATAATTAACTAAAAACCCTTTTATAACTTCATTAATCTTATATAACCTCTCTATATTCCTTAAAAGTTTCCCCTAAGCACTCTAGAATCTCCTCATAATCATATAGAATCACTCTCTCAAGGTAAGGGATCTCTCTCTCTTCTTTTTATTCAAGCACCTATTTTATATTGTGCCTATTAATATTAATTTGTTCTTGTTTGGTTATTTTTTTTATATCCACATTAATAACATTTTTTATTTATATGTTATGAGATAACCCTTTCACTCAAATTAATTCATCCCATGAACCTTTAGGTACACCTGTTATGCTGTCGAAATTGTCCTATGGTTTTCTGTACAAAAAGTAAGTGACCTATATCTCATGTTTTTTATTCAACTAACTTTATTTTATTTAGTATTTTAAATATCAATTTTTTATGTTTTAATTCCTTTAAAATTTTTCATTTAAAATCTAATTTATTTTCTTATAATGAGAGATCATTTTCCCCCTCATTATAACCTTTACCAAATCCATTACTATGCTAAAATTTAGTAAGGCGTATATCTCTATAATTTTTCATTCAATAACCTATTAGTATTTAAACTTTTGAATTTAAATTGGTAATTATTTAATGACAATATATAGATCCATATACTATCCAATGTACTTTTTAAAAATGATATATCATTTATCCCCTCTCTTTTCTTTTCTGTTCAAGAGGATTCTTAGTAATTGGCATTTTCAATCTCAATTGGATATGATTAAATGAAATTATAAATATAAATATACTATAAAATTTATGTCCTAGTGATGATATATCATTTATCCCCTATCATTGTAGCATTTACCTAAGTCGTTACTATACATAAATTTAGTAAATTATCCTCTCTTTCTCCTCTTTATTCAATAATCTTCATTATCTTATTACATTTATCTCAAATTCATAATATTATTATATGTTCTTACATATCATAATTAATTCCCTTATGATTCATAAATGATTATATAGTCATTTTATTATCACTCAGACCTCCAATGAACATTTATATACCCCTGCTATACTACCAAAATTTCATTGCGATTTACATGCCAAATAATTGTATAATGAATAACCATACACATTTACCATCAAGGTTGTTTACATTTATTCACATCTATTTATTTTATTTGATACTTACAAGAATTTAATCCAAAATCCATTATCTTGGGATTAAATTTTATAAAATATGTTATTATGTGTATGATCTATTTGGAACAGTTATGCATGTACGTGATATGATTATGATAGTTACTCCTAGATAGTGCTCCACATCATTGGGTAATATTTTAGTCTAATTAAATTCCTTGTATGTTGTATATAATGTTATCATAAGCACATTATTTTATGTTTTCATTGTGTTTAACCTTGACTTATGCTTTGGATTTCATTTTTATCATTGTTTCCACATTCCCATGTTGCCTTTATATTATCATGTTATGCCATACCTCATTGTTCAAGTTTCTGATTCTCACCCCTTTTATGACCCATTGAAATTCCTATTATGTAACATGTAATACATTATTCATGTTATTATTTTCTTATTTCATTAATGGGATTTATATCTCATCACATATTATTTATGTCTCGAGGTTATCCCATGCAGTTTTAAGAATGATGGAATATTGTTAGCATGTTAATGAAGTTTTCAATAATGTCAATGTACCCCCTATTTTAACTTGTTATGTAGTGTACCTAATTACCCAAATAAACTATTATTCTCAATATTATAGGTTGTATTATGTGTATTTATATGTAATAAATCATTAATTAATTTTTAATAAATACATGGGCTATCATAGATGTCATAACATTCACAGTTTTAATAAAAAATGCTATTTTCAATATTCACCTAAAAAATATTCTTTAAAAAATCCTAAAATATCATCTGAAGATGGTATCTTGATGAAGATTTAAAAAAATTATTTTGTTAAAGTAATATTCTATCATTAAAAAATTAAACCTTTAAATATACTCATGAAGAAAGTCACCTTAGGGTTCAGATTGTGTAATTGTGCAAGCTATAGTGTTTACGCATCATCATAGGTTTACTAGTATTATAATTTCATGCTAAAAATTGGAATACAAATAATCTATTAAAAAATTGTATTTTCCTTGTTCATTTATTCTTTAGGATCCCAAGTTTCCTCTTTTGTTTTTAATTTCTAAAAAAGGGATTTCACCATTCCAGTTGTTTGATTCTACAATACTTGCTCTATAGTGTCATGAATATAGATAGGTTATTCATTATAAGAAAAGAATATAACAAACTCTATTCCATCATATGTGATCATATTCCATGTATCTAGAATTTATTTCCTCAGTAATGAAACATAGAAGGTTCCATGTAATTTATAAATATTGGGTTGTATATACAATTGATAAGATATAGGTTTAATTATTTTTACTTTTTAAAAAGGCCCAATGTACCTAGGCCTTAACATCCCATTTTTACCTAATCTTATAACTAAATTACATGGTAAAAACTTGAATAATACATTATTACTAACTTTAAATTCAATGTACTTCTATCAATTATTAACATACCTCTTTTTATGCTATGGGATATATTAATATGTTCTCAGATAGTCTTTACATTAATATTTTACTACTACAAAAACTCTAGGACAACTATATTTCTTTCTCTAACTTATACCAAATATGTTAGAGTGTGAAACATATTCCCATATAATTCTTCAAATGATTCCATATGGATACTCAAAGGTAACCTATTATTGTATGAAAATTCCACCAAAGGTGGATATTGATCCCTCATACCATATAATTCAAGAGAACGTGATCTCATAATATCATCCAATATTTAAATTTTCCTCTAAAACTTACCATTAGGTTTCAGATGAAATTTGGTGCTTAAACATATCATAGTTTCAAGATCTCTTTTAATCCACTTCTAAAATTTGTATGTCAATTGAGGGTCATGATCAGATATAATCAGTATAGTTTCCCCATGAAGCCTTATCATTTCATTGATATATATAAATTCAACATTATAAAGGGTTTAATATTATCTTATTTATAATAAATGATTTAACTTACTAAGATGATCAATGATAACCCATATAGAATTTTTCTTTTTTTGAGTATTTAAGAGTCTAGTGACAAATTCCATTGTAAGGACCTAGCCTTAAACATTACATAATCCTTCGTTTCAAGTTAATAATTCTGTATTTTACCTTTTAGAATCTTTTAAAGTTTATATTTTTAGAGAATTTAGTCCTAACTCAAACATAAAAAACCATATTTTACCAAGTGGGCACTTTTGACCAGTATCCATTTTTCCTATAATATAAAACAATTAAAATAAACTTGTTTCCTTTTATGAAAAATATTCATGGCTTTCAACACGACTTCTTAATTTCCCTTAACCATCATTAAACACTAGAAAACAATTTATAATGTGGGATGAGAAAACAATTCTCATCAAGTGACATAAAAAATAAGAAATCGGTTAGTTTAGTGAAAAACATAAAAAATATTGAAACCCCTTTTCTTAAAACAAAGTCCACTTTTCCTAAAAAGGTCATCATTTTTCCTTTAAAAATATCATTATATTACCATTTAAAATCAAAATATTTCCATGAAAACTCATTATCAATGATATAAAATTAAAGTAGGTTCCTTGTGAAATTGGAAATAAAGAACCCCTATAGAAAAACTATAAGAACCCTTAAAATTGGAAAAACCATACAACAGACATCCAAAATAGTTCTCCAGAAAAAATAGTTATTACCCAATGCAATAGAAATCTGTTTGGGTGAACCCATTATATAAAGTATTTCTAGATCTCCTGTGACCTATAATGGGGATCAACCCTCATAAGAAATGTCTGAGGACCATATCATAAATAAAAACCTTTAAAAAATATTTTAAACCAGTGTTCAAAACACTTTGGGATATCAAAATACCCTTTTTATTAAAACCCCATTTTCAATACTAAAATAATGGAATAAAAGGAAAAGGGGGATTTACTTTAAATAAAACATGAAATATTATAAAGGAATTAAAACTTAAAATAATTTTTATATTTTTAGGAAAAGTTGGTGTCACCGTATATGTTAAAATAGAATATTCCTTTTTTCTTCACTAAAGAAAGTCAAACAATCCATAAAAATATTCCCTTTTGAAAAACTTTAAAAAAAAGTAGAATAAAATTCATTTTATATTTATTTTATGTAAATATAAATACATTAATAAAGTAATTTTCAAAACATGTACATTTAAGAGAAATATTTTTAAAATAAATCAGTAAAACATTTAAAATATAGTTTTAAGTTTAAGTGTCCCTTACCTTGAGCCCGAATCATCATTTATTTTCTTTATCTTATTGAATAAAAAAACATATGTTAATTTATTTACTTATTTAAGAACATTTTTCAATTTAATAATTTATTTTATTTTATTTAATACCATGTTATATACAATTACTTAATCATTTAAGTTTGAGTTGGACGTTTTGATGATATTCAGCTCATAAGTCCAAAATGACTTCAGTCAGTTGACTATAGTAAAAGAGTTCATTATTCCATAATCTTAATAATAATAGTTATGATATAGTTATCACTTGTATACATAAATTATAATTTTAAATCAATCCATTAAATATTGTTATGAATATTGAACTACATTACAACCACAGAGATGGTAGGTCATACGTTTGCAAGTGTAAAGATTCCAATTTCAATGATCATTATAAAACTAATGTAAGAATTATTATATATTTATATAATAACCATAATATCATAAATATAATATTATTTCTTTGAATTCATATATATATATATATCATCCATGTGATGTGGTGATGAAAAATGAATCATATTTCTTTGTGGAGGTGGTAGTCCACACGTACGCAAGAATGACATTTATCATTTTTTAGAGAATAGAAAGGTAAGAAAATATATGATATGTTATCTTTTAAAAATGATAAATATTTCCTGAATATAAAATTTAATAACTAATTACATCATTATAACTATATATGAGATGTGGTGATGGAAAGTGAATTACATTAGTCTATGAGGCGGTAATCTGATGTACACACAAATGATGGATTCTTTTCCCATTTGATGGAGGTTTGAGAAATATATAGGTTTTTAAATTAACATAATAACATCTCATTATATTTTATATACTAGTTATATTATCTCATTGATGTTAAATAAAATTTTATTAGGTGGAAGAATAAATAAAACAAAAACACTCAGTTAAACGCTTCACCTCTTTATCAGATAATCTCATTTTATTTACACTTAATAACACTAATATTGGAATTATTCAAAAACTAAGGCCTCTATAACGTGGGTAGAGATGTTATTAAAGTATTTCGGTAGTTATTGGAAGAAAAATATTGTTCTATGGGTGTGAAAAAATTTAAATAAGTGGTTCCTTTTTATTAAAGAGGGGAGGGGCACTCTTGGAATTTCTTAAAATGTTAAATTAATATAAATTATTTTGAAGTAAAAATGGCTAAAAATTTGATAATATTTAAGTATAATATGTTTTTTAGTATATATATTCACATAAAAGAAAAATTATACAATTTTGGATCAAATTTTTACCCGCATCTCTTTGTTTTACCCCTTAATAAACCATTTTCACACTTACAACAACCTCAAGCGTTTTACTCCTTAAGGGTCAATATAGTGTTTATAAATAAAAAAAGGTCCCATAAATGGACCATGGATTATATTTTCAACCATATACTAATAAATAGTATGGTTATAGTATTTTCAATAATTTTATATCATTTAATAAAATATTATTTTCATAAAAAATAAATAATGTTAATTTTAGAACTATTCATTTACATTGACTTTAATAACATTATAAAAAAAAAGAAATTCGAATAAAAATTTTTAATACATCCCTAAAAGGTTATATTTATATATATAATACTTGTATCACATTAATTATTCCAAATTATATAAACTTTAATATTTTTAATATAATCTATTTTATTTTTCCATTAAATTAATAATTACTACGTCGGCATTGATTGAGAATTTCATATATTTATTTCCTAACCAAAAATTAAAAATAAATTACCATGATGAATATAAATCATTTAAATTTAAAATTAATATTTTTAACCAAACATATCCTCTACTTATCCTATTGTTAAAAATATTATAGTTATTCAAAATATGAGTGTGGCATTCTTTACATTTATTTACATAAAATCTTATAATGTTTGTAATCACATAAATACTGAAAAAAAATTAATATAACCAAATCTTATATGATTATGTATGAAATTGACTCATAAAATAAAATTTTGGTAAGTTTTAAGGTCATTTTCTAGTCCTCATCTTGTTATTTTTAATCCTTAATTACTAGATTTACCCTTTACCACTTTAATAAAAAAAAAATATATCAACTATATATAATGACTAAAAATAAAATGAAACTATTTACCAAATTTGGAACTCATGATTAAAAATATGGAATCCATTTTAAAAAATTAAAACTATAGAATTGCTGGGATTTAATTTAAAATTAAACTAGCAATATGTGATGAAATATGGTTTTTCAGAAAAATAGCCTTTTAAATATAAATTTTTGTTATACTAAATTCAAGATTAAAATTATTTTATAAAATATTAATTTGATTATTTTAAAATTAAAGGAACTAATGAAATTTAAAAATAATCCAAAATTTAATTTTACTTTGAAAGTAGTCAAGAATAAAATAAAATTTTCAATAAAAACCAGTATTTTTTACCATTCATTGAAAAATAAATATTTTTAAAAAATCTGAAAAATTCATCTTAATATAATAGTGTACTTTTTAATTCAAAAATGAAATTAATTTTATTAAAAAAATAATATATATAGAAATTAAATATAATATTCACTCACAAAAAGCAAGAAAACACATTTTTTAAAAAGCATGTTTTTTAAGAATAAAATGACTTTACTAAAAATTGAGTGATTATTTCTTAAGAATTAATAAATACATTATTACTGAGTATGACCACTATATATTTCATAATTTAGTTAATAATATTTATTCTCACCAATATAATGGTTTGGTTATGACATTCATATTTTAATAATAATATTTTGTTGCTCGTTTAAGATCGGTATTTTCTATCTCGTACGCTATCAGGCATAGTCTTTATTTTTAAAAATCTAGGAATATAAATACATTGTAATATTGTCCCACTTTCACATAGTTATAATAATATTTTTCATGAATCCCTTAGTATTTTTTCTTTCAATGTTTTCCTACTATAATACTAATCATCTTTTAACATAGTTTACAATTTCCATCTTCATAACATCCCATTAGAAATATTCTCTTAAATCCCTATACAAATTTTTACAACTAGTTTCTATAGAAAAAATTGAGTTATATGCTTCATCTAAAAAATTTTCCTCAAATATGGTGAGGATAGAACATATAACCACTTATAAAACTTCATTGCACTATCTCTATAAATGAAGTCTGTCAATTTTCCATAATTTACTACTTTAATATTTCTTTGTAAGTTATTTTCATCCAATTGGGTCTTCCCTATATTTTTTGTAAGGATAGTATATAAATTTCATTGAAAAGTAATGATGGATCTCCTATCCTAAAAAGCACCATATTAAACTTTACTGGATATCTATATATAGGATCTTTATTAACCCTCATCATGATAACAACTCTATGGACCCTCCTACTCAATGCATCAACCATCTTGTTTTCCTTCTCAGGGTGGTAGTGTATCGAGTAATCATAGTCCTTAGATAGTTATAAACATCTTATTTTCATTATATTAATCTCCTTTTATGATAATATATAATTTAAACTCTTGTATATCATATATAAATATATATATATATATATTACATCTTTAAATATAGAAGTAGGGTCAATATATTTAAAAAAAATACTACTATTTCCATCTCAAGATCATGAGTTAGATTTTTATATTCATATATTTAATAATGCCTTTATTTAAAGGTAAGCACCCAATTATTTTATATAAGGAGACTACCAAGTCATCTCTTTAATGCATAACTATATATTAAAAATAATTCTTTACCTGATGTTGGTGTTAATATCATTACATTAATCGGTCTGATATTCATCTATTGAAAACACTCCTCGCATTCCCTTAACCTTGTGAATTTAAAGATTTTATGTGTTAAATTGGTGAATATATTGGACAATCAGGATAAATCTTGTGCATCCAACCTATAGTAACATGCTAAACCTAGGAATATTTGAATATTGATTATGTTTGTTAGTGTAATTAATTCTTTTAATACCTTTTCATTTGAAGGGTCAGTATATATTATATATGTGGAGACAATATGACCATGGAAAGAAACATAATTGATCCAAAACTCACTCTTTCAATATTTCTCATATTATTATTTTTTTTAGTTTCTCTAGAATTATTTGAAGATGAAACTCATTCTATTCATAGATCTTATAATATATCAAGATATAATCAATAAATACCACTAAAAAGTTATCAATATAATCTTTCAATACTATATTCTTTATATCCATAAATACAGAGGGTTTATTAGTCAATTCAAAAGGCGTCACTATAAACTATTAATATTTATTACTTTTTCTAAATGTTATATTTGGTATACCATCCTTCTTAACCCTTAGCTAATGATAAGAAGATATAATATCTATTATTAAAAATTATTTTTCAACTTGAAGTTAACAAAATAATTTATCAGTGTGTGTTAAAGGATACTTAATATTTATTATAATGGCATTGATCTCACTATAATAAATTCATTGTATCATGAAACTATCCTTGTTTTTCTTGAATAAAACTGGTGTTCCCTATAGATAAACATTTTGGAGTATAAATTTATTATCAAACTACTCCTATAGTTGTTTCATTAACTCTATGAGATCCAATCTATGTAGAGTCTTGGATATAGGTCTTTCATTATGAATGATTTCAATATAGAATTCAATTTCATGCTTAGGTGGAGGACCATGTAATTCTTCTAGAAAAACATCAATGAATTTTTATAACATTGGTACATACTATATTATTAAGGTCCTCCCATATTCCTATAAATTTAGTAAGGAGAGATGTTGGGGAGGATCCAAACATTATTTAGATAATGAATTTTACCCTCTAAAGACAAGATATTCCACAACAAATTTGTGAGTCATAATCCATTTATCTTGTAAATAAATTTCTAAATGATACTTTGAAATAAACTCTATACCAAGGATCATATAAAATTCAACCATAGGTATAATAACCAAGTTTCCACATAGGGTATTCTCATACATCATAATTAGAACTACATAATACAACATTGTTGTAATAATATTTCCACTCGATGTCTTAATTGATAACTTCCTTTCTAGGGTTATAGGTAAATATTTATTGTTTTTAGAAAACATAGAAGATATAAAAGTGTTTTAAAACGTATTATCAAAAAAATATTATATAACTTTGAGGATCCAATCAAATTAATTTCCACCAAGTTATTCAGAACTTCAACTTAATATGTGGTCATGGAATAAGTTTGGACCTTCTCCCTTGTCCTTTTCTGAGGTAGATTCTCTTGAAATTTTGGGAATCGGGTCTCATTATGTATCTTATCTGTACACTTAAACCATTTAATATCAACATCTTCTTTATTTCCTTTTCATTCGTGAGATTGATGGAATTTTTCTCCATACTTGTGAAAAACTCGGGTTCCCTTAATTCAAGCCCTATGGTGTTTCTTCTTGCCATTATCACATGTGAGAAATTCCATCCTTTATTCCAATTTTCCACAATATTCTTTCCAAGATTCTCATTTTCCTTATTCATCTATTTAGTTTACATGAATAAATACATCCTAGAAAACTCTATTTTTATTTTAATGGCACATGATAATATATCCACATATTATAAAAATGTATGAAGGAACAATTCCATTCAATGTCTTGGGTTTTACCCATTAAATAAATGATCAATATTAATTTTTTTCTATATATATAGTATGAATTATGTCAATATAACCTTTTTAATTTATCTACATACTCAGTAACATTTTCCTCCTCCTTTAGTTTAATCTTGAGGGGTTTCCTTTCCATTTATTCACTTTAATCATGAGGAAAGTACTTTTTATATAGTAACTCATTAAAATTTCCCTATCACATATTATTTATCTCATATTTATCTTTAGTTATTTGAATTAAAAACCATAATTAGTCCAAATTTCCCTTTAGAAGATAGACTCCCTTATTAATTTTTCCTTTTAATTACTTTATATAGAGTTAAATATCATCTCTAAGGACTTAATCCATTATTATACTACCAATTAATTTTTAGTTCAACTAAATTTTTGAGGTTATTATTGTGTTAAGTGGTCCAACATAGTTACACCATGTTATAAATCATAAATTCTCTCTATAAGGGAGATATTATTTTCCATAACTAGGATCAACTACCCTAATATACTAATGAACTCATTATCCTAAAATCTATATTTATCAACTTGTTTATGGGAAATATCCTTGAATTGAATATGGATATTAATATAGTTCTCATTCCTCCTGTTATTCAACATATTTATACAGTATAAAAACAACAATTATCCCATTATATTGAATTGTAAAAAAATCCTATTTATTTTCCTAGATTTTTACATAGAAATCATGAGGGATTTTCATAATACTTGTTTTATATAACTATTACCTTCAAAATATAGTCCTTAAGGGTCATACTAAACTTTCTTTGATAGCAAATATAATATACTAGACTCTAAAAAATTTGAGAAAGTAGTTATATTACAATATTGGTATATAATACAAGAATTATTGTTAGATCTAATAGCTTAGTAGTCTTATAAGACTAGATACATACACACATTGTATTTGAAAATTTAAGATACAACTTGAATGCATTATGATAACATTATTATCCCTTCCATCATATCCTTGAAAATTATACATAGTACACATATAGGTTTCCAAGGGAAATGAAAACAAATAAGGTTGATCCCGGATGCTTAATAACGAGTATCATACAATGGAAATTATCATAACATAACCATGGAAAAAGTGATATGGTAGGAATAAATAAACCACATGAATCCCTATTCAACTAAAACTGAAGTAATTCTATATCCAAGAAAATAAATGAAAACATTAATAAAAATTATCATTGTTCTCAAACAGATAGAATACATAATTCTAGACATCAAAAAATCATTTCAAGGCCTTGTGCTAAGACACTATACAGATAAGGGAGATGTTTACACCAAAACTCATGTTTTTTTGTCACATAAGACCTATTGATACATCAAGGGACTATATATTTTTGGGCCCCACCAGACACCTGATTAAGTCTAATTCATTTGCAATATTAGTTAAAAAACCATTAATATCATTACCTAAGGAAATACTAGATGAATAAAAACATATCTAGACATATAATGAGAAATAAAAACAATATCTCCATTCATTATAATAATTTGGACTTCTAAGATTATATCCCTTAATCAACTTAGAATCTATGGGCCATCGTCAAAGTAATAGTAAGTACCGTTATCAAAGATATATAGTGGTGAGGGTAATTTTAATTTGTTGGGTTATCCTTAGAAGATATAAATTGGGTATAATAGTTTTATTTGGTAGTAGGCTAAGGAAATGGTAGGAAAAATTATTCATCTTGGTTTATAAATATCATGTGAATATTCCAAATCATATCCCCTAAGAGTTTCTAGCTAGGTGTGCAGTCTTAGACCCACTTATCAAGAATCAAGGTGATGATAGAGTTAATGCTCAACTAAACCTCTTCAGGTAGATTACCCATAAGTTCATGTATAAAAGATCTTTATCCACTTTTTAGTATTCATATATGGATGTATTTTCTTGAAAACTATACACACCTTTACTTTACAAAAACATAGGATAGTTTTTACACCAGGGAAAATATTGATTTGTGCATCGATTTTGGTAACTCTTGAATCAAAATAACATTAGGATGATAATCATATAGAATTTTAAATCCAATAAATTTCATGAAGAATATGGTAAAAATTATTCATTGAAATTTTATAACCACAAAAAAATTAAATAGGTGTTGAATATAACATCAGTACCAAAGAATGAAAATTGATATAGAAAACCCCACTTATGGATTGAAAATTAATTAAATTATAAATCATGAAATAGAGAGATTAATATAGACCCTGAAATAAATTTAATAATTTAATTTCATGATATAAAATCTCAAATTATAAGTATATACACCACATAATGGAGATTATGTTCAAATTACAAAACTTGTCTCAAAGAGATAAATTTTAGATGAAAAAACTTGTACCTATTATCCTAACATTGATGAATGTACTTTAAAAACCTAAATAAAAAACATATCTATATTTATCACTTAATTTATAACCTTTATAATATATATTTTCAATTATATTGTTCATATAAAGTCATTATCTCTATGAATTTTGGTTAGTTTGCCTATTTTCCCACATCAGAAGTTTATTGTTTGATCATTTGTACTAGTATCAAAAAATAGATGTTTTTATTTATTTTTATACTAATTTAAATCATTACAAGATAATATAATTTTCTAGAATATATAAATTTAATTTATTTAAAATTATATTATCTCATTCGATTAGTGTTTTATTTGAGTGAAAGTGGGATTGGTGTCAGCTTATTTCGGTAATTTTAGTGATCTAAGATGATATTTCTATATTATGTAAAATAATTAATAGAACCATTAAAACCCAATAAAAATTATTATTTTTATTATTTAATTGTATTATTATTATTATTTAAGTTACCATATTCATATAGGAATGAGGTTTATATCATTGTTCAAGTAGGTGGTTAAACTGACCTAAGCATGAACATACTATAATTAATGGATGTTTATGATTGTGAAAGTTGTTTATTTTAGAGGAAATATCATTTTTAATGGAGAATAATTATATTATTTAGATAATTTTAAGTTTTCTATTCATATTTAATAATTTTTTAATAAATAATAAAGAAACTTGATGAAAAATGAGATTTGTTACTTCATGGAGACGATAGTCCCCACAACGCATGGTTAATGTTTTTATTTTTTGAAGAGTGAGACAGAATTAAGGAATATGATAATTTAACATTTTTTAATAATAGATATATTATAGAAAAAATATTTATTTATAAATATAATCATTAAAACCAATAATGAGAGATGGTATGAAAAAACAGGTGATGTTGATTTGTGGAGTCGATAGTCCACGCACACACACTAACAACGCTTTAAATTTTTTTAATGGGTGAATATGGATAAATATTGGTTTTTAATTCATATAATAACTTCTTAGTATAAAAAAAATAATTTTTTCAATATATTGTTATGGATATTATAGGTTATTAAGATGAAGATTAATAATAAAAACTAGGACAAAGGTAATACTTAGATCATGATCTTGAGTTTTCCCCCAAAAATGTCCATGAAAATGGAGGCCTTAAGATAAATAATGGTGACTATATGCCTACATAAGTGGGTAATGTTTCTAGGAGTAAAAAATGGTATGGTTTCAAGAATAAATAATCAGTGAATGGTGTGGTATGAAGTATAGTAGGTGATTCCCTTTTATAAGTGAAGAAAAGGGAACTTTTGTAAATATTCTTCACTTTTCAATGATATCGTTACACCATTACAAGGAGAATGTCTCAAAAAATTCAAAATAATGAAATTTGTGGTATAATTGGGTATATAAATTCCCAAACAATAATTTGAGCTAATTTTTTAAACTTTTTTAGTAATTTACCATTAAAGTTTTATATTTTCCCATTTTGGTTTTGACCTTAGTAACAAGTTCTTAACTATGTAATTTATATTTTATTATAAATATAAGGTAACCAATATTATGACCTAACCTATTGAGGTTTGACCGGTAACTACCACAAGCCCGCCTCAAATATGCCAGGGGATGGTAACCATTGTCGAGTAGTCATATTCCACAAATTGGAGGTATTAACCTAAAGTACCTATGCACACGCACACATATCCAAGCTCGCGCAATGATAAAATTAAAAACAAATGAAACCAATGCATGAATACATATAATATCCCACAATAGTGTATGAGAGTAAAGAACTAAAAGTGTGAAAAGGGTTCAAATACAAGAACAATCAAGAATATAAAGGGTCTAACCTTTTCCAATGGTGTGGAATAAATTCAAATGCAAGCTCTCGGTGAACAACTCAGCCTAAAAAGCTCAAACTACCCTCCACCTACTCCCTATCCTCCTAGGACACCGTTCAAAGGTTCATAATCTACCTAAGATAATACAAGTTCAGGAAAAGGCCATGTAGGGGAGAGTATAACAATACCCCATAGGATACCCCAAAAACACTAAACATATATGAAACACTAAGTACAGTCAGCTCAATATAAAAAATAAAAATAAATTTATAACAGAAACCCCCATATATACTTAGGAAAGACCCCACACCACCAAGCAATCATAACTAACTTCCTGCCACCAGATTCTACTCAATGTAAGTCTCATTCTGTGAGAACCCACTCCACAAGCCATGATATCATAGGAAACACTCGATGAAGAGGTCTAGATCATTGGTCCCCCACCCAAGAAAGCTCACTGGTCTAAGAAGACCCATATGTAGAGATTGGGGGTCACTCCCAGAACCGCTGGGGGGACACCATGAACTCAATCTAAATTAACACTTTATGTAGGGGAGCATATGTCAATGATACCACATATACCACTAATATGGCCTAATAAATAGAGGATAAACTTCTTTCTTAGAGAGGTTATTCTGATTCCACAAACCCCATTTTAAATAACAAAGTGGATATAAGATCACACTCCAGTCTCATGGGGAGAAACCACAAATCTATCTGAGACATGGCCTCTAAAGGGGATCACAATCATGTAATTTAGATGTAATTACACACTATAACCTCAAGGGAAAGGATAAAGGGATCACACTCAACCAATATGGGACCAAACTAAGGAAAAATAGCTATAAAAATCTTAATGGGGGTACATGGTGTGTACCATGGGTTCATGACATGTCTAGTTATCCCCAAGCCTGCCCATACGGTAAATCATCCCCTAAAATGTAAGTATCTATATACACAGTGCACATAATAAGTACACCACATGTAGAGACACAAAACCTTTCTTGTGTCACTAGGTCATGTCTGTGTACTTCCTTCTCATGTGCCAACTCATATACATGTGGTTGTGTCTATGTCAGATTAAACAGCATGCCACTAGTTATGTATCTATACCCATTTCTATGTAATTTCCAAAGTACACATTGGTCCATCATATAAGGGTCACATGGTGTGTTAATGAGTCATAGGACGTGTGATACTTAAATATATCAGGAACACTAGTGTCGCAACCACGAGGTCCAACATGGGGTGTAATCCCAAAATACACACCGATTTTCTCCAAATCCATCAGGATATATTCCATCTCATCTTATGTGTCGCTAGAGCTTCCACCCTCACTAGAACATGTAAATTGGGGTTTTATGGTCCTTTATAATGTCGATCAATTGAAATCCAAACCTAAATCTTCTCGAAAAAATATCAATCAAGTCATTTGTCCTTGTGCATCAAAATCAAAAATAACCAAACCCACAAAACTATTTGATCTACCTCTGACCATCCACCATCATCTTTTCACCTCGATCACACCATCAATAATAAACCGAAATAGCAGTACTGATCTTTTGTGCTGAATAATAGTCATACAATGATCAAATGCCAAGTATTTTTTCGAAATTTCGGCCAAAATAAATTCCCATGATGAATGTCTAAAGAGCGAGGGAAAAATCCATAAGAAATAAAAAGTGAGTAAAAAACCTCAGATGTTGTTCATTTGGCCTTGATTCATTATCATAGAATAAATCCAATGAAAAGAGATAAATCAAGATGAACAAATAAATAATTCCATCAATTTAATTCTATCGATTATGTGCGTATCAATTCTATTCATGAAATTAATCCACGTTAATTCGATATTAATATATGGTATAGAAACAAAAAAACATCATACCTAGTGCTTTGATCGATCATTGATGAAGAATTGTTTTGTGTTTCCATCATTGACAGGAGTCCCAAACTCTGTCATCACAAAAATCCAGCATCCAATCTTAATCCATCATCATTCTCCAAAAAAGATCTTCAACAGTCATCTGAATCTCTAGGGTTTGAGCAGACAACCCCAAGAAATTTATATAACCATATAATTATAATATAAAATAGTCACTACATCAAAATAAACAAAACAAATAAATTTATTTATTTATTTTATTTATTTATTTATTTATTCCCATGAAAAATGTTTCACAAATGTCCATCACTGACAAAGATTATGTTGTGCCTATGGTAAAACCCACATTATGAATTCAATGGTACCCTCATATTTCTAATACGATCCCCTTTTTAGTAGTTATTCCACTTTTTAAAGAAAATTATCTCATGTGTTATTTAATATATTTAATATATTTCAAAATTTTATTTTTGGCACACTGGATCTCAGAATCGCACACCATCTCAACTCATGGTCTTTAAAATAATCCATATAATTTCAAAAAATAATATATATAAAATATGAGTCATTAAATTCTCCCCACAATAGGAATTTTTATCCCAAAAAAATAAAACCCTACTCAAAAAGATGAGGATAATGGTCTCACATCTTGTTCTCCCACTCTCAAGTTCTCTTTTTATGATTCTTGTGTTTCCATTGGACATACACAAGGGGAATCGATCATCCATGAAGGATGATATCCTATAAATCCTCGGTTTCCACTAGGTACTCAACAAATGTAGCTCTATCCTTTATGTCTAGCTCACCCCATTTTATAAATTGTGATAGGTCATTCACGTACCTCCATAGATGCGGCACATGGAAGATATCGAGTACCTGGTCCAACTATGGTGGTAGATCTAAGAGGTATGACACCTCACCAACTCTACATAGTATCTAGAAGAGACCAATGAATATTATAGATAACCTACCACCATGGCCAAATTACCTCAATACACATCATGGTGATACCCTTAAGAACACATGGTCTCCATCCTTGAACTCTAGAGGTCTCTGTCATCGGTCCGTATAAGAATTTTGGTTACTTTGTGCACTCCTCATTCACTCCTAGATTATCTACACCTTCTCTATAGTAGCTCTTACCATCTCTAGTCCCATGAGTGTTAACTTACCTAAATCAATCAAACAAAGTGGTGACCTATAGGGTTTCCCATAAAATCCTTGAATTATGTCATATCAATGGTGGAATAGTAAATTTTTTGTATGAAAACATTACCAATGGAAGGTGACCCTCCAAACTACATCCAAAGTCCAACATAAAATCCCACAGCATGTCCTCCAAAACTTGAATGGTCCACTCTATATAGACATCATTTTAGGGGTGAAATTCTGTACTCAATATTAACTAAGTCTTGAAAACTTCTTACAATACCCTTAATAACTAAGATGTGAAGCGATTATCATGGTTAAATATGACCATTGAGGGAACTCCATAGAGTCGAACTATCTCCTACATATAGAGGCATCTTATGCTCTCAACTGAACTCTATAATTGAATGGGTAGAAAGTGATCTGACTTGGTGAGTCATCCTATGATCACCCAGAAGACATTGTATCCACTGGATGTACGTGGTAGTACCTTCAAAAATTATATATATATCCCATCCCACATCAACTTTGGAACCTCAAGGAGTTGAGCTAAACATACTAGAGTATGGTTATCAACCTTTACTTATTGACAAGCATGGAATTGAGAGAAAAACTCTATAACTCCCTTCTTCATGCCTAGCCACCAAAAATAACATGGTATATCCTAGAACATCTTTGTCATAACTAGATATACCACAAAATGGGATGTATAAAACTCCCACATTATATCCTCCTGCAACATCAAAGGTACCATCGTCCATCCTCTGAGAAGGATAGTGTGCTCCCACCTTCAGAATATCCATAAAGAGCATGACCAGTGGATATCTAAATATGTAAGGTCTCACAGTCTATATCTCTATGATGAGCATCTACAAAACACTATAAAATTTATGTGGTAACAAACATTTAATGTAGATATGGATCACCATCCTTGTATACTAAGGATAACTATAATAAGGCTAAATTCTCTAACTCCTCAGCCAACAACTAATAAAAAGATCTCATACTGAGTGTTTCTTCCACCACATTTTCCTTCCCAAGAGTATAGAAAATCTTTAAGTCATGGTTTTTAAGGAACTATATCCATCTATTATCCTAAAGTTAATATCATTTTGTGAGAATTTATACTTGACACTATTTTGGTTAGAGTAGATGACAAACATCTCTCCCATCAGGTAGTGTCTCACATAATCGACGTGAAGACTACCACTGCTAACTCAAGATAATGGATCACATAGTTCTGCTCATGTGGTCTCAACTAACAGGAACAATAAGAAATAACTCCTACCTCTTCATCAGAACAAAACCAAGCTAGTTCTTTGATACATTATAGAACACAACATACTTGACAACCTACTCTAGAAATCTAAAGATGGGAGAGCTCATCAACCTCTACCTTAGCTCTTGAAAGAAATAATGGCACCTTTCTATCCACATGAAAGGTTTCCCCTTCTAGGTAAAAGCTTCCAAGGGTGATACCACTCTAGATAAATCAGGTACACACCTTAGATAGTACCCTATCAACCCAAGGAAACTCTACACCTCAGTAACACTCTTGGGTGGATCCCAAGAAAGTACTACATCAACCTCTGTTGGATCCACTACTACTCCCACCTCTGAGATGATGTGTCCCATAAACTAGACCTATCAAATCCAAAATTGACACTTTGATCGATTCCTATAAATATGGTTCTCTCATAGTGTGTCTAGGACCATCCTCTTATGCCTTACATGCTCCTCCTCAGATGTCGAATACACTAGGATGTCATTAATGAAGACTACAATGAACCAATCTAAAAAAATATGAATGATCTGGTTCATGAGTCCCATAAACACTACTGGGGAATTCATCATTTCAAATAGTATCACCAAGTAATAATAGTGATTGTATCAATATCTGAATGTCGTCTTTAATATATCATTGTCTCATACTCTCAACTGATGATAGCCTGATCTCAGGTCAATCATTGAGAACCATTGTGCCCTTCTCAACTGATCAAAGTGGTTTTCAATCTTTGGTAGTGGATAATTATTCTTCAAGATCGCCTAATTCAAGAACTGGTAATCCACACATAACCTCAGGCATCTATCCACCTTCTTGTTGAATAGCATTAGGGCTACTCAGGGGGAACTTTGGGTCTCAAAAATCCCTTCTCCTGAAAGTCCTCCAAATTCAACCACATCTCTTGAATATCTATGGGAGTCATCTGATATACTAGTGGTGATATCGATGTCATACAAGGATGCAAGTTGCTATAGATTTCTAGATCTCAGTAAGTAGATAAACCTAGTATGTACCTAGTAAATACATCTTCATACTCTACTACCATTGTAGGGAACTTATATCCTAAATGATACACTTCTCTAAGATTCATGCGGTCAAACTTGTGACTAATCATTTATACTCTATTATGGTCAATCTCATATTTCTCTTCAAAGGTTTACTTTTCACCCATAATGGAAATCCTCATTCTTTCACTATGGAGACACCTTATACTCCACTTAAAATAGTCAATTTGGGAATGAACTCTAGATATTCAATACATACCTAATATGATGATGTAAGGTCTCATTGCTGCTACAAATAGATCCCATAAAAAACTCTTGCCTCTAAGTTTCAGGTCAGGTTGTTGGCATAAGTGCACAATCCCCATGTCACAACATGTTAGAGTCTCTAACTACAAGGTTCAAGCCAAAGGATCAACTATAATCTCTAAGTCTAAAACAAAATAATTTGAAAGTAAGGAATAAATCACACATAGTAATACATCTAAAGTGTAAAATACATAGATCATACCTTGTATCATACCTATATGCTTGGGGTTGTAGGCCTCTATAGCTTGCAGCTAACTTCATCCCTATCCACTGGCTACCGGAGTCTGGCGCAGACCATCTGTGGATGGTTGTGGTTATAGGTCAAACTTTAGACCACCTCATGATTTCATATTGGCCCCTATGTCAAGGTTTTTTTCTACTAACCACCCTACTCCAACCTCTATCTTTGTCTCTGTAGTCCCTAGAATGTCTCAAAATCAGTTGTACGATGGGTCAGAAAATCTTGAGCCAGATGTCCCCAACCATCATTAGAGAAACACCTCCTCTCCCTCAGGTAATTAAAGCCACCCAAAGATCCCTTCACCACTGACCATATGTCCTGGGATTGACTCATGAATCATTTTACATGCTTGGATCCCTATGACTATCGTCGTCTACATATTGTCAAGGTCTCAGCTACTATGTTCCCACTACTATATCACAATATTGGTGCCTGGTCTATGAGAAATCTCTCCACTTCCATGGCTCACTTAAGCACCCTAGAATAGGTTGGAATTCAAGGGGATAACACAGAAACCCTGATGTCCTAGTGCAATACTTTCTCAAAGTTCTAATCTATGAATAAATGATGTCGTTCCATATCCAAGGAGTAATGCAAGAGATCAATAAATAGTAATGAGTACTCCCCCAAGGTTAGACTGAGCTATTGTAGATGCAGAAGCTCTTATATTCATACCAAATGCAACATGGTTGGAAAAAAAATCCCGCTGAAGAGATGCTCAAATTTTATCTAGTAGACAGTTTTATCATCGTATGAAAAAGCCACTAAGCTCCACCATCACCCAGAAGAACCCTGAAGAAGACTCATCGTGAGGACCACCATCTAATATTCAGGCATCCTCACAATGAAAAAATACGAGTGACTGCCTCTATCTAGTCCTCAACAACTTGGGGTTCTAGATCACCCTAAAACATAGGAGGTCACTGCTTTTGAAACTCATTCAATTCACTCAACCTACGTGCATCCCCATCTTGTGCTACTAGTGCCAGGTACTACATGATGGGTGGTGTTATAGATGGTTAACCACCCAGAGGTGTTATCTCTAGTATAGGATCATATAATGATGTCTTGTCACTAGGAATATCATCCTCGTGATCATGTAGTAGAATCTCGTATGTCTATCTGCATAGAGGAATCATGAAATTAAACAAGTTATACCACGGTTAAAAGAGGATATCAAGGTAATTGACTTAATAAGGACATGGAAAACCCAACCATTCCTATATGATGCATGCACCAAAAAAATCCTAAAATCAATGTTTACATGTATCAAGTCAAAAGGAAAGTGATAAGAGTCTTGATGAATGGATACATTGGCCACTACACCAACACTAAAGTCCATATCCTGAAAGATAAACTTGAAACACAAAACACTATTTCCGAAAACCAATCTCACCAACTTTGGTCGTAAGGTAGAACTGACTCCTCTGATACCATTGTTTCATGACCCAGCCCACCGAGGTTTAACCCATGACTACCCTAAGACCACCTCTAATAGGACAGCACTAAGTAAGCATATTATAAAAGTTGGAGGAATTGTCCTAAAGTAAATGTACACACACACACATATCTAATCTCACATAATGTTGAAATATAAAACAACTAAAACCAATGAATACATATATATGATATCCCATAATAGAGTACGGTAATAAAGTAATCAAAGTGTAAAAAGGGTCCAAATATAATCCCAACCAAAAATATAAATATTCTAACCTACTCCAAGTATGAGGACTAAAGTCAAATTCAAGTTCTTGGAAAACACCTTGGTCTAAAAAGATCCAACCATGCTCCACCCCCTCTTTATCCTCCTAATACACCATCAAAGGGGTCTTCATCTTCATAAGACATGACATGTGTGGGAAAAATTCCACATAGGGGTAAGTATAATAATACCCAATATGACACCCATGAAAACTCTAAATAATAAGAACCAACTACAGTCAAATAAATACAATATATAACAATAAAATTATAATAGAAACACCCATATATACTTAGAAATGGCACCACGCCATTGGGTGTTCATAACCAACTGACATTCATAGGATTCTTCTTGATGTAACACTTGTTCCAAGAGAGCCCACTCTACAAGCCACGCTATCATTGGATATACTTGATGAAGAGGTCTAGATCATTAGGCCCTGTCCAAGAAAGCTCATGTGTCTAAGAAGACCCTAATGCGCTGATAGGGGGTTAGGTCCAGAATCATTGGGGGACACCATGAACCCAATATTGATAAACCCGCTACATAGGGGTTTGTATGTCAATGATGCCACAAACCCCACTGATGTGGCCTCCAAGATGGAGGATCAACACACTGCTCGAGGAGGCCACGCTGATTCCACAGCCCCATCTAGGGAACAATTATGATGGAGGATCGCACTCTAGTCTCATGGAGGGACACCATAACTCTATCTAAAACTCATCCACTAGAGGGGATCACAATCCTTTTATGTGGATGTAATTTTTCATAGTACCTTCAAAGAAAGGGAACAAGGGAACACACTCAACCTATAATGGTCCAAACTAAGGAAATAAAGAGATACAAACATTCTCAAAGGGGGTATATAGAATGTACAAGGGGTGCACAGCATGTCCAACTATCCCCAAGTATTCCCATGTGGTAAATCCCCACATAATATGTAATTATCAACATATACGACATGTAGAATAAGTACATAACATTTAGAGACACAAGACACACTACCTATGTTTCTTGGTTTTTTCTGTGTACTAGCCTGCCTGTGTGACAACCTGTGTATAGGTGGTCATGTCTATGTTTGAGTACATAAAATTGCACTAGCCATATAATTTTAACTGTTTCTGTGTAATTTCTAAACTACATGTTAATCCATCACGGATGGGTCACACGGTGTGTGAATAAGTCACATGACATGTAAAACAATCCATCGAGCAGTCTATCCTCATGTGTCAGAACTGAGAAGAATGAAACCTACACACCAAATGATCGGCCTCCAATCATACACCACTATATTCACACCATGATCTCCCCATCAATCATAAATCATACCCACGGTATTAATTGGTTTCACCGAAAAATAGTCTTGAAACAATCAAATACCAAGTATTTCTTCAAACCACAGGCAAAAAGAAATGCATGTGATGAACTTGTGAAGATTGGGGGAAGAAATCCATAAACAATAAAATGTGAGGAGAAAACCTTGGTTGTTGTTCATTTTTCATTGATTTTCTATTAAAGAAGAAGACCAACATAGAGGGATAAATCAAAAAGAAAAAATAAATAATTCCATCAATTTAATTCTACCAATGATGAGTGTATCAATTATATTCATGAAATTAATCTACATTCCTCTGGGATTAAGAAACGATATGTAAATCACAAAAAAACATCATACCTGGAGTTTGTGGGGATTATTGGCAAATAAAGGTTTTTAATTTTCATCATTGATGATATCCACAAACTTCGTCGGTGCAACGATCCACTATATGAACTTGATCTATCATAATTCACCAATAAAGCTCTCTAATGGTCATCAGAATCTCTAGGGATTGAGAAACCAACCTTGAGAAATTTATATAACCATATACATATAATAAAAAATAATCTCTAAATTTAAATAAAGTAAATAAATAAATTTATTATTTTATTTTATTTCTTTTGGCATATAGAAAAGTTTTCACAAACAGATCATACCGACAAATATTATATCATGGATAGGGTAACACCCTTATTCTGAACTCAACGGTGCCCCCTGATTTCTAATTAGGTCCCCTTTAAAGATTAATTACAATATTTTAGGAAAATTGTTCTTTGGTTATAGTTAATATATTTTACATATTTCAAACATTTATTTCGGGAACACCGAGCCTCATAATCGCATGTCGCCTCAGCTCCTAGCCTCAAAAATAATTCATATAATATCTAAAAATAATACATGTAAAATATGAGTCATTAAATCTAAAATTACCAAATTTGGTAGTATTGGACCTAAATTTAACAAATATTTAATCCAATTCAATTTCTAAAAAAGACTAAATTTATTTTTAAATTAAATTATATAATATATAGAAATTTTGTTTTTTTAGAAAAATGATATTTTCAAAATTAAGGATTTCAAATCATATTTAGTACTTATTACTAAATTAATGAGTAGTAATATATTTAAATATATCTTTAATTATTATATTACTATCATTATTTATGAATTATTTATTTCATTTATTAGATAAAAATTATACAGTATTAATAAAACAATTCTTGGAGAAAAATAGTTCTTCTATTATCATAGAAATTAGTTGTAATCTTCATAATCTTATTTTTATGCCTAAAAATAAAAATGAAATTTCTAAATAATTAGGAAATATCAATTAAAATTTTTTAATCCACTTAATAAGATTATATTTTTAAAAGTGAAAAGTATATTTTAAAAGAGTAAATATATATTTCATTAAAAAAAATTAATCAAAATGTGGCTTAAGATTTAAAATATCAAATATAGTTTTATAAAATTAAACAAAATATTTTAAAATGAATAATTTTAATTTTAAAAAATTATATATTTGTTTAAGATAAGGGTTTTTTGGTGTTTTATTTTATTCTTACATCCTAGTGATGTCATAAAAGTCACGGTTTTAACAAAAAATAGTATTTTCACATTTCACCTAAAAAACAACCTTTTTGAAAAAATCCAAAAAACCTATAATAGGATAATTTCTTTATGAAAAAAAATAAATATTTTATTTTATTTTTTTAAAATAACATTCTAAAATTAAAAAATTAAAATTTTAAATATAATCTTGAATAATGGCTCTTTAGAGTGTGCATTGTGTGATAGTCAAGGATATGGTATTTACCTACTTCCATAGGGTCTCAGATATTGTAGTTACTATAAAAATAAATCATGATAAAAAGATTAATACCTAATTTTTAATAAGCTAGATAGTCCTTGTTTTTTCCCACACAGTGAGAAAAAACCCTTCTTCAACCATCTGGGAACCCCTATCCTCCCTAAATAATGTCGCACGGCTCTAAAAGACTAAAAAATGGTTACACAAACCATATGGAGTATATAAAAACCTACATTGTCCCCCAAATTCCCCTCTTACTTGTTTAGCGAAAAATATTCTAATAATTGTGTGATAACCATGTTTTTATCCCTACTTTTTTAAAAAATAATATTTTTGACCCCAAAATCCCTATAACTCCAAGAAAAAATGAATAAAGAAATAAATCTCAAAATAAGTTGTAGTAGTGACCCGATGGGTGTCACAAGGTACTCCTTAAAGGATACACTAACACTTCTATATTTTTCTCAAATAGTTATCTCGCTTTTCATATAGTCCTTGAAAGATGTCATTATCACCTTCATAGATATAAACAAAACTATAAAGTAATGAGTTTAGACCTTCTTGGATGGAAATAATTATTAAAGTAATTTTTATATCCTTTAGATTGTTTTTATTCAAGAAATTTATCTATATGGTCCTCCTATTATACATAAAACATAAATTATTTTCTATATTTTTTTATATCAATGTTACATGAGAGGGTAAATACATTGAAGACGGAATGATTACATTCTTATAGTAATTGAATTTATATAGTATACTCTATAAAACATGTAATTATAAGAATATCCATAAAGCTTTATAATATGAGAATCTTACATAACACTTTAAAATATGATTTTATTGTCTAAGATTTTATACTTTTAAATTTCTTTTATAAATCTTTACATTTTTTATCTCCCTAAAACTAGAAATCAGGAGTATCCCCCAGATGGATTTAAATTATGTGTATCCCCTTGTATATATTAAAATTATAGATTTCCTTCTTTAATAAATAAAAGATATAGAGAATATACTTTATAAAATGAATATAAAATACCTTAAATGATAAAATAGGGTATATTCCATTATTTTTAGATTTAAAATTACAATATCATTACTCTCCTCATTAATTAAATGTATTCACTTTGTTTAAACAACAAGAGACGTAATTAATTGATGCTCAAATTGATGTAATTAGTAAATATTTTATAATCATGGATTGAATATATAAATTATTTTTTTATATATAATAAGATCCTTTGTAGGATGATCCAACCTCTCATTATATCAGTTTTAGCACATACACCCCAAAATGTTATAAATTTATTTCCCATAGGGGATAGATGAAGGTGAAGGATGGAAATATAATAAATAATTATGAAACTAATTAAATTAGTGAGTATAATTTATTTATTGAATTGGTGATATATTATAGTGGCCTAGGATTAACATGCACGGATATTACATCATTTTATATTAATATTCAGTAAATTACAAAAATACATAACCAAGAACCGTAATAATTTAGTGTCTTTGTAAACTTGGAAAAAATCTTCTATCCTAGTGAAATATATTCAACATCTCCCAGAAATATCTCCACCTTTAGTACTTCAACCTAAAACCCTTATTCCAAACCTGGGGAAAGGAAACATAATAAAGGGGTGAGATCATATTCTCTATAAAGGTAAATAAAGGAAATGCGTAAGCATAACATTAAAAAATGGTATGGAACTTGAGCATAACATTTGAATATCATACCTTTTATATTAGGGATCATAATAAATATTGTAATTTCATAAGACATAGATCATAAGTGAATTAAGAGAATAAGTCTTTAAATATTAACATAGTAAGAACACATGGAATTTTTGGAATGCACATAATAATATAAAATATTATTTCAAGGCTACCTACCAATACCTTTGTAACATGTTAGGCTTGGGATATAACCCGTGTACCTACTTCGGGCTTAGGCTAACAACATATGTACCATCTTACTTTTAGGCTCAGGATACAACCCATGTACTTCTTATTTTTTGGGGTTTGGCTACAAACTGTGTACCCTCTTACTTTTATTCTTGGGATACAACTCATGTACCTTCTTGTTTTTAAGATTAGGCTACAACCGGTGTACCCTATACCTTTTAGTCTTGGAATAAAACCCATGTACCTTCATTTTTTGGGCTTCTGATACAACCTGTGTACCCTCTTACTTTTTAGATTGGGATACAACCCATATACCTTATTATTTTTTGGATTGGACTACAACTTGTGTACCCTTTGAGCTCATATACAAATTATCATTACCCAATTCATTAGAGGGAGATATAAGTCCCATCCATCTCATAATAAAATCATACATACAAGTTTCATAGGATAATAAAACTTTCATCATAACATGACCCATAAAAAGATATAGGTTTTATAAACATAAAATCATATCCCATGAAATGAAATGGGTATCATTAACATTTCATCACATCATAAACTATAAAAAGATATGGGTTTCATAATCACTTCATGAAAGCATAACTCATGAAAATAAGAGGTTTTTAAAATAATAATACCCATGGAAGTGAAATGGGTATCTTAAGCATCATTCCATTAAAACATAAACCATTAAAAAAATATATGAATGGAACCTTTGGATCATTTACTATAAGGGACTTAGTAACATAAACAGATGTCATCTTAAAAGTAAAATAACATGGAAGGATATTTTGAAAACCTTTCTAGTGATAAATATCCTGTCTTCTTTGAAAAACTTTATTTAAAACATAAAACCTTTGGAAAAATATTTCCTTTTAAAATATTTTGAAAACTTAGAAATAAGGCTTTAAAATTTATTGAAAACCTTTTCCTTAAAAACTTATAAAATAACCTTGAAAAAATTTTGAAAGTAATTTTCAATGAAAACTTATAAAAGAAGATTGAAAACGTTTTGAAAAAAAAATTGAAAATAATTTACAAACTTATAAATGATGCTTTAAATCATTTTGAAAGTCGTTTTACTTTAAAACTTATAAAATAATCTTGAAAAAATTTGAAAACAATTTTCCTTGAAAATTTATAAAAGAAGCTTGAAAAAATTATTGAAAACTATTTCTTAAAAAGTACTTTTAAAACTTATAAATGAGGCTTTAAATCAATTTGAAAACCATTTTCCTTGAAAACTTATAAAATAATCTTGAAAACATTTTTGAAAACAATTTTCCTTAAAAATTTATAAAAGAATCTTGAAAACCTTTTGAAACCCATTTCTTTGAAAATATCTTTTAAAAACATTTTCTTAAAAAAACCATTAAACATGAAAATAATTCTTCAAAGGATTGACCACAAATAAATTTTTACATGTCATACGAGGTAAAAAGAACATTCCTTTTGCATTGTAAAAAGGTTGTAAAAATACCTTTCTTGGAAAGAAATAAGAATATTCCTTTTAAAAATTTGAAAAAAGAAAAAGGGGTAAACAAAATTTTTAATTATCATACTATAATAGTATAATATTCTTGTAAAATAGTTTTTGGAAAACATGATTTTAAAGGAACACATATTTCCGACCAAAGAGAGGGTAAAGTTGAGATTTCTTAAAAAAACTTTTTTAACTATATTATGTACTAAAGAGAGGAATAAATCAAAGAAGTATATTAATAAATCATTAATAACCATAGGAGAATAAAATTCATGAATTTTCTTGAGATTTGGATCATAATAGTTCATCAAAGGAAGCATAAACATAAACAATCTTTAAAAGCGATGAGATTGTCTCAATAAACTCTTATAACATGGTAACTTGGGATCATACTCTCCATGTATGAAAAGGAAATTACCTAAAGCTTAAAATATCACAAAAAGAAATAAAATCAATATATAACATGTAAAATTTAAGTATATACACCTTGAATGAGAATTTAGGTGCATAATAAAACATGAGTCTTAAAGAAGGAAAATTGAGACAAAACTATTTCACTGATTTGGTAACTTTTGAAACTTAAACCCTGTAAAATAATGTTCATAAAATGGATATGTGAATACCCATAAATTTAAGTATAATATACATATAATACAATCATGGGTAGTAAATACTCTACACTAAAGGAAAGAGTGGCTTACATTGCATGTATCTCATGGAAATAAAAGGTGATATGAGATCCCCTTACCTTGTGCCTTTACTCTCATTATACTAATTAAAACCTCCTATATAATAACTATAAATTTATTATAAATCATTTAAATAACCATATTATTATATATAATACCATATATTTATTTATTATGACTTTATATTACATGCTTGTAAGAAATTTCATGTTAAGGTTATGCTTCGGGTAATATTCGCTTTGTTTTTCACGTGTGTCTTAATTTATTATATCTTTAGTCCTTATAATTACATCATTATTTTTAGAATTTAAAAAAATGATATAAATATAATTTATATACATTATATATGTATTATAATTATCTATATAATATATAAGTATGAAACAGAATACATCGTTCATGGAGACAGTAGGTTGTACGTAAGCATGAATGGTATTTCTATTTAATTAAAATGTTGAAAGAAAGTAAAATACATATATGTATATATATTTTCATGACCATAATTTTTCAAGATGAGGGAAGGGATGAAAAAATTTCTTGACCATCCTTCTTCAAGATAAAAAAGGGGATAATGACCCCTGAGTCCCACCTCCAATAGGCCCTAGGCTGGTGACCAACACCAAGGGTAGTCAAATCTCACAAAATGGGAGGAATTAACCTTTTTATAGTAACCAAGATCATGGGATAAGATGTATAAACCTTTAAACACCATGAAATATATATGAAAGAATCAAAAATCCATCCCACATGCATGTTTAATGTAAAACTTCTAGAAAAACCAAGAAAATAACCAAATTAAATACCAAAAGAACAAAGATAAGTAGCGATGCAGCAATTATCCTAATGCCTGAGCTAGTAAAGTCCATTAGGGTTCGCATAATATCACTAGAAACCTAGAAAAAAAATTATATACATAAGGTGAGAATACAAGTATAGTCTGTAAGAAAAGCTTAAGTTACTCATGCACAAGTGGAAGAAGCATACTAATGCAACAATGAGAAAATAGCATAAAATCAAAAAACCACCTAACAAGGTATACTATCCACCCTAACCTTGCCAATGGATGATCACCAAAAAACACAACTCAAGTAAAGTAAAGTAGTAAGCACATCGATTTTTGGGTACCCCATGCCACTTCCCACTATTTAATTGCTCATCCCTAATGATGAAAGTCCTAATGCTACCACACTCTTCCACAAGACCCATTGTCACAACCTACCCACACACACCTGGGACACATACCACATCTCACCTATAAACACCTATGCCACAACCACATCACATCCCACCCGCAGACTGCTGGGTCAAAAAACCACAACCTCATCCCAAAGATGCATGGGAAAGTGCAACATATCTCATCCCAAAGACACCTGGTAATCACACCTCACTCGTAGAAACCTCGGCCTCACAATCACACCAAAACATTTCCAAAGAGTATAGGGCTACCAATGCCTAGAATTGGTAGAAGATAAGAGCCAATAACCAGCCATCTATCCTCCCATCAGGATGTTGGTAAAGGAAACACTCCCCCATAACAATGGGGGTTTTCACCACACAGTTCTCAATAAGGGTCGGGTTCTTACATGTATATATATAGGTACCAAACACTCAACCCAACCTATGGGTTTTCAAAATAAACAACCAATCCACACAAAATTTCCCTTGCTGCCACCTCTAATGCATAACCACACAACCATCCACAAACTTAATTCATAACCCTATCCAATTCATTTATCCAATTACCACTATACATTAAAAAATTAATTTAATTATTTATTTTATACCTACTTGGGAAACTACCAAACATGGAACACCATAAGTAACATCATAACCTACACACACTTTACAAAAGCCTCTGGAAACTCTGGGAAAAATTTTTATTCAAGGTAAAAACATCCATTTTCAAAATTATCCCTCCCAAACCATCCTCAGTAGCCCTACGACACAAAAACACCACATCTAGCAAAACAAAAAAACACAACCAAGTTGCAGTCCTGCTGCATGAACATACCATGCCCAACAACCATAACACAACCTAGATTTAGACCCATTGTTCAAGAAGTTCATCCATTCTACAGCTAACCAATCTCTCAACCTAAGATTCCATTAAACCACCCTTACCACCCAATACACTCAACCACACTCCCAACCATAGAAACATATGTACAACACAAAACACAAGGTCGAATAGATCTATAAACAGCACATAGCCACACCAAACAGCAAGGAGTATTTGGATTTAACACACTCATTCTTTAATTACACTTTGATAAATCATGGGTTATTATATAAACTAGTTCAGTCCTGGAGAATCCATTTATTTAACCAAATATACATGATTAATCAAGTTTTTATGTTCATATCCATTCAACATATGTTAATCAACAATTACTCATGAGTCAGGTGCTCAAATAGAGACCACTAACAGCCAAGATTTTAAGAAGGCTTATAGCCAACACAATTCACATCATGGATTAAAGATAATAGATAAAACAAATTCAATCATTATCATAATCTTCCTCGCCCCTCATTTATCTTGGTTAAATTGGTTTCAAGCATACACATAAGAAGACATCAGTGTACCCACCCCACATGATACATAATTAAAAGATAGGCGAGGAAATTTATACCTCAAAAAACATACGATCAGCAACTCCTCCATGCACCAAAAATAGGTTTACGTGAGTAGAAGGAAGGAATACATGGGAAAACTATATCTGAAGGCCACAACACAACACACACAACTCCATAGGGAATAAAGTCTCTAGGCGTACTAATAGAAAACAAAAATACACTAGGAAGAGAAGATCTCATCTTAGAAGAGCCAAATCCTATATCAACTGAAGGAAATGGTTTCAAGGGCCATTAAAGTCATATCACAATAAATATTATGTGGTTTTACTATTTCAAGTCTCAAGTACATTAATATTTTAAATATATAATTAATATCCTTTGAAATGCCTTTATAAACACTCAGATAATGTTTTAAACTCAGTTTACGTCAAATAAAACGTAAGAGGGGTGAAACTGGAAAAACTAGAAAAAGATAGAAATGACTCACTGATGGGTGAGTCACTGACACAAGTCATATATAGTGAGTCACTAATGAATAGATCACCAAAATGAGTCACCTAAATGAGTCACTGATGCGATTAACTGACGTGACCCACCGATAGAGAGTCACCGGCGTGACTCATTGACGCCCGACCTACCAATGCCCGACATACCGACACCCTCACCTACCGACTCCCTGACCTACTAACACCCTGAACTACTAACACCCCAAACTAGAAATGATCAATATACCAGTTCCCTTACCTACCAACGCACTAACCTACCAATTCCCCAACCTACCGATGCCCTGAACTATCAATAGAAAAACTGGAATTTAGGAAAACTCTAAAAATGAGCTACTATTGCCTCTTAGAACACCCCAAACACTTGATTTTGACAAAGTAATGGACTAGGAAGGTGTGGGTCATTACATGAGATAAATATGAAACTATTGTCTCCCTTGAGAATTCAAAACCACACCCATAAGAAATAGGGGTCTGAAGAACTACCTCATAAGATAACTCTAAAAGATAAACCGCCCTATATTGTTCTAAATCTTGAGTGAAACCTCAACATCCAAGAACACCTCCTCCCACATATGTTAACCCAAACATCCACAAGATACCCCACACAAGCACCAACTATCTAGAAACATGAATTAAAAAATTATTTTCTCCATTTTAGGATAATATCTGCTATGGGCGGCACTGACTCATCTGCACGGGTTTAATTGCATATCAATTAATACATCTTGATTAGGAATATAGTCTCCTCTTTTTCAGATGTTAGGACACCATCACACATTATGGAACAAGGAACCAACCCATTTATAGAAAAAAAGTTTCAAGTACTACATCACAAAGAAAAACACAAGAGAAAAACTCAAAATAACTTTGGGTACTGGGTATGCATTTGTGTCTTACTTTCCTAATTACTCTCCTCCAGGCTGCCATGCCTCTAAAAAAAAGAACCAAAGGAATGGTTCATCCATGAAACACCTTATCTTGATGATCTTATACTTCCACTAGCATCTCCGTGAATGTTGTGTCATCCTTGATATCCAACTCTCCCCAATCAATGACATGGGAGTCATCATGATGATACTAAAAAGGCTGGGAGACATGAAAGACATCATGGATCCTCTCTAATTTTGGTGGAAAATCCAATTGGTATTCCACATTTCCAACTCACCCCAACACCTTGAAGGGTCCAATGAACCTAGAAGAAATGTTTCTCCCTTGGCTAAACCTCTACTTACCATGTTGAGGAGAACCCTTCAACAACATGTGGTCCCCAACCTCGACGTCCAAGGACATCCTCCTATGATTGGAATACGACTTTTTCTGGTCCTATGATGCCTTCATCCTCTCACAGACAAGATGTACCTTCTTGGTTGTACTCTACACCATTTCTGGACCAAAAACAGCTTCCTCCCCAACTTTTGTCTAGCACAAAGGTGAACAACACAGCCTTCCATGTAAATATTCAAACAGAGCCATGACAATGGTATATTGATAGCTGTTGTTGTAAAAAAAACTCTACCAAGGTATAATTTCATACCCAAGACCCATTGAAATCCAAAATGCATGCCTGAAACATGTCCTCCAATGTCTGTATGGTCCTCTCTATCTGCCCATTTGTCAGTGGTTGGAAAGCAGCGTAGAGGTGTAACAAAGTGACAAAAGAATGTTACAATCCCATCCATATTGGCCATGTAAAACACATATCCCGATCTGAGATGATATAATTTGGAACCCCATGTATTCACACCACCTCATCCACATACCTATGAACTAAGTCATCTACTATGACTGACTCCTTAATTGCTAATAAGTGAATTGATTTCATTAGTTGATCCACTACTACCTAGATTTCATTGAATCCTCCCTAATCCATGGGTAATCCTGTGATGAAATACATTGATATTTCATCCCACTTCCACTTAGGTACATCTAAGGGCTGTAACAAACCATCGGGAAGATGGTTCTAAGCCTTCACTTATCGGCACACCAACCACTTTACCAAAAACTCTGCCACATCCCGCTTCATGTCGGGCCACCAAAATAGCTCTCTCAAGTTGTGGTACAACTTTCAAACTCCTAAGTGTACCACTAAGAGTGATCTATGAAAATCATAGAGAACTCCCTCATGTATTTTCACTGGAACAAACAACTTCTCATGGAAAAACATCGGATTATGACCATCCACTGACTATCCCTCCAGAGCATCACCCTAGTCATTGTGAACATGCATCACCTTTGCCTCTGAGTATCCCCACTGATAATCCTCCAACTATAGCCATAGAGATGACCATATCCCCAAATGAAATAGACAGCTGTTGTTTTCATCCATTTCTGCATCTAAGTGAAATACGGTCAACTCCTTCATCACCTTCCAAGAATCCACAGATTCCCAAAAAACAACCTTCTATGACTTCCTATTCAAATAATCAGCCAAAAAATTCCCCTTTACTAAGGTTTAATATATATTGAAGTCATAATCCAAAATAAACTTCATCCACCTCCACATTCACTAGTTCAGATCTCACTAGGAAAATATGTACCTCAAGCTCTTATGATCTGTGAAGACTAAAAAGCTTTATCCAATGAGGTAGTGCCACCACAACTTTAGTGTGAATACGACCACTACTATCTCTAGATCATGGGTGGCAGAGTTATGTTCATGGGTACATAACTTCATAGACCCATAAGATATCACTCCATGATGTTGCATCAGCATGCATCCCAGTCCTAAGAAGGAATCATCATAAAACACTTCAAACGTCACACCCTCATCTAGTAACTGGAGAACTGAAGCACTGACCAACTTCCCCTTCAAATAGTTTAACGTGGCCTAACACTACTCACTCCACACAAACTCTAGGCCTTTTCTGGTTAGATCCATCAACAGAGCTGCTAATAAAGAGAAATTGTGTAAAAATATCCAGTAATAGCCTATCAGAGCATGAAAACTATGGACCTATACCACATTCTTGGGTGTTTCCCAAGAAACAAATGCATATACCTTCAACAATTCCACTTATACACCCTGATGAGACACCACATGTCTAAGTAAGTGGAACTCCCATGTCCAAAACTTACACTTGGACAACTTTCTGTAGATATGGTGGCATCGAAGGACCTCCAAGACAGTCATGAGATGCTCAGTATGCTCCCCCTCTAACATCGAGTAGATCAGAATGTCATCGATGAATTTGACAATGAACTTGTTCAAGAACTCATGAAATACAGAGTTTATAAGTCCCATGAACATGTCTGGTGCATTCGTAATACAAATAAAATAACCACAAACTCAAAGTTCCCATACCTTCATCTGAAAGCAGTCTTCGGGATGTCACCCTTTTTCACCCTCAACTAGTGATACCTAGATTGAATATCTATATTATAAAACAAAATTTCACCCCTCATCGGGTTGAAAAGATAATCTATCCTTGAGATAGGGTAATGGTTCTTAACTATCACCAGATTCAACCTCCGGTAGTCTATGTACAGACTCAAACCACCATTTTCCTTCTTTACAGACAAGATGAGAGCACTCCACGGTGATACACTGGACTGGATAAATCCCTTATTCATTAGATCATTAATCTGAATCCTTATCTCTCGTAGCTTAGAAGGTACCATCTGATAAGGAGCTATCAAAATTAGAGAATCATCGGACTACAAGTCTATCATGAACTCAACATCACGTCAAGGGGGTAGAGTCAAAAAATCCTTGGGAAAAACATCCAAGAACTCCCCAAAAACTATGGGAACCCCCACCATCTTAGTATCCATCGATTCCAATGAGAGCTTGGACAAAAAGGAAAGAAGAGGCTCCACGGTCTAACTGCCCATCTGACAACTCCACTCACTAACGAAAGCCACACATTTTCCATTCACATCTGAAAACATGACTCTTATCCAGAAGCAGTCAATAACAGCATGCCTAGAAAATTACCAATCTATGCCAAGTATGAAATCGAATGGATGCATCTGTAGAAAGAAGAGATCTCCACTAGACTTATGTGGCCCCAACATCAATCTACATCCCCAGAAAACATCAAAAAATTTGTTCTGATCTTCTATTGGTGTGCTCAATACTAGGGGAATGGAAATCCTCTTTATGTCTAGTCCCAAATAATGCGCTAGACTGGGTGAAATAAAGTATTGTGAATCTCTTGAATCAAACAATGTGTAAACAGGAGTACTAAATAATTTGATTGTACCTCGAACGATCTCTCACCCCATTAGAACTATTACCTCTGCATTTTGAAACTGACCATGTACAACTAATCTTACCCTCTATTGTCGACTAGCTCTACAACCATGTCTGGGTTGAGGTCCTTGAGAAATGACCTGAGGTTGGACTCCTCCTGCTCTTTCTTCCCTCAGTGGAGTAGGATCCTATTGTCCCAACTGCTAAAACGGCCTGGCCAGAAACTACAGTTGAGGTAGGTGGTTAACCTTATCACCTCCACAATACTGATCTCAAACTGGCCTCTAACTATAAAGGTTACCATGGCCTCCACAATCGAAAGACATATATCTTAATCATATCGGAAAAACATGAGGACCAAAAGGTAAAAAATAAAACTACTGAGGTTGACTCCCAACAGTCTGAAACCTCTAAGTCCCTCGAACCTGATACCTGCTACTAAAAGCCTTACCCTTTGAAGGAATTAGTTTCCTCCCCTCCCATGTTAAACCTCCTCATGATTGAATCCTCTCAAACACTTCTTCCTTCTTCTGTACCTCTAGGTATGTCAACAAGGTGAAGGGGGTAACTGCGTAATGGAGGGGAGGACAGAGTACCTCCTCTAAGCATCTCACCCAAGACTCCTCATCTGGAAATAGGTCTAGGGAAAAGTTAAAAAGTACCTTGAACGTCATCCCCAACTCTTGTACTAGCATACTCCTCTGCTGGAGGGAGAGTAACTCTAGACTTTTCTCAACCTTCAAGTTTGAAGAAAGGAATTAGGCTCAAAAATCTTTCTAAAAATTGACCCAGAGAACATCAGCCTCCTTCCTCTCCCCCAGATAAAGCATCCATCAATCATGTGTAGCTTTCCTTATCTAAAAAACCACCAATAGAACCCTGTACTCAGTTGGACCCTATATCAAGCTAAAAGTAATCAACAACTTCTCAAGACAACTCTTTGTCTCTATATCTTAAACATTGCCTTCATAATTTCCCAGAGTCTGCCATTGGAAATCATGAAGCATATTCTATCACTAATCATCCTCCCCCATTGGGTTAACCCTCTTTCATTCAGTCGGGTCAGCCTACTGAGTCTCCAGTGCTCGTACCACACATGGACAACAATTGAGTGCAATATCTAAAAGGTAAATAAAGAACTCCTAAGCCTTAGTAGTATATAATTTTATTTAAGGTTCATTTTAACTCATTTTTTATTTTAATTTACCAAAAACTCCCAAAAAAACAAGAACACGAGTTATCATGGTACGTATATCTTTCCTGTGGTCTCTACCTAGAAAATGGTGTAGCCTCACTTGGTCATTCGGTAAGATCTGATTCCTTGCATAGGATCACAATGGGCCCTTAAATATCATGTCATATCTAGTATTCCTTGGCTTATTTCATGCACCAAGATCACCTAATACTATTTCCCTACCATACCACACAATCCTCATTGTGCCTAACTCGAAACTCCATCATATCTCTTAACCATAATCTTGAGTACCATTCTATCATGACCCTCCTTCTTCAAGATGATCGAAGGGATGGAAAATTGTCATGACCTTATTTATTCAATATGAAAAAGGGATAATGACCTCTGATTCCTATTTCCAATAGGCCTCGGGGTGGTGACCAGCACCAAGGGTATTCAAATCTCACAAAATGGGAGGCATTACCTTTTATAGTAACCAAGATCGAGAGATAAGATGTATCAACCTCAAAACAACTCTAGGACATATATATATAAAAGAATTCAAAATCTATTCCACATGCATGTTTAAAGTAAAAATACTAGAAATATAATGAAAAACTACAAAGTAAATACCAAAAGAATAAATCTAAGCAGTGATATAGCAATTATCCTAATGCCCAAGATAGAAAGGTGTAGCATGGTTTGCAAAATCTCCTAGGAAAACTAAAAATAGTTTTATATACATAGGGTGAGCATAAGACCCACTATAAACCTCACTAAGGAACTCTCACCAAATAATGAAAGTCAAGTAAATTAAAGTAGTAAGCATCTTGATATTTGGGTATCCCGCACCACTTCCCACTGGTTAACTGCTCATACCTAATGGAGAACATCTTGAAGCTACCACACTCTTCTATAAGACCCACTATCAAAACATTCCCACACACACCTGGGCCACATACCACATACTACCCACAAACACCAGGGCCACAACCAAATAACATCCCACCTACAGACACCTAGGCCAAAAAAACCACAACCTTATCCCGAATAAACCTGGGAAACTACAACATAACTCATCCCAAAGACACCTGGGAAGCACACCTCACCCGCAGACACCTGGTCCACACAACTGCACCACAACCTTTCTGAAGAGTCTAGGAATACCAATTCCTAGAAGAGGGAGTAAAGAAGATCCAATAACCAATCATTCATCCTCCCATTGGGATGTTGGGAAAGGACACCCTCCCCCATAACAATGGGGGTGTTAGGCATGTAGTGCTCAACACAGGTGGGGTGAGTATAGAAATCACAATTAACTAAATGTATATATAAGTACCAAACAATCATCCTAACCTATGGGTTTTCAAAACAAAAAACCATCCCACAAAAAACTACCCTTGATGCCACCACTAATGCATTACCACACAACCAACCACAAACTTAATTCATAACCCAAGCCAATTAATTCAACCAATTATCACTCTGTATTAAACAATTAATTTAATTATTTAATCCATCCCTACCTATAAAACTACCAAAAATGGCACACCACAAGTAACATCATAACCTACACACACTTCATAAAAGCCTCTCAAAACTCTGGGAGAAATTCCCACTCGAGGTAACATTGTACTTCTTCAAAATTATCCCTCCCAAACCATCCTTGGTAACCCCACTACACTAAAAAACCACATCAAGCATAAAAAAATACAACCAAGTTGCATTCCCACTACACGAACAGACCATTCCCAACAACCATAACACAGCCCAGATTCAGACCCACTATTCAACAAGTTCAACCATTCCACAATCAACCAATCCCTTAACATAAGATTCCATTACACCACCTGTGTATCCCCATAAACTCAACCACACTCCCAACCACAACACCACATGACCAGAACAAAACACAAGGTTAAACAGATCCATACACAGCACACATCCACACCAAACAGCAAGGTGAATTCAGATTTAACATAATCATTTTTTAATTCCACTTTGATAAATTATGGGTTATCACAGAAACTAGTTCAATACAGGGGAATCCATTTATTTAACCAGTTATATGTGATTAATCAATTTTTCATGTTCACATCCATTCAACAGAAGGTAATAAAAAAGTACTCATTAGTTGGGTGTGCAAACAGAGACCACCAACAACCATGATTTTCAAAAATCATAAATCCAACACAATTCACAACATGGGTCAAAGATAGTAGATAAAACAAACACAATGATTATCATCATCTTCTATATCCCTCATTTATCTTTGTTAAATTGATTTCAACTGTACCCACATGAAGACATAAATACACCCATCCTGCATGATACAAAATTAAAGGAGAGATGAAGGAATTCCTATCTTGAAAAACAGATGATTAGCAACTCCTCCTTGTGCCAAAAACAAGGGGTGCACGAGCAGCATGATGGACTCCAAGGGAAAACCAGATCTAAAGGCCACAACACAACATACAAAACTCCAAGGGGAACAAAGGCTCTAGGAACACCAAGAGAAAATGGAAACACACTGGGAAGATATTATCTCAATTTAGAAGATCAAAATCCTATATCAATATAAGGAAATGGTACCAAGGGCCATTAAAGTCATATCACGATCAAGATTACATGGATTGACTATTTTAAAGTCTCGGGTGCATTATGATATTAAATATATAATTAACACTATTTCAAATGCCTTTATAAATTCTCAAAAAAAGGTTTTAAACTCGATTTACATCAAATAAAAAGTAAGAGGGTTGAAACTAGATAAACTGGAAAAAAACTGGAAATGACTCATTTATGGGTGAGTTGTCGACACGAGTCACCAACAGTAAGTCACTGATGCTTGAATCAATGATGTGATTCATCGATTAGAGTCACCGAAATGAGTCACCAACATGACCCATAGACAGTGAGTCACTAATGTGACTCACTGATGCCCAACCTACTAACGCTCTAACCTACAAATGCCCTAACCTACTGATGCCCTGACCTACTGACGCCCAGACCGACTGATGCTAGACCTTCCGATGCCTAACCTACTAACACCCTGATGTGCCAACGCCCTGACGTACTAGTGCCTTAACCTACAGATTCCTTGACCTATCGATTCCCTGACCTACTGATTCCCTAACCTACCGATGGAAAAAACTTTAATTTTGGAAAACTCTTGAAATGAGCTATCATTGCCTCCCTAAACACCCTAAACACTAGATTTTGACAAAGTAATGGACCGGGGAGGTCTAGGTCATTACATATATGTGTATATATATATATATATAATTATTATAGTGTATTTATGATATCATATATATCATATATATTCACCAAAACCATCCTTAATACAATCCATTTAGTGTATGAATGAATCATATTGCTTTGAGGGGGTGGTAGTCCACACTTCCTCAAACAAAATTATCATATTAACACAAAATGGAAAGTAAAAAAGATATGTGTTGAAAAAGAGAATAAATAATATTAAAGAAATAATAAATATAACATATATAAATAGTGTGTTCATCGTAATTTTCACCATGATATGCGGTAAAGTAAAAAAATAAACCGTCATCGTTTAGTGATGTGGTAGTTTGTCGTACATATATACAGTACATTTGTTACCCATTAGATAGAGGTGAGTGTAAGTGTAGCTCTAAACCTTATAATAACAACATACTAGTATATTGACGATACTGATGTTGTTATAAAATAATTAAATAAATAGATTGGAGGAGTGGATAATGAAAATAAAATAAAGCAGCATGAGAGAAGGTGTTACCTCTTAATCGGATAACTCTTTTTAGTATGTGAAAAAGGGCTTATTTGGAAAACTTTATGCCAAAAGGGAGGTTTCAAGTAGAAACATAGGGATTTTTTGAAGTTTATTGGGAAGATATTTTCTGATGCTAAGTGTTTTGAGAGGTTTGAAGAAGAGGGAGAGGTGGTGTCCTTTTATAGGGAAGGAGGAGTGGCACTCTTGTAAATATTTGAAGAGAGAATTCCACCCACATTTTCCTATTTCAAGTAGATTAAATAATGATAATAAGTTTATAAAATGTGAGATAGGGTCTAAATATTTCCATAAAATGGATCTTGGACAAGTTTCTATGTCATTTTGGGTCTTCAATTTATGTTTTACTATTTAATCTTAATTTTACCTTAATCGATGTAATTAATTTTTATTACATTCACTAATCATTTTGGTAAAAAATTAAGTTGAAATTATTAGACATTAAAAATTATTATGATTACAAATATTAAATCCATTTTTCAAAATTCAAATCACATAAGTGGTATAAACTAATTGAAAATTAATCCTTTTGATGGGATGACACTTTGGGATTTTAAAGAAAAAATGATCAAAAGTTTGCTAAGTTTTTATATCTGATTTCAATGTAAAATTGTTTCTAAGGAACTAAATTGAATTAATTTATAAAAATATTATCTAATTAAACTTTGAAACTAATTTAAAATAAAATTTAACTATATAAATAAATTATATGAAAAATCAGTTTTCAACTAAAATTCAATATTTTTCACTATTCATTAAAAATGAAACCATACAAAAAAATTAAAATATAATTATCCTAACTTAATTTTTAAGTTTTTATTTCAAATATGAAGTTTTTATGACATATTAAATCTATAAAAGTTTTAAAAAATTTATTTAAAATGGTTTCTCCATTAAAATACGGAAAAACTACTATTATAAAAATATAGGTTTTTAAGAATAAAATCGGGTTTGTTTTTCTCTTATGTAACGCCCCGACCCCAGCTACCCGGAGTCGGTGCATTACTTCATAACATTGGAATGATCACAAAAGATCAACTCTCGAAAGACCGATTAGTTTAGTAGCCTTGGAAACACTAGATACATTCAGAAACGTTACATTACATCATAAAGTGAAAAACTACAATAACATGGTCTTCATAGACCACACTCATATCCATTTTTGACTATCCCTGCAGATCATTCATAAAATACTTCTTCACATCCTGGAAAATATTAAAACATTGAAAGGGGTGAGCTCAGATGCTCAGTAAGGATAACAATATTGCGGAAGCTTTCATAAATAAATATTAACATTTAAGGAAATGTATAACTAAAACAAAAGCCTTTTAAACATGAACTTCAACATAATATGGCAAAAGTAAAATGAGATAATGCCACTTACTTATTCACATGGATATTCTAATGGTCGAATAATCACATGCAATATCAATAACCACTTTCATAATGATGGAATGCATAATGCCAGACTATCATAACCACATAGCCAAGGCCTCGTGCCAAGACCACAAATAAGATTTTATCAAGGCCTCGTGCTAAGACACTAGTTTGTCTCATGAGACCTGCCGATGCATCGAGGAGCTATAGCGGGCTCCACCCGTCACTTATTAAGTCCAATGCATTCCTCATATGAATAGGTTTAAACATATCATAAACCATAACATAATCGTATCATATAAAACATGCATAAAGGAAATATAACATTTCCACATTTCAATCACAAGATATCAATACAACACATTTATATAATAAAAACTCTTTCAAAACCATTTTCACTACCAAAATAAAATAAAGTTAAAACTTTGTATTTATTTTTCATTAAAAAAAAGTGATGGCTTGTAGAGGAAGCCGAAACTCAAATAATGGTCACAATGGCGGAGAAGTCGTTGTCGCCGCATAAGTACAGAAAGAAAAACATTCCCTTATTTTCGTTTAGTAAAACGCTTCGTATAAAAAAGATTCCTTTTGAATAAACGTAAAAGTCAAAGGGGTTTATACACCGTATAAAAGAAAGTTGTGTATAAAACCAAATATGCCTCAATGAAAGGAGATTGAGACGAAGTCCTTAAAAAGATCATTTTTTTAAAATAAAGTACATATAACATGTGTATTCACTATAATTTCACATAAATAAAGTACAAATACAAGATAGCACATAATAATATCATGACATAATTTGAAAATAGGAGATTAACCCAAAGAATGGAAATTGGGTTAAGAAATTCCCTTACATTGTGTCCGACTTGATTTGACCATTCTTTAACCTCCTGAATAATAAAATAGAGTTAATTTATAGTTTCTTAAGAACCTTTTAAAGTTTCTTATTCCTTTAATATCACTTATAACCATGTTATGAACATTATGCAATTATTTAAGTTAATAACGGTCGTTTTGTCGATCTTTGGTACTTGAGTCAAAAATATACTTCTTATAATTACAAGTTGTTCATGTGGTGAAATATCCGTTATATCCAGAATTATATTCATGATATAGATATCATATATCTAATATATATCCAGTATATACATTCATTCATAATATTACATGACATTTGGAGGTAAGAAATGAAATGCACCGTTCATGGAGACGGTAAGCCGTACGTACGCATGAACGCTACTTTCATTTCTATTTCATATTTAATGGAATTAAATCATAATGATATAAAGGTATATTATAATTCCAGTATAATATCATATATAATATCATTTACTCCATCCTTTATACATCCCACATATGGCACTAACGATTCACATCACTTTGAGGGGGCGGTAGTCCGCACTTCCTAAAATGAAATTATCGCGTTTACCCATAATGGAAATCATAAAGTATTCCATAAATGAGAAATACAGAAGCATAAGGAAAACATAAACATATTATATATCATATATAAATATAGTTACATCTTAATGACCACCATTAGAGGTGTTATATGAGTGTTTAACAATCATCGTTTCGTGAGGCAAAAATTTGTCATCCACAGAAACAGTATGTTCTTTAACCATTAGATGTAGGTGTGTGTAAGTGTAGCTCGAATCCTTCTTATAACAACATCCTAGTATATTGATGATACTGGTGTTGTTACAAAAGAAATTAATAAAAAGTGTTTAGGGGGTTGGAGAAGAAAAATAAAATAAAAGAACACAAGAGAAGACATTACCTTAAAATTGGGTAACTCTTTTGATTTGAGCCAAAGGCTTCCTTGGGAAGAATTATGCCCAAATTGAGGCTTCTAGGAGTAAGGTAGGGAAGTTGGGAGAGAATTTGGGTAGAGTTTGGTCGATCCAAAAGGCTTTGAAAGTGTAATTAAGGTGGTAGAGGTGGGGGCCTTTTATAAGAGGAGAGGAGGGGCACTCTTGGAAAGTAAGGAAATTTTACATTATTATACAATTCTTTTCGGATTCTAAAGGTCCCACAATTATATAATTAGATTATAGGGAGATAAGGGTTCGAAATATACCCATCCAATAGGCTTTGGACAAGTGTAAGCCTTGTATTTTACATTATCTTTTCATTTTATTAAAATTGTTAAATAATGAGGTCATCGTTGCATCATCATGATGTCATAAATAATTTAATTTATTTAATGTCTAAAAATTATAAAAAAAATACTATGATGTAGGAAATATTTTTTTCTTTCTAATGACTATTTATAGTCAAAAATATGACTTGTATAACCCCATGTAAAAATTGTTTTAGTAAAACATTTCATGTTTGTGTCATTTTTTACTTTAACATTAAATAAAAGGTATTTATGTCATTTTCCAACTAAAGTGGCTCCATGGGGTCCCCAAGTTGACCCATGGATTTTCTTGGTCGGACATGGCACATCCAATGAGGGTAGGACATTTTTCAAGCTCATATCATATTATTAAAACATTATTTTTACCTTAAACTACACTAATTACCTCTAATCGCGATTAAGAACTTAAAAGTTACTATTCACCAAAAAATTATTTTAATCTCATTGAACCACATTTTACTTCTTAATGACAGCCATGTATGTCGGATTTTTGAAATTCAAAACATAGAAGTGGTAAAATTTCATTTAAACGAAAAATCAGTTTTTATAAGTACCACTTAGTGGTTTCACTATTCATCAAAAATTGAAGTTTTTCAGAAAAATCCCAAAAATTCACCCTAAGCTATATTTGTAATTCCGATTTCAAAAATGATTTCTATTTTAGAAAATTCCAAACATATAAGTTGCATTAATTAATTTTATAATTAATTCCCGCTGTCACAACAAATAGCGTGTTTTTAAGAAACAATTTATATCAAAAGATTGACAATTGTTTATGTCCAATTTCAATGTAAAATTAATTCTAATGACCACCATTGGATAAAATGGTAAAAAAATATTATAATTATACTTTAAAAAAAACTGAATAGTATAATTTATCACTATAAATTATTTTGATTAAAAAGTTGTTTTAATTATTTTTCACTATTCATAAAAAATTGAAAGTTCTCAGAAAATTACAAAAAATTCTACTTAGGATAATTTTGATATTCCAAATACAAAAATGAGGTCCATTTTGAAATATAAAATTTATATAATTTCAAAAGGTGGGTATTACTATTCATAACGGATACTTTGATTAGTTGTGGTGTGTTAGAACTCGAAGTTGCGTACAATGCAAGCTATTGCATTATTGAATGAGAAGCGTATCATAGAAGCTCGGGGTGTTACATTCTCCCCTCCTTCAATAAATTTCGTCCTCGCAATTTTAAATTTTTCTTGGAAAATAAAAGGTTGAAAATAGAAAATACCTTTGTAGAAAACCCACATCATAAATAAGGTTAATAAAAATATAACTTTAAAATAAAGAAAGATAAGTACAAAGGTCACCCGAGATAGCCCATACTAGGATTCTATGAAAATATGGATATGGAAGAAAAACAAACCATCAAGGTCTGATGGAGAGTTGTAGAAAACTGAATTAGGAGAAAGTTAACAATAAGAAAATCACAAACTTGTGATTGGTTAAACGGTCATTGAATCCCCAGTTGGAAAATTTAACCGGCAACGTTTTTGTTTTAAGTTACCTTTTATAAAGTTAAAGAATTTATTTAGGATATTTAATAAGAACGTAAGGGAATATACATACTTGTCGTGTAGACTTTCATTCTTTAATAAATTTTTACCAAAAACCCATCTTTCACTCTAAAAGGTAATAGAACTCAAAAATATTCTATTTATCATAATTGTATAAGGTTCCAAATATTAACACATACCATTTAGATTAGTAAAATTATTTGTTAATAACCAGGGACTTCCTGTAGGCTAGTGGTAGGAAATAAAGGCCTGTCACACTATGGTTGTGGGTTCGATTCCTGCAGCTTTGTCCGACGCGACGGGTTATGCCCCACCCTGCAGGTTGTCCTTTTCCTAAAACTATAGTATTATAATATTCCAAAAATAATCTTCAGAAATGTTTTTACCTTAAACAATACTATCCAAATATCATCTTAATCCATTCAAACCTTTATAATTATCCAAAATACCTCTGTCCAGACATTCTCTAAAAGGTCTCTAAATTCAAAAATCAATTGTAACATCAGATTCCCCAAATAAATTAAAGTTTCTCTTTTTGTCTCATACTAAAAATATGATTACCTTCATCATATTAAAACCTTACTGAAATCAACAAGTACTGCATTACAATCCTTATATATATATCACATTATTCTAATAACCAGAATATAATCCATGAGTCCAAAAGCACCAATACATTAATTATTCTACTTCAACTGTAGTAATAGCATAAGATTGTCCTTGATCCCTTGGCCTTTTCTGAGGTAATTTTCCCTGACGCTTAGGACATTCATTTGCATAATGACCCATTTCCCTACAATTATAGCATTCTACATTGATAGCCTCTTTCTTTCCCTTACAATCACGAGCCTGGTGACCTTTTTCTCCACATTTGTAACAAACTCCCATTCCTTTTAGGCAAGTACCAGGGTGATTCTTCCCACAATTATCACATAATGGAAAATCCTTCTTTCCCTTTTTCCCTTTATCTGTCTCTTGTTCCACCGTTCTCTTCTTCTCTTGCTTTACTTTGTTGTCATAAGACTTAGAGAATTCCTTTTCTGTCTTGATAGCACATGAGACAATATCTTCGTATGTTGAGAAAGATTGTGATACTAAAGCTCGATGGAGAAATGGTTTTAACCCATCAAAGAAATGATCAATCTTACCTCTTGGGTTACATATATAATCTGCAGCATACCTCGCTAACCTTGTAAAGTTGGCCTCATACTTTGCGACATTCTCATTCTCCTTTTGTCTCAGACTCAGAAATTTCCTTTCCATATCTGCTCTATGGTCATGAGGAAAGTATTTTTCTAAGAAAAACTCTTTGAACTCCCTCCATTCCATATTTGATATGTCATCATCTTCCTTTGTGTTTTGAATCAGCGACTACCACTGATCGGCATCTCCAGTGAGGCGGTAGACTTCCATGAAAACCTTCTCCCTTTCACTACTCCCCAAGGCGTGGAATATTTTCTCTAAGGAGTTTATCCATTGATCAGATACTAATGGATTTGTACCCCCATTAAATGTTGGTGGTTGTTGCCTCATGAAGCGGTCTAACATTGATCCTCCACGTTGCGGATCAGGGTGCTCCATACGAGTAAGCTTATTATTCATAACCTGAGTGAGTTGTCCCAGTATGGTAATAAGTTGATCAGCACCAGTTGTATCTCCAGATCCACAATAATTATCTTGAGCAGGAGGGAAATCCCTACACGGAGTGCATGCATTGATATGGTTTCCATTCCTTCCACTAGGCGCCATTTCTAAACAATGGCATAAACTAGATTAGATTATGAATCAAAATACATAATTCCATACTTGTAAAACACTTAACACTAATTGAACTATTTATGGATATAATCCATAATCATAAAAAAAGTTTTCTTTGAGTAAGTATATACTCATAACCCTTCATAGTGGTTTGTAAAGAAAATGAGAATTATCCTAAGCATATCCCCTGGGAGTGTCGTAACCAAGAGTGAAGCAAGGCCCATTTTCGTGCACCAGTTCCCGTTCGAGTCTAGCTCAAAGCGGTGTTTTCGGGTTTTACCCCTAGGTACATCTGTGCCAGAGCCTCCTCTACCTGCTCGTATCCAGACAGGGATGTATTGCTTGGAAAACTCACAAAATCTCTATAATACCAAAATTCTAGGAAGTTCTTCTATACTAATCCTCAAAGTCTATCTTCGGGCTATGTGCCCTAATCAGAGTTTATCTAAATCTATCTTCCAAGGTTAGTACTAAACTTCCTCTGATACCAACTGTAACACCCCGACCCCAGCTACCCGGAGTCGGTGCATTACTTCATAACATTGGCATGATCACAAAAGATCAAGTCTCGAAAGACCGATTAGTTTAGTAGCCTTGGAAACACTAGATACATTCATAAACGTTACATTACATCATAAAGTGAAAAACTACAATAACATGGTCTTCATAGTCCACACTCATATCCATTTCTGACTATCCCTGCAGGTCATTCATAAAATACTTTTTCACATCCTAGAAAATATTAAAACATTGAAAGGGGTGATCTTAGATGCTCAGTAAGGATAACAATATTGCGTAAGCTTTCATAAATAAACATTAACATTTAAGGCAATGTATAACTAAAACAAAAGCCTTTTAAACATGAACTTCAACATAATATGGAAATAGTAAAATGAGATAATTCCATTTACTTATTCACATGGATATTCTAATGGTCGAATAATCACATGCAATATCAATAACCACTTTCATAATGATGGAATGCATAATGCCAGACTATCATAACCACATAGCCAAGGCCTCGTGCCAAGACCACAAATAAGATTTTGTCAAGGCCTCGTGCCAAGACACTAGTTTGTCTCATGAGACCTGCCGATGCATCGAGGAGCTATAGCGGGCTCCACCCGTCACTTATTAAGTCCAATGCATTCCTCATATGAATAGGTTTAAACATATCATAAACCATAACATAATCGTATCATATAAAACATGCATAAAGGAAATATAACATTTCCACATTTCAATCACAAGATATCAATACAACACATTTATATAATAAAAACTCTTTCGAAACCATTTTCAATACCAAAATAAAATAAAGTTAAAACTTTGTATTTATTTTTCATTAAAAAAAAGTGATGGCTTGTAGAGGAAGCCGAAACTCAAATAATGGTCACGGCGGTGGAGAAGTCATTCTCGCCGCATAAGTACGGAAAGAAAAACATTCCCTTTTTGTCGTTTAGTAAAACGCTTTGTATAAAAAATATTCCTTTTGAATAAACGTAAAAGTCAAAGGGGTTTATACACCGTATAAAAGAAAGTTGTGTATAAAACCAAATATGCCTCAATGAAAGGATATTGAGACGAAGTCCTTAAAAAGATCATTTTTTTAAATAAAGTACATATAACATGTGTATTCACTATAAGTACACATAAATAAAGTACAAATACAAGATATCACATAATAATATCATGACATAATTTGAAAATAGGAGATTAACCCAAAGAATGGAAATTGGGTTAAGAAATTCCATTACCTTGTGTCTGACTTGATTCGACCATTCTTTAACCTCCTGAATAATAAACTAGAGTTAATTTATAGTTTCTTAAGAACATTTTCAAGTTTCTTATTACTTTAATATCACTTATAACCATGTTATGAACATTATGTAATTATTTAAGTTAATAACGGTCATTTTGTCGATCTTTGGTACTTGAGTCAAAAATATACTTCTTATAATTACAATTTGTTCATGTGGTGAAATATCCGTTATATCCAGAATTATATTCATGATATAGATATCATATATCTCATATATATATCCAGTATATACATTCATTCATAATATTACATGATATTTAGAGGTAAGAAATGAAATGCACCGTTCATGGAGACGGTAAGTCGTACGTACGCATGAACGCTACTTTTATTTCTATTTCATATTTAATGGAATTAAATAATAATGATATAAAGTTATATTATAATTCCAATATAATATCATATATAATATCATTTACTCCATCCTTTATACATCCCACATATGGCATTAACGATTCACATCACTTTGAGGGGGCGGTAGTCCGCACTTCCTAAAATGAAATTATCGTGTTTACCCATAATGGAAATCATAAAGTATGCCATAAATGAGAAATACAGAAGAATACGGAAAACATAAACATATTATATATCATATATAAATATAGTGACATCTTAATTTCCACCATTAGAGGTGTTATATGAGTGTTGAACAATCATCATTTCGTGAGGAAAAAATTCGCCATCCACAGAAACAGTATGTTTTTTAACCATTAGATGTAGGTGTGTAATTATAGCTCTAATCCTTCTTATAAAAACATCCTAGTATATTGAGGATACTGGTTTTGTTACAAAAGAAATGAATAAAAAGTGTTTAGTGGGTTGGATAAGAAAAATAAAATAAAATAACACAAGAGAAGACATTACCTTAAAATTGGGTAACTCTTTTGATTTGAGCCAAAGGCTTCCTTGGGAAGAATTATGCCCAAAGTTAGGCTTCTAGGAGTAAGGGAGGTAAGTTGGGATAGTATTTGGGCAGAGTTTGGCCGAGCAAAAAGGCTTTGAAAGTGTGAGTAAGGTGGTAGAGGTGGGGGCCTTTTATAAGAGGAGAGGAGGGGCACTCTTGGAAAGTAAGGAAATTTTACATTATTATATAATGCTTTTCGGATTCTAAAGGTCCCACACTTATATAATTAGAGTATAAGGTGATAAGGGTTCTAAATCTACCCATCCAATAGGCTTTCTACAAGTGTAAGCCTTGGATTTTACATTATCTTTTCATTTTCTTAAAATTGTTAAATAATAAGGTCATCGCTGCATCATCATGATGTCATAAATAATTTAATTTATTTAATATCTAAAAATTATAAAAAAAAATACTATGATGTAGGAAATATTTTTTTATTTCCAATGACTATTTATAGTCAAAAATATGACTTGTATAACCCCATGTAAAAATTGTTTTAGTAAAACATTTCATGTTTGTGTCATTTTTTACTTTAACATTAAATAAAAGGTATTTATGTCATTTTCCAACTAAATTGGCTCCATGGGGTCCCCAAGTTGATCCATGGATTGTCTTGGTCTTCCATGGAACATCCAATGAGGGTAGGACATGTGTCAAGCTCATCTCATATTATTAAAACATTATTTTTACCTTAAACTACACTAATTACCTCTAATCGCGATTAAGAACTTAAAAGTTACTATTCACCAAAAATTTATTTTAATCTCATTGAACCACATTTTACTTCTTAATGACAACCATTTATGTCAGATTTTTGAAATTCAAAACACAGAAGTGGTAAAATTTCATTTAAACGAAAAATCAGTTTTTATAAGTACAACTTAGTGGTTTCACTATTCATCAAAAATTGAAGTCTTTCAGAAAAATCCCAAAAATTCTCCCTAAGCTATATTTGATATTCCGATTTCAAAAATGATGTCTATTTTACAAAATTACAAACATATAAGTTGCATTAATTAATTTTCTAATTAATTCCCACTGTCGCAACAAATAGCGTGTTTTTAAGAAACAATTTATATCAAAAGATTGATAGTTGTTTATGTCCAATTTCAATGTTAAATTAATTATAATGACCACCATTGGATAAAATGGTAAAAATATATTATAATTATACTTTAAAACCACTAAATAGTATAATTTATCACTATAAATTATTTTGATTAAAAAAGTTGTTTAAAGTATTTTTCACTATTCATAAAAAATTGAAAGTTCTCAGAAAATTACAAAAAAATCAACTTAGGATAATTTTGATATTATGAATAAAAAAATGAGGTCCATTTTGAAATATAAAATTTATATAATTTCAAAAAGTGGGTATTACTATTCTCAACGGCTACTTTGATTAGTTGCGGTGTGTTAGAACTCGAAGTTGCGTACAATGCAAGCTATTGCATTATTGAATGAGAAGTGTATCATAGAAGCTCGGGGTGTTACATTCTCCCCTCCTTCAATAAATTTCTTCCTCGCAATTTGAAATTTTTCTTGGAAAATAAAAGGTTGAAAATAGAAAATACCTTTGTAGAAAACCCACATCGGAAATAAGGTTAATAAAAATATAACTTTAAAAGAAAGAAGGATAAGTACAAAGGTCAGTCGAGAGAGCCCATACTAGGATTATATGAAAATATGGATATGGAAGAAAAAAAACCATCAAGTTCTGATTGAGAGTTGTAGAAAACTGGATTAGGAGAAAGTTAAAAATAAGAAAATCACAAACTTGTGATTGGTTAAACGGTCATTGAATCCCCAGTTGGAAAAGTTAACCAGCAACGTTTTTGTTTTAAGTTACCTTTTATAAAGTTAAAGAATTTATTTAGGATATTTACTAAGAACGTAAGGGAATATACATACTTGTCATGTAGACTTTCATTCTTTAATAAATTTTTACCAAAAACCCATCTTTCACTCTAAAAGGTAATAGAACTCAAAAATATTCTATTTATCCTAATTGTATAAGGTTCAAAATATTAACACATACCATTTAGATTAGTAAAACTATTTTGTAATAACCAGGGACTTCCTGTAGGCTAGTGGTAGGAAATAAAGGCCTGTCTCACTATAGTTGTGGGTTCTATTCCTGCAGCTTTGTCCGACGCGACGGGTTATGCCCCACCCTGCAGGTTGTCCTTTTCCTAAAACTATAGTATTATAGTATTCCAAAAATAATCTTCAGAAATGTTTTTACCTTAAAAAATACTATCCAAAGATCAACTTAATCCAATCCAACCTTTATAGTTATCCAAAATACCTCTGTCCAGACTTTCTCTAAAAGGTCTCTAAATTCAAAAATCAATTGTAACATCAGATTCCCCAAACAAATTAAAGTTTCTCTTTTTATCACATACTAAAAATATGATTAAATTCATCATATTAAAACCTTACTGAAATCAAAAAGTACTGCAGTATAATCCTTATATATATATCATATTATTCTAATAACCAGAATATAATCCATGAGTCCAAAAGCACCAATACATTAATTATTCTACTTCAACTGTAGTAATAGCATAATATTGTCCTTGATCCCTTGGCCTTTTCTGAGGTAAGTTTCCCTGATACTTAGGACATTCATTTTCATAATGACCCATTTCCCTACAATTGTAGCATTCAACATTGATAGCCTCTTTCTTTCACTTACAATCACGAGTCTGGTGACCTTTTTCTCCACATTTGTAATGAACTCCCATTCCTTTTAGGCAAGTACCAGGGTGATTCTTCCCACAATTATCACATAATGGAAAATCCTTCTTTCCCTTTTTCCCTTTATCTGTCTCTTGTTCCACCGTTCTCTTCTTCTCTTGCTTTAATTTGTTGTCATAAGACTTAGAGAATTCCTTTTCTGTCTTGATAGCACATGAGACAATATCTTCGTATGTTGAGAAAGATTGTGATACTAAAGCTCGACGGAGAAATGGTTTTAACCCATCAAAGAAATGATCAATCTTACCTCTTGGGTTATGTATATAATCTGCAGCATACCTCGCTAACCTTGTAAAGTTGGCCTCATACTTTGCGACATTCTCATCCTCCTTTTGTCTCAGACTCAGAAATTGCCTTTCCATATCTGCTCTATGGTCATGAGGAAAGTATTTTTCTAAGAAAAACTCTTTAAACTCCCTCCATTCCATATTTGATATGTCATCGTCTTCCATTGTGTTTTGAATCAGCGACTACCACTGATCGGCATCTTCAGTGAGGCGGTAGACTGCCATGGAAACCTTCTCCCTTTCACTACTCCCCAAGGCGTGGAATATTTTCTCTAAGGAGTTTATCCATTGCTCAGTTAATAATGGTTTTGTACCCCCATTAAATGTTGGTGGTTTTTGCCTCATGAAGCGGTCTAACATTGATCCTCCACGTTGCGGATCAGGGTGCTCCATACGAGTAAGGTTATTATTCATAACCTGAGTGAGTTGTCCCAGTATGGTAATAAGTTGATCAGCACCAGTTGTATCTCCAGATCCACAATAATTATCTTGAGCAGGAGGTCAATCCCTACACGGAGTGCGTGCATTGATACAGTTTCCATTCCTTCCACTAGGCGCCATTTCTAAACAATGGCATAAACTAGATTAGTTTATGAATCAAAATACATAATTCCATACTTGTAAAACACTTAACACTAATTGAACTATTTATGGATATAATCCATAATCATAAAAAAAGTTTTCTTTGAGGAAGTATATACTCATAACCCTTCATAGTGGTTTGTAAAGAAAATGAGAATTATCCTAAGCATATCCCTCGGGAGTGTCGTAACCAAGAGTGCAGCAAGGCCCGTTATCATGCACCAGTTCCCGTTCAAGTCTAGCTCAAAGCGGTGTTTTCGGGTTTTACCCCTAGGTACATCTGTTCCAGAGCCTCCTCTACCTGCTCGTATCCAGACAGGGATGTATTGCTTGGAAAACTCACAAAATCTCTATAATACCAAAATTCTAAGAAGTTCTTCTATACTAATCTTCAAAGTCTATCTTCGGGATATGTGCTCTAATCAGAGTTTATCTAAATATATCTTCCAAGGTTAGTACTAAACTGCCTCTGATACCAACTGTAACGCCCCGACCCTAGCTACCCGGAGTTGGTGCATTACTTCGTAACATTGGCATGATCACAAAAGATCAAGTCTCGAAAGACCGATTTGTTTAGTAGCCTTGGAAACACTAGATACATTCATAAACGTTACATTACATCATAAAGTGAAAAACTAAAATAACATGGTCTTCATAGTCCACACTCATATCCATTTCTGACTATCCCTGCAGGTCATTCATAAAATACTTCTTCACATCCTGGAAAATATTAAAACATTGAAAGGGGGGAGCTTAGATACTCAGTAAGGATAACAATATTGCGGAAGCTTTCATAAATATACATTAACATTTAAGGAAATTTATAACTAAAACAAAAGTCTTTTAAACATGAACTTCAACATAATATGGCAAAAGTAAAATGAGATAAATCCATTTACTTATTCACATGGATATTCTACTGGTCGAATAATCACATGCAATATCAATAAACACTTTCATAATGATGGAATGCATAATGCCAGACTATCATAACCACGTAGCCAAGGCCTCATGCTAAGACCACAAATAATATTTTGTCAAGGCCTCGTGCCAAGACACTAGTTTGTCTCATGAGACCTGCCGATTCATCGAGGAGCTATAGCGGGCTCCACCCGTCACTTATTAAGTCCAATGCATTCCTCATATGAATAGGTTTATACATATCATAAACCATAACATAATCGTATCACATAAAACATGCATAAAGGAAACATAACATTTCCACATTTCAATCACAAGATATCAATACAACACATTGATATAATAAAAACTCTTTCAAAACCATTTTCAATACCAAAATAAAAGAAAGTTAAAACTTTGTATTTATTTTTCAGTAAAAAAAAGTGATGGCTTGTAGAGGAAGTCAAAACTCAAATAATGGTCACAGCGGCGGAGAAGTCGTTGTCGCCACATAAGTACGGAAAGAAAAACATTCCCTTTTTGTCGTTTAGTAAAACACTTCGTATAAAAAATATTCCTTTTGAATAAACGTAAAAGTCAAATGGGTTTATACACCGTATAAAAGAAAGTTGTGTATAAAACCAAATATGCCTCAATGAAAGGAGATTGAGACGAAGTCCTTAAAAAGATCATTTTTTTAAAATAAAGTACATATAACATGTGTATTCACTATAAGTACACATAAATAAAGTAAAAATACAAGATAGCACATAATAATATCATGAAATAATTTGAAAATAGGAGATTAACCCAAAGAATGGAAATTATGTTAAGAAATTCCCTTACCTTGTGTCCGACTTGATTCGACCGTTCTTTAACCACCTGAATAATAAACTAGAGTTAATTTATAGTTTCTTAAGAACCTTTTCATGTTTCTTATTCCTTTAATATCACTTATAACCATGTTATTAACATTATGTAATTATTTAAGTTAATAACGGTCGTTTTGTCGATCTTTGGTACTTGAGTCAAAAATATACTTCTTATAATTACAAGTTGTTCATGTGGTGAAATATCCGTTATATCCTGAATTATATTCATGATATATATATAATATATCTTATATATATCCAGTATATACATTCATTCATAATATTACATGACATTTAGAGGTAAGAAATGAAATGCACCGTTCATGGAGACGGTAAGTCGTACGTACGCATGAACGCTAATTTCATTTCTATTTCATATTTAATGGACTTAAATCATAATGATATAAAGGTATATTATAATTCCAGTATAATATCATATAAAATATCATTTACTCCATCCTTTATACATCCCACATATGGCATTAACGATTCACAGCACTTTGAGGGGGCGGTAGTCCGCACTTCCTAAAATGAAATTATCGCGTTTACCCATAATGGAAATCATAAAGTATGCCATAAATGAGAAATACAAAAGCATAAGGAAAACATAAACATATTATATATAATATATAAATATAGTGACATCTTAATGGACACCATTAGAGGTGTTATATGAGTGTTGAACAATCATCGTTTCGTGAGGCAAAAATTCACCATCCACAGAAACAGTATGTTTTTTAACCATTAGATGCAGGTGTGTGTAATTATAGCTCAAATACTTCTTATAACAACATCCTAGTATATTTATGATACTGGTTTTGTTACAAAATAAATTAATAAAAATTGTTTAGGGGGTTGGAGAAGAAAAATAAAATAAAAGAACACAAGAGAAGACATTACCTTAAAATTGGGTAACTCTTTTGATTTGAGCCAAAGGCTTCCTTGGGAAGAATTCTGCCCAAAGTTAGGATTCTAAGAGTAAGGTAAGGAATTTGGTATATTATTTGGGCAGAGGTTGGCCGAGAAAAAAGGCTTTGAAAGTGTGAGTAAGGTGGTAGAGGTGGGGGCCTTTTATAAGAGGAGAGGAGGGGCACTCTTGGAAAGTAAGGAAATTTTACATTATTATACAATTCTTTTCGGATTCTAAAGGTCTCACACTTATATAATTCGAGGATAAGGTGATAAGGGTTCGAAATATACCCATCCAATAGGCTTTGGACAAGTGTAAGCCTTGGATTTTACATTATCTTTTCATTTTATTAAAATTGTTAAATAATGAGGTCATCGCTGCATCATCATGATGTCATAAATAATTTAATTTATTTAATGTCTAAAAATTATAAAAAAAATACTATGATGTAGGAAATCTTTTTATCTTTCCAATTACTATTTATAGTCAAACATATGACTTGTATAACCCCATGTAAAAATTGTTTAAGTAAAACATTTCATGTTTGTGTCATTTTTTACTTTAACATTAAATAAAAGGTATTTATGTCATTTTCCAACTAAAGTGGCTCCATGGGGTCCCCAAGTTGACCCATGGATTTTATTGGTCGGCCATGGCACATCCAATGAGGGTAGGACATGTTTCAAGCTCATCTCATATTATTAAAACATTATTTTTACCTTAAACTACACTAATTACCTCTAATCGCGATTAAGAACTTAAAAGTTACTATTCACCAAAAAATTATTTTAATCTCATTGAACCACATTTTACTTCTTAATGACAACCATGTATGTCGGATTTTTGAAATTCAAAACACAGAAGTGCTAAAATTTCATTTAAATGAAAAATCAGTTTTTATAAGTACCACTTAGTGGTTTCACTATTCATCAAAAATTGAAGTTTTTCAGAAAAATCCCAAAAATTCACCCTAAGCTATATTTGATATTCCAATTTCAAAAATTATGTCTATTTTAAAAAATTCCAAACATATAAGTTTCATTAATTAATTTTATAATTAATTCCCGCTGTCCCAACAAATAGCGTGTTTTTAAGAAATAATTTATATCAAAAGATTGACAATTGTTTATGTCCAATTTCAATGTTAAATTAATTATAATGACCACCATTGGATAAAATGGTAAAAATATATTATAATTATACTTTAAAACCACTAAATAATATAATTTATCACTATAAATTATTTTTATTAAAAAAGTTGTTTTAAGTATTTTTCACTATTCATAAAAAATTGAAAGTTCTCAGAAAATTACAAAAAATTCAACTTAGGATAATTTCGATATTCCGAATACAAAAATGAGGTCCATTTTGAAATATAAAATTTATATAATTTCAAAAGGTGGGTATTACTATTTATAACGGCTACTTTGATTAGTTGTGGTGTGTTAGAACTCGAAGTTGCGTACAATGCAAGCTATTGCATTATTGAATGAGAAGCGTATCATAGAAGCTCGGGGTGTTACATCTTAGGTCAATAAAACCTATTGGATAAATATAAAAAAATATTTTATTGAATATATTACATTAATTTCACTCACTAATTATAATTAATCTAATTTATTATGGTAAAACATCCTTGTGACCATAATATGTTCTTTTATATTCAATCTGTTTTCATAATAATTTCTAATTAATTGGTAACCAATGAATTTATATTATATTTTTTTAAACCATATATCTTCATATATTATTTAATACTATTCATAACTAATAATTTAACAACTATGTTATATCTTATTATAATATATAATAATATTATTTTTTGGTAAACTTGTTCTTGCGTGTTATGCAAGCCACCGAGGAAGGTCATTGTTGCGTGTAATGCCAGCTAACCTCAGTATTTCTTATAGAGAAAGATAAAGTTTGTATTTAATGTAGTGATTAACTTTGTTTTATGTATAACACAAGCCAAAAAAAAGTTATTTAATATAAAATAAACTATCTTCAGAGTTACGTGAAATTAAAAATGAAATGGTTAAATTAATTTGAAAAAATAATAATTCAAAAAATCTCAGGGTGTTACATTATACCCCCTGTAGAATTAATTTATCCCTAAACATTCATATAGGTTATCAAAGGTTTAATACTTGAAATTTTCATTCATATAAACCCACATAATAAAAATTAATATTAAAACTTCCCTTAAAAGGGAATTTTGGAACCATAACGATTACCCAAAGTATCATATAACTAGCTTTCCACATAGGGGAACATAGATAGGAAGTGAAAATATGGACATGGAAGAAAAATATAACTATAAAGTTATGATGGATAGTGATAGAGAATAAGGTCATGAGAAATTTAACAATTAGAAAGCCATAAATCTGTGATGAACTAAGGGAGAATCTAATTCATCAAAAACATAGGTACTAGGATAATTTTTTTGGTTTCAAGATCCTTTTTATAAAACTTGAATAATTTTCATGAGAATATATACTTTCATTATTTCAGGAAAATGTCTCCCTTTATTGTTCATTGATCCACTTCACCTCTTTCTCTACAAATTAAGGAGACTTTTTCATTCCTCAAGTACTAACAGATCATGATATCCATGATATGCCATCCCATTTTTCATAAATTTTCATCAACACAAAGTAGTTTGAATAGGCTATCAAATATTCATAAATCCTTATATGGAGAGATAAAATTTTAATCTTACTAACTTCATCTAAAGTTTAACTTAAAAATCCCATAAATGGTTAACCGTATAACCCTTCTGAAAGATTAAAATTCAAATATTTTGAAATAATTTCATGAAATTAGCTTAACATTGATCCACCATATATCACAATTTACCACCAGGTTTTCACATTCCAAACATGTGAATACCCTAATCTTATATTCCCTTGAAACATGGTAACATACTTAATTATCCTAAATCCTTTTGGAAAACATGTATGCTTCCTTATTCCAAGGATTATTGGATATATATTTTAAATCCATGAAGTTGTAAACTTCATCCTTGATGGCATAGAACAATTTGTAAATAATTAGTTCCATGGTAATCCATACCATCCAATTTACTAATTTATATCCATCATATCTTTATTCAAACATCATTATCTCAACATCATACATTAATTAATGGTTACCTTTCCTTAATCAAAATATCGCCTTTCTATGAAATCAATTTTGTATGTCTTCATCACCATTAAACATGTCCTTTTAAATCCTTACTGAAAACTTATACTAACAATACTTATATATTTCACGATTCATATAACATAATATCTGAATTCCAAAACATAAATACTTCATTCATCCAACATTATTCTTAAACCATTACTTAGGCTTTATCAACTTATGCCATAATATCTCTTTTCTAGAATATGAAATATAAATCATGTCTTAAGGTTCCTCAACCTCAATATAATCATTCTTCTTGTGTTTAATGTAAATTATACTAGAAGAAAATCGCGTACCTTTCACATGTTGTTTTTAGTCTCTTTATCTTCAAATGTATAACCAATACTTGTAGCACCTTCCTGATTCTCTTTATAAGATTTCCACATGGAAAATCAATTTGCATAATTCCCATACTTTTGACATTTGAAACATTAAATTTTAACTTTGTTCCTTCTATTCCTCCCCATTGAATAAAAAAATAAATCTTATTGTAATAAACATTTATCATATTGGGATAGCATATAATCATGAAAAATTACTTATAGGGTGCCTAAATAATGGATCATACTTCTTTAATCTATGACACCTGAGGTTTATCCTAGGTAATTCATAGTCATCCTATATTTAAATCATTCAAGATGGTTTGTAAAGAGTTTATGAATTCCCAAAGAATATCCCCTAGGAGTGTCAAACTAGGTGTGCAGTAAGGCCCATTTTCATGTACCAAATTACCTCAAGTTAGGCCCAAGACATCTTGTTAGAGTTGTTATCTACCTTTAAGGTTCCATTTCCTCTGGTCTTGTACAATGTAATGGAAGATGGGTATTTTCATGCAAAAGAGCATCAATTAATCTTTAATATAGCCTCTTCAAGTAGGGGGTGAGGTTTTATTTATAGATTAAATTTCCATCTTATGTCACGCTACTTCACTGGGCCCATGATAGGGTTGTGTGCACCTATGGACTTTGTCATTGAGGATTGGATACACAACAATTTTAGTTTTATATTTCCTTTTTCACGTAACTAGATGGTTGGTGATGACTTTGCATGAAACACTTATTTTTGTGTAAAACACTATTTTATTAAGTGTATGAGCCTTGGTCATGTGTTTAGACTTGGGGGAATTCATATAACTTCGCCTTTCCTCTAATGATTGAAACTGCACCTTTGTGCATAGTCATTGAATATTACACAGAGCCTACTCATCATCCCTTGAATGTTATTTTGGGGTGGTTCATGTGTTTGATTCATCAAAAACTAGTTTTTTAGGTTTACAATTGGTTTTTTACTCCAAAAAATTCCCACCATCAGAATCATATATAACAGGGGTCCTAAATGTCAATTTCTGAGGGAAATACTGAAGAGAGTGGCTCATTTCCATGTAGTCTCTCAACTCTAGTCTTAGGTCATGCAATTGAATTTCTTGCTTCATGAAAGCTGACAGGTGGAGTCTATAAATAGGGGGAGGAGCCTCTTTTATATTACTTTGAATTCCTCATGTGATAAACCTTATCTCATGCCTAGAAATCGCACTTTTCATGAAATATTGAGCCTCGGCAGTGAGTTTCACACAACTCTAACTTCCATCATGCTACTTCCATGACTAAGTAGTAATTTTGGATAATATCTTTTAAAGTTACATAATTATGAACATTGCACAACCATCCCCCATATTTTCATTCTCCAGCCTTATAACTCATAGTCCTTCAAAAAAATGGACAAGAAAGCTAAGTTGATGTTTTCACTAATACTGCCTAAATGGATGAGATAGTAGGGAAGATGAAGATTCCTCAGGCCAGAAGGGTCATTTCTGATAATAAGTCTATCTTAGGATTTCTAAAAAATCCCAAAGGAATTTTCTACTAAGAAATTTCCTACCACTATAAAAATTTGGGCTGATGGATGAGGTGGACATCCTATCCATCAAAATCAGCACACCATGTTTCTGGTTCAACTATCAGGATATGATCTCCTTGTGGTGTATCATTGTTCCGGGTCACCTTTATCGAGAGGATGAGAACAGTTTTATCTACACACTGAGTGGATGTATGAGTATGGTTAATGATGAGAATCTATATAATGATGAGTTATTGGCTTTCTTTTCCAGTATCATTTAGAGAAGCACACAAGACAATATCAAGGGCTAGTGTAAAGATTGAGATCTTTGGGATGGAGGCAAATTCACCGATGAGTGGTCCTGAGCATAATAGGTACGCTTCACCTATCTGGAGTATAGGGATATCCAATTCCATTTCATACTATATGAAGAAGTTTAGATGACCCAATTCTATACATACCGTCAATAGGAGCTACTACTAGATCTCCTCAGCCTTTGGTCCCCAGACACCAATACTTTCCACCTTCATCATGGAGAGGTGGGCATCAGTCTGGGGTTTTCACTACACCTGTCACATCCCACTAATTAAGTTTCGATATGATGATTTTATTTTATCACCAAACACATGGGGTGCTAGATATCATACCCCTCTCATAGCATAACACCTTATGGATGTGATAAAGAATGTACAGGGTCACCCTCCCCCCTTCCACCGGGACATAGCATTCAAGACATGGTTGGGAATATTCTTAAAGAAGGAACCATCCATGAAAATTCCTAGGTGGATAAACCAAAGTATGGAAGCATAAGAGAGAAGGAATCTAGGATCCTACTGGTTGATATTAGAGGAGGGGAAATATGATCAGTGGGGATACAACATAGTGGAATACTAACAGCCAGTAGTAACTATACTAAATTCTTGTCCACCTTCCTTATCAGTTGGATGCTTTCAGTTAGAGACACATGAATGGGACAATTCCTAGGGATTCTTGTGATGGAAGTGATCATATAGTTAGATAACTGGGTGAATCTGGAGAATTGTTGGCCTGATTCTATAGCCAGTTGGTCTATGTGGTGACAGGAATCATGATTAGGCGGATCTACAGTCCATTCCAGTTCTTTCATGGGTGGATAACATCCCACTTCAAATACTATGATTTTCTAAACACCATTACCCCAAAATATTATGGTATTCATCCCTCATTTCTCAACATTACTAGGGTTCAGTCGGTGGTGCTCAGTGAAGTTAGGTGATCGGCATTGGTAAATTCACAAACTTAAACTTCCACCTATTCTCAACCCCATTTAGAGAGATGGTGGAAAACTCAAAGGGGATGGTGGAGTAGTAGGAATACCTTTAGGACTTATGAGTTGGATTACTCATGGTCAACATATATGGAAATAGTTATTATGATCCATAAACATCTACCCGGTTCACCAAGAAACTTGGATGCATTTAGCATCTGATGAAGAGATTTTATATAGGGTTCCATGTGGAAATACATCCCTATATCATTCTTCGGTTGTGATATGTGTTCATGGGAAAAAGAACAGTGGAGTTTATCATGCTGAGAACAACCAATTTCAACACCAACCTCTCTCAAACATATGCTGGAAACTGGATAGTGGCATACCCGGGTGTGATTCGATACCAACATGTGATGGTAATAACACCAGTAAACGAGGTTCCATAGTAGTAAGGTAGCAGGAGGGATGATCTTCGAGGGTTTATCCAATCATCATGGGAATATCAAGATGAAGATATATCTAGGGTAGTGTAAGGTTTTGTTTCACCCACGCCTCCCGGTGGGGAGTTCCTTCTCTATAAGAAGTTGTGGGAGAAGGTAGAGGGTTCTCAGGATGGAACAAGAAGAGCCAAGAAGGCCCCCAATAAGAAGCTATGGTATCTCTTAGATCCAAAGACTGATGTTGATTTCTCCATAATTTGGGTGGCCTAGGGAATGATGAGAATGAACTTAATAGTGTAGAGGCTATGGATAAAGAAGTCCTAGGAAGGAATCGATCTGTTGGAGGTAGGGCTTATCGGGATCACTTTTAGGGTGAACTTCCACAACCGATTTAAATACATAGAATCCATGGATGCCTTTTTTCACCAATGTGGGTAACCTAATCTTCCCTTAATCCCAATTTTGGTGATTTTGGTGATGATATTGGTTATGAGGAGACATCATTTACCAAATAATCAACTAATAAGGCATTGGATAGTGATGACACATAGGTCTCCAGTGATGAAGAATTTTGGGGGTCAACTACTAATCAGGCGAGTCCCCAAGAGAGTGGTGAAGTCACTTTAATTTATTATTTTGAATTGATAGAGCTCATTGAGGTAATATTGTTAAATTACTTGTATATTCCATTCCTTCCCATCTTTTTATTTAAAGGATCTAACTGGAGAAGAAAAAAATGTCTTTTGTAGGAGAAATTCAAAGGTGGAAAATGGTCCCCCTATTAGAGGGGATAAGGGTGCTCTATTAGATACTGGATAACATGATCTAGAACATGTACCTAAATTTTCTACAACTATAGAGAATATTGATTAAGTCATAGTAGTATCCTCAGATCCCTCGATCCTCCCATTCATCTATAGGGGACCGCACCCTAGCATCCCAATGACGACTTCTACCACTGGAGAAGTAGGTTGCCTAGGGTGGTTCATTATCGAGATCTATATTCCTTAAGGTAAGACTGAATCTTAATCTACCAATCCTTTTTAAAACTTTTATGTAGATTTTGTGTCAATGTGTTTTTTTGTTCTAATGCAGCTCCATCTCAACTAGTACTGGGGGTTTGGTGATAGATGTCGAAGTTTTGATTGGTGTTGAGTGGTCTCTTATGGTAGAGATTCCTATTGAGATTCTAGTACTAATCCTCACCTGAATGCTCACCCTCTATAATTATTATGCTCATACATGAGATATTGTTTACCCAACTATCCCCATTGGTTGAAATGATTGATATAATTTTGTTTCAAGAAGTTCACAAGAGGGTGTGATCCTAGAAAGCATCTATGGATGGGGAATTTAGGGCACCTCTCTCAATGGGTATTCTAGCTCATGGGGAGCTAGTCATACAATCTGACCTGACCTTGGTCCTGAAAGTTCATCCTACTATGGTCATAATTGATTCCACTAGAGGGGTGGAGCATGAGGCTGATGGAGGTGGTGATTCCGTTGAAGGGTCAAATGAAGACATCCCCCCTCTCAACATGGAGCTAGAACTAATAAATAGAATCTTTAAGGAGGTAACTACTAATTTTGTCCTTTTATCCTTCATATAATATGATCGTGTGCTACTCAATGATCTAAAAGACTTCGAGTATGATGTTGATAAAGAGAAATGAATTGTCTGGAAAAGGGTGTGGAGGAGCATGTGTTATTTCATCACCCACACTCTGGAACCATATCTAGTGAGACAGATGGGATTCTGTCACCATTGGATGTATAACCTAAGAATCAGTGGGTTTTACACTCATTCTCTCCATGAATTTGTTTTCAATTGCCTTGTCGGGTGGGTGAATGTGAAGATCCAACAATTTGATATCACCTAGAACAAGGAGAAATCTGATGGAACTCGGAATTTCCAAGATGTTGACCAATAAATTCAATGTTTGGAGGATTAGTGAATGAGAATGCCTCCTTCATCAATACCTAAGAATAGGTAATCAGTTGGTGGAAGGATCATCTGGTAGTGGTTGAAGCTCAAGTGTAGGTTGTGGTATCTCTGATAGTTGAGTGTTAGGATGAGCAGGATTGAGTGTGGATGAGGAATGATGATCTTCATCCCATGGATGAGGATAAGGAATTATAGCTTTTGTGGATAAAACAGGCCCCGAAGACCATTCTCCAAATTCAAGAAATACTAGAGCACTTGATCACCAGGGTGGAGCTATATAAGGCATTTTTTCTAGCGCATAAGAGAGGATCTGGTGTGAAGATGAACCTCACAAAATGCTAAAAAAAAATTTCTTTAAAACTTTGACATGCATGGACATGTTTCTTTTATTGACTTTAACTTTAAAAATTTGATCATACTCATGGGATAACCAATGACAAATCCCTAAGCTCACATGATTCATTATCAGTGTGAGAAATAAGGGAAGACCATGTGATTTCTCATTTATCTGATAGTATTAGACAATTTTCAAACACTCAGGGTATACTTTTTTTGATTTTCCACTAGGAGTTTTCTTACTGATAGGGGCCATGGCTAGAAGACATGATCCTCTGGATAGCTGCATTTATTTTCTAGTGTGTTCTAGTGTATGAAAGGGGTAACACCAAGGGTGTTGAATTATACCTGAACAAAGGGAAATGAAGAGAATGAATAGAGACACCCAATATATAGAACATTATGGGTGTGGCATAATGATAGAGGATAATTGGTGAACATGATCGAAACATAGAATCTATTTTTGGTTTGACCATAAATGGGTAAAAACAAATGAGGGTCGACCATTGACCATATTTTAAATAAGGGACATGTCTCAAAATGTATTCTGAAGTCTTTCAGTTCATGTGCTAATAACGATAGGTGACCTAGTGTGGCATGGGACCATGCCATCAATGGGGACCTATTTGGGCATGGAAGAGGATGAGGGTCCAAATAAAGGGATACAAAAAGTGTGGAGATGAAGTGATGGAATGTTCGAATGGATTCCAACACTCCTAGAATTATTCCATCGTGGATTTGATCACATTGGGTAGGCATATCAGTCTCAAAAAAGTTCAAAATTATTTTCTTGGGGGAGAATCATCTCTGATTCTGAGATATGGTAGAAGAACATGAATCACAAAGTTGGTGAGCAACATCAAAGGAAAGGTCTTCTTGGGTAAGGGTCTAATATGCTCCATAGTTTTACATCATGAAATGAGGATGATAGAAATGTAGTTTAACATCATATGATGAAGATGTTGGATCATACAGCTTAACATCGTGTGATTGGGGTGTTGTATTACATATTTTAATGTCATGTGATTGGGATGTGGGATCGTACAGTTTAACGTCATGTGATTGGGTTGTGGGATCGCACAGTTTAACATCCTGTGATTGGGAGGTGGGATCTCAAAATTTAACATCATGGGATTTGGACATCGAGTCATATAGTTTGAAATCTTGTGACCAAGATGTTGGATTTCATGGTTTAATATCATATGATTAGTACATTTAATCATATAGTTTAATGTCTTATGATTAGTATTTTGGGATCTCCTTTTAAATTTATAGAGTTCAGAGCATGGGGTCTTAGTTTATGTTTGTAGATTTTGGACCATGGGGTGTTTTTTCTCAAAGGGGATATGTGTCGCATAGGGGAGAGGTAACCAGATGTGAATTGAGGAGCCTAAAAGGCCCTATCACATAGGATATCATGGATATATCTTGAACATAGTTTAAGGTCATTATGATTCGACCATGACTCATAGTTTAAGGTTATAGAGCTCGTACCATGGGGTGATTATCCCAAAATTATATGTGTAGCGTGGAAGAGTGAAAACCCGATGTGAATTGAGGGCCAAGAAGGTCAGAAGCTACAAAACATATTCCTGGGGAGACTTTCAAACAGTTTAAAGTCATGATTCATGTACTTTGTCTCCTATTTTAAGTTCATAGAGTTTATACCAATTGCAAATAGTTTAAGGTCATAATTCTTGGACTATGGGCTCTTAGTTAATGGTCATAGAGTTTTTACCACTTGAAAATAGTTTAAGCTCATAATTATTGTACTATGGGAACTTATTTTATTATTTATATAGTCCAGACCAATTGAAAATAGTTTAAGGTCATAATTCTTGGACTGCAAGTTATGTGCCTTGAAGGAATATGTGTGGTATCAAAGAAAGGTTACCCGATGTGAAAGTAGGGACCTAAGAGGACACCTGATACCACATAGAACATCCCTAAGAAAACTTGAACACAATTTAAGGTCATGAGGTTTGAAACCTGGTGAACTCATGAGTCTCAACCTACCATGAAGAAAAAACCCTCCCAACTCATAATCTCTCATGATCCATGATCAGTGCGAGAAACAATGAGTGGTATGGAGTTCCTGTTGTTCACGGGGGAGAACACAATGAGGGGAGGAAGTGGCCAATGAATCTCGTGAGGGATATTGTGAATTTAAAGACCTATATATTGAAAAGGGAGTAAATTAAGGATGGGAAACAACTTTTTACAATGTTTGAAACATAGGTTCTATATCCACATTAGTTAAATATGGGGTGAAAAAATATAGGATCAACTGCTGACTAGGTTTGAAACAAAGGATACACTATTTATTTCCAAATATCCTTCAAGGTGTGAACCAAGGATGGTAGTTGAGACAATTTGGGATGGTATCACTCTTTTAGGAAGCCTTTTTGGATTGGAAGTATGATTATTATCAAAATCAGAGAAAGTACTAAGTGCAGAAGTGGAAGTGGGGAATGCCCTGGAGGGAATATTAGGTACCTTGGGAGCTATTCTGCCATGTTCTCAAATCTTCAAGATGAACATGTGGGTATAATATAATCAAACCTCACCTAAATGAGAAAGACCTAGAAATTATTTAATGATATGTATAGACCTAGGATGAGATATCTGAGTGTCACTACATATCCCATGAGAATGGGAATCAAGACACATGTAGTTCCGAGACACAATGTGGTATAAGATCAATACTAAAAGGGTGGCATCTTCTCTGGAGAGGAAATAAATCCATATCATATTATGAGGAATTCTAGTTTTGTATGGGGTAATATTTCTGGTAATCCCATATTTTTTTACGGTTCATCCGATTTTATATGGGGTAGTGTTTTTTTCAAACAATACTGAACGTATGAGGAATCCTAGTTGCATACAGGGTTGCTAATAGTTTATCATCATAGAGATTTAACCATGGGGAATGGGTATCCAAAATAATATTGTGTATCATAAAATTGAAACAACCTAATGTTAAATGAGGTCCAATGAGACCCTCTTCCATAAAAAACTTGACAAACCATACCTCGGGTCGATACCATGTTGTTGCGGAAGAGAAGACCCCATAATTAGTTAATAAAGGGGCTAGGCCTTGGATGTGATATATGGGAGTCACTATGTATCCCTTGAGAATGTAAATCAAGCCAAACATAGTTATAAAACACAACACGGTAGGATACCAACACCGGTAGGGGTTGTCCTCTCGATCAAGGATATTAATCACCTCATACTAGTGATATAGGGAATTCTGAATTTACATGGGGTAAGGATATAGTTTAATGTTGTGTGATGAGGACATGAGTAGGAATTATTCATAGATATACCCATTATTTTATTCCTCATATCGATTTATGAGGGAATTTAGGCCTGCTAGTGGTTCAAGGAAAATGAATGGCTTTTATACCTAAAAAGGAGTCCCATGGGAGGATTTTGGGGTGATATCACCACAGGTAACGGATGGTTTTGTAGTGAATATATGGATAGGCCCAAATACATAAGGTTTTGGCATCACTAAATATCCCATGAAAGTGGGAATAAATCCACACATAATTATGGAAATAGGTGGAGGCATAGGCTTGCTGAGACACCAGTTATGAATCAAACCATGCGAATGAGGGGAGAATGCACATAGTTTAGGTTTATAATTCTTAGACTAGGGATCCTAGTTTGAGGTCATATGGCTTAGAACAATTTAAAATAGTTTAATGTTATCATTCTTGGACTAGGGTAAGGTGATCCGAGGATTTTCGGGTCATATAAAAGGTCAAATCCGACATGAATTGATCCAAGGAGGCTTTATGCCATGCAAAGAGACCGTGAAGATATTTTTGAATAGTTTAAGGTCATAAGGCTTGGACCATGGAAAATAGTTTAAAGTAATGATTCTTGGAATATGTAAAAATAGTTTCAAGTTATTATGATTTGACTATGAGAATGTTTTCTTTGAGGATATTTTCATGGTATGAAAGAGGTAGAACCCAATGTGAAAGGTGTTCATGCAAGCCCACGTACCATATTAATACATTGGAATAAATGGAACATGGTTTAGGGTCATAATTCTTGGAATGGGGTGAATTTTGAAAATAGTTTAATTTCATGATTCTTAGACTAGGAAGACGTTGTTCTCAAGAGTATATTTGTGGCATGAAAGAGGTAAACCCTGATGTGAAAGGAGGGAATGTAGGGCTACATACCACATAAATGCCTTGAGATGAACTGCATATAGTTTAGGGTCATAATGCTTGGACTATGAATGATGGAAAAGAGAAAAAGAGTTGATAAAATTGTGTATAGGTATATAGATTCTAGGAATAGGCATCACTACTTATCCCATGATAATGGGAATCAAACTGCATGTAGTTTTGGAATGTGGCATGGTAGAAGACCGAGACTGAAAGTAGGGGAAATTCTATCTGACAAGGGAATTAGGGAATCTTGTGGTTTTCATAGGACATTCCATGTCTAATGCATGGTTTAGGGATATATTTTATCATCTTTTTCTAAGTACATTGGTTTTGGTTTGTCTCGTATCATATGAGGCATCACGGTTTTAGATTGGGTAAGTTTTTCGATCATCTCCTATTTATTGCATGAGGAATCCCAATTTCATATAGGGCAAGACCTAAGTTTAACATTTTTTTAGGTGTGTTCACCTTTTAGGTTATCCAAAACATGTTTCATGAGGCATACCATGCTCGTTTCATGATTTAACAATGTATTTTAACATCATGAAGTGGGGATGTTAGTCTTTGTAGTTTAAATTCATACAACTTGGACTATAGATACTATTAGTTTAAGGTTATAGATCTTGGACCATGAATCCTAGTTCAAGGTCATAGAGTTTATAACCATCAAAAACAGTTTAAATTAATACTTCTTGGCCCTTTTCCAAATATTTTATGTTCATACTTCCTGAACCCTACCCCTCATGTGAAGTACTGCATGAGAAACTTGGCATTGGAGGGAGGTGTGATATGTCTCTATTTCCATGGTGATAAAAGAGTTTTCTCCATTATAATAGACCTTATGGATGATGTAGGGTTATTCCCATTTTGGATTCAACTTTGGTGGATTTTTTTTGGTATCACTGGATTTATGAGATCCAGCACAATGTCACCCTCAAGGAAGGAGCAGAGGTGAACCTTCTTATTGAATGATATCCCTGTCTTTTTCTAGTGCCTATATAGATTATACAAGGCATGAAGTATATTTTTCTTAAGGGATTACAACTCATCTAGATGGGCTTATTCCATTTTTTTCAGGAATCTTCTGATCATAAATATCTATTTTGAGTGACATCAACTGAACCTTGATGGGAAAGAGTACCTTTGTTCCATACACCAGGGAGTACGGGGTCACCTAGGTGGAATTTTGAGTCATTTTATGATATTCTCAAAGGGAATTGGGGATATTTTATAGCCAAATATTTTTATTCTGGCCCACCATTTTATGAAATATGTTATAGAGTCTCTTTTTGAATGCCACAATCTACCCATTTTTCTATGCATGGTAGCGAGAGTTATGATTGGACTGAATATTGTACTTGGCATAAAATTTATTCATATCAGTGGCTCAGAAGTTGGTGATTTGGTTTTTGAGAATAGTGTGAGGAACTCAAAATTAGTGAATGATGTGTGATCTCATGAACTTGGTCATGGACTGTTATTTGATTTCCTTTATAGGAACCACTTCTTCCCATTTTAATAAGAATTCAGTTTTAGTCAAGATGAACCTGCACTAGTGAGCTATTGTCGGTGGGTATGGACCCACAACTTCAAGCCCCCATGCTATGAAGGGCCAATAATAATTGGTGATGTAGATAATATATGATATTTGATGCAAAAAATTTACTTGTATATGACATGTATGACACCTCTTGGCGAACTCAATGCAGTCATAGACCATAGTGGGCCAAAAGTAGCCCAACCTCCAAATTTAGTGGGAGAGCTCCAATCATTCTTGATGGGTGCCATAGGATCTAGCATGAACCTACTATATAACTTGATGTATCTCATATAATTGGATTCAATAGAGGATAATTTGAAAAATCCCAAGCCTGTAGAGGGTTATCTTAAGTTTAGGCCCACTCTAGAGGGTAAAATTCATTGCTTGACAATAGATTCACTCATGCTTAGCCTGGTATAGTGGGAGAATGTCGTGATAGATATACTCAATGAAGGGATGCATCTAATCTGGAATTTATTCCACTACGATGGACTGAGAGTATTAGAATAGAAGAACTAATATCTAGTTGGTTTACATATTGATTTCCATCATATGAAGTGGCAGGGGTGATGACCCTCTAGTGTGCCACATGAATAACCATATCATCTAGTTCAGGCTCTGAAATAGACAAGGCTAAACTTTCCAAACAATTTTTTTGACCATTATATGACTGAGTAAAATGGTTCACCTTTATCTAGGAAGGGAACCGAGTTATTAAATAATGGGTACACTCTACCAGGGGCACGATCTATTGCTTTTTAATGATGTAGTCACCATTGGTATGTTTTATAACTAACTCAGAGTATCCCTACACATGAAATCAGGGGACATTAATATCAAGAGAAAAATTGATACTTATAATGAGATCATGATACCATACCTAATTATTAGTATATCCTTTTGACAACAAGAAATAGTATGGAGGGATGTCCTATGTCAAGATGATGAAGACGGTCCCCAAGACTACCATATTAAGCTTGAGGTTGTTCATCCTTCTACTGGTTTGGCTCCTAGAGGCATCATTGAAATGCATCTACCATTATGGAACATCCTAATCCACTGAAAGGATAGCCTTATCTGGGAAATCAACACCCAGGGGTAGTTCTTCATGGGCTATTTAGGCAGCCAGGAAATCTGCCAATGCTTGGCCTTTGATGGCCTTCTATGGGAAAAATCTCATATAAAACTCCTAGAGGATCAATATCCAACATTCCAATCCTCATATAAGAATGGTTTTATTGATTATATACTTTAATGGGTCTAATTTGGAGACCATAGTGTCTCATATTGTTGCAAATAGTGTCTCAACTCCTTCACTACAAAAAATTAGTGCAAGGAAACTCTTCTCGATAGAGGAGTATCTAGTATTTGTGTCTAGGATCATGCTACTGAGATATTATAGGTTGTTTTCTCAGCCCTAATTGTTTTTCTAGGCTATAATGATACCAAGGGACCATTATAGGGTGGTCACATAGAGGACCAAAGGTTTTCCTAAAATGGGTGGCATCAAAACCAGAGGTTGTAGATTATATTTCTCAATGTCTTAAAATGCAGTCTGGCATTTATCATCCCACTAGTAAATGGTGCCTTTATTTATAATCCTTGCTAAGGGATTACACTTGACATCAATGTTTGAAATAAATTAGTGTATGTATAATAAGTAGCCATGGAGGCCCTGAAACTCTTGGAGATTGCTCAAGGGAGGCATTTGATTGATGGCCTTGATCTTATCTGGGTCAATATCAATGCTTATGTATCTTGCGATAAAGCTGAGAAATTTTCTAGAGGTAACCCCAAATGAACACTTCAAGGAGGTTCATCTTCAAGTGTCGGGAGCATAGGAATCTAGATACTTTCTCAAGTTCCTTGAGATGGTCCTAACGCTGGTAGGATTTGACCACCAAGTCATCTATGTATCACTCCACCAACGTCAGAAGAATTTTCATGAAGAGGTGGTTCATGGTTCACTAATAATTGGATTCTATATTTTTGAAACCAAAGGGAATCACCTCATAGCATAAAGTCCCTTATAATTCCTTAAAGGTGGTGGACTCCCCATCCTTAGGGTCTATCCAAATATGGTTGTACCAGGAGTATCCATCCATTAAGGAGAGGGCCTATAACCCTTTGGTATCATCAATCAATAGATCTTTCACTATAAGTGGAAAATCATACTTCATAAAATGGTGGTTGACATCCCAAAAGTCGATTTAGACTATGATCTTCGCATTATTCTTCCTGACTAGGATGATGTTGGCTAGTCATATAGGGGACTATACTTACCTAATGAAGTTGTATTTTATAGGCTTTTCAAATTCAGCCTTGACCATAGCACTATGAGAGCGGTGAATCTTTCTGGGAAGTTAGTTGAACTAGAGATGACCTTCTGGGAAGAAAAGGTAGTGAATGGAAACTTGATTGTCCAGCCTTATAATCTCTTCATATATCCAAGAAAATACATCACGATACTATTTTAGTAATTCCACATACTAATTCTACTCTTCCATATGCATGAGTGCATTGATCAGAATCAGCCTCATATCTTACTTAGTACCAAGGTTTACCAAGGTTAAATTATAAATAGTGGTGGATACACCCTCTAAAAATGCAAGAGTGGAATATTACAAATTTTATTTTTCATATGATATAGGATGATCAAAAAGAGGTGGCATATATTCCAAGACATTTGACTTAGGGGAAGCACTATTACCTGATCTGGAAGACATAGAATCCTCACTAGGGGGTCATGCTCTGCTGAAATAGTTGTGATAGAAGTTGTAGAGCCAATTCCATCCAACCTCTAACCCTGAGTTCCATTCTTTATGTAAAATAAATGGTAGAAATTTGGCTTCTATTAAGTCTTACCTTCTCTACAAAATAGGATGGAATTCCATGTAATGTTTTTCATAGGTAAATATTCTCATTACTTCACGGGATTAGGGGCTTCTGGTATTATCTAGTCCAGTCTAGTGTAAGAGTACGAGGTAATATTCTGGTTATCCTTTTTCATAGAGACACTTAAACCATTTTATTAGAGACAACAAAACATCCCCTTATGTATTGAATTTTAGGATCTAAATGATGAATTATGAGAATTAAGTTATCATTTAATTCTACCCATGGATTGACTATTGTGTTCCTCAGATCATTAGGATCATTGATGAGCTCAACCCCATATGTTTGAACCTACTTTGCTTCTCTCTTGTAATAGATGGCATCTAGACAATAGGATTTATAAAAGTCAAAGGGGGATTCATCACCCTATAGAACCCCTACACAACCATTGAGAGAGTAATTGAGGCACTGATGATGTGAGGAGGGGACCGCTATGTGTAAATGAAGCCAAGGCCCACCTAGTAACAGGTTGTAGGTAGTATCCTATAAAACTACCATGAATTTTGTTCTTTATATCAAGCCACTAAACTAGGTCTTCATCCAAATATTACCACATGGTTTTTGATCATTCTTTTCATACTCCTGAATTGTCAGTTTTGAGGGAGTCAAATCTACTTCTATCAGTACCAACTTATGGAGCATCCGGGTTAGGATGAGGATAAAACCAAAACTAGTATCCATTAGGTAGTGGAGGATCTAGACTCCATCAAACTAGCATGTGATATAAAATAAGTGTATTTACCCTATATAATGACACCTTCTTCTTCCTATAAAAATGAGATAATGGCTTGACATTCCTCTTTAACAGACTCCTCTGTATAGTAGGTCTCAGTGGAAGATACCTCAGCTTCAAACTAGAGGGGTATTTTCAAATATTTTGTAAGGTCCTAACACATTTCCTTTGAAAATCAGAGATCCTTGAGGATCCAAATCCTCATGGATATGCTGTTAAGGTTCTTCAATACATTTTACTTTTGTGTTAAGGGTATAGTTTTACCTAAGGAGTGTCACTATTTTGAAGGGGGAACAGATAATGCTAATGAATGAAGTGTTGGGGTCTGGTTAGTGCTAGATACATTTTTCTACTAACTAATTGACCTTTTATAAAAAAAACTTCTAGATGATAGTCGATCATCTAAGGTTGGTATCTAGCTAGACATGAATGATCACGGTGCAGTCATGGTTGGGATTCTCTATCAACTAACATAGTCAGATATGGAGGCGTACCTGATGGAGCAAACTGGGAGGAAAGTGCTTGTTCATATCTATAAAAAATCAAATGTCTAGTATTAGTAGAATTTATATCTTGGTTCAATTCATTAGACTAATTATTCTTCATGTTTGTGTGTCCTTTACCTCTCCATCGATAGTGTCGTTTGGAGTCACCCAAGATATTTTCATGTAATTTCTCACTATCGGGAATCGTGGAGTGGTACACTAGCTCAACATCATTTATGGAGGTGTACTCCTTCCCATAACTAGTGGGGTAGTCCATGGTTGAGTGGACCTTGGGCGTGTAATGGGTTGAACCTATATAATCCATTACTTTGTGAAAATCTAGTGTTTGAAGTGTTTGGGAGGTCAATGTATCTTATTTCAATACTTTACAAAAAAATCCCAGTTTTTCAAGTTCCCTAACAGTGATTCGGGAATGGTGGGTTAGGACGGTGACTCATAATGGTATCTCTCCAATGGTTAATTTTGATGGTGACTCATGACAGTGAGTTAGGATGGTGAGTTAGGATGGTGAGTTAGGACTATGATTTAGGAACAGAAGCTTGTGACGGTGACTCATGATGGTGACTCACACCAGTGACTCATGAAAGTGACTTGCGATGGTGACTCGAACCGGTGACTCGTGATGGTGACTTGAGATGGTCACTCACATCGGTGACTTGTGACACTAACTCATGATGGTGACTCTCAATAGTATCTCTTCTAGTGGTGACTCACCAAATGGTGACTCACCGAACAGTGACTCATCAAACAGTCACACATCCCACGATGACTCAACGAATGGTGTCTTGGCTATCGGTAGCTCATGAATAGTGACTAACTGAATAGTATCTCATCCAATAGTAGCTCATTCCAATGCTGAGTTGTCCAATGGTGACTCACAATGATATCTCATCCAACAATATAGCATTCTAATAATGAGTCATGAACAGTGATTCTAGCTTCCTATAGTTTCACCCCTTTAACATTTCCTTTGATGTAAAATGATTTCAAAGCCTTTTTTTAATTGATTTGAGAGAGACTCAAATCCAATGAATCATATATTTAAATTTCTAAGAGCTTGGGGATTTTAATTAGTCAAAGCGTGTAATCTTGATGGGATCCTTCTTTAATGGAAAATTAAAAATGTATCTAAACCGCTGCTCTATTTAGAATTACAAAAGGGCCAAACATATTCAAATATTGATTTTTTTTTTCTTGGTACTAGACACCCCTAATATTTCTTCCCTGATGAGTCTTGTGATTTTTCTACATCCTTTGGATCGATTTTCCCCCCCTGGATTTTTTCTACTACATGCGCCATTACTTTGGCATAATAAGGAAGTTTTGATCGCTTCTTCTTCCAAGTAGGTTTCCTTCATCTCTCTTTTATTTTTTCATCATGTGGGGTGGTTGTATCAATGTTTCTTGAGAATATAGTTGAATTTGGATTAAAAAATATAATTAAATCGAAAAAAATCAATCTACATGGTCTGGGGAAAGTTACATATGATTGTAATGCTTTATTGATATTTTGATCAATGTTGTGAATTGTAGGGGATATATGCCTAATAAAAATTATGGAATTTGGAGGTCCTTGGTTGCACACATAATGTTTATGAATTCATTTTTTTACTTCTCATTAAACATATGCATGTAATCTATTAACCACATATACCCATATAATAAATTGATGTTGAGGGATCATACCTTCTATGATAACCCTAGAGGTTAACAAGTGGAATTAAAGAACATATGAATTGTTAAATCTTAAAATGTTTTTTCTTGGTTTGTGTGGTGATGTGGATGTGATAATAATTGTGTGTTGTGGTATTGCTTGGGTGGTGTAATGGGATCTCAGGTTGAGAGATTGATTGATTATGAAAAAGATGGGAAGTTTTGTATAGAAGGGTTATGATCGGGTTGTGTGGTTATGTGTTTCTGGGTGCAACTATGAGTTGGAGGTTTACTTGGTTGAGAGGATGGATTGGGTCGGATGACTTTGAATAATTATGATGTAATTGGTTGGGGTGGGTGTTGAATGGAGAGGAATGTGAAGTGGGTTAATTTACCATGGTTCTTCTTCCTATGTGTGAATTTTTTTTGTGTGGTTTGTTCTGTGTTATGCCTAGTATTTTCCCATGAAGAGATGGAATGAATAAATAAATTTTTTAATTAAGAATTAGAATTGTTTAATTGAATTGGATAGGGGTATGAATTGAGTTTTTGTCTTGTCATGTGGTTGTGAAATTAGAGGTAAAAGTAAATGTGCTTTTGTGAGTTGGTTATTAGTTTTAAACCCATAGGTTGGGCTTGATTTTTTTGTATCATATATATATTACTTATATTTTCTTTTTGATTTTTATACACAACCCACCCTAGTTGAGAACTATCTTCTGAACAACCCCATCGTCATGGGGGTATCTTTTCCAAACATCCGGATGGGAGGATGGATGGATGGCCACCCGCTCTTCCCTTATCCCTCTTTAAGGTGGTGATAGCCCAAGAATATATGGGTAAGTTGTGGTTGTGAGGAATAATTGTGTATGGGTGAGTTGTGGTTTACCAGGTTTCTTTAGTATGAGATGTGTTGTGTTTTCCTAGGTGGCTTCAGAATGAGATGTGATGTGATTTACCAAGTGTTTTCGGGATGTGATATGGTATGTGGACAAGGTGTTTGTGGATAGGATGTGATATGGTATGGGTCCTAGGTGTATATGGGTGTGATGTGATATGGATCATGGCCTCATTGATGTGATGAGGTATGGTTGTGAAGCCCATGTGTGTGCAGGCAGTTTGTGGTGTGGTTTGTTTAGAATAGGTGTCAGCATTAGGACATTTGTCATTAGGAAAGAGTGGCTAAACCAGTGGGGAAGTGGTGTGGGGTACCCTATCCTCTATATGCTTAATATATTACTTTACTTGAATTGTGTTACTTGTTGATGGTGCCTTGGTGAGGTAGGTATGGTTAATATACCTGCTTAGGTGTTGTTGGTTTCTATTGTTTTCTCACAGGGGAATTAGTATGCTTCTCTCAGTTGTGCGTTAGAGACTTTGGTTTTCTTACTGAGTATACTTTTATGATCACCATATGTATATAAAATTCCATCAAGTTTCCAGGAGGATTATATGGACTTTTTTGGACCTCTCTAGCATTGAATTTTGGATAGTTTTTTCTCACAACTTATTTTTACTTTGGGTACTTATTTTGGAGTTTTTATTACATCTGTAACAGTTTTATTTTAAACATTCATGTGGTATGGGTTTCAGATTTATTATATATATATATTTCTTGTATTTTTTTGAATTTGATGCATCTTATCTGCCGATATTTGTTTTTTAAAAAGGTTAATTCCTCCCATTTTTTGATATTGTATACCCTTAGTGTTGGTCACCACCCTAGGGCCTACTGGAGGCAAGACTAGGGTTTCATTATCTTCCATTATTCATTTACAACATAGAAGGGGTATCTTTGGAGGGAGAGGGTCATGAAAGAATAGTATCAGAGGTTATGGTTATGAGATATTATGGATTTTAGAGTTTGGCACAATGAAAATTGCATGGGTTAGTAGGAAAACAGTGTCAGGGGATCTTGGTGTGTGACATAGGTTTTAGAATACTGGCTAGGACACCGGATTTTAGGGCCCCCCATGATAGAATGCAAGTATTATGATCCCACCGAGCGACCAAGTGAGGCTACACCGGTTGTAGTATAGATATCAAGTAAAGGTACATGAGTCATAATGAATTGTGTTCTTGTATGATTTGGTTTGTTTCGGGAAGGTTAAATTTAATAGGATGAAAATAATGAATTGGAATAAATCTCAAATAAAATTTCATACTACTTGGTCTTAGTAATTCCTTTTTTACCTTTCATCTATGTCACCCAGTCACCATTTGTGTGTGGCTCGGGTGGTTGAGGCTCAATAGGCTGATCCAGTTGACCAACGGAGGATTGATCCATTGAAGGAGGGGGAGAAATGGTAGAGAATGTTATGTGACTTCCAGTAGTAGGCCTTGGGAAAGTATGAGGGAAGTGTTTTGTACATGGAGACAGAGAACTGCCTCAAGGAGATTGAGATTACCATTAGTTTGATCCAGGATCTGATAGAGTACTGGGTTTCCTTGGTGGTTATTTAGATGTGGGGAGTTGTGTGTCAGGGGTGGACACTTTATCTGGGGGATAGAGAGGAGTAAGTCATTCTGTGAGTTAGATTTTAGAAGGATTTCCGAGTGAAGTTCCTTTCATCAACTATGAAGGTTGAGAAGCGGTAAGGCCTACTCTCTCTTCACTATAGGGTATATTAGTATGGGAACTTGGGATCAAGTTCAAGGATATTCTTCGCTTCTCCCAAGATCTCTTTCCAGATGAGGAGTCTCATGTGAGACGATATGAGGAGGCCCTCCACCCTTTTATCCAGTATATTGTTACTCATTTTATGTTACCAATGTATCTGGAGGTTCATAGGTAATCGAGCGAATTCACTCATGAGGAGGTATACCATGAGGAGGGAGCCAACAAGTTTCTTCAAGGGGTAGAGTTGTCATAAGTAGGTTCCAGGCACCAATACCATTGAGTCTTCAACCATTGGGGAGTAAAACTCAGTAGTTTACCTTCCAAAATTTTGGTTCCAGTGGTTCTCGTGCCCCTTATATGGACTTGGTACTGAGGAGTTTCTTCTTTGCGGTTCACGGACATCTTCCGAGTCGGTGACCAGTGGCTTCTTGAGCTCAGTTTGGTGGAGGAGGACAGGTTCAGCACTAGCCTCAGTAATAGTTTCTAGTTAGGTCTTTTTAGTAGTAGGGACAGCATACTCATGTTCCACTAAGGGGAGATGGAGAAGGTAGGGACGGACCTCAGGGTGTTCTTTAGGGACCTTGACCCAGGCATGGTTGTGGAGGTGGTCATCATTAGAGGTCCATAAGAGCTGGGTGTGGTCAGTTTCACATAGTTGAGGTATCAGTTCCGGCAGTACTATAGATCATTATAGGTACAATCATCTTATTTATTACCCTTTCTTGTTATTTGTTTGATTCAGAAGATTTTAACTCCTTTATCTCACCCACTCTATCCCATTATTTGGGACTATATGTAGAGAGGCTTTACATGCCCCTGGTGTTGAGTACACTAGTCAGAGGCTAGACCATCTTGTTTGATGTGTGTCGTGAATGTAGACTGATGATGGGACCACATCAGTCCTATGGGGACCTCTTTTTTCTACAGATGCAACCATATGATGTCATTTTCAACATCGAATTATTGTATTCTATGTGTTCAGTTAACAAATTATTCTATATAATAGTTGTGTTTTCAGACATGGGTGGCCATCGTGTGGCTTTCATTGGGGAGTGGATTTGTCAGGTGTACAGTCGGTGTGTGTATCCTCTTCTTTCCTTGTTGGTCAAGCTATCAGTGGAATCAGTGGACATTAAGATGGTGGAGGTTCCCATAGTTTTTGGGAATTTCCTAGATATTTTCCCTGAGGAGGTTTTGATGCTACCCCCTCAATATGATTTTGATCTTGGGATAGACATGTAGCCCGATGCATCTCATATTTCGATGGATCTTTATCATATGTCACCTTCTAAGTTGTGGGAGATTAAAATTTAGATTGATGAAATAATGAGGAAGTTATTTATCCAGCCTAGTGTGTCACCGTGGGGTGCTCTAGTGTTGTTTGTAAATAAGGAGGATGGTAGTCTGAGGCTGTGCATAGACTACAAGAGGATGAATCGGGTGACGGTCAAGAATTGTTACCCTCTTACAAGGATAGATAGTCTTTTTGACCAGATCATAGGGGAAATTTGGTTTTATTAGATAGATATATAGTCTGGATATCACCAGTTTAGTTTCAAGGAGGTTTATATCCTAAAGACTACTTTCAAGTTCATCTATGGGCTCTTCAAGTTTGTAGTCATGTCGTTTGGTGTTACAAATTCACCAGTCATGTTCATGGGGCTCATGAATTATTATTTTCATGAGTTATTAGACTGTTTATTTTTAATATTCATCAATAACATCTTGATCTACTCGAAGCCAGAGGAGGAGAATTTTGATCATCTCAGAACCATCTAATAGGTTCTTCGACACCACCAGCTCTACGGAAATTTATCCAAGTGTAATTTCTAGATGCAAGAGGTTCATTTCCTTGGATATGGTGTGTCACAATAGGGTGTATAAGTGGACCCATTGAAGGTTGAAGTAGTTGTTTCTTGGGAATCACCCAAGAATTTGGTATAGGTTTGTAGTTTTCTTGGTCTTTCGGGCTATTATCGGAGGTTTGTACCTAATTTCTCTTGAGTTATAACTCTATTGAAACTTTGAATAGAAAATACAAAGCTTTTTTGTGGGGTGATCAGTGTTAGGTAGTGTTTGAAAATATGAAGGGGAAGTTGGTCAGGGCTCTATTTCTTTAGTTTCTTAAGGAAGGATTGATTTTTGAAGTGTTTTTTGATGCTTCCCATCTATTATTGGGATGTGTATTCATGTAGCAGTGGGTAGTGATCTATTATGCGTCTTGGTAGTTACACCCCCACAAATGTAACTACACCACACATGATATATAGCTATCAAAAATCGCGTTTTCACTGAAGTTGTGGAGAAATTACCTCATTGGGGAGCGCTTTGTGGTCTTCACAGATCATAATATTTTGAGGTATATATTTTCTCAATGTGATCTAAATCTGTGATAGTGGAGGTGGATCGAGTTGCTTTAGGACTATGATTTTGATATCTTCTACACCTGAGGAAAGGGGAATGTTGTGGCTAATTCTTTGAGTATAAAATCACAGAAGGAAGTTTTTTGGGAATATAAGGATGCTTGTAAAGTTATGGAGTAGTTGTAAGCCTTGCACTTAGATGTAGGGGTGGATGGTGGTAGGTTCTGTTTGTTCCAGATGATATTGAAGTCTTCTCTGATGCAGCTAGTGGAGGATTCTTAGTGGGGAGACTCAGAGGAGGAGGTGTTTCATGATCATGTTGGTAATGGTGATGCTCTGGAGGGATAGTTGTAGGATGGTCAGAAACTAATGTTGTTTCAAGGGAAGTTGTTTTCTCTAGTGGCAATGGATGAGGGAGTCCTTTGTGAGTTTCATAGCTCACCTTTATTAGTACCCTTGGAGTTTTTAAGATATACTATGGCTTGAGGATTCAACTTTGGGGCTCAAAATTAAATGGGTAGTAGTGAATTTTTTGGCAAGATTCTTATTTTACCCGAAATTAAAGGTCGAGCACCGTGTTCCCGATAGTTTTTTCAGCCCTTGAATGACCCCGAGTGGAAGTGGGATGAAATATTAGTGGATTTTTTCATAGGGTTACCCAGGGATCATGGAGGCTATGATGCTATCTGGGTACTAGTGGATCGGCTGAAAAAACCAACTCACTTCTTAGAAATAAAGGAGTCGGGCATAGTGGGTGCCTTTTCTAGGAGGTATGTAAATTAAGTGGCATAGTTTCACAGAGTTAGAAGGGCCATCATCTCAGATCTGGACACATGTTTTACCTCAAAAGTCTAGATGGGATTATAACATGTTGTTTTCATACAATTACACTTTAGCACTGCTTTCCACCCTCAGACAGATGGGAAGACAGAGCAGACTGTCCAGACGTTAGAGGATATGTTGCGGGAATACATCTTAGACTTTGATGTATCTTGGGTACAACACTTTCCCTTTTTAGAGTTTGCTTACAATAATAGATATCACTATTCCATTGGCATGGATCCATTTGAAGATTTGTAGAGAAGACCATGTCATTCACCTTTGTTCTAAATAGAGATTGGGGAGACAACTTTTCTTGGTCATGAGGTTGTGCAGCGCATGATAGAGAAGGTTCAGCTTGTTTATGAGAGGATAAAAATGGTTTAGAACCTATAGAAGTCATATATCCATTACAGAAGGAGTCTCTTGGAGTTCAAGGTTGGGGACCATGGGTTCTCTAAGGTTTCCCATTGACATAGGAAGTGGAGGTTTGGCATAGAGATTAAGATTTATCCCAAGTTTTTTGGACCCTTTAAGGTGTTGGTATGAGTTAGAGAAGTGGCATACCAGTTGGTCTTACCACTAAATTTGGAGAGGATCCATCCACATCTCTCAACTTCTTCAGTATCTTCATGATGAATCTCATGTCCTTGACTGGGGAGAGTTGGATATTAAGGATGACACGACATACATGGAGTGGCTGATAGAGATCTAGGTTCATTGGGAGAAGGTGTTACGTGGATGGACCATTCCTTTGGTTCATGTGTTGTGGAGGCATGGTAGTCTAGAGGATAGTACATGGGAGCGAGAAATGCATATGAATTACCAGTACCTAGAGTTGTTTTTATTTTTTCCTTGTCCTGTTTTGTTTTGAAATGTAGTGTTTGAACCTTGATTTTAGGAAATGAGTTGTTTTCCCATGGTTTGATATGTCTATTGTGCAATGCGTGATAAATTCCTGACATATGAAATGGGGAAGTCCAGACTCCTAATTGTGATGCATTAACTATAGTGTGATTAAACCCATTTGGGTGAGTCAGTGCCGCCCAGAGTGGATGGTATCTTGACATGGAGAACAGAATTCCCTGATTCGTGTGTTCAATATGTCATGGTTGTTTTTCTTTCATGGTGTGTTTTATGATCATTTGGTTTGGCTTGTTCATCTAGTGGTAGTGCTTGAGAAGTGGAAGGATTTTTGAGAGTTATCTCACAAGGTGGTTGTTTGGACCCCTTTTCCCTTCTGGGTTTGGTTTGAAATTATTGAGAGTGATAATAGATTGATATGTATCTGATGCAATGGAATGGAACTCTCTAATCCATTACTTTGTGAAAATCTAGTGTTTGAAGTGTTTTGGGAGGTAAAGGTTTCTTATTTCAACACTTTGAAAAAATTCCTAATTTTTCAAGTTCCCTAATGGTGAGTCAGGAACAGTGGGTTAGGATAGTGACTTTTTATGGTGACTCGCATTGGTAGCTCATCGATGGTGACTTCCAATGGTGAATCACGATGGTGAGTTAGGATGATGACTCAGAATGGTGAGTTAGGAATAGTAGTTTGTAATGGTGACTCGGGAGGTGACTCGCACTGGTGACTCATGAAAGTGACTCATGATAGTGACTTGCACCAGTGACTTGCTATGGTGACTTGTGATGGTGACTCATGATGGTTACTCTCAATGGAATCTCATCCAATAGTGACTCGCTAAATGGCGACTTTCTAAATGGTATCTCATCGAATAGTGACTCATCGAACAGTCACTCATCCAGTGGTGACTCACCGAATAGTGTCTCATCAAACAGTAGCTTGTTAATAGTGACTCATCAAATGGTTTCTCATCTAATAGTTTATCATTCCAACATTGATTCATCTAATGGTGAGTCACAATGGTAGCTCATCCAATGGTATCTCATTCCAATGGTGAGTCATGAATAGTGTTTTCAGCTTCTAATAGTTTCTCCCCTTTAAAATTTACTTTGATGTAAAATGCTTTCAAAGCCTTGTTTTAAGGTATTTGAGAGCCATTCAAATACCAATAATCATATCTTTAAATTCCTGAGAGTCTTGGGGATTTTAATTATTCAAACCACATAATGTTGATAGGATCTGACTTTAATGAAAAATTAAAAACATATCTAAACTTTTTCTCCATTTAGAGTTACAAAAGGGTAAGACATATTCATCCCTTTCTATTATTTATTTTTTTCCCTAGTATGAGACACCCCAAACCTTTCTTTCCCAATGAGTCATTAGAATTTGATGTAGCCTTTGGATCAAGTTTTCCACTTTGAGTTTTTCAACTGCATGTGCGCCCATACTTTGGCACAATAAGGAAGTGTTGATTGCTTCTTATTCTAAGTAGGTTTCCTTCATCTATATTTTGTTTTTGAATTATGTGGGGTGTTTGTATAAATATTTCTTGAGAAGATAGTTTAATTCATATTAACTAAGATAATTAAACTGAAAAAATCAATCTATAGGGTATGAGGAAAGTGACGTATGATCATACTTTTTATTGATATTTTGATCAATGTTGTGAATTTTATGGGTTATATGCCTACTAAAAATCGTGGTCATTAGGGGTCATTGGTTGTGCACAAAATATTTATGAATGCATGTTTCTCTACTTCTCATTAAATAAATGCATGGAATCTATTAACCACATATACCCGGCTAATAAATGGATTACCTAGGATCATACCTTATATGATAACCCTAGAAGTTAACAAGTATAATTAAAGAATGGATAAATTGTTAAATCTGAATATGTTTTTCATTCATTTGCATGATGATGCGGCTGTGAGCATGGTTGTGTGTTGTGGGATGACTTGGGTGGTGTAATGGGATCTCAGGTTGAGATATTTATTAATTGTGGAATGTATGAGAAGTATTGTACAATAGGGCTATGCTCGGGTTGGGTGATTATGTGTTACTGGGTGTGGTTGTGAGTTTGGGGTTTACTCTATTGAGAGGACAGATTGGGTGGGATGAATTTGAAGAATGATGATGGTAGTGGTTCGTGTGGGTGTTGAATGGAGAGGAATGTGAAGTGGGTTAATTTACCATGGTTCATCTTCCTTTGTGTTAATTTTTTTGTGTGGATTGTTGTGTGATGTCCTTAGTAGTTTCACGGGCATAGATAGAATAAATAAATGAATTGTTTAATAAAGAATTATAATTTTTTAATTGAATTGTTTGTGGGTATGAATTGAGTTTGTGTGTTGTCGTGTGGTTGTTCATTTATAGGTAGCATCAAATGCGGTTTTGTGAGGCCCATGTGTGTGTGGGGGAGTTTTTGTTTCCCACGTGTCTTCGGGATGAGATATGTTGTTTTTTCCAAGGTGTCTTCAGGATAATGTGTGTTGTTCTTTCCCAGGTGTTTTCGGGATGTGACATAGTATGTGGCCTACGTGTATGCAGGCGGGATGTGATGTGTTATGGGTCCTAGGTGTCTACGAGCATGATGTGATGTGGCTCTTATCCCCAGTGATGGGACGAGGTGTGGTTGTGAGGCCCAGGTGTGTGCGGTTGGGTTCTGATGTGGTGTGTTCAAAAGAGGTGGGAGTGCCAGGATATTTTCTATTAGGAAATAGTGGCTAAACTAGTGGGAAGTTGTTCAAGGTACCATATCATTAATGTTCTTAATATATTACTTTAATTGAATTGCATTACTTGGTGAATGTTCCTTGATGAGGTGGGGATGGTTAGTATACATTCTTAGGTGTTGTTTGGTTCTACTATTTTCTCACAGGGTCATTAGTATGCTTCTCTCACTTATGCATGAGAGAATTTGTTTTTTATACTGAGTATACTTGTATGTTCACCCTATATATATAAAATGATTTCATGTTTCTAGGAGGATTATGTGTACCATGTTGGACCTTTCAATATTGGAATTTTGGATATCTTCTATTTCACTTCTTAGTTTTACTTTGGGTTCTTATTTTAGAGTTTTTTTTTTTGCATCTGTAATAGTTTTATTTTAAACATGAATGTAGCATTAATTTGGGACTACTTTTATATATATATTCCTTGGAGTTGTTTTTAGGTTGATGCATATTATATCCCAATAATTTTTTTCTAAAAAGGTAATTGCCACCTATTTTGTGAGATTGTATACCCTTGGTGTTAGTTGCCACCTTGAGGCCTGCTGGAGGCAAGACTCGAGGTAATTATCTCCCTTTATTCATTTCTATCCAAGAGGATTATCTTTGTAGGGGAGGTCAGGGAAGGTCACATATCCTAAATCAGGAGGAATGATGTCATTTTTGTGTATGAGATAGATTCGGCACCAGTGGGGGGATCCGATTTCCCTTTCATTATCAATGCATGTTCTTCTAAGACTTTCAAGGATATGATGAAAATGTGGAATCAGTGGCTGAAGGAGGTGCAATAACTATATGAGTTTCTAGATTTCTCAACCGATCAAGGATAACACCATGAGTACGAGTGACTGCCTTGTGATTCAATCGATCATTGTATTTCTAGGTCTCATGGTTGGGGGTCTGCTTCAACTCACTAAAGCCTTCATTGTCACTATTGAAGTCAATAGATATATGTGTCACCTATGAAAGAACATCTACCAACTTGACTATTCCATGATTCACTTTGAACTAGATCCAATATTTGAAAAGTAAGCATTACTTAATGGTTTTTTTGAGGATCCTATGGTATGGGAAATGGTCAGGAAAGTCAGTGAGTCTAGTCTCCTAGGGTCTCCTACACTCTAGAAATTTTAAAATTCCAATATCCAGTACATAGATGAATTATCCCAAGACCTGTGAATACCTGAAGGAATAGTTCTGGTTTCTTCTATCTAGGAAATTAACTCTGGGATCCTATCCTTGATGGGGGGGTTGAGCCACATTCTCTCATCAAAGATATTGTTCTTGGAAAGGCTATGTCAGATGAGGATGTATAAGGCAAGGTTGTTCCTTGTAAGGCTTGACTAAGTGAGGATCTTATATCAAATGGTATAGTTGGTGTACCAACTTAGGAACATCTAATTACATAGTGGAAATAGTCTCTACTCTTTCAGGTTTTATCACAGGATCTGGAAGAGGTAATGGTCATGACTATTGTCTAGTTTTTTGCAACGATTCTTCTAGACACTGATCCTTTTTAGATAAATACCATAATCCACTAGGTTAGTTCAAGGAGATGAGGGAAGGAACTATCTCATTCATGAAATTATCCACACACATCATAAGCAGTTTTTCCTAGGATAGAAACATATCAAGAAAGTATACAAGGCCTTCCTACCAGGTGAAAAAAAATAGTTAATTTCTCTTTAGGCCTTTTCTTGCACCTAAAGATGTTGGTGATTCTTTCCTTGCACCTGGTGGAGATAAAATGATAGATCAAATATATATGGAGGTTTTTCAAACCAGAAATGGACCTTATGGGAATCTAGATATAATAAAAAAATATAGTTCCTTCTAGTGTCTAAAAAAAATTAAGAGATTGTTGACCACTTGATATTATGGGGTCACCAACATAGGCCCACACCTTTAAGAAAAGTGGTATAGGTGTTGTAGAAGATCACTCATCCCATTGAATAGGGTGAATCTATGATTTCCAAAATCAGGGGGTATTCATACATTTTCCACTCATGTCGGGTATGGCATTCCATTAGGCGGGATTTCCACATGTCATGTTTCTAGTCCCTTGAGGTGATAAGTGAGAGCAGTTATCAAGTCATCTTAGCATATATATATATGGAAACCAATTAATTTATAGGATCATCAACTTAAGGAGAGGGATCATGGACACAGGTATCATCAGTTCCAGGATCTTGAGGTGGATAATTGCGCTACTCGAGTGGGGTTGGTGACTAGAGTCTCGATCTCTTTCCATATCCCCTAGATTCTTCTATGACTAGATATGTTTGGACATAAATCATGAATGATTTTATCTAGAAAAGTAGTACTATATTCCATATTGGAGGAGATATGGGTCCCCTTATGGAATTTCCATAATCTGGGAAATTCTCAGCGATGAGGTCAGTGGTAAGCATTTTGTATTCCTCGAGCTGCTGGAGCAAGCTAGAAATCGTGAGTTCTATCTCTGTTTTTGGACTAGCATAGAATGAGTCATAAGGTTCAACATGTCCCTTTAACTTTTTGAGATTCCAAAGTTTTTGAAGCAATGACATGTTTGGAGGATTCTAAGGACCATTTCATGCCTCTATTGATAAGTGAGGACACCTGCCATAGGGTTTTTCTGGTACTGTGTCACCCCTTGGGGTGGATATTCACTAAAATTCCCTATATCAGTGGAATTATTCCTCTAATACTTGTTCATTTCAGTAATTATCATATTAACCATAGTGGTAGCCGAAGGGGAACTTTCATCATTAGAGGATAGGTATGATTTTCATAAGATAGGATTGAAATAGAGAGTAGTATATTTTCCCCTACTTCTAATTTTCACATGTAGAGATGCTTCTTCCATGACCTAGTGAAGCACAATGAGGATATTTACACAAGTATACTAAAGGTTATGGAATTAGTCATATGAATCATGGTACTGAGCTACTGGGATTGTTTTGATCTCAACCTTTCTTCCCTACAGGTTGATGGAATCAATGTTTTTGTGGCTTCCAGGGTAGGCTAATTGAAAATCACATGGGTGATAAAACATCTCCTAGATAATATGGTAGAAACATGTTGCTCGGTCTTTGGTAAGGGAATCCAATATCTAAAAGTATGAAGCTACAGGTGTCTTGAACACCACTAATAGTTTTTTAGCATCCATAACCTCCCACAAACCCTCTTTCTCAATGGAAGGTTCCTTCTCTTGGTTATCCCAAACCCAGATTAACACAGGCCAAGATATGGGTGTAAGAAATTATGTAGACCTAATTTATGACTATTGTATCATAATAGTAAGTTTTGAACTGGTCAAATGGTCATTGCATGATGGAATGTCCCTTGAAGATGGGTCCAACTTTATGACCATGTCTATATAGGATGGGGTGATCACCACTGCATCATGTGAGAGGGTAGTGGAATTCATCTTTGGATTAGTGGATTTCTCAACATATAAAGGTGTCATACCAGACCCTAAAATATCTCCAACTTCTTATGTTAAGGTATAAAGTATAGAAACTGTTGGTGATGGAGACGACTACATTTTGATCCCCTAGAAGGGGTCTAGAACATCCTCCATATGTAGGTGTATGTGGAGGTATCTAGGGATACTGTGGACCTCATCTTCCATAATGGTATGCCTCAATCACTGGGTTTATTCCCCGGACTATAGAGGCTAGGGTGAATGTTCCCTTATTGATTCACCCATTTTCTCGGACTCTGAGGGGTCAATCAAGACATGATGCTTCTTGGGGTTTTGAATTTAACAGCGACTGTTCACCCTCCTTCCCCGGAAAGGGTCTTCATGATAGGGTATGTCTTCATCATGAAGAGTACCTATGTACTAGTTGTTTATAGAGTGGGGAGGACCTCCACTCAAGTTGGTAGTAGTATAGGTAGGACCTATGTGTCGACTAAGGAGAACATAGAGAGAAAATACATGTGGTTTGGTGACAGATTGGGGAGTACTTCCTCTTTGGTTGATGGTGGAGTGGGGAAGACCTCAACTTTAGTTGACGATGGACTATGGAGGACATCTACTTTGGTTGATGGTGGAGTAGGGAGGACCTTCTCTTTGGTTGGTGGAAGCATAGGGAGGGCCTCCGCACTGATTTTCCTAATCACATGATGGCTCATAATGGATGTCGATAGTGATAGAAATCAATAGAGTTAACCCATCCTTCCTCTAAGGTGGATGAGGTCTCAATCCCAAGAGGTAAAAGATAGATCCCTATTCACCTATTTTAGGTATCTTGAGGGATACATAGATGATGGTGGGGCCACATGAGCTGTAGAAGGTGATCCTTATAGGGAAGCATCTTGAGACTACCCCTGGCGTTGGATTAGAGTGCTCTAGACCATGGTCAATGGAGTAGAGATGGATTCAACCTACTCTTCATCCTATGGGAATGATCGGTGATGGTATTGATGAGACCCAATGGGATCCCTCCAAGTTAGATCTTAGGTGATAGTCATTGTAGGAGTGGATTGACCTTCCCCTAAATCCTCAACATATGGGGACTAAGTCATCAGAGCGCTCTAGGGAGAGGCTCCTGAAGCAGTTCAACATCAAAATTAGGGTTGGTTTCCCCATGTGTGGCCCTTAGGAGAGGCAGTGTCAATAAGGAATGGATGCTTCCAGTTCCTAGTGATAAATATCCCTAGTTGGAATGACCCCCTCATTCTCGTACTAGTACACCAGGGTGTTAATCACCCTCCTCTGGATGATATCAAAGGGTGAGATGGGGAATGGGAACCCAGAATCAAAAGGTGAGGCGGAATTCATGGTAGGGGTGTAGTTGTGTGATATTTCTACATCAAAGTTCCTCCTTTCTTTGTGATTGAAAGTTCTAGGTTTCAAGATTCTTATAGCTTAAGTCTTGTAAGGAATGGGATTTCAGTTCCTCCTTTTATGGATTCCTCCTTGTATATAATTTTCTAATACTTTTATCCCATAGAGATTAAGTTGTGTTCATGGAACTCTTTCACAATTCTATCTCGAGGTGGATTATAGTTAATTACATTGTTTCTATCTTGATAGGGAAGAAACCTTAGGTGAATTTGAGTAGTCACCTTGGTAACATCTGAGAATGTATAGACATTGTGTATATTGGGAACCTATAAGTCTTCCTCTTTGGATTGAATCTCATATGTGAGGCATATTAGGTGTGGAACCCAAGGTATATCATGTCATCCATAAGGTAATTGAAATCAGGGTCATAAGTATTACAAGGATTTTTACCTCATTTATCTCATATTTATTGTATGGGGTAGGTCTTATGGTCTAGGTAATGAGTTTAAAGTCTTATGGGATGGATTGAAATGTACTTTTTATATGGATCAGGTCACATGTTTAATGTCTTGTGGAGACAAATTAGAAAGTCTTATTGCGACGGATTAGTGGGGTGTGTCCCTAAGAGGGAAGGTTTCACAGTAGGATGATGTCAGGATTGAACCTTAGCGAGGTTTCCTATGTACCCTATGTAATAGATAGGAATCAAAACCCATGTAGTTTGATTCCATAGTTTAATTTTGTTTCACGGGACTGATCCATGTAGTTTAACATCATGTGGTAAGGATTCTCCTATCATGTAAGGAGTGTTGATGAGGGACTATGTGAGGCTTATGCATGGAATCTTCCCAATGAAAGAGGATCAGTCTTGGAGAGATGGTGTGGGGATTATGTATGGAAGTTTACCATTATGGGGGTTTCATACCACATGGAGAGAGTAAAATTTGGGATATATGCATGGAAGTTTCCTGTTACGTGTGTCTCATCCCCTGGTGAGGAACGATGGTGTGGGTCTTACGCATGGAAGTAGCCCAGGAATGGGAGTTTCATTACCATGAGTGGAGTTTAATCACCAATAGTGGATTTTCATCCTATAGTGGGGGAGAATGTGTCATCCCATGATGATCTTGTATGGGGAATCTTGTGTTTATCAGACAGGGTAAGAGGTGTGGCTTCATACCATGTGAGTCATACATGGGTCATCCTATGATCATCTCACAGGGTGAGGCTATAGTTGTATGTCATGTGCTGAGGATGTTGTCATGTAGTTTAACATTGTATGAATTAAATGTGAATCAAGGTAGTTTTACATCATGAAGCTCAAACATGGATGGGGATCACTCTTCAAGGGGGAACATGTCAAGGAGAGAGTAATATCTGACATAAGGACCCTCAACAAAGATAGGTGAATAGTTTCCCTCAAAGATTCAACCTCTAGAGATAACATTACCATGAATCGTGTTCCTCTGGGTGTGACATGGAATTAGAACTACTATAGAAGAGTGGAAATCAGTAGGCCTAATATTAGGGTACTTATTCTTAGGATAAAAAAGTAGTAGGGTACCTATGCTTAGGAGAAACCAGTGTGGTAATGGTTGCACTAGAAGCATAAGGAATGTCGGGTCGGGGACTAAAAAATTTATTCATGCAAATTTTTGTGTTGTGTTTAATTTTTTCATGATAAAGGGGATTTATTATAAATGAAACTAATGGATTCAAGAGGAATATTTTTGTACATGATTTGGAGTTGTGTGCAAATCAGGGTTGTGTGAAAGAAGCTTTTCTTTGCATGAACCTGAAAACACATTGGAGGAGTTTCATGAGAATCACTCTACCATAGGCCCAATCATGTTTGGTCCTATAATAGGTCTTTCATGCAAGTTCTATACCTTTTAGGTTCCAATGTATATGGTTTTGTGCATTGTCATGGAAGAGTGGTACTTTCACACATGCGAGCATCGCTTCATCTTCCAAAGAGAATCCTTAAGTTGGTGGGTGAGGTGCTATTTATAGCCAAAATACTTGTCATGTTTCATGGAACTTCACTAGGCATGGAACAAGGTTTCACACACTTTCATCCTTTCCCATTGGGGCTTGTTCGTACAACAGCTTCGGTTTTATGTCGCCTTTGTCACAGAATTAGATGGTTGTGTGGCGATTTTGTGCGTAATTATTCTTTTTGTGAGCAACACTCCTTTAATGTGTGCACGGGACTTGGGAATTCATTCATACTTGGGGGTATCTATATAACTCTGTGTTTCCATTGGCACACAATTACTTCATGTGTGAAACCACACCTTTTCACACAAACATCGAATCTTGTACCCAACCTTATCCTCAACCCTAGAATTTTCCTTCAGTGTGGGTTGTGTGTTCGGTTCATCCAAAAATGGTTGTTTGGGTGAGCGGTAGGTTTTTGGTACCAATAACTTTAAACTGCAATCTTAACCCATACAAAACTAGGATTCTTTATATGATAAGTATGGGATGTTTAACAAATCTTACCCCATATAAAACTATAAATCCTCAGATGATATGTAACGCCCCAACCCTAGTTACCCAGAGTCGGTGCATTATTATGTAACATTGGCATGACCACAAAAGATCAAGTCTCGAAAGACGGATTAGTTTAGTAGCCTTGGAATCACTAGATACATTCATAAGGTTTACATTATATCATAAAGTTAAAAACTACAATAATATAGTCTCCATAGTCCACACTCATATCCCCTTCAGAATATCCCTGTAGGTCAGTCATAAAATATTTCTTCACATCCTGGGAAAAATAAAATATTGAAAAGGGTGAGCTCAGATGCTCAGTAAGGATAAAAATCTAGCGGAAGCTTTCATAAATAATCAAAAACATTTTAGGCAATGTATAACTAAAACAAAATCCTTTAAAACTTGAACTTCAGAATAATATGGCAAAGATAAAATGAAATAATTCCGTTTACTTATTCACATGGATATTCTACTAGTCGAATAATCGCATGCAATATCACTGACCACTTTCATAATGATGGAAATGCATAATGCCAAATTTTAATTTCTGTGTCAAGGCCTCGTGCCAAGACCTAAGGGATAATTGTAACCAGAAACCAACCCGGAGAGCCTCTGTAATCGGACTCCATCCCGGAGAGCCTCTGTAACCGGACTCCAACCCAGAGTGCCTCTAATAACCGGACACCAACCCGGAGTGCCTCTAATAACCATACACCAACCTAGAGTGACTCTAATAACCGGACACCAACCCGGAGGGTCTGCTGTAACTGGACCCCAACCCGGAGGGCTTACTTTTATCGGTCCCCAACCCAAAAGTTACTAGTCCAACACATTCATCTTAAGAAGAGGATGAAATATAACATAAACATTCTTATTCAAACTACTATTCCAAAACATTAATCATAAACCATTAATGGAATAAAAATAAATCATCCATAGTCAAAAATATCACAAAACCTTAAATACAATATGGATGATTTGTATCATAATAAATCAACTTCAAACAAGTGTAAAATTTATCACAGTATGTTGACATAGATGAAATCAAAACTATTTGAGAGAAATATCTCTTTTTTTTAATCATTTAAAAGTCACATAATTATAAAAAAGCATTTAATTTGAAAATATTCTTATAAGATTGTAAGGAAAGCTTCAAAGATTTTATAACGGTGGAAAAAAGCTGCACCCGCTGTATAAGTTTAAAAAAATACCTTCTTACCTTAATTCTATCGAAAATGTTAAGAAGGACCTTGTTTGGAAAACGACAGAAATATTCTTTTATAAACTTCATATAAAAAGTAAAACAAGGGTATAAATGACTTTAACCCATATTCTGTAAACATAGTAAGAATTTTTTGAAATACATTTTTAAGAAACATGTATGTGGATGATAAAGAGGTCCCAGTAGATAATTACATATAAACAACCTCGGATAATGAAGAGATTGTGAAATAAACCCTTACCAATTTGGTAACTTACAAAACATACACCCCGTGAAAGAGGTATCATACAAAAAATATGTAAATACACATAAATTAAAGTTTATTACATAAAAAATACAATTATGGGTAGTACATACACCACACAAAAGGTAATAGTGGCAATATGGCATGAATCTCATGGGAATAAAGAGTGAGATGAAAACCCATTACCTTGCACTTTCCTTTAGTCGAGGGTATGTTTAGCCTTCTATATGAAGACTATAGTATGTTATTAAATTATACCAGAACCATATTAATATTTATGATATCATACATTATTCATTTATGAATTTATACTACCCATTTAATAATAATTTTCATGTTATGTTAATATTTCGGGTAATAATCGCTTTCTTTATCGTACGTGTTTTAACTTGTTACTCTTGACTGTATCACTTAGATCATGATTTAAATACTTCCAGAATATAAAATATGATTTATTTATAATATATATTATAATATAAAAATTTATAATAAACGTATATATTAAATCGAAAACACCGTTTATGGAGATGGTAGTCTGTACGTACGCATAAACGCTTTTTCCGTTCTCATATAGTATTCAACGGAAGTAAGTGAATAAGATATATGTAAGTAAATAAATACTTATATATATAAATATATACATCTACAGTATAATTATTATTTCATATATTAAATACTTATTAGTAATATATATTTTTATAATCTTCGATGAATGGTGAACTTGGAAATGAATCTCATCGCATCGTGGAGATGGTAATCCGTACGTACGCATGAGCGAAAATATTATTATTTTGATATTAATATAATATATAATTGGATGGTATATAATATATAAAGAATATTTATCATGTTATATTTCTTATTTACATCAAATTCACATCATTATTATACCCATAAAAATAATAATGTATTGAATAACAATTACACCACGACGCGGAGACGGTAAGCCGTACGTACGCACGTATGGTGAATTGTCATTCAAAGGGTGGATAGAATAATGAATTTGGTCATACCATAACTATAATAACATCACAGTATATATAATATACTGGAGTTATTATTTTATAATGGAAACAACAAATAAAAAGGAAGTGGAAGAAGAAAGGAACTTTGAAGAGGGTGGTGAAATCATTACCTCTTCTTCGGGTTCTTCCTTTTGATTTGATCAAAACGGATATTTAGGTTGTATTTCTTATCAAACTAAGTCCTCTAGTATAAATGGAGGATATTTTAGAGGATATTGTGGTAGGTTTTTTCTGAGCCAAATGTCTTAGAAGGTGTGAATTAGAGAGAAGGGCGAGTGCCCTTTTATAAGAGGGGTGAGGGGAACCTTAGGAAAAACTTAAAATATTATTTTATAATAAATTCATATTCAACTTATAATGGCTCCAAAGTTTATTATTTAAAGTATTAGGTGGGGATAGGTCTAAAACAACTCAACCAATAGGTTTTAGACAAGTTTAGGTTACCATTTTAACCTTATCATTTAGATTTAACTCTAAGTTAAATAATTTAACTTTTACCGTGTCTTCTTGTATTCTTACACTATATGGTTAATAAACTTACTATATACTGCCAATCGAACCCTAATTGGTTCATTAATGTCATATATATTATTATATAAGTCTTTTTTCCGAACCTTAGATTTTTAGGACCATTATATCAATTAATAATATAATATTTGTTTTAAAAACTATTTTATGTCAATTTTGACAATATTTGGTATTTGTTTTTTGTTAAAATAATAACATTATTACTTCAAAAAAAATACATTGAATAAATAATAACATGTCATATTCACCTATAAAATTCGTGTATATCATAAAAACTTTGAAATTATATTAATTTTAATATTTATAATAGCATTTATTTAATTCTTTCATGAATAAGGTAATTACTGCATCAAAATTGTGTCACAAATAAATTTATTTATTTAATGTATAAAAATTATAAATAAAATACCATGATGTATGAAATATTTTTAGATTTATAATGAATATTTATAATCGAATTTATCTTATGTAAAACCCCATATTAAAAATGTTTTAGTTATTAAACTTTGATTTTAACTCTTTTAACTCTTCTTTGAATTAAATAATAATAAATGTCCTAATCTAATCCAAGTGGACCTAAATGATAATATTTTATTTCTAAGGTTGTTTTTGGTCAATATAAACTTGTCTAATAGAATTAGGACATGTCTGAGGGTAATATTAATATAATTTTTACCCTTAATTACCCTATTTACTTTTAATGGTGGTAAATAAAAGTAAAAAGTTACTATTCACCAAAAATTATTTTCATCTCATTGAACCACATTTTACTCCTTGATATTAACTGTGTCTCTAGGATTTTTGAAATTCAGCTCACAGAAGCGGTAAAATTAAGTTTTATGTGAATTTGCGAAAGCTCCTAAGAGGTGGGTAAAAGACGGTGAAAAGTTCAATGAAATTTTTATATATCTAAAATTATTATAAACCGACTCCAATTAATTAAATTGAACTTATATAGGTATTATGTATCTATTTTGACATTAAATAATTAAAATAAAATAAATAATTATTTAAATAAAAATTCGGTTTTAAACTATAACTCAGTGTTTTTCACTATTCATAAAAAATTAAAAGTTTTCAGAAAAATACCAAAAATTTACCCTAAGATAATTTTGATATTCCAAATTCAATAATGAATTCTATTTTACCAAATTCAAAACATATAAGTTGCATTTATTAATTTAAAATTAATTCCCGCTGTCAAAACAAAAAGCGTGTTTTTAAGAAACAATAACTATCAAAAGATTGACACTTGTTTATGTCCGGTTTAAATGTGAAATTATGTCCAATGACCAACATTGGATTAAATTGTAAAAATTTATTCTAAATATAATTTAAAACCACTAAAATTCATAATTTATCACTATTAATTATTTCGATTAAAAATGTTGTTTTTAATTAAAATTTAGTAATTTTCACTATTCATCAAAATATGAAAGTTATCAGAAAAGTACCAAAAATTCACCCTAAGTTAATTTCAATATTACGAATCCAAAAATGAAGTTAATTTTGAAAGATAAAGTGTATAGAATTTCAAAAAGCGTGTATTACAATTCATAACGGCTAGTTTGATTGGTTGTGGTGTGTGTTAGAACTCTAAGTTGCGTACAACGCACGCTACTATATTATTCAAAGTGAAGCATACCGTGGAAGCTTGGGGTGTTACATTCTTCCCTCCTTCAATAAATTGTGTCCTCGCAATTTATGCTCGGTATTGGAAACTTGGGTTTGACATTTCAAAATATCTTAGTTGAAATCCCACATTAAAAAATGGATTAATGATGCCTCTATTTAAAATAAAGAGTGGTAAGTATGAAGGTTAACAAAAATAACACATACTAGGGTTCCATGTAGGAAAATATGGATATGGAAGAGAAATTTAATCATAATTATCTGATGGAGAGTGGTAGAGAACATGGCTATGAAAAGGCCAACAATCACAAAGCCATAAATTTGTGATGATCTAAGGTACCATCTAGGACAACATTTTTGTTCTAAGTTCCTTTTATTAATGTTGAGGAATTTATTTATGAGATTGGATAAGATCATAAGGATATATACTTACTTTATAATTAGATTTTTTTCCATTAATAAATTTCTACCACAAACTCATCTTTCACCCCAAAACATAATACAACTCAAAAATACTCTATTTATCCTAATCATATAGGGTTCCAAATATAATGAATTTATAATTCACATATCAGACCCTTTAAAAAACTACATTATACCATCCAGGAACTTCACGTAGTCCAGTGGTAGGTGATAAATCCCAATCGCACTATGGTTTTGGGTTCAATTCCTGCAGCTTTGTCCGACGCGATGGGTTGTCACACGGTCTGCGTGTTGTCCTTTTATAAAAATCCAAAAATACCCTTTTAAACTTAATCCATTCCAACCTTTAGAATTATCCAAAATACTACTATCCAAACTCAGTCCAAAATTTATAAGTAAGTTAAACACAATGAAGATATTTTTTTCCTTGTAATAACATGTGAACACCTTCACCATGTATTATTTTAAAACATAGTAACATCTTAAATTACCATAAAACCTTATTTATTACATTCATGCACCCTTGTTCTTTATAGAATACTGGATATATTCTATCTATCCAAAAATGTTGTAAACTCCAATGATGAAAAATCATTAATCAATTTCAAGGTAGTCAAGAATATCCAATATAATTTATCCAAATCAATCTTGTATTATTCCAAAATCACTACCTCGGTATCAGAACCATATTATGGTTTATCTTTCTCTCAGCCATATATTTTCCAAAACTTTAACCTGCTATTGAGTTACTTTTCTTGGTTCCACACAATCTTAAGTCTTTAATAAAATAGTATTTCAGTACAATCCTTATATACTCAATAATTATTATAACCAGTACATTATTGATACAACACTCAAATAAAATAATCCTATAATAACAACATAAGAACACTAGTCATTATTCTTCATTTGAGGTAGTATCATAACTTGATAATTATCCAATAGCATCATTTGGGGTATACTCTAATGATGTTAACATTGGTTCGCATAGTGTCCTAACTCCTTGCAGATAAAGCATTGTACATTTGAAACTTTTTTCTTACACTTGCAGTCACGTACTTGGTGTCCTTTTTCTCCACACATATAACATACTCCCATTACCTTCAAAGCCATAGGACTCCAAGAATTCTTTACTTATCTTATCAAAACATGATACTATTTCTTCATATGATGATAATATTTAGGAGACTATTTCCCTTCTAAATTCTGGCTTAGGACCATGAAAGATATGATCCTTCTTACTCTTTGGATCATGTGTATTTCTGGAGTTCTCATTCCTTCTACTAGGCGTCATTTCTAAACAATGGCATACACTAGATTAGTTTATGAATAGCAATACCTAATCCTGAACTTGTAAAATACTTATCATAAATTAAACAATTTATGGATATAATACATAATCAAAAAAATGTTTTCTTTGAGTAATTATATACTCATAATCCCTTCATAATGGTTTGTAAATAAAATGAGAATTATCATAATCATATCCCCTGGGAGTGTCGTAACCAAGAGTGCAGCAAGGCCCGTTGTCATGCACCAGTTCTCATTCGAGTCTAGCTCAAAGTAGTGTTTTCGGGTTTTACCCCTAGGTGCATCTGTCCCAGAGCCGCCTCTACCTGCTCGTATCTAGACAGGGATGTATTTTCTTAGAAAACTCACAAAATCTATACATTACCAAAATTCTAGGAAGTTATTCTATACTAATCCCCAAAGTCCATATTAGGTCTATGTGATCTAATCAGAGTTTGTCTAAATATAGCTTCCAATGTTTGTACTAAACTTCCTCTGATACCAACTGTAACGCCCCAACCCCAGTTACCCAGAGTCGGTGCATTATTATGTAACATTGGCATGATCACAAAAGATCAAGTCTCAAAAGACCAATTAGTTTAGTAGCCTTGGAATCACTAGATACATTCAGAAGGTTTACATTACATCATAAAGGGAAAAACTACAATAATATAGTCTCCATAGTCCACACTCATATCCCCTTCAGACTATCCCTGAAGGTGAGTCATAAAATATTTCTTCACATCCTGGGAAAAATAAAACATAGAAAGGGGTGAGCTCAGATGCTCAGTAAGGATAAAAATATAGCGGAATCTTTCATAAATAATGATAAACATTTGAGACAATTTATAACTAAAACAAAAGAATTTAAAACTTGAACTTCAGAATAATATGGAAAAGATAAAATGAAATAATGTCATTTACTTATTCACATGGATATTCTACTAGTCTAATAATCGCATGCAATATCACTGACCACTTTAATAATGATGGAAATGCATAATGCCGAACTTTAATTTCTATATCGAGGACTTGCGCCAAGACCTAAGGGATAATTGTAACTGGAACCCAACCCGGAGAGCCTCTATAACCAGACTCCATCCCGGAGAGCCTCTGTAACCGGGCTCCAACCCGGAGTGCCTTTAATAACCGGACACCAACCCAGAGTGCCTCTAATAACTGGACACCAACTAGGAGTGCCTCTAATAACCGGACACCAACCCGGAGGGTCTGCTGTAATCAGACCCCAACCCGGAGGGCTTACTTTTACCAGTCCCCAACCCAGAACATACTAGTCCAACACATTCATCTTAAGAAGAGGATGAAATATAACATAAACATTCGTATTAAAACTAGCATGCCAAAACATTAATCATAAACCATTAATGGCATAAAAATAAATCATCCATAGTCAAACATATCACAAAACCTTAAATACAATATGGATGATTTGTATCATAATAAATCAACTTCAAACAAGTGTAAAATTTATCAAAGGATGTTGACATAGATGAAATCAAAACTATTTGAGAGAAATATCTCTTTTTTTTAATCATTTAAAAGACACATAATTATAAAAAAAATACTTTGAAAATATTATTATAAACTTTTAAGGGAAGATTCAAAGATTTTATAACGGCGGAAAATAGCTGCACCCGTTGTATAAGTTAAAAAAAGACATTCTTACCTTAATTCTGTCGAAAAGGTTAAAAAGGACCTTGTTTGGAAAACGACGGAAAGATTCCTTTATAAACTTCTTATAAAAATTCAAACAAGGGTACAAATGAATTTAACCCATATTCTGTAAAATAGTAAGAATTTTTTGAAATAAATTTTTAAGAAACATGTATGTGTATGATAAAGAGTTACCAGTAGATAATTACGTATAAACAACCTTGGATAATGAAGAGATTGTGAAATAAACCCTTACCAATTTGGTAACTTACGAAACATACACCCCATGAAAGAGGTATCATACAATGAATATGTAAATACACATAAATTAAAGTTTATTACATAAAGAATACAATTATGGGTAGTACATACACCACACAAAAGGTAATAGTGACAATACGGCATGAATATCACGGGAATAAGGAGTGACATGAAAACCCCTTACCTTGCACTTTCCTTTAGTCGAGGGTATGTTTAGCCTCTTGTATGAAGACTATAGTATGTTATTAAATTATACCAGAACCATATTAATGTTTATGATATCATACATTATTCATTTATGACTTTATGCTACCCATTTAATAATAATTTCCATGTTATATTAATATTTCGGGTAATAATCGCTTTCTTTATTGTACGTGTTTTAAATTGTTACTCTTGATTGTATCACTTAGATAATGATTTAAATACTTCCAGAATATAAAAAATGATTTATTTATCATATATATTAGAATATAAAAATTTATAATAGATGTATATATGAAATGGAAAACACTATTTATGGAGACGGTAGTCCGTACGTACGCATAAACGTTGTTTCTGTTCTCATATAGTATTGAACAGAAGTAAGTGAATAAGATATATGTAAGTACATAAATACTTATATATATAAATATATATATCTCCAGTACAATTATTATGTCATATATTACATACTTATTAGTAATATATATTTTTATAATCTTCGATGAATGGTGAACTTGGAAATGAATCTCATCGCGTCGTGGAGACGGTAATCCGTACGTACGCACGAGCGAAAATATCATTCTTTTGATATTAATATAATATATAATTGGATGTTATATAATATATACAGAATCCTTATCGTGTTATATTTATTATTTACATCAAATACACATCATTATTATACCCATCCAAATAATAATGTATTGAATAACAATTACACCACGACGTGGAGACGGTAAGTCGTACGTACGCACGTATGGTGACTTGTCATTCAAAGGGTGGATAGAATAATGAATTTGGTTGTACCATAATTATAATAACATAAAAGTATATATAATATACTGGAGTTATTATTTTATAATGGAAACAACAAAGAAAAAGGAAGTGGAAGAAGAAAGTAACTTGAAAGAGGGTGGTGAAATCATTACCTCTTCTTCGGGTTCTTCCTTTTGATTTGATCAAAAGGGATCCTTAGGTTGTATTTCTGATCAAAATAAGGACTCTAGGATAAATTTAGGATATTTTAGAGGGTATTTGGTCAGGTTTTGGCCGAGTCAAATGGCTTAGAAGGTGTGAATTAGAGAGAAGGGGGAGTGCCCTTTTATAAGAGGGGTGAGGGGCACCTTAGGAAAAACTTAAAATATTATTTTATAATAAATTCATATTTGGTTTCTAATGGATCCAAAGTTTATTATTTAAAGTCTATGTTGAGTATAGGTCGAAAAAAAACTCAACCAATATGTTTTAGACAATTTTAGGTTACCATTTTAACCTTATCATTTATATTTAACTCTAAGTTAAATAATTTAACTTTTACCGCGTCTTCTTGTATTCTTATACTATATGGTTAAAAAAAATACTATATACTACCAATAAAACCCCAATTGGTTAATTAATGTCATATATAATATTATATAAGTCTTTTGGCCGAACCACAGATTTTTAGGACCATTATATCAATTAATAATATAATATTTGTTTTAAAACTATTTTATGTCAATTTTGACACTATTTGGTATTTGTTTTTTGTTAAAATAATAACATTATTACTTCAAAAAAAATACATTGAATCAATCTTAACATGTCATATTCACCTATAAAATTCTTGGATATCATAAAAACTTTGAAATTATATTTATTTTAATATTTATGATAGCATTTATTTGATTCTTTCATGAATAAGGTAATTGCTGTATCATCATTGTGTCATAAATAAATTTATTTATTTAATGTTTAAAATTTATAAATAAAATACCATGATGTAGGAAATCTTTTTAGATTTCTAATAAATATTTATAATTTAATTTATCTTATGTAAAACCCCATATTAAAAAAATCTTAGTTATTAAACTTTGATTTTAACTCTTTTAACTCTTCTTTGAATTAAATAATAATAAATCTCCTAATCTAATCCAAGTGGACCTAAATGATAATATTTTATTCCTAAGGTTGTTTTTGGTTGAGATAAACTTGTACAATAGAATTATTACATGTTTGAGGGTAATATTAATATCATTTTTACCCTTAATTACCCTATTTACTTTTAACTGTGGTAAATAAAAGTAAAAAGTTACTATTCACCAAAAATTATTTTCATCTCATTGAACCAAATTTTACTCCTTGATAGTAATTGTGTCTCTCAGATTTTCTAAATTCATCTCATAGAAGTGGTAAAATTAAGTTTTATGTGAATTTGCAAAAGCTCCTAGGAGGTGGGTAAAAGACAGTGAAAAGTTCAATGAAATTTTTATATATCTAAAATTATTATAAACCGAATCCAATGAATTAAATTAAACTTATATATGTATTATGTATCTATTTTGATTTTAAATAATTTAAATAAAATAAATAATTATTTAAATAAAAATTCGGTTTTAAATTATAACTCAGTGTTTTTCACTATTCATCAAAAATTAAAAGTTTTCAGAAAAATACCAAAAATTTACCCTAAGATAATTTTGATATTACAAATTCAATAATGAAGTCTATTTTACCAAATTCAAAACATAGAAGTTGAATTTATTAATTTAAAATTAATTCCTGTTGTCAAAATAAAAAACATGTTTTTAAGAAACAATAACTATCAAAAGATTGACACTTATTTATGTCCGGTTTAAATGTGAAATTATGTCCAATGACCAACATTGGATTAAATTATAAATATATATTCTAAATATAATTTAAAACCACTAAAATTCATAATTTATCACTATTAATTATTTCGATTAAAAAAGTTGTTTTTAATTAAAATTTAATAATTTTCACTATTCATCAAAATATAAAAGTTATCAGAAAAGTACCAAAAATTCACCCTAAGATAATTTCGATATTACAAATCCAAAAATGAAGTCAATTTTGAAAGATAAAATTTATAAAATTTCAAAAAGTGGGTATTACAATTCATAACAGCTAGTTTGATTGGTTGTGATGTGTGTTAGAACTCGAAGTTCCGTACAACACATGCTACTGTATTATTCAAAGAGAAGCATACTGTGGAAGCTTGGGGTGTTACATGATAAGTATGGGATGATCAAAAAATATTACACTATATAGAACCAGGATGCCGTATATGATAAGTATGGTATGATCAAAAAATATTACCCCATATAGAGCTAGGATGACTCATACGATAAGTATAATATAATCAAAAAATATTACCTCATACAGAACCAGGATGCCTCATATGATAAGTATGGGATGATAAAAAAAATATTACCCCATACATAATCGGGATGCCTCCTGCAATAAGTATAGGATGGTCAAAAAATCTTACCTCATACAGAACTGATATGCCTTCTACAATAAGTATGGGATGATTAAAAAAATTACCACATACAAAACCAGGATGTATCATATGATAAGTATGGGATGATCAAAAAATCTTACCTCATATGGAACTAGGATTCCTCATATGATAAGTATGGGATGATAAAAAAAATACATTACCCTATATAAAACTGGGATACCTTATATCTTAATATGTGATGATTTTATATCCTTTCCATAGAGGATGTCACTCCTCCAATGTCGGTCTCCTACCATGCCACATTCCAGGACTATGTGTAGCTTGATTCTCATCCTTATGGGATATATAGTGACGCTCGAATATCTCATATTACGCCCAGCCTTAGAATCGACTCATTTTGAGATATTTCCCCTTTGGGATAGGCTTGATTCCCTCATACTGGCATGGTCATCTGGTGTATTCAATAACATTGTGGAATAGATCCCAAGGCACTCAATATTCCCTTCAAGACATTCCCTATTTCCACATTCCTAATTCAAGATTTCTCTAATTTGAATCATCATCATCCTCCCAATCTGAGGTGTAAATACCCAGGATTCTCATACATGTATACTAAATCCTCTTAGATTAATATTCATTAAATTACACAAACATGTTCCTAAGGATTGTAATAGTTTAGTGCCTTTGTAAATTTTGAACACAATATTCTATCATGGTGAAAGATCTTTAATGTTTCCCACAAAGATCTTCCCATTTAGTACTCTTCATAGATATTCCCTATATAAAATCTTTCTTCATAACCTAGGAAAATTAAGCATAATAAACGGTGAGATCATATGCTCAATGAGGGTAAATAAGGGAGATACATAAGCATAACATGAACATAAGGTTATGAGAATATGAGCATAACATTTGAAAACCACAACCTACATATCAAAGATAATAATATCGAGTCATGGAATAATTATTGGTAGTTCATAAGATATGAATCATAAGTTAATAAAATAATATGATCCATGAGATTATAACATTGTAATAAGACATATATTTTTGGTATATATATCATCTTATAATATTATGACTGTGTGTAAATAGAAAATGGTTCACTCATTATGTTATGGACTTGAAATCATGGCCTTTCATAAACTTATGGACATAAAACCGGGACCATACATAAAATTATGGACATGAAAGATAGGTCCACACATAATGCTATAAACATGTAATCAGGTTCATGCATAACATTTTGAAAATTTAATCAGGTTCAAGCATAACATTTTGAACATGTAATCATGTTCATGTATAACATTGTGAACATGTAATCAGGTTCATGCATAACATTGTAAACATGTAATCAGGTCCATGCATAATATTTTGAAAATTTAATCAAGTTCATACATAACATTTTGAACATGTAATCAGGTTTACACACAACATATTTACTCAGTGGTTATCCATCTTTACCCAATGTATTGGATGGAGATATAAGTCTTACCTATCTCATAATGAAAACCATATTTATGTATGCCACAAGATCATAAAACATTCATCATTTCATAACCCATGAAATTAAATGAGTTACAAAAAAATCATCATATGATAACCAGTGGAAAAGAGATTGGTCTCATAATCATTTAATTATTTTATCATAGCATAACCCATGGGAAAAAAAAGTGGTTTTCATAATAATTTCATCATGGTATAACCCATGGAATAGAAATGGGATTCTTAAACATCTTGCTATCATCAACATAAACCATTCATAGAAATAATAAGAATGGTATCCTTAGATCATATCCCCATTAAGGCATAGGTAACATCAATGGATGTCATCTTAGATGGAAAATTATTTTGATCAATCATTTAAAATATTTCTTGAGGAAAATATTTTTATTCTTTGAAAAACACTTTTAAAACATAAAAAATTTTGAAAATATTTTTATTTGTAAATTACCTTTAAATTTTATAAAGTAATCTTTAAATAAAATAATTTTCATGATAATGGTAATTTTTGTTCATTCCATACATGTTAAAACAAATATTCCTTTCATATTTTTGGTAAAATCCAAATGAGAATTGTTTGGAAAATTAAATGAAGATTCCTTTCAAAAAAAAATTAAAAATAAAAAAATGGGTAAAAATTTCTTTTAATAATCATAGGATAATAATAAAACATTTTTGAAAACATTTTTAGAAAACATGTTTTGGGAAGAAAATGGATTTTCAACTGAAAAGATGATTTTTCTTAAAAACATTCTTTTTGAACTCTTGAGTAGATGAAGAGAGGAAAATGAAGGGAAAAAATTATTCTCATGACATAAATAGTGGATAATAAAAGTTATGAGTTTCATAAGATATTATTATAATATTTTATCATCAAAAATATAATCATAAACAATCTTGATAAACGATGAGATTGTAACGTAAAATATTTACCATTTTGGTAACTTTAAATCATAAGCCTCGTGAAAGAATAACATTAAATAAAACACAAAATATCATGAGGATAAATAAATTCATTATATTACATGTCAAATGGTCTGTATATACACCTCGTAAAATAACATAGGTGTATAGTATAACATATGTCTCAAACAATGAAAATTGAGACAAAAATCCCTTACCGCTTTGGTAACATTTTAACCATAAACCCCATGAAAGAGAGATCCTAAAATGGATATGTAAATCAAAATAATTCTCAGTATGGGTCATAAAATAAATTTATGCTCATTATACACACCACATAAAATTAATAGGTGGTGAACATTGCATGTGTCACATGAATGTAAAAAGTGAGATATGGATCTCTTACCTTGTGTCATTACTTTAGTTGTACACATTCAAACCTCATGAATAATAAATATAATTTTATTATACAACTATTACAGAATAATATTTATATATATCATACCATATATTATTTTCTTATAACCTTTTATTACCCTTTTATTAGTGATTCCATGTTAAAGTTATGTTTTAAGGAATAATCGCTTTGTTTTTCATATATATTTAGATTTTTTATTTTTGTTCCTATTACTTTGATAATAATTTAATAATATTTAGAATACTATACATGGTATAAATATAATAAATATTCATTATATATGTATTTATAGTAATCTAAAAAATATAGTGATAGAATGAAATACATCGTTCATGGAGACAGTAGGTTGTACGTGTGCATAAATGTTATTTACATTTTCTTTATGAATTGAAATAAAAAATATTAAATGATATATTATTAAATAATAATTTTTATTTCATATATATCACATATTTTCACTAAAACCTTCGTTATTACCTTTCATTTAAATCTTGAATGAATCACATCTGTTCGTGAGGTGTAGTCCTACGTACACAGGAGCGACATTATCATATTCCCAAAAAATGGAAAGAATAAAGGTGTGTGTGATATAATAATTTCATGAGAATAATAATATCATAAATATAATTTATAAACAATAAATCCATAATTATTTCCAACCATGATAGGTGTTGATGGAAAAACGAATGAGATCGATTAGCGAGGCGGTAGTCTTCCGTACACACGAATGATGATTTCATAAGCCATTTGACGGAATTAGATATGGTTTTAAGTCATTACCTTAAAATAAAAATATATAATTATATGGGATATAATTATGTTATTATATAATCATGGTATAATAATAATTAAAGTAGGTTGTGTACGGAATAAAATAAAAACTCTTATTGATGAACATTGCCTCTTCTTCAGGTATTCTCCTTAGGTTTGCACAAAAAAACATTCATTGGTTGTCTTTTTGTAAAAACTAAGGATTTTATGATGATATAATGGTATTTTGGAAGTTGTTTTTTGAGGTATTTTCTGAAAAAAAATATTTTTAAGGTGTGAAGAGGATAGGAGAGGGGGTGGTCTTTTATAAGTGAGGTGAGTGACACGCTTGTAATTTTTTTGAAAGGAATTTCACCCATGTTTTTTCATGTAACAAGCATAAAATAATGAATAATTCTTGATAATATAAGTTATAAGGTCTATATATTTCTATAAAATAGGTTTTTTACAAGTTTTATATCATTTTTTACCCTTATTATTTTAGTTTAACCCTCCAGTAAACCCATTTTTACCTTAACTGCGGTAAATAATTTTTTTCAGTTTTTACTATCCATTTTGGTCAAAAATCAAGTTGACCTTATTAGATGATATAAATTATTAAGATTAAAAATATTTAATCTAATTTTTTCAAATTAAATTTATATCAGTGTAAATTTTTAATTTAAAATTAATCCCACACGTGAGACGAGAATGCAGGTTTTTAAAGAGAAAATGTTCAATAGTTTGAAATGTTTTTATATCAAAATTAAATATGAAATTGCTTCTAATGACCTTAATTGGATTAATATATGTATATTTTAACTAATTTTACTTTAAAACCAATTATAAATATCATTTAAATTTATAAATAAATTAAATAAAAAGGCAGTTTTCAATTAAAATTTAGTATTTTTCACAATTCAAAAAATAATGAAACTTTTCAGAAAATTTCCAAAACTTCACCCTAAGATAATTTTGACATTATTATTTCAAGAATTAATTTTATTTTATCAAATTAATTTTTTAAAAGTGTGAAAATTTAATTTTATTATTGTCCACAAAATGTAATGCCTTGACCCTAGAGGCCCAGATCTATTGCATTATTTTAATACATTGGCATGATTATAAGGAATCAAGTCCCAAAGGATCGATTAGTTCAGAAGTATTTGAAAATAGATTACATACATTAACCTTTCATTAAAATTCAAAATATAAAATAAAACATAGATAATTATTTGATAATTCCATTATTCTCTTATCTTAACCCTACATATCAGTCATAATACACTTCTTGGAATCTTGGGAAAATAAAATATAAGAATGGGGTGAGATCAGATGCTTAGTAGGGGTAAGAATACAGAGGAAGATATTATGAATAAATAATCATAAAACTTAAGGAAATGTGTATATCTAAAACACAATCCCTTTAAACATAATCTTTCATATAATATGGAAAGAATAAATGATGCCATATAAAATAGGCATAACCATGGATATTCTACTGATCAAATAATCAAATGGGATATCAATAACCAATATCTAAATGAGGTAATTAATAATGTTGGACACCTACAATATCAAGATATATATTCAATATAGCTACCATTAAGATCTATCCTCATAGTAGTTTAAATATGTGGGTATAAACCCGTCTGATTTGTGTTAAGATCTATCCTCCTCACAATGTTAAACTGTTTGGAAAACAAACACGAAGGGATTATCTCCAACTAATTTCATCTCATGAGACCTAATGATGCATCAAGGGGCTATATAAGGCCATTCCCATCACTTACTAAGTCCGATACATTCCTCGTATGAAAATGGTGAAGCATAAACAACATAAACTAGTATACAAAATATGAATACTTTAACCATAATCCAAGAATGGTATCTAAATAGCACATCCAAAATAAAACTATTTATAAACCATTCAATAAAATATTTTAAATTATATCTTAATAGATCAACCTCAATTAATCATAAGATCCAACAAAGGATGTTGACATACATGAAAATACTCTAATAAAATCATTAAAAATATCTTGAGACAAATACCCTTTTTTCTTTAAAATCGTTTATTTAAAATTTGTACACTTATGAAATAAGACATTTAAAAAGATATTTTTTAATCAAAGTTTCCCATAACACTTTAAAACATTTTAAAGTAATTAAAATTTTAAAACATTCCTATCTATATAAATAAATCCTTAAAACCATTTTGAAAACGTGGACATTAATGAGAAATATTTAGAAGAATAAATCTTTAAAAAATTTAAAATGATGTTTTAGTTAAAGAGTCACTTACATAAAACCTTAAAAATATTCATTTTGAAAATATTTTTAAGAAACTTGAACATGTATGATAAATATGTCTCAGTAAATACTTACAAATAAACAATCTCGGATAATAATGAGATTGCAAAATTAACCCTTACTGTAGGTTTGATTCCCTATGTACGTGTCTGAAACTCCTATATACTGGTTTTAAACAAATTATTAACTTTTAAAAGAATAATAATAATATTTATAGTATCATATATGATTCATTTATGACTTTATATTACCCATTTATTAACAATCCCAAGTTAAAGTAATGTTTCGGGTAATAACTGCTTTGTTTATCGTATGTGTTTTGACTTGTTATTCTTGATTGTATCGCATAGATCATAATTTACGTACTTCCCTAAAATAAAAAATTATTTATATATCATATATATTCATTATATAAATATATATATATATATATATAATATGTAATGAAATACACCATTCATGGAGACGGTAGGTCGTACGTACGCATGAACGTTGTTTCCATTTTCTTATCGTATTGTTTGGAAGAAAGTAAATAACATATATGTATATGTATATATATATATATATTATTCTAGTAGAATTATTATTTCATATATTTCATAATTATTAATTATATATATTTTTATAATCATTCTTAAATGGTTAACGTGGAAGATGAATCTCTTCACGTCGTGGAGATGGTAAGTCATACGTACACATGAGCGGCGATATCATTTCCTTAATAGTAAAGGGGTAAGGTAATGGATAGTATTTTAATTATAAAGGATCAATATAATGTCATATTTATTATTTATATCCATTATATTCATCATTATACCCATTGAAATAAAGTAGTGATGAAAAACAAATTACACCACAACGTGGAGACGGTAAGTCATACGTACGCACGCATGGTGATATTTTTTCATAGGATGGGTGAATGAAGGAATATATTTGTCCCATAATCATAATAAAATATAATAATATAGATGATACTGGATTTATTACTTTATTATGTAAACAACATAGTAAGAGGGAGTATAAGAAGAATAGAACTTTGAAATAGTTGATAAAATAATTACCTCTTCTTCAGGTATCTTGTTTTCATTTGAACAAAATGAATCATTAGGTTGTCATTATGTCCAAATTATGGACTCTAGGATAAATTAAGGAAATTTGGGAGAGTAAATGTTCAGGATTTTTCTTAGATAAAGGGCTTTAAAGGTGATAATAAAAGAGAAGGAGGGGTTCCCTTTTATAAGCGAGAGGAGGGGCACTTTAGCAAACTCCAAAACTATTAATTTAATATAAATTTATTTTAGATTTAAAATAGATCCAAAGGGAGTTATTTATAACATGATATGATTATAGTTCAAAATACTCTCAACCAACTAATTTTATACATGTTTCAGTCACAAAATTAACCTTTTCTTTTGGCTTTAACCCTTAGTTAAACAATTTAACCCTTACCATGGCAACATGTCTTTTTAAAGTATAGGGTTAATATAGTTACTATAAAATGCCAAAAAAATACCAATTGGATCATTTATGAAATATTTAACATTATTATAGTTATTTGGACGAAATATATATTTTTATGAATTTTTTATCATTCAATAAAATATTATTTATTTTAAAATATATTTTATGTTAATTTTGACACTATTAATTATTTGACTTTTTATAAAATTATAACAACTTGATTAATTCAAAAAAAACTAGATTAACTAATCCCTAATATGTCATAGTAATCTGAAAAATTTGTGTATGGCATAAAATATTTCAAATGATATTTATTTGAATATTATTAATATCATTTAATTGATTCTTACTTTAACAAATTATTTACTGCATCATTATTATAAAATCCTTTAATGAAATTATTTATTATCTAGAAATTAAAAATAAATTATCATGATGAATAAAAATTTCTTAGATTTATAATGAATATTTATAGTCTAATTTATCTTATGTATAACCATTTATTAAAAATGATTTAGTTATTAAAAGTTTGAGTATGACATTTTTAACTTATCTTTAAATAAAATATAATAAATGTATTATTCATACCCAAGTGGCTTAAAAATATCATAATTTCAACCTAATTATGATTTTAGTCTAAATACAATGAAATTATAACAAGTTTTAGGGTAACTTTTAAATATTATAATATTATTTTTGGCTTTAATTATCCGATTTACCCTTAACTGTGGTAAATAAATAAAAATTTACTAAATTTACTATTCGCCAAAAGATTAAGTTGATCCTATTAGATCAAAAATTTCATACTAATTACAACTATGTGTGTCTATTTTTCTAAATTCCATTCATATAAGCGGAAATATTACGTTTAATGTTAATCCCGCAAATGTGGCTAGAAGGTGGGTAAAAGAGACATTCGAAAGTTCAATAATTTTTTTATATCTAATTATATTATAAGAATTATTAAAATTACCTAAATTGGATTAATATATTTATTATTTATCTATTTTGATTTTAAAATCAATTTAAAGTAAAATAATTATTTAAATGAAAAGGTTGGTTTTTAACAACAATGCAATATTTTTCACTATTCATCAAAAATTGAAACTTTTTAGAAAAAATACCAAAAATTCACCCTAATATAATTTTGATAGTCTGAATTTAAAAATAAATTCTATTTTGAAAAAATAAATTTATAATTTCAAAATGTGGTTAATATTATTTATAAATTTTTTTTAAACAGCTGGTTTGATAGATCATGGTGTGCTCGAACTCAATGTTGTGTGCAACACAAGCTATTGAATTTATTTAAAAGGAAATGTATTATGGAATCTTTGGGTGTTACGTTCTTCCCTCCTTTAATAAATTGTGTCCTCACAATTTTAAAATTCAGGTTTAGTAACTGGGGTTTGACTATTCAAAAATTTCTTTATTGAAATCTCACATCGGAACAAGGGTCGATTAAAGGTCTAATTTAAAATAAAGAAAGTGAGGTACGAAATTTACCAGAGATAACACATATAAGGGTTCCATATAGGAAAACATGAACATAAAATAAAAATCTAACCATCATGTGCTAAAAGAGAGTTACAGAGAACATGATTAGGATAAAGTTAACAATCACAAAGCTATAAATCTATGATGATCTAAGGGATCATTTGATTCATTAGAAAAAGTACTAGGATAAAATTTTTGGTTCCAAGATCCTTTCTCTAGAGTTGAAGAATTATTTTACTATTCAGATAAGCACTTAATTGATTTCTTTTCATGTCATAAGCATAATCTCATCCTTTGGTTTTACTTAGATCTATTTTCACTTCATCCCTTACACCTAGAAATGAATGTTCAAAATCAATTTTTCACACATGAATCACTTTTGATAAATCATAAGGCCCGCAAGTATTCTCTTAACTCACTAAATTTTTATTGAAACCAAAAAATTTATCCCAAATTATTTAATAAATCATACTTTAACCTCAATCAATAATATCTAATGTTCAACTTACTCCAATACAACCTTAATACTTTTCCAAAATACTTCTGTCCAAATTAACTCTCTAAAAAGGTCTCAAAATTTCCAAAATGAATTGTAACATCAGATTTTAGTCAAACATAATGTTTCTCTTATTATCACATACCAAAAATATGAATACCTTCATCACATTAAAACCTCAATGTTAACTTTCATGCTTCAAAATCCTTAAATAAGAAGTAATTTAGTACAATTTTCATATATTCTATAATTATTATAACTATTATATTACTAATAAAATATTCAATTTACATAATTCTTGAATCCCAAAAAGACAAATACATTAATTATTCAATTTTGACTATATTAACAGAATAAGATTGACCTTAATCCCTTTGATTTTTCTGAGCTATGTTTCCCTGATGCTTAGGTATTTATTTTCATAGTTCCCCATTTCACTACATTTTAAACACTAAATATTAGTCTTTTCTTTCTTCCCTTTTCATTATTTTTTCTAGTGACCCTTTTCTTCATACTTATAACAAACACCCAATACTTTCAAGCACCTTACAGGGTGATTCTTTACCCAATTATCACATGTGGGAAAATCTTTCTTTCCCTTATTCCCTTTATTCATCTCTTTCTCCACCATCCTCTTCTTCTCTTTATTTCCCTTAAAGTTATAAGACTTAGATAATTATTTATCTATCTTGATAGCACATGAAACTATATCTTCATATGATGAGAAATTTTGGGATACCAATGCCTTTCAAAGGAATGGATTTAACCCATAAAATAAAGGATCAATCTTAATCCTTGGGTTACGTATGTAGTCCATAACATGCCTTGATAACCTTGTAAATTTTGCTTCATACTTAGCAACATTATCATCCTCATTATTCCTTAGATTCAATAATTGTCTCTCCATATCCTCTCACTATTCTTGAGGAAAGTATTTTTCCAATAAAATTTCCTTGAAATCCATCTATTACATGTGCTCTATTTCCTCATCCTCTTTAGTATTTTGGATCAATGACCATCATTGATCTGTATCTCTTGAAAGATGATAAAATACCATGAAAACTTTCTCCCTTGGGTTACTTCCCAAAGAAAGGAATTTCTTCTCTAAGTAACTTATCCATTGTTCAGCTACAAATGTATTTTTAGTCCCATAGAATGTTGGAGGTTTTTTTCTCATGAAGCGGTCTAACATTACTCCTCTATATTGCGGATCATGATGCTCCATATGGGTAAGGTTATTATTCATAACTTGAGTCTTTTGTCACAATATAGTTATAAGATGATCAGTATTAGTTGCATCTCCAGTTACAACATCATTATCTTTCATAAGAGGAAAATACCTACATGTATTACGTGTGTTGATATAGTTTCCATTCCTTCCACTAGGTGAAATTTCTAAACAATGTCATACATTAGATTCTGAATCACAACGTTTAATTTCAAATTAGTAAAACACTTCACATAAATTTAAAAATTTATGCATAGCTAATCTCATAATCATAAAAATGGTTTCTTTAGGGACATATTTACTTTTAAATCCTTCATAATGGTTTTCTAATAAAATGTTAATTATCTGAAGCATATCCCCCAAGAGTGTCAAACTAGGTGCGCAGTCAGGACCATTTTCATGTACCAAGTTACCCCTAGTCAGTACTAGAACACCTTTTCAGAGTTATTACTCCTAGGTACATCTCTGTTAGAACCACATCCACTTTTAGGATCCAGACAAGGATCTATTTTCTAGTAATACCCACATAATCTCTACAATACCAAAATTCTAGGACATTATTCTATACTTATCCTCAAAGTCTATCTTAGTGTTATGTTACCTAATCTATTTTTTCTAAATCTAGTTTCCAAGGTGTTTTATAAATTTCCTTTGATGCCAACTATAATGCCCCGACCCCAGAAACCCGAATCTGGTGCATCATTTAAATACATTGGCATGATTACAAGGAATCAAATCCTAAAGACCGATCAGTTTAGAAGTCTTGGAAAATAGATTACATACATTAATCTTACATTAAAATTAAAAATATAAAATAAAACATAGAAAATATTTTGAGAATTCCATTATTCTCCTAGATTAACTTTGTATATCAGTGATAATACACTTCTTGGAATCCTGGGAAAACAAAACATAAGAATGGGGTGAGCACAGATGTTCAGTAAGGGTAAGCATATAGCAGAATCTATTATGAATAAATAATTATAAACTTTAAAGAAATATGTATATCTGAAACACATTCCCTTTAAATATAATCTTGAGTATAATATGGAAAGAATAAATCATACCATATAAAATAGGTGTAACCGTGAATATTCTTAAAGTCTAATAATCACATGAAATATCAATAAATAATATCTTAATGAGGGAATGCATAATGTAGGATTTCTACACTATCAAGATATATCTTCAAGATAGATATTTTCAAGATATATCCTTGTGAAAGTTTAAGTATGTGGATAGAAACCCGTCTAATTTGTGTTGATATCTATCCTCATGACAATGTTAAACAGTTTTGAAAACAAGCACAAATGGTTTTTCACCAACTAATTTCATCTCATGAGACCTACCAATGCATCCAGGGGCTATAGCAGGCCTCACCCATCACTTACTAATTCCAATACATTCCTAATATGAAATTGGTGAAACATAAACATCATAATCATTCATATTAAAAATTAGTATACAAAATATGAATACTTTAACTATAATCCAAGAATGGTATCTAAATAGCACATCCATAATCAAAATGATCATAAACCATTCAATAAAATATGGTAAATGATATCATAAGATATCAACCTCAATTAAGCATAATATATAACAAAGGATACTGAAATAGATGAAAATACTCTAATAAAATCACTGAAAATATATTGAGACAAATACCCATTTTTATTTGAAATTATTTATTCAAAAGTCACGCACTTATAAAAGAATACATTTAAAAAGATATTTTTGAATCACAGTGTCTCATACCACGTTGAAACTTTTTAAAGGAATTAATATTTTAAAATATTCATGTTCATATAAATAAATCTTTAAAACCATTTTGAAAACATGGACATCAATGATAAATATTTAGAATAATGAATCCTTAAAACATTTAAAATGATGTTTTAGTTAAAGAGACCCTTACATGAAACCCTAAAAATATTCCTTTTGAAAATATTTTTAAGAAACTGGTACATGGATGAAAAATATGTCCCAGTAAATACTTACATATAAATAATCTCGAATAATAATGAGATTGTGAAAATAACCCTTATTGTAGGTCTAATTCCCTCTGTATGTATTCAAAACTCATGTGTTATAGTTTTAAATATATTATTAACTTGTACCAAAATCATAATAATATTTATTATATCATATATTTTTTATTTATGACTTTATATTACCCTTTTATTAACAATCTCAAGCTAAAGTAACATTTCAGTTAATAACCTCTTTGTTTATCGTAAGTGTTTTGACTTGTTATTCTTGATTGTATAAATTAGATGATAATTTACTTACTTATATAATATAAAACATGATTTATTTATCATATATATTTAGTATATATATATAATATGGAATTTAATAAACCGCTCATGGATACGGTAGGTTATACGTATGCATTAACGTTGTTTTCATTTTCTTATCATATTGATTGGCTGAAAATTGCTTTTTATTATTATGCAAACACTTTTGAGGAAAAAGTGAGAAACCAAACATGACTTCACCATTTCACCACTTCACCAATTCACCACTTCACCACTTCACCACTTCACCACTTCACCACTTCACCACTTCACCACTTCCCCACTTCCCCACTTCCCCACTTAAAACAATACAAGCCTTCAAAACAAAAGACAATCAAGTACAATGGATAAAAAATCTATACAAACATTAAAACTGACAAACCTTCATAGCTAGAGCCAAAATCGTCAAGGGAAGGCCGAGGTACCACAAAATAGGAAACACAAATATCAAAAAATCTTGACAAACTATAGAACCGGTCTCCTCGCATGCCACCGGTGCGACCGTCGACACCAGCACAAATCCACAAACCCACTGGCGGACTCCAGTCAAAGTTCACCCAAACCCTACAGCGACGTGAGATAACCTAAAGGACATCCACAAAGGGTGGAGAAGAAACTAAAACGACAAAGGTCATGCTGTTCGGACACCGCACCCTACTCCACAGACACCGCTGCACAATCATGAACCATTCAACACTCTACAGACCACAATCAAAACAACCATGCCTTTACTAGCCTTCAGATAGTCCTTCATTGCCAATCAAAGGTTAAAACCTCACATAGCTACGCATCATCCCTCAACAAAAGACCTTCCACTACATGATCCAATTAGATCAATCTCAAGGAACCAACATAATCAAAAACAACCAACAAATCTCCACTGATGGAACCCACCTCTAGAATCGAAACCAAAGACCCTATTATATCCACAGACTACACTTCAACCCAGGATGTGGAAACCCAGAGAGGAAGACAAACCAAAAAGTATGAAACTGAGTCTTCGTCACCTCGATACTAGAAGACCTAACTGCAACTCGAGGGAGAATCACCATTGATAAAAACCGAGTATATATAGACCAGTAACGCCTCTATGGGCTGGAGAGGGATAGAGTGAAACCACGGAAGAACCCTCATCGAATTCCTAATTGAACAAACTGTGTGAAGCCGAAGGAGCCTGAGGGGAAGGGACAGGGCACTCGGATGCCATCACCGCCGCAATATCCCCTGTAAATCGTCAAACCCAAACCCTAAAAGTATACCAAAAGACCACCGGAAGCACGCAGCAAACACCCTCCCCCCTTCGTGCCATATTGGGGCTGACGATAAGCCGCACCAGAGCAGAACCGATTCTTCTCCCTCAGATGCCGAGCCAGGAAACAGCACAGGACTCCTCTTCCCAACAGATCTGTAATGTCTTCAAGCCGAGGATTCCTGTAGAGATAGACAGGGACAATGTCATTCCTGGGCCAAAAGCGGCCATGGTAGATCCAAGAAACACCGGCTGAGACCTTCACCCGCCGAGATGCGATGAAGAATGTGCCTCTCCTGAGCCGACGAAACTAGAGTACCCACCACCAGTCACGCCATGCCAAGACAGAGGAATACAAATCCGAGACTAAGTCGTCACCGAGGTGGAGAAATCTATCACCAAGCATGGAGACAGTAAGTCGAACGTACGCACAAACGATGGTATCATTTCCTTAATGGTAAAGGGGTAAGGAAATGGATGGTATGTTAATTATACAGAATCAATATCATTACATATTTATTATTTATATTAATTATATTCATCATTATACCCATTTAAATAAATTAGTGATGAAAAAAATTACACCATAGCGTGGAGATAGTAAGTCGTACATACACACGCATGGTGATATTGTTTTTCATATGATGGGTAAATGGAAGAATATGGTTGTCCCATAATAATAATAACATATAATAATATAGATAATACTAGATTTATTACTTTATTATGGAAACAAAATAAGAAGAGAAAGTATAAGAAAGATAGAACTTTGAAATAGTTGATAAAATAATTACCTCTTCTTTAGGTATCTTCTTTTGATTTGAACAAAATAACTCCTTAGGTTGGATTTCTGCCAAAATTATCACCTCTAAGATGAAGTGAGAGAAGTTATGAGAGGAAATTGGTAGTTTTTGGATGAGATAAATTGCTTTATAGGTGTGAATAAAATATAAGGAGAGGTTTCCTTTTATAAGAGATGGGAGGGGAACTTTATGAAACTCCAAAACTATTAATTTAATATAAACTGATTTTTTATTTCAAATATCTCAAAAGTGAGTAATTTCAAATATTATATAAGAATGGGTCTAAATAATCTCAACTAATGAATTTTATACATGTTTAGGTCACAAAAATAACCTTAACTTTTTTCTTTAACTCATAGTTAAAAAATTTAACTCTTACTATGGAAATTTTTCTTTTTACACAATAGGGTTAATATAGTTACTATAAAATTCCAAAAGAACCCCAATTGGATAATTTATGACATATTTAACATTATACTAGTTAATTTGGATCAAATATATATTTCTATAAATTTTTTATCATTTAATAAAATATTATTTATTTTAAACTCTCTTTTATGTCAATGTTGACACTATCTATTATTTTACTTTTTATAAAGTCATAAAAACTTGATTCATTCAAAAAAAATACATTAAATCATCCCTAATATGTCATAGGAATCTAAAAAATTCATTTAAGACAGTAAATATTTTAAATGATATTAATTTTAATATTATTAATATCATTTAATTGATTATTCCTTTAATAAATTATTTACTGCATAATTATTATACAATACTTTAATTAAATTATTTATTATCTAAAAATTAAAAATAAATTATCATGATGAAGATAAATTTTTTATATTTATAATGAATATTTATAGTTGAATTTATCCTATGTATAACCCTGTATTAAAAATGATGTAGTTATTAAAAGTTTGATTAGAACGTTTTTAACTTATCTTTAAATAAAATATAATAAATGTCTCATTCTTACCCAAGTGGATTAAAATGATCATAATTTTGACCTAAGGATGCTTTTGGTCGAAACCTACTTATCTAATAAAATCATAATAAGTTTTAGGATAAATTTTAAATATTATAATTTTATTTTTACCTTTAATTATCTGATTTACCCTTAATTGTGGTAAATAAATAAAAATTTACTAAAGTTACTATTCACAAAAAAAATTAAGTTCATCCTATTAGATAAAAAAAATTATACTAATTACAACCATGTATGTTTGTTTTTTGAAATTTAATTAACAGAAGTGGTAAAATTATGTTTAATGATAATCTCCCAAATGTGGCTAGAAGGTGGGTAAAAGAGACGTTCAAAAGTTCAATAATTTTTTTATATATAATTATATTATAAGAATTATTATAATGACCTACATTGGATTAATATATTTATTATTTATCAATTGTGACTTTAAAATCAATTTAAAGTAAAATAATTATTTAAATTAAAATTTTGGTTTTAACAACAATTTAGTATTTTTCATTATTCATCAAAAATTTAAACTTTTCAGAAAAATACTAAAAAATTACCCTAAGCTAATTTTGATATTTCAAATTCAAAAATGAATTCTATTTTTAAAAATAAAAGTTATAATTTTAAAATGTGGTTAATAGTATTTATAACTATTTTTTAAATGGCTAATTCAATATATCATGGTGCGCTCGAACTCAGTATTACGTACAACACAAGATATTGAATTTATTTAAAAGGAAACGTATCGTGGAATCTTGAGGTGTTACACAAAAAGAAATAAATAGAGTATTTTTTGAGAAAATAGTATTTTTGAAACATATAATATCTTTATTGAAAAATTAAGATCTTTTTTATAAATATGTTTTCTTTTTATAAAAACATTATACATAATATTTAAAATTTAGTTATTCTTATTTCTGCTTCCAATTTAATACCTATGTAATAACTGTGCTTTTTTAAATAATATTATTATTATTTTTTCATGGTTCGTTAAAACTTGGTGTTGCGTGTAACACAATCCAAATTTGGTTTTTCATGTAATGATATCTAAACCCATAAAAAACTTAGTTTTTCATTTAACTCAAGCTAAATTATATATTTTGTGTAATGAAAAATATGTAAATGATTAAATTTTATTAAAAAAATATTTTACCAAATATTAGGGTATTACATTCTACCCCTATTAAAATGAATTTTTCCCTCAAAATTCATCACTTTGGTTCCAATGATTGAGGATACATATGCCTCATTACATACTCAAGTTCCTATATAGATTCCTCAAACTAGTGGTTTCTTCAAAAAACACTAACCAGGTGAGTGGTATTTTTTCATAGAACATTATCTATTCAATCCAAAATCCCTATCGGTCGTTCCTCATAAGAAATGTCATACTTTAGTGGTATGGCCTTTGATTTCAATACATGTGATGGATTAGGTATTTACTTCCTCATAAGTGGTACCTGGAACACATTGTGAACCTTTGATAGGTTCAGTGGAAGTAAAAAATCATAATCAATTATCCTGATACGATCAAGTATTTAAAAGGGACTCATATACCTAGAGATCAGTTTTTTCCTTCTTTTTCCATAGAGAAATTCATAGAAAAACCTTCTCACCAATTCAAAATCTATATCATGTAAACTATTATTAGCATAAAATTTCCTTCAAATTGGTGTTGCCCTTATGTGTTGTTTAATGGTTCTAGCCTTCTCTTCCATATCATAATCTTACTCAGGTCCCAATAGCTTTCTTTATGCAACATAATTCTAGTAAGTTGGAGTTCTACACTTCTTTCCATAAAGGTATTCATAAGGAGCCTTTTTAATGATCAAGTGAAAGCTATTATTGCAAGAAACTCAACATATAGGAAGGCTTTGATCCCAACCACCTTTAAAATCCATAGAACAAGATCTTAGCTTATCATCTAGGGTTTGAATTGTTCTCTCAGATTGGCCATTTGTCTAAGGTTGATACGCATTTCTGAAAATCAAATTCATAAAAATAGATTATTGAAGACTTTTCCAAAACTTTGAAGTACACTCCAAATCCTAATAAAATAAAATTTAATTTGTTACTCCATGAAAAATTACTACTTTCTTAACGTATATTATGGAAAGTAGATCCAAATAGAAATCTTCTCTAATATCAATGAGGTGTTATAAATTTGTAAGTTGATCAACTATATACCATAATTATCTCAACATCAAATATAAGATAAATCCTAAAGGTTACCATTGCCTTTAATCATATGTCCAAAACGTGTACATGCATTCCTCCTCAAAAAACTTTTTCACTATATAAAAAACCAAAGGGTTATATTTCCATAAATATCTCATAAAATATCCTTAATCAAGATAAACTCCCTTCACATAAAACATCAAAAGGGGTTTCAATGAATTTGAAATTATGATCAATATTAATCTCAAAAACCAATGATGGTATCCATCACTCTTAATTTAATATTATATGGATACATATTCACTTCCAAAAGTTAATTCACCCTTTATCCCTTATATAATCTGTTATCTTATACAAAAAAAATTTCATTGGAAGCATGGGGCCATCCTTGTACTGATAGAATATAAAATGTGATTTCATTATTCTAGAATCCATATAAAGGGACATAATCACATGAAATTTCATAATAATATTTTTATAAGGTTTATTCATACAAATCCAAGCATGAAAATCCCAACTAATGAGGGTAGGATAAGTGTTCCCTTAATTATAATTATTCACTTTATCCATTATGGTTGCATAAGATTTCCCTTTGTCCTTTTTCTTTAGATATTTTTGTAGCATATCATCTAAATTATCCCTTTGATTGTGGCATTGATTCTCATAATTCCCAAACTCCTTTCACTTGAAACATTAGAGTTTAGGTGGTGTGTTCTGTTGATCTGTCTCTCCAATAATTTCATTAACTAGCCTATTCACGTCACTTCTATATTTTTTTCTCAATGATTAGGCTTCCCACACTTGAAACACTTTCTTTTTCCTTCCAGGCACTCACCTATGTGATCCTTCCCACAATTTTGGAAAGTGGTATTTTGAAAAATTTTCTTCCCTCCATGTGACATATCATTAGAGAACCCCATATTACTTTTCTTATCACCAGAACCAAGAGGGTTTCCAACTTTCATTTCCACATTTAGTGCATATCAAATGATTTCTTCATAGCATCCAAATTCCCTTACAGTTAACGCCCTTAAGAGATTTGGTTTTAAGACATTGAAGAATCGGTCAAAAATTCTTTATGGATGAATGATAATACCCAAAGAGTTTCGCACAAGTCTTGTAAATTTTTCTTCATAGGTTCCAAAAAATTCATAAACCTTATGCTTAATCTCAAGGAATCCATTCTCTATTTTTGTATGAAGAATATGAGTAAATTACTTGTCAAAAAATTATATTTTAAACTCATCCCACTTCATAGATTCTATTTATTCTATTTTCCTCGTATTCTTAAAAATATTCCACCATTGATTTTCCTCACCTTCTAAATGGTATACATCCAAAACAACATTTTCATGCTCTGAACATTAGAGAATATAAAATATCTTTTTAGTGGTATTGATCCATTGCTCAAAAACTAGTGGATAATTGAAAACATAGAAAGAAGTTGGGTGTTTCCTCATGAAGGACTCAATAAAATGTTATTCCCTCCTTTGATCATTTGTAATTTTACCATGATTCATAACTTGATAAAGTCATGTGAGAATAGAAATGATGTTTTGAATTTACATTTGGTTTCTCAGGAAAAAATAATTTCATTTTTCATTGAATTTATCATTAACAAGGTTCTTTCAAGTACTATCCAATGACTAAAACCAAAAATCATAGTGTAAGATACAATAATCATGATGGTGAACCACATAATCATTAAAAATAACTTATATGATGTATAAATAATGAGAACATATTTAATCTATGACATATTAGGTTTATATTAGGTCATTCATAGTCATTTTCTATTTAAATCCTTCATGATGGTTTATAAAGAGTTTTTGAATTTCCAAAGTGTATCCCCTGGTAGTATAAAACTAGGTATTTATAAAGGCCCATTGTCATGCACCAGGTGATGATCAAGTCTAGATCAATGTTCCCTTTTCAGAGTTATTACCTTTAGGTACCTCTATTCCAGAACCACATCCACTAGTATTATATAGAAAAGGATGTAATTTCTTGGAAACCACTCGCTCTATCCTTTACCAAAATTCTAGGAAATTTTCCTATACTTTGACTCATCCTTATACTTATCCTTAGACATTCCCTTATGAATATCACTAAGGTTTTATCATCCTAGTTTCCAAAGGTTAACCAAACCTATCGTCTAATACCAACTATAGTGACTCAGGCTTATCATACATGGATATTACATATTTTTAGAATAATATTCATTACATTACACAAACACATGCCTGAGGACCGTAATAGTTTAGTGAATTTGAAAAAATGTAACACAATATTAGAATCTAATGAAATATATTCAATATTTCCCCACAAATATCTTCTCATTTATTATTATTCATAGACATAACCTATATAAAACCTTTATTCATAACCTAGGGAAATGAAAAAAAGGAAGTATGAGATAAGATTATCAGTATGGGTAAACAAGGATATACATAATAATAACATGCACATAAGGGTACAATAATATAAGTATAACATTTGAAAACCTGGCCCTATATATCCAGGACAATAATCTCAAGTCATGGAATAAATATTATTTGTTTATAAGACATGAATCATAATGGAATCAAATAACATGATCCATTACAGCATAGCATTGGAATAAGATATATATTTTTGGCATACACATCATCTTATAACATTGTAAACATGTGTAAATAGAAACAGGTTCACTCTTTAAATTAAGGACTTGAAATAAGGCCCTTGAATAAACTTATGGACATCAAACCATGTCCATGAATAACATTATGTACATGAAATATAGTTCCATGCATAATACTATGAATATGTAACAAGGTTCATACATAATATTTTGAACATGTAATTAGGTTCATACATAACATTATGAACATGTAATTAGGTTCACGCATAACATTGTGAACATGTAATCAAGTTCACGCATAAAATTTTGAACATGTAATAAGGTCCATGCATAACATTGTATATATTTAATTAGGCTCACACATAACATATTAACTAATGAGTTATCCATATTTTCCCAATGCATTAGAGGGTGATATAGGTCCCACCCATCACATAATGAAATCCATATTTATGTGTGTCATAAGATCATAAAACATTCATCATATCATTACCCATGAAATAAAATGGGTTTCATAAAAATTTGAACATATAATAACCTAAGGAAAAGAGATAGGTTTTATAATCATCTCATCATTTCATCAAAGCATATCCCATGGGAAAAATAAGTGGGTTTCATAATAATTTTATCGTGGTATAACACGTGGAAGAGAAACAGGTTTCATAAAAATCATGCCATCATAAATATAAACCATTTATAGAAATAATAAGAATGTAATACTTGGATAATATACCCATTAAGTTATAGGTAACATCAATGAATTTCATTTTATATTGAAAATTATTTTGATTGATGATTTAAAAAAAATCATGAAGAAAATATTCTTTTCATTTTGAAAAAAACTTTTTAAAACATTAAAAATTTTGAAAACATTTTCCTCAGAAAATAACCTTGAAAATTTATAACGTAATCTTCAAATAAAATAATGTTCATGACTAAGGGAAGTATAGTTCATTCTGTACACATTAAAATAGAGATTCCTTCCACATTTTTTATGAAATTAAAACGGTAATTGTTTGGAAAATGACATGAATATTCCTTTCAAAATATTTTTGTAAATTTTCAAAAATGGGTAAAATTTATTTTAAAATAATAATATAATAATAATAAAATTAAAACTTTATTATAAAACTTGCTCTTGGAAAAAATGGATTTTTTACTGAAAATGTGATTTTTCTTAAAAACGTTTTCTTTAAAATCTTGAGTACATAAAGAGAGTAAAATATAGAGAAGAAATTTATTCTCATTACATAACTAAAAGAGAAAAAAATTTATGATTTTATTGACATATAGATCCTAATATTTTATTATCAAAAACATAATCATAAATAATCTAGATAAATGATGAGATTGTATTGTAAAATCATTACCAATTTGGTAACATTGAATTATAAGCCCCATGAAATAATAACATTAAATGAGACATAAAATATCATGAGGATAAATAAATTCATTATATTAAATTTCAAAGGGTCTTTTTATACATCTCACGAAATAAAATAGGTTCATAGCATAACATATGTCTCAAAGAATAAAAATTGAGACAAAATTCCCTTACTGCTTTGGTAACATTTTAACTGTAAACCCCGTGAAATAGAGATACTAAAATGGATATATAAATCCCAATAATTCTCATTATAATAATCAAAAAATAAATTCATGGAAATTATACACACCACATAAAATAAATGGGTGGTGAACATGGCATGTGTCTCATAGAAGTAAAAAGTGAGACGGAAATCCCTTACCTTAAGTCTTAACATCCATAAAACATGTTCCAGCATCATATATAATAAATTTTAGTTTAAAATAAATATATTAAAGAATAATATTTATATATATCATACCATATATTATTTTTTATGACATTTTATTACTGATTTATTACTGATTCCATGTTAAAGTTACATTTCGGGTAATAACAACTTTTGTTTTTTGTATATGTTTTGATTTTTTATTTTTGGTCCTATTAATTTGATCATTATTTCAACATATAAAAAATTTTAACCTTGATATAGGTATCATATATATTCATTATATATGTATTTATATTAATCTATAAAATTTAGTGATAAAAAATGAAATACATCGTTCATAGAAATGGTAGTCTGTATGTACGCATAAACATTGTTTCCATTTTCTTAAAGAATTGAAAGAAATAAAATTATATGATATATAATAATTTTATAATCATTTTTATATTATATATATAACATGTTTTAATTAAACTCATCCTTATTACCTACCATTTAAATTATGAACGAATCATATCTTTTCGCAAGGTGGTAGTTCGTCGTACACATGAGCAACGTTATCGTATTCTCAAAAAATGTAAAGAATGAAGGTATGTATGATATAATAATTCCAAAAGTATAATAATATCATAGATATAAAATATAAAAGATAAATTTTTCATTATTTTGAACCATGAGAAGTGGTAATGGGAAAACAAATGGCATCGGCTCATGAGGTCATAGTCCTTCATACACATGAACAATAATTTCATAACCCATCTGATGGAAGTAGAGATGGTTGAAGGTCGTTAACTTAAAATAAAAACATATCACTATATTTAATATAGTGAGGTTATTATATCATCATGGTATAATAAAAATTGAAATATTTGGATTAATAAATAAAACAAAAATGCTTGTTGATGAACGTTACCTCTTCTTTGGGTATCCTCCTCAAGTTTTCACCAAAAGCCTTAATTGGTTTTATTTATGTCAAAAATAAGGCTTTTAAGATAATAGGGTGGAATTTTTGAAGTTATTTGGGCAGGTTTTGGATGAACCAAAAGGGTTTTAATTTTTGAAGAGGAGAGGATAGTGGGTGGTCTTTTATAAGTGAGGTGAGTGGCACACTTGTAATTATTTTGAAAGAAGGAATTCCACCCACAGTTTTTCATGTCACAAGGCTCCCAAAATGGGAAATTATCTAGAATATAAATTATAAGGTCTAAATATTGACATAAATGGTTTTTGAAAAAAATTTGGATCATTTTTTTCCCTTATCTTTTTATTTTAACCCCAGGTAAACCTATTTTTACCTTAACCGTGATAAATAAATTTTACCATTTTTATTATTCATTTTGAACAAAAATTAAGTTAAACATATTAGATAATATAAATTATTTATATTCAAAATATGGAATCCATTTTTTCAAATTTCATTCACATAATTGGAAAATTTTAATTTAAAATTAATCTCACACACATGATGAGAAATCGGGTTTTTGAAGAGAAAATGTTCAAAAGTTTGAAATGTGTTTATATCAAAATTCAATATAAAATTTATTAAAATGAAATAAATTGGATTAATGGGTGTCCAATTGAACTAATTTTACATTAAAAAAAATTTAAAATATAATTTAACATTATAAATATATTAACGAAAAGGTAATTTTTAATTAAAATTTAGTATTTTTCACTATTCATCAAAAAATGAAACTTTTCAGAAAAATCCCAAAAATTCAACCTTAGTTGATTTTGACATGATGATTTCAAAAATTAAGATTAATTTATCAAATTAGTTTTCTAAAATCATGAAATTTTAATTTTATTATTATTAACAAAATGAAATACATAGAACAATATTTTAGAAAATAGTATTTTCAAAACATATAATAACTTTATTGAAAAATTAAGTACATTTTATCAATATAATTTTTTTATATAAAACCATTATACATAATATTTAAAATTTAGTTATTCCTATTTATTCCTTCAATTTAATTGCTAGTTAATAAGGATATTTTTTAAAATAATAATATTAATTGTTTGTTGTGGTTTGTTAAAACTCAGTTATTTGTGTAACACAAGACAAACTTGGTGTTACGTGTAACACAAGCTAAAAATAGAATAAAAACTTAGTGTTTCATGTAACCTAGGATAAAATCAATATTTATTGTAATGAAAAATATATAAAATATTAAATTTATTTGAAAATATATATATTTCATAGAATCTCAGGGATTTACATGAACAGGGTCCCTAGCAGTAATGGTCTTATACCACATGGTCTCACCTCCACATGGGCACAACTACCACCCTGTTCTTACAAATAGAAGTATATTTGGTATAAAATAGTGTCTCCCACATTTTAATTTTGTTCAAAAATTTATCCCAAATTTTTTTCCAATCCTAAACTAACATGAGTATAGAATTTGTGTTTCAAACACATTCAACAGTTGTCCCCTACTAATCGATCGGCCCATTTTTTCTATCTAGGTATTGAAAATCACAATCTATTTCATGGGATTTTTTAATCACTTTCACCCCTAGTTATGTTCTCCACTATAATAAATGGGAACTCTATACCACTTCTTGTTACTCACACTGAGCATGGATCACGTAGGCTTAGGAGTTGGGAGGAATTCCTCTTCAAGTAAGGTTGATATGAACAAGTTCCCCATTGGTCTGAACTCTATAACTTTAAACTAATAACCCAAGGTCTAATAATTATGACCTTAAACTATTTTCAATTGGTCCAAACTCTATAAACTCAAACTAAGAAAAAATGTTCCAAACATTATGACCTTAAAATAGTTTCAATTGGTCCAAATTTTATGACCTTAAACTGAGATCCCATGGTCTGAACTCTATGACCATATGTTATAAGCCCGAGTCTAAACATCATCACTCTAAACTGTGTGCAAGTATCTCTAGTAATGTGTTATGTGGCATCAGGCCTTCTTATCCATCAATTCACATTATTTTGTCACTCTTCCATGCTACACATATTCATTTGAGATGTTCACCCTATGGTCTAAGCATCATGACCATAAACTATGTACCAGTTATCTTGGGGACATTTTGTGTGCCATTGGGTGGCTTACTAGGACCATCCATTCACATTAGGTTACCTCTCCATTATGATGCGCACATTCCTCCTAATACTCATATCCCTTTGGTCCAAGAATTATGACCTTAAACTATTTTCAATTGGTCTGAACTCTATGGACTTAAACTAGGAGACCATGTCCAAGCATCAAGACCTTAAAACTCTATGCATGATGTCTCTAAGACATTTTGTGTGGAAATTTCTCCTAGGGTCCTCCATTTACATCGGGTTACCTCTCCTCTATGCTGCACATATACCCTTTGAGACACACAAATGGTCTAAGCATTATGACCTTAAACTATTTGAAATTGGTCCAACCTATACAACCTTAAACTAATATCCTAACATCCTAGTCATATGATGTTAAACTATATGACTTGACATCCCAATCATACGACATTAAACTATTATTTATACCATCCTTACTATATGATGTTATAGTATACAATACATTTTCCTCACTGTATAAAATTAAAATGAATTTCCATTTTCCTCACTACATAATGTTAAACTATGAGGCATCTTAGGCCCTAACCTAAAAAGATTATTTTCCCCTTTAGTGCCGGTCACCTACCGCATCGTTAATTTTCTTCGACCATCTCTTGATATATGAGATAACACTCCCCTTGAAATATGAGTTTGGCCTTTTTCTAGACTGATACGCATACCCAATATTCTCAAATTCAGAGTGGCGTAATTCCAAGAGTATTTGATTATATTAAAACATTCCACCACTTCATCTTCATGATTATCATGTCCCTTTATTTTGATCCTCATCCCCCTCTACATCCAAATGGTTCCTTTTTTATCATGGTCACATGCCACACTATCTCACCTACTTCCCTAGGCACACACCCCAAAATAATTCAGATGACATTTTGATATAGGTCTTGTGTTTCAAACATGGTCAATAGTTGACCCTAATGTGTTTTTCCCCATCCTTAGAAAAAAATGGATGTTTTGTTTCAAACATGGTCAATAGTTATCCTCCATCTTCATGCCACACCCTTTTTGTTTCAAATATTAGGTATCTCAATTCACGCTCTTCACTCCCCTTTGTTCGGGTAGAATTCAAATCCCCTGGCATTACCCCATTTGTGCACTAGCGCTTATTGTAAAAGAAATTCGGTTATCTAGAAAATATTATCCTCCATCCATATCCCCTCTTGGATTGAACACTCCCGATGTTTAATAAAAAAATGAAAACCCCAAGTGTTTGATGATTATCTAAAACCCTCATATAAATAAGCAATCACATTGCCATCCCTTGTTTCTCACACTGAGTATAACTCATGTGAGATTATGGATTAGTCATTGATTATCTTAGGACTGTAATTGAAGTGTGGTAGTAAAATATAACAAACGAAACATTTCCATACATAATAGGAATTAAACAACAACTCTAGAAGTTTTTTAAGGTCATATACACACCGGATCCTCTCTTATGTATCATCAAAAATTCCCCCTATGAATCTACCCCGGTGATTGAGTGCTCCACTCCATCCAATCTTTGGTGCATGGCCTCTAAGACCTGATACAGCCTCACGAGCTCTGCTTCTTCCTCCTCATCCATGGGGAGAATCTCATCAACCCTAATCTTTACATGATCCTATTCATCCTAGTACTCAGCCATCTAAGATATCGCCTCCTCTGCTTGAGACTCAAACACCACCATCTAAGCCTTCAACTAAATGATGATCTATGGGTGTTAATTGATTAAGGTGGTGTATTTATTCACCTAATTCTATAAAAATTTATGTTCTTGATCATCCTCTTGAAATTTCCTGGTGCCATCAGATTTCTCCTTTTTCCAAGCAATGTTAAATTGTTAACTATCTACATGCACCCACTTAGAAAGGAAATCACAAACTAGTACATGGAGAGTGTGATCATCCACACCTCTGGTGCCCAATTTGTGTAGTCAGTGGCTATGGGACACCATCCGGACACCATCCGGATCACCAGGTATGGATCAAGAGTATGGGTGATGAAGTATTTTATGCTCCTCCAAACCCTTCACCAGATGATGTGGTTATCTTTAGAAATGTAAAACCTGAAGTCTTTTAGATCCTCGGGTGGTAAGGTATCATATTCTGGGAAGGAATCAAGGAAAATAGTGGAACGAAACTCCTCTAGGATTATCTTGTATGGGTGAGGATCCATGTCGAGAGGGAGCCATCTTCATCTGACCCTTCATCAGTATCATCTCTTCTTCTAGCCTCGAGCTCTACCCCTCCAAAGGTATCACCCATGACCACAGTAGTCTTCCCGCCTAGGACTAATACTGGGTCATCTTGGATGGATATCTCCCCAAGATTTAGCATTTTCATTAAGAGAATTTCCCCAGGTTCCCCCATCATGGCTTCTTGCAGGGAGCACACCCTATCAAGCACTACTTGAAAATAAAATCATGTCAGTTAGTTTGACCAGTGGTGATGACTTGGGAAAGAATAGCTTATTTAAGGATAAAATACTTATTTAGGGAATGTTTTGGGGAAATAACTAGTCCTAGTGTTTCAATAGATAATTCCACAATAGGATACCCATCGAAATCGGTCGACACTTTGATGGAAGACAATGATCCCCCTATTACCGATTGGATGGAAGCTTCATAAGAACAAAAAAAACATGTTGATGTGATAGAATCAGGTAGCTCTATGAAAGTTTTAAAAGGAATAGGTTGATTGAGATTCAACCTTACCCTAAAGTATATGGGTATCAATAATGAATCACCCTAGACAATCTACCTCATTGAAAATAGACACTTACATCGAGATTCTAGGGTGTAGTCCTTCATAGATAACTAGGGGACAAGGGGGGCCTAATCCACCCCTAGTACCTACTCATCGGGTCCTCCAGATGAAATGGACTTGATTACAGGTTTTGGGGAATTACCACTAGTACCTAATGGGGTGCACATGTCCCCTATGATAGGGTTCACCCTCATTTTTCTCCTACATAAGGCATGTCCTATTTATAGCATTTAAAAAATAAGGGTAATGTCTAGAAGATACATTTGAATAAACAAACCATAATTAAATTAGCAAATAGAATCTCAGTCGGGTCATCATTCGTCGGGGTATCCTCACTACTCTCCTAGGGAATCTCCTAATCATGGCCTGACCCCTAGGATTCTTTATCACTAGATCCCTAAGTATTAACACCAATTGATACTTCTTATACTAATTCTTCGATGGATGTTTTCACCTCAAGATTAGGATATCCACTGAACATCATGTGCACTGGTCTATAGGGAAGATCAGATTCCCCATGTTGGAGTGAAAAGGAATCTATGATTCTAGGTATACAAACCTCTCATGGAATTGCACCCTGATAGTGATCCTAGTGAGCCCCACCTCTGGAAACTCAATCCCTTTGTGGATCAGCTTCCACCATATATTCTCCACCATCAGGGTTATCCTCAGCATTCTTGATGCATCCTAGATCATGTGGAAGGTGGAATCAGAGATTGGTTGTAGTAGGTACTTCAACTTATTTCCAGGGGCCTCCCTAACACTACTCATCTCAGCCTAAGATCCCTATTCCTGCTCACTCAATTACTTATAAGTGAGGATATACCCTCCAGAAGGTGGGGGTGAAATAACACATTGCACCACCCCTACTGTAGCTTCATCTGGATGCCCCTATGGTTTTCTATCCCCTTGAAAATCATCCTTCCTACCACTCTGATGCTCCTAAACCTCAATTTCTGGAGTGATTACCCTCACGTGATGATGTGGGGTCACACCAGGGCATGACAAAACCCAATTGTAAGCATAATTCTAAGAGAGGACGGCATTGACATTTTTCTATAGAAATATGATAACCTCCCCCATTCCTTCACCTATAAGCATCCACCATGGTTGATGATGGGTGCAGGGATGCCTCTCCTCACGAACCCTCATGTATACTCTCTTCGTCAACTATGCATTCGAACAATCAGTAAAATCGATATGGAGTATACGGATCACAATAAGTGTTTTCATCTATCCTATACACCAGTAATCCACCTCATAAGGTCTGTAGTTATTCCTACTTCTCTATCATTCCCTTCATATTGTCCAATATCTCACCAAAAGGAGTTGATAATGGGTGTAAGTTGAAGTTCATGAATTTTCCAATACTGACAATGACCCCGACTTCACTGAGTACCACCAAACTAACCCCATCAATGTGAATAATAACAGCATTTTGAGGATTGATAGAATTCATAAACTCATATTATTTTAATTGAACCATGATCCACCAATGAAATAATTAGAATGGATTTTAGATCCACCTAGGCATACTCCCCCACACCACATGGCCAAACTTTTTTTAAAACCGAGCTAGCACTGGTACCCCCAGTTTCACTTGGTTGTCGAATGCCATGATCATCGCCATCACGAGAATCTTTATACATAGGCCCATGCACACATCCCTCACTAGAAGTAGTTAGATGTTGAATAATGTGGCTAGAAATACAGATTAAGATACTACTGGTTGTCAGTCCTCAATCATGTTGTAGCCCAAATACTTATAATGTCTCTCCTTAAAGATAAGCCATTATGATCTAAGATTCCTCCTCTACTATTTCTTTGAACAATACTTCGATCTCCCTATAATTTTAATGGTTAAATCCTTCTTTATAAACATCCCCATCTATTTACTGAATTTAATTTCTAGGTAGAAGTGGGTGATGCTTTAGTACTTTGGTCAATGCATCTAGAAGGTACAATTTCATAAGGGGGGTCTACTCACTATTGCCCCAATTATTTGGTGTTGGGTGGAACTCATCATACTAGAACTCGATCAACGGGATGACTCTAATGAAATTCACGTCCCACAGGTAGATCCCCACCTCCCCATGATGGAGGTGGAAGGTTTTACTATTTGAGGACCGCCATATGAGGAGCTCTGAAAGTATCTCTAGTAGGGTCAGTCCCACTCATTAGTAAAGTTTCCTCCGAACCATAGATCCCAATACTAATACCATCCCTTTATATTGTATTGGGTGCTATTTTGGAAGATGCTCGCATAACAGTCTAGGAATTCCTCATTCTTTAGATACTCTTTGGTGATTGTTCTTATCCATCCACTCATCATGTATATGGAAGTTTCCTCATTCTCCTGAATAGGATGACCTAGAGAGGTGATATTCTTGCAAGAAATATCATCGTGATAGATGAACCAAAAGTGTGGCGTGTTCACTTCAATGAATGGAATGGACACCTCATTCATTAGCCTAAATTTGTATAGTTCCAGGTGGTTTCTCAATAGATAACCTCTCTAGGCTTCGGTAAATAATCCTAGTAGTTCCTGGTTATTAAAGACAACCCATCTAGACCAAGGGATTTCTATGTACCTCTGCATCTTCTCCCTTTGGGTGGCGGCAGCAGCATCAATCTCATTTTGGTTTTATTATTTGGACATTTCTTAAATATTTATGAGGTCTAAGTATAAATCACACAAGTTTTGGTCCTAGTCATAAAAAGTTTACAATGTCACAAAACTTTGGGAGGCTTTGCGCAAAAGTTCATATGAGACATGCAAATTGTTTCGCAAAATAGAGTTGTGTGAAAGTCATGGTCAAAGCTTGGGATTTCATGAAAATGGTTTTTTCTATGAATGATAGACTACTTATCATGAATGGAAGTCAGGATAATTTAAAAAGTTCCCCTCCCTCTATTTATAGGATCAGACTATCAGATTGCACAAAGCATGCAACACAGTTTCCCGAACCAAGGTGGAAGTTTCACAAAAGCAAGGAAATAATCCCAACTTTTTGGTGTTTCCCTTGGAATCTAACCTTTTAGTTCCCTATCATATCTGATTCTAATTAGGGGAATTTTCTAGTTCCAAAAATTTTTCGCTCACCCCAAAAGACCAATTTTAGAAAAACTAAACACATGACCCACCCCAAAGGAACATTCTAGGTCCAAGGAGCATGTTGTGCACAAATTTTAAATGTTTCTTGCAAAGATGTGTATCCACATAAAAATGAATTGCACACAAAAGGAGACACTAAGTTATCTTGATACCCTAAGTCTGAAATATCACCCAAGGTGCATACACAAAAAAAATAAGGTTCGTATAAAATACATTCAGTTGTGTGAATAAGAAGTTGAACGTGGAAGATGGCAATGATTCCCACATGTTGCGTAGTCAATCCCCCAGCACCAAAGGCATGTGTGTAAAAAGTTATATCTTTGTACACAACCTATCATGAAACCATCTATTTGCGCGATAAAAGTGATGGTGAATAGTGAAGGTTGTGAAACTAGCCCCCAGTGAAAAAGGACTGAGAAGCGTTCAACCATGTCCCATGCATAGTGAAGTTAAGTTTCATCAATTGATGATTTTGGATATAAATAGAACCTCACCCCCCCCCCAACCCCACCTTGAGGAGGCTCTTCATAAGATGAAGTGATGCTCACATACATGAAAATACCTCTCTTATATGAAAACACACAACACAAGATACCGTGGACCCTAAAAGGTAGAGATGTTTCACAATAGACCTCCTGTGGGACCAAACATGAATTGTACTGTGGTTGAGTGATCCTCATGAAACACCTTACAAGGATTGTCGAGTTCATGCAAGTGAATCTTCCTTTATAAAACCCTGGCTTTTGCACAAATATAAATATTTCATGCAGCACCAAATGTTGTGTACAGCTATGCCTTCAGAATCCTTATGTTTTCCTTATGCTAGAGGCCCATACTTTCACAACTCCTACAAGAAATACAATAATGTTTCATGCAAAAAATTCATAGTCCTTTAATTGAAATTCCCTATAATTTCAATGCATCCATTACCCTACCTTTTTCTCCTAATCATAGGTACCCTAATTTTTATAGCTCCTAATAATATGTACCCTAACATGAGAACACATTATTTTCACTCATTCATGACTATTACAATTCCATTCCTTTCCCAGAGTTGCATGAGTTGTGGTCACATAATCCCTACATGTGGCATCTTTGAGGGAAATTGTGCACCTATCCCGATGGGGATTTTTTATAATGGATCTTTTTCCCACTATGACATGGTCACCCTCAAGGAGTGAACCCATCCACATCTGAGCTTCATGACATAAAATTTCCAAGATTTAAATCCTAATCATATGACATTAAACTAAATGAAATCATACTCATAACATGACATAAACTTATACCATTACCCTATGTGATGAATATAGGATGCCCCATGTATGATCATCACGAGATTCCACCATCTCCCCAACCATGGGATGAAACTCCACCCCTGGGAAAATTTAATGCCTAATTACTACACCATAATTACTTATCATTGGATGAAATACCGACAATGGGTAGATTCCATGTGTAAGCCCCACACTATCCCTCTTCGATTCTCCTTCCATGACACGAGTATCCTTACTGAAAAATGTTAAACTGAATGGACCATTCCTATCATACAACCTTAAAATGTATCATTTAAATACATGGGTTTTTATCCCTATCTCTTAAATAGGGTAAGTAGGATTCCACCCAGAGGTTCAACCCTGACATCACCCTAGTGTGAAATTATCCCCTTTGGGGGACACAATCCATCATCCAAGTATGAAATTATAAAACTTAGGGGGTACACACTCCATCAATCCCAATGTAAAATTATCCCCCTTGGGAGGACACACTCCATCTAAGTGTGAATTATTCCCTCTTAGGAACACACCCCACCATCCATCTTTACAATATGTAAAACTCGTGACCTATCTGTCCCCACAAGACATTAACCTACACCCATCTCTATAAGATGTTAAAATCATCCCTTGTCTATAATACCTACCCCATGTAACATACATGTAATTATTAAGGTAAAAATACTCTAAAAACTTATGTTATTGGCATAAACTACCTCATGGTTGACATGGGATTATTTGGGTTTCGAACCTAAGATTCCTTGAAAATGATATGTTTTCCAAAGAGTAAGACTTCATAGGTGCCCAATCTACCCAGCATCCAGACATTCCCAATGTGTCCAATTCTACTACCTCCACTGATCGAAGGTTGTTACCCTATCAAGATAAAAGTTTCATAATTAACTGGTGTCCACCTTAAGATTGGACTAGGAATGTGTTTCATGAACATGAATTAAATCAATGAGGGAGACCATAACTATGAGATGAGCTCTAAGGAGGAATCCATGGAAGGAGGAATTTAAATCCCATAATCTTATTTTGATCACGGAATAGACATCACCAATGAAAGTGATGAAATCATCCCACCTTTGGAATGCAGGAATGTGGGGAAACAGAGAACGTAGTGCACTGGCTACCTAGTGGAGGGATAGAATTGTGGACCTAATTAAAGAATCAAAAATAATTGTGTTATCTATATTATGCTTTATTAGCATGTTTTTTATGTGTGGGTTAACATGTTTTTCTTTATTCAATTGGTAAAGAATGTAAAAATGGTAATTTTTTGTTTGGATAAATAATTTAAAGAGGAATGTTTAAATGAAAATTTTGTTTCTTGTAATTTGATGTAAATAAAATTGATTCATAGTATTAAATATGTTATTCCATGAGTTAATGGAATTAGATATAGAACTTGAATATTGAATAATTTTTTATGATAATAATGATTAAATGTGTGATAATGAAAATTGTTCTTCTTTATGTTTGTTAAAACTAGAATCTTATGTTGGAGATCATGTTTAAATAATTTGATAGATTATTATAGTTGATGCATTAGGTTACCCAAAATTGTAACCTATAATAATTTAATTGGTTAATTCAGGATGGAATAAAATTGTTTGATTAATAAAGATAATTGTTTGGGGATGAGAGTTACCATTTTCTTATGAAGGATAGATTCTTTTTATTTGGGGCAGTGTGAGCCCATTTTCATGTAAAGGATAAATGCCTTGTTTGTAGGTCATAGTTGACCTATTGACCTTGTGGGTTATTTTATACCTTTTGTGTTGATATATATGTGATCCCTATTATATGATGTGATTTGAGCCTAGTATGGCTGATGAGATATGGGTCATGAGGCATAAGGTTGTGGAAGTAGTTGACACCTATGATGGTGAGATGCATGGTGATGTGCATGAGGGTATAGGGGATGTCACTAGAGATGATGGAATGAGTTGAAGTTAGGATTACCCATTTTTGTGATGAAATTTGGGATGCTTTCTTGATAATAAATATGTTAAAGCCCATAGGTCTGAGTTGCTTGTTTATATACATTCCTTTCCCCACTACTTATGGCAACCAGATGTGCTTGTTTATGCATCTCTTGGTGGTATCTTAGGATGATTTCCTAGAGTACCAATAAATATGGATTGGTTGATAATTTTTAATAAATATTTAACCTATAGGGTTGTTCATGGCATGAATTTTGAAAATATGTTAGTCTTGAGAAATTGTGGACTCTGTTTGGATAATGCCTAGAGGTAATATACTTCACATGAGGATAATAAAGTGTGATTTAAATAAATTTTAAATGCTGGTTAATGGAATGTAATTTTGAATAATAATAATTAATAGTTAATGGATTAATTAAATAAAGAAAATAATAAAATTTAAAGAAGTTATTTAAATTTAGTTCTTTAAATTATTGTGTGCTTATAGGATATCAAGTTCTTAACAATGGCAGTCAGGTGTTCAAGTGATGATAGCTGAAGTTGAGCCTATGACAAGTTTATGCCTATAGTGTGGTCTTTAGATGTATTATATCCTATAATTTTTTTGACTTCATATGCTACCCTACCCATTTCAGCAAGGAAACTAACACCCATTAGACTCAAGGAGGGTGTTTTCCCCAATATATAGGTTGGTGAGGGATAGATGGATAATTATTCGCTCTGGCCCTGATCTTTTCTCTTGGTAGTATTATATGTCAGTATGCATGGTAGCTAGTTTCCCATATATATATAGAGGGATATAATTGATTGTGGTTATTTCACATACATCTATCTCCTGATGTAGTATCCTAGGTATTATTATATGTCTGACATGTGTGGTAAGTGATGAATTGAGGTACATTACTCAGTGTATGGGTTGTGATGGCTTGAGGTATAATACCCGATGTATGATACAAGACATGACGGTTGTGCTAGATCTCAAAAACTACCCAGTTACAATATGGAGTTTTGGATGGTTTGGTGAGAATATGTAATTCATGAGATTCATGTTATGATACTTATACCATGTGTCTTCAGGCTGGATAATTTTTGAGAGAGAGATAGATCATGATGAACGATGTTGGGACAGAGTGAAAAACTAGTGAGGAACTGATAGAGGGGTGCCCATATTATTTTATAACTATAATATATGATCTATTGTATGTGATATATGATGAGAGATATCCATGGTGAGGCTGGGAACTTAATATTCCTATTTAGGTGATGAGTTAGTTTCACTTGTTGTTCATTGGGATTTAGTATACTTTCTTTATCCTTTACATGATAGGCTCTGGGGAGGATCCTACTGAGTATACCTATTATTATCAACCTATGTATATATAAATTTTTTTATGTTAGTAGGAGAAGTTTTGAGATCTTCCTAGATATTTCTAGTTCATGGTTTTGCAGGAGATTTTTAGGCTTCATGGTCATTGTTTCATTTATCTTTTGGGTACTTGTAGTTTCCTTTCCAAATATTTTAGTCATGTATGACATTACATGTATGTTATTGGGATTTCATTTATCTATCTGATTATGAGTTTATTGGTGTATATTTCTTACCCCCTCTTCCACATGTTCTATTAGAGGGTAATGTCTCCCATTTCTATGTTTATTATACCCTCATTGATTGTCACCAACTTGTGGCCTGTTGAAGGTGGGATTAGGGTGGTAACTATCTCCATTATCTCATTTCCATACCATGAGGGGTACTCTTTGGGTTGATGGTTCATGAAAACTTAGGTGTTATTTTTTCTCTTTATTGTTCTATTTTTTCTTTATTTGATCTTTTTATGTTTTGTAGTGTGTGTTTTCTGTTTAAAAATGACTCAAAGTGTGTGTGTTTTAGTTTAAATTTTAATTTTAGTTAAGAACACATGTCACTCACTAAAAAAAGAAAATATTCTCAAATTGTCTTGATACTTTAGTTAAATGTTTTAAAAGTTATTTTTGATGTGTAGGAATCAAATGCACATCAATCTGATACACGGTGTGGCCGGTATGGCTCAAAGTCCATGTTTTTATTTAAAATTGACATTCAAGTTAAAAACACACATCACATTCTCTAAAATAATAAAATTCACTTATATTATCTTGATACTTTAGTAAAATTATCCATAATTCATTTTTCATGTGTAGGAATCCACCACACATTAATCTAACACGGTATGTCCAGTATGACTCAAATTGTGTCTGTTTATTTAAAATTGATATGTTAGTTCAAAAGACACATTACATACTCAAAACTGATCAAATGAATTTATATTTTTTATAATTTTTTAAATGGAAATATAATTCATTTTTTATTTTTATTAATCATTCCTACATTAATCTAATACATGGTATGATCAATATGACTCGAAATTTGTGTTTCAGTTTTTAAAATGGAACTTTAGTTAAAAACATGTGTCACTTATAAAAAAATGAGAAAAAAATGATTGGATAGTCTTGATAATTTAATAAAATTATACATAAATAAATTTTTACATAAAGGAATCAGGATCACATCAATATAAAACATGATGTGAATGGTATGTATCAAAGTGTGTGTTTTCAATTTAAAAAATATATTTTTGTTAAAAACATGTTTCACTCACTTAAAACCTAGAAAACACACTCATATTATCTTCATACTTTAATAAAATGATCCATAAGTCATTTTTTATTTTAAGTAATGAACCGCATATCAATTATACACATGGTGTGTCCGATTTGACTCAAAGTGCATGTTTTTATTTAAAATTGACATTTTAGTTCAAAACACACATGATATACTAAAAACCATGAAAAAAAATCATATCAGTTTTATTCTTTAGGAAAATTATAAATAAGTTATTCTTATATTTAAGACTCATTCATACCTTAATCTAGTAAACATTGTGACCGTTATGAATTGAAGTGTGTTTTTTCAGTTTAAAAATGACATTTTAGTGAAAAAGACATGTGACATACTCAAAACTAATAAAAATTTTCATATTGTTTTGATATTTTCATAAACAACCCATAAGTAATTTTGGATGTGTAGGAATTAGTATTACCTCAATCTGACACACGGTGTAACTGGTATTTCTTGAAATGCGTTTTTTTAGTTTAAAAATGATAGTTTAGTTAAAAACATGAGTCACTCACTAAAAACTAATCAAACACACTAATATTGTCTTAATACTTTATTAAAATGATCCATAATTAATTTTTGACATGTAAGAATTAGTTTTATATCAATCTAATACATTGTGTGACTGGTATGACTCAAAGAGTGTGTTTTCAATTTAAAAATGACATTTTAGTTAAAAATGTGTGTCACTCACTAAAGACCAGACAAACACACTCATATTATCTTAATAGTTTATTAAAAAGACCCTTAAGTCTTTTTTTATGTGTAAGAATCAACTTCACATCAATCTAACTCATGGTGTGACCGGTATGAATCAAATTGGGTGTTTTTGGTTTAAAAATGACATTTTAGTTAAAAACGCGTGCCACTCACTGAAAACCTAGAAAACACACTAATATTTTCTTGATACTTTAATAAAAAATACTTATGTCATTTTTTATGTGTAAGAACCAACAAAACTTAAATCCAATACATGTTGTGACCAATAAGACTCAAAGTATGTGTTTTTATTTAAAATTGACATTTTAGATGAAAAGGCATGTGACACACTCAAAACTGAGAAAACATATTCATATTGTTTTTATATTTTAGTAAAATTATCTTTAAGTAAGTTTTTACATGTAAGAATCAGTCATACCTCAATTTTATACACAGTGTGACTGGTATGACTTGAAATGTGTGTTTTAAGTTTAAAAATGGCATTTTAGTTAAAAACGTGAGTTGCTCACTAAAAATCAAGAAATAGCACATGCATTATCTTGATATATTATGAAAATGATCCATAGTTCATTTTTGATGTGTAAGGATCTTTCTTATGTCTATTTAACACACAGTGTGACCATATTGACTCAAAGTGTGTGTTTTCAGTTTAAAAATGACATTTTAATTAAAAACATGTGTCACTAACTAAAAATTGAGAAAACACACTCAAATTATTTTTATAATTTATTAAAATTATATTTAAGTAATTTTTTAGGTATATGAATAAAATTAATTTCAATACTACACATGTTGTGACCGGTATGACTCAAAGTGTGTTTTTTATTTAAAATTGACATTTTAGTTCAAAAGATGTGTAAAATACTCAAAACCAAGAAAATGAATTCAAAATATTTTTATACTTTAGTAAAATGATACATAGGTCATTTCATGTTATATTAATGATTCTAACCTACTTTAAGTATCATATTTATGACATATATAAATTTCAAACTTTCCTTTCCCGCTCTCCCAACAATGTCATGTCAAAGTTCGGTTAACCAACTATAGAGACATTACCATGTAAACACTTATAACCATCATCATAGATGGATATTTTGAATTATATATAATATATAAACATTTAATTACATTTATTAAAATATTTTGAAATTAATTCTACTCATTTATAAATACTTTGAACAAAATTAATGAAATTGAAACAAAGCGGGAAAATTTCATGAAAACATGATATCAAAACAATTCATGTTTAACAAAGAGTATTATAAAATATAATTCAATAATTATAATGTATAAATAATGGAAAAAATGAACATAATTCACTTATGTAACTATGTTTTAATAATCCTAAGTTTATTATTAAGTATTCAAAAAAGCGATGAAATAAAGCGGGAATTAAGGTAAGTGTATTATTTAACCCAACTCCTTTTCTTTGGGTTATACCTATTTCATGAAATATTTATTATTTATATTTTTATAATGTTCCTTCAACATCATTTAATTATTATTTATTTTATTTTCGAGGATATACATGTTTCTACCTTTATTTTTAATCCAAATACAAAAATATTCCATAAAGACTTTTCTTTCCAAAACACATCTTAACTTCTCTTGAGTTATTCCTTCTTCACTCAAGATTGATGATGTTTATACCAAATATATATTTACCTTATTCATTTGGGAAACCCAAAAGTTTATTCATGGAAGTATTATTTAGGAAATTCTAATAAAACCCATTCCATTCCATGAGTTATTTTATGACTATGATTGTTATAAATTTTATGTGGCATGCATGATTATGAAAATATTATGATGTGATGGGTGGGCCCAAAATTATATGACCCTACAATTCATTGGGTAATGTGATTTTTATCATGATATAATGTTTATATTCATGAACATGGTGTTGTCTTTGTTTATAATGGTGATGTTATGGTTATTCACATATGTTATGCATGAACACGATGTTAGCTTTATTCACAACTATGTGTGGTATTTTTACACTATGATATGATGTTTCATTTTTATGAAGCACCACATTCCATGCCTTTCTCAAATTTTTCCCTCATTATTATGATTATGATCCTATGAATATGATGTGATGATTATTATTATTCTTACCCATGTTGTATTAATTCATGACCCGTATTCCTCCTCTTTCTGGACTTTTAGCTCCCCCCTTTCTTTGATGTATATCCTCCAGTGGATACATTTACTAATGAGAATGTGAAATTTTATAAGGATAAATAATAAGGTTTTAATTAAATTTTAATGTTCTATTATGTAAAAGTTATTTATGATCCTAATTTTCTCAAGATACTAAACCTTTTGATCCTTCAATATATAAATATTATGTTTTTTATAATTAAAATGATGTAATTTTTATGTAAGAAAATAATGGTCTTTATAGTTGGTATCAGAGGTATGGTTTAGTTAATTTGGGAATTCAGATTATAAAAAATTAGTAAAAACCCTTAGAATAATACTAAGTATATTTAAACATCTAAGAAACTTTGTTTTATAAAAACACTAAACATAGGGATCCCATAAGATATGTCTTTAGTGTTAATTTCACAAATAATAAATTATTTATTCATGATTTATTGACTTGTGTTTTTTTCAAAAAAAATTATTTTAGAAAATGGTGGGAACCGGGAGAAACTAGACCAACAACCCATGTGAGGTACAATGAAATGATTTTCCGAACAGCATACCCAATTCCATGGGAGGTAGAGTTCTAAAATTTATATAAATTATTACTCAATTGTCTCAGGCTATGAACAATTTACTTAACCATGTGGAACAAAATCTTTAACCCAAGAATAACCAACTATTTATTGAGTCTTTTATGTGGAAATAGCCACCAGTGTTTAGTGGATCTTTTAATCCACTTATTGTGGAACAGTGGGTTTAATCAATAGATAATATCTTTTCTATGATCCAATGTTCTAATAATGAGAACGTGAATCTAGAAATTTATCATTTATATGAAGACTCCAATCAATGGTGTTCATTTATAGAGAACACCAATATGAAGTTTGAAATGAAAGGGATGGAGTGAGAAGAATTTAAGAAAATATTTCTTAACAAGTATTTCCCTAGAACTCTTCAAATAAAGATGGAGAGTGAATTTGTAGAGATAAAGAAAATGGAAGGTGGATCTTTCACTACTTACAAGGAAACCTTCACAAGGATTTCCATATACACCTCGAGTTTTTTTATCAATAATGATAGAAAATAGATAGATTCTTTTTAGTTTAAAACCACGCCTTTAAAAGGATCTAGCTATCTAAGACTTCATGGATTATGAAGAAGTCATTAGATGTGATCTCAAAGTAGATATGGATTTCAGAGAATGGTTCCATGGTTATGGATATAAGAATAGAATAATTTATTTTCAGTTTGGTGGGTCAAATGAAAAAGGATGAAAGAGGATCCAACTAGCCACATGTCGAAAATGTGGGAAAAAACATCTTGAGAATTTCCTCAAAATAATGGGGAAATACTTCATGTGCAGGGGATAAGGACACAAAAATCATGAATTTCGAAGAGACGTGAATAATATAGCCAACATGATTGAGTAAATAAAGGAACCCCCTAATTCACCACCAATGTTTCAATGTTTTAACTATAGTAGGAAATGAAACTATGCAAGCCAGTGCACTACTGAAGTGAAGTGTGAAAATGAATTTATATATGGTAAACTTCCTATTCACTCAATAATGGAAAGAGTTTTATTTGATTCTAGTTCTATGAATTCCTTTATATCCTAAAAGTTTGTTATAACTGTTGAATCAAAGCCCCCATTCCTTAAAGTAGATATATTTGTTAAAAAAACTAGTGGTATGATAATTGCAACCTAAGTGTTGTAATCTTCTCCTGTTAGTGTATGTAGGAAGATTCTTCCTGAGAATCTCATAATCCTTCCCTTGGTGGAATTAGAATCTATAATATTCATGTATTGGATCTCATTATATATATCACACATAAACTATCAGGAAAATATAATCTCTTTTCATATTTTGAACCATCCCATGATCCTCTAAAAATACAAGGAAGATCATGAATCTCCTTTGTAAAATCCCTAAATAGCATGGTTGTTGATACCCTATAAATAAGTATACCTTTCCTAAATGTTTGAGTCAAATTAAGGTACCAACCTAGAGTAAATTCTAATTTTTAAGGAATAAACCGATGTATTTCCCAAAGAGTTTCTTAGGCTTCCCCCAGATCATGAGGTATAGTTATCAATAGAACTTATACATGGAGCCACTCCTATATATAAATTATACTATAGTATGGCCTTGATTGAGTTGGAGGAGTTAAATAATCAGCTGCAAGAGCATTTGGATAAAGGTTTCATACACCCTAATTCATCACCTTGGGGGCCATCTAGTGCTCTTCATAAAGAAAAAATATGGATCAATGTGACTGTGTATCGATTATCGGGATCTCAACAAGGTCACCATAAAGGAAAAATATCCTCTACAAATGATTTATGACTTGTAAGATCAAATATTATGAGATAAATACTTCTCAAATGTGGATCTTCATTATGGATATCATCTGCTAAAGTTGAATAAGGGGTATATTTAGAAAACAGCCTTCCATATAAGGTATTAGAAATATGAGTTCATAGTGATGCCCTTTAGACTTACTAATGATCATGTAATATTCATGAATTTAATGAATAGAGTCTTTAGAGATTACCTTGAAAATTTTTTGGTAATATTTATTGATTATATTCTCATTTACTCCAAGATAAAGGGGTAACATGATGATTATCTAAGGATTGTACCAGCAATGTTAAGGAATGATAAAATGTATACTAATTTCAATAAGTTTGGGTTTTGGATGTAGAAATTCACATTCTTGGGGTACATAATCACATGTTATGGAATTTATGTGGACTCTTCAAATAAAAAATAAATTTAGGAATGTCCAAGATCCACTAGTTTCATAGAATTCCATAGTTTTCTTGGCTAATTTGGGTACTACCAATGTTTTGTGGGAACTTTAGCATGGTTGTATATACCGATAACTAATTTAACATAGAAAGGGGTGGAGTATATATGGACTAAATAATCTGAGGAAATATTTAATAATCTCAAGAAGAGGATAATCACTCCACCTATACTCACATTACCATCAAGTGGAGAAGGTTTTGCAATATACATCGATACTTAGAAGAAATTATTGGGTTGTGTACTCATCCATAATGAAACATTGATAGTCTATTCCTTAAAAAATTTGAATATCCATGAGAAAAACTACCCGACACATGATCTAGAGTTTACAACTATGATATTTTCCTTAAAAATATGGCCGCAGTATCTCTATGGTGGGAAGTTTGACATATATACCGATCATAAGAGTCTTAATTATATATTAACATAAAAGGAGATATACATGTTCAAAAGAATATGGTTAGATATAATCAAGGATTAAAATTTCTATATTCAATACCATACAAGAAAGGTGAAAAAGGGAATCTGATTCTCTTATTAGAAAATAACCTACTACTCTATCCATCATTCAGATTTAAAAATACCCTATCTTTATTAATATAAAAAGAATGGATTTGGAAATTATAATGGAAGGTAATAAATACTACCTTTCCCAAATTATTTCCCAATTATATATTCAATATAAGATCAAGGAGGCACAAAGGGATGATCTGAAGCTACAAAAGAACATGAAAGTAGTAAAGGAAGGAAAGATACATGAGTTGAACATTGATGATGATGGTGTGATTAGGTTTGGAATGAGGCTTTGTGTGCCTTTATCACCTGAGCTAAATAAGGATTTATTGAATAATCCACATATCTCACCTTTCTCTATCCATCTTATATTTACCAAGATGTATCATGATCTTCGAGAGCACTTATGGTGGGACAACTTGAATAAGGATATTGTAGATTATATCTCATGGGGTTTGGTATGTCGGTAAATTAAAGTTGAGAAAAAAAGTCTAAAGGGGTAATGTAACCGTTGCTTATTCCCACATGTAAATGGTAGAATGTCACTATGGTCTTCATCATTGGTCTCTCAAAGACATCAAAAGGAAACAATGCATTGTAAGTTATGGTGGATCACCTCACCAAGACTGCCCACTTCATTATTATTCAAGAATATTTCTCTCTTGAAAAAAATTTCTAGGATATATGTGAAGTGGTGAGGTTGCATGGGTTTACACTTTCGATCATATATGACTGTGATCCAAGGTTTACTTCTAAATTCAAGATAATCATTCAACATTCTCTGAATACTAAATTGAATCTTAGTAAGGCTTATCACCCCTAAACTGATGGAAAATATAAATGGACTATTAAGAAACTAGAGGAAATACTAAGATCCTATTAAATGGAATTCAAATGTTGATGGGATCAAAATCTCCCCTTAGTTGAGTTTTCATACAACAATATATTCCACTCAGGTATTCAAATACCTTGATATGAAGTTCTATATGAGAAGCTATGTATAACTCTAACTTGTTGGGAAGAAGTTAGAGAATAAAATATACTTGGACTTAACCATGTGAAAGAGCTGAAAGATATGGTTCAAGACATCCAACAACATATAAAAGATTCTCAAAGTTAGAAAAAGAGCTATGCTGACAACTACCGAAGGGAATTGGAGTTTGAAGTTGCCGACAAATTTTTCCTTAGAATATCACCATTTAAGAGAGTCATGTGGTTTGTAAAGAAAGGGAGTCTTATCCCTAGGTACATTTTCCCCTTTTATATCCTTGATATCAGAGGATTAGTGTCCTATAGACTTTCACTTCCACCAAATATAGATCAATTTCTTGATGTGTTTCACGTATATCTTCTAAGGAAGTACATACCTAAAACCCCACATGTACTGAATCTGGAGGTGGTACAACTAGAGAATAAACTCTCTTATTAAGATCATATGGTGAAGATCTTATACTATAGAGACAAATTTGAATGTAATGATAAAACTAACCATGTTAAATTGTTGTGGAGGAACCATAAGTATGAATATGTTACATGGGAACCATAGGAAAAAATGAAATAGAAGTACCCTCACCTATTATCAACTGAGAATATGATTTAAAATTTCATGGATGAAATTTATAAATGGGGTAAGAATTTAACAACCCATAGTTTATAAATTATATTTGTCTCTTGAAATAAAAATGTGTTATAATATACTATATAGTATTATACACATAAAGAAACTGAAAAAAATTATTTCATTAATAAATACTGTTACATTAATCAAAAATGAAACCAATGAAAATTCCAAATATTAAAATTGGAAAAAAAATATAAAATAGAAAATCTAAATGGGAAAATATGGATTGCCCTGATCTACTAGAATCATCTCCCCTGCTGCCAACACTATAGAGAAAAAACAAAAATTTGAAAACCAAACAACATCTTAGAAAATGAAAATATATAACCTTGGGAGGAATTATAGTGAATATTGAGTGAAATAACAAAGTGGTATTTATAGGAAGTAATATGACTATTGGAATAGTAATGTGATCATTTTAATTGTAATGTGATCATTGAATTATTAATATGATTATTGGGAATAGTAACTTAACTATTGGGAATAGTAACTTGACCATTAGAATAGTAATTTTACATAAAAATAATAAAATTTGATATAAATAATATTTATCATGATTAATTTAAGTAAATATAAATATTATAATTCCAAAAAATAAATATCATGATTAAAAAATCAAAGAAAATATAAGCATGTTTTTAATAAACTTTATTTTAAATTATTTAGTAAAAATAATATTTTTTATAATAAAAAATAAAAAACCTATGTTAGAAATTTATTTTGATAAAATTAATAATATTTTTTAAATCATCAGGTTGAAATTTTCCAAGAGTGATTTTTTTGTAATTTTCTGAAATACTTCAATTTTCAGGTAAATAGTAAAAATATAGTTTTTCTCATAATCAGTGTATCTTAAATTACATAATTCATGATATAATAATGATGTAATCATTTCAATAAGTTTATTTTAAAAAAAATTAATTTCATAAATTATTCATTAAAATAAAATAAACTTAAATTCCAAACCCAAAAAGTATTTTCCAAAACCTAAAGTCAAAAGTGATCCCTTAAAATAAAAAAAAAATCTTTCGGATTTAATTTTTAATAAACTAATGAATTAGAATTATAAAGAGGTTTAAAGTCTTAAAATATATTATATTATATATATATATATATATATATATGATTTATATTCTCAAAAATTAACTATTAGAATTTTTACCTTTGATATAATATTTTATTCTAAAAATACCTCTCTCCTTAAGTATAAATAACCCCTCTCCATCCCCTTCGAAAACCACTCCTACCTCAATTGAAAAGAAAAATGTTATACTAAAATAATCTCTATCATTCCCCTTATAATACCTAGGTACATTATGGAGTAATCCAATTCCAAGCATTAATGGATTTTTAGTGTCGTATAAGCGATGCTACACTGAGGATTAAATAATTTTTTATCAACTCTTATTATTTTTTCTTATCTTTATTTTTTCACAAATACTTTAAAAACCCAACCTTATAAGATTAATTAGGTAGTAATTTAACATTATATTAATTATTCTAACCTGTTTTAATTATCATATTTACTATATATATAAATTTCAAACTTCCCTTTCCCTCTCTCCCGACAATGTCCCATCAAAGGTTGATTAACCATATATGGAGTCATTATCATGTCAAAACTTATATCCATAATCATGGATGGATATTATGAATTATATATAATATATAAACATGTAATTATAGGTATTATAATCTTATTAAATTAATTCTACTCATGTATAATAACTTTGAACAAAATTAATGAAATTGAAACAAAATGGGTAAATTTAATGAAAACATGATATCAAAAAAATCACGTTTAAAAAAAAGTGTTATAATATATAATCCAATAATTGTAATGGATAAATAGGGGAAAAATTAACATAATTAAATTATGGAACTATGTTTAAATCATATTAATTTTATTATTCATGAGTTGAAAAAGTGATGAAATAAAGTGGGAATTAAGGTAAGGGGATTCTTGAACCCAACTCCTTTTCTTTGGTTTATCCCTATTTCATGACATATTAAGTGTTTTTATTACTCTAATTTCCCTTAAACATAATTTCATTATTATTATCTTTTATTTTTGGGGATATACATGTTTCCACCTTGATTTTTAATCCAAATACAATGATTTTCCAAAAATACTTTTCTTTCCCAAACACTCTTAACTCCTCTTGAATTGTTTATTATTCGCTCAAGATTGATGATGTTTATACCAAATGTGTTTTCCCTTATTAATTTGGGAAACACAAAAGTTAATTCATGAAATTAATCTTTATAAATTTCTTATTAAACCCATTCCATTTCATGGGTTTTTTTCATGACTATGATTGTTATACATTCTATGTGGTATGCATGATTATGTAAATATTATCATGTTATGGGAAGGCTTGGAATTATATATCTCTCTAATGAATTGGGTAATGTGATTTACCTAATGAGATAATGTGTATTATGTGTGAACATGATTTTATGTTTATTCACAATCATGATGTTATGATTATGCACATATATTATGCGTGAACATGATGATAACTTTGTTTACAACTATGTGTGGTATTTGACTGTTATGACATGATGTTTCATTTTTATGCGTCACCACATTCCATGAATTTATCAAATGTTTTCCTCATTATTATGATGATGATCCTATTCATATGATGTGATTATGATGATTATTATCACCCATGTTGTATTGATTCATGACCCTTATTCCTCCTCTTACTAGGATTTTAGCTCACACCTTTCTTAAATATACATCCTCATCTAACTATATGTACTAAGGATAATTTGAGATTTTAAGAGGATAAATACGGATTTTTTTAATTAAATTTTTAATTTTTATTATGTAAAAGTGATGTATGATCCTAATTTTCCCAAGATATTAAACCTTTTTATCCTTCAATGTATAACTATTATGTTGTTTATCTTTAAAATAATGTAATAGTCATGTAAGGAAAGCAGGGTCGCTATAAATAGCACTGATAAAGGACCCCCTTAATCGAAACTTGCTTAGTTCTAATGAAGAATTATTTAATTAGTTCTATTTTTAATAATGATAAAATATATTGTATTTTAAATTTGATTACAAAATCAGAACTTTTTTAGCACTCTTGAAAGTTATTTCTAGCACTATTAAAGTTTATATATACAATAGTGAGGAATCAGTGTCGACAAGGGTGACATCAGAACAAATGAATGGAAGTGATGTCATCGATAGGAGAGACCATAGGAATTGGCATGGGTGATATAGATAGGACCATGGAGAATGGTGATAGGGGAACATATTGTGTTTTCCCACTTTTTTGGGTATACCAGTAAGAAGAAAATAGTGGGGTTAAGATTTCTAATTTATATTATATTATGGTCTTTCTTTTTTTTAAATATTTTATATATATTAATTTATGAACTATATATTATGGTTTTAAAAATAAATATTTATATATAATCCATCCTGTGCTTTTAGAATATATGACTAATTTTTTTAATAAAACGTATATATATATATATTAATCTATTAATTATATAAGATAGTTATAAAAAGGAACTATAGTCTCGTAAGTGACTCCATCAAGCATTATTACTTCATTAAAATATAAACTTTTTTAATAAAAACCCCTAAACAACATGGATCCTGAGGTTCCTTAACAATATAAAGTCGTCTCCATGCATGAACCTCCCCACCAACCATTTCATCCATTTCCCAGTCAAACTAGCCATTATCATTCCTCCCCATGAAAAAATTGGAAGTATTCCCACAAAATCCACTGATTACACAACCCCTCCCACCCCTTAATAGATTTATTCTTTAACCATTTTTCTGTCTTCTAGATCAGTGATGTTAGAAAAATCAATCAACTTGATAGGATCAATAACCCCCCCCCCCCCCCACGGGTGCAGAAAACTATTGCTTCCTCCATGAACACCTATAGATGCAACAACCTAAAAATGGTCAAGGACCCATTCCCAGCCACCAGATCTCCCACTCTTATTGCTCATTATCCATTATTTCAATCAACATGGGCTTTATCTCCTTCCTGTCACTCTATGGTTACTTCATCCATATCACCTCCCAAGGGAAGGACATCATCGTCTAGCAGAAACTAAACGGTTACCACTTCGCTAGGTTCGGCCAAGGCGAGGGCTCAGGGTAAGTACCTCGCATCACTAGACAACTATTTCTTCACCGCCAACCAGGATGGCCAAATATGGGTTAGGATATGAAATCCCCCCTAAATAAATTGTGTTATCATAATTTTAACTTAGTCTCAGTAACCAGGGTTTGACTTTTTAAAATACCTTTGTTGAAATCCCACATCATAAAAAGGATTAATAATTTTTATGCTTTATAAGTAAGAAAAGGGAATTATAAAGGTCATCTAAAGTTACATATACTAGGTTTCCAAGTATTATGACATAAGATAGAAGTGAAAACATAGATATAGAAGAGAAAATTAACTCCCAAGGACCGATAGAGAGTGATAGAGTACATGGTTGTAAGAAATTTAACCACCACATGAATGGACCGAAGGCCTTATTTTTTTATTGATTTTTGATAACCCCCCTTTAAAATGATGAGGGGGAACCCTTACAAGGCCTGTAGTCTTAGATATTACATGAACTATAGGTCTTAGGAAATATTCAAACTATAACTACATGGAACTGCTCCTCCCCAGCTTCTTTATCGTGATGTTAGCTCTCCACCTTCGCACGACTTGTTCAGATAGGCTTCCCATGCATTCATAGGCTGATCCGGATGGAAATTTCATACCCTCTCTTTCTAAAAAAATATGCTTAGCTTCTGCCCTGGTGAATGCGCCTGCTCTGAATCCTCGTATGGAGTCTTCTCCTTATAGAGTTTGTCTGGTCATTAAGCACAATTTCAGGTGGCTCGAAGGCCTTAAGGTTTCCCTAAGGCCTTGAGGTGGCCCAAAGGCCTTGAGGTGGCCTGAAATCCTTACAGGTCCGAAGGCCTTGGGTGGCCTGAAGGCCTTAAATGACCCGAGGCCCAAATCGGTGGCCCGAAATCCCAAATGGATGAATAGTTACGACTGCTATAGTACCGAACAATATCTGCTACAATACCTGCTACAGTACTACCCAACCCTACTATAGTAACTCTAAAATATGTCTCTACCCGCTTTTGAACTTGGGTCTCTTGGATTAACTTTACCAAGTCCTCACCAACTGGGCTGAGGATCATGTTCCCACCACAAAATCATAAAATTGTTAAGGGTTTAAAGTCCACTTACACTAAACAAAAATCATCTATTAGTGGTGGTTTTTTAGCAGTATTTTAAGGAACCATTACTAAAAAATTTGACAAAACTTAACAGTGGTTTCTAAATTACCACTGCTAAATATTTTACATTTTTTAAGACCCTTCTTCCTTGAAACTCCCCCTCCCCTGAAACCCACCCCCACACTCCCCCACCCCCGATCCCCTTAAGCCCCATAAGTATGATCCCTAACCACCAACATTCTCCTCTAAGCCATTTTCATTGGACCCCTTATCCCCCTTCTCCCTCGAATCATATCCCTCGTCATCAGCCCCCATTCTTCCTCGAGCCCCCAAGCTTGAGCCTAAGTCGTCTTCAACTCTCTCTCCCAAACCGTTTTCACCACTACTTCCCCTCATCATCACCTCACCTTTGCTTCCCCTCATCACTACCCCTTCCCTCTCATTGTCACCCCTTCCCCCTCCATCATAGATTCTTAACCCATGGAAAAATCCAAACACTTCTTCCCTCTAACTAGATCTAATCTTTATATTAGAAGCTAGATCTACTTTACCACCTCTCTCCAAGAACCTTGAAGCATGCCTAAATCCATGAACCCTTATCTCACTATGAGTGTGAAGCCTCCAATTTCTATCTCACCATGAAGTGGTCACTCCCCCTCCACTTATTGTGAAGTCACATCACCTATATCCTAGATCTATCATTGATCCCCACTCAAGCTAGTATATTAATCAAATCCCATAATTTTTCATTTTTCATTCATCACTGAAGTTAATCTAATTTCTCTCTTTATTTAAATCATCACAAACCACCATAATATAGTGATAATATCAATGTTTTTTTGTTATTTGTTTATAATTTTATTCCATTAATCATTTCATATTCATTTATTTTCAATAAATTATGGTTTTTATATATAAAAAAGTATATTTTTATTGTTTGGTTGAGGGAGGTTGTCTATTGTTTGAGGCTCTAATACATGATTTGTTTGGTTGTGGGTGGAAACATATTGAAGAATTGAATTGTTTCTCAAACACTACTTTAGGTGCTTGTTAGTATAGAATTTATGTTGAGAAATTTATTGCATTTTACTACTTAAGTAATGATTGAAGTTCTGTAGAAAATGTTGTTTAGTGTTTTTTAAATTTTTATTAAATGTTTTGTTACTTTTGTTGAGGGAATGTGATGAATATCATAGGTGTCACTGATCACATAACCCATCAAAATCCTAACCCAGTTTTGGGTGTTCTATTTGATGATTCTTGGTTTATAAGGTTCATGAGCCCGATTGAGGCCAATCCCTGCTATGATAATTGAATTCGATGAATTTACATTAATTTTATGTTGTTTTTTGTTTTTTATTCTGTTTTAGATCGATTTTAATTAGTTTTTCATTAATTTTTAGGTCCCACTTTGTTCTCTAGGGTGTCTTGGACCTTATTGAGGTGGGATAGTGCCACCATTTTCTAATATAGTGAGTTTTAGGTAAGTGGCCCTTTGTTTTGGGCCTTTAAATTTTAGAACATTGCTTGATTGTATTTTTGATACTTTGTTTAAATATCAAATTATAAAAATAATTATGTTCAAAAGTTATTTGATGTATAAATCAAGTTTCACTTGATTTCTACTTTAGTTCTAATGTTTTTCTCTAATTTAAAGTTTGTTAAAATCCTAATTCAATTATTTTTGAACACCAAATGTTTTGTAAATGCCCAAAAAACCTTTAATTAATAATTTAAAATGTTTTAAGTGGGGTTTTGGTTTTAAAAGTGGGGTTATATCTTGGTCTATACATGTTTATTAAATTTATATGTTTATAAAATTTCTTTTGAGATACATATATATATATGTGTGTGTGTGTGTGTGTGTGTGTGTGTGTATTAGTTCTACACATATACATAAGTATACATATATGTGTTTGTGTGTACAAATTCACTTGAGAAAATGTGAATTTGTGAAATATGATATATGTATATACATAAATGTGTAAATGTATATGGGTGTAATAATATAAAAAATGACTTTTAGCCTTAAGATTGATTCTTTTTTTGTTTTAAAATGATTATATGTATTGGAAAGAGTCTTTTTCATTTAATTATTAATGAAATATTTTATTTTATTGGTTGCTTTTGTTTGTTAAACCTTATGAGAAACCTAGGGTTCTTGGGTAAGCAAACCTAGACAGGAAGAGGCCCTCCACCACTAGAAATTTCAGTAAAGTATTATGTGACACCCTATCTAGATAGATAAGTGTTATAACTCCAAATCCACTATAAATACTTGGATTTTTTTAGGTAAATTTCTTTTTTTAATTATATAGAATTATTACAAGTCTGTGAAAATTGACGGCACGTGATTTCGAGGCACAGTGTGCCCAGAATAAATTTATGAACATTTTTTTAGGAACGTTCAATAAACACGTGGGTGTCATTTTCTATATTTTGAACTGGTGATCAGATTTAAAATCTGAGGGCACTTTTGAATCCATAGTGTCGAGATTCGCTTAAGTGAGGCTTCACTTTGACCGTAGAAGATCAGGAGAAAAGGATAGTTTTTGGACATTTAAAATAATAATAAAATAAAAATATTATTTTATTTCTCTTTTTCTTTTCCTCCAATAGATGAGCGATAGTGGAGGGACCAAAGACATGTCAAGCCATTAAATGTCTTGACTCCCCTTTATTTTTGTAATTGTACCATTGGAATTTGGAAGGTTCAGTAATTAAATGAACCTCATTAATTCCACATGTGTTACTCACCCTTCTCTTCTCCTGTTTATATGAAGCTTAGGGAGGGGTGTTTACATGGATTCACCAAATGAAGAAGATCTGGAAAAGTACCATGACACCAACCACATAGAGGACGAGACCGGTTTTAGCGAGCAGTGACGAGCACCACCAAATCAAGAACCAACAACAACGACGAAGGAATTTCTGTCAATCTTCATCAGTGGATATCTTATCCAGGTAGGGATTTATCTTGTTTAAATTTAAAGAGCTATTGAATCGTTATCCTCTTCCTTGTTAAGATGCTAATGCGGATGGCATGGGCCAAACGAACAAGGCCTGGTCCCTCTGCCACTTGTTTATCGTTGCGTTCTTCGCAGGCAAACTTTTGGGTTGGATAGAACCAAAATCTGAGGGTCGGGCAGTGAAGGGGACGATCCAGGAAATACATAGGTGTGATCGGATGGAAAAATGGAATACTGGAGCTCACCCAGTAGCCCGTGGAAGACTGCCAGAGCGGCACCAGCGCAGCGGCACCGCCGACCCGTGCCGGCAAGCGATGGTGGAGGCCGGCACTGACAGGACACAATGGAGATGGCGCACCGTCGCGCGCTACATGAGGAGGCCGCGGCACTAGGCTATGGAAGTTTGCAGAGCAGCTGGAACCGGAAGGCCATGGAGGTGGTGCGGTGCACCATCACATGCCGCTGGATGAGAAGGTCATAGCTTTTCAGTCGCGGTGGTCGAGCAGGGTGGCTAGCACCAGCTGACCGTGGAGGCGGAGAGGCGTATTGTTGTGCACCACTAAATATGGTTGTGGCTCGAAGCTACGATGGAAAAAGAAAGACCCGCCCCAGCAGATCCCGCGGTGACCTGGTGGCGCCACGTGGCACCGCTGCTCCAATTCCAAACAGCTGTTCCGTTCGTAAACAAAATAGAAAATGCCTACTTCCCATGCCAGCTAGGGCGGGCCCCGTGCCTCTAGCGGACTAAGTCTCACCCCCCTACGGGCTGGGTTGGTCCCTCCTGTGGGCTAGGTTGCGCCTCCCTTGTGGGCCGAGGTAAACCCTAATACACTGGTGGGTAACCCACTACCTAGCCCAGTTGGAGGGTAAACCCGGAACAAGTCTAATAACTCTGCATTGCCCGTGTCATCACTGGGTGTCACTATCATCGCTACCGTGCGTTGGTTCGTAGTGCGTCAAAGGAACCTCCAATCAAATCCCTTTCATGTTTCCACATTTAATGATATCTCGAATGAGGCTCCACATGCCCAAATATATTACACCATTGCAATCCTCACGGAAAGGCACACGAGATAGACTATTTACTCGATTGAAACGGACTCCCGACGAAAAAGATAGTCAACATCGATTTATGCTCATACGGCATATCGTGGGGCCCACACCTCAGTCTTGAAAAAGGTCGGGTGAACTATGCCATCATGATTCTCTCGGAAAAACACACCAAATCGACTATTCATTTGTCCTGAACAGACGTCTGATGAAAAAGTCACAAACGCTGCACACAGCTTAAAAGACGCCTCCTGGGGACCACGCCTCAACTCCAGCTTCAACTCCTGAAACCACCATGGACTACTTTGTCACAACACCAGGGTCACAACACCATTTATGGATCATAAAACGGACTTCGTATGTGCTCGCACCATCTGAAACAAGAATCCCGGTGAGGTGCTAAGTAACACTTAATGGGCGTGTCGCGCCACCTAGCCCTCGTCTTAGGAATTAAAAATTCCCGAGACCATCTCAAAACCTCCGTCTCGATCTGAGGATCATGTCACCGTAGATGGAACACAAATCTGAAACTCGGTTTGCAAGTTAGAGTCATTTTAACTCCAACGGACAGAGACGGGGTGGGCCGGACCGGTTCGGCTGGTCCACCCCTTTTAGACCGGCGGTCCGCAGCTCGGACCACCCGGTCCGCCGTGGCCCGCGGTTCACTGCACGGGCCACACCATTTCACCCGGATCAGGTTAAGATGGTCCAGATCTTTTCCACGAGACCCACATTTCACGGGTCTCGGTCTGCTCCCGGGGTCGCGCCGACTATAGTCTCGCGCCGCCCGCCGACCGGCAAAGCCGGCCTGCACGCCCTCCCCCGCGGCCCGGACCACCGGGTCGCCATCCCGCTCACCCGCGCTGACCTCCGAGGAGCTGCGCCGCTTCCTGGGGAGCCCACGCCACTGCCTGGGGAGCCCGCTCAACCGTTGTCGCCCACCGGACCACCGCGTGGAGCCGCCGGACCGCCCTGGAACCACCGGAAAACAGGGGTTTTGGCCGGAAAACTTCCCGGGGCCACCCTCGACGCCTAGGGACTTAGATTTTTTATCCGAAAAGAGCGTTGGAAAGCTAGGATCGAAACCTAAGCATCTATGTCCTTAACTTGACAATTAAACAGCATTTCAATTCTATAATTTGAGTTCGAAGAAGTTGCATAAATTTAAAATGAAAGCGCAATGATCCTACCTCGTAGGGCGTAGCCAGTCGCTTCACAAATGATCCACTGGAACCACAACCACCTTGGAGAGGTGGGGAGAGGAGCTTGAAGAAGTTGGATCCTTTTTTAGGATAGCTTATACCAGGGATATTGTAAGGGGGAAGAAGGAGGGGGTGGATGTGTTTAAGTAGGGAAAAATTAATTAAAATTTAATTCATTTTAAACACCCACGAGTAGGCCCGTACCCGAACTCTCGACGGGGTCAAGGTTAAGCCGCTCCAAGGGTAAAATCCACGTTATGAGCACAACGGTGGTCTCAGAATTTTAATCTGATCATCTGTTCAGAAGTTATAAAGTTCACATCTAAGGCCGCTAAATTGCGAAAATGCCCCTGGTGGCTTTTGCACAGAAGGGTCGTGCCCGCGAACGTTGAACCCCTCTTAGGGTAAACGGCACGCTCTGAACTCAACGATGACCTCTGTTTTCCATTATGAGCTACCATTTAAGAGTTATTACATTTATTTGTCATGCCTAGTGTGAACGCACTTTAAATTTAATTCTAGCCACACCAGGGCTCGGAATCGCACACCGTCTGAACGTCCTACTATGGAATATCATCAAGAAAATTTCAAAGTCTCACAGGCTTAAAACCCGAGTTCTTACATCTTTTCCTCCTTCATGTTTTTTGTCCCCGAAAAACAAAACTACAAAAACAACTCCAGATACTGAGCCTGCATCTGGCTCTCTCGTTTCCAGGTGCTCTCCTGCACCCTCCCATGCTGCCATAATACTCAAACCAAAGGAATGGTCCATCCACGCAGAGTCTTCTCCTGCCAGTCCCCAATTTCCACTGGATTCTCCGATAAGGTTTCTCCATCCTCAATGTCCATATCTCCCCAGTCGATTACATGCATTGGGTCATGCACGTATTTCCTCAGCTACGACACGTGGAAGACGTCATGCACCTTCTCCAGCTGTGGGGGTAGAGCAAGATGGTAGGCAACCTCACCAACCCTTCGCGTGATCTCAAAAGGCCTGATGAACCTCGGGGATAGATCCCCCCCACCCCGGCTGAACCTCCATGTTTCACGCCATAGGGAGACTCTCAAAAAGACATGGTCCCCCTACTCGAACTCCAAAGGCCTACGACGACGGTCTGTATAGGACTTTTGTCTGCTCTGAGCCGTCCTATTTTTCTCAGGAATGACCTTCACCTTCTCTGTCATCGCCCAAACCAACTCTGGCCCCACGAGGGAGGTCTGCCCAACCTCTGTCCATCACAACGATGACCTACAGGATCTCCCGTATAGGGCCTCAAAAAATTTCATGCCGATAGTAGAGTGGTAACTATTGTTATAAACAAACTCCACCAAGGTCATGTGATCCTCTCAGCTTAGGCCAAAGTCTAACATGCACTCCCTGAGCATATCCTCCAACCTCTGGATAGTGCGCTCGGTCTGCCTGTCCGTCTGGGGGTGAAAAGTTGTACTCATCCGCGGTTGAGTCCTGAATTCCTCATGTAGGCCTCACCATAATCGTGATGTAAACTGTGCGTCACGGTCGGAGACGATCGTCGAGGGTACTCCATGAAGGCAGATGATCTCCCGAATGTACAGCTACCCTAGACTCTCCACCAAGCTCTGATCCCTTATGGCAAGGAAGTGCGCCGACTTCGTGAGTCGGTCCACTATCACCCAAATGGAATCATGGCCCTTCACTGTGCTTGGAAACCCTATGATGAAGTCCATAGATACGCCATCCCACTTCCACTATGGGATATCAAGGGGCTGCAACAACCTTGTCAGAACCTGATGCTCTGCCTTCACCTGCGGACAAGTAAGACATCGAGAAACGAACTCAGCTACGCTATGCTTCATGCCAGACCACCAAAATTGTCGTTGAAGGTCTCTGTACACTTTCCCCACACCGAGATGTATAGGAAACGGAGAAGTGTGGAATTCCCACATCACCTCCTCCCGTATCTCCTCTGGTACTACAGCTCACCCTTGGAACAGGATCTTGTGATTCGCTCCTTCAGAATACCCATTGGGTGCGTCACCAGTCGATATCTGATCATGCAGTACCTCACTGTTGACATCCCCCAGCTGCAACTCTCTCACATGCTCAAGGAGTGAAGGAGTCAACATCATTGACTATAGAAAATCCATACCCTCCTGCTCCACCAAGGTCAGGTGTAGGGAATCCAACTGCTCTGAAGCTTCCCACACTAGACAAGCCTGGGATTTCCTACTAAGGGCATCTGCTACTACGTTTCCCTTCCCTAGAGTGTAGACTATCTTGAAATCATAGTCCTAAAGAAACACCAGCCAGCGCATCTGCCTTAGATTCAAATCTCTCTAAGTGAATATGTACTTGAGTCTCTTGTGGTCTGAGTAGACCAAAAAATGATCACTCAGAAGGTAGTGTCTCTATAACCTCAAGGAAAAGACCACCGCTTCCAGCTCCAAATCATGAGTCGCATAATTCTGCTCATGGGCCTCAACTTCCTTGACCCATATGCAATCACTTCCCACTTCTGAATTAGAACGCACCCGAGCCCAGCTTCTGAAGCATCGTAGTATACCACAAACTCAATGCCCTCCTCTGGCAGCCTCAACACTAGAGAACTAGTTAGCCTCTGACTCAACTCCTCAAAGGCCTTCTGGAAATGATCAGTCTAGGTGAACAGTCGTCCCTTCTGCATCAATGTGGTCAAAGGGGTGGAAATCCTAGAGAAGTCTTCCACGAACCTCCTGTAGTAGCCTGCCAAGCCAAGGAAGCTCCGCACCTCAGACACATTTTTGGGTGGATCCCAAGCAAGAATTGCCTCTATCTTTGCGGGATATATGGATAAACCCTGTTCTGAAATGACATGCCTCAGAAAGTGAACCTCATGAATCTAGAACTGACACTTCGAGAGCTTCCCATACAGCTAATGATCCTGAAGTAAGTCTAGGACCATCCTCAAATGCTTTGTGTGCTCCTCCTCCGTCGCAGAGTAGATGAGTATGTCGTTAATAAAGACAACAACAAATCGGTCTAAGTACGGCTAGAAGATCTGGTTCATCAAATCCATGAAAATGGAGAGGGCATTCGTCACGCCAAAGGGCATCACCAGAAACTCATAATTCCCATAATGATAATGGAAATCCAACTTCGGGATGTCATCCTCACGAACCCACAACTGGTGGTAGCCAGATCGAAGATCAATATTGGAGAACTAATTCACACCTCTCAACTAGTCGAAGAGGTCATCAATCTTTGGAAAAGGGTACTTGTTATTTATCGTGGCCTGATTTAGGAGACGATAATCTATATAAAGTCGCAGACTCCCATCTTCCTTTTTCACAAACAAAACCAGAGTTGCCCAGGGGGACACACTAGGTCTGATGAATCCCTTATCATGAAGGTCCTCCAACTGAATTCATAGCTTCTTAAGCTCTTTGGGTACCATCCGATATGATGCACATGATATCAGGGTAGTCCCCGACTGCAAGTCAATGCAGAACTCCATCTCTTGCCTTATAGGTAGTCCCTGGACATCCTCGGGAAAAAACATCCATATAGTCCTCTACAATGGTAGGGATCTAGGTGCCTATAGCATCTGTTGCTCCGAGAGATATGCTTTCCAACTAGTGAGAAATATTCAATGATCTCCTGCTCAGAGTACCCATCTTCTCTGCCATGAGGCCTCGTTCACTGAGGATGGTGAACCTCGTCCCATCAAAATGCACACATCTGACTCGTTTGTGCTGACATTCAATCTGGGCACGAACCATAGAAAGCCAATACATTCCCAGGATGATGTCATAAGGTTACATAATTATGACCAGTAGGACCCACGTGAAACTCTCTCCTCTAAACGACAGTTCTCACTATCTGTAAACAAAGGTCTCTAACGAGGCACCTCCCATAGGAACCTCAAGGCTAAGCGTAGGTGTCAGCACCTCTAATGGGAGATCCAACTCCCATACCAAGAGCAGTGATATAAAAGAGTGGTTGGAGCCTATGTCTACTAGTACTGAAGCAATCATAGAGTAAACACAAAGTGTACCTCGGACCATCTCATGTGCTGGGGGTCACGAACACCCATAGCCTGAAGCTGCCTGCAGCCCCTACTGCCAGCTCCCTGAGACAGGCGTGGGCTACCCAATGGTGTCAGTGAAAGGACCTCTAAATACCATCCCCCAACTCTAGGTCCTACAGCTCTGCCTGCTCCGCCTCCCTGAGGAAAACTCTATCCTCGCCTGGGAGATCCCTAGTCACGGCGCTGCCTCTGCCGCTGCGGTGTGCCCACTTCCTACCACGGCTGCTCGGTATGCCTGGTTGGGCAGTCCCATGCTAGGTGACCCTCTCTGTCACAAGCATAGCACTGGATCTCTCCTAACTTACCCAGTACTCTACGGCGCCACTGTGGTGTACGACCCTGCCCCTGAGTCTTCTCACAGAAGGGTCTCCTCGACTGAGGCCCTGCTCTATTCTGCTTACCAGTTACCAAAGACTCTGCTCTAAAGTGGCCACTGATATTCCTTACCAGCTGGCATCCCTCATCCAGGAATCTCTCTATCACGAGCACCCACTCTATCACTCTGTCATAAGTAGGGATGCACAGGGGCACTACAGAAGCATGGATCTCCCTGTGAAGATCCTGCTCAAACTTCCACGCCCTAAAGTAACTATCACGGATCATATCCTAGGAGTAGCATGTCAGGTCGATAAACTGGGATGAGTAATGTGCCATGGTAATCCCCCCTACTTTATTTTTAGAAGCTTCTGAATTTGAATGGAGTGTAAACAAGAGGGGGATTACTCCTCCTGGAAGAGCTGTTGGAAGCTATCCCACGTGAGAGACGACTCATCGTGGGTCTGCATAACCAACCCCCACCAACGCCCGGTCATCCTGAGGAAGATACTGGCAGCTAGGGCTACCATCTGGTCCGTTGGTGTCTGTACTAGCCTGAAAAGTTGGTCCACGTACTCTAGCCAGTCTTCCGCTGCCTGGGGATTCGGGTCCCCGTAGAGCTTCTGCGGCCGCTGATGCTGGAAGTCTTAGATCACACTCAGACTGCACTCAACATTGGTCTGTGTTGCCGGTACTAACCGCCGCTCTCCAGATGAAGGGGCTACTGCTAAACCACCGGTTGTAAGGGGATCATGTGAGAGTCCCTGAACTGACGCCTTGTCGCTCGATAAGTCGTCATCACGAACTGGAGAGGGTAACCTGGATGGTTGTTGTCGTGGGGGCATCTGGAAAATTATCAAGGATTACCATGATCAGATGATCATATATATATAATAGTAATCACAAAAGGGAGATGACTTAAATAGGACAGTCAAAGACTCAATCCTGCCGAATGCATGTTCCAAAGTTCCCTGCAACAAATGTCTCAGCGTGCCGAGTCGACAAGCGGGTTATCAGGGTCCTGGTGAATGGATATGTTGGTCGCTCGTACCATCACTAGACTCCTTGGCCTAAGAGACGCTCTCGAGACACGTCGACACTATTTCCCTAAATCCCAACCAATTCCTTTTTAGGGACGTCTGAACAAAACCCCAAGGAACAAACCATCCTCTGATACCACTTTGTCATGACCCGGCCCTACCGGTCTCGAGCTGAAACTACCCCAAGCCCACCTCCATAGGCCAGGGTCTGGCAACAAGTGCCGAAGGCATAACAATCTCGGGGGGTGGGGGGGTTTCTTAAGTACCTTTACCCACACACACAACCCACTCAATGCAGAAGTGCAGAGTAAAAAAGGAAACCAAAGTACGGACTACAATATCCCAACTAAAAAGCATGCATCGACCTCTAAAAATAGAACAAGTAAAGTGCTGAAAAGTAGACTGAAAAGTAAACTAAAAAGTAAAGGGGAAAAACACACTCCCAACTAGAAAGGTGCCACAACCTGGAAATAGGTAACGATAGTAAATAGCTGGTGTGTCTCACACCTGAAATTCCTATTATGACCATTGAACACAGCCCAAGCTCTTGTGTCCTCTACGCTCCTCTGTAGTCTCGATCGACCTGTCCGTCATCTGCAAGGGCACACCAAGTGCGGGCAAAGCCCAAGCAGGGGTGAGTATCAAGATACTCAGTAGGATGCCCCAAAATCTCAAGGGAGCAACAAGGGAGGTACTAAAATGGTGAGCAGTAAACTGAACAAGGAATATTATAAGAGTATAATAGAGAGAGTGTAGCTCAACACAATGAAAGAAAGGAAGTAGACTCATCCAACCAAGAGGATCTAGACACAGAAAGCACGTGGCATACCCCACACGTCTTCTCCTCTCTTAGAAGGGGAGTAACTAAACCTAGGGAGTGGGAACAAAATTAGGGTGTATATATATGTGCTCAACAAGAAACCCGAACGAGTGTGTAAGGGGATCTCCATCTCCAAGATCAGCTCAGGAAAATTCACCAACAGTTCTAAGGATATCTATCATTGATGCCCAAAAGTCTTGTATGCTAAAGATATCTCATCACTAAACCGTACAACCAAGGGTCCCACTCTGGTAATCATGGAGAAAAGTCACTGAATAGCCTCATAGAAAGGGCTAAGTCTGAAAAAAGTCATCGGGTGACCCACTGCCCAGCCCAGCTGGAGGGTAAACCCTAAGAGGTCGTCGGGTAACCCACTGCCCAGCCCCATTGGAGGGTAAACCCTAAGAGGTCATCGGGTAACCCACTGCCCAGCCCCGTTGGAGGGTAAACCCTAAGGTGAACGGGTAACCCAATGCCTAGTCCCGCTGGAGGGTGAACCCTAAGGTCAACGGGTAACCCACTGCCCATCCCCGTTGGAGGGTAAACCCTAATACACCAGTGGGTAACCCACTACCCAGCCCTGCATGAGGGTAAACCCAGAACTGGTCTGATAACTCCGCACTACCCGTGTCATCACTGGGTGTCACTAACATCGCTACCGTGCGTTGGTTTGGAGTGTGTCAAAGGAACCTCCAACCAACGCCCTTTCATGTTTTCACATTTAAAGAGATCTTGAATGAGGCTCTACATTCCCATATAGATTACACCATTGCAATCCTCACAGAAAAACATGCGATATAGACTATTTACTTGCTTGAAACAGACTCCTGGTGAAAAAGATAGTCAACACCGCTTTATTCCCATACGGCCTATCATGGGGCCCACACCTCAGTCTCGAAAAAGGTCGGGTGAACTACGCCATCGCGATGCTCTCAGAAAAACACTCCAAATCGACTATTCATTCATCCCAAAAAGACATCTGATGAAAAAGTCACAAACGCTGCACACAGCTTAAAAGACGGCCCATGGGGCCCATGCCTCAACTCCAGATTCAACACCTGAAACCACCCTGGACTACTTCGTCACAAATACAGAGTCACAATGCCACTAACGGTGCCTAAAATGGACTCTGAATGTGCCCATGAAATCCAAAACAAGAATCCCGACGAGGCGCTAAGTAACACTTAACGGGCGTGTCGCGCCACCGAGCCCTCATCTTGGGAATTAAAAATCCTCAAGATCATCTCAAAGCCTCCATATAGATCCGAGGATCGGGTCTCCATAGACGGAATGAAAATATGAAACTTGGTTTGCAAGTTAGAGGCGTTTTAATGCCAACGGACGGAGACTGGGTGGGCCGGACCGGTTTGGCCGGTCCACCCCTTTTAGACCGATGGCCCGTGGCTTGACTGCCCGATCCGCTGCGGCCCATGGTTCAACACTCAGGCGACACAGCTTCAACCGGACCAGCTTAATCCAGTCTGGCTCTTTTCCATGAGACCTGCATTTCACGGGTCTCGGTCTTCTCCTGGGGTTGCGATGACCCCAGTCTCACGTTGCACGCCGGCCGGCGAAGCTGACCAGCGTGCCCACCCCCATGGCCAGGACTGTCGGGCCGCTGTCCCGCTCGCCCGCGCTAACTACTGAGGAGTCACGCCACTGCCTGGGGAGTCTATGTCGCCACCTGGGGAGCCCACGCCGTCGTTGTCACCCACCGGACCGCCGCGCGGAGCCACTGGACCGCTCTGGAACCACCGGAAAATAGGGGTTTTGGCCAGAAAACTTCCCGGGGCCACCTCGGACGCCCCGGGACTCGGATTTTAGATACGAAAAGAGAGTTGGAAATCTTGGATCAAACCCTACGCATATATGGCCTTCAATTGACAATTAAACAGCATTTCAATGCTATAATTTGAGTTCGAAGAAGTTGTGAAAATTTAAAATGAAAGCGCAATGATCCTACCTCACAGGGCATAGCCCGTCGCTTTACAAACGATCCGTCGGAGCCGCAACCACCTTGGAGAGGTGGGGAGAGAATCTTAAAGAAGGTGGATCCTTTGTTGGGAGATATTCCACTAGGGAGATTGTAAGGGGGAAGAAGGAGGGGGTATATTTGTTTAAGTAGGGAAAAATTAATTAAAATTTAATTAATTTTAAACACCCACCAGTATGCCTGTACCCGAACTCTCGAAGGGGTCAAGGTTAAGCCGCTCCTAGTGTAAAATCCACATTTTGAGCACAACAGTGGTCTTGGAATTTTAATCCGAGCCTCTATTCAGAAGTTATAAAGTTCACGCCTGAGGCCACTAAATGACGAAAACGCCCCTGGTGGCGTTTTCCACAGAAGGGTCGTGCCCGCAAAAGTTACACCCCTCCTAGGGTAAATGGAATGCTACGGACTCAACGGTGACCTCAGTTTTCCAGTATGATCTACTATTTAGGATTTATTCCATTTATATTTCATGCCTAGTGTGAACGCACTTAAAATTTAATTTTGTCCACACCGGGGCTGGGAATCGCACGTCGTCTGAATGTCCTACTCTGGAATAACATCAAGAAAATTTCAAAGTCTCACAGGCTCAAAACCCAGGTTCTTACAAGGTATAACTTATTGATAGTGGTGCACCTATTTCCCTTTAGGATACCACCATGAAGATAGTCAGCCTGGATTCCTGAGAGAGTACACGATGACGGTCCACCGAGCAATGAGGCTTCGGTATAGGGCCTTATTACAATGATAGTGCCACTGGGTGGTGTACCAGTAGCACCACTACCCATTAGGTAGCCATTTCCACCAGCCCTACCAGTAGATGGTGCATGCTAACTAAGCATGTTTCATGAGTTTTAGTTGCAGAGGCCTCTGAGGTTCCGAGGCGAGACGGATCCGCAAGCGGCTGAGGACTAGCTGGAGGCTATGGCCAGAGTCTTTCACCTAGTTGGGACACCAGCTGACTAGATGGTGATCCTATCTACCAGTCTTTTCCAAGGATCAACAGGGAGATGGTGGAGCCTGACGCTCCAAATACACGATGAGGCAACCCTCACCTGGGCATATTTCGTGGGCCTATTCAAGGTAGAGTTCGTTCCAGCAACTCTATGCTATGTGCATATACAGGAGCTGCTAAACTTACATCAGGGAAACCTAACTGTGACCCAGTACTCGATGAGGTTCACTGACCTCTCGCGCTACTCTACCGACATGGTGCAGAACCCTTTATTCAGGGCTCGGACCTTCGTGTAGGGACTCTGATGGGAGATCAGAGCTTCGATGGTTTCTATCAGTATCTGGACGCATGATGGGGTTCTATAGAGAGTACTCTTGGTGGAGGTATTCCTTGCAGATCAGACACTGATAGCAAGACCCACCACCGGGAAACACGTAGCAGAGTCATCTGCGGCTGGTAGTAGGCAGATGACACAGAGGTCCAAGCGGACCAGACCTTCTAGTGGATGACCCTGGGACGTAGGGTCGGAGGTGTGAGTATCACGAGGTAGAGCAGTCCAGAAGAGGAGCAGACTGTGCTTCACGTGCAGTGGGTAGGGTCACATGGATCATGACTGCCCAACCAGTCGTACTGATGACCAGCAGACGGTTGAGGGACCACTGAGGTAGGGGTAGAGATTCGAGCGAGGAGGTCTGCAGGGCAGCAAACATGGTAGAGGAGCAGGTCGTGCAACAGGTGGTGGATGACGGTTTGAGGTTCTACCGCCACCACCTCCAGGAGGTCCATCCCGACCACAGGGAGTAGGTGGACAGGGACGAGTTCAGCTCCAGGCAGTTGAGGCCTACGACCACGGTGCTCCAGAGATGATTCGAGATACGATCTGTGACTACTCCACCTTAGATGCAATACTTATAGACATAGGATCCAATCACTCTTTCATTACCATGGCTCTCATTCAGAGCTTGGATATTATGTTGGAGTCGTTGGATCCATCCTTAGGATTAGAGACTCCTATGGGAGAAGATTTGATGATTACACATTAGTATCGGTAGTGTGAGATTACTCTAGGAGGTGGGATCTTCAGTTGGGATATTCTTGTAGTGGTGTCGAGGCCTTACGATGTCATATTGGGTATGGACTAGTTATACATAGTACACGCACAGATTGAATCTATTAGGTGAAAAGTGCGGTGTGTCCACAAGGATGAGACTGGGTTTTCCTGCACCGGTGAGAAGGGAACCTTTTCGACAAAGGATGGACTTTTCTAGAGGAGGGTGCAGCTGATAACACATCATTTGGATAGCCTTACCCTTGGAGTAGTTAATTTTGAGAGTCTGAGCTATCCTGTAGTGGTGGACCAGTATAGTGATGTCTTCCCTGATGATGTTCTGGGACTACCTCCTTGCATAGAGGTGAACTTCTACATCGACCTATACCCCGGGATAGCACCAATATCTACACCAGTATATCAAATGGATCCCGTGGAGCTTCGTGAGTTACAGGTACATATGGAGGACTTATAGAGAAATGGGTTCATAAGGCCCAGTATTTCTCCAAGGGAAGCCCTGATTTTGTTCTACAAGATGGCCGATGGGAGTTTGAGGTTCTGTGTGGATTATCGGCACCTGAACCTGGTGACTATAAAGAACAAGTATCCACTTATGAGGATTGATTATATTTTTTATCATCTGAAGGGATATCATTGGTTTTCGAAGATAGACCTCAGATCGGGTTATCATAAACTCAGGGTATAAGATGAGAATGGGCAGAAGACGGCCTTCAAATGTCAGTATGGCCACTATGAGTTCTTGGTTATTCCATTTGGTGTGACCAATTCCCCTTTAGTGTTCATGGGACTCATGAACAGGATCTTTCAGTCGTGCCTCGATCTCTTTGTGTTGGTCTTCATAGACGACATCTTGATATACTCGACATCTTGATATACTCGACATCGGAGGAGGATCATGCCTATCATCTACAGATTGTTTTGGATACACTCCAAGAGAACCAGATTTATGGTAAGCTCTCGAAGTGCTGGTTTTGGATATGGGAGTTCCACTTTCTGGGACACATTATCTCATAGGCTATAGTTGTAGTGGATCCGGCAAAGATAGAGGTTGTGCTATCTTGGGAGCTACCCAGGAGTGTGACTAAGGTGCAAAGTTTCCTGGGGTTGGATGGGTACTACTATAGATTCGTACCTGACTTTTCTAGAGTTGTGGAACCCTTTTAAGCGTTGAAGAAGAAGGGATATCCCTTTGTGTGGATGGAGAAATTATAGTAGAGTTTTCTGGATCTAAGTCAGAGACTGACAAGTGCCCCCGTCTTGAGGCTACCAGAAGAGGGTATAGGGTATGTAGTCTACTGTGATGCATCAAGAACCAAACTTGGATGTGTCCTGATACAGGAATGAGTAGTGATATCTTATGGTTCACAACATCTAAGATAGCTTGAGAAGAAATATGCTACCCATAACCTGGAGTCAGTAGCAGTGGACTTATCCTTGAATATGTGGTGGCACTACTTGATGGTAGAACGTTTTACAATCTACTCTAATCACAAGAGTATTAGGTATATCTTCTCATAGAAGGACCTGAAAATGAGACTGCAACATTGTCTAGAGTTCCTCCATGACTATGACTTTGAGATATTCTGCACTCCTAGGAAGTGGAACAAAGTAGCAGACACACTCAGAAGGAGGTTTGGTCTATAGTTACTGAGTGAGGTGACAGAGCAGCTAACCGCATTGCAGATATCCTTTGTGGATATAGATAGAGTATCTTACCTCCATTATATGACCGTCACTCCCCCACTTCTTTAGTGAGTTAGGGAGGCACAGCTTGGGTACATTGACTATGAGGCTTGACGTGCTCAGATATCCTCAATACAGGCACCTGATGGATTTTCTAAAGGTGGGGAACATGTCATCCTATTCAGAGGACGCACCATGGTACCAGTGGCGCTACAGGAGGAGGTGTTGAGGGAGTTCCATATGTCCCCTCTAGAGGTACATCCTTGTGTAGCGAAGATGTACCAGGACCTTTGGCATCAGTACTAGTGTCCAGGGATAATGAAATCAGTGGTGGAGTTTGTTTCACGATGCCTCACTTGTCAGCAAGTGAACGTTGAGCATCAGGTTCCAGCTGGCTTAGCGCAACCATTTGAGGTACCAGAGTGGAAGTGGGATGGTATCTCCATGGATTTCATGACAGGGCTACCATGTACATCCATGGTCCACGACTCTATCTGGGTGATCATTGAACGACTCACCAAGTCGTCCCACTTCCTACCTGTCCAAGAGTAGGGATCAGTAGAGGGATTAGGATTCCTCTACATACAAGAGATTATACGGCTTTATGGGGTGCCATCGATGATTGTCTCTGACCATGAAACATGTTTTACATCTTGGTTTTGGAAGGTATTATATGAGGTGTTTGAGACTCAGCTATGTTTGAGCACCGCCTTTCATCCTCAGATAGATGGTCAGACGGAGCGGACCATTCAGACACTGGAGGATGTGATTCATGCTTGCATCCTAGATTTTGTCCGTAGTTGGGAGGATCAATTTCCCTTGTTGGAGTTCGCATACAACAACATCTATCACTCCACCATTGGTATGGAACCGTTTGAGGTCATGTAAAGTTGACCATGTAGATCACCTCTATGCTGGACAAACCTGGGGGAGTCAGCACTTATAGGTCCAGAATTAGTATGGGCTACCACTGAGAAGGTGCAGGTCATCTAGGAGAAATGAAGACTGCATAGAGAAAACAAAATTCTTATTCTTATAGGAGACAGATACCTTTGGAGTTCGAGGAGAGAGACCATGTCTTCCTACGGGTCTCACCATGATAAGGTTTGTGGAGATTTGGTCATGGCGGCAAGTTATCTCTGAGGTTTATAGGACCCTTTCAAGTTCTCAATAGAGTTGGAGAGGTGGAATATCACCTAACTCTTCCCCCATAGATACATTGGTTGCATGATGTTTTCCAGGTGTTTCAGTTGAGGAAGTACATGCATGATCCATCGCACATTGTTGATTGGGGCGAGCTGGACATTGATGATGGGGAAAATTTTACGAAGGTTTCAGTAGAGATTCAGGATCGATAGGAGTGGGTCCTTCGTGGATGATCGATCCCTCTAGTGCACATTCACTAGTATCATGGGAACCTCTAGGAGATCACATGGGCGCAAGAGACTCAGATTCATGCTCACTACCCCCATTTGTTTCCTTAGTCTATGTTGTGGCTTTCAGGGATGAAAAGACCTAAGGTGGGGATAATGTAAAGACCCATATTTTTACATTGTAAATTTATTTTTTTTAATTATATGGAATTATTAAAAGTCTGCAAAAATTGACGGCGTGTGATTTCAAGGCCGGTGTACCCGGAATGAATTTCTGAACTTTTTTTAGATATGTTCAGTAAACGCGCGGGTGGTGTTTTTTATCTTTTGAACCAGTGATCGAATTAAAAATCTGAGGGCACCATTGAATCTGAAGTGTTGGGATTCGCTTAAGGGAGGATTCACTTCGACTGCAGAGGTTCGGGAGAAAAATATAGTTTTTGGACATTTAAAAAAATAATAAAATAAAAATGTTATTTTATTTCTCTTTTTCATTTCCTCCAATAGATTAGCGACGGTGGCGGGACCAATGGCATGTCAATTCATTAAATGGATTGACTCTCCATTATTTTTGTAACCACACCGTTGGAATTTGGAAGGTTCAATAATTAAATAAACCTCATTAATTTCATGTGTGTTACTCACTCTTCTCTTATCCTGTTTATATGGAGATCGGGGAGGGGTATTGACATGGCTTCACCAAGTAACAAAGCTCTAGAAAAGTAATACAACGCCAACCACCTGGAGGATGAGATCGGTTTCAGCGAACGGTGATGAGCACCACCGAATCACAAATCGATGACAACGACAAAGGAAGTTTTTCCGATTATCTTAAGTGGACATCTTATCCAGATAGGGATTTATTTTATTTAAATTTCAAGATTTGTTAAATCATTATCCTCTTCCTTGTTAATATTTTAACGTGAAGGGAATGGTCCAAACGAACAAGACCTGGTCCCTCTGCCACTTGTTTATCATTTCATTCTTCACAGGTAAATTTTTAGGTTGGACAGAACCCAAAACTCAGGTTCGGGCAGTGAAGGGGACGACCTGGGAAATCTGTAGGTGCGATCAGATGAAAAAACGGACCACCGGAGCTCACCCGGTGGCTCGTGGAAGACCGTCAGCACGGCACTGGCGACCCGTGCCAGCAAGCGATGGCGGAAGTCAGCACCATCCGGCCGTGATGGAGGTAGTGCGTCATTGCATGCTGCAGGAGGAGGTCATGACACTAGTCCACGGCGGTCAGCAGAGCTACTGGCACTGACCAGCCGTAGAGGTGGTGCGGCATGCCGTCATGCACCGCTGGAGGAGAAGGCCTCGGATTTTCAGCCATGGTGGTCGAGCAGGGTGGACAGCACTAGCCAACCATGGAGGCAGAGTGGCGCACTATCATGCACCACTGGAGATAGGCGCGGCTCGAAGCCACGGCGGAGGAAGAGGGACCCACCCCTACAATTCCTGGGGCAACCTGGCGGCGCCATGTGGCGTTGCTGCTCCATTTCTGAATGGTTTCACTATTCGAAAACCATGGGTAAATTCCCCCCCCCCCCCCTTGATCTAGCTATAGTGGGCCCCTCACCTCTAGCAGGCTGAGCAACACCCCACTGTGGGTTGGGCGATGCCCTCCTGTGGGTCAAGCTGCACCCCCCTTGCGGGTCGGGATGCGCACCCCCCCCCCTGCGGGTCAGACTTGCCCCCCTTGTGGGCCGGGCTACACCCCCCTGCGGGCCAGTCCACACCCCCCTACAGGCCAGGCCAAACCCAAGTTGGTTTGGTTTGACCCAAATCGGGTCGAGTCGGGGTGGGTCGACCGGGTCAGACTGGACCCGGACCCAATGAGGCCTAATTTCGCTTAAATTAATATAACTTGAAATCCAAACGTCCATTTTATGAACCATCTATGGAGCAGGGATCCTTGGAGATAGATGGACCTTTTGGTATACTCCACTCAAATTTTGGTGAAAGTTGGAGTACGGATGGGTTGGATCGAACCCAAATCCAGCCGATCCCTCGGTACTAAAACGCTTATAACTCACAGACTAGGCGTCCAATTGACGCGTCGTATGTCGCGTTGGAACCCTTAAGACATGGTATTCCTTTGGGTTACTCCTTTTTAGAGCTTAGTTTAGGTCAAGTTATGAATGATATCTCGAGGAGAAGATTATATGGAACTCTAGTGCACCGGGTGCGAGGAATCCTGTGGATGGCAGTCCTTGAAATAGCAATCCTGTGTAGATCAACATCATAGAGACCCTGTGTGGATCAGCATAGTAGCTACCCAACAAGGACCAGTTTTAGAGCAGCCCATCGAGGATCAAAAACTAGTGACCATGTGTGGATCAGCATCGAGCGACCCTATGTGAATCATCATTTTAGTGACCCTGTGTGGATCAGCATTCTAGCGATCCTATGTGGATCAGTATTCTAGAAACCCTGTATGGATCAGTAGTAGCATGACCCGATGAGGACCCACCTTACAGTGGCCCGTTGTAGAACAGTGACTTACATCCAAGATTGGATCGATAATATAACAACTTCTTTGTGGATGGTTTATGGAACTTCTAAATGGAATAAGATGATATAGCTTAAGACTAATCATCAATATTCCTAATCTATGAGTTGTATACGTGGCGTGATCTGGATATTTCTTCGTGCATTGTGATTAAGGTCTTGCTTTGTGGTTTTTCCTTTGTGGAACTCTGGGAGACCTTCGGAGGTCTCAGGGTCCCTACTGAGTATTGTTATACTCACCCCTGCACGGTCTTTGCCTTCACCTTGTTGTGTCTTGTGTAGATGACGAGCAGCTAGGCTGAGACTTGAGGGATCCAGGACCAGGTGGTACATAGAGGAGACGAGCTGACGTGGAGTGATGTGGAGACGATTTGTACCTACCCTTCAGGTAGGATCATCGATGGTCAATCCAAGAGATGTTTTTTCTTTTCAGTTGTACTTGTACTTTTCATTTGTTCTTGTATTCTGGCTCCTTTACTTTCAGTACACTTTTTACTACAGCACTTTTACTTCATGGTTGCTTCTTGTTGTGTTCTTGGTTTGTGTGTTTGTACAGGTTTAAAGGCAATGCCTTCCTACTATAGGGATATTCCTTTTCGGTGCTAGTTGCCAACCCCTGGCCTATGGAAGGCGGGTTTGGGGTAGTCATGGCACGGGCCCCTAGGGGATGGGTTATGAAATCTACTATGTAACATCCTAACCCAAGATCCACTTAACTTTTTCCCTGATCTGGCGGGTCATGTGGCCTCAAGCATGCCTCCCCATATGCTAGAGGTTGTTAACTAGGAGCGAGGATGTAAAAGTGGTAAAGTGGGGAGACTATGACCTCATTTCAGAGTGGAACAGTGGATATAATCAAAAACAATCAATAACAAAAGCACAATATAAATAGACAGAATAAAAATTCAGTGGAAGAATAAATTTAATTGATATAATAGACAAGTGTAGAAGCGAAAATAAATAGAAAAACTAAATAAATATCTCAAAATCCAATAAGTAGTGTATGATACATGGGTTGATGGCATGCTAATAATAAAAAGGGGAACATGGGTCAAACAGATATAATCATGCTATACAAACTATAAAAAAGAACAAAAATGACTCCACTAACATCTCAAACTATTGCCCAGTCCTCTACTCCTAAGATCCATCTATAATAAAAAGCATATCAATAACCTGTAGAAGATCACTTTCCCTTATCTAAACCTATGGGAAGATAGTATTATCAGGTACCAAAGGCATCCCGAGTAGGGTGTGAGATATAAATCTCAATAGGCCTCCACCAACGGTGTCTATATGTAATCCAAGTAGTGATCGTAAATAAATAGTGTGCAGGTATAAACAAAAAAAGAAAGCAATGCTAAAATAAATAACCATCCCACTCGGGTTTCTATAGGACACCTGGCGGGTCTACCTGCTTTGACTCATGGTCGGGAAGAATGTTTGACCAATTACCATATATATAGTAGTAATATATATAGTTCAATTATATATTTTATCCACCTATATGAACCAATTATGTGCAGATATAAGTGGTCATATACCTAGAATACTAGTTGATGGTTGGACTAGGGCGTAACTTAGACATTTATGACCAGTCTAACATGCTTATAAGCTCAAGCAATAGGGTACATTCCTTACATCCCAATAAGAGTGTGAGACATTATGAATGAAGCTTAGGATAGTGAGTGATCCATCATGTCATCACTCTAAGAAAGGGATGTGGTGAAAAAATTCCACTGTTATAATAGTGTCAATGGTTTGAGATGTCATTATCAACACCCAAGGTAAGGGATCCTGATATCACCATGCTCAATAATACCTTACCATCATTTCATGGCCTCTATAAAGGCGTAGTATAATTTTAATTGGCATGGGGAATTACATCTCATCCATCACTTTGATCTAGCCCATATATATAAGCAAGGCACTATACATATTCATGTTTATAATATAATACATGAGGAATTATCTCTCATATGTCCCATTAGCCAAGTTCAATTCTATTCAAAGCATCACATTTCATAATAATCATTCAAAAAATCTTAAACAAAGTTGTGGTCTTACCACCCATTCTAAACCATTTTATTTATCTTATGAAATTCATTTTTAAGAAGGGAAACTATCATGAAAATCCATTCCATAAGATTCCAACCCATTCAAATTCACTTAAGTATGGATAATTCATTAATAAGTCTCAAAGTGTATATTAGAATGTGTCATGGTCAAGTGGTCCAATGCCTACATGTGAAATTCCCTTGGAAAGATAGGCCAAACACTTAAGAGGTGCTTGGGATCCTTAAAAACTTCTACAAATGAAGTAAAAACCCTTTTAATACTAAGCCATTAGCTAATAGGAGTTCCGAGCATTTGAACCAAGTAACCATAAGGGGAAATTTAACTTGTCATGCCCATGGGGTGTCCATAAATGAGATCAACCACCTTTAAACCACTAAACAAGGTTACATAGGCATGTGTTAGGGTACAATGATCAAATTGATATAAAGGACTCAAATAAAAGGTGACACTTTCCCAAAACCGGCATGAGGCACAATGAATTAATTGTGAAACACCAAAACTAAAAGGAAAAATTATGTGACCACCTACCGCAAGGTCATATATGAAACCTCATTTTGATATCATCAAAATGGTCCAATGCCCTAAAAATAGGGCAAACAATCTTACACCAAAATAGACTGATGGATTCAAAGGAAAATTGATATAGGAAGAGAGGGGATTTAAGAATGTACCTAGATAAACTAGAAGCTTCTAACAGGTCATGAATCAGACACTAGATACGAGAGTTTCTTATATTCCTGACTTGAGAGATTTTTGTGCTCAAGGATGAAGAAAATCCATTTTAATCCACTGGAGAAACAAGGTATAAGAGAAATAGTCTTAAGATCTAAAAGAGGGGTAAATTGGTCATTTCACCCAAAAATGGGGTGCATGGTTTAGGTACGTTGTTTGAAAACCCTGTGCAAGTCACTGCTTTAAGGGGGAACACTGCACAGTTAGGTGCATGGTTTGACTAACCATTCACAAACCATGTGAATTACCACTTTCAAAAACCTATAATTTCTTGTATGGTTTTCCTAAAACCATGTAACTCCTACCACACCTATGTTTTCCCCCACACAGTTAAATATAACCATGTGACCTAGGCCGCACAGTTTAATCTAACTATACAGCCTAGTTATTTAGCCCATTTTCTGGAACTTTGGGCTCTGAACAAGCCTCAGACTCTCCTGAGACCTTCCTTGGGTCATAGTATATGTTTACCATGATTAAAAAATGGATTCAAAATGAAAAACAAATTATCCTTGCCTTTTTGAAAAGACAGGTCGTTACACACTACTAGGGTGACAAATAATTACTAGGTGCACCTAGACTTAGTGAAACTAGGGTGTTTCTCACATGATGTCTGTTTTAAATTAATGATTGTATGGTTTTTCTCTTGATTCTATTTTATATAATACTATCCAATATTGATTTCATTTTTTACTTTGACCTTTTTAGTTATTATATAAATCTTCTTATAACTACTTGGGTTGTGTTTTTTTCACTTTCATTTATCTCTTTTCCTACTTAGTAATACTTATGTGTTTTTTTAAAGTTTTGGAACATTTTAATATATATATATATAGATAAAATTTGGATCACATTACCAAGGAAAATAGCTCATTATGATAATGGTTTGTAGGAGTTTTTATATTTTTTAATTTCCAATAGATTTGTTGATGGGACAATAAGATGTTCATGTCCAAAATATAAATTTAGAAGATAATTGAAGAGACATAAAGTTTATGAACACTTGATATTGAATTAATTACCTTCTCAATATTTATGTTTGATTTGGCATAGAGAATAAAACATTATAGAAAGTTTGAGTGTTAATTTCAATCAATAGAATGAGATCCCAACTTCTTTAATAGTGGAAAATGAAATGAAAAACCCTATAAATTATGATTTTGGTATTTTAAGACAAAAACATCAACATCAAAACATATCAGAACAACAAGTTAAGGTTGCTAAAAATAGAAACTTAAAAAGTGGTTTTTTGGGGACTATAGGACAACTAGATCAAGATTGTAACATATCATTAGATCCTCCTCTTGACTCAATAGAGATTAATTTAAGAGAGAAATTCACTGAGAATACAAATGTGTTTCATGATTTAGTTCATGATGGAAATCAAGAGATGTATGAAAAATTCAAAACTTTATTTTCTACTGAAGTTGTACCATATCAAATGCCTATAAAAAATTAAAAATAAGGCAACTTCCATGATATTGTAATTGTTTATTGATGCATTTCCTAAAGCTAATATCCCTGATTCTTTTTATGATAAGAAAAAAGTTATTAAAAAGCTTGGTCTAAATTATATAAAAATTCATGCTTGTACTAATGATTTTATGCTTTATTGGTGAGAGGATTAAAGTATATAGGATATCAAAAAAATATTCTTCTTATAAATGGTAGTCAATGGGTGATGTTGGAATTATGAATTGATATAATTCTATAAATAAGAGAAAAATGAACACACCTATAAAGGTTTTGTGTTACTTCCCTTTAAAACCTCGATTGTAAAGGTTATTCATGTCATCAAAAACTATCGATTACATGAAGTGGAATTATATAGATAATAACAATGATGGGTTAATGTGACATCCAATAGATTCAAAATTGTGGAAGATATTTGATTCATTACATCCATATTTTTTCATCTGATCTTAGGAATGTGTGATTGGGATTTGTTGTTGATGGATTCAACCCATTTGGGACTTTGATCACCAGTTATAGCATTTGGTTGGATGTTTTTATCCCTTATAATCTACCTTCATGGATGTGTATGCAACAAACATCTTTTATCATTTTGATGATTATTCCTAGAAAACATATCTAGAAATGATATTGATGTATACTTTTAGCCTCCAATTGAAGAATTACAGGAGTTATAGAGAAGTGGTGTTGATACATATGATCCATCTTCTAGAACAATGTTCAAAATGCACATTTCTCTAATGTGGACCATTAGTGACTTCCCTAGAATTGAGAACTTATCAGGTTGGAATACTTACATAGGTTTGGCTTATCATGTTTTTAACTTTGATTTTGATCTTGAACAAATACCTTATAGTAAAAAATAGTGCTTCTTATGTCATAAAATATTTCTCGATGCATCTCATAGATTTTTGTTGAACAATTCAAAATTAAATGGTTATATTAATCATAAAATGCCTCCAAAGTTGTTAATGAGTTCTAAAATGTTGGCACAACTTGGAAATTTTGAAACAGAATTTTGGAAGGTACATCATTTGAATGGTAGTGGGAAATGAGTTCTAAGTGCATCATCAAGTTAAATTGGAACACAACAATGGAAGAAAAAAATTATATTCTTTAAACATATATATTGGAAATTTAATTTGTTACAGAATAATCTTGAAGTTATGCATATTGAGAAGAATGTTTATGACAATTTGATCTTCACATTTCTTAATGAGCATGGAAAATCAAAGGACCATTTCAATGCTCAAAAGGACTTAAAAACAATGAACATAAAGCATGATCTCTGTCTAGATGAGAATAGAAAGTATGATCTGAAAATTTTTGCAATGAAAAATAGTGATAAAGATACATTCATTTGAATTTTAAAACATGTGAAGGTATCTGGTGGGTATTCATGTAAAATTTCAAGGTGTGTTGACTTAAATTATCATAGGTTACATGGATTTAAAATCCATGATTCACATATTTTGTTACAAGAGTTACTATCATTGGAATTTCATATATTATTACCTGAAAAGGTTACTGGATTTGTGCTCTAATTTTTCACATTCTTCATACAACTATGTGAGAAAACTCTATAACCAACTAAGCTTCAAGATATTTAGGGGAGATTTTTATTGACACTTTTTTGTAATGTAGATGATATTTCATCTGTTTTTTTTACCATCATGATGCATTTAACTATGAATTTGGTCTAGGAAACTAAATTATGAGGCCTCGTACATTATCGATGGATGTATCCAATCAAGAGGTACTTTATTTATATATTTTTCATCTTAAGTAAACAATTATTGGAACTTAATTAAATACTTAATTATTTTTTATTTATTTTATTCCATATATTTCTTGGTCATTTGAAATCATACATGAAAAATAAATTTCAACCTCAAGACTCTATTTCTCAAGGCTATTTAGTAAAGAAGTGTCTTAAATTTTGTTATAGATACTTGGATGATATGGATAAAATATTAAATTTATTTTGATGTGTTTATAACACATAGAATCAATCTCAACTACATGGGAAATCAAAAAACTTTCTTACTATTGGCTGATCAGTTGAAAGGATCTCAAATGTTACAATGAAAGAAATAGAATTATTACAAGCACATCGATATGTGATACTAAATAGTGAAATTTTATATCCATTTATTTAAGATATAAAGATACAAACAAATAGATGAATGAGAATCCAAACACAAAATGAGATATATATAACAAAAGATATTAATAAAGAGCATGTAGAATGGATTGCACGTCATGTAAGTTCATAAATATTGTGATCAACATGGATATTAGGTTGACACATATATTTTGTAAATCTAATAATGCATATTAATTTTTTTAGATCATTAATACTGATACTTGGGATGATTTATTAGAATATTTGAATTTTTTGGCTCTAGGTCCTCTAAAACAGGCTAGAAGATTCGACGCTTTAAATTTCATACAGTTGATCGGGAAGAGGGTTTGAAAACACAGAATAGTGGTATATTTATAGTTTCTAAATTGTAATACTATTGAAATTTGACTGATATTATCAAATTAAACTTCCATATACATTTTTTATTTTATTTTTATTCAAATTCAAGTGCGTCGATATTACCATGGGTATTAAAAGTGATTCCTTAGAATTTATTTTTGTGAATTTATCTCACTTTATGGATGTTGGTGACCATGAATTTCATGATCTATATATCTTATCATCACAAAATAAAATGGTATATTATCTGTAAGATGTCATGGATGAAGGATGTAGTTTATTTGTTTGCATAAAACAAAAACAATTGTATGATATGGGTGATGAAGTGGAAGATTTTACCTCTGACATTAAATCTCATCAATAGCAAGAAACGAACTTATTTTTCCATCATGATATTGAAAATATTAGTCTTGAAAAGGTGGATGAAGTAGATGAAGTGGTGATGGAGAATGAAAATGACATGATTGAAGGACAAAATGATTGTATGTGTGGTCATCCATTAATTTATCAACCACTTAAGTTATATGTGCAGTCATTCATTATCATAGTTATATATATTTTTTGTCATTATTGTGTCTGTTATAATTTCTAAAAAAATATGTATGGATTTTTTGAAATATATGTTCTGAAGTTAATTTTATTAGACTAAATGACAGGAATTCCAAGGAAGAGGTGTTTCACTGATCTCATTAAACTCCCATTTTATGTTCCCTAGACTACATAGACAGCTGGTGATTCATCATTCTTCATCCATACAATATCTTAGACACCCTATGTCTTCACCCTATCAGTGTCTCTCACACCCTCCTACATTCCTTTAATGTCTAGTGCACCCTCCTTATTCTTCTCATCAGTATTTGGGTCATTGCCTCCTCATTTAGCAGATTTAGCGATGAGGGAATAGGTCATCACTCTGGTTTCTTCATGAGGATATTTAAGGGTGATGGTTATAGGTAAAAATTTTAATGTGAAAAAATTATTGGATTTTTTATTCTACTAACTATTTTTTCATAAAAGATCCAAACAATGTTACTATGAAGAAAAATATAAACAGTTTATATGTTTAGAATCATAATAGATTGAAGATATTTGTTCCATTTGACTGTTATGGGGTCCCCACTGATGATACCATAGGATTATTTAGCCAGATTCTAGGCCAGTTGGTGGAAGATCTAGTTATGCTTCCGATTACCTGTTATGATTGGAGGTATATGCCTCAATCTTAGAAGAATAAAGACTTTTATTCCCAAATAAAGGTAATTTTAATACATTTTAGCATAATTTAATGTCATTGTATAATTAAATTCTAATATTTTTAAAATGAATTTCTTTGTACATATGTTATTATACTTTACTTTTTCTAGTATTATCGCATGAAAGTATATGTTGAAAAATTTGGGTAAGAAATAGAAAGATTTTAAATAGATATTATGGAATGAATTCAATGATAAATCATTGACCACTTAGAATTAGTATGATAAGGTACCTGATGGGGTACCTAGAGAGCATTGGAAGGTGTTTGTTATTTTTTAAAAGGTTGGGGCTGAAGCCTCAATTTATTATTTAAATCAAAGACCTCTTTAGATTGGGTAGAGGGAGACCCATAACATAGCCCTAAGGCCCAAGGCCAAGTGGCCTGAATACAAGTCTTGAAAGCCCATTTTTTGGCCCAAAGGACCCCTCGGTGAATAGTACTGCTACAGTACCCGTGCTGCAACAGTACCTGATACAGTCCCTCCACCGCTACAGTTCCACCGCTGCTATAGTGCCCTACTACAGTACTACTATAGTTCCCTGCTACAATACTGCTACAGTTCCCTACTACAGTACTGCATTGGAAGGTGTTTTTTGATATCCATCATCATGAGAAGAACATGGTATTGAAATATATATTATTATATTAATATCATTTTAAATATATACATGTATATGATAAGGATATGGAATTTCATAAATTTCTATTAAATTACATGTTATTTATTTCAAGATTCTTCAAGTAAAAATACATCATTTCAAGTTAAACAAATCATCCCCCACACTGTCAGGTCAAAGTGTTTTTCCATAAACAGATCGAATCTCGTAATATTTTCATTAGTTTAAATATTTATAAGATAACATTATTTGTTTCATATATTAAATTTTTTATTTATATTTGTTTAATGTAGTCAAATAATTTAGAGCACCAAGTCTCCCGAATAGAACTTTTGTTAGATGTTCATAGAAAATTTGATGGGAGTTATGTGAATGATCCTTCAAAAGAAGATGGGTATGAATTCATTTTTCATTATAATATTTTATTTTTAGTTTTCACTATGTTAATATGTATTTCTTTAAATATGCCTGATATTTGATTTATAGGTAAAAACTATGGGATGTCAATCTCATGCAGTCCTTCTCGGTCTCACAGGATGATCCAGTTGGTCAATTCCTTGGGAAGGAGCATCCTAGTCACCTGCATGGGATGGGTTTGGTACCTTTACCATATGAGGTCTTTGGCAGGTCACTGGGGATTGTAGCATCATCTACTCTTGATTGTAGTTACTCCCCACCTCGATATGCTCAGAGGGAGTTTATTACAATGAAAATAAAAATTTAGAAACAAGGGGATCATATAAATATACAAGATGTAGAGGTATTTTATCTGAAAAAATATTTGATTGAATTATATCATAAGATCACTAGATGTATCCACATTGATATTGTTTCAATGGATGGTTTGATTGAGTAGGTAAATCACATAACTTTATAATCATTTAGTACACAAACTTTTATTGGTTTTATGTTTAAATTTAAATATACATCACTGTTTAATTATCAATAAAGTTTTCATATAGGTTCCAGTAGCAAGGAGTGGATATGGAGAAAGAGATGGTGTCAATAAATATACATTGGGTAGTGATTAGATTTGAATTTGGATTTGATGATGATGTGTAACTAAAATTATGATAGACTAACACTAATATGGTGATTGAGAAACCATGTTGTGGTTTTTGGTAGGGGATATCTATATTTACCTTACATTTTATGAAAATATATATTCTTGGTTCATTTTCTATATTTTATTCTAAAGTTTACCTTATAGTCATCATTATTAATCTATTCAGGTTTTGTTTCCTTTTAGTACTCCTTGAAATTACACCTCTTGTTTTTATTTTCAAAATTTGTAGTCTCTTTCAACCATTTATGAACTTTATTCAGTTATGACTACTAAGTACTGCCTGGATAACTAAACATGTTGGTCAGCTTGCATCTGGACATCTCACTAGTATTTTACTTATGTGAAGGTATTTTGGATATTTTCAAGTAAACTTTAAGATGTTATCAATATGTAAATTTTAATGTGATAAATGCCATTTAAAATATATTGGAACCTTATCACATAAGGGTTTGGGTGAAGGAATTCATGGCCTTCCTTTATCCTTTGTATCTTTTTGTATCACTTTCCTTGTAAAATTTTAATCCTTATAGATTAAGAAATGGGTATTTCTGGAAATTCTAGTCATTCTTATTTATAAAAGGGGCCTTCTTATACCTATTGAAAGAAACACCTGATGTTTGGTTATTTATAATTTAATTGTCTATATTCCATCCTAAAAATTAAATCTCATGTTTGTAATCTCCTTATTTCAAGATGAAACTATAAGTCCTCCAAATAAGGAAGGTTTGGAAGTGGGAACTCGAAGTTCTTCTTTATAAGTAATAAATCATTTTCTTTATTTTTCTTTTATATTCACATCCTATTTCATCTTGTATCTGATTTATCTCTTCTATAACATCTAAATAAAATCATTATACTTGTATAACAATGATATTATAATAAAATTGCATCATATGAATTCACATACACTATAAATGTGCATGCTAATATGACATGATATATAACTCACATCCATGGTTGTCATTCTTTCCCTACTCTCATCCTATAACTCAGTCCATCATAATGTTCATATCCATGGTTGGAATGAATTCTAGAACCAAAACACATAATATGTTTGATAACATCTCACATGTCCATGGTTGACATGAACACCCAACCAACATTTCTATCACAGCTCCCAACATCATTGGAATCATCATCCAACCCAATCCACATAACCATTATATAAAATCACATTCCAATGGTTGGAATTATCACCCAAATCATGTCACAAGTCACCCATATAAAATCCAAGAATAGATAATCTTAAGACATAATTAATAATTCACTATTCAAAATGATAATATTAAACATACCAAGAAAAAACATAAAAGGACAAGGGTTCTCACAGGTTAGCAAAACACCCAACACTAAATGCTACACAAGCTAGGCTAGCTACAGTCACACACTCGGCCTCTTTAAAATTCCCACTAATTCATAAAGATACCACCACTTTTTCCTTACCTTAATATTCTATAATTTATCATGGAGGGATATAAGGTTTATAACTTAGTTCAATAGTCCATAACATGCTTGGAAAAACCCCACTTGGGTTCCTTTATATCATTTATATATCATTAGGGTCAAATGAATGGTAATTTATGACCTATCCATCAAAATAAACTCAAGGGGGACATTAAATAACATTATTAATGTTAATTAATTATTGGTTATTATTCTTGTTATATTAATTATTTGTTGTATTATGGTTTTTTATAAATTGAACTTGACATGTTTTGATTATGTATGTATTATACTAGAATAGTTTTTTTACTGTTTGTATAATGTAATATCTATATTGTTTTTTTTTCTATTTTGGGGCTACAGTTTCTCCAACTGCATTTTTGTTTGAACAGCGATATATAGCAGTGGTTTAAACTACTGCTATATATACCAAATTATTATTTAGAGGTGGTTTAAACTACTGCTATATATACCAAATTATTGTTTTGTGGTGGTTTAAACTAACAATATATAAGACCAAAAATTGTTTAGCAGTGGTTTTTCTATTTTTAGCAGCAGTGTCCCTACTCAAAAGATATCGAGGGATAGAGGCAGTTTAAACCAACATTATCCCCTCTATATTTTTTGAGTGGGGAAATCACCACTAAACAGACGTTTCGGGACGGTTCCTAGAAAATGCCGCTAAATGGATAGAACTGATGCAAGTTGTATGTGGATGCTAACTTTAGTGGTGTTTTTTGGAAACCTTCACAAAACCATATGGCAGTGGTTTAAACCACTGCTAAATCAAAAAAAAAAATTGTTATTAGTTTATTTTGTTGTAGTGTGATTTATCGATAAGAAAAGTAAATAGATAACATTTTGTTTCAAGATACTTTTCCTAGAGTTGAGGAATTACATTTCTATATATATTAAGAACATAGGGGGAAAATACTCACTTAACAACTACAATTTCATTATTTAATTAATTTCCACCACAATCTCATCTTTTTCTCTGAATGATGAGTATTTAAGATCATTCTTTTCATTTCTGGAGCATAAAAATTAACTTTTAATGGATATCAAAATCCACAGAAGAATAAGAAACCATTCCTAATATCTTTATTCATTAAAAAACTAAAGTGTTTAGCACATGATAAGATGATTTCCAAAAATAATAAACCTTTATATGAGAAAAACTACTTTAATCACCAAAATTCAATTGTGATGCCCAAAGTTAAAATTATATAATTAAATAAATAACTATCCTTAAAATTACTCAAAATATTCCAAACTAAGATTGAAACCTAAAAATCATGAGGATTTTATCACAGTCTTCCAAGATAAATTTAGTATTTAGCTCCCAAAATGTGCATGCACTAAACATATAATCTCCAAGATGTGCTTAACATTTCCATAAATAACATGTATCACCATAAATCCGTAATAAAATCATATATGCCTCAAAAATAAAATTCAAACTTTATTTCATCTAATAAAATTCCATAATATTTTTTTTACCTTAATCATATAGGTATCCCAAAATAGTGAACATATTCCAAAATAACATTAATCACTTAACACCAAATCAATTTCTAATCCCATGGTTATTTATACACTAAGACATATGTTCCAAAAATGAACTTAACTTTTATATTTCATATTTATTAAATAAATAAAAACAATTTCATACTAACTAGGACATCACATAGGCCAGTGGTAGGTGATGCACCATTTTCACCCTTCAGTTGTTGGTTTAAGCCTTACGACCTTACTGGATGCGATGGGTTGTCACTCGACCTACGATTTTTCTTTTTTTATAAAACTATATTAATATAATCTTTCTTAAATTCCTAGAAATTTTATAAACTTAATCAAAAATAAACTTAATATATTCAACATTAAAGAAATTTTTTAACCTCAAAGGTTATCTTATACATTTCATTTTACATCCCAAAAATGTAATAACACATACTTACCTCAAAATGAAAGATCATATAAACCCTAAAGATTATAAATAACTTTAAAACATATTTCCACAAAATATAAACACATTATTACTCAAATAATACTTCATGTTAAACCTTAGTTTTATATATACTTATCCCAAAATATCATTAGCCTCCTTAAAATTCAATCATTTAAAACCTCAAAAGGGGTATCTAAGACTCTGAACTTATGATCAAACTTAAAATTATAAACCCAGGATGGTATCTATAATTCTTAAGAAAACTTCTCATTAAACATAATAATTTATAAAGTTATCTAAATTGACCTATGATTCCAATTGTAACATCACAATACTCATACTCCTAGATCTAGTGCTTTAAATATAAACTTTACATTTTCTGAATTTGATACTGATAAATGTGACCCAATTTCATGTATCCAAAAATTAAAAGGAAATATTGGATCACTTTCATACTAAAGAATATTTTAGGTTTTTATTTTTATATAATTAGGAAAAATACTTACATATCTTGGAAAAATCAACAACTAGCACATAAAAATCAATATCATCTCCCAAAATTTCTTCACATCTAACACCCTTCTTTCGCATTCTCTACTTAAAACCTTTCTCCATAACATGAGCAAAGTAAACATAAGAAAATGGTGAACTCAAATACTTAGTTAGGGTAAAAAAAGGATATATCAATGATTATATAAGCATAATATAAGAATAAGGTCATAAGAACATGAACATAACATTTGAAAATTATACCCTATATATCAAAGATCATAATCTTGAGTCATGGAATCTTGACAGTTCATAAGATGTGAGTAACAAAGGAACATGAGCCATGAGATAATAACATTGGCATAAAACATGATGTTTTAACATACATATAGGCATATAAAATCATTGCCTTAGTAGTCAAGTCTTTTTTATAAGACTATTATAGTGGTATGAGTTTACACCCCAAACCATCGTAATAGTCAAGGTTCACTCACAAGACTATCATGGTGTACAAGGTACCTTACTAAACTAGTTTCACTCCCCATTCCAGTTATGTTTTTATCATGAGATATCAATATTTATCCAATGCACTAGAGGGAGATATAGGTCTCACTTGTTGTTGGTTATAACATAACCACCATCCTTGGTTATAATGTAATAATATTCCTTGGTTATAATGTAACCACTATCACATAATGAAAACCATACATATGTGTTCTATGAGGTTATAAAAAATAATAAAATAATAACCCATGAAAGGAAATGGGTTTCATAAACATTTCATTATATCATAACCATGGAAAAGAAATTAGTTTCATAAACATTTCATCATTTCATCAAAGTATAACCCTAGAAATGTAACGGGTTTCATAAACACAATGTCATCGTAAACATAAACTATCCATAGAATGAATACGGATGGTATCCTTGGATTATATCCCCATTAAATCTTAAGTAATATCCAAGGATTTCATCTTATATGTAAAATTATTTTGAAAGATCACTTGGAATAATTCTTAAGGAAAATAACTTTTCCATTTTAAAACCACTTCTCTTTTTAAAAAACTGTGAACTTATAAATGAAAAAAATTTATTTGAAAATAAAATTTTAAAATTGTAAATTAAGCATAAAATCATTGAGGCGTCATGAAGAAGGGAATTTTATTTCTTGTCGTATAATTTAAAATACATTTATTTCATGATTTTTTCATAAAATTCACAAAGTACCTCATTTGGAAAACACCAAAAAGATTCCTTTCAAACCATTCTATAAAAAATAAAACATGGGTAAAAATTATTTTAAAAAATTATAGGATAATATTAAAAATTGGTTTGAAGATATTTTTAGAGAACATGGACATGGAATAGAAATATTTCCTAATGGAGAAATAAATATAAAAAAACCTGAATAATGATGAGATTATAAAGATAAACCATTACCACTTTGGTAAATTTTGAATCATAAGCCAGTTGGCACTGGAAAACACGTCCATTTAATTCAATGAATGATTCCATGTATGATCCTGGATCGTATCTCGTTTTTCATGCTTCGATTTGACTAGTTATGGAGCCCGAATGGAGTTATGGATCAAAATTTATGGTTGTTCGAAATCAGGCTACTAGAAATGGCCATCCGGGACGATTTTGGGGAAAAGTACGGTTCTGCGTGCAAGAATTGAAATCTTGCGTGCAAGAATGAATGTTTTTTGTGCAAGAATGAATGTTTTTCATACAAGAAGTGAAATCTTGCATGCAAGAATGGATATTTTGTGTGCAAGAATGGAATCTTACACGCAATAGTAAAATCTTGCGCGTAACATGTCGCGCAAACCTTTTGTGTGACCAATGAGATGTCATCTTCTGCCCAGGACACCCGAAAAACATCTAAGGAATGTGTGTGAAAGTTTTGAGAGGTGCACGCAAGATTAGAATCCACACGCAAGATTCTTCTGTGCCTAATGTGACATCAAACACCCCTTTGCGCTCATACCCACCGCAGGGTGTGCATAAGATCACCTTTGTGCCTGGAATCTGATGCGTAACCGCTCCCAGGTTCGCCGATAAATACAAGTGAACCCCCACCCCTCAGGGAGCTCTCGGGAGGTTGGACACTGCTCTGCCGCGCGTAATACCACCTCTTTCATGCCCATGTGGAAGAATGGAATCCTCCATGTGAGATCTTGTGCGACAGGTCCCATATGGGTCCGCTTTCGCATGGGCCCATAGTGGTTTGATCCTCACTTAGAATATTTTCTACCTAAGTTAGGTGCGCGCAGGATTCCATGATTTCATGAAAAACTTCTAATCTTTCATGAAAAACATCCAATCTTTCGCACAACTTACAATCTTGCGTGCAAGACTTCAATATTGCGCACTATACTTCAATATTGCCCGCAAGACTTCAATCTTGCGTGCAATAGTACCAAGGTGATGAATCTTACACACACATAAGCCGCACAGTCCAATCTTGCACGCAAACCATCCTACGTGTAGCTCTATCTTACGTGCAACAGTATACATGGTTTGTTCCCGCTGGTCTATACTATGGGGGATTCACCCCAGCACCCCCACTCTAGCTCAATGTCAGACTGCGGTCTCAGCCCTCCAGGCCGGTCCCTTCACTACCGTCACTGACCTCCATGAAAAATAGAGAGTCTCACCGTGAACTTTTCAGGCCAGGACATTGGAAATTTTAATTGCGCCCTTATGTGTAGTCGCCTTCCACCTATGGGATACCATGATTTGAGATACTCCTACACACACCATGAAACACCTTGAGGTAGAATATTCCTCTTGGTCTGTTTCTTATGTCGTGAGTTGAGATTCTCATCATCAATCCCCCCCGAGTACCTTGAGTCAAACCATTCCTCAACCAACTCATCCAAACCCTATCACTTGGCTCCTATGCCAGGTTGAACCAGAAAGGGTTTCCCTTGTGTAAGTCCCAACACCATCCATTGTTAGGTGCCTTATTCCTAATAGTTCTATCTACATGACTTTAAACTATATTAATCCATATATGACAAACATAAGATGCCTCTTACTCAATATTGGAGATGCCTTGTGCACCAAGTATAAGATTCCAAAAGTCCTCTCTACATGACTATAAATTGTAGTATTCCCTATGTGACAAATATAGAATTCCTCTTGATCCAAACAAGAGATGCCTTATTCTCCAATCATAAGATGCCAATAGGTCTATCTATATGACTTTAAATGAATTAATCCCTATATGAAAAACATAGGGTGCCTCTTACTCAATATAAGAGATGCCTTGTGCACCAAGAATAAGATGACAACAGTCCTCTTTACGTGACTATAAACTATAGTATTCCCAATGTGACAAATATAGGATGCCTCTTGCTCCAAACAATAGATTACTTATGTACCAATCATAAGATTCCAATAGTCCTCTCTACATGAATATAAATTGTATCATGCCCCATCATTCAATAATAGAATGCCTCTTACTCCAAACAAGATATGCCTTATGCTCCAAGAATAAGATGCCTAATGCCATGATTACAGTGGAGTAATTTCAAGAGAATTGGAATCTGTTCAAACATTTCATCACTCCACCTCATGATTTGCATGTCCTTCATTCATATCTCCTTCCACTTCCATGTCTAAAGGGACCCCCTAACGGCCTGGTCCCATGCTGCAACAGCTCACCTACCATCCTAGGCTAATGCCCCGGAAGACTTTGGATGATGCTTTGAGTCAAGTCTTGTGTTTCGAACACGGTCAACAGTCGACCCTCATTTGTTTTTCCCCATTTTATAATAATGAGATATGGATGTTGTGTTTCGAACATAGTCGATAGTTATCCTTTATCTCCATGCCACCCTCACCGCGTTCCAAATTTTGGGCATATGATTCACATTTTTTTCATATCCCTTTGTTCAGACTGATTCCAATGCCCTTGGAATTATCCCTCTTGTGAACTATCTCATAGGTGAAGGCCTCAACCAACCAGTGGGTTGGGATGCCCTCATGGATAGACATGAGGAAGACATTACGGGAAGCTTCCTTGTGTAAGCCCCATGCACCATTGCTGCTTCATAGTGGCACCCAGGCATCTTTCATGTGTAAGCCCCATGCACCATTACCTCTCCAGAGTGACACCTCGGCAGCTTCCATGCATAAGCCCCATGCACCATTGCCGCTTCACAGCGGCACCCGGGCAGCTTCCTTACGTAATCCCCATTCACCATTTCCACTCCATAGCAGCACCTGGGAAACTTCCTTGCATAAGCCCCATTCACCATCGTTTCTCCATGGTAGCACCTGGGAAGCTTCCTTGCATAATCCCCATTAACTATTGTTGCTCCATAGTGGCACCCAGGCAGCTTCCTTGTATAAGACCCATTCACCATTGTCGCTCTATAGCAACACCCGGGCAGCTTCCTTATGTAATCCCCATGCACCATTGTCGCTTCATAGCATCACCCGTGTAGATTCCTTGTGTAATCTCCATTCACCATTACCGCTCCATAGCAGCACCCGAGCAGCTTCCTTGCATAAGCCCCATTCACCTCTATCGCTCCATAGCAGCACCTAGGAAGCTTCCTTGATTAAGCCTCATTCACCATTGCCACTCCATAGCGGAACTCAAGCAGCTTCCATGCGTAAGCCTCATTCACCATCGCCACTCCATAGCGGCACCCGGGTAGCTTTCTTGTGTAAGCCCCATTCACCACCTTCATGAATTCACCTTTGCACCATGATTGTCAGGTCCTTGCTGCCTCTTATTTCCCACACCGAGCACGAATCACGTGGGATTAGAGTAAGAATCGACCATGACATCCTCTCTGGGTATCCTAGAGTGTAATCCCTAAACACCATTCTGAACTATGAGGTATTTGATCCTTGCTAAGGTAGGGTATGTAGGAAGCCTCCTTAAGGTTCAAGCCCAACACTCATTGGTCCCGACCATCTTCATGTCAGTTCCCACACCATTCTGAACTATGAGGTATTTGATCCTTGCCAAGGAAAGGTGTGTAGGAAGCCTCCCTGAGGTTCAATCCCAACAACCATTGGTCTCGACCATCTTCACATCGGTTCACCAAACACCATTATAAACTACGAGGTCTTTGATCCTTTCCAATCCAGGGTACATATGAAGCCTTCCTAAGGTTCAAGCCCAACATTCATTGGTCCTGACCATCTTCACGTCGGTTCCCACACCATTCTAAACTATGAGGTCTTTGATCCTTTCCAAGGCAAGGTACGTAGGAAGCCTCCCTGGGGTTCAATCCCAACAACCATTGGTCCCGACCATCTTCATGTCGATTCACCAAACCCCATTCTGAACTATGAGTTCTTTGATCCTTTCTAAGGCAAGGTATGTAGGAAGCCTCCCTAAGGTTCAAGCCTAACAATCATTAGTTCCGAACCCCCTTCACATCGGTTCCCACTTCTCCGGAACTACACGGACTTTGATCCTTGTCAAGGCAAAGTACGTAGGAAGCATCCCTAAGGTTCAAGCCCAACTCCCATCAACCCCGACCACGCCACATCGGTCCACCCCTATCCTGTATGATGTTAAACCATACACCCCTTTTTTGTCCTGCATGACACTAAACTATCCCCTGTTCAGCGATAAGCCACTGTGACCCCATCCAGCGGTAAGCCGTCTTGACCACATCCAGTGGTAAGCCATTGTGACCCCACCCAGTGGTAAGCCATTGTCCCCCTATTCAGCGGTAAGTCATTGTCAACCCCATTCAGCGGTAAGCCATTGAAGTCCCCCAATCAGCGGTAAGTCATTGAAGTCCTCAATCGACGGTAAGATGTCATCAGATGAACTATGTTGACTTTGATTCCCGTCAACGGGGATACTTAGGAAGCCTCCATGAGGTTCAATACCATCACTCATGTCTCATCCTGGTCTCTCCCTCAAGCCTATGTGTTTCGGGAAGGTCATGACCCAACCTGGAGGTTTCGCTTCCTATGGGTCCCATCCATGAGTCCATTCTCACGGGCTGTCACCTCGGGTGTCCCATCATCCCACCGAACTACACAGACTTTGATTCCCTACCACGGGGATATGTAGGAAGTCTCTTCGAGGATTAATCCCAACACTATTATCACCTTCATGATGGTCCTATCTCATTCCCCCTCCACTTCATTCAACTCTCTATCATCCATCCTGATTCTCATCTGGTCTGCCACATCCTAGTGAAATCATGACATTCATCCCAGCGCTGCTAATTACGGCACCCGAGCAGCTAACCATGCATAAGCCCCACTCAATCCATAACCATCCACCCAAGAGTATCCGTGTTTAGATGGGCTGTTATCCATGCATAATCCCTAGCATGTATTTGGTTTGTTTTCCTCTGTGTACACCCTGTTTTATCACTCCTTCGAACTACATGGGTTTTGATCCCTGTCGTCTACACAAGGTACGTAGGAAACCTCCACGAGGTTCAATCCCAGCAAATGGTAAACCTTGGTGTTCCCCCATTATGGGGTGCACACTCCCTGATCTACCCTTAGTGGTGTCCTGATCAGCCTTCACAATGTGGCATCTTCCCTTTATGGGACACACCATCTTGGGTCTGCTCTTATGGAGTGTTCTGATCCATCCACCCAGTAAACCTTCCAGGTGTTTCCCCCTAGGGATCTACCAATCTGATTTGTCTCTATAAGATGTTCTGATCACCCTCATTCCATCTCCAAAAGACGTTAAACTCACAGCCTACCTCGTGTTAAACATGAGATGCCTAAGGAAAACCTCAGAAGACACGCCTTTGGCGTAACTATCTCCACAAGACGTTAAACTCACAGCGTACCCTGTGTTAAACATGGGAAGCTAGGGAAAACCTTAGAGACATGACTCCAGTATAAGATACCCCATGACTGATATGGGATGCCTCGATTTCTGCCCCCTTGAGATGCCCTCTTATGAGGAAGAATACAGGTTCCCCAATGTCCATGCTCTGATCAAAGGTTGTTTCCCTGACCGGACCCCATGGAATGTCCTGACAGAAGAAGTGCAATTAACTGGCGTCCATGAAGATATGGCACCAAGAACGAGATTCACGAACCACAACTTAATCTTTAAGGGAGACCCAGACTAGGTGACGAGTTCCGAGGAGGAATCCACGAAAGGAAGAACTGACATCCCATCATCCCGTTTGGATCAAGGAGAAAACATCCCTAAATAAGGAACGGATGTCGCCCACCTTTGGAAAGTGGGAATACGGGGCTACAGCTGCGCATCCTCCAATAGACGTATTTGCTCACCCCAGTGAAAGCGTCGGAAACAAAGCCCCATAAAAGAAATTGCTTCAGATGGATATGTATATCCCATAATTTTTATGATAATAGTCATAAAATACATTCATGTTAAGTATATAAACCATACAAAATAAATAAGTAGTGTATAGGTCATGTGTCCCATAAAAATAAAAGTGATATGAAAGTACCTTACCTTGAGTCTGACTCATCAGAAGCGTTCTTTAACTTCCTAAATAGTAAAATTAGGTTAATTATTTACTTTATTAAGAACATTTTTCAATTTTATTATTCATTTTATCTACCTTATTACCATGTTATAACAATTACTTAATCATTTATGTTCACATCAGATGTTTTAGTGATGTACATAAGTCCAAAATGACTTTGGTAGGTTGACTATGGTCAAAGAGGCCATTATTACATCATATCTAGAATAATAATTATGGAATAAATATAGTTTTTATAAATCAATTATACTTTTAAAATCAACCATTAAATATGATTATAAAAATGAACTATGCTACAATCATGGAGATGGTAGGTCGTATGTACACATGAGTACCATTTCTGTTTTTCAGCAGTAATTATAGAGAGAAGGTAAGTATTATTTTATCATTATAGAATAATAATTATATCATACATATCATATTACATCTTTAAATGTACTTATATATATCATTCATATGATGTGGTGATGAAAAATGAATCACATCACTTCGTGAAGGTGGTAGTCCACACATACGCATGAACGACGTTATCATTTTTCAGTGCATGGAAAGGTAAAAAGTTAAATGATATATTATCTTTTCATAATGATAAATAAGTCATAAATATAATATATAAACATTAATTCCAACATTATAACTTATCTTGAGAGACAATTATGGAAAAAAATTACATCAGTTCGTGAGGCGGTAGTCCATCATACACACGAGTGACGGTTTTGTTTCCTATTTTATAGAAGATGAGATGGATATATATCATGTAAAAAACATAATAAAATCTAATTATATGAGTGATACTAGAGTTATAATTTTATCATAGTTGAATAAGTTTTGAGGGATTTGGAATAAGAAACAAAACTAAAAATATGCAAATAAAAATTATACATCTTCTTTGGAAAACCTCTTTTTCTTAACACCTTAAGACCTCTAAAATTGGTATTCTATTTTAAAAAACCTCTAGAATTATAGTATGGATTATAAGAAGGTATATTGGTAGTTATTGTCCAAAAAATGGGTTTTAAAGTGTAAATTAATGAGAATAATGGGTGCCCTTTTATATGAGAAGGGAGGGGCACTCTTGGAATTTCTCAAAATATTAAATTAATATAAATTAATTTTAAATTAAAAATGTATCCAAAGTGATTTATTTCAAATATTATATGAGTATGGATATAAATCTATTCATCCAATAAAAATTAGACAAGTTTTGACTATATTTCTACCCTTATCTTTTGGTTTTAACCCATATTTAACCTCTTTAACTCTTACCATGATAACATGGATTTTTACTCTTTGATGATCAATATAGTTACTATAAAATGGAAAACAACCCATAAATGGATCAAAATTTATATTTTAAACCTTATCATAATAACTTGGTCGAATTTAATATTTTTAGGAATTTTATATCATTTAATAAAATATTATTTACTATAAAATATCGATAATGTCAATTTTTATTCATTAAATTTATTTTAATAATATCAAAAAAATAACTAAAATTAAAACCAGATATTTTATTATATCCCTAACATGTCAAGGTCATCTATAAAATTATTTTATCACATTATTTATCACAAATTATATTTATTTTAATATTTTTAATATCTTGTATTTGATTTTTTTCATTAATTGAATATTGCATCAGTGTTGTGCAAGAATTTAAGATAATTATTTCTTCACTAAAAATTAAAAACAAATTTCAATAATAAAGATAAATCTTTTAGATTACAAAAGATTATTTATAGTCAAACATATCCTCTAGATAACACTATATTAAAAATATTACACTTATTAAAAACAAAAGTGTGACATATTTGACATTTATTTAAATAAAATACTATAAAGGTTATAATCTCATCTAAGTGTCTCTAAAAGGTCATAAATTCAATCATTAGATGATTTTGGTCAATATATACTCATCCAATAAGTGATTGGACCATTTTTTTGAAGGAAAAAAGGGAGAATTAATTAGAAGCTCAAAGATTGGTAATTACAAGAGAGAGAAGACAACTGGGGAAATTCTTCAATCAAACAAGTTAGTCGCTAGTGAGGCCGCCATTTTCCAAAAAGTGTGCACCCCTGTTCTCCTCTATTTAGATGAAAGAGAAAGAGCATGCAGTGAATCAAAGGCGGTGAGAACGGATATTCATGATAAGAAAACCAAATGGTTGGAGACCAACATCTAGATAGCATTAATAATTGGCTTACAATATGACTCCATAATGATATAACTCTATCCTCTCTCTAAGGAAAACTTTGGTCCAATGAGAATGGTTAGGGCCTCCACCACCGATGGCACTGAGTTTACAACAAAATAAATATAGTAAGTTGTGACAACTACACCTAGGGAGTCACGAGAAACAACACCCATGTTGAAGATACCACCCCCAGAGAGAGAGGCATCCACATTAATCATCAAAAAATTTGAGGGGGGTTGAGGTATAAGGAAAAATTACCTTTTACCCTTTACCGTGGTAACAAAAATTACTAAGTTTACTATTTATATTATTCAAAAATAAAAGGGAGCTATTTAATAAATTTGAAACTAATGATTCCAAATATATAATTCATTTTTTAAAAATTTAAGTCATAGAATTTGAAGAATTTAATTTAAAATTAAACCGGAAAAACGCAACAAAACACGGTTTTATGAAAAAATGTCCTTTTTAAATATAAATTTTTTTTGTACTAAATTAAAGTATAAAATCCATTTAAAAACCATAATTGGATTATTTTAAATTAAAATGAGCTAATTAAAATTTAAAATTAATCCAAAAAATAATTTTACCTAATAAATACTTTAAAATAAAATTCGGTTTTCAATAAAAATCAGTATTTTTCACTATTCCTTGAAAATTTAATATTTTCAAAAAATTCTCAAAAAATACATCCTAAGATAATTTTGACATGGTGAATTCAAAAATTAAATTCATTTTTTAAAATAAATTTTCTAAAATTTCAAAAAATTAATAAAGAGAAATAAAAACCATTTTGGAAAAAAACATATTTTTGAAGAATAAAATGACTTTGCTAAAAAATTAATCACTTATTTATAAAGAATTAATTAATAAATTAATAATGAGTATAACCATTATATATTTCATAAATTATTTATTCATATTCATACCTTTCAATTTAATGTCTAGGAAATAACAGTCACTTTTAAATAATAATATTTTGTTCTTCATTTAAACTCGGTGTTGCATATCTTGTATGTTATAGAATTTCTTTTTAAAATATCAGGATATTACAATGTTTAATTTATTTATTTATATTATTATTAACATAATAATTATTTTTATATACAAATACACTATTTTACTCAAGCTGGTGTGATTTGTTCAGCAATTGATAGCATGGTCAGATTTTTTTGACAAGGGGTTGTGTTGTGGAAACGGCAGAAGCAACAAACAAAAATTTATTCACAAAAGAGTAAAATGGAAAAATAAAAGAATGAGAAGAAGATAACTTGACATAATGATTTATGTGGTTTGGTAAAAATCTCTATGTCTATGGAGAGGTAAAATCACTTCACTAATTTGAAATTAAAATTATAGGGAGATAATCAGAGTTTCAATAATTGAACCTCTAACTCGAATGAGATAATAAAAAAGATGATGAATTTTTTCACTAACCACACATTAATTTCAATGTGGTATAGTGATGCAGTCACCCAAGTCCATATTGCTACAATGTTAGTGGCAATAAGTCTGCAGAGGTACAGTGTTGATGTCTCCAAATTCCAAGATGCTACAATTACCCAAGTCTGCACACTTTTGCTCGAGAGTTATGATCTAGTGTAAAATCTAGGCCACTAGTATTCGACCCAACTTTATCCGAACAGATCGAGCAACACCATTCTAACATGTTGGGGTTCAAATACAACAGAACATTAATGTTTTTGAATTTTTTCATGTTTATGATAAATTGTATGTACCAATGTAATTGGAAAACTGGTGTTTGAAATGTTTGTAATCATTATATAGTGTTTTTTAGTATTTTTATATAAATTTAATTTAAATTAAAAAATATATTTGATGTTGTAGTGTGGTGTGATTTCAACAATGCACTGCTGTAATCTGACTTTTATTAATGCTAAGAATATTGTTGATAAAGGACTCCCTTGATCAGCACTTTTTTTAATGCTGATAAAGAATCCTTTAATCAATGTTATTTTTAGCATTGATAAAAAGTGTGAGTTTTAAATTTTCTTACAACATCAATTCTTTTTTATATCTTATGAAAGTTTTTTCTAACACTCTTAAAGTTTATATATGCAATAGTGAGGTGTCACCATCGACAAGGGCAGTGATACATCGATAGGAGGGGCCATAGGCATTGGCATAGATGATGTCGCACTACCAAAAAAATGGGTTTTTGTAGTTCCACCCTTTAAAAACATTAAAAAAATCACTTGTAATACCTCAAGCTTCCACAGTACGCTTCTTCTTATAATTCAATAGCTTGCGCTACACACAACACCGAGTGCAAGCGCACCATGAGTTATCAAACTAGCTGTTTAAAAATGCAGTTATGAATAGTATTAACCACATTTTGAATTTTATATATCTCATATAATTTTAAAACTCATATTATGTGTTTCTTATACATAATATAAGTACAAATTCAATTTTTCGGATAAAAGAAGTATTTTTCAAAAAATGCATTTTTCTGCCTTTTAATAGCGAACCCTTTTTAAATATAATATTTAAAGTTTTATATATTCAATTTGACGAAATGAAATTATTATTTATAAGTGAGACATAAAAATTTATTTTGGATAAATTTTTGGTATTTTTTTGATAACTTTCATATTTTAATGAATAGTGAAAAATACTACATTTTAATTCAAAACTGCTTTTTCATCTAAATTATTTATATAGTTAGATTATCTTTTTAATTGATTTTAAAGTGTAATTAGATTATTTTTTTATCACTTAATAAAATTTTGTTCATTTTAAGAAATTACACATTGAAATTGGACATAAACACATGTCAATCTTTTGATAGATTTTACTTCTTAAAAATCAGCTTTCTGGTTTTGACAACGGGAATTAATTTTAAATTAATTTCTGCCAATTATATGTTTTGAATTTGGAAAAATGGATTCCATATTTGTAATTTGAAGGTCCAAATTTTATAAATATATATATTTTATTTTTGGACATTATGAATAGTAACTTCAGTAATTATATTTATTTACCATGGTTAAAGGGTAAATCAGGTAAATAAGGGTAAAAAATAACATTATAATAATATAAAATTACCCTAACACATGTTATAATACTATTGGATGATATATGGCTGACCATGAGCATCCTTAGGTCTATTTTAGGACCCCATAGAGCCACTTGGGTGTGAAAATGACATGTTATAATAATTAATTTAAAGTGAAGAAAAATATAACATAAACATGTATCTTATTACTAAAACAATTTTAATTATAGTTATATAAGTAATATATTCATATATAAATAGTAATTAGATAACTAAAAATTTTTCATACATCATGGTATTTTATTTTTAATTTTTAGACATTAAATAGTTAAATTTATTTATGACACAATAATGATGGGGTGTTTGCCTTATTAATGAAGGAATCAAATAAATGATATTATAAATATTAAAATAAATGTAATTTTAAAGTTTTTATTTCATCCAAGAATTTTTTGGATTATTTTTACATATTATAATTATTTTGTTTTTAAGGAATCAAATTGTTACGACTTTAACAAAAATCAATTACTAAATAGTGTCAAAAATGACATAAATGAGTTTTAAAACAAATACTATTTTATTAAATGATATAATAAACCTAAAAATATAAGATTCATTAAAATGACTTATATAATGTTAAAAATTTCATTAATGATTCACTTTTGGTTCTATTTACATTTTATAGTAATTATAGTAACCATATATTATGAAAATACAAAAAGACATGGTAAGAGTTAATGTTTTTAACTAAGAATTAAAGCCAAAAGATAAGGTTAAATTCATGAACTAAACTTGTCTAAAACCTATTTTTTTAGAGTATTTTGACCCATCCTCATCTTACCCTCTAAATAATTCAATTTTTGTCCATTAGAAACTGAAAATCAATTTATAATAAATTAATATTTCAAGGCTTTCCTAAAGTGTTTCTCACCTCTCTTATAAAAGGGAACTTCTCCTTCTCTTTTATTCACACCTCCAAAGCCCTTTGGCTCAGAAAATCCCTACCCAAATATCCTTCCAACTTCCATCACTTCATCTTAAAGTCCACCCTTTGGTCATAAAACCAACTTAAAGAGTCCTTTTGTGAAAATCAAAAGGAGATACTTGAAGAAGAGGTGGTCGTTTTATCCTTTCTTTCAAAATTATTTTCTTCTTCTACTTCCTATTTTTATGTTGTTTCCATAAAAAAGTAATAAATCTAGTATCATACATATACTGAGATGTTATTATAATAATGTTACAATTATATTCATCATTTTATCCATCCTACAAATAATAATATCACCATGTGTGTGTACGTACGTCTTACCGTCTCAACGTCGTGGTGTAATTTGTTATTCAACATTACTTTATTTGGATGGGTATAATGATGAGTATAATAGAAATAAATAATTAATATGACATGATTATTATTATTCATAATTAATATATCATCCAGTTCCATATCGTTTAACCATTAAAGGAATTATATCATCACTCATGCGTACGTACGGCCTACCGTCTGCATGACGCGATGAGATTCATTCTCCACATTAATCATCCAAGAATGATTATAAAAAATATATATATTATGAATAATTATGAAATATATGAAATAATAAGTTTAATGGAACAATATGTGTGTGTTTTTGTGTACATATATGTCATTCACTTACTTCCATATGATAAGAAAATGGAAACAACATTCATGTGTACGTACGACCTACCGTCTCCATGAACAGTGTATTCCATTTCATATATTTATTATCATATATATCTATATTGTGAATATATATGATATTTAAATCATATTATACATCCTGTAAGTATGTAAATCATGATCTAAGTAATATGATCAAGAATAACAATTCAAAACACTTACGATAAACAAATCGATTATTACCTGAAATGTTGCATTAACTTGGAATTGTTAATAAACGGGTAATATAAAGTCATAAAAGAATAATATATGATAACATAAATATTTTTATGATTCTTATATAAGTTAATAATATGTTTAAAAACATTATACAGGAGTTTCATACACATATGGAGAGTATCGAACCTAATGTAAGGGTTAATTCATCAATCTCATTATTATCTGAGATTGTTTATGTATAAGAATTTACTGGGACATATTTATCATCCATGTCTATGTTTCAAAAAAAATGTCTTCAAAATGAATCTTTTAAGGTTTTATGGAAGGGACTCTTTAATTAGAACATCATTTTAAATGTTTTAAAATTTTGTTTTTCTAAATCTTTTTAATTAATGTCCATGTTTTCAAAATGATTTTAAGGATTTATTTATATGGATATGATTATTTTAAAATGTTAATTCCTTTAAAAAGTTTCAAAGTGGTATGGGACACTTTGATTCAAAATATCTTTTAAATGACATCTTTTATAAATTTTGTGATTTTTAAATGATTTCAAGAAAAAAAGGGATATTTCTCTCAAAGAGTTTTACTGATTATTTTCATCTATGCCAATATCCTTTATTGGGTTTTATTCTTGATTGAGGTTGATTTATTACAATAAAATCTTTCATTTTTTATTGAATGAGTTGTGATATGTTTGACTTTGGATGTTCTATTTTTATATCATTCATGGTTTATAATTAAAGTATTAACATTTCATATGTTAGTTTTAATACGAATGTTTATGTTATGTTTCACCCCTTTCATAAGAGAAATGCATTAGATCTAGTAAGTGACGGGCGGGGCCCACTATAGCCCCTCGATGCATCGGTTGGTCTCATGAGACAAACTAGATATGGACTTATTTGAGGCCTTGCCCATTTATTTTTAGATATGGATTTGGATGAGACCATAACTATTTATTTTTAGATGTCTTGGTTGAGGTCTTGATGGTATGTTTCAGATGTCCGACATTATGAATTAACTCATTATGAGATTAGTGTTATTGATTTTACATGTGATTATTCGACTAGTAGAATATCCATGTGAATGTTTAAATGACATTATTTGATTTATTCTTGTCGTATTATGCTGAAGATAATGTTTTAATAGGCTTGTGTTTTAGTTTTGTACCTTGCTTTAAAAGTTTATGTTTATTTGTGATAGATTCCGCTATATTGTTTATCCTTAGTGAGCATATAAGCTCACCCCTTATGTTTTATTTTCCCAATATGTCAATAAGTGTTTTATGATTGATTTGTAAGGTTAAGTTGGGAGAATAATGGCGTTCTCAAAAGATTATCTATGTTGTGTTTTATGTTAGAAATTAAGATGTAAAGTTCATGTATGTAATCTTTTATTCAAGACTGCTAAACTAATTGGTCCATTGAGACATGATTCCTTGTTATCATGTCAATGTATTAAAATAATGCACCGACTCTGTGCTTCTGGATCAGGGAGTTACAACACTATAAAGGGGGTACTTTTATCAGTGATAAAAAAAGTGCAGATAAAAGGCACTTTTAATAGTGCTAATAAAATGCAGTTAAAAGTTCTTCTTTATCAGCATTGATAAAGGTACCCCTTTATGAGCACTTTTTTTAACACTGTTAAAAGGACTCCCTTTATCAGTGGTTTTTTAAGTAACACTGATAAATGGGAGTCTTTATTAGTGTTTTTTTACTAGTGATATTAAAGGGTTTATTTCAAAAAAACATCATTAAAAATAATATGTTAATATATAAATATAATATATGTTTTTAAATATGTTTTAGATAAGGTTAAATAGGCATTTACACATAATATATAAGATATTTAGTGAAAATGACATATAAAATAATTAAAAAAAATATTTTTAATTAATAATTTGTTAATTATTATTGAGTAAAAGAAATTTAATAAGAATCTATAGATAAAAAAATAAAAAATTAATAAAAGGTCTAAAATAAGTTGAAAACATAACTTGAACTTCAAACGGTCATAACTTTTGATTCGGGTGTCCATTTGGGGTGTACCGCATGTCAAACTGAAGCCTGTGGAAGACTCTACGCACTAATGATGAAGGAGAACCCTTTGTCACATTTTTCAAGGTCAAAAAAGGCTCAAAAGGCCTCCAAAACTGAGTTTTTATTTGGGGTACCCCAATTTTTTAGCATTTGATGGGATTTCAACCTCTTTTAAGGGGGTCTTTTTGCCCGTTTTCAGTGGGGGCTAAATTTATTCTTAGGGTTTATATTCATATTGATATTATGATTATGAAATTTTATCATTTTTCACAATGTACTATTATTTATAATCAAATATATAACAATATATACATATTTTTTATATATTCAAACATAAAAATTTAATTTTATAAATAAATAATTAAACATATTTACATATAAAATATATTTCTCAATATATAAAACTTATTTAAATGAAAAATAATATCCATTATATTTAAAATACAAATGTATGAATATTTATATACATATACAATTAATGTATATATATAATGTTTATATATATATAAATATATTTGTGTGTGTATTGAAAAAAATATATATATTTATCTACATATTATGATATATGTATATAAATATTAATATATAATATATGCAAGTAAATATAAATATGTATATATTTATAGATTCATACATATTTATAAATATATATATATCTATGTATGTATGTATTTATAAACACGCATATACACACAAAACATATTTTATATATGTGTGTATATATATATATATATGGATAAAAAAATGTAACGAAAATTATCTAAATGTACAAATATATCATAAAATAAAGAACAAAACAATATAAGTGAATGAAAAAGGTGTGAGATTATGATGGTAAGGTCTCCGGTTCAAAACTTACGAAAGGTAGGGGCGTGTGGGGGGGAGGGCGAGACAAGCAATGTTACAGGGGGTGGGGATAAAGGGGGGAGGAGGGGTTGGTACTCACTTCGAATTTGCAGAAAAGAAATTAATTTTTTCACTTTTATCAGTGTTTTTCTTTTAGTGGTAATAAAATGGGCATTTATCAGTGTTTCTTTTAACACTGATAAAAGGGACATTTATTAGAGTTTTTTTTAATGCTGATAAAAGGGAATTTTATTAACATTTTTTTAGCGTTGATAAAAGAGACCCCTTTTAATAATGCCTCGATTATCAGTGCTTTTTTAGCATTGCAAATGATCTTTTTACACACTTTTAAAGGTCATATTTGCAATCCTCCCTCTGAATTTGTAGAAAAATTAATTTTTTTTACTTTTACTTGTTTTTCTTTCAGTGGTGATAAAATGGGTCTTTATCAGTGTTTCTTTTAACATTGATAAAAAATACTTTTATTGGCGTTTTTTTAACACTAATAAAAGGAACTTTTACTAGCACTTTTTCTAGCATTGATAAAAGGGATCCCTTTTAATAATGCCTCGATTATCATTGTTATTTTAATGTTGCAATATATATATATATATTAATTGATGAACTATATATGATGGTTTTAAAAATAAATCTTTATATTTAAACCATCCCGTGATTTTAGAATATATGACCGCTTTTTTTAAAATAATATGATAGTTGTAAAAAAGAACCAAAGTCCTGTGAGTGACTCCATCAAGCATTATTACTTTATTAAAATATAAAATTTTTAAACAAAAAACCCCTCGGTGACGTGACTCATGAAGTTGGCTCCACTCATGCACCGCCCCACCGACCATTTCATTCGTTGCCTAGTCAAACTCGCTGTTATCATTCCTACAGGCGGTGGTGAGGGGATTTAAATCGTCTCAAGTTCACTTTTGAACCTGAGGGTTAGGTTGGCCAATGGATTACTGCCATGTCAGAGGAAATTTCCAATGGAAATTTACACTGGAAATTTCCAGTGGAAATTTGACGGGAATTTCCAGCGAAGGGCGGCGGAAAAAAACCCAAAAAATGCATAATGGGGGCATTTTCGTCCAAAACCCAACCTGATGGTCAGGTTCAGGTGCCCAACCTGAGACGATTTAAATCCGTGGTGAGGGAGCATGAGGGGCCCGTCAAGTGCCTGCAGGAGATGTCGCATCGGCTCGGCCGCGGCGGGTTCGTGCTCTAAATTGGGAGCCTCGACCGGAGCCTCCGGGTTTGGTGGGTTCCCACCGCCGACGGAACTGACGCTCTGTAGAATCCGAATAAAAGGGTCGGTGATTTTGAGTTGGGCTGTAGGCTTTGAATTTTTTTTTCACCTTTTAGACCACTCATTTTTTTTAAAAAAAAAATGTTTGATAACCAAACATTTATTTTTAAATTTTATTTAAAAAATAACTAGTTTTTCCTATTTTGGTATGATGCATAAAATAAATTATGTTTTTTTACGAATTTTGTTTTAACTATGTTTTTTATGGGGTATAAAATAAAATATGTTTCTTATGAGTTTACCTCTCTAGTTGAGATCGGTTATCATGGTTTGAAAATTGTAATATGATGTATATGAATGACCACTCCTAGGGCCTGGCTTAGTGGTGGTGGTTCTGTGGGGTGTCGAGGAGGTCTTGAGTTCGAGTCTCCCTAACTACTTGTCTTCGTGTGCTACATGTTTTCTTTGTACCTTTGTAATTCTCTCTATCTGACTGTTTGTAATATACAAATGACTAACAAACAAGGACAAATGAATGAATACATTATTTAAGTAGTCTGTTCTTAATGTAATATTTACATGGTGTAACACTTACACATGTAATAGACGACATCCAGATAGCAGGCTTTATAGGAGTCAAAGGGGGATTCATCACCCTATAGAACCCCTACTCGACCATTGAGAGAATAATTTAGGCATTCATGATATGAGGAGGGGAATGCTATGTGAAAATGAAGCCAAGGCCCACCTAGTAACAGGTTGTAGGTAGTATCCTATAAAACTACCATGAATTTTGTGCATTATATAAAGCCACGAAACTAGGTCTTCAGCCAAATCTTACCATATGGTTTCTGCTCACTCTTTTCATAACCCTTTTAAATAATTGTAAATTTCAAGGATATTTTTTTCTTAAATTATTTGGGATTTTACAAGTACGTTGTTTATGATGGCACCTGATTCTGAGGCCCGGTGTGCCCAGAATCAATTTCTAAAGTTTAGCTCGAGTACGTTCAGTGAATGAACGAACGGGTTTTTTTATCTTTTGAACCAGTGCTTGGAATTGAAATCTGAGGGCACCGATGAACTCACAGCGCCGGTATTTTCTTAAGATGACTTTTACCGTTGATGCGTTAACTCGGGAGAAGAAGTTAAATTTTGGGCTTTAAGTGAAAAGTAAATAAAATTGTGTACAATTTTATTTTATTAACCTTGGAAGTTAAACTCTCTCATGGGAAGTTGTTGGTGGGGCCCACAACCACCCAACTTCCCATGTGTGGTTATGAGGGAGGTGGGGCCCACACGATCACCCATCTTTTCACATTCCATAACCCTTAACCCCTTTTAAACTCCCATAATAATTATATGGAAACTCTCCAATAAATATTGGTAGCCTTTAATTGTGTAACTCTCATCTCTCTCCTCTTTAATCATGCCAATACACTTAATCAATTAAGTGAGATATGTGTTTGAATTTTAAAATTGAAATGCATGGCTTGAGTTAATAAAATAAGGATGAGCCTTATTTTATTTTGGGTTGGTTGGCTTGTTGTGTGAAGTCTTTGGAGGAGAGCTTTTCTTTTCTCTTGGAAGAACTTTGTCCTCCCGCGAAAAACGACACCTTTCGTTGAAGAACTCCAAATCCCCGAAGGACGACGATGCGCCCTTTTCCCTTTTCTTTGTGACAAAAAGGGAAGATGTCGCTTCCTCCTTGGATGCTCTTTGTCGACGTCTACGGAACCTCATCCCGCGACGCCATTTTCCGCGACGCCCGTCGTTCGACAACTTTTGTTGAGGTAGGGGTTATTTACGTTCATGATTAATTTAACATTCTTCATTAATTTGGCCGATTGTTATCAACATAACGGGAGGAGATCGGACCACACAAACACGGCCAATCCTCCTCCCCTTTTTTATTTGTTGATCCTAGTTGAACTTTGCGGCGAAGGCGGCGCGTTGTCGTTGCACCGCGTGGAAACGAAAAGGGGCCGCGGCTGAAGCGGGCCGTGGTGATGGTGCGCAGTGTCGTCGCACCGCACCGGTGAGGCCGAAGGAGGCCGCGGCCAGGGGCGGGCCGCGGCGGAGGGGCGCGACGCCGTTGCGTCGCGCCGGTCGGACAGGAGCCGCGACCAAAGGCCGCGGCGGTTATTCAAAGGGGTGGCCGGCAGAGTCGGCCGCCGGCGCCACTTGGAGGCGGGACCCCCTCGGGTCCCGCGATTATAAAAGGCCGGCCTTAAAGGCCGCCCTTTTCAGAAACAGGGCCCCCCCCCCCCCGTCGCACCCTGCGGCTGGCCTCCGAGCCGAGCCGCAGGCCGCGCCAGCCGGTCCGGGTCGTGCCCAAATGGGCTGGACCCGGACCTTGGTTGAGTCGACCCGGTTTGGTCCAACCCAGGGGGGTATCGGGCCGGGTCGGACCGGGCCCGAACCCCCTATTTTCGGACAGATTTGTTCAAACGCCCATATCTTGGGCTACTGACCTCCGATCAACACACCGTCAGTTGTGTTGGGATCCTTGGATCGAGATGGTCATTTTGGTATATTACACTCAAACTTTCAGTAAAGTTTGGGTATGGTCGGGTTTGTTTGAACCCGAAACCAACCGGGCCCTTGGAGCGGAAACACCTATAACTTAACGACCGGATGTCTGAATGACGTGTCGTCGATCACGTTAAATTCCTATTAGTGAGAAGGTTCTTTCGGCTTACTCCTCTAGAGATTTGGACATAGCTGGAGTACGTTCAGGTTGGTTTTAACTTAAAAACCAATCGGGCCCCTAGGACGAAAAAGCCAATAACTCTCAGACCGGGCGTCCGATTGACGCACCGTCTGTCGCGTTGAGTTCCTACTGACAAGACAGAACTTTGTGATAAATCAACTCTGCACTTCGTGACAGTTGATGTATCGACCCCTTGGCTCGTGGAGCGGACCCTCCCGGAATCGAGCGTGCTGTGTGCGGGATCCCTAGAGCTGGTTGCGACTGCGACGACGATGACGACTGTACTTGGATCCTAAGTGGGTTCGGCAATGAGGACGACTGTACTTGGATCATCCGTGGTTTCGGCAGCGATGATGACTGTACTTGGATCCTACGTGGGTTCGGCGGCGTTGGTTACTGTACTTGGATCCTATGTGGGTCCAGCAATGACGACTTCTGTACTTGGATCCTACGTGGGTTCGGCAGGGGAGATGATTCAGAGGCTACATCTATCATCTCCACCCCTCTTCGGAAGTAGTATACCTGTGTGAGATGAGTCTTAACTTTCAATCATTATCTTCGATATGATTGACTTTCTAATCCTGTATGGATTGGGTTGTGCTTTCCTGTGTGGATTGGTTTGTACTTTCCTGTGTGGACTGGGTTGTACTTGGGCTCGTGAGTTGGATCCGAACTGGAATTGATGACTTAGGTATATGTATGGTCATATACCTAAGTAGATTTGGTTGTTACTTCATGTTTGTGTCCTTCCTTTGTGGTTTATCCTTTGTAGATTCTGGGAGACCTTCGGGGGTCTTGGGGTCCCTACTAAGTATCGTATACTTACCCCTGCACGGGTCATGCCCGCACTACGTTGTGTTGGTTGCAGACGACGGACAGCACTGATCGTGGTTGAGGCTTGTAGAGCGGGATGGTACCCGGAGGTGGACTATCAGGCGGGACGTACAGGGAGCGGACAGCCGGACCCGAGGAGCTGAGGAGATCATCTGTACCCACCCTTCAGGTGGGATAGCCCGAGGATGACTCGGTGGTTGCTGATTTACTTTACTACTGTTGTATTTCCTTTTCAGTTGTACTGTACTTTCAGTTGGGTTTGTATTCTGGCTCATTTACTTTCCAGCACTTACTTTTGTACTTAGTGTTTACTTCGGCTTGCGTACTCTGTGGTGTTTGTTTTCTTATATAAAGGCAATGTATTCCCTTTTATCGGGAATTACGCCTTTGGTGCTAGTCGCCAGCCCCTGGCCTATGGAAGGCGGGCTTGGGGTAGTCACGGCATGGGCCCCGAGGACGGGTCGTGACAAATTAGTATCAAAGGAGTCGGTTCTACCACAGAACTTAGGACTCTAATAATTTCTTCTATGTTAAGCAATAGTGTTAAGGGTATTAAGTGTGGTTATCAGTCCAGGGAGTCCAGTGTTGGTGTGGCGGCCGACGTATCCATACACCAGGACCCTGACTTCTGATTTCCGACTTAGTGCACGAAAACATTGATTGCATGTGTGTTTCAAAAGTTTTCTTTGTGATTACTTTGTGTCAGCTCACCAGGTATATTGTATTAACTGTGGCACACCTGTTTCTTTTCAGGATGGCCCCACGACAGCAGCCAGCTAGGGTTACGAGCTTTGTGCGAGATGGTAGCCCACCGAGCGACGAGGCCTCGGTGTAGGGCCCCATTATAGCAGAGGCACCAGCGGTACCTCTACCCATCGAGCCACCGATGCCACCAGCCCCAGTATCTGAGAGTGCACGCCACCTGAGTGCACTTCACAAGTTTCAGCATCAGAGACTTCCCAGGTTCCACGGGGAGACGGACCCTCAGGCAACCGAGGACTGGCTGGAGGCAGTTGTTTGAGTTTTCAGATTAGTGGGGAAACCAGCTGACCTCATGGTGATCCTTGCGGCGAGTCTCCTGCACGCAACAGCAGGTAGATGGTGGAGCTTGATGCTTCAGGTGCACGATGAGGCATCTCTTCTTTGGATGGACTTCGAGAGCCTCTTCCACTCAGAGTTTGTTCTATCTACCCTCTGTGTGGTGCGCATTCAGGAGTTACTACAGCTGTGGCAGGGCAGCATGACAGTGGCCCAGTACTCGGCGAGATTTACTGACCTCTCGCGCTACTCCACAGACATGGTACGGGACCCATTCTTCCAGGCCCGGATCTTCAAGCAAGGACTGAGGCATGAGATCAGGTCATCGATGATCTCCCTCAGTATTTTGACGCAGGAAGGAGTACTGGATCGAGCCCTTCTTGTGGAGAGCTTCCTTGCCGAGCCTTCACCAGCAGCGAGACCTACCATAGGGCGGCACGTAGCGGAGTCTTCTGCATCTGGTAGTAGACAAATGTCACAGAGGTCCAAGCGGACCAGAATATTAGGTGGACGACCTCAGGATACTGGTTCGGAGGTGTGGGGAACACGCAGCAGAGCCAGTCATTCGAGAGGCAGACAGTGCTATGCATGCGGCGGGCAGGGCCACATGGCTCATGACTGCCCGACCCGCCATGTAGAGGAGCAGCAGACGGTTGAGGTACCACCCAGGTAGAGGCAGAGGTTCGACCATGGCGGTTCGTAGGGAGAAGTCGGACGAGGTAGAGGAGCTGGCCGAACAGCGGGTGGTGGGCGACGCTTTGAGGCTCTACCACCACCACCACGAGGAGGTCCACCCTGACCATAGGGAGCTGGCGGATGGGGGCAGGCTCATCTTCAGGCAGTAGAGGCCTACGACCACGGCGCACCTGAGATGATTCGAGGTACTATATGTGTCTACTCCACCCTTGCTACAGTTCTTATAGACACAGGAGTGAGTCATTATTTTATTGTCGCTGCCCTTGTTCGGAGCTCAGAGATTCTGACAGAGTCGTTAGCTCGATCCTTATGGCTAGAGACTCCTACGGGAGTAGACTCGACGATTACACACTGGTGTAGGTAGTGTGAGCTTACTCTAGGAGGCGAGAGCTTCAGATGGGATCTTCTTGTAGTGGCGTCGAGGCCTTACGACGTCATCTTGGGCATGGATTGGTTATCTACGGTCCATGCTCAGATCGACTGTATTAGGCGCAAGGTGCGATGTGTTCACACCGATGGGAGCAGGTTCACCTTCACCGCCGAGAAGGGAGTCTTTGTAGCGCAGGATGGACTCACACAGAGGAGAGAATAACCAATCACTCATCAGTTGGATAGTCTCATCTTAAGAGCAGTTGACATGCGGAGTCCGATTTTTCCTATTGCAGTGGATCAGTATGCAGACGTTTTTTCTGATGACGTTCCAGGACTACCTCCTCGCAGAGAGGTAGACTTCTATATTGACCTGTACCCAGGGACAGCCCCGATATCTACTCCAGCATATCGAATGGCTCCCGCTGAGCTTTGAGAGATACGAGTACATTTGGAGGACTTGCAGGGAAAGGGATTTATCTGACCCAGTGTTTCACCTTGGGCTTCCCCGATTTTGTTCGCCAAGAAGGCGGACGGGAGCTTGCGACTGTGTGTTGACTACCATTGCCTGAATCAGGTAACTGTAAAGAACAAGTATCTACTTCTGAGGATTGACGACCTCTTCGATCAGCTCAAGGGAGCACGATGGTTCTCGAAGATAGACCTCAGGTCAGGTTATCATCAGCTCAGAGTTCGAGGTGAGAATGTGCAGAAGACAGCCTTTAGGTGTCTGTATGGACACTATGAGTTCTTGGTTATTCCTTTCGGCATAACCAACACTCCAACAGTGTTCATGAGTCTCATGAACAGGATCTTCTAGCCTTACCTCGATCGATTTGTCGTAGTCTTCATTAACAACATATTGATTTACTCGACTACTAAGGAGGAGCACTCCTACCACTTGTGGGTTGTACTGGACACACTCTGAGATCACCAGCTTTATGGTAAGGTCTCGAAGTGTCAGTTCTAGATTCGAGAAGTCCACTTCTTGGGACATGTCATCTCTGAGGTGGGAGTTGCGGGGGACCCTATGAAGATCGAGGTAGTGCTAGCTTGGGAGCCACCCAGGAGCGTGACGGGAGTGTAGAGTTTCCTAGGTTTGGTTGGGTACTATCGAAGATTTGTGTCAGACTTCTCCATAGTTGCAGCACCACTCTCATCTTTGATGAAAAAGAAGAAACCCTTCGTGTGGTTGGATAGATGTCAGCAGAGCTTCTGGGAGCTGAGAGAGAGATTGATCAGTGCACCCATCTTGAGGCTACCGGAGGAGGGAGTAGGGTACGTAGTTTACTGCGATGCATCAGGGACCGAACTCGGGTGTGTCCTAATGCAGGAGCGGGCAGTGATCGTCTATGGATCACGACAGTTGAGGAAACATAAGCATAACTACGCTACCCATGACCTGGAATTAGTAGCAGTGGTCTTCACCCTGAAGATGTGGTGGCACTATCTGATGGGTGAGCGCTTTACAGTCTATTCTGACCACCATAGTCTCAGGTACATCTTCTCGCAGAAGGACCTGAACCTGAGATAGCGGTGATGGCTCGAGTTCCTCCAGGACTATGACTTTTAGATAGTCTATACTCCTGGGAAGGGGAACGTAGTAGTTGATGCTCTCAGTAAAAGTTCGGGCATTCAGCTACTTGGAGAGGTGACGGAGCAGCTAGCCGCGTTGCAGATATCCTTCATAGATAGAGACAGAGCAGACTTTCTACAGTCACTCACAGTCACTCCTCCACTACTTCAGCGGGTCAGAGAGGCACAGCATGGGGACATTGACTATGAGACGCGACGTGCACAGATATCCTCAGGACAGGCACCTGATGGATTTTCTATAGGAGGAGAGCACGTCATCCTTTTCAGGGGACGTACCATGGTACTAGCTGAATTACGGGAGGAGGTGCTGAGGGAATTTCACAATTCCCCTCTAGCGGTACATCTTGGAGTAGCTAAGATGTACCAGGATCTCAGACGACAGCACTGGTGGCCAGGTATGAAGAAGGTTGTGGTAGAGTTCGTTTCACGATGCCTCACCTGCCAACAGGTGAAGGCGGAGCATCAGGTACCGGCAGGTTTAGTACAACCCCTAGAGGTCCCGGAGTAAAAGTGGGACGGGATATCTATGGATTTCGTGACAGGGCTTCCACGTAATTCCAGAGGACACGACTCTATCTGGGTGATCGTAGACCGACTCACCAAGTTAGCCCACTTCTTACCCATCAGAGAGCAGGGCTCAGTGGAGAGCTTGGGACGCCTCTATGTTCAGGAGATCGTATGGCTTCATGGTTTTCCATCATCTATCGTCTCTAATCGGGACGTTCTCTTTACTTCCCGGCTTTGGAAGGGGTTTCATGAGGCTTTTGGGACGCAGCTGCGCCTAAGCACCGCCTTTCACCCTCAGACAGATGGCCAGATGGAGAGGATCATTCAGACTCTCGAGGACATGCTTCGTGCATGTGTCCTCAACTTTGGTCGCAGCTGGGATGATCACCTACCCTTGGTGGAGTTTGCGTACAACAACAGTTACCACTCCACCATCGGGATGACACCATACGAGGCATTGTACGACCGACCTTGCAGATCACCTCTATGCTGGACAGACTCTGGGGAGTCATCACTTGTAGGACCAGAGATAGTCCAGGCCACGATAGAGAAGGTACAAATCATCCAGGAACGGATGAGGACTGCACAGAGCCGACAGAAATCCTATGCTGATAGGAGGCGGAGACCACTAGAGTTCAAGGATGGCGACCACGTTTTCTTACGGGTCTCACCTCGATGTGGATTATGGAGATTTGACCGGGGTGGAAAGTTGTCTTCATGCTTCATCGGACCATTCCAGGTTCTTAGCAGGATAGGCGAGGTGGCTTATTGCCTGACTCTTCCACCTCAGTTGCACCGGGTGCACGACGTCTTCCACGTATCTCAGTTGAGGAGATACGTGCATGACCCGACGCATATCATCGATCATGGGGAGCTGGACATCGATGACGGGGCGACTTTTGCGGAGGTCCCGGTGGATATCTAGGATCGACAGGAGTGGGTCCTACGTGGATGGTCGATTCCTCTTGTGCGCATCAGGTGGCAGCACGAGAACCTCCAGGAGAGCACATGGGAGCGGGAGGCTCATATGCATGCACAGTACCATCATTTGTGTCCCTAGTTTATGATGTACCTTTACGGGGACGTAAAGCCCTGAGATGGGAGTAATGTAAAGACCCGTAAATTTCAATGAAATTTTTTTCTTAAATTCTTTGGGATTTTACGAGTACGCGGTTTCTGACAGCACCTGATTCCGAGTCCCGGTGTGCCCAGAATCAATTTCTGAAGTTTAGATTGGGTACGTTCAGTGAACGAACGAGCGGGTTTTTCTATCTTTTGAACCAGTGCTCGGAATTGAAATCTGAGGGCACCGATGAACTCACAGCGCCGGTATTTGCTTAAGATGACTTTTACCATTGATGTGTTTTCTCGGGAGAAGAAGTTAAATTTTGGGGTTTAAGTGAGAAGTAAATAAAATTGTGTACAATTTTATTTTATTAACCTTGGAAGTTAAACTCTCTCATGGGAAGTTGTTGGTGGGGCCCAAAACCACCCAACTTCCCATGTGTAGTTATGAGGGAGGTGGGGCCCACACGAACACCCATCTTTTCACATTCCATAACCCTTAACCCCTTTTAAACTCCCATAATAATTATATAGCAACTCTCCAATAAATATTGGTATCCTTTAATTGTGTAACTCTCCCCTCTCTCCTCTTTAATCATGCCAATACACTTAATCAATTTAGTGAGATATGTGTTTGAATTTTAAAATTGAAATGCATGGCTTGAGTTAATAAAATAAGGATGAGAATTATTTTATTTTGGGTTGGTTGTCTTATTGTGTGAATTATTTGGAGGAGAGATTTTTTTTTCTCTTGGAAGAACTTTGTCCTCCTGCGAAGAACGACACCTTTCGTTGAAGAATGCCAAATCCCCGAAGGATGACGACGCACCCTCTTCCCTTTTCTCTGTGACAAAAAGGGAAGACGCTGCTTCCTCCTTGGACGCTCTTCGTCGACATCTAAGGAACCTCATCCCGTGACGCCATTTTCCGCGACGCCCATCATTCGACAACTTCTGTAGAGGTAGGGGTTATTTACGTTCATGATTAATTTAACGTTCTTCGTTAATTGGACGATTTTTATCAACATAACGGGAGGAGATCGGACCGCACAAACACGGCCGATCCTCCTCCCCTTTTTATCTGTTGATCCTTGTTGAACTTTGCAGCGAAGGCGGCGCGTTGCCGTTGCACCGCGCGGAAACGAAAAGGGGTCGCGGCCGAAGCGGGCCGCGGCGAAGGTGCGCAGCGCCGTCGCGCCGCGCCGGTGAGGCCGAAGGAGGCCGCGGCCAGGAGCGGGTCGTGGCGGAGGGGTGTGGTGCCATCGCGTGGTGCCGGAGATTCAAGGGGGTCGTGGCGGTTCTTCAAAGGGTAGGTCGGCAGAGCCGGCCGCCAGCGCCACCTAGAGGCGGGACCCCCTCGGGTCCCGCGGTTACAAAAGGCCGGCCTTAAAGGCCGGATGTTTTGGAAACAGGGAGCGGTGCCCCCACCCCCTTTGCACCCCGCTCGGCCACGAGCCGAGCCGCGGCCGGCCTCTGAGCCGGGCCGCAGGCCGCGCCCAACCGGACCGGGTCGGACCGGGCCCGAACCCCTATTTTCGGACAGATTCGTTCAAATGCCCATATCTTGGGCTACAGACCTCCGATCAATGCACTGTCTATTGATTTGGGATCCTTGGATCAAGACGGTCGTTTCGGTGTATTACACTCAAACTTTCGATAAAGTTTTGGTACAGCCAGGTTGGTTCGAACCCGAAACCAACCGGGCCCTTGGAGCGGAAACGCCTATAACTTAACAACCAGACGTCTGAATGACGTGTCGTCGATCACGTTAAACTCATCTTAGTGAGACGGTTCTTTTTTCTTACTCTGCTCGAGGTTTGGACACAACTAGAGTATGGTCGGTTTGTTTTTAACTTAAAAATCAACCAGGCCCCTGGGACGAAAAAGCCAATAACTCTCAGACCGAGCGTCTGATTGACGCACTGTCTGTCACGTTGTGTTCCTATTGACGAGACGGAACTTTGTGATACATCAAATCTGGAATTCGTAATAGTTGATGTATCGACCTTTTGGCTCGTGGAGCGGACCCTCCCGGAATCGAGTGTGTTGTGTGCAGGAACCCTAGAGCTGGCTGCGACTGCGGCGACGATGACGACTGTACTTGGATCCTACGTGGGTTCGGCATCGAGGACGACTGTACTTGGATCCTCCATGGGTTCGGCAGCGATGATGACTGTACTTGGATCCTACGTGGGTTCGGCAGCGTTGGTTACTGTACTTGGATCCTACGTTGGTCCGACAGCGATGACTTCTGTACTTGGATCCTATGTGGGTTCGGCAGGGGAAATGATTCAGTGGCTACATCTATCATCTTCACCCCTCTTCGGAAGTAGTATACCTGTGTGAGCTGAGTCTTAACTTTAAATCATTATCTTAGATATTATTGACTTGCTAATCCTGTGTGGATTGGGTTGTGCTTTCTTGTGTGGATTGGGTTGTACTTTCTTGTATGGACTGGGTTTTACTTAGGCTCATGAGTTGGATCCGAACTGGAATTGATAACTTAGGTATATGTATGGGCATATACCTAAGTAGAGTTGGTTGTTACTTCGGGTTTGTGTCCTTCCTTTGTGGTTTATCCTTTGTAGATTCTGGGAGACCTTCAGGGGTCTCGGGGTCCCTACTGAGTATCGTATACTCACCCCTGCACGGGTCATGCCCGTACTACGTTGTGTTGGTTGCAGACGATGGACAGCGCTAATCGTGGTTGAGTCTTGTAGAGCGGTACGGTACCCGAAGGTGGACTATCAGGCAGGACGTACACGGAGCGGACAGCCGGACCCGAGGAGCTGAGGAGATCATCTGTACCCACCCTTCAGGTGGGATAGCCGTAGGATGACTCGATGGTTGCTGATTTACTTTACTGCTGTTGTATTTCCTTTTCAGTTGTATTGTACTTTCAGTTGGGTTTGTATTCTGGCCCATTTACTTTCCATCGCTTACTTTTGTACTTAGTGTTTACTTCGTCTTGTGTACTCTATCATGTTTGTTTTCTTATATAAAGGCAATGCCTTCCCTTTTATCGGGAATTACGCCTTTGGTGCTAGTCACCAGTCCCTGGCCTATAGAAGGCGAGCTTGGGGTAGTCACGACACGGGCCCCGAGGATGGGTCTTGACACCCCTGAATTGTTAGATTGGAGGGAGTCAAATCTGCTTCTGTCAGTACCAATTTATGGAGCATCTGGGTCAGGATGAGGATAATCAAAAAACCAGTATCCACAAGGCAGTGGAGGATCTCAACACCATTAAAATAGCTTGTGATATACAATGGGTGTATTTTCCCCTGTATAATGACACCCTCTTCTTCCTCTGAAAATGAGATAATGGCTCAACATTCCTCTTTCATGGACTCCTCTATATAGTAGGCCTCAGTAGTAGATACCTGAACTTCAAACTATAAGAGGATTTTCAAATATTTTGTAAGGTCCTAACACATTTCCTTTGAAAAGTAGAGATCCTCAAGGATCAAAATCCTCATGAGTATGCTAGCGAGGTTCTTCAATACATCGTACTTTTGTGTCAAGGGCATATTTTTACCTATAGATTGTCACTCTTTGGAAGGGGGCATAGAAAATTTTACTGGATGAACTAGTGAGGTCTATTTAGTGCTGGAGACATTTTTCTACAAACTAGTTAACATTTTATAAACAACTTCCAGCTGACATTCGGTCAGCTAAAGTCAGGATCTAGCTAGACATGAATGATCACGGTGCAGTCATGGCTGAGCTGCTCGGTCAACTAACATAGTCGGATGTGGAGGCATACTTGATGGAGCGGACTGGGAGGATAGTTCTTGTTGAGATCTATAAAAAACCATATATCTAGTATCAGTAGAATTTATATTTTGGTTCAAGACATTAGTCTAAGTATTCTTCTTGTTTGTGTGTCCTTTACCTCTCCATTGACAGCGTTGGCCGAAGGCACCCTAGAGATTTTCATGGAATTCCTCACTATCTGGAATCCTGGAGTGGTACACTAGCTCAACATCATTCACGGAGGTGTCTCCTTCCCATCATTATTGGGGTAGTCCATGGTTGAGTGGACCTTGGGTGTGTAATGGGTTGGACCTCTCAGGTCCATTACTTTGTGAAAATCCAGTGTTTGAAGTGTTCTAGGAGGTCAATGTGGATTATTTCAACACTTTAAAAAAATTCCAAGTTTTTCAAGTTCCCAAACAAGGATTAGGGAATGGTGGGCCAGGACAGTGACTCACAACGGTAGCTCACCAATGGTAAATTCTTATGATGACTCGCGATGGTGAGTCAAGATGGTGAGTCGGGATGGCAAGTCAGGATGGTGAGTTAGGAACAAGAGCTTGCGATAGTGACTCATGACGGTGACTTGCACTGGTGGCTCGTGATGTTGACTCACACCGGTGACTCATGACGGTGATTCGCAATGGTGACTCACACCAGTGACTTGTGACGTTGACTCGTGAAGGTGACTAATAAAGGTATCGCTTCTAGTGGTGACTCACTGAAAGGTGACTCACCGAATGGTAGCTCACCGAACAGTGACTCACCGAACATTATATGTTTATCAATTTTCATGTATTAAACTGTAAATAAACATCGTTTTCATGTTTCAAATTTTAACGTACCAAAACACCCAATAGATTTGGGCTATTATGTGGGTATTGTCGCTCGCGTAGGGGCGCTCCCCGTAACAAAGTTGTATCAGAGCCTAATTGGGTTTAAGTTTTTCTTTGTTAAAATTTGAAACTTTTTGTTCATTGCTTTCAAATGATTTGTTAGTGGCTTTTACATGTTTCAGCATGCTTTGTTGTTTCGTTCAGCTAGGTTGTTTTCTCTCTTAGGTTATAATTTCATTCTCCTGCTGGTAGTTTGATTCCTCGTTGTTTGCTTTCCATTTTCCTTTATTTGTTTGAGCCTCAAAAGATGCCTCTTGGTAGTTGCTACCTATGTGTGTCTATGGTTTCGGGGTAGGAATGAGTACTTTGTGAGGTTTTCCTATGTTTGAGAGCTGGTTAGAAGTAAGGTCTTAGCAGGATCATGTGTCTCTAGTGTCTGCCTTTTTCCTAGGAGATCACTACTAAAAAAACAGGTATTTGCGACGGGCTATTTGTGACGGGATCCCGTCGCAAATAGCCCGTTGCTGAAAACGCCGTCGCAACTACACTTATTTGCGACGGGCCCGTCGCTAAAGCCCTTTTTTGCGACGGACATTCTCCCCGTCGCAAATACCTTTTGCGACGGGCCCGTCGCAATCGCTTTTGCGACGGTGCCGTCGCAAAAACTATATTTTTAAAAAATAAAAAAAATTAATAATACTAGTATTTGCGACGGGAGTAGTATCCCGTCGCAAATACTACAAATAGTATTTGCGACGGGCATAGTATCTCGTCGCAAATAATATAAAAAAAATAAAAAAAAATAAATTATTAATAAATTATTTTAATTAATATAATAATAGAATTATAATTTAGAAATAAAAATAATAAATTATTTTAATTACTATAATAATAGTAGAATTATAATTCAAAAATAAAAAATAATAGAATATTAATAAATGATTTAATTAATATAATAATATAACAATTATAATTTATAAATAAAAAAAATATTAATAAGTTATTTTAATTAATATAAAAATAATAGAATTATTTTACATTCAAATATTAAAATAATTCAAGTATTACAAAAAAAAATAATTAAATTTTAATATTATAAAATTTTAATATTATAAAATTTTAATATATATATAAAATTTTAATATATATATAAAATTTAATATTATAAAATATAAATAATATTATTATTCATATTAATATTGTTATTTAAAAATATAATATTATTAATATTTTATAATGAGACAGAAACTACGAATAGAAAAAAAAAATATTTTGATTTCACAAATTTTATAACAGAAATACAAACTCTAATCTGAAGGAGGGGGGGGGGAGGGGGGAGGTGGGGGATCTGCAGATGGTGGTGGAGGAAACTCCATCCCTAAAGCATGAGTGAGTCGGCGCATGTACTCCATCTGCTCCTGATGCTGCTGCTGCCACCGACTCGCCTGCTCCTCGTACAGCTGCTGCTGGCGTCGACGCTCCTCCTCATGCTGCTGACGCATCTGCTCCTGCTCCTGTCAGAGACTCTCTATCTGTGCAGTCTGAGATCGCAACTGATCCTCATACTGTGTAGAAGAAGATGCACGAGCTCCTCTCGAGCTGGACGCCGACATCGCAGCACTGCCATAATAATCTCCGGGAGTCAGTCGAGAGCCGATACCAACTACTCGGCCCTTCTCGAAGGCATACTGGGTGGCCTGCATCCATGCCGCCTCATCAAACTGACGGGCAGTGGTCTGATCTGATGACTCGGCCTGACTCTCAGGCCGGGCCTGTGCCGCTGCGGCCTCATATGACTCCTATAGTTGCAATTTAAAATTAAAATTGTGAATATATTATATGCAGTTAACTTTTAAACTTGAAAACAAATAATACTGACCACGATGTGATGCTGACGATCACCTCTGAGCTCCCCAGTAGCAGGATCACAATACATCCTCCGATATACGTCGTACTCTGTAATATCGGGGTGCTCAACAGCCTATAAGAATAAAAAATAAACTGTTAATATTTATAGTTATATAAAATATTTATAAATAATGTATGTACCAGATGCTGTCTATGAGTACTGAAAGAACGACTCCCAGCTCGATGAGTCACCTCCTGTCTCCCCCGATTCTGCCTCCCCACCGATGATCTCCTCTGAAAGGCACCACTCAACCAGTGCGCACATAATCCATCCCATACATGGGATGAAATATACTCTGGTCGGTGTGCCCTACATGACTCCTCAAAATCTGACACTCATGCTTTCTTCATCGCAGCTTTTCTTAAATTGTGCAAAAACTGACGAAGACGATCACGCATGGCCACCTCCCACGCCTCGTGGATGGCGTCACGCATGGTATCCTCGATCGGATACCATAAACCCTACAAATAAATCAAAATATCAAGTTAGAAATGAAATAATTTTCAAAATAAAAATTATTTATTTACGTACGTACCAACCAATGGCCGAACATGGCCTGCTGCACATCAATGGGAATCTGCTCCCATGTGGTCCACGGCTGAGAGAAATAGTTGCGCAAAATAGCGCTGCCCTGTCCGACTGCTATATGCGGAAAACTGAAAAAATAATAAACATTTATTATGTGAATAGATTAATGAAATCTTAGTCAAATCCACATGTTATCACACAGGTTATCACACCTCCGTGTGCGCGGATCAAACCCAAGACGTGGACGTCGCTCGGGGACGGGGTCAGGAATCATCAATCGTGCAAGACCGCGCCCCCTCCGCGTACTCCCTGGAGCGCCTGCAGGCTGAGGGTCATCTGTCAGCAACTCATCCGCATCAAAACTCAGGTCAGCATCCGCCAACGCACGAAATGTGGCGTCGTCCATCTGAAACAGAAAATGTTAATGTTAGCAAATAATTGATAATTACTATTATATATACATATATACATATTATGATTGTATATAAATACCATGAAATGCTATCAGTGTTCATCTTCATCATCATCTTCATATATGTCAATGTCATCTTCATATTCCTCCTCAACATCATCGATATCCATTCGAGTTACAGTTGCTTCATCTCTTACCGTTTCAAATTCATATGTGACATCATTAACATCATCGTCATCACCGACTCTTAAATGTGGAGTGTCGTCATCGATACTCATGTCTCTTTGTAAAAAAGAATGATTTTGAGTACTCTCTTGAAAAACTTCAATTCTTTGCATATCAGTGAAAGCACATTCACTTTGACTAAACTGATTGTCTCGAATTTTGATTTTTATTACACTCCACCAATCAGTCAAGTCTCTTGATGTTGCACAGTACTTTGCATAATAAACTTGATATGCCTGTTGAGCCAATAAAAATGGTTCATTTACTGCGAGAACACTTTTACATTTAATATCGATGATTCCATGAGTCGGATGAACACGCACGCCTCTCTCTGTATCCAACCACCGACATTTGAACATGGTTATGTAATGTTGTCCAAGATAACAGAGTTCAATGATTTCATCAAGTATGCCATAAAAGTCAACTTCATTTTCTCGATGATGAGATCCTCTTAAGCTAACTCCACTGTTCATTGTTTTTTTCGATTCCCCATATGCATGTGTGTGGAATCGAAATCCATTCACCACATATGCATTATAAGTTTTAACAAGTTTGGAAGGTGGGTTACTCAATACACACAACTGTTTGTCAATTTTATCAGCATGTCGAGACACCTGAAAATTTGTGAAATAATTATCAATATAGTAAACTATACATTGAATGAGTTGCTAGAAGATAAAGAATTTATTACTAATTATTGTTAATTATTGGTAATTATTACTAATTATTGATAATTATTACTACTTATTGGTAATTATTACTAATTATTGGTAATTATTACTACTTATTGGTAATTATTACTACTTATTGTTAATTATTACTAATTATTGGTAATTATTACTTATTATTGATAATTATTACTAATTATTACTAATTATTCTTAATTATTGATAATTATTGATAATTGTTCCTAATTATTAGTAATTAAATGAATAATTATCAATAATTAGAAATAATTACCAATAATTACAAATAATAACATTATTAATATATTTTATTATTAATATTAAAATAATATAATTTTCTAATTTATATACAATTCTTCTTTCATCTGTGCGTTTTCTATCTCCACATACAAATAATACATGTGAAGACAGCAAACACACAGATGAAAAAAGAATTGTATATATATAAAAAATTATATTATTTTAATATTAATAATAAAATAAACTAATAATGTAATAATGTAATTATTCATAATTAGTGGTATTTTTTAATAATTATTAATATTTATTCTTAATTATTAAAAATTATTACTAATTATTCCTAATTACTATTAACTATAAACAATACTAATAATTTAAATTTATTAAGTAATAAAATAATGTAAACATAATTAAATTACAACTAATTAATAATATATGAAACTAATACAAAATTAAAAATAAATAAAAAATTAAAATAAACATAAATACCTTGAAAATTGATCTCCTCTGATCGTTCTTTAAATCTTTAATATCACCTCCGGAAAAAAAATTAAACTGGAGAAAAAATAAACTTTAGAAATATAACTTCGAGAGAAGAAGAAGATGGAGTTTGATAATGATTTGAAAAAAACGGATGGGGGTATTTATAGGTTAGATTATTTGCGACGGGTTCATTTGCGACGGGACTCCCGTCGCAAATAGTGTTATTTGCGACGGTTCCCGTCGCAAATACCTTAGCCAACATTTATTACGGTCAACCGGTAAATAGTTATTTGCGACGGGTCCCGTCGCAAATAACCACCTGCCGACATACTTTTTGCGACGGGGGAATATTCCCGTCGCAAATACCTTTTACCGCCGCCGGTTATTTGCGACGGGGGGATATTCCCGTCGCAAATAGTTTTCCCGCGATTTGGCGCGCACCGCGGGAAAACTATTTGCGACGGGGAAAGCAATCCCGTCGCAAAAGCCTAATTATTTGCGACGGGTAAATACCCCCGTCGCAAATAAGTTTTTAACGGGACTATTTGCAACGGGATTTATTCCCGTCGCAAATAACTCGTCGCAAATACCCATTTTTCCCGTAGTGGATGAGCTTATGCTAGCTCCGATGTGTTCCTCCGCATCCTTTAGGACTGTTTGCTCCGGGTATGGTCCCGTTGCGAGTTCAGTGTTTAGGTTTGGGTAGCTTGTGGGTGCACTGTCTCTTGACTGATCACCAAGAATCTTTGTTTACTGTTCGACCCTGTTTAGCGGCTATGTTTGGTTTCATAGGAACTGTGTGCCATCAGTAAGTCTAGACTAGGATGTGTGGCCCTTTAGTGGCTTGTTTTCCCCTAGTTTCTAGCTGGCTCCCAACCTTTTGTTCTCGCTTCTTAGAGCTGTCTTAGGATGTTGGGACTACTTGCATGTGTCCTTGCAGTTTCCCCTTTGTGTGAGGAAGTCTCCTTTTGGCTTTTGTTTTGACGGTCATCTCCTATGGGGGAGATTCTGAATCCATCGGTTGAGGATCTTATGATGTCTTGCGTCGAAACTCCAGGCGGCTTGTCTCGGTTTTAAAGTCGACGGTTCCTAGTCCTTTGGTCCTGATATGTTTTTATGGGTTCAGGTGGAGACCTCTTTGGGTTATTTCCTTTACTATGCATGTGCTCTCTCTTTACTGCTTCTTTTTTGCTGTTTTGCATGATTGCACTGTTTTGTACTGAGTTACATTCTATATGAATTTCTCTGAGCTTTGTTTTGCCATGTTTTTGTGTGAGGATCGATACTGCTCTATTTTGGTGGTGTTCTGTAGGCACTGGTGAGTAGTTCCAAGGATTTGATGGCATGTGATTTGTCAGTCTATGATTTCCTCATTGACATCATCTCAGAGCGCGACTCAGGTAAGTGCAGATATGACCTTTTATCATGCAGTTGTTTAGAATTGTTTAATTCTGAGCTTGTTTAGCAGTTGTTTCAATATCATTCAACTTCTGGCGACATGTGTCACAGTTGATACATGGTAGGGGGGATTGTTTGGGTCATACCCCGTAGGTTATTTCCTGTTTAGGATATGCCCAAGTTGATGATGTTAGGTGGTTCAGAATCATCATGTGGTTTAGGTTTAATTTGCAAGGTGGAGAGTGTGTTGGTGCATATTAAAGTTGTTCGTGCATTTAATTTCCAAGGTAGATATTTGTGAATTAATAATTTTTTTTTGTTAATTAAATGCATTTTATTTAATATGCCTTTTCGTTTGAGAATGCGGTTATACGGTTTGATGTTGGAACTGCCCTTGCCACATTAGCCGTACACGTGCCCCTGCATCTTGAAGCTCATCCCCACATCTGACTTTTTTTTGAGTGTGATTACAATTAGGTTTTGGCTTCGGCAGGAAGCCTCCTCTCACGCGGAGGTGGATCGAGGCCAAAATCGGGCCTTCAACAGGGTAGTATCGGCTTCAATTGTCGCTCGATGGTTGTTGAGATCCTCTCCAGCAAGCTTCAGCAGTTCAGCGGTGGCCTTCGACGGTGCCTCCTGCTTCGAGCGGCAGCTTCTTCTTCTGATTCTTGTTCTTGAGCTCGTGGTCAGTGAATCGGGTTCGATCTGTATAGCAACACCGGATTGGACAGTGATGGAGGTTCTTGGATCGCGGCGGTTGCGGGGTCGATGCGGCTAGAGAAGCAGTTGCGCCTCTCTTTCCCGATCTGTTCTTGACGTTTTGGTTCACCGTCGGAGATCGGACATGAGAGGGATCCCAATCAAGTCTCACTTGTTCGGCGTACTTGCATCGCGAAGAAAGAGCAGCGAACACGGAGTTCCGATGAGACCGTGGATGATCTGTGTTGCTACTCGCGGAGATTGACCGCAGACGGAAGTGCGGTTATGGTTCTTGAACCCGAAGGGAAGATCTGGTCTAGGTTGCAATCCTAGTTTGCTATTAGAGAAGGGTTATTGTGGGCTCGCCTTCCCGCGGTTCGACGAAGAAGCGTCGTGGAATCATATAGCAGCGAGGACTGCGTGGTCCAATCTGGTTTGCACCATATCTGGACAGCGGCACCAAACCTGGACAGAAACAGTAGTTTAGTACGCACCAAAACTGGACACCAGCGATGGCTTTGAACATCAATTGGCTCGTGGTGAAGAATCTGGACAGCAGCGACATTCGTGGAGGATCGGACATTCTGGACTCCGCGTCGACAATTTTAGCACCCTTTTACAAGCTTATGCATCGACAAAGGTTTGGCCGAACCTCAGTAAGGGGGTCTCGGTCCTGTTATAGTTTTTTTTTTGTCGATTTTTTATAAGCGTGTGTGTGTTGCTTGTTTTTCGGTCGTGTCTTATTTCTGTTTTATGTCCAGTTTAGCTTATGAGTTGTATCCTTTGTTTCATCTTGTAACTGTTTCCCTGCATATTAAAAAACCCATGATGATTCTGCCCCGTGCACGTAGGCCATATGGTCGAAGCACGTAAATATTTGGTCTCCCTTTTACTGCTTTCATTTCATTTCCGCATTTAATTCGACTTGTAAATTGCTGAATGAATTTGCCGCTTCTGAAATATTTATTCAAATATGTTAGTTTTGAATTTACTATGTTGATTTAGTTGTCACTGCCCAATTCATGTCAGTGTTGTTGTTCACTGATTGTATTCATTTTGAATAACTCATTCCTAATGTTATGGAATTGCAACTCGAACATTATATGTTTATCAATTTGCATGTAATAAATTGAATATAAACGTTGTTTATGCATTTCGGATTTTAACGAATCAAAACACCCAATAGTTCTTGGGTTATTATGTGGGGACTGCCTCTCGCGCAGGGGTGCTCTCCGCGACATTTATAGTTTATATTTTATAGTCTTTCAAAGTCATGTACTTGAAACAGAATCTCATATCGGAAATGCAGAATGTTCTGCGTAGGAAATGAAGAACTAGAATAGCACATTAGAAATGCAGAATGATTTTTTGGGTAAACCCTATTATAAATGGGAGCCCTGGATGAGAGTTTATGTCAAAATCCAGACTGGTGTAACGACAGTACTACTATATTTTAAAGTACGATAAATAGTATTGTTTTATTTTTTGTTTTATAATAAACGCGGCAAGGGGTTGCCGGATTTCAACGTAACCAGAAAAGCCGCACCAACGGTGGCGTCTTTTGCTTTTGTTTTTAAATTAAACCGTTTTTAAAAAAATACTTTTTTAATAAAAACCCGGGGACGTGACTCGTGAGGTGCCTTGTCAAGTTGGCTCCACGCATGCACCGCCCCACCGACCATTTCATCAGTCAAACTAGCCGTTATCATTCCTCTCCATGTAAAAATTCGAAATTCTTCCCGCACTGATGACACAACCCTCCCTCCTTCTCTCATTTTCCAGACCTCTGGATCAGCGAGGTCTCCAAAATCAATCAACTTGACAGGATCAATGAACCCTCCGGCGCCGGAAACCGTCGCTACCTCCACGAACGCCGGCGGCTGCAACAATCCCGACGACGGTCCCAGCCCCCGGAGCTCCCACTCGTATCGCTCGCTGGCCGTGCTGTCAGGCCACGTGGGCTCCGTCTCCTGCCTGGCGCTCTGCGGGGAGTTCATCCTCAGCGCCTCCCAGGGAAAGGACATCATCGCGTGGCAGCAGCCGGACCTCCGCCGCTTCGCCAGGTTCGGCCACGGAGACGGCTCGGTGAAGGCCCTCGCCTCCCTCGGCACCCGCGTCTTCACCGCCCACCAGGACGGCCGGATCCGGGTCTGGAAGGTTTCCGCCCGCTCCGAGAACGCCTTCAGGCTCGCAGCCTCCCTCCCCACCGCCCGCGACTACCTGGGCCGCTTCATGAAGAACAGCAACTACGTACCCGTCCGCCGACACCGCCGCCGGCTTTGGATCGAGCACGCCGACACCATCTCCTGCCTGGCCGTGAGCGACGGTCGCATCTACTCCGGCTCCTGGGACCGGACCCTGAAGGTGTGGCGCCTCTCGGACCTGCGCTGCCTTGAGTCCATCCGGGCGCACCACGACGCCATCAACGGGCTGTGCGCGGGGCGGGGGGTGGTTTACTCCGCCTCGGCGGACGGGAGTGTCAAGGCGTGGGGCCGGGACGCGGACGGGTCGCACTCGCTGAGGGGCGTGCTGGAGGGCCGCCGGGGGGCCTCCCTCAACGCCGTGGCGATCGCGGCGGAGGGGCGGCGGGTCTACGGCGGGGGATCCGACGGATTCTTAGTGGGGTGGGAGGAGGAGGGCGGGAGGTGGATGCGGGTGTGCGAGATGCGGGCGCACGGGACGGCGGTGCTGTGCATGTGCGTGGCGGCGGGGGGGTTCTTGTGCTGCGGGTCGGCGGACAGCAGCATCAGCGTGTGGGGGGTGGCGGCGGGTGGGGATATTTGGAGGGCGGCGGTGGTGAGGGGGCATGAGGGGCCCGTCAAGTGCCTGCAGGCGATGTCGCATCGGCTCGGCGGCGGCGGGTTCGTGCTCTACAGTGGGAGCCTCGACCGGAGCCTCCGGGTGTGGTGGGTTCCGACCGCCGACGGAACGGACGCTTTGCATAATCCGCATAAAAGGGTCGGCCATTTTGAGTTGGACCGTAGACTTTGATTTTTTTCTTCTTCTTTTTAACCGCTTATTTTTTTTTAAAAAAAAAATTGTTTCATAACAAAACATTTATTTTTAAACTGTTTTTTAAAAAATAACTAGTTTTGCCTATTTTGGTATGATGTGTAAAATAAATTATGTTTTTTACGAATTTTGTTTTAACTGTTTTTTATGGGGTATAAAATAAAATATGTTTATTATGAGTTTACCACTCTAGTGGTTATCAATATGATATATATGAATGACCACTCCCAGGGTCTGGCTCAATGGTGGTGGTTCTGTGGGGTGTCGAGGGGGTCTTGAGTTTGAGTTTTCCCAACTATGACTTCGTGTGCTACATGTTTTATTTATACCTTTGTAATTCTCTCTCTCCGACTGTTTGTAATATACGAATGACCAACAAAGACAAATGAATGAATACATTATTTAAGTAGTCTATTCTTAATGTGGTATTTACATGGTGTAACACTTACACATAATTTGAACCAGGCCCCATATGTCATGTAAAAATGTGCCAATGATTCGGTTTGGTTAAAGGATTAATCCGCTCAATTCATTTTAAATGTTCACTACTAGAGATCTCTCTTTTATCAATGCTAGAAATCGATTTTATTAATGCTAAAAAAATGTTGATCTTCAAAGTGCCGTGTTAAAAGGGGTCCTTTTTATCACTGTTAAAAAAAGTACCGATAAAAGCCCCCTTTTATTAGCATTTTTTTAACACTGATAAAAGTCTTTTATCAACAAGAAAAAAACTCAGATAAAATATGAGTTTTATCGGTGCTAAAAAAGTGATGATAAAGACTCATTTTATCATGCTTTTTTTGGTACTGATAAAAAAGAAATTTTATTAGTGCTAAAAAAACTCTAATAAAAGTTATATATATATATATATATATATATATTTATATAGTTCATTGCATTTTTTCCACACACACATATATATATAATTATTTTTAAATACATTTATAAAATATATTTTATGTGCGTGTTTATAAAATACATACATACATACATACATACATACATACATACATACATACATACAAACATACATACATACATACATACAATTATTCCTCAAATAATACTTCATGTTAAACCTTAGGGTTATATATACCTGTCCCAAAAATATCATTAGCCTCCTTAAAATTCAATCACCTAAAACCTCAAAAGGGGTATCTAAGACTCTGAACTTATGGTCAAACTTAAAATTATAAAGCCAGGGTGGTATCTATAACTCTTAAGACAACTTCTCATTAAACATCTTAATCTATAACGTTATCTAAACCGGCCTATTATGCCAATTGTAACAGCCCGACACTCATACTCTCAGATCCGATGCTAAAAATATAAACTTTACATTTCTGGATTTGATATTGATAAATGTGACCCAATTTCAAATATCCAAAAATTAAAAATTCAAAGGAAATATTGGATCACTTTCATACTAAAGAACCTTTTAGGTTTATATTTTTAGGAAAAACACATACATATCTTGGAAAAATCAACAACTGACACATAAAAATCAATATCATCTCCCAAAATCTCTTCACGTTTAACACCCTTCTTAGACATTCCCTACTTAAAACCTTTCTCCATATCATGCGGAAAGAAAACATAAGAAAATGGGGAACTCAAATACTAATTTAGGGTAAACAAAGGAGATATCAATGATTACATAAGCATAATATGAGCATCAGGGCATAACAACATGAACATACATGTGAAAATTATACCCTATATATCAAAGATTGTAATCTTGACTCATGGAATATTGGCAGTTCATAAGACATGAGTCATAAAGGAACATGAACCATGAGAGAATAACATTGACATAAAACATGCTATTTTAACATATACATACGCATAGAAAATCATTTTCTTAATAGTCAAGGCTTTTTTCCAAGACTATCATAGTGGAATGAGTTCACTCCCCAAACCATGGTAGCAGTCAAGGTTCACTCTCAAGACTATCATGGTGGATAGGGTACCTTACTAAACTAGTTTCACTCCCCATTCCAGTCTTGTTTTTATCATGATATATCAATATTTATCCAATGCACTAGAGGGAGATATAGGTCTCATTCGTCGTTGGTTATAACGTAACCACCATCCTTGGTTATAATGTAACAATCATCATTGGTTATAATGTAACCACTATCACATAATGAAAACCATACATATGTGTTCCATAAGGTTATAAAAAAAATAATCAAATCAGATGAAAAGAAATGAGTTTCATAAACATTTTATTATATCATAACCCATGGAAAGGAAATGAGTTTCATAAGCATTTCATCATTTTATCAAAGTATAACTGTGGAAATGTAACGGGTTTCATAAACACAATGTCATCATAAACATAAACCATCCATAGAATGAATAAGGATGGTATACTTGGATCACATCCCCATTAAATATTAAGTAATATAAAAGGATGTCATCTTATATGTAAAATTATTTTGAAAGATCGCTTGGAATAATTCTTAAGGAAAATAACTTTTCCATTTTAAAATCAATTCTATTTTTAAAAAATTGTGCACTTATAAATGGAAACATTTTATTTGAAAATAAAATTGTAAAATTGTAAATAAAGCATAAAATCATTGAGGCATTATGAAGGAGGGAAATTTATTTCTTTCCGTATAAGTTAAAAAAACATTTCTTTCATGTTTTTTTCCCAGAAAATTCACAAAGTACCTCATTTGGAAAACACCAAAAATATTCCTTTCAAACTGTTTTATAAAAAAATAAAACATGGGTAAAATTTATTTAAAAAAATTATAGGAGAATATTAAAAACTTTTTTGAAAATATTTTTAGAAAACATGGGCATGAAATAGAAATATCCCCCCAGTGAAGACTTAAACATAAAAAACCCGAACAATGATGAGATTGTAATATAAACCATTACCACTTTGGTAAATTTTGAATCATAAGAACCATAAAGGAAAGTGCTTCAAATGGATATGTATATCCCATAATTTTCATGAGAATATTCATAAAATACATTCATGGTAAGTATATACACCGTACAAAAGAAATAAGTAGTGTATAGATCATGTGTCCCACAAAAATAAAAGTGAGATGAAAGTACCTTACCTTGAGTCTGACTCATCACAAGTGTTCTTTAACTTACTTAAATAATAAACTTAGGTTAATTATTTACTTTATTAATAACATTTTTCAATTTTATTATTCCTTTTATCTCACTTATTACCATGTTATAACAATTACTTAATCATTTATGTTCACATCAGATGATTTAGTGATATTTGGTACATAAGTCCAAAATGACTTTGGTAGGTTGACTATGGTCAAAGAGGCCATTATTCCATAATATTCAGAATAATAATCATGGAATAATTATAGTTTTTATACATCAATTATACTTTTAAATTCAACCATTAAATATGGTTATAAAAAATGAACTATACTACAATCATGGAGACGGTAGGTCGTACGTACACATGAGTAACGTTTCCGTTTTTTAGCTATCATTATGGAGAGAAGGTAAGTATTATTTTATCATTATATAATAATAATTATATCATATATATCATATTAATTATTTAAATATACTTATATATATCATCCATATGATGTGGTGATGAAAAATGAATCACATCGCTTCGTGAAGGTGGTAGTCCACACGTACGCACGGACAACATTATCATTTTTCAGTGCATGGAAAGGTAAAAAGGTAAACAATATATTATCTTTTTATAATGATAAATAAGTCATAAATATAATATATAAACATTAATTCCAATATTATAACTTGTATTTATAGACAATGATGGAAGAAAATTACATCATTTCGCGAGGCGGTAGTCCATCGTACACAAGAATGACAATTTCATTTCCTATTTGATAGAAGATGAGATGGATATAGACCATGTCAAAAACATAAAAAGATATCAGTATATGGGAGATACTAGAGTTATTATTTTATCACAGTTGAATAAGGTTTTAGGGATTTATAAGAATAAACAAAACTAAAATATGCAGATAAAGATTATACATCTTCTTTGGAAAACCTCTTTTATTAACACCTTAAGACATCTAAAATTGGTATTACATTTAAAAAAAATACATCTATAATGAGATTATGGATTCTATAAAGGTATATTGGTAGTTATTGGCCAAAAAATGGGTTTTAAAGTGTGAATTAATAAGAATAAGAGGTGCCCTTTTATAAGATAGGGGAGGGACACTCTTAGAATTTCTCAAAATATTAAATTATTATAAATTAATTTTACATTAAAAATGCATCCAAAGTAATTTATTTCAAATATTATATGATTATGGATATAAATATATTCATATAATAAAAATTAGACAATTTTTTACTATATTTCTACCTTTATCATTTGGTTTTAACCTTTATTTAACCTCTTTAACTCTTACCGTGACAACATGGATTTTTACTCTTTGAGGGTCGATATAGTTAGTATAAAATGAAAAACAAGCCATAAATGGATCATGGTTTATATTTTAAATCTTATCCCAATAACTTGGTTGAATTTAATATTTTTAGGAATTTCATATCATTTAATAAAATATTATTTACTACAAAATATCGATAATTTCAATTTTTATTCATTACTTTGACTTTAATAATATCAAGAAAACATCTAAAATTAAAACCAGATATTTTATTATATCCCTAACATGTCATGGTCATCTATAAAATTATTTTATATCATTATTTATCAGAAATTATATTTATTTTAATATTTTTAATATCATGTATTTGATTTTTTGTCATTAATTGAATATTGCATCAGTGTTGTGCAAGAATTTAAGATAATTATTTATTCATTAAAAATTTAAAATAAATTTTAATAATGAAGATAAATCTTTTATATTTCAAAATACTATTTATAGTCAAACATACCCTCTTAATAACACTATATTAAAAATATTACACTTATTAAAAACAAAAGTGCGACATATTTGACATTTCATTAAATAAAATACTATAAAGGTCATAATCTCATCCAAGTGGATCCAAAAGGTCATAAATTAGATCATTGGATGATTATGGTCAATATATACTCATTAAATAAGTTATTAGGCCATTTTTTGAAGAAAAAAAAGCATAATTAATTAGAAGCTCAAAGATTGGGAATTACAAGAGAGAGAAGCCAACTGGGGAAATTCTTCAACCAAACAAGTGAGTCGCTAGTGAGGTCACCAGTTTCCAAAAAGTGTGAACCCCTATTCTCCTCCATTTAGATGAAAGAGAAAGAGCATGAAGTGAATCGAAGGCGACGAGAAGGGATATTCATGATAAAAAAACCAAATGGTTGGAGACCAACATCTAGATAACATTAATAATTGGCTGACAATCCGACTCCATAATGATAGAACTCTAGCCTCTCTCTAAGGAAAACTTCAGTCCAATGAGAATGGATTGAGCCTCTTCCACTAGTGACACCCAATTTTTATCAAAATAAATCTAGCAAGCCATGACAACTACACCAAGGGAGTCATGAGCAATAACACCCACATCAAAGATACCACCCCAGAGAGAGGGGCATCCACATTAAACCGCTCATTTATTTTGAAATTTGTTTGATAAAAAAACATTTATTTTTAAAATGTTATTTAAAAAATAACTAGTTTTTCCTATTTTGGTATGAAGTGTAAAATAAATTATGTTTTTTAGGAATTTATTTTTAACTATGTTTTTTATGGTGTATAAAATAAAATATGTTTCTTATGAGTTTACCTCACTAGTTGAGATTGGTTATCATGGTTTGTAAACTAGAATATAATATATATGAATGACCACCCCCAAGGTATGGGTTGGTGGTGGTGGCTCTGTGGGATGTCGAGGAGGTCTTGAGTTTGAGTCTCCCCGACTACTTGTCTTCGTGTGTTGCATGTTTTTTTGTACGTTTGTAATTCTTCCTCTTAGAATGTTTATAATATACGAATGACCAACAAACAAGGAAAAATTAATGAATAAATTATTTAAGTAGTGTATTATTACTGTGATATTTACATGGTGTAACACTTACACATAATTTGAACCAAGCCCCATATGTCATGTAAAAATGTGCTAATGATTCAGTTTGGTTAAAATATTAATCTGCTCAATTCATTTTAAATGTTCACTACTAGATATCTCCCATTTATCAGAGCTAGAAATCGATTTTATCAATGATAAAAAATGTTGATGTTCCAAGTGTTGTAAAAAGGGGTCCCTTTTATCACTGTTAAAAAAAAAACTGATAAAGGCCCCATTTTATTAGCATTTTTTTAACATTGATAACAAAAAGTCTTTTATCATTGAGAAAAAAACTCTGATAAAATGTGAGTTTTATCAGCACTAAAAAAGTGATGATAAAGACTAATTTTATCATAATTTTTTTAGCACTGATAAAAAATAAATTTTATTAGTGGTAAGAAAACACTAATAAAAGTAAAACAATAATATCTATATTTATTTTAAAAAATTGTTTTCCTGCATATGTCTAAAAATTTGGAGAGGTAGATCACCCCCTTTATTAGCGTTAGCTCGAAGCCAATACCCATCTTTCCCACTCTTTACCCTTTTATTAGCACTAGAGAACCTCTTTTCCTTGCCCACACACCTTTGTGTTCACTTGGTTTCAAACTTGAGACCTCCAGCTTCACACATCTATGTCTTTACCACTGCCTTATATCATTTTGTTCTGTATTTTCTGATACATCTATTTATTTATATATATTTCATTGAATTTTGTTCCATATATTTACATATATATTTATATAATTATTTTTAAATACATTTATAAAATATATTTTATGTGCGTGTTTATAAAATACATACATATATACTACACACATATAATTATACATATATGTCTATCTATTAATATAACTATACATATCTATATATAGTTACATACATTATATATTAATATTTATATAAATATATTAGAATATATAGATAAATATATATTTGCTTGTTAATACAAACACACACAAAAATATATTTATATATATACAAACATCATATATACATTGTATATGCATATAAATATTCATACATTTTTATTTTAAATAAAATGGATATTATTTTTTATTTAGATATGAATTATATATTTAGAAAGATATTTTATATGTAAATATGTTTGTATATTTATTTATAAAATTAATATTTTATGTGTAAATATGTACAAATATGCATATATGTTTATATATTTAATTACAAATAACTAATAAAATATTAAAAATGATAAAATTTAAACGTCATAATATCCATGTGAGTGTAAGTCTTGAGAATGAATTGAGTTTTCACCAAAAAAAGATAAGAATACCCCCTTAAATGAGGATGAAATTACATCAAATGTTAAAAAATTAGGGTTCCCCAACAAAAAACTCAATATTTTTACCTCAAAAAACAATGATCGAGGTTCTCCCAAGTCACCATGGTGTATATATTTTCACAAGATTAAATTTTATATATAGTAGACCTCAAATAGACGCCCAAATCAAAAGATATGACCGTTTGAAGTTCGAGTCATGTTTTCAACTTATTTTAGATTGTTTATTAATTTATTGAATTTTATGTCTTTAAATTGTTATTAAATAACTATTATTCAATAATAATTAGAAATTTTTTAATTAATAATATTTTTTTAACAATTTTATAAATCATTTCCCACTAAATATCTTATATATTAAGTGTGATTAGATATTTCGTATTATATAAATCATATTTTATACAATATATTATATTTATATTAATATAAATATATTTATATATTATTTTAATGATATATAATTTTTTTATGATATATAAATTTTATCAGTGATAAGAAAAATGATAATAATCAGTCTTTAACATCGCTAAAAAAAGGATGATAAAAGGATACTTTTATCAACACTAATAAAAGATCCTTTTATGATCATTTTTTAGTGATGATAAAAGTAATACCTTTATGAGTACTGATAAATGGTAGTGATGGATAAACCTAAGTTCATAGCTATGGTTGGTAAAAATATTCGACACTCAAACAAGTGGTTTGTCAAAAAAAAACTCAACACATCAGTTATAAATGGTTCAAGGTGAATTATTTTGAGTTGGAAGTCAAATAAATATATATAATTTATAATTTATAAAAATAAATATTTCTGAATGAAATAATTATTTTACATAACATAAAACAAATTACTTTTTTTAACAATATCATCTTGAACTTAAAAAATGTGAAAAATGAGTATGTAAGATCTTTTTATACTTAGGAAACATGGATTAGTCAATTTAATTTAAAAAATCATCCCACCACTTAACATAACCCAACTCAAAGGATTTTTTTATTCACATTGTCTAAGGTGATTCCCTAGTTTTGTGAGTGGCTTAGATCATCCTTTTACTTTTACAATTTTCTTACACACCCCTATTATCAATTTTTTTTAACATTGAAAAGAAGTCTACATTCTCATAATTTTTTTAACCAATGAACAATGGTGTCTATATACAAACAAATATTAAATAACTACACACATATGTATTATTTACATTCATAGTAATATATTAATAAAAATAATATAAAAGTGTGAGTGTATTTGTGTGTTTATATATTTATATATTTAAAACATACTCAAGAATGTGTATATATATATTGTCTATATCAATATATATTGTATTTAAATGCATATGTGTATATATATTTATATATTTAAATCATATTTAAGTATGTGTGTGTGTGTATTAACTTGAGATGCATGAATGTAAACTCCTCCATAACATGACCCACATGATTGAAATCACAGGATATTGTTCATACAAGCAATTACTAAAGGTTCCAAACGTAGCGGAAGCGTATGGTGGACAATGAGATAATTAAAATTTCTTTTAATTTCAATTGTCCAAAACTCCAATAGAGAATATTGCATGTTAAGTTTATAATTAATTTATTTAGATTATAAGAAACTAATTACCCCATCTTTGGTTTATTTCTTCATAGTCAATGTTGATTGTCTGAAAAGACTCTTTTGGATTGTCTTTGTTGCGCTTGTGAGGATCCAAGGGTAGAATCCCTTTAGTGGTGATCCACATGCGCTCCTAATGATCTTCAAGCAATGCCACTCAATCTTGGGGTCCCAATGTGGAAAATCGAATGTCTTTTATTGTTCATTCTTGATCGCTCATTTTTTGGTCTTGAAGAAATCTCTCTTGCATTCTCTTTCTTGAGGGGGAGAGACGGAGCAATCAAAAGATAATTCATTGTATGCAACAATTCTCTTGTTTTTTGATTCTCTACATAATAGCCATAATAGGCTATTTATAGAGGTATGATTTATGTTAGAATATCTTTTAATTTAATGTCAACCCTTAAATAATATTAAAACTTTTAACAAACCTCATGCCACATAATAATAATATAATTATTATATTGCGGTGTGCACCAGCTTGCACAAATGATTAATATTATTTACCGAATTGTAAATAATTATTTATCACCAAAATCAGTCTTGGTCTGTTCAAACTCCTCAGTATTTATTGAATACCCAAATAAATATTTTATTCATAAATAAATATTTCATTCACATACTGAAAAATAAATATTTATTAAATATTAAATAAAATAAATAAATATATTTTTATTCACATGCCGGTGAATAAATATTTATTTAATTTATACGATCAATATAACTTGAATAAAATTAATCCTTGATCTTGAGAATAATATTTATCTCATTAATTAAATTCAAATATAATTTAATCAAGATCAATAGAAATACTTAGAGTGTGCCCCTCTAGGATTCTTTCTTGTTGGCATTAGACATACTTGCCTAAAGTTCACAATTACTATCTAGTAATGGGACAAGGAACCCAAGAAAAAGAACTTAATATCACAACGTCAACAATCACATACAAACACTCACTGTGTAATATAATACCTTTGTCACAATATATTATCAAACAGGTTTCACGACGGTGTCACCAACCTATATACTCGATACGTCTTTATTTGAATATATGAAATTAGCACGTCGATACACTATGAACATGGAATTTAGGTGATGGTTATATTCCAATCAAAGGGCCAAGATATAAACTCACATAAATATGGAAGAGACAAATATTTCATCGACTTACCCATTAATGACATGTTAATCATGATGAACCCAACATACTGTACTTCCCATCACCATACGACGTAACAGTTTATGTTAGTAAATCTAAGTGCACGAGCCATGACATGCATCAATGATAATATTAAATTATAAGGACCATTACACATGCTCATATATAGGAATATCTGATGACACCAAAGCATGCAACATTCCTATTGATATGTTTATTTTCATAATCTCCCATCTTGGAGATTCCCAAGTGAAAACTTCATGAGAAGAAACCTCATACACTTACGAGTACTTTCACCATACAATCTATATACTATATGTCCCATCATCATATGATATCCAACCATAAAACTAAATTAATAATATTGTCATAACACTTCAAGGTTCTCATAATAGCATATAACTTCTATGAACTTATCAATGTGAAAAATACTTTTGAACATTATTACATTAAAATCATACAGAACAATGAAAAATATTTAATAATATGTTTAATTAATATTTAATAAATCAAATATACATATAATCAAAGTACAATCAATTGGTCTTAAGACACCAAATCCAACAAACTACCTCTTGGTCTAGAGCCAACTACCTACGAATTTTAGTCTGCTAGACCTCACATGGTAATCATGCTTTTGTTGAATAAAAGATTTAGTTAAGGGGTTCAAAATATTTTATTCTATGGAAATACAGGTCACTGAAACCTAACCTCTCTAAGAAAACCCCCTCAAGATATGATACCTACAAACTATATGTTTCATATGCTAATGTGACCTTGGCTCCTTAGTGAGAGCCACTGCTGCAATATTATCACTATATAGTGTGACTGGATCTTTAATAATAGGTATCACATCAAGATATTGAATGAATTTGTGTATCCATACTTCTTCCTTAGCTGCCTCAGAAGACACAATATACTTGTACTTAACTATAGAACATGTGACTACAACCTGCTTTGATCTCTTCCAGCTTATAGCACCTCCATTTAGAGTGAGGATGTCTCCCGTTTATGACTTCATGTCATCTTGATCTATTTGGAAACTAGAATTTTCATATCCTATGATGAATAGTTCTTCATCACCTTTATAGAATGAGAACATATCCTTTGTACACCTTAGATACTTAAGGATAGTCTGGACTGTCATCCAATGGTGGTCACTTGGATCATCTTGATATTTGCATACCACATTCAATGCGTAGGCAACATATAACCTAGTACATAGAATATCATACATGACTGACCCAATTTTTGTGTAAGATCTCTTATTTTTCTAAGTCCCTCTGATTTTTTCATTGAAACTCTTTCATTTGGGTTTTTCCTTATCTTTAAACCTTGGTAGCCGAGTCTCATTCAGATACAGAGAGATTTTATTAGGGAAAATGACCTAAAGTTTGGGGATTCATGTTTATTTTAATTAATAGAGTTTGGGTATAAAGGTGTTAAATGGGATTACAAGGGTTTCCCATGAGTTTAGAAGGCTTCAGAGGTGGTCAGGGTTCTTTTTCAAAAGTTGGGATTAAAGTTGTCTTAAAGGAATTTACACACCGTGTAAATGCATTACATGATGTGTAACTGCCACCGGGAAGATGCTGTGAAATGAATAAAGGTTGTGAACTGGTTCATGACATGAACTAGTTACACATCATGAATCTATTTTACATGATGTGTAATGTTTGAGTAGAGTTAATTACACCCAGGGAGACATGAATTTTGATGTATTATTAAATCTAGATTACATGCCATGTAATACATTTACATGCCATGAATTTCTTAGGTTCAGTGGTTATAATATGTTCCATATGATTATATTTTCATTCCACCTCTGTACAGCCTCTCCTACCTTGATCCTTAGGTGATTTTCAGGTGATTTTGGAGTTTTTCCTCCATTCCGGACATCCCATTCAAGAAATCGATCTCCAGTGAGTTGTTTTGTTTAGGTTTTCCTTTATCTTCCATTTTCCTCTAGTTGTGGTGGAGAAATATTTTGAACGTGGATGTTTGGGGTTTTGATCTAGGACTTATGTGATCTAGGTTTCTTCTTACTAACTTTTTCACATTTATTCTTGTTAGCATTACCTATTGGAAGAGTTGTTTGATCACTGATTAAAGGTAGGTGGTTTAAAACCTAACCCTATGGTCAGTTTAGTTTTCAAGTACGTGAAATATTACGATTGTCCTAATTAATTGAACGATGAATCATGGTAAATCATGGATTGAATTATTCCTTGGATACCTTTGGATTCAATGGTTATGCAAACTGGATTATAGACACCCATTGGGTGAGGTAACCCTTACATAATAATTAATTGACTAATGGATTAAAGTTTGTTTGGAATGACATGATACTCTTGGTGATTTATTAGTATATAATCACTTTGGCATTAGCCTATTTTTTTATTGAAATATATGGTGATAATTTGGTAAAAGAATGAATGTGTAATTGAAATACAAATGGTAATTTAAAAAATTAACCATTTAGTATTATGATATGATATTGTGATATCCTTGTTATTATGAATTGTGTTTTTATACATGCTGTAATGATTATATAGAAAGATTGGCTTAGTTTTATGCCGTAATGCTTATATATAGGGATTGACCCAGTTTCATGTTGTAATGCTTATATAGTGGGATTGGACCAGTTTTATGGTGAAATGATTATATAGAGGAATATTCTAGGATGCTAAAATGATTATATAGAGGGATATGCTTAGATGCTGAAATGATTATCTAGAGGGCTATGCTTAGATACTGAAATTCTTAGATACTGGGATATGCGTAGATGTTAAAATGCTTATACAGATGGATTTTCCCAGTTATGTGATTATTCCAGGGTTTTTTGTTATGGTTGGAATGGTCATACTATATACTCATAGAAATTACAACATGATTACAAAAAAGCTTGATTTTTGTATTATACTAAGTTGGTTAATTAATACACTTGTTTATCACTTTATTTCATGTACTTATTATCAGACTAGTTTTGTTTAGATATGGTGGTATTGATCTACTAAGTTTTAATCACACACTATTTAAGTTTACATTTGGTACTATAGAATATAACATGGATACAGGTATAGATATGAGGAAGGGACCTTATTGATGACTGTTTCTTGCCGGGTGGTTTGGAGTTTGGAGACGGGACCGAAAGGGGGTTAGGGATAGAGTTTTTTTGAGTTTACTTTATGTCATCCAATTATTTTATTTTTATTACTCTAGTTTAACATTTAGATACATTTAAGTATTTCATTACATGATTTATTATTATTGGTTTATTGGTTCCTCCTTTTACTTCCCAGTTGTATGTTTCATTATTTTTATGTTTTTCTATTGCTCTAATTTTTTTTATTTCCACTATATTGTAACTATGTACCAGGGGGTATAGTATCCCCACTATATTCTTCCCACCCCTATTTATAGTTAGAATATTTTGGAATATGATGAGGCATTCTTGAGGTCCCATAACCAGCCTAATTTGGACATGCGAGAGAGTGCCGAATCGGGGGATGTTACAAAGTAGTATCAGAGCGGAAGGATTTTCTTTTATATTGTTTTACTATTTGGGAAAGGTATAAAAGAGACTAGGATGTGTTAGGACTTTGTAATGATCTTATTTATGGGCATAACTAACCCATGTATGGGGGAAAATATGAGTTCCCAACTATGGTATTATTGTTCATGATGTTTACTTGTTACAACTGATTTTATTTCACCCAAGGTAATTCACATATTGTGTGATTCTATTTTTTCTTGTTATTATTACTCATGGATCGGTATGGTGGGAGATGAGTATGCATGCATCATGATTGGAATGTAGAGATATATATTGACATGTATTGTTCATGATAGGTACATATTAATTGCATGTGATATGTTTTCCAATATGAACTGTGAAATGAGATATTGTTATATATGATAAATGAACTGAAAGAACCATTATGTCATGCTAAAATAATTTTAAACCATGTTTAGAGAGACCATGGGCAAGTGGTTCTCTTTTGTTGTCACCTATTGAGGTTGAACTTATTTTTAACCAGTATTCTAAGGCGTTTTTTTGTAGAGAAAATACCTCCTTGTTGTCTTTGAGTTGATAATAAGAAGAGTGAAAATCAGTATAATCCTAACATGGCTAAACTGAAGCTTCTTTAGCTCCTGAGAATCATATGGATTTTCATTTTCTCAATATATTCTTAAGGGTCATGTGATCCATAGAAAGGGAGAATTTTTACACCATGGCTACGATATCTGAGCTAATGAGAGATTTTTAGTTTCATCATCTGAAAACATTTACTGGGGAGGGAGGATACTAGAAAACTATATTTTGGATTGAGTTGGTCCATACAATATTTAAGCATCCTGAGACACCGTTAGATAAGAGGGAGAAGCTTGCTGCGTACATGCTTCATGGAACTACCAAGTGTTGGTGGGACAGTATGGAATAATCCAGGTAGAAAGAGGATTTATCTTGGAAGTAATTCAAAGTGAAGTTCCTAATACAATTCTACCTTGATACGTTGAGGGATGATAAAGATCATGAGTTCATACACCTGACACATGATGAAATGTTGGTGATGGACTTCACCCGACACTTCAATGACCTGTAGTGCTTTGCACCATCTTTAACTATTGATGAGATCTCTAGGTTTAGACATTTTTAGGATTTTATTCACTATGAGATTAGGTAACAAGTGAACATATATCACTTGAGTATCTTTTTGGATTTGATGAATCAGGCACTCATCATGGAAGGTAATTTAAGAGAGGCCCCAAGCAACAACCATTCTATTTTAGCAGGGCGATCTGAGATCTATTATTATGGTGGGAAGAACCACCGTTATGAGATTTTTCACCAAGGAAACAATGAGTAGAGTAGTCAGGAAAATGGGAAACCATATCAGGATATTGTTCTATTGTAGTGCTATAAATGTGGAAAGTTGGTCCACAAGCAGCCTCAGTATCTGTACCCTTATTTGGAGTTCCATGCTTGTGGTATGCTATGTCACTTGCAAAGGTTTTGTAGGGGCATGCAACGAAAAAGCAATGTAAGGGGATCAGAATAGGTATCAGAGTCTGTGAAGGACTCAACTACCCCTTACTAGACATGTATATGAAGTTCCAATGGACATTCAGGTTGAGGTAAGGGATGTGATACCCTAGTGAAATAGAATAATTTCTAGGAAGAATAAATAACTTAGGTGAGTCATACTAGAGCCCATGACAGAGGGTCAAGTCAACTGCATGCTATGCATACAACTTCAACTAGTGTGGATGAAGGACCTTATACCATCATAAATATGATTCTTGTATTGTATACCCTTGCATTCATTTTGTTTGATATAGGATCATCTCATTCCTTTTTTATTTTCTTTTTTCAAAAGGTTTCGGCTTGGTTGTGGAAATCTTGGATGGTGTCTTGACTATTGATACACCATCGGGAGTGAAGTTAGAGAATATCAAATGTTGTGAGTTGTGTTCTCTAAAAATTGGTGGTTACCATTTCTTTTGGGAACTGTTTATGCCAAAAATGGAAGGTTTCAATTTTATTATTGGTATGGATTAGCTAATTTTGTGTCAAGATCATATCAACTATTACCAGAGAAGAGTTAAATTTCTATATCCATAAGGAGGTAGTTATTCTCACTAGGGTGAGTGGTATCTTCAGGAAGGTCGTGTAGGACCAATTCAAGGAATATTGGATTGTATCATGGCTTAGATAACAATACCTATTCTGGATGATGGTGGAATGAAACATGATACCTTTCCACCAGTGGTAAATCATTTTCATGATGTTTTTCATGATGAGGTTTGTGGCATACTGCCCAAGAGGGAGACCGAGTTCACTATCAAGTTGGTGTTGTAAAAAGAGCCAGTTTTTATTCCACCTTCTATAATGGCACTAATAGAGCTTCGAGAGTTGAAATTTCAGTTGAAATATTTGGAAGATAAAGGTTTCATACAACCTAGTACATATCCATGGGGTTCTCTAGTTCTTTTTTCCAAGAAGGTTGATGGGAATTTGTACTTATGTGTGTATTATCGGAGATTAAACCAGTTGATGGTCAAGAACCAATATCCCCTTCCACATATTAGTAATATATTATATTAGTTGAGAGGTTATATGATCTTATCCAACATCTATTTGAGAACAAGATACCAACAATTGAGGGTGAGACCATCAGACATCCCTCAGACTACTTATAGGAGCAGGTATGGATTTAATGAGTTTTTAGGGATGCTGTTTGGTTTGACGAACACACCAATAGTATTCATGGATTTGATAAAAATAATATTTCATACTTTTATAGATTAGTTTATAGTGATTTTTTGATGATATCTTCATGTATTCCCAGTCATTAGATGATCATGCCCAACATCTTGACATCGTCTTGAGTACATTGAGAGAGTATCAGCTTTATGCCAAGCTAACAAAATTTACTTTCTGGATTGATAAAGTGCCCTTATTAGGTCATGAAATCTTAGAGTCTAGAGTGTCAATGAACCCAAAAAAGGTTTTAGATATGGTATCTTGGGAGCGACCCAATAATGTCTTTGATATTTGAAGCTTTCTAGGATTATTAGGTTATTATCGTCATTTTATACAGGACTTCTCCTGTATGGAAGCACCAATGTCTGGTCTAACAAAGAAAGGAGTGCTGCTTGTTTGGTTAGATTCTTGCAAGAAATATTTTCAAGAGTTGAAGATTAGGATGACCTCAACACCTATCCTCACTTTACCTATGATGGGTAAATCATATACCATGTACCATGAAGCATCTAGAGTAGGACTCAGAGAAGTTCTGATGTAGGTAGATCAAGTAGTTTCTTATGGCTCCAGATATCTAAGACTGCATAAGAGGAATAATCCTACTTATGGTCTAGAGTTAGTTATGGTGGTACATTCCCTAATATGCTAAAGACACTATATTTTGGGTGAGAGTTTTGTTGTGTACATGGACCATAAGAGCCTTAGGTACATATTTTCTTAGTGGGACCTAAACCTTCAGTAGAGGAGGTGGGTCGAGTATATGCAGTATTTAGGCTTCAAGTTGGATTATATACCAAGTAAGGGTAACATGGTTGTCGATTAATTGAGCTAGAATAAATAGAAATAGGTAGTGTGTGAGTCTTATGATGAGTGGAAGATGATGAAACTATTTTTAGACATGTATTTGGATGTTCAAGAGTCTTGAGGATGAGTAGATTTGACTTCAAAATTGTTTATAACCATTGTTTAGGACCTGATCAAGATAGATCAATTATCTGATCTATAGAGATTAGTTTTGAGAGATAGTTATATGATGGGGATCCACCACCAGGTTGGTATCTTGGTAGTGACAATTCTATTCTTTTTCATGGTTGAGTATGGGTTCCTATGGGCTTGAATGAGGAGCTAGTGAGATATTTTCATGATTCTAGATGGACAGTGCACCCTGATTTGAAAAAGATGTATCATGATCTCCATAGATAGTACTATTAGCTAGGAATGGATAATAAGGTAACATGATTTTTAGTGAGGTGTTTCAAATTTCATTAGTTTAATGTTGAGCATCATAGGCCAACTGGAATTTTGTAGCCTCTTCCCTTCCAGAGTGGAAATGAGATAATGTCACTATAGATTTTGTGAGAGGATTACCTAGGTCACCTCATGATAATGATGTAGTATGTGTGATCGTGGATCAGTTAATGAAGGTATCCCACTTTTTTTTTAATTATGGAGACCTTCACTGTTGATGATCTAGGTAGTCTATACATGCATGAGATAGTTCGGTTGTATGGTGTTCCAAGGGGTATCATTTATAATAGAGATCCTCATTTCACATCGTGGTTCTGGAAGGGTGTTCAGAAGTCTTTGGGATCACATGTTATTTTAAGCACGACCTATCATCCTCAGACTAAAATTCAATCTAAGAAGACTATTAAGGTTCTGGAGGATATGTTATGAGTCCATGTTTTAGATTTAAATAGTTCATGGGAGAAGCATATGACACTCATGGAGTTTGAATATAATAATATCTTCTAGGAATTGATCCAAATGGAACCTTTTAATGATTTTTATGTTAGACCATTCCATCCACTTATTTGTTGGTTAGAGGTAGGTGAGTTAGTACTTTTTAGACCTAGTCTCATGTAGGAGACATCTGAGCAAATTCAGTTGTTCAGGAGGTTGTTGGTGATCATGCAAAGTAGGTATAAATCTCGAGACAACCATTGGAGACAACCTATGGAGTTCAAGGTTGGTCATCACATTTTACTTAGAGTGTCACCTATGTTGGGTAAAAATAGTATTAGGAAATAGGGAAATCTAGAACCCAGGTTTTTTCAACTATTTGAGATAGTAGAAAGGGTCAATCTAGTGTCATACTGATTAGCCCTTACATAGTTCTATAATGCCACGAATGACATGTTTCATGTGTTACAACTTCATAGATATCATCCTTTCTCTTCTCATGTGGTATACATCAAAGACATCTAGCTTGGTGTAGATGCGTCCTTTAAGTAGAATCCAATATGGGTTGTAGACCATAGTGAGAAGTATCTCTAGGGTAGGACCATAACTATTGTTTGAGTGTAGTGGAAGCATGGGCGTGTTCAAGAGGAGACTTGGGAGAGGGAGTATGATATGTAAGAAGAGTGGCTAGACTTGTTTGTTGAGACCCCATAGTGATTCTTGGAGAAACTAGAGGATGAGTTGTTATATAGTGGGGAGGTTGTAGGATCCTTTCTTTTTCAAGGCACGTCCCTCTTTGAGTTTTTATTGAACCTATTTTATTTGGGTTTTTCCTTATTTTTAAACCTTGGAAGTCAAGTCTCATTTGGAGATGGAGATATTTTTTTAGGGAAAATTACCTAAATTTTAGGGATGTATATTTGTTTGAATTAATAGAGTCAGGTTATAAACATGTTAAATGGGTTTATAAGGGTTTCTCATGAGTTTAGAAGGCTTTAAAGGTGGTCAGGGTGCTTTTACAAAATATGGTCTTAAAAAAATATGAAGGGAATTTACATGCCCTGTAAATTTATTACATGACATGTAACTACCACCGGGAAGATACTATGAAATGAATATAGGTTGTGAACTAGTTCATGTCATGAACTAGTCACACTCTATGAATCTATTTTACATGATGTGTAATGCTTGGGTAGGGTTAATTTCACCTGAGGCAATGAAAATTTCTATGTATTCTTAAATTTATAATTACACACCGTGTAGTACATTTACATGACGTGTATTTATCAGGATTAGTAGTTATAAGATATGTTGTATGATTATGTTTTCATTACACCCATGTGCAGTCAGTCCTCTCTCGAGTCCTAGGAAATTTCCAGGTGATTTTAGAGTGCCTTACTCTATTTTGAACATCTCGTTTAAGCAATAAATCTCTGGTGAGTTTTTTTATTAGGTTCTCTGAAAGGGAGTTGTCGCACACACTCTCAAATAATGTTTGTGATTTTACTAAGTGCAGCACAGTGGATGACCTAGGTCATTCTCTCAAGGAGGAAGTGAATTAAACAAGCCTAAATAGGATTGGATAAAAAAAAAGAAATAAGTGAAGACAAATGGAACACAAGATGGGGGGGGGGGTTGTGACTTCTGAACAATACACTAAACAAGAAAATGAGAAGCAACAATCAAAGAGACAATTTCTATAGAAACAATTATATGAGAAGATGTATTTGATATAATGTAACCCCTGCACCATTCATTTATCATCATCCCATATAATTATTATTCATTAAATTATGATCCCCTGACCTTGTTAACCTCCAAACCCTACGGAAATTAACACAACCACAAATATTCGTGAAAATAATCCCTAGGTTAACTTCGGGACCTTCAATCGCAACACCTTGATTTGATTGTGATCCAAAAGTCAACTTGTGGTCAGTGTTACATTAGGGAAGAATATCCTCCCTAAATTTTAGAATTAATTGTGTTTAGGTATGAGACTTGAAACCTACAATTCTATCCCAAAGTGATTAGATTTTGCGATTAAGGTTTCACTCACACGAGTTACACAAGCCTGACCACGCGGTCAAGTGCAAGTCGATTGAGTAACTTAGAAATCAAAAATCAATAAATTTATCACAATTTATGGAGTACAATATTTTTATGGATTCAAAATAAATGAATAAATGGATTAGGGATTATATCAACTATGAAAGAAATCACTCTTCCATGGGCGGAGTTGTCATCGTGGAGACGTTTTGCATAAGCAATGGATTGAAAGGGGAACACCCAATATCATCTCCAATATTATATTACAGCCCAAGAAAAAAAATAATAATATGAAAAGAGAAAAACACAGAATATTTATTGAAGAAAATTCACGTTACAAGCATAAGAACAAAGAAAAACAAAGTGGAGGTGGGAGAGGAGAGCCTTTTTTGGAAGAGATGTTTGCACAAGGTATTACTTATTCCAAGAGTTGTGAAGGGTTAACAAGAGCCACCCTTTAGTACAAACCTTCCAAAATACTCAACCAAGCATCCCAAAGAGTGAAAAACCAATTTATAGAGTGGTGGTAAGGCTAGTTTCAAAGTGGTTTCAAGTGTGATTTGAGAATCTAGGCCAAATAATTTAATCCAACTTTCACTGCCAATTTGACCTTCAAAACGTGTGAACCAACTGTTCTTAGAGAGGAATTATTTTTTCCAAATTGGGTTTTAGATATCCTCTCAAAATTTGGGCCTAATCCAAGCTTTAATGAAGTAGTTATGTCCCAAATATAGAACCAATGTCCAATCTGGTGGGTCCAACCCACCTTTGACTTCATGGTCCATTTAGTCCAACCAAATGCACAATTTAGCTCCAATGTCCTGAACAAAAGTTGTATCCCATTAAGTCAGGAACATAGTTACAAAATTTCAAGTTCAAATAATTAATCTTAAAATACTTATATTCGAAATACTACAGTGCACTATAAAGGGTAAAACTGGAATTTCCAACAAATTTTCAAATGAATGATCTAATCCTAAGTATTTTATTAATAAACATATTTAACACAATGTGAGTAAATTTTATCATATATTATAAATAAAATATTTAATAAAAATGTGTTTTATCAACCCCCCAACACTTACCCTTTTTCACTCCTGGAAAAAACCTCATATCAAGTAAACATCATTATCAAATCAAAACAAATTTTAAAACACATATCCTTGAGATCCAACAATTCCACACCAAGAAAAAAAAGATATCATGCCTCATAAAAAACCGTTATTTCAAGTTATCCATTTATATCATTCAATATATTTCCACTTAATTTATCCTCCCATGCACAAAACACTTACCTCACTTGAATTTTCTCTTATCACAAAAATGTCAATTTTTTAGCAATGTCTTTCTTATACAAACTCATACAAGGGTCACCATAGTCTTGATAAGTTCCTACATCACCACCCGATGTGAGTCAAGGACATATGTTTATCATGAGGACTTTTTAGGGTTGTTCTGTGGCTTTCGGTTGGTAGGATTAAGATGTAAAAAATTCTAAGGCTGAATGAGGGGGGATTGACTCTTTTTGAAGAAAAATTGCATTATTCTAATTGTTAATCAAGTATGGTCTCCTCCTCACACCTCTTAGTATCAATTCAGATCCATAATACTTAAAATTCATGGAAAGTTTACACCATTCACCATTTCAGCAAAAAAAATGTCAATCCTCTCAAACATAGTTTTTCATGAAAGCTCCAGATAGGCACAACTTTCTTTCTTCATCCGAAGCTCCAGAAAGGCACAAATTATTTTATTAGGAAAGCTCCAGAAAGGCACAAATTTAAATAGAATGATTTTTTTTTTCAGTAGCAAACATGTCTAATTTGAATTTTATTTTCCATCCAAAGTATCATATAATGTGGTATCACAATACAAGACAACTTCCCCCATACTTAAGTTCAACTAGATTATGCAATTTCACTTCAAGAGTTGGTTGGATAGGGAAAATTGGCTTGTAATGTGTCTAACCTAATAGGATCTTCATGGATTCTAAGGGCTAAAAGGATTAAATGTTCAAGGTAGACCATTATAAAAAAGGATTCTTTGAAATTTGGGCTTTAATACCAAACAAATGCCTCAATCATTTAAACATAAGTATGTCAAACCCTCAAGTTTTGACAGGAATAAATCAAATTCTAGTTAAATCAAGCATGGTTTGGTTCTATCAAGAAATGAGGTAAATTTAAAGAATATGAAAATAATGGTTCAGAATCCTCATAGGAAAGTGATTTCAAATATAAAGACAGTGATATGTGGCATGAGATTCAAAATTCAGAGTACTTTTTAGGAAATTACTAAATATTTGAACTTGAAACAAATTTATTTTCAGTATTCATTTAAGCTCGATTTCATGGGATAAATTGTTTCACTTATTTATATGGATTTTAAAATCATGATGAGACTAATTTTAGATCAAAAGTTTCAAAAACACACAAAAAATTAAAAAACAAACACACAAAATTTGAAAAGACCACCTTTTTTTGAAAATAATTGAAAAACAAGAAAAAAACTAAAATTACTAAACTAAAAGGTTCCCTCCCCCACACTTAAAATATTGCATTGTTCTCAATGTGAACCCATGATATGATATTTGCACATAAAATTTATAATTTTAAATAGGAAAAATAATATAAAAGTGAAAGGGTTAGGAACAACCTGATATGCTCAAGTAATGATGAGGTCATGAAGTGTGATGAAATCCACTGCGTCAGTAGGCAGTCCCTCAATGTATTTCTTCAAACATTGTCCATTGACTGTAAAGCTCCTTCCTGTGTCCTCTTGTGTGATCTCCACTGCACCATAAGGAAAAAAATTAGTCACAACATAAGGACCTAACCACCTGGAATGCAACTTACCAGGCATTAGCTTCAGTCGTGAACTATAGAGAAAGAATTTCTCTCCAACATGAAACTCCCTTTCTTGGATCATTCTATCATGATCTGCTTTTGATCTTTCCTTATAGAGCCTTTAGTTCTCATATGAAGATAATCGAATCTCCTCAAGCTCTTAAATTTGCAGCTTCCTTTGGATTCCATCTTGGGCCAAATCCATGTTTCATTTCTCTATAGCCCAATAAGCCCGATGCTCAACTTCTATGGGGATATGACACACTTTACCAAAAACAATCTGAAATGGTGACATACCAATGGGTGTCTTATATGCTATCCTATAAGCCCAAAGTGGATCATCCAAGCACTTGCTCCAATCTTTCCTATTCGGCTGCATGATTTTCTCCAAAATTTGTTTCAAATCATGATTTGAAACCTCAGCCTGACCATTTGTTTGAGAGTGGTATGGTGTTGATGTTTTGTGTGTCACCCCATATTTCCAAAGGAGGGAAAAAAATTCTGATTGTATAAGTGAATCCCTTGGTCACTAATGATGGCCTTCGGTACTCCAAACATGAAAAATATGTGCTTTGACGAAGTCCACTACAACATGAGAATCATCAGTCCTAGTGGCCTTAGCCTCCACCCATTTAATCACATAATCAACAACAACCAAAATATACAAAAAACCAAATAAACTAGGAAAGGGACCCATAAAATTGATTCCCCATACATAAAAAATCTCACAGAATAGTATGGGTTGTCGGGGCATCTCATGTCTCCTAGAAATATTACTAGGGTGTTGGAAACATGAGAAAGACTTACAAAACACATGGGAATCATGGAATAATCTAGGATAATATAATCTAGAGTCCAAAACTTTCCTAACTATTCATTGGGGTCCAAAGTGTCCTCCACAAGAAAGTGTATAACAAAAATGTAAAACAGACTCAAACTCATGATCATGAACACACCTCCTAATAACTAGGTCACTACACATGTGCCAAAGGTATGGATCATCCTACACATAATACCGAGACTCACTTTTAAATTTTTGGACTTGAAGTTTCTTTAAATTTGTAGGGATCTCAGATGCAACATGGTAGTTCACTAAATCAGCATACCAAGGATGCGTACCTAAGATGGAATAAAGATGCTCATCAAGGAAAGTGTCCTGAAGTGGTACATGGTCCAAGGTGTCATCCTCTAGTGTGTGAGTAAGCCTACTCATGTGGTCTGCCACCATGTTTTCTGACCCGTTCTTGTCATTTATCTCAATATCAAATTCCTGAAGAAGGAGCATCCAATGGATAAGTCTGGGATTTTCATCTAGCTTATTCAATAGGTACTTCAGAGTTTCATGGTAAAAAAAAACTACTTTAGAGCCCAATAAATATGAACAGAATTTATCTAAAGCAAATATGACAGTAAGAAACTCATTTTCCATGGTTTTGTAGTTTGATTAGGCTGAATCTAGTGTCCTCAATGCATATGCAATCACATGTGAACGTCCCTCCACCCTCTGAGATAAGACAAATCCAACTGAGAAGTTGGAGGCATCACACAAAAGCTCAAAATAAAGCTCCCACCATGAGGGCTGTATGATAGATGGAGTAGTAAGACATTATTTTAGCTCATCAAAGGAATTATTGTAAGAATCCTCAAACACAAAATCAGAATCCTTTTGAAGTAATCACGACATAAGAAGAGAAAACTTACTAAAATCTTTGATGAAGTGCCGAAAAAATCCTGCATTCCCTAGGAAAGATCTAACATCACGCACACATGAAGGATAGGGTAAGGATGAAATGATATCTACCTTAGATCTATCAACCTCTATCCCATGTTTTGACACTAAATGCCCTAAGACAATCCCATTCTCTACCATGAAATGACAATTTTCAAAGTTTAAGACCAGATTCTTCTCAATACAATGATTCAAAACCTTTCCCAAACTACTTATACATTCATCAAATGAAGACCCATACACTGTAAAATCATCCATAAATACCTTCCTTGCAGGTCTCAATAAAATCATAAAAAATACTCACCATGCATCTCTGAAAGGTACTTGAGGAATTGAAATGGCATCATCTGATAGGAAAATGTGCCAAAGGGATAGGTGAATGTAGTCTTCTCCTGATCCTTCAGATCTAGAGGAACCTGAAAATATCCAGAAAATCTATCCAAGAAACAATAATGTGTCTTCACAGCTAGTATTTCAAGAATTTGATCAATAAATGGGAGGGGGAAATGGTCCTTGTGAGTGGATTGAATTAGTTTCCTATAATCAATACACAAACGCCAACTGTTTTAGACCCTCATTAGAACTAACTCATTTTTCTCATTTTTAATAATAGTAACACCACTTTTCTTTTGAACAACCTGAATAGGAAACACCCACTGAGAATCTGAAATGGGATAGATTATACCTTCCTCGAGCATTTTTCAACCTTTTTTTAACAACCTATGAAAATATTGAATTGAGTCTCCTTTGTGGCTGCCTAATCGATTTAGCCCCATCCTCCAAAATAATCCTATGCATTCAAATGGAGGGGATAATACCTGATATGTTAGCCAAGGTCCATCCAATTTCCCCGATGTTCTCCCTCAAAAGATTCAAAAGTTTTTCTTCATTTTCAAAAGGGATATTGTTAGCAATGATAACATGTAATTTCTCACCACTTAATAAGTATGAGTATTTGAGATTAGGTGTCAATGGATTGAGTTACAATGTAGGGGGTGATGTATGGATGGAGAATTTTAAGGAACTGAAATATGTTCACAATGAACATCAGTATCAGAATATACATCATCAAAATCAGAGAATAAAGCATCAAATCCATCAACATACTCAACATTCATGTCATAATCAGAGTTCACATAATCAAAATTAGAATATGAATCCATTTCAAAATAAAATCTAAGAGATTCATGTGCATTATAAATAGGCATGGAAGTACTCTTAGACATCAAACTAGAACCAATACTCATAATCTCCCTAAGCATAGAACAATAAAATTCCATGGGGTTTTTATTTGGTGGTTCAAAATGGGAGATAACAAATGAAGAATGATCCTCTGAGGGGTACTTCATGGAGTCCATAATATTAAATATCACAACTTCATCCCCAAACTCCATGGAAAGTGTACCCTCATTTACATTTATGATAGTTTTTTCAGTTTTGAGGAATAGTCTACCTAATATAATGGGATCATGAGAACTTACCTGACCATCCTCCATGTTAAGCATGTATAAATCTACTGGAAAGATCATGTCTCTTACCCGGAAAAGTACATCCTCAAGGACTCCCACTGGATATGCTGTATCTCTATTTTACAACTTCACCACTACTCTTGTCGGCTTCAACTCACCAACCTACAAAGAAGAGAATACAGAGTGAGACATCACATTTATGGAAGCTCCTAAATCACAAAGTGCATCATAAAAGTGTAACTCCCCTATGGTGCATGGGATGGTGAATGTACCTAGATCCTTTCACTTTGTTGGAATTTATAGAGTTGGTGTAATGAGTGCTGACACATTCCTTCCAAGATTGATCCTCTCATTTCCCTTGAGCCCTCTTCTATTGGCACAAAGTTATTTTAAGAATTTGTCATACCTTGGGATTTGTTTAATGACTTCAAGTAAATGGATATTGATCTACACACGCTTGAATATATCCAAAACTTATTTTTGCATCGCCTCCTCAGCCATTTTCTTGGTTTGTACAACCATGTTTGGAAAAAGGAAGGGGTTTAGGAGGAACATCATTAATATTTTGATTACCTTTATCTTTCTCCTTGGATTGATCATTAGTTGGTATGGAATGGGGCTTCTCTAAAGTTGAGGTGAATCCCGGTGGAACAATAGGTGCAGATGTATCAGTTGTTTTCTTCCCACTTCTCAATGTGATGACACTAACATTCCCCTTGGGATTTGGAGTATGTTGGGAAGGAAGATTTCTAGAGTTCTTACTTACCAGTTCATGGAGGGTAGTGGCAATCTGGCTCATTTGAGTCTTCAACTCCCTCATCTCTGAACCTTGAATCTTCAGCTCATTCTGTTGATTAAGAAAAATTTGTTTCAAAATATCATTAGTATTAGAATCTACCTTGGGTGGGGGATTCCCTTGTTGCTGGTTTGTTGATACTTAGGCTTTAAATCTCCTTTGGGGTTGTTGGAAACCCTGTTGGTAAGGGGGAGGTTGCTGGAAGTTTTTTTTGAAAAGGGGGCCTTTGTTGTTGTCCAGAGCCATACCTCATGTCCGATTGATCCTTCCACCCTTGGTTGTATGTTTGAGCAAAGGAATCAAGCTTTTTTTGGGGATATGGTTGTGGTTTCTAATAATATGGTCTCCTAGGAAACATTGCTACACAATCTTCTGTTTCTTGTAGTTGGGGGAAATAATCAGTTGGGTGACTTGTCTCAGTGCAAATGACATAAGGCCTTGAAGGAGGGGGTTGGGATGTATTTTGATCCAATTAAATCATCCTCACCATAGTGGTCAATTCTTCTAACTTAGTATCAATTAGATGACTTTCAAGAGAAGATGGACTTACCTGATGTACTCCTCGAACATGTGGTGTACCTTGATTGCCAAATTATTGGGAGTTTTGGGATATCTTGTCAATCAATGCACGTGTAGCTACTGGTGTCTTGTCCACCAATTCCCATCTAGCTGCATCATCCACCATGCTTCTCTCCATAGGTGTGAGTCCTTCATAGAAGTATTGGATGGGGATTTTCTCACAGATTTAGTGATGTGGGAATCTTGTGCAAAACTTCTTGAATCGCTCCCAGTACTCATACATTGACTCCCCTTGGGATTTATTGATCCCTAATATCTCCTTTCAGATGGATGTGGTCCTTGATGCTAGAAAAAATATCTGTAAGAAAAGGCGTTTCAAATAATTCTAACAAGTTACATCTTCAGGTTTTAAATAATACATCTAATCTTTTGCAGCTTCATCAAGTGATAATGGGAATGCCTTTAGTTTGATTTGATCTTCAGAAACATTTCTTGGTTTTAAGTTTGAGAAAAATACATTAAATTCTTTCAAATGTTTGTTTGGATTCTCACTAGATAAACCATGAAACTTTGGAAGAAGATGAATTAACCCAAATTTCAGTTTAAAATCCAATTCAAGATTTGGGTATGCAATACAATTTAGTTGATAATTAATATTAGGTGCAACCAACTCTTAAATGATTCTATTAATTTCATTTCCATTATTTTCAGCCATTGGTTCTTGTTTAGGTTTGAATTAGAAGTGTTTCCAATTTCCGTATCTCATAGAGTGGAGGAATTCTCCTACTCGTTGAATCTTGAAACTTCCCATAGACTGAGAATGTCTAATTCAAGCCTGTAGGCTATGTTCAATCTCAGGGTCAAGATCTAAAATATCATCGGGATTAGTTCGTGTCATAAATCATATAAAAATAAAAATAAGGAAAGTGGACCATAATAAAAATGATAAGTTTGAGTTGATGGTCCAAAAAGAAGAAGAATAAAATAAAAGAAGAAGAAAAAATTCAGATTAGGTAAAGAAGGAAGAAATAAGAGAGAAAGATAATAAAATGTAAAATAAAATAAATACCTTTAAATGGTTAAAATAATTACTTGCCTCTCCGAAAATAGCGCTGATTTGAAAGGTGTTGTCATGGGCGCTTTCAAATGATGTTCAGTTTCGGGTTACTTAGGTGCAGCAAACACTACTGGAAATTCGGGCTATAGCCATGGTTTTAAACTATGGCTATAGGTCCTCAAACCGTGGCTATAGGTAATAGCCACGGTTTGAGGAACCATGGCTAAGTTTGGCATGGATATAGGCCTAGAACTATAGCCACGGTTCCAAACCATGGATCTAGATCTATAGCCACGGTTTGAACCATGGCTATAGGTATACAGCCACAGTTCAAACCATGGTAATATCACTATAGCTACAGTTTAGAACCATGGCTATATAAGAGGAAAAACACACTTTATTACCACGATTTTAAACCGTGGCATTATAACTACAACCACATTTAAAAACCGTGGCATTTAACCAATATCCACGGTTTAAAACCATGGCTATAGGGTCTGAAAATCCATAAAAAATACCCCCCAACCCCACTGCACATCCCCCCAACCCCCAATCCCATTAAATCCCCCTCCCCCTGTAAAGCCCCCCTAGACAGCCCCCCCACTCCCCTTGAAGTAGACAACCCCCCTTGCAGCCCCCCTCCCCCCTAAAAATCCCCCCTTGGACAACCCCCTCCCCCCTGTAAAGCCCTTCCTGGACAGCCCCCCCCTCATGGACAGCCCCCCCCTCCCCCCCAAAAAATAGCCCCCACCCTCTCCCTTGCACAGACCACCCCCCCTATAGCCCCCTCCCCCTGCAAAGCCTCCCCTGGAAAGCACCCCTCCCCCTGCAAAGCCTCCCCTGGACAACCCCCCCCTGCAAGGCCTCCCCTGGACAACCCCCCCTCCCCCTGCAAATCCCCCTCTGTACAACCCCCCCAATTTAATAATAGTTTAATCATCTTATGCCAACATGGGACATTGATGAGTGGTTGTACAAAGTTCAAGTCATAATGATATTTAAGTTACAATGGAGCTGAATAGAACTATGGTTTCCAAAAAATTTTATATACTGATTGATATTGAATGAAGAGATATATGATGTCATTACAACAATCAATATGTGTAGTTAAGAAGTTATTCTGAATGGAATGAAGAAATCATCTAATGTGGTAGCCCACCCCCCTACAGCACCCCCCTCCTGGACACCTCCTCCCTGCCTGGACAGCCCCCTCCCTCCTGGACACCTCTCCCCCTTGCCTGGACAACACCCCCCCTCCTGGACACCTCTCCCCCCTGGACACCCCCCTTCCTGGACAGCACCCCCCTCCCTCCCTGCTGGACACCTCTCCCCCTTGCCTGGACAGCACCCCCCCTGCTGGACACCCCTCCCCCTTGCCTGGAAAGCACCCCCCTACCTCCCTCCTAGACACCTCTCCCCCCTGCCTGGATAGCACCACCCCTGTCGGACACCCCTCCCCCTTTCCTGGACAGCACCCCCCTACCTGGACAACCCCCTCCCTCCCTCCTAGACACCTCTCCCCCTGCCTGGACAGCACCCCCTCCCTCCCTCATGGACATCTCTCCCCCCTTCCTGGACAACACCCCCTCCCTCCTGGACACCCCTCCCCCCTGCCTGGACAGCACCACCCTTGCTGGACACCCCTCCCCCCTGCCTGGACAGCACCCCCTCCCTCACTCCTGGACACCTCTCCCCCCTGCCTAGACAGCACCACCCCTGCTGAACACCCCCTGCCTGGACAACCCCCCCTTCCTGGACAGCCCCCCTCCCTCCCTCCTGGACACCTCTCCCCCCCTTCCTGGATAGCACCCCCTCCCTCCTGGACACCTCTCCCCCCTACCTGGACAACACCCTCCCTCTCTCCTAGACACCCCTCCCTCCTACCTGGACAACACCACCCCTGCTGGACACCCCTCCCCCTACCTAGACAGCACCACCCCTACTGGACACCCCCCTACCTAGACAACCCCCCCTACCTGAGAGAGGGACCCTACCTCAAAGAATCCAAGCCACACTCGACGGATGACATAACATATCAGCCCTCCTACACACATCCCTCATGCACCATCCCCCCATACGTTTAACTGGTATACAATACCCACAACCCTCCTGCACCAACCCTCCTACACCATCCCTCCTGCACACAGGCCTCTTGCACCACCCCTGCTGGACACCCCCTCCCTCCTGGAACCCCCCTCCCTCCTGGAAAGCCCCTTGGACAACCCCACCCCGACATCATCCCCCCCTCCTGGAAACACTATACTGTTGTGCTACCTTTGGGTCCATTGTGGGTTTTTGGTGCTGGATTTATGCATTTGAAAGGGATAGGAATGTAGAGTGGATTTTTTGGCTGGTTCTCAGCTTGTGTGGGTCATGCAGGTGATGTTCTTGTGGGGGTTCTTGTTGCTATTATGGTGTTGGGTGGGTGTGGGATGTTTATAGTGCAAGGATCCTGTGCAGAGGATGCCTGATTTTAGTGTGTGGGGATGATTCTAGAGGGGATTCTAGTGTGGTGTGTATAGAGTCACATGTTATTATTCTATGTGTAGTTTTAGAGGATAGGGTTCATGGTGTGGGTGATTCAAGCGGTGATTTCTAGTTTTTGGTTGATTGGTTTCTTTTTGGGTTGTGGTTTTCCTGCTACCTGGCTACATGTAGGGGATTTTTTGGGGATGGTTGTGGTTGAGTTTGTGGTTGACTGGTTGGGAGTTCCTTTGGTTAATGGTCTTTTTCATATGGTGATGTTAGGATATTGGTTTCTTGAGTCTTTGAGTGGTCGAATGTGGTGGTCTGGTGCCATGATATTGTAGAATGTTTCCTTGGATTCAAGGTTCATGAAGTAGTAGGTGGTTTGAGTTGCGTATGGACTAGTGCTGTTGTTCCTAGAGGAAGGTTTTCTTTATTGGATGGGTTCTTTCCAGTAGCCTTTTGGGTTGCAGTAGCTATTCTGGTGTGAGTGGCTAGGAGGGTTGGGTTTTGTTTGGCGTTGGGTGGGATGACTGCAATTATTGGTGTTTAGGGGAGTGGTGTTGTGGTTGGGTGGTAGGTGGATGGTTTGTGGTTTTGTAAGGGTACAGGAAGGTGGGTTTGATTGATGGTGATTATTGTAGGTGATTTGAGTGGTCTGTTGTAGGGATTATGTGATTTTGAAACTATTAACTTTTGGTGAACAATACCAACAAAGATTGGGTCATATTTCATTGGAGGGGTGAGGGATTTTAGGATCTGAACCTTCAGTGAATATTCAAGAAGAAGATAATTAAATGTCCATAATAGATTTCCAAGTTCAAGAAAAGAGAAAAAGAATTAGATAAAACATCTCTAATATAGAACCTGAAATATATTACCTCAATCTATAGAATAACATTTGGGGTAAACATAGTTTTAGGCCCTTGTAATATGGCATAGTCAGAGGAACGAACCTACATTTTAGGGTACTACAGTTCTTGCACAAAACATAGTGGTTTCAGTATCTAGTGAAATTACTCAACCATGGAACAGAGAATAGAAAGAGGATTTTGTTATCAATCATGATGAAAATAAGAATCAAAGGTCTTTTACTGAAGAACAAGTTAAAGAAAATGATAAAAGAAATCATCAAGATCAACTAGTAGTATTTGACACTAAAATGATAGTCCAAATCCAATCAATTTTTATCATAAATGATTACATAGACATGGAACTGTTTATTCATACTGATATTAAAGTAGTTTTTGAGACTGCATTCTTTGCCTCTATTTAGAAAATTGGAGAAAAATCCTATCCCACTATTGATAGAGGCCAATCATCTAAAGAAAAAGATGAACAATATTTTGATTCATTGAATACATAATCAAAGGAGGTCGTGTGGCTGTTGGGAGATTTCCAAAATATTGGGTGATTATTTTTGGTGCTACAGATACTGGGAGATGTTGTTGAGTAGTTCTGTGAGCTTCTAGATAGGAACATAAAGATGGATGTTTGGTGATGGATGGGTGTAGAGGCTAAAGTTATGGCTGGTGTTGGATTAGATGTGCTGGAGGTTCTATTTTTGTGGACTGTTTTGTTAACAGAGATTGGGTGCTGATAGAGCACTATCGTGGGCGCCCTCAAATGATTAATGATATTTTGGGGTACTTAGGTGCAACAGAGTGGCTGACCAAGGTCGTCTCTCAAAGGAGGAAGTGAATTTAAAAACTTATTAAAGGTATTCTAAAAATAAAATAAAAGAGAATAAAATAAAAACACTACTTTAAAGGATTGGGTTTTTTTTATAGTTTATGAATCTAGAAGAAGTTTTCTGGAAGAAGATTGCATATTTTTTTGTTTTTAGTTTTGAAATGAATTTCAATTAAAATGACACAACAAGAAGATGTTTTTTTAGAAATCTATTTTAGAAGGCGTAATCTATCTAACTCTACCTCTTCATTCACTTATTAATAATTATCATTTAAATCAATATCCACTTAATTATGATCCTCTAATTTGTTATCCCTCGAACCCTACGAGAGTTAACTTAACCACAAAGATGAAATTACTTAAACCCTAGGCTAGCCTCGGAACACGCAATCGCAGCACCCTGATTTGATTGTTGTTCTAAGGATAGTTTATGGTTAGTGGTTAATTAGAGCACATATCCATTCTGTAAATGAGGATGAATTGTGTTTAGGGATTATATTTGAACTCTACAAATTTATCCCGTATGGTCTTGTATTACCGATTAAGATTGCGCTCTCACAATTTACACAATTCCCGACCTCGCGTGTTTTGTGTTAATTGTTCAATTGCTTGCTTAGTTTCTTAAAATTTTAAAAACACAATTCATGGAACATATTAATTGAATTACAGTATCTCAATGATTCAAAATAATTAAATGAATAAGGATATAGGTCGATCGATTACTAAAAAGAACTACTCTTCCATGGGCGGTGTAGTCATCATGGAGACGTTTTACATAAGCAAAGGATTTAAAGGTTAGAACCCAATATTGTCTCCACTCTTGATTCCAACCCAATTAAGAAGATTAATATAAGAATAAGAGGTAAGAACACATAAGATTATTTGAAGAAAAATTCAAGAAACACACATGAAATAATAGAAATACAAAGAAGAGGTGGGAGAGGAGAGCCTTTTTGGAAGAGAGGTTTTCACAAAGGATTACTTCTTCCAAGAGTTTTGAGGGGCTCCCAAGAGACACCCTTTCGGTCACACCTTCCCAAAGCCTCTACCAGCCCTATAAAAGAGTTAAAACCCCCTTTAAATAGAGTTTGTTAGGGCTAGGGATACATAACTTTTTAAGTGTGAAATGAAAAACTCGACCAAATATTTTATTCTAAGTTACACAGCCTATTTGACCTTCAAAACTCGTGAATTGACCGTCCTTCCAGAAGGATGATTTGTTCCAAATCATTTCCCAGAGCTTTCCTCAAAATTTGGGCTCAATTAAATCCCATATGTAGAAGATATGACCCAAATACAGAACCCATATCCATTCTGCCGAGTCCAGCCCACCATTGTCTTAATGGCCCATTTACTCTATCCAAATGCACTTATCAGCTCTAGTGTAATGAATTAAAGTTGTAGAAAATTAAGTTAGGAACACTTTTAAAAAATTTAAAATTCAAATAATAAATATAAAAATATTTATCTTTGAAATACTACAGTGCACTATAAAGGGTAAAACTGGAATTTTCACCAAATTTTCAAATGAATGATCAAATCCAAAATATTTTATAAATAAACATATTTAACACAATGTGAGGAAATTATTTCATTTATTATCAATAAAATATTCGACAAAATAGTGTTTTATCAACTCCCCCACACTTACCCTTTTTCACTTCTGAGCAAAACCTCATATCAAGTAAATATCAATATCAAATCAAAACCAATTTTAAAACACATATCATTGGGAAACATCAATTCCGCACCAAGAATCAAAAGATATCATGCCTCATAAAAAAACCTTATTTCAAGTTCTTTATTAATATCATTCAATATGTTTCCACTTTATTTATCCTCCCATTCACAAAACACTTACCTCGCTTGAATTTTCTCTCATCACTCAAATATTAATTTTTTTGCAATGTCTTTCTCATCCAAACTCATACAAGGGTCACCATAGGATTGATAGATTCCTACATCGCCACCCGATGTGAGTCAAGGACATATGTTTATCATGAGGACTTTTCAGGGTTGTTCTGTGGCTTTCGGTTGTTAGGATTTTAGATGTGAAAATTTCTGAGGCTGAATGAGGAGGGCTTGACTCTTTTTGAAGAAAAATTGCATTAATCTAATTTTCACTTAAATATGTTCTTCTCCTCAATCCCCATAGTATCAATTCAGCTCCATCATCATGAAAAGTCATGAAAATTTTACACCATTCTTTATTTCAGCATAAAAAATTGTCAATCTTCTCAAACATGATTTTCTTGAAAGCTCCAGATAGGCATAGCTTTCCACCTCAATTAGAAGCTCCAGAAAAGGCACAACTTCACTTGTCATGAAAGCTCCAGAAAAGGCACAACTTTCAATATAATGACTTTCTTCAGAAGCAAACACATCTCTTCAAAATTTAATTTTCCACCCAAAGTATCACAAAATGTGGTAGCACAACACAAGACAGCTTCCCCCATACTTAAGCTCAACTAGATTATGCAATTTCACTTCAAGAGTTGGTTGGATAGGGAAAATTGTCTTGTAATGTGGCTAACCTAATAGGTTGTGCATGGCTTCTAAGGGCTACAAGGATTAAATATTCAAGGTAGGCAATTATAAAAAAGGATTCTTTGAAATAGGGGCTTTAATACCAAACAAATGCCTCAATCATTTAAACATAAGTACCTCAAACCCTCAAGTTTTGACAGGAATAGATCAAATTCTGGTTAAATCAAGCATGGTTTGGTTCTCTCAAGAAGTGAGGTGAATGTAAAGAATATGAAAATAATGGTTTAGAAGCCTCACAGGAAAGTGATTTCAAATATAAAGACAGTGAGATGTGGCATGGGATTCAAAATTCAGCGTACTTTTCATGAAATTACTAAATATTTGAACTTGAAACAAAGTCATTTCAACATTCATTTAAGCTTAGTTTCAAGGGTTAAATTGTTTCACTTATTGATATGGATTTAAAAATGGTGATGAGAATTATTTTAGCTCAAAATGTTTCAAAAAAAACATAGAAAATAAACACACAAAATTTGAAAAACACACAAAAAAAATTGGTTTTTTTTAAACAGGAAAACAATTGAAATTACTAAACTAAAAGGTTACCTCCCCCACACTTAAAATACTGCATTGTCCTCAATGTGAACCCATGATATGATATATGCACATGAAATGCATAATTTATAAATAGGACAAATAATATAAAAGTGAAAGGGTTAGGAATATCCTGATGTGCTCAAGTGATGATGGAGTCATGCAGTGTGATAAAATCCATTGCATCAGTAGGATGTCCCTCAATGTATCTCTTAAAACGTTGCCCATTGACTGTAAAGATCCTTCCAGTGTCCTCTTGTGTGATCTCCACTGCACCATAAGGAAAAACATTAGATACAATATAAGGACCTAACCATCTGGAACGCAACTTACCAGGCATCAGCTTCAGTCGTGAACTGTAGAGAAGGACTTTCTCTCCAACATGAAACTCCCTTTGTTGGATCATTTTGTCATGAGATGCTTTTGATCTTTCCTTATAGAGCCTTGAGTTCTCATATGATGACAATCTAATCTCCTCAAGCTCTTGAATTTGCAGCTTCCTTTGGATTCCAGCTTGAGCCAAATCCATATTGCATTTCTTTATAGCCCAATAAGCCTGATGCTCAACTTCCACGGGGAGATGACACGCTTTCCCAAAAACAATCCGAAATGGGGACATACTAATGGGTGTCTTATATGCTGTCCTATAAGCCCACAATGCATCATCCAAGCACTTACTCCAATCCTTCCTATTTGGCTGCACAATTTTCTCCAAAATTTGTTTCAACTCACGATTTGAAACCTCAGCCTGGAAATTTGTTTGGGGGTGGTATGGTGTTGATGTTTTGTGTGTCACCCCATAATTTTGAAGAAGGGAAGCGAAATTCCTATTGCAAAAGTGTGTCCCTTGGTCACTGATGATGGTCTTTGGTACTCCAAACCTGCAAAAAATCTGTGCTTTGAAAAAGTCCACAACAACATAAGAATCATCAGTCCTAGTGGCCTTAGCCTCCACCCATTTACTCACATAATCAACAGCAACCAAGATGTACAAAAAAACAAAGGAACTAGGAAAAGGGCCCATAAAATCAATTCCCCAAACATCAAAAATCTCACAGAATAAAATGGGTTGTTGGGGGAATCTCGTGTCTCCTTGAAATATTTCCAGTGTGTTGGCAACGAGAGCATGACTTACAAAACACATGGGAATCATGGAATAAGCTAGTCCAATATAATCCAGAGTCTAAAACTTTCCTAGCTGTCTGTTGGGGTCCAAAGTGTCCACCACATGCAAGTGTATGACAGAATTGCAAAACAGACTCAAACTCATGATCAGGAACACACCTCCTAATAACTTGGTCACTACACATGTGCCATAAGTATGGATCATCCCAAACATAAAATCTTGACTCACTCTTTAATTTTTGGACTTGATGTTTCTTTAAATTTGCAGGGATTCTAGAGGCAACAAGGTAGTTAACTAAATCAGCATACCAAGGATGCGTACTTGAGATGGTATAGAGATGCTCATCGGGGAAAGTGTCCCGAAGTGGTACCTGATCCAAGGTGTCATCCTCTAGTGTGTGAGTAAGCCTACTCATGTGGTCCGCCACCAAGTTTTCTGAACCCTTCTTGTCCTTTATCTCAATATCAAATTCCTGAAGAAGGAACATCCATCGAATCAGCCTGGGCTTTGCATCTGGCTTCTTTAGGAGGTACCTCAAAGCTACATGGTCAGAAAAAACAACTACTTTAGAGCCCAATAAATATGAACGAAATTTATCTAAAGAAAATATGACAGTAAGAAACTCCTTTTATATGGTAGTGTAGTTTTATTGGGATGAATCCAATTTCCTTGATGCATAGGAAATCACATGTGAACGTCCTTCCACCCTCTAAGATAAGACATATCCAACCGCGAAGTTGGAGGCGTCACACATGAGCTCAAAAGGAATCTCCCACCATGGGGGATGTATGATCGGTGGAGTGGTTAGACACTTCTTTAGCTCATCAAAGGAAGTCCTGCAAGAATCATCAAAAACCAAATCAGAATCCTTTTGGAGTAATCGTGACATAGGAAGAGCAATCTTACTAAAACCTTTGATGAAGCGCTGATAAAATCCTGCATGCCCTAGGAAAGATCTAACATCACGCACACATGAAGTATGTCGTAAGGATAAAATAATTTCTATCTTAGATCTATCAACCTCTATCCCATGTTTTGACACTACATGCCCTAAGACAATGCCATTCTCTACCATGAAATGACACTTTTCAAAGTCCAGGACTAGATTCTTCTCAATACAATGATTCAACACCTTTCCCAAACTAATAAGACATTCATCAAATGAAGACCCATATACTGTAAAATCATCCATAAATACCTCCATGCAGGTCTCAATAAAATCAGAAAAAATACTCACCATGCATCTCTGGAAGGTACCTGGGGCATTGCAAAGTCCAAATGGAATCCTCCGGTAGGCAAATGTGCCAAATGGACAGGTGAATGTAGTCTTCTCCTGATCCTATGGAGCTATAGGAACCTGAAAATATCCAGAAAATCCATCCAAGAAACAATAGTGTGTTTTCCCAGCTAGTCTCTCAAGCATCTGATCAATAAATGGGAGGGGGAAATGGTCTTTGCGAGTGGAATGATTTAGTTTCCTATAATCATTACACACACGCCAACTATTTTGCACCCTCATTGGTATTAACTCATCTTTCTCATTTTTAACAACAGTAACACCAGTTTTCTTAGGTACAACCTAGACAGGACTTACCCACTGAGAATTTGAAATGGGATAGATTATACCTGCCATGAGCAATTTTTCAACCTCTTTTTTAACAACCTCTAGAAGGGTTGGATTGAGTCTCCTTTGTGGTTGCCTCACCGGTTTAGCCCCATCCTCCAAGAGAATCCTATGCATGCAAATAGAGGGGCTAATACCTGATATGTCTGCCAATGTCCAACCAATTTCCCTAATGTTATCTCTCAAAAGATTAAAAAGTTTTTCTTCATGTTCAAAAGAGAGATTGTTAGCAATGATAACAGGTAATCTATCACCACTCAGCAAGTATGCATATTTAAGATTTGGGGGCAATGACTTGAGTTCCAATGTAGGGGGGTGATGTATGGATGGAGAAATTTATGCAACAGACATATCTTCACAATGAGCATCAGTATCAGAACAGAAATCATCATAATCAGAGAATAAAGCACCAAATCTATCAGCATACTCAATATCCATGTCATAATCATAGTTCACATGATCAAAATCAGAATATGATTCCATTTCAAAATCAAATCTTAGAGAGTCTTGTTCCTTAAAAATGGGTGTAGAAGTACTCTTAGACATCAAACTAGAACCAATACTCATAATCTCCCTAAGAATAGGACAATCCAATTCCATGGGGTTTTTAATTGGTGGTTCAAAATGGGAGATAACAAAAGTAGAATGGTCCTCTGAGGGGTACTTCATAGAATCCATAACATTAAATATAACAACTTCATATCCAAATTCCATGGAAAGTGTACCCTCATTGACATTTATGATAGTTTTTGCAGTTTTAAGGAAGGGCCTACCTAAGATAATGGGGGCATGAGAACTTACCTGATCATCCTCCATGTTAAGAACATAGAAATCCGCTGGAAAGATCATGTCTCTTACCAGGACAAGTACATCCTCAAGAACTCCCGCTGGATATGCCGTAGCTCTATTCGCCAACTACACCACTACTCTTGTTGGCTTCAACTCACCAACCTGCAAGGAAGAGAATACAGAGTGAGGCATCACATTTATTGAAGCTCCTAAATCACAAAGAGCATCAGATAAGTGAAACTCCCCTATGGTACATGGGATGATGAATGTCCCGGGATCCTTGCACTTTGTTGGCATTGCTAGAGTTGGTGTAATGAGTGCCGAGACATTCCTTCCAAGGTTGATCCTCTCATTTCCATTGAGCCTTCTTCAATTGGTGTAGAGTTCTTTTAAGAATTTGTCATACCTTGGGATTTTCTTAATGTCTTAAAGTAGAGGAATGTTGATCTCCACACGCTTGAATGTGTCCAAAACCTCTTTTTTCATTTCTTCTTCAACCATATTCTTGGTTTGAACAACCCTGTTTGGAAAAGGAAGGGGTTTAGGAGGAACATCATCAATATTTTTCTTACCTTTATCTTTCTCCTTGGATTTCTCATTAGTTGGTATGGAATGCGGCTTCTCTGGAGTTGAGGTGAATCCCGGTGGAATGGTAGGTACAGATGTATCGTTCATTTGCTTCCCACTTCTCAATGTTATGGCACTAACATTCCCCTTTGTATTTGGAGTGGGTTGGGAAGGTATATTTCCGGAATTCTTACTTACAAGTTCATGGAGGGCGGTGGCAATCTGGCTCATTTGAGTCTTTAACTCCCTCAGCTCTGAACTTTGACTCTTCAGCTCATTCTGTTGATTAAGAAAAATTTGCTTCAAAAGATCATCAGTATTAGAATCTACCTTTGGTGGGGGATTCCCTTTTTGTTGGCTTGTTGATGCTTGGGCTTCAAATCTCCTTTGGGGTTGTTGGAAACCCTACTGGTAAGGCGGAGGCTGTTGGAAGTTTTGTTGAAAGGGTGGACTTTGTTGTTGTCCAGAGACATACCTCATGTCTGGTTGATCTTTCCACCCTTGGTTGTATATTGGAGCAAATGAATCAAACTTCTTTTGGGGATATGGTTGTTGTTGCTGCTGAAATGGTCTCCCAGGGAATACTACTGCACAATCCTCTATCTCTTGTAGTTGTGGGCAACGGTCAGTTGGGTGGCCTGTCTCAGTGCAAATGCCACATGGCCTTGAAATAGGGGGTAGAGAAGTCTTTTGTTCCAAAGCAATTTGCCTCACCATGGTTTTCAATTCTTCCAACATAGTATCAATCAAATGACTTTCAAGAGAAGAAGGACTTACCTGATGTACTCCCCTGACATGTGGTGTACCTCTATCACCAAATTGTTGGGAGTTTTGGGCCATCTTGTCGATCAATGCATGTGCGGCTGCTGGTGTCTTGTCCACCAATGCTCCTCCAGCTGCAGCATCAACCATGCTCCTCTCCATGGGTGTGAGTCCTTTGTAGAAGTATTGGATTAGGAGTTGCTCACTGATTTGGTGATGTGGACAGCTTGCGCACAACTTCTTGAATCTCTCCCAGTACTCATACATTGAATCCCCTTGGGCTTGATTGATCCCCGAGATCTCCTTACGAATGGAAGTGGTCCTTGATGCTGGAAAAAATCTCTGCAAGAAAAGATGTTTCAAATCGTTCCAACAAGTTACATCTTCGGGTTGTAAATAATACATCCAATCTTTCGCAGCTCCGTCAAGTGAGAATGGGAATGATCTTAATTTGATTTGATCTTCAGAAACATTTCTTGGTTTTAAAGTTGATCAAAACACATTAAATTCTTTAAGGTGTTTGTTGGGATCCTCACCAGATAAGCCATGAAACTTTGGAAGTAAGTGAATTAACCCAGATTTCAGTTCAAAGTCCGATTCGAGATTTGGGTATGCAATACAATTTGGTTGATAGTTAATATTTGGTGCAGCCAATTCTAGAATGGTTATATTAAGTTCATTTCCATTATTTCCAGCCATTGGTTCCTCTTTTATGTTTGAATTTGAATAACTTCCAATTCCAATGTTTCCAGAATAGAGGAATTCACCAACTGATTGAATATTGAAACTTCCCATAGATTGAGAATGTCTGATTCGTGCCCTAAGGCTGCGTTCAATCTCAGGGTCAAGATCTAAGAGATCTTCAGAATTAGTTCGTGTCATAAATCAAATAAAAATAAAAAGAAAAAAAGTGGACCATATTAAAATAAAAATGAGAAGTTTGAGTTGATGGTCCAAAAATAAGTAGAAGAAAATAAAAGAAGAAGAAGAAAGATCAGATTGGGTAAAGAAGGAAGAAAGAAGAGAGGAAGAGAATAAAATGTAAAATAAAATAAATACCTCTAATTGGTTGAAATAATTACTTGCCTCCCCGGAAACGGATCCAATTTGATAGAGCGCTGTCGTGGGCGCCCTCAAATGATTAATGAGATTTTGGGATACTTAGGTGCAGCAGAGTGACTGACCAAGGTCGTCTCTCAAAGGAGGAAGTGAATTTAAAAACTTATTAAAGGTATTCTAAAAATAAAATAAAAGTGAATAAAATAAAAACACTACTGTAAAGGATTGGGGATTTTTTATAGTTTATGAATCTATAAGAATTTTTCTGGAAGAAGATTGTATATTTTTTTGTTTTTAGTTTTGAAATGAATTTTTATTAAAATGACACAACAAGAAGATGTTTTTTTAGAAATCTATTTTAAAAGGCGTAATCGATCTAACTCTACCTATTCATTCACTTATTAATAATTATCATTTAAATCAATATCCACTTAATTATGATCCCCTAATTTTTTATACCTCGAACCCTACAAGAGTTAACTTAACCACAAAGATGAAATTACTTAAACCCTAGGCTAGCCTCGGAACACGCAATCGCAACACCCTGCTTTGATTGTTGTTCTAAGGTTAGCTTATGGTCAGTGGTTAATTAGAGAAAATATCCATTCTGTAAATGAGGATGAATTTTGTTTAGGGATTATATTTGAACTCTACAAATTTATCCCGTATGGTCTTGTATTACCGATTAAGATTGCGCTCTCACAATTTACACAATTCCCGACCTCGCGTGTTTTGTGTTAATTGTTCAATTTCTTGATTAGTTTCTTACAATTTTAAAAACACAATTCATGGATCATATTAATTGAATTACAGCAGCTCAATGATTCAAAATAATTAAATGAATAAGGATAGAGGTCGATCGATTACTAAAAAGAACTACTCTTCCATGGGCAGTGTAGTCATCGTGGAGACGTTTTGCATAAGCAAAGGATTGAAAGGGTAAAACCCAATATTGTCTCCACTATTGATTCCAACCCAATTAATAAGATTAATAGAAGAATAATAGGTAAGAACACAGAAGATTATTTGAAGAAAAATTCAAGAAACAAACATGAAATAATAGAAATACAAAGAAGAGGTGGGAGAGGAGAGCCTTTTTGGAAGAGAGGTTTTCACAAAGGATTACTTATTACAAGAGTTTTGAGGGGCTCCCAAGAGACACCCTTTTTGACACACCTTAAAAAAGCCTCGAACAGCCCTCTAAAAGAGTTAAAACCCCCTTTAAATAGAGTTTGTGAGGGCTAGGGATACATAACTTTTTAAGTGTGAAATGAAAAACTCGGCCAAATATTTTATTCCAAGTTTCAACGCCTATTTTACCTCCAACACGCATGAATTTACCATCCTTACAGAAGGATGATTTGTGCAAAATCATGTCCCCGAGCTTTCCGCAAAATTTGGGCTCAATCCAAGCCATGATGTAGAAGATATGACCCAAATACAGAACCCATGTCCATTCTGCCGAGTCCAGCCCACCATTGTCTTAATGGCCCATTTACTCTATCCAAATGCACTTATCAGCTCTAGTTTCCTGAATTAAAGTTGTAGAAAATTACGTTAGGAACACTGTTACAAAATTTAAAATTAAAATAATAAATATAAAAATATTTATCTTTGAAATACTACAGTGCACTATAAAGGATAAAACTGGAATTTTTACCAAATTTTCAAATGAATGATCAAATCCCAAATATTTTATAAATAAACATATTTAACACAATGTGAGGAAATTATTTCATTTATTATCAATAAAATATTCGACAAAATAGTGTTTCATTAGGTGCTATTGTTGACTGTGAGTTGGTAAATGGGTTGTTGGCTGGGTTTTTTGTGTGGTGCAGGATGCCTCTTTGATGGGGTGTGTTACAGGAGTGGCATGGGTCGGTGCTGGTGGCTTGGGATGTAAATTTGAGTGCATTACTAGTGGCTGGACATTGCTGTTGGCTTATAGGTGTTGGTTCTATTACTGTTGAGTGAGTTACTGCTAAAACTCTGATTATTATTGGGTTTTTCTCTAGTACATGTGCTATTGGCTAGTGTTATTGGATTATAGTAGGTTGCTGCTTGGTGGGGAGTGCTTCTGGTGTCAAGCGAGCTACTACTATTTCCAGTTCTACTAGGGGTTGGCTGTTGATTGAAAGCTGGGAGGTTGGGGTTTAGTGGTGATGGTGATGATGGGTTTACTGGTTTTCTCGGTGGCTTTAGTCTGTTCTCTTGGATTTCTTTACGTATTTTCTTAGATAATATTTACCAATTCACCCAACATGAAAGGCCACTCAAACACACCTTTGGGTCTGGATAGGGATATTAAATCGGCTTTGAATGCATGTGATCATACAGGCTCATCACTGCCTGGAGACCTGCATATTACGACAAACCCTGCCTTGGTAGTTTTAGCTGCAGGGGATACTCTTTTGGACCCATCTAAAGGTAATAAAGAACATCACATTTATAATGATCTTTTTAATGGTATGAAGATTGAAAATGGTCAATCTTCATACCCTTCTTCTTCTTTGGGCTGTGAATCAGAACAGGTTGGCACACTACTTGACAGACAAGATGACTAGACCAAGCCGATTTTGAATAATGACTCTAAGTAGAACAAATGCAACCCTCTTGGGGGTTTACACTTGAGCAGTGACACTTATGTGGAGAATACCTTTAGCTCTGAACAGACCCCTTAACCCCCACTTGGTTAGGATAGTGCATCTCCCAAGGAGATGGCCATGGCACCTGAAGTTCTGGGTTTTTCAAAGACTGCTCTAGATAGTTACCCAAATCAAAATTTGGTTGCCTCAGGTTTGAAAGATTAGAAAGACGCCAACCCAAATCTGCCTATTGAATTGGTCAAGAATTAGAGGTTTATATTTTCATCTTATCAAGAGAAACTGAACCTGTTGGACACACCATAGATTCCCCCAAGTTCTAGAAAAAAGCTGGAAAAACATTCAGGTAATTCACATGACAACCTTGCTACAAATATTTCAGGTAAATCTCCTCCCCTTTTTTTTCAATCATACTATTGGTATTTCTCAGACTTCAGATAACATTAATATGCCTACTAAATCTGAGAAGGAACATACAACAATGCCTTTTCATGGACTCTGAGAGTGTTAACCTCATGCAAAGGAAGTCAAAGGAAGGGAACTTTGCTCTTAATATTGACATCTCTAAGGATTTTGATACCCATAAATGGAGTTTTCTCATTGAGATACTTCATAGGCATGGGTTCTCGAATAGATTTCTGAACCTGGTTAACACTATTCTTGGATCCTCACAGATGTCAATTATTGTGAACGGTGCACCGAGAGGGTTCTTCTCTTGCTCATGGGGTGTACGAAAAGGTGACCCCTTATCAGGTATACTATTTGAAATTGAAGAGGATTACATAAGCCGATGCATCAATTAGATTGCTCATCTGGGTATTTATAAGAGGATTAGAGCTGGTTTTAATGATCATGCCCCACCCCATCTTCTCTATGCTGATGACATTGTATTGCTGGGGTAGTCTTCAAAGAGAACCATATCCTATATAAAGTCTCTTTTCACTCACTATGAGGATGTGGATGGACATTCCATAATATGGGACAAATCTTCAATTGTTTTTGACAATGGAATTCCTATTGGAAAAAAGAACAGGATCACTTGATACCTTGGAGTGAAGAGGGGATCCTTGCCCTTTCAATATCTTGGGGTGAAGAGGGGATCCTTGCCCTTTCACTTGATACAAATGGTCGTGAGGGATTATTAAGGAACATCAAAGCCTAGTGAGAAGCTTTATATGGACATGATCAATCTTTGAAAGGAAGTTGGTCACATTGAAGTGGAAAGAATGCATAAAACCTGTGGAAATGGGAGGATTAGGGGTCAAGGATCTTCGTACCATTAATGATGGTCTTATTGGAAAATTCACTTGGAGGCTGATCTCAAATGATGTTGATGACGAGTTTCTGTCAATAAGGTTCACAAAACGGCTATATAATAGATATAAATACTACCTTGAATCCTTGGTATGGGATTCCCTTAAGCAGGCCTATGCAATGATAATGCAGGATACTAAATGGTTGGTCAGTAGAGACTCCACTCATAGTTGCTAGAACACATTATGGCAGGATTAACCCTTGCATTCTATGAATGTCCCATCTGAAGTTGCTTCATTGTCCATATTGGGTTTTCTCTCATATCAGATTTCACATGATTTGAATATTTCAGACTATGTGTTGTCTCAAGTTAATAATTATGCATTTTTGGATTGTGAAAAACTGATCTGGCTTCATAGCAGGATTGGGATTTTGGACCCCAAAGAGTTTTACATGATTGCATGTGGCGGTACTGACCACGCCCCAACCTGGCTTATGAAGTTCAGGGCTCCATTCATTCAGCCGTCCCGGTTTCTCCTTCTTTGAATAATCTGGAAAAATAGACTTCCTACCTCTGAAAATTTGATGTGAGTTGGATTTCAGATGACCTCTAGGTGTGCCTTATGTAGGGCTGTAGAAGACACCACACAACATGTGTTTATGGAGTGCGGCCAGGCCCAACAACTCTGGAGTTATCTGGGAATGCTGTTTGGGCTTGCGGTGGACTCTGGCATTCTGCTTACATATCTGATGCCCGGTCTGCTGCATTTGTGCTACAGTGAGCAGTTGGGAAACCTCCTCACTGCTGCTATAGTGGCGGTCATTGTTTCCTTGTGGGATTCGAGGATCATGGCTCTATTTGATGGTGCGCATGATGCTTTCCGGAAGGGAGTGATCTCCATCCACAGGGACGTGTACGCTGCGTCAGTGGTCCAGGATGGTGAGATGTCTAACACCATTTCTAACCTATAAACTCTTAGGTTTCTTGGAGTTTCGGGATGACCACGTAGACCTCGGATGCTTAAGTATATCAGATGGATACCACCGATTACCAGAAAGGACTCCCCGTGGTCGCACCACGAGGCTGATGGCCGCTTCCCATGTATTCTGCACAACATATCCATTTTCTAAAAAACAATATCCCCCCTTTATTATTCCCCTTCCAAACAACATCTCACAGCAGTGTAGAGACATGTCAGCCATGTTAGCTATGAAGTTATAAATGTAAGAAAGGTTCCCCTAGATCCCCCTCAATTCTTTAAGAATACGAGGGAGTGAAATTGATAAAACTGAACTTTTTTTTAGATTCAAACTCAATTTCATGGTATCGCACCACAAATCTATCGAATTTCCCTAGCGTTACCCTAAAAACACATTTTACCAGATTCATGTTTAGGTTGTGCTACTGCAACTTGTTAAATATTGTTTAAAGATCTTTGAAATAATCACATCTCTATTGAGATTTGATAACCATTTCATTAAAAAAATCATTCATCTATTATTTCTAAGAAGGTATTAATGATATAATGTGTGTAGTGTTGGTATGTAGTGTCATCATTATTTAATCCAAAGGGCATGACCTAAATGGTGCGGTCTAGATTGCAGGTGGCTGGGGGCTGGTGCAGGCTCGAATGCAGGTGGAAGGGGGCTGGAATGTTGGTGGAAGGGGGATGGTTGCAGGTTCTAGGGGGATGGTGCAAGCTGATTCGAAGGTGGCAGGGGGGCTTTTTCGGGCTGGAATGCTGGTGGAAGCAGGCTGAAATGAAGATGTAAGGGTGCTGGTGTGGGATGGATGTGGCTGGAGAAGGGCCAAATCACGGCATTACCGCGGCGTGACCGCGGCGTGTTGGCCCGGTCCAGCGACATCCGCGGGGCAACATATTTTGGAAATGAGCGAAGGGAATGAGAGGAGGCGGGGAAACATTCCGGTCATCTCCCCACCAACAAAAATTGTGATTAGTTAGTCTCAACATTAATCACAAGACTCATGGAATACTATCACTGCGAACCGCTGCAGGGTCTCATTCTGGAGCAGGACCAAATCACAGCGTGACTGCGGCGTGACCACGGCGTGACCGTGGCGTGACCGCGGTGTGACCGCGGCGTGACCGCGGCATGATCGCAGCGTGACTACAGCGTGTTGTCCTGGTCCAGCGACATCCGCGGGGCAGCATCTTCCACCTAGTTTCAAATAGGATGATATGGATGGAATGAGAGGATGTTTTCTCAGAATATTTAAAGAAATAAATCCTAATCTGTGATAACTAGAGGATTGGTTGACCCCTGATATACCTAATTCGGTGAGGGCTCTAATGCAGGTGGAAGGGGGCTAGAATGCTGGTGGAAGGGGGCTAGTTGCAGGTGCTGGGGGGATGGTGCAGGCTGATTTGAAGGTGGCAGAGGGGCTGTTGCGGGCTGGAATGCTGGTGGCAGCAGGCTAAAATGAAGGTGGAAGGGGGATAGTGTGGGCTGGATGTGGCTGGAGCGGGGCCAAATCACAGCATTACCGCAGCGTGACCGCGGCGTGACCACGGCGTGACTGCGGCGTGACCGCTGCGTGACCGCGGCGTGACTGCGGCATGACCACGGTGTGACCGCGGCATGACTACAACGTGTTGGCCCGGTCCAGCGACATTCGCGGGGCAACATCTTCCACTTAGTTTCAAATAGGATGATATGGATGGCATGAGAGGATGTTTTCTCAGAAGATTTAAAGAAATTAATGCTAATCTGTGATGAATAGAGGATTGGATGACCCCTGATATACCTAATTCGGTGAAGTTTGGAGATCTAGCAATGTGTAAGAATACCTAGAAGAATACCCCATGGGATCAGGAAAATCACAGGTTACATAACATGTAATCTGACATTACTAGTACCGTGGGACCCCTAGGCTGTGGAACTGGGCTTTTGGTTGGATTTAAATATCACATGCCATGTGACATGGTCACACAACTTGGGACCCATCTTAAAAGTCTAACGAAACTTAAAGAGTGTCTTGGTTCAAACAACTGTTTTAATAAAAAGAGGTAAACCCCCTATAGGGATATAAAAAGGGTCAAGCACGATGTGTGCTTTATGACTAACAACGACATCAAGTATAAGGAAAACATCAATGCAATAATGTTAAGCAAGGTATACCACTATGAGTTTTTGCAGACAGCGCACCTCCGTTGGAGGGGTTTTATTACAAAACCATGACTTATTTATCAAACGAAACAATTATCTTAACTAACACTTATTCAAGAATTGAAATTTAATATAAACATGCAAAATTAAGAAGGCAACTAAATGAAATTTAAAACATTCTTGAATTAAATAGGCTAGGAGAGGGACCCTACCTCAACCTCAAGGCACGTTTGCTTTTGACGACGACAACTCGAATCTTCCTTTTTTCCGCTTGCACGCATATGCAACTTAACATATATATAAGGACACCTAGCCCCTATGTACATATTTTCATGGACAAATATGCACAAGGGGGTCCTTAGATATATGTTTATACTTTCATATACCCCCTTACACTTACATGCGTATGCATTTTTCATATCTATATATAAGCACACCTAGCCCCAATATATATATTCATACTGCCCTGAGTGAATATATATAAAGGGGGAACTTATATATGCATATTCCTACCTATGAATACACATGTAATCCTTCGTCAACGGCGACTCGAATCCACCTCAATGAAATCCAAAACACACAAAAAAATATAAGGAACCCAAAAATAAAAAAAGACATAATTAAAATTGGGCCAAAGAATAAAAACGGAATAAACCTTACCCAAATCTTGAACTCATTGTCTTCGATGGTGGTGGATAGAACCGGTCTTATCATAAGAAACCACCTATAAGAAAATAGTGGGAAAAGAAATGAGATATAACAACTTCTTATATATATGTGATCAGTGTGTCAACTGTACATGATAAATGATACATGAATCCATAACCAACAATTAACAAATAATATTCAAATTGATATGTACATCCCAATACTAAATAACATGATCATTAATAAAGCTCTTTATTTTTTCAAACATCACCTTCAATTGCCTATTCAAAAATCAAAAATCACCAAAATATGAGAATAAATTAAACCTCCATCACCACTTAAACGCGAGAAATAGGGATTAGACATTATTCTTAATCTAGAAAATCCATTCCTTGAATGTATAAAATACCTAAAACTATTCGTTCCTATATCATTCTTAATTTTCTATATTGAAACCTCATTTTTTAGTATGTTATTCTTCTAGAATTCACCTTTATTCTTAGTTTATATAGGTTTATCAATTTTATAAAGTATAGAATTTTCCTTCTTTTATTCTTACTCAATCCGCTTGGATTTTTCAAACCAGTTTGATAATATGATTAGACAATATTTTGGTGCATGATCTTACTTCTTCTTGATTCTATATTCCTTCTTTGTAGAAACTATTTATGAACATGCGATAACTGGTTCTTTCCTTTTATCTTTCAACAATTATTGTTGTTATGGAATCTATGTCATAAATTCTTAACAATTTGGACTACTTGGTTTCCCTTCCACACACACTTTCAACAGCCTTTAGAGTACCCCTTTTAGGATCTCTTTCAAAATCCACACTAGAATTGTCAAGAACTATCCCACTACAATATCAAATATTGATACTTAACCCAAAACATTGATCTGAATGACATCTTAGAAATACAGAAGCTCTAAATATCATATTTACCAATATAAACTTCTCATAATTAACTGAACACACTGACTATACCAACCAATATAGGTAAATCATTAATTTTGGTGTGGTCTTGGAACCAAATATGGTTCATCCAACATCTATCTCCAGACACTAAATTCATCCTCAACTCCACTTGCATGGATACAACTCATGAACCTCTCTCTGGGAAGCTCTCTCCCTCTTCCATATGATGGTAATGGTGCAATTAAAGGCCAACTCCTTACATCCTTTAGCTTCAAGAGACTAGGAAATTTATAAACAATGAGCATGAAATTATATGTTCATCGAGACTTAAATGAATGTTCCCATAAATACCATTCACAATAAGCAAATAAAATGAACTGTAGATCATTTTCATGAGAGAAAAATTTGGACCCATGATAATCAGAATCAGTGAGTACATTTCACATTGATTAATTAATGAATAATGAATCACTTTCATGGGTCTAAAATTATAATATATCATAGGAATATTTGTTATGATGAGATACTGCAACAAAAAGGTATTGATATTTTTGATCAGTAGTACTAGAAAATAGGGGCATTCACCAACATAAGTGGTTGTTATTAGTGAAAAATACGCTCAGTGTATAAATATAGTAATATGATCAATAACCAATCTGAACAAAAAATGATTTTTCTCCTCAATATGTATACACAGCACAGTAAGAAAATTATTGACCTATGTGTAAACAAAATACAATAAGGTTTAATTCACCAGACTTACCCTTTCAAATCCTAGGAATTGAATAGAAGTGTGAGTAACACTGGAAAAGAAATACCTATATAAAAAAACATGAACACAGTTATGTATATTAAATAAATGTATTTTTAGAAATTGACACATTTTTAGTTGGGGGAAGAACCTTGAAAACCACCATCAACTGTAGAGGTATGGTCGAACAATCACTGGAGATAGTATGAATTGCTTCGGAAAGAAGCTGTCATGAAGGAGTAACCACAAAAATCTTCACATAAAGTGTAGGGGTTGAATCACATGGATCCTTCTCATGGAAGGTGTTGGTTCAGCTGACACACTGATTGGAGGAGGAATTCTAGACGAAGGGGGTGGAGGAGAGGGACACGTGATGAAGGGGATGAGAGGGATCGCACGAGGGATGGAGGAACCGAATGGAGAATCTGATGAAGATCGACCGAGGGAGAATTGATCATTTGATGGTGAGGGAGGAGGGTTTAGAGGGTGGGAGATGAGTCACAATGAGGGAGGGTATTGAGGGTGGGAGATGAGATGAGTTGCGATGAGGGAGGGGATTGCGGGTGGGAGATGAGTTGGGATGAGGGAGATGAGTTGAGATGAGTCGCGATGAGGGAGATGAGTCACGATGATGGAGGAATCACTGTTTCCACATGGTATTTTTTCTCATGGATTTATCTATTCTAAAACCACGATTTTCTAATAATCGTGGATATATCTTAACCTATAGCCACAAACCAACTAAACCGTGGCTATAGGTCCATGGTTATAGGTTATTTTTCTAGTAGTGAGAGTGGCTGACCTAGGTCGTTCTCTCAAGGAGGAAGTGAATTAAACAAAACTTAATAGACTTAAAAAAAAAGAAATAATTGAAGAAAAATGGAACACAATATGGGGGGGGGGTTGTGACTTTCGGACAACACACTAAATAAGAAAATGAGAAGCAACAATCAAAGAGACAATTTCTATAGAAACACTTACATGAGAAGACGTAGTTGATCTAATCTAACCCCTAAACCATTCATTTATCATTATCCCATATAATTCATTCAATTATGATCCCTTAACCTTGTTAACCTCTGAAACCTACAAAAATTAACACAACCACAAATATTCACGAAAATGAGCCCTAGGTTAACTTCGGGACCTTCAATCGCAGCACCCTACTTTGATTGTGATCCAAAAGAAAACTTGTGGTCAGTGGTCAATTAGGTCAGAATATCCTCCCTGGATTTGAGAATTAATTGTGTTTAGGTATGAGACTTGAACCCTACAATTCTATCCCAAAGTGATTAGATTTTGTGATTGAGGTTTCACTCATGCGGTTTACACAAGCCCGGCCACGCGGTCAAGTTCAAGTCGATTAAGTAACTTATAATTTAAAACTAAATTAATTAATCACAATTTATGAAGTACAGTATTTTTATGGATTCAAAATAAATGAATGAAGGGAGTATGGATTAGATCAACTTTGAAAGAAATCACTCTTCCATGGACAGAGTTGTCATTGTGAAGACATTTTTCATAAGCAATGGATTGAAAGGGGAACAACCAATCTCATATCCAATATTATATTCCAGACCAATAAGAAAAATAAGAATATTAAAATAGAAAAAAAATAGAATATTTATTGAAGAAAATTCACGTTACAAGCATAAGAACAAAGAAAAACAAGTGGAGGTGGGAGAGGAGAGCCTTTTTTGGAAGAGATGTTTACACAAGTCATTACTTCTTCCAAGAGTTGTGAGGGGTTCCCAAGATCCACCATTTCGGCCACACATTCCCAAATCCTCTACTAACCATCTCAAAGAGTAAAAACACCAATTTATAGAGTGGTGGGGAGGCTAGGTTCAAAGTGGTTTCAAGTGTGAATGAGGAATCTTGACCAAATAATTTAATCCAACTTGCACCACCCATTTGACCTTCAAAACGCGTGAAACAACTATTATTCTAGAATAATTATTTTTTCCAAATTTGTGTTTTGATCTCCTTTAAAAATTTGGGCCCAATCCAAGCTCGGATGGTGTTATGGCCCAAATATAGAACCAATGTCCAATCTGGCGGGTCCATCCCACCTTTGACTTCATGGTCCATTTAGTCCAACCAAATGCATGATTTAGCTCTAATGTCCTAAACAAAAGTTATATCCCATTAAGTCAGGAACATATTTATAAAATATCAAGTTCAAATAATATATATTAAAATATTTATCTTAGAAATACTATAGTGCACTATAAAGGGTAAAACTGGAATTTCCATCAAATTTTCAAATGAATGATCTAATCCCAAATATTTTATTAATAAACATATTTAACACAATGTGAGGAAATTTAATCATTTATTATCAATAAAACATTCAATAAAAATGTGTTTTATCATTCCACCTTCTCTTCCATTATTCTATGGTTGTGGTGGTGGAATCTTTTGACTATGGTTGGTTGGGTTTTTGATGTGATCTAGGTTTCTTCTTGTGATCTTATACACCTTTATTCTGGTTGGAATAACCTATTTGAAGCATTTTTTGATCAATGTTTAAAGGTAGGTAGTCAAAAACCTAACCCTATAGTTTGTTTAATTTTCAAGTATGTCCAATATTACGATTGAACCAACACAACATTCACATTAATTAATCAAAAAATTAATGATAGTAAATTATGGATCATATTATTCCTTGGATCCCTTTATATTCAATGGTTTTGGAAACCTGGATTATGGCCACCCATTGGGTGAGTGAACCCTTGCATAATAATAAATTGGATAATGGATTAAAGTGTTTTTAGAATGACATGATACTCAAGGTTATTTCTAGGTATAAGTATTGTCCTATTGTTTATTGAAATTGATGGTGATAATTTGGTAAAAAAAATGAACGTGTAATTGAAATAAAAATGGTAATTTACAGAATTAACCATTGAGGATTATGATATAATATTATTATATCCTTACTATTATGAATTGTGTTGCGATACATTCTATAATTATTATATAGTGGGATTATCCTAGTTTCATACTGTAATTCTTATATAGAGGGCTTGGCCTAGTTTCATATTGTAGTGCTCATATAGTGGGTCGGACAATTTCATGCTGAAATGATTATATAGAGGGATATGCCCAGATGTTGAAATGATTATATAGAGGGCTATTCCCATATGCTAAAATGCTTATATAGAGGGCTATGCCTAGATATTGAAATGATTATACAGAGGGGTTTGACTGATTATGTGATTATGCCATGGTTTGTGGTAATGGTTGGCATGGATATGCTAAATTCTCTGAGAAATTACAGCATGGTGTCGAATCATGTTGATTGTTATATAATATTAAGTTTATTAATTAATAAAACTATTTATTGATTCATTACATGAACTTATTATCATACTAGTTTTGTTTAGACATGATGGTGTCGAACTACTGAGATTTACTCACACCCTATTCAGGATGCTGTTTGGTACCTTAGAAGATTACATGGATGCAAGAATGGACAAGGGAAAGTGACCTTGTTTCTGATTGTTGTTTTCTATATGGGATGGAGTTTAGATACAAGACTGATAGGGGGTTCGAGAATGAAGTCTTTTGATTTTATTTTGTGTTATCTAGTTATTTTATTTGTATTACTTCATTTTTACATTTAGATACATTTCATCATGTCATTACAAGATTCATTAGTATTTTTTTATTAGTTCTTAATGTTAATTTCAAGTTATAAGTTTCACTATTTCTACTATTTTTCTTTTACTCTGATATTTTTTTATTTACACTGTATTATAACTCTATACTAGGGGCTATAGTCTCCCCACTATATTCTTCCCACATCCGCTACTAGTCAGCATCCCATGGTGTATGGGGAGATGCGCTTGAGGTACCATAACCAACCTGATTTGACCATGTGAGAGAGTGTGTAGAGACCCAAAGATTGGCATACATGGACATTACATCACTTTTTCAGAATACTTAATACATAACAAAAACAGACACCCAAGGACCGTAATAGTTTAGTATCTTTGGAAACTCAGAACATAATCTTCTAATCATGGTGAAAGATCTTCAACATCTCCCATAAAGATATCCCCCTTTTGTTTTCTTACCTAAAACCTTTATTTATATCCTGGGGAAAAGAAAACATATAAAGGGTGAGATCAAATGCTCAGTAAGGTTATGCATGGAGAAAATAAAACAAACCATATACATTTGAACTTAAAAAACATGAACATAAAGTTTAAACATCAAAATATCGAGTTATGAAATAAATCTTGGTAGTACGTAAGGAATAGATCATAAATGAACATCAATAATGATAAAATAGCATCGGAATAAAACATGTAATTATGGAAAACCATCAAGCACATGATATGATTTCCATAGTAGCAAAGGAATTGCTGCCAAGACCATCATAGTGGACAAAGTCCATTACTGAACCAGGTCTACTTGCCGTTACAACCCTGTATTACTAAACCATATTTACTTTCCATTCCAGACATGTCTATCTCATGAGATATAAATATTTACCCAATGAATTGGAGGGAGATATAGGTCCCACCCATCTCATAATGAAATCATTCTTATGTGTGCCGCAAATTAAACATAAATCATTAATCATAACCCAAAGAATAAAATGGGTTTCATAAACATCATCCCATCATAACATAATCCATATAAAACAAATGGATATCATTTCATCATAAGAAAAATCAAACCATGTAAATAATAAATTCATTATAATTGAAACATAATAATAAAAAATAATTTCATATTATATGGAAAATAGTTTTGATAAAACACTTGAAACGAATTCTTGAGGAAAATATCCATTCTTCTTCAAAATCATTTTATTTTCCCCAATTGTCGTGAAATTTTAAAATAAAATAATTTTGTTGAAAATAATCATGAAATATTTTAGAATAATCTTCATGAAAATAAGGTGTTATGAAACCATAAAAATCCGTTCATGCCATATAAGTTTAAAAAACATTCTTCTCGTACTTTTGTCGGAAAAGTAAAAAAGTACCTCGTATGGTAAAACAAAGGTTCCTTCCATACCATGTGGTCAAAGTAAAAAAAAGATAAAAATGACTTTAAACAAACATGGAATAATAGTAAATTTTTTTTCAACACATTTTTAGAAAACATGGATGTGGATGATAAATATAACCCCAGTAAATACTTACGAATAAACAATCTCGGATAAGAACGAGATTGGAATAATTATCCCTTACCATTTATGATCGGTAAAATCATACGTGTCATAAAATAAATAAAATTACATGAATATTTAAATATCATATCCTTCATAATAAAAATCATAAAACATTCATGGGAATCATAAACATCATACAAAATAAATAGATGGTGATTAAGTCATATGTCTCACAGAAATAAAAGTGAGACGAAATAATCCCTTACCTTAGGTCCAATTTCTTCCGTACATGTCTGAAACTCCTGTATAGTGGGTTTAAACATATTGTTAACTTTTAACAGAACCATAATAATATTTATGATATCATATATGATTCACTTATGACTTTATATTACTCGTTCTTTTTTCAATTCCATGTTAAAGCAGCGTTTTGGGTAAAATCATTTCATTTATCGTACGTGTTTGGACTTGTTATTATTGATATTATTACTAATATCCTAATTTACTTAATTCCAGAATGTAAATAATTATTTATATATAATATATATTCAGAATATAAATATATATGATATATCAATAAATGGAATGAAATACACCGTTCATGGAGATGATAAGCCGTATGTACGCATGAATGCTTTTTTCGTTTCCTTATTGAATTGAATGAAAGTAAATGACATATATATATATATATATACATAAATCTAGAAACATTATTATGTCATATATTTCATGATTAATTATTATATATACTTTATAATCATACTTGAATGGTTAACATGGAGAATGAATCTCATCGCATCGTGGAGAAGGTAATCCGTACGCACGCACGAGCGATGTTATCGTTCCCATAATTATTGAATGGAATTGGAGTGGATGATATAATATCTCAAAAATTAGAATCATGTTATAATAAGCATATATAGTTATTATTTCCACCATTATACCCATCCAAGTAAGGTGGTGGTGGAAAAACAGATTACACCACAGCGTGGAGACGGTATTTCGTACGTACGCACACGCTGTGATTTCATTTTCTGTAGGATGGATAGAAGGTGAAATAGGGTTGTTTAATATTTATAATAATATATCAGTATATTATTTATATTGATTTTATTACTTTATAATTAAATAACTAGATAATAGGAAGTATAAGGAGAAATAAATTTGAAATAATTGGTAAAGGATATTACATCTTCTTCGACGCGCCTCTTCTAAACCCCCTATTAGGGCACTAATGATGGTCTTTGAAGAAAACCAGGACCTCTAGTATGTTTCTAGGGAAGTGTAGAAGATAAATGGATAGGGTTTGGCTGAGCTTGAGGGCTCAAAATGTTGTGAAGAGGAGAGGGAGGAGGTTCCCTTTTATAAGAGAGGAGAATGACACTTTTGGAAACCTCTAAAATATTAATTTATAATAAACTCAAACCCCACCTAAAAACCTCCAAAATGACTCAAATTTGAATATGAGATGAGATAGGGTTTTAATATCATCAAAAAAATAAAATTTAGAAATGTTTTGAATTTATTTTAAACCTTATCAACTTGATTTATCCTTATTTAATCTATTTAATTTTATTTGTGGTAATAATATTCTAAATTTTAAATTGTTATAAATAATTACTTATGTGTTGTGAATTGTCCATAATTGGATAATTTATGAAATTTTCGACCATATAAATTTCAATTTATAATTTTTAAATAATTTTGTGATTTTTAAACAGTTTAATAATATGTTATTTTTATAAAATAACAATAGTGTCAATTTTGTCACTAGTCATTTATTTGAATTTAAATAAAATCCACACAGAGGATATATTCAAACCAAAATATTTAATAGATTCATAAAATTTTATATTTATCTAGAAAATTCTTGGAGAACATTAAATAGTTCATATAATATTTATTTTAATATTTTAAAACCATTTATTTGATATTTCAATCAATAAAATAATTTATACATCACTATTGTGTCATCATTAATGATAATTATTTAATCCCTAAAAATTATAAATAAATTTACATGATGTATATAATTTTACTAGATTTCTAGAGACTATTTATTTTTGATGTTTTATGAATCTTATCACTAAATTAAAATTGTTACACTTATAAGATATAAGAGAGTGACATGTTGTCACTTTCTTTGGTTTTAATAATAATTACATCATTTTCATGGTCAAAAGTCCATGAAATGAATCTATTATGACCCTTAGGTGATATGGTTCTACTTTCATTCATCCAATAGAATTTTTTCAGGTGTTAGGGTAATTTTATAATATTATATTTACCCTTAATTGTCTGATTTACCTTTAACTGTGGTAAATAAAATTTACCGTAGTTACTATTCATAATGCCTAAAAATAAAAAGTATCCTATTAACATAATTTGTACCTATTGATTCCAAATATTGAATCCATTTTTCCAAATTCAAAACACATAAGTTTCAGTATTTAATTTAAAATTAATCCCATTGTTGAGAAAACGGGTTTTAAAAGTTAAAACATTGCAAAAGATTGAAATATTTTTACCTATGAATTCAATGTAAAATTAATGATAATGAAATAAATTATATTAAATTGTAAAAATATATTCTATTTATACTTTAAAACCATTCAATATTATAATTTAACCATATAAATTATCTTTATGAAAAAAGTTGTTTTTAATTAAAATTTAGCGTATTTTTACTATTTATCAAAATATAAAAGTTAACAGAAAAATATTAAAAATTTATCCAAAGTAAATTTTTATATACTTATTGAAATTAATAAGTTTATTTTGTCAAATTTAACTTATAAACATGTCAAAAATTAGATTCAAAGTGGGTGCGCCATCAAAAGGCGACAAAACTGCATTTTTTAAAAAATACTTATTTTACCCAAAAAATTTATTTTGTTCTCATACCATGTTCTAGAATATGTGTAAGATGAATTATTATGTAATAAAATTTAAAATTTATTTAATACTATCCATAACGGCTAGTTCATAACAATATATCATTGTTTAGTGAAACTTGGTATTGCGTACAACACACGCTATCGAAGAAGGTCGCTCTTGCGTGTAACACAAGCCAAGTATAGTGTTTGTCTATACTAAAAGATAATACAGTGTTGCATACATCACAAGCTAATATTGGTGTAGCGTACAACACAAGACATCAACGAAATTAAAAATAATATCTCTCATAAAATCTCGGGGTGTTACATTCTACCCCTCTTAAAATGAATCACACCCTCGAAATTCATCGGGGTTATAAATGGTTTACTACTTGAAAGTTTCTTTCATAGAAAACCACATCGTTAAAAGGAATACTAAAACTTAATTTTAAAAACTAAAGTATGAAACGTAATGGTTACCCAAATTAACTCATCACTGGGTTTCCATATAGAAGAACATAGGTGAAAATATTGATATGGAAGAGAAATCTGAACATCAAGTTATGATGGAGAGTGGTAGAGAACATGGCTATGAAAAATAAAAAAATCACAAAGCCATAAATTTGTGATGATCTAAGGTACCATATGATTCATCAGATATGAGGGTACTAGGACAAGATTTTTGGTTTTCAAGATCATTTCCCTAAAGTTAAAGAATTTTTGCATAAGGATAAATACTTACTTGATTTTAGTGTAATATCATCATTGGTCATTCCATGAACAATTTCCACTTCACCTCTTATTTAAATAAATGAAGTTGAATTTTTCATTCTTGAAGTGTTAACAGATCATGTGATGGAATGATGGATCATTCCATATATCTCAAACAAAAGGTTAGCAAAAGTTATTAAATATACATAAGTCCATCTATGGTGAGATTAACTATATATGATTCAAAAAATGGACTTATACTTCAAATATCATACCAATTAATAAAATAAAATTAATCTCTACTAACTGGGGACTTATTTTAGGATAGTGGTAGGTGATAAAGGTCTATAGTACTTTGGTTGTGGGTTCGATTCCCACATCCTTGTCCAACGTGATGGGCTGTTTCCCATCCTACGAGTTGTCATTTTTCTAAAACTATACTATCATAATATCAAAAAGTTCTAGCCTTAAACAATAATATCTTATGTACAAATTAATCCATTCCAATATTTAGGTTTATCTAAAAAACTTCTATCCAATCTCATAGTATAAAGAAAAAGATTACTAGAGAGGTCATATACAAAGCATGTGATTACCATCATTTATCGCCCATATATCATAAGATATATCTTGTTGGTCATATTCCAAACATGTGAATACCTTATTCATGTATTTTCTTGAAACATGAATTACCATAGAACCTTAGTGAAAACATGAATGCTATCAAAAGTTAATTATTTCCACATACTAAAATCCCAAAATTTATATAGACTCAAACCATGATGTAACTTTGTCCTTATATCAGTCATGAGCTCATTAATACTATCAAACATATTAATTTCTCCATATACCTTCATTATGTGCATATCATCTTCTTTCCAAAAATATTTCAATCACTTTTCATGGTTACTGGTACCATATAATTATTGAAAACCAATACATAGATATTCCAATATTCCATAATACTATAAATGAGATTCCACAACACTATTTTGGAATCCCATTACATATACACTTAATCATTCCACCACTTCGTTGTCATATTAAAAATCACCAATAGTGATCGAATGTGACTTCCCTTTGTCCTTTTCCTTAATATGTTGTTGATGTCGATCATCATTAACCCTTGGATTAGGGAATTGGTTAGCATAATGCCCCATTTCCTTGCACTTGTAGCATTGAATTATTGGTGGTGCGTTCTCTGTAGTCTTTTCTCTATTCACATCATTAGCTAACTTTTTCCCATTACTTCGACAGTCAGCTGCTTGATGACCTTCTTTTCCACACTTAAAACATTTTCTCGTCCCTTTAAGAAAATCTCCACCATTCTTCTTTCCACACTTTGATAATAACAAAACATTCGTCTTCTTTTCACCATTTTTTTGAGATTTTTCCATGAACTCCATCTTTCGTTTCTTGTCAAAACCATGAGATGGATATGTAAAACCAACTTCTAGTTCTACCTTGATATCACAACACACAATTTCTTAATAGCTACCGAAGTCTCTTATAGATAATTCCCTTCAAAGACTTGGTTTTAAGCCACTGAAGAATCGATCAACTTTACTTTCTGGTTGGATGATAAAGCCAGACGCATACCTTGCAAGCCTTGTAAAATTCACCGCGTATATACCAAAATATTCATCATCATTTTGCTTAAGCTCAAGGAACTCCTTTTCCATCTTTGTTTGAAGAATATTAGGGAAGTAATTATTGAAAAACAAGTTCTTGAACTCATCCCATTCCATGGATTCAATTTCATCTTGGGGCCTTGTATTATTAATTAGAGTCCACCACTGGTCTGCTTCACCTTCTAAACAGTAAACAAGCAAAATGACTTTTTCATGTTCTAAATAGTGAAGTATGGAAAATATCTTTTCAATGGTACCAATACATTGTTCAGCAACAAGTGGATCAGAAGATCCACTGAAAGAAGGTGGACGTTTCCTCACGAAGGACTCAATAGAATATTGTTCCTTTCTTTTCTCATTTGGAAGTCTAGAATGATTCATAGCTTGTGTAAGTATATCAATAAGATTTTTCACTCCATTTAACATAAAATTTAGTTGTTTAAAAGGACAATCATTGCATTTCCCAGTGCATTTATCATTAAAACGGTTCCTTCGGGTTCCATCCATTATCTAAAACCCAAAAATAATAGCATAAGAGGCAAAAATCATACTAGGAAAACAACATAATCAAGTGGGAGTATGTTCAATCTCTAATATATTAGGTTTAATCCTAGGTTATTCATGATCGTTATCATAATTCTAGGACTGTAACCTATACTTATACTTAACCTTAAATACATCCCTAGACACACCTTAGAAATATCTCTAGGGATCTCACTAAAGATTTCGCATCCTAGTTTCTAAAGGTTAACTAAACCTTTACTCTGATACCAACTGTAGATACCCAAATATTTACATACAAGGAAATTACATTACTTTTGAAGAATACTTAATACATAAAATAAACAGACACCCAAGGACTATAATAGTTTAATGCCTTTGGAAACTCAGAACATAATCTTCTAATCATGGTGAAAGATCTTCAACATCTCCCATAAAGATATTCCCCTTTTGTTTTCTTACCTAAAACCATTCTTTATATCCTGGGGAAAATAAAAAATATAAAGGGTGATATCAAATTCTCAGTAAGGTTATGCATGGAGAAAATAAAACAAACCATATACATTTGAACTTAAAAAACATGAACATAAAGTTTAAACATCAAAATCTCGAGTTGTGAAATAAATCTTGGCAGTACGTAAGGCATAGATCATAAAGGAACATCAATCATGATAAAATAGAATGTGGATAAAACATGTAATTATGTAAAACCATTAAGCACATGATATTATTTCCATAGTAGCCAAGGAATTGCTGCCAAGACCATCATAATGGACAAAGTCCATTACTGAACTGGGTTTACTTACCGTTCCAGCCCTGTATTACTGAACCTGATTTACTTGACGTTCCATCCATGTCTATATCATGAGATATAATTCTTTACCCAATGTATTAGAGGGAGATATAGGTCCCACCCATCTCATAATTAAATCATTCTTATGTGTTCTATGAATTAAACAGAAATCATTCATCATAACCAAAAGAATAAAATGGGTTTCATAAACATCATCCCATCATAACATAATCCATATAAAACAAATGGATATCATTTCATCATAAGAAAAATCAAACCATGTAAATAACAGAGAAATTATAATTTAAACATAATCATACTAAATAATGTCATCTTAGATGGAAAATAGTTTTGATAAAACACTTGAAATAAATTCTTGAGGAAAATATCCTTTCTTCTTCAAAATCATTTTCTTTTCCCCAAATGTCGTGAAATTTTAAAATAAAAGATTTTTTTTTGAAAATAATCATGAAATATTTTAGAATAATATTCATGGAAATAAGGTGTTATGAAACCGTAAAAATCCTTTCACATCGTATAAGTTTAAAAAACATTCTTCTCTTACTTTTGTCTGAAAAGTCAAAAAGTACCTCGTATGGTAAAAAAAAAGATTCCTTCCATACCATGTGGTCAAAGTAAAAAAAAGATAAAGATTAATTTAAACATACATGGAAGAATAGTTAACATTTTTTGAATACATTTTTATAAAACATGGACATGGATGATAAATATAACCCCAGTAAATACTTATGAATAAACAATCTTAGATAAGAACAAGATTGGAATAATTATCCCTTACCATTTATGATCGGTGAAATTATACGTGTCATAAAATAAAGAAAATTACATGCATATTTAAATATCATATCCTTCATAATAAAAATCATAAAACATTCATGGGAAGCATAAACACCATACAAAAGAAATATATGGTGATTAAGGCATATGTCTCACAGAAATAAAAGTGAGACAAAATAATCCCTTACCTTAGGTCCAATTTCTTATGTACGTGTCCGAAAATACTGTATAGTGAGTTTAAACATATTATTAACTTGTAATAGAACCATAATAATATTTATGATATCATATATTATTCAATTATGACTTTATATTACCCATTCTTTTGTCAATTCCATGTTAAAGCAGCATTTTGGGTAAAATCATTTCATTTATCGTACGTGTTTGGACTTGTTGTTCTTGATATTATTACTTATATCCTGATTTACTTAATTCCAGAATTTAAATCATGATTTATATATAATATATATTCATCATATAAATATATATTATAGATCTATAAATGGAATGAAATACATCGTTCATGGAGATGGTAGGTCGTACGTACGCATGAACGTTGTTTTCGTTTCCTTATTGAATTGAATGGAAGTAAATGGAATATATATATACATAAATCCAGTAGCATTATTATGTCATATATTTAATTATTACTTATTATATATACTTTATAATCATTCTTGAATGGTTAACATGGAGAATGAATCTCATCACATCGTGGAGACGGTAATCCGTATGTACGCACGAGCGATGATATCGTTACCATAATTATTGAATGGAATTGGAGTAGATGATATAATATATCATAATTATAATCATGTTATAATAAAAATATATAGTTATTATTTCCACCATTATACCCATCCAAGTAAGGTGGTGGTGGAAAAACAGATTACACCACAGCGTGGAGACGGTATTCCGTACGTACGCACGTGCGGTGATTTCATTTTCCACAGGATGGATAGAAGGTGAAATATGGTTGTTTAATATTTATAATAAAATATCAGTATATTAGTTATACTGATGTTATTAATTTATAATTAAACAACTAAATAAGAGGAAGTATAAGGAGAAATAAATTTGAAAGAATCGGTAAAGGATATTACCTCTTCTTCGACGCGCCTCTTCTAAACCTCCACTTAGGGCACTAAATATGGTATTTGAAGAAAACCTGGACCTCTAGTATGTTGATAGGGAAGTTTAGAAGAGAAATGGATAGGTTTTGGCCGAGATTTAAGGCTCAAAATGTTGTGAAGAGGAGAGGGAGGAGGTTCCCTTTTATAAGAGAGGAGAGGGGCACTTTTGGAAACCTCTAAAATATTAATTTATAATAAACTTAAACCCCACCTAAAAACCTCCAAAATGACTCAAATTATAATATGAGATGATATAGGGTTTTAATATCATCATATAATAAAATTTATACATGTTGTGAATTTATTTTAAACCTTATCAACTTGATTTATACTTATTTAATCTATTTAATTTTATTTGTGGTAATAATATTCTAAATTTTAAATTGTTATAAATAATTACTTATGTGTTGTGAATTTTACATAATTAGATAATTTATGACATTTTATATTATATAAATTTCAATTTATAATTTTTAAATAATTTTGTGATTTTTAAACAATTTAATAATATGTTATTTTTATAAAATAACAATAGTGTCAATTTTGTCACTAGTCATTTATTTGAATTTAAATAAAATCCAAACAGAGGATATATTTGAACAAAAATATAAAATATATTAATAACATGTCATATTTATCTATAAAATTCGTGGATCACATTTAATAGTTCATATAATATTTATTTTAATATTTTTAAAACCATTTATTTGATATTTCAATCAATAAAATAATTTATATATAACTATTGTGTCATCATTAATGATAATTATTTAATCTATAAAAATTATAAATAAATTTAAATGATGTAGATAATTTTATTAGATTTATGGTGACTATTTAGTTTTTAAGTTTTATGAAGTTTATCACTAAATTAAAATTATTACACTTATAAGATATGAGAGAGTGACATATTGTCACTTTCTTTGGTTTTAATAATAATTACATCATTTTTAGAGTCAAAAGTCCATGAAATGAATCTATTCCAACCCTTAGGTGATATCAGTTGACTTTTATTCATCCAATAGAATTTTTTATGGTGTTAGTTTAATTTTATAATATTTTTTTTACCCTTAATTTCCTGATTCACCTTTAATTGTGGTAAATAAAATTTATCGTAGTTACTATTCATAATGGCTAAAAATAAAAAGTAGCCTATTAACATAATTTGTACCTACTGATTCCAAATATAGAACCCATTTTTACAAATTCAAAACACAGAAGTTTCAGTATTTAATTTAAAATTAATCTCGTTGTTGAGAAAATGGGTTTTAAAAGTTAAAACTTTGCAAAAGATTGAATTGTTTTTACCTATAAATTCAATGTAAAATTAATTATAATGACATAAATTATATTAAATCGTAAATATATATTCTATTTATACTTTAAAACCAATAAATATTATAATTTAACCATATAAATTATCTTGATGAAAAAAGTTGTTTTTAATTAAAATTGAGCGTATTTTTACTATTCATCAAAATTTTAAAGTTAACAGAAAAATATTAAAAATTTATCCCAAGGAAATTTTTATATACTTATTGCAATGAATAAGTTTATTTTGTCAAATTGAAATTATAAATATGTCAAAAACTAGATTTAAAGTGGGTGCGCCATCAAAAGGCGGCAAAACTGCATTTTTTGAAAAATACTTATTTAACCCAAAAAATTTATTTCGTTCTCATACAATGTTCTAGAATATGTGTAAGTTGAATTATTATATAATAAAATTTAAAATGTAGTTAATACTATTCATAACTTCTAGTTCATAACAATATATCGTTGTTTAGTGAAACTTGATATTGCGTACAACACACGCTATCGAGGAAGGCCGCTCTTACGTGAACCACAAGCCAAGAATAGTGTTTGCATATATTACAAGATAATACGATGTTGCATATAGTGAAATCTAATCTTGGTGTATCTTTCAACACAAGACATCAACAAAATTAAAAAGAACATCTCTCATAAAATCTCGGGGTGTTACAGAGTGCGCGATCGATGGACATTACATGCTAATGAATATAGAATCCTTGAAATTCTGTTTCTTTCCTCATATGTTTGAGGAAAAATTTTATTAGAAATATGAATTCCATGTGACATTGTCAACAATCCCCTCTTGGATTGTTCCATATTGAATCTCTTCGGTATCTTTTCAATATATATACCTTCACTTAGGCCGATCAGTCTCTTGGATCTATCATGATGAATCTTGGTCCCAAGAATATATGCTACCTCAACTAAGGACTTTATGGATAAATATTTATTCAACCACTCCTTAAAAGACTATAAGACTGGTATTTAATTTCCAATAATTAATATGTAATAAACGTATACTATTAATAAAATGACCGCACTCCCACTAAACAATTTATAGACATACGACTTAAATTCATTATTTATGAAACTAAATTCCATTATGGCCTCATCAAAACAAATTTTTCATGAACTGTATGCTTTATTTAATCCATAAATGGATCTTTACAACTTTCATACCTTGTTGATATCCTTTGGAGCCATAAACCCTTTGGGTTGTATAATATAGACATATTCCAGAAGGTTCTTATTAAGGAAGGCTGTTTTGACATCCATTTGTAAAATCTCATAATCATGGAAGTCCACAATGGCAAGTAAAATTCTAATGGATTTCAACATTTTAACTAGTGAATTTTTTTTTTCATATTAAATGCCTTGATTCTATTTAAACATTTTTGAAACTATTTATACCTTATAGGTACGGAATTGTACTTCCATGTAAAGTTTCTTCTTGAATACCAATTTTCAACCAACATGATTTACATCTACTAGAGGGTCTACCAAAATCCAGACTTGGTTTTGGTATGTGGAATCTATTTCATAATTCATGGCTTCTTGCCACTTGGAAACATCTGTACCTCTTACTGTTTCCTTATAGGTTAAAGGATCATTATTATCAACTAATAATGAGTGACCATCCTTGGTAATTAGAAAACCATACCATTCTCATTCTCTAGCCTCTCTTATACTTCTATATAGTACTAGTGTCTCTAAAATAGTTTCTTATTCCATAGGTATTTGTGTAATATATTCCTATACCGACTCTTGTGTTCCTTGAGCCTCGAATTTATCAAATTCTATCTTTCTCTCACTATCTATTTTAGATAAATTCTCCCTCTCAAGGAATATTGTGTGTCTTTCCACTTTAATTTTTTTTATAAGGAGTTTTATAAGTAATATCCCCTCATTTACTTCAGGTATCCTATAAAGGTACACATTGTTCCTTGGGGTGAAAGTTTGTTATCTGAAGAGGCCTTAACAAATGCTTTGATTTCCCACACATGTAATTTGATAACATGGTTTTTCTTCCACTCCAAAATTCATATAGAATACCATTTATCAATTTATTTGGTACTTGGTTTAGTATATGTGCTTCTTTTTGTAATGTGTATCCCCAAGAGGATAATATAAGAATATCATGACTCATTATTGATCTCACTATGTATAATAAGGTATATTTCCTCCTTTCACTTATACCACTCCATTGAGGTGTATAAGGAGGAGTGATTTGAGATAAAATCCCAAATTCCTATAAATAATCAATGAAGTATTGATTGATATATTCTCCACCACAGTCTGATTAGAGTTTCTCAATATTTTTACCAAGTTGGTTCTCAACTTCATTATTGTATTATTAAAATTTTCAAAGGAATCCAACTTATATCTCATTAATTAGACATATCTATATATACTAAAACACCAGTAAAAGTTATGAAGTTTGAGTAACCACTACCTTATTCAATAATAAATAGTCCACACATGTATGTATGAAAAAAATTCCAGAAGCTCTTTGTCCCTTTCACCTTTCTTACTAAATGGGGATTTGGTCATTTTTCCTTATAAACACACATGACATACACCAAGTGGTTTTAGTTCAAAAGAATCTATATAACAATCTTGATGTAATTTATTTAAGTTCTTTTCATTTACATTACCTATCTGGTGATTCTAAAGTTGGGTGTGGTATGAGTCATATGAGGTTGTTTCATTATCGATTTCCATTAGTTGGCTTGTGTAATCCAACACATAAAGACCATTATTTAAATGTGTCTTACCATAAAAAATACTATCTTTATAAAAGAAGAAAATTTTATTTCTAAATTTGAAAATAATACCATTTGTATCTAGTCTAGATACTAATATAATGCTTTTTGTAATGAATGAAACATAATAAAAACTTTAAAAACCAAGATCATTCCTATCAACAACATGAGGTGGTAGTCCCTAATAGATAAAAAAAAGTTTAACTATATTGGCTGCTCATAGTTCTACCTCCCCTTGATCAATTCTTTTAAATCTACTTGGTTCATGTATTTGAATACACATGTGAGCACCATAAGATGTATCTAATACCCAATTTGTAGAAATAGATAAATAAAACTTAAAAACAAATGCACCTAAAGCTTCCCATTTCTTCTTAGGCTAGGTGCAGTTTTTCTTCCAGTGAACCTTCTTTCCACATGAAAAATAAAAAACATCTTGTTCCCTTACTTTTCCCTTGATCTTCCTCTTCTTAGAAGGGAGTTGTGATGAATCCTTGGCCTTGGGTATTTTCTCTTGGACTTTCTATTTGTTCACCATAAGGACCGAAGGATTTTCACACTTCATCTCCTTACACACTTGAAAAAGAAGGGTGAGAAGATATGGAAGATACTTCTAAATTTTGTTCATATTAAAATTCCCAAAAAACTAGAGAATCTCTGAGGGAGTAATGCAAGAATGAGATCAGTTACCAGTTCTTCAGGTATTTTAAATCCTAGAAACTCTAGGTGCTCAATGTAGCTAATAAGCTTAACTATGTGAGGTCCAAATGGGTCACCTTCTCCAATATTTCTCTAAAAAAGATACCGATATCTCAAACTACTCCTATTTACCCCTCTCCTGATATAGGCCACAAAGATGCTCGATCATTCTATACATATCTATATTTTATTGAGACCACATGAGATCACTATACATGGATGAAAACATCAAACATTGAATATAAAAAATTTAATTCATATGTTTCTCATATAATAGTAACTCTTCATCACTCACCTCCTTAACAAGCATATTAGAAAGTGAGTATTCTAGCACATATGATTTCCATTCGTGGTGCAAAACAAGTCGAAGGCATCTGTACCATTCATGGAATTTACTTCTAATTAGGAGATGATATTTCTCTAATATAGATCACAGGGATATTTTAGATGAAAATCTTTCCATTTGTTCTAAAATTTAAAAGATCATATTATTATCACTTTTCTTGATTACAAATTAGGTGAGGTATAATAAATTAAATGTTTTTATTAAATCTCGCACTATTTTATCAAGTCCCAATAACCCTGATCATTGAAATCTAAATGGATAGTTTCTTGGAAATTCTAATGGTAAGGATCCATATTCCCCATTGCATAACCCCAAAAGGGTTGGTTAAGCTACTTTAAGGTATTTAGGTAGGCAGGTCTTTTCCAATTAGAGGCTTGTATCTCCTTGATCCATTGAGTGTACTCCCCAATCCTGAAATCCTAACTTGGATTTCCTCAACAATTGCCTCCAAATGACACCAAGTCTAGAAAGGGCTACTCCTATTGATGTAAAATGGTTAATTCAACACAAAACCTTTATAATAAACTTACTTATAAAAGTAAGTGTCCCAACAAGAGTTGGTCAAAAACTTAGTTCTATTGGTTTCATGCCAAATAAAGTAATGGAAGGATAAGTCTGGTATAATATTTAGTTGAGGGATTTTAATTTATTATGCATAAATTTTATCTTATTTTATACTTTATATGTATTGCTAATATTAAGAGGATTTTACTTAATTAATTAACCATGTTGGATAAAACATTTATGCATAATCCATTTTTTTTCCTTTCACATTAATTAATTTATCCATGTGACTGCAGTCTTTCATACATAAAATAAATAATGCATATAAAAAAATAAATAAATAAATTAAATGACCCAATTATGATCTTATATAATAGTTGATTTAATGAGAAGATATTAAATCAACCTATGACCTAGGGGAATAAATCCATTTTCTGGTCTTCACATGAGTTATAGTATTTCACCTATACACCTATGTATCACCGAGTTGGAATCATTATGGTTCCATATTGAACTACCTCCACATTCCTTGAGATGATCCATTAATTACAAGTATTTATTACTCATACACATGTGATATGAACCAAAATATTAGTTAAAGGGGATTATATAAATATCCCTGTACATGCAGGTCTTACATAATAATGGAGGGGGGGGATAATTCACAAACCATTATTTAATTTAATATTAAATAATTGAAACCCCATGCAATAAATTAAATTAAACAAATTCTAACACATATATAAGTCTTAGTCAAGATCATGATAGGCCATACATGAAATGAATACATAAAAGTAACTATCTACCATTAATTTATTTATTTGTTCTTTATTATTAAGATGGACATGCTTATATTAATTAATTAATAAATTAATTAATTACCTTTCATCTTAATGATCATCTAAACTTAATTGGATATTCCCACTATTTATGGAATTCATAGAAAATAAACGGCATAACCAATAATATCGTATTTATTACAATAAACACTAGTACAGAAAACATTATTTACATCACCATTTTTTATGTCGGTTATATATAACCGACATGATAATATGTGAAACGTGGGTTTTTTACGTCGGTTATTTTATAACCGACGTAAAAAATGCGGTGAGTAAATTTTTAACGTCAGTTATTTTAATAACCGACATTAAAAATCACGTGCGTTCCTTTTTTACGTCGGTTATAAATTAACCGACGTAAAAAACCAAAGTACAGTGTTTTTTACATCCGTTATTTGATAACCGACATAAAAAACGAGATATCTACGAATTTTTTACGTCGGTTATAAAATAACCAACGTAAAAAAAGCAGCTTTTGAGGCCTTTTTGATGTCGGTTATTTGATAACCGATGTAACAAAACAACCCAAATTTTTTTTTACGTCAGTTATAAAATAACTGATGTAAAAAAATATGATTTCTGATGTATTTTTTACATCGGTTATTCTATAACCGACGTAAAAAACCAACACGCAAATTTTTTTACATCGGTTATAAAATAACCGACGTAAAAACAGCCGTATCTGATACATTTATAACATCGGTTATTATAATAACTAACATTATAAATGTAATAAAAATAGTTTATAATGTTGGTTATTAAATAACTGACATTATAAAACATTTAAAAAATTAACACGCCCCATGGATTGTCATTTATGATTTTTCAATCGACAGTCCGGCGACTCGTTTCTCTCTCGCGGTAAACCCTAATCGAATCGTCGATCTCGTTGTGTTAAACTCATTTTTCCATCATCGTTTATCATCTTTACTCTCCTAGGATCTATCATCTCCACTCGCAACACTCAGGTAAGCCTCCCATGACTTTATTTCGTTTGTTTTTTTCCTGGATAGTCTATATTTACATTTTGCGATTTTTTTGTTTAAACTAGGTAAGATTCTTTGATTTCGAACCCTCTTACCTCGTTTTTCCATCATCATCTTATTTATTATCCCTAGATCTATTAGATCGACTCGAAGATTCACGTAACCTACTTCTATTTCGTTTGTTTTTGTTTCGCGAATGCCCGACATTGATGGTAATTTTTGTTGTCATTGAAAACTAATGATCTCATTCATCTATATTACTGAAATTTATATGTAAACAATTGTGATACACCCATTTTGTGTACTAATGTGATTTATTTTATAAGTATATATATGGTTTTTCATGGTGGAATGTTTGTTTTGAATCCTTGGTTGTTTCTATTTTGGGTATCACTTTTTGTTGTTCCATAATCTATCTACGTCGCTTATTTTTGTGGACTATTATAAGTCTTCATATGCTATTAAACACCAATTCATTGCACAATAGATAATTTTATACTAGTAGGAGATACAATTCATGGTTCTCATTTTGAATAATGGAATGATACCAAAACTAGTAGCTTGAGGTTAAAATCTCTAGATATGCCAAAACTAGTAGCTTGTGGTTAAAATCCCATGGTTTTGGGGGCTGTCAAGAGGGTTGGTGGTTGTCCAGGGGGTTAGGGGCTCTCCAGGGTGTCCATGGAGGTGTGTGTGTGTGTGTGGGGGGGGGGGGGGGTCCAAGGGGGTGGGTGGGCTATCCAAGGGGGTGGGTTGGTGAGGGGGGGGGGGGGGTGTCCAAGGGGGTGGGGAGGGTTTGGGGGGTTGTTCGGGGGGTGGGGGGCTGTCCAGGGGGTTGGGGGGGGGGGGGTCCAGGGGGTGTCCAAGGGGGTGGGGGGTGGTGTCCAGGAGGGGTGGGGTGTGCTGTCTAGAGGGGTGGGGGGCTGTCCAGAGGGTTGGAGGGTGTCCAGGGGGGTGTCCAAGGGGGTAGGGGGTGGGGGGTGGTGTCCAGGAGGGGTGGGGGGGGGGGGGTGCTATCTAGAGGGGTGGGGGCCTATCTAGGGGGGGTGTACAAGGGGGTAGGGGGTGGGGGGTGGTGTGCAGGAGGGGTGGGGGGTGCTGTTTAGAGGGGAGGGGGGCTGTCCAGGGGGTGGGGGGGCTGTCCAGAGGGTTGTGGGGTGTCCAGGGGGGTGTCCAAGGGGGTGAGTGGGTGGGGGGGGGGGTGGGGGGCTGTCCGGAGGGTTGGGGGGTGTCCAGGGGGGTGTCCAAAGGGGTGGGCGGGTGTGGGAGGTCTGTCCAAGGGGTGGGGGGCCTATCCAGAGGGTTTTGGGGGTTGTCCGGGGGGTGGGGGGGTGGGTGTCCAGAGGGTGTCCAAGGGGGTAGGGGTGGGGGGTGGTGTCCAGGAGGGGTGGGGGGTGCTATCTAGAGGGGTGGGGGGCTGTCCAGGGGGTGGGGGGGCTTTCTAGAGGGGTGGGGGGCTGTCCAGGGGGTGGGGGGATGTCCAGAGGGTTGGGGGGGGGGGTGTCCAGGGGGTGTCCAAGGGGGGTGGGTGGGTGTGGGGAGATGTCCAAGGGGGTGGGGTCCTGTCCAAAGGGTTTTGGGGGTTGTACGGGGGGGGGGGGGGGGGGGGCTGTCCAGAGGGTTGGGGGGTGTCCAGGGGGGTGTCCAAGGGGGTAGGGGGTGGGGGTGGTGTCCAAGAGGGGTGGGGGGTGCTGTCTAGAGGGGTGGGGGGCTGTCTAGGGGGTGGGGGGGGGGGGGGGGGCTGTCCAGAGGGTTGGGGGGTGTCCAGGGGGTGTCCAAGGGGGTAGGGGGTGGTGTCCAGGAGGGGTGGGGGGTGCTGTCTAGAGGGGTGGGGGGCTGTCCAGGGGGTGGGGGGGGGGGGGTGTCCAGAGGGTTGGGGGGTGTCTAGGGGGGGTGTCCAAGGGGGTAGGGGGTGGGGGGTGGTGTCCAGGAGGGGTGGGGGTGCTATCTAGAGGGGTGGGGTGCTGTTCAGGGGTGTGTCCAAGGGGGGTAGAGGGTGGGGGTAGTGTCCAGGAGGGGTGGTGGGTGCTGTCTATAGGGGTGGGGGCTGTCCAGGGGGTGGGGGGGCTGTCCATAAGGTTGGGGGGTGTCCGGGGGGGGGGGGGGGGTGTCCAAGGGGGTAGGGGGTGGGGGGTGGTGTCCAGGAGGGGTGTGGGTGCTGTCTAGAGGGGTGGGGTGCTATCCAGGGGGGTGTCCAAGGGGGTAGGGGGTGGGGGGTGGTGTCCAGGAGGGGTGGGGGGTGGTGTCTAGAGGGGTGGGGGGCTTTCCAGGGGTTGGGGGTGTCCAGGAGGGGTGGGGGGGGGGCTTCCAAGGGTGTGGTGGTGTCCATGGGGTGACTAAGGGGGTGGGTGGTGGTGTCTAGGGGGTGGGGTGGGGGGGGGGGTGTACAAGGGGGTTGGGGGTGTCTGGGGGGTGTCCAAGGGGGTAGGGGGATAAGTGTAAGTTGAGATTGACTACTTTATCGTGGTTTCTGAGATTATGACATGATGATTGTGCCGTGATGATTGGCTTTACATTGTGACTTTCTCCATCTGAATTTTTATTTTAAATTTGATTTGATTCCCAGGTTTACTCCATTTTCTCCAATTTTATATCAACCACTGTAGGCCCCATGGTTTTCTTTGATTCAATGGAATTTAAAACTATTATATCTAACTATATTTTGTTTTTAAAATAATATTCAAGCATATTTTTTTAAATACGCATAGATTTGTTTTATATTTCAAAATTGTTTTACATTCAAATTATGATTTTTTTCATATAAACATATATTTGTCTTATCTTAAATATATATATATTTTTTATATTTGTTATAGGTAATAATGAGTCGAAGTTGGATTACGACACATCGAATGAGCAATGAATATGAGGAAGGTGTTGATGCCTTTTTGGAATTTTCTAAAGGAAATGTTCCAAGTAGTGACATTTTTTTGTCCATGCCTGAAATGTTTGAATATGAAGAAGTTGAAAAGTAGAGAGATAAAAGATCATCTGATTTGTCATGGTTTTAATCTGAGTTATAGCCCTTGGATTTGGCATGGTGAAACTGGACAGAATGTCACTGATGATGATGATTTGTAAGATGGTAACTCCGATGGAATTGAAGAAATGATTCACGATATTGTAGAAGAACAAATTGAGATAGAACCGACAGTTGTGCATCTATATGGTGATGTTGAAAAACCATTATATCCTGGTTGTATAGATTTTACGGTTTTTTTGGCGGTGTTAATATTGATTAACCTGAAGGCGAAACATGGATGGAGTGACAGAAGTTTTACAGAGCTTCTACAATTGATGAAAGACATTCTTCCAAAATATAACGATCTTCTAGATTCACATTATAAGGCTAAGAAAATATTATGCCTGATGGGATTGGGATAAAAGAAAATACATGCCTGTCTGAATGACTGCATTATATATAGGAAGGAATATGAATTTATGTCAGAGTTTCCTAAATGTGGGACATCACGGTATAAGGGGAAAGAAAAATCACAGGCTGATGTAGAGATTACAAAGATCCCTTCAAAGGTATTTTGGTATCTTCCTATAATTAATCGTTTCAAACATTTATTTGATAATTCACATGATGAAAAAAGGTTAAGATGGAATGATAATGAGTGGGTATGTGATGAAAAAATACATCATCCTGCTGATTGTCCACAATGGAAGAAAATTGATGCGCAATATTCTATATTTGGAAATGAAATTAGAAATCTCAGACTAGGGTTGTGCACAGATGGAATGAATCCATACCAAACCCTTAGCAGCACACATAGTTCATGGCCTGTTTTATTGGTAATTTATAACCTCTATCCTAAAGTTTGTATGAATCAAAAATATGTTATGTTGAGTATAATGATCTCTAGTCCAAAGAAACTCGACAATGATATTGATGTTTACTTGTCACCGTTGATTGATGATTTGAAACTATTATTGGCTGATGGTATTAGGGTGTATGATTCTTATAAAATGGAATATTTTTAACTACATGCAGTGCTTCTGTTCACTATAAATGACTTCCCAGTGTATGGAAATTTGTCTGGATACAGTGTTAAAGGGCATAAAGCATGTCCAATTTGCGAACAACATATGTCATATTGTCAATTGCATCATGGGAGTAAAATAGTGCACATGGTTCATTAAAAGTTTTTGCCTATGGATCACCCTTATAGAAGACTAAAAAAGGCCTTCAATGGCTCATAAGAATTTGATACTGCTCCAAAAACTTTATCCCTTGATCTGTATTTTGAGAGGGTGAAAAACCTTGATGTGACATTGGGAAAGACACATAAATCTGGTAATGATAGACATATTTGGAAGAAATGGTCAATATTTTTTGAGCTACCATATTGGAGGTATCATGAAGTTAAACATAATATTGATGTCATGCACGTGGAGAAGAATATCTATGATTGTTTGATTGGAACATTGTTAGATATTAAAGTAAAGACAAAAGATGGTTTGAATGCAAGATTAGACTTACTATCAATGGTAATACGTTTGGAGTTATCTCCCACTCCTAAAGGAATATGAACATTTATTCCCCCGACTTTTCATACATTATTGAAGAGGGAGAAAATTAGCTTTTTTCAGTGTCTTCATGATATCAAAGTGCCTCAAGGTTATTCTTCAAATGTAAAAAATTTTGTCTCATTGAAGGACTTGAAGTTGATAGGTATGAAATCACATTATTATCACGTCATGATGCAATAAATTCTACCAGTTTCATTGCATAGAATATTGCCCATCCATGTCAGAAAGACTATAATGAAGTTGTGTTATTTTTTCAATTCAATTTGTAACAAGGAGATTGATGTGAATGCTTTGAAAATTTTGGAAAAGGATGCAATTTTTATACTTTGTCAATTGGAAATGTATTTTCCTCCAACTTTTTTTGATATAATGGTGCATTTAATGATTCATTTGGTTCGAGAAATAAAGCTTTGTAGACCTGTATATCTTCGTTGGATGTATCCTTTTGAAAGGTATATGAAAATATTAAAGGGGTATGTTAAAAATCCATATCAACCTGAAGCCTCCATTATTGAAAAGTATATTTTTGAGGAGGTAGCAGAGTTTTGTATGAGCTACTTGGCTGTGGCGCAACACATAGGTTTGCCTCCATCTCGCCATGAACGAGTTAATAATGAGGTAAAGGGGATCCGTGGCTTGAAAGTCAAATCATTGTTAACTGAACATATGAAGAAGTTAGAATCATACATCTTGAATAACATAGCTGATTATCAACCGTATATCACATTGCATATTAATGAGTTGAAACAATGTCATCCAAAGAAGAAAGAAATGTGGATTTTGAATGAGCACAACAAAACTTTTTTGTCATGGTTTAAAAAGACCTTGCTTGGTAGATCATATGTATCAAAGACATTAAAATGGATAGTGGGTGGTCCATGTTTAAATGTGATAACATGATCTGGTTATGACATTAATGGATATACATTTCATACAAATTCTTAGGACAACAGAAGTGCAGTTCAGAAGAGTGTTGTATTGGTGTTTGCAGAAGCAATGCATTTTTTGAGTGCTAAGGACAAAAACCCAATTTCTACATCAAGTGAATATTATGGAGTGATTGAAGACACATGGGAGTTTGATTACTTTAAAATTAAAGTTCCTGTTTTTAACTGTAAATGGTTTATCGGTAACAATAGTGTCAGACACGATGAATTTGGAATGACACTTGTTAATCTGAATAGATTGGAAGACACAGCTGATTCTTTTATAATGGAAACACATGAAATTTTTTTTCTATGTAGTAGATCAATCAGATATGAAGTGGAATGTTGTTTTACAAGGGAAAAAACAATATGTTGGTGTGGATGAACTTTATGAAGATGCTGATTTATGTGATATCCCTACTTCCATGGAAAGATTAACAGAACATAATGATGAGCATGTTGAAGACATGATTTGTGCCATAAAGAACGACCATGACAAAGGAATTTGGGAAAACAATCCATTTTTACATTCCTAAAATTACAGGTAACATATGTTTATTTCTTGTTTACATTTATTTTTTTCATAAAATGTTAGATATTGTAAGTTTTTTCTTTATTAAAACATGTATTAAAACAAAATAAGTATAAGTTTTTGTTTGTTTTAAGTTTTTTTAGTTTATTTTATCATGTTTACCATTACATGAATTATATATTTATTATTTTTGTTCAGTGACAATTACTTTACCATGTTTACTAGGTTTACCATGTTTACCATCTTGACCATCTTGACCATCTTTACCATTGTTTAACATGATTACCATATTACCAATGTTTACTATTACGTAACTTAGTACACTTTTCTATTTTCTGATTACAGTACTATTAAAATATTTGAATTTGTATATTTGTGAACTAATGTTTGTTTTTTTGATTTGAAGGATAATGACAGATCATTCAGTTGATCAACCACATGATTATGGAGATGAGCTTATTGCTCATACCTCTAGGGAGGAACATTCACATGCTCCTGTTGATGTTCCCCAATCTTACTCATGTGCTATTATTACGACAAAGAGTTCAAAGGTTGGTAAATGTGGGTGTACACATTTACCAAAATTAGTACTTGCCCGTATGCAGGATTAGAGGATACTCATTGAGTTTGATGATGATGATATCCCTAGAGGTCCAAATGTAAAAGATTTTAAGAGTTTTGTAGCAACTTAGGCTAAGAGCAAAGTAAGCATTCTGTATGATGATTGGAGAAGTGTGGATAAAGTGATAATATCTCAGTTGTGGGAGATGATTTTGGTAATATCTTTTTCTATTGTTTGACTATTATTTAAATGGTTCTAGTATATATAATATGTTTAACCTCTTCTTTATCAAATGAAATTTGATATTCCTGATACTGGAGGAGTCAGGAAGAAATGATTATTATTGGCTACTAGGAGATAGAGGGATTTCAAATCAACCCTCTCATCTGATTTCATTTATGGTCATAAGAGTTATGAAAATCCATGTCGTATATATCCTTTTATAGATGAAGACACATGGAGACAATTTTTTGAAAGTAGAAGAAAAGAGTCATTTTTGGTAAGGGAAATATAAACTTTTATAAGATTTCTTATATAAATGATCTTATTAATGTTTTGTTAATGATTTATTATTCTTAATTTATATAAAACAAGGAAATCTCATCAGGAGACCCAATCTAAAAATGTATACCATCATAGTTTATCTCGGGGAGGGTATGCATTTTTGGAAGAACAAATGATGGTGGAAAAATTTCAACAACTAAGAGCTGAGTCTTCAAGCTCTCAAGAGGTGGCCCCTCCATCCCCTCCATCTAGATATAAAAAATCTAAGAGAGATCTGAGGGGAAAAAAGGGAAATATATTTCGGAAGAATCGAGAATCATAGCTGAGAGGATTGTAAGATATCTATTTTATTTATTTAAGTTAACTATTTTCTTCATATAATTTCAATCATTAAAGAAATTTTCAATTAATTAATACATGACTCTCTTGAGGAGAAGAGTTCACAGGGGGCATTTACAGCTACTGGGAGGCAAGATATTTTATTTAGAGCATTGGGAAAGCCCGAACATCCTGGTCGTGTAATAGGATATCCAGAAGGTGTATCAGTAAGAAAAGTGTTTCCATGTTCTTCAAATTCTAATGTTGAGGGTGTTTATAAAAAAAATAGAATCCTTGGAGGCTGAAGTTCATAATATTAATGCGACGATAGAGGAAAATATTAGAGCGTTGGTATAGTCTATGTTTGCAGACATGCAAAGACAATTTCAGACTGCAGCTCTCACTCCTCCACCTCCCCCTGCAGACCCCATTATTTATCCTCCACCTCCGCCAGTAGCTCACACCCCCCACCTCATCCTGCGGACCCCATTTTTTATCTTACTCCTCCGCCATAGCTTCCTACTTATTATGAGTTGTATGTTGATGATACTCAACATCATATAGTTGCATATGGGTTGGTATATTGTATAGAAGATACAATTCATCATCAATAATTAGAGGTAGAGAATCAAAGGGTCACTGTACAAGATATTATAGATCGATCAGCTCGAGTACCATTACCTATAGATGAGGTGACTACAGTTGGACATAGTATAGGCCATTTTTTAATTTGGCCATCCAGACTTCTTCGACTCATTACCATAGAGGTATGAATGTTATATCTTTTATTTTATTTTTTTAATAAATTTATTTTATCATTTAAAAACTTATATATTTTTCTATTTATTTTTATAGGAAGACTTCAAAGGTAAAGAAATACTATATAGACAACAAAAAAGACAAATGGTTATGATATCAGATACAAATTCTAGTAGTCTTGACAGATTGTCAAGATATTCAAATTTGTTGGTGGGTCATTATGAGTTTCCAATGGAAGCTCATGTTTGTGGACATGCAATAAGTGTGGGGATTATGAAAACTGATATTATGGAGCTTGTTACTGAAGATAAGTTGGGCATCAACGTGGTGCACATTTTTTCCATGTAAGTCTTAACACCTTTTCCCTGCGTTATATTTATTAAAAATGTATACTTATGTCTGTTTTTTATTAGGTATCTTTATAAAATTTTTGAGAGGAATGAGCTGACAGATGTATATGGATTCATGGACCCGAAATTGATTTCCCCTGAAGCATGTGCATTGGGTGAGGAACAAATAATGATTTATATTTCAAAAATAATTGAAAATAATATAGTCACACAATGTTGGATGATGCCTTTTTGTGAGAGGTAAGAAACACATCTCTCTCAAATATTTCATTATCTTTTAACATAAAAAACCACTAAAATTAAATTTATTTTTATCAGTGATCATTGGATGTTAGGATTTTTTTACCAAGGGAGAAAGCACTTTATTGGATATGCTCTATCCATGATGATGTGAGGGAAAGTTTTAAGAATATATTGGAAAATTAAGTTTCAATTTCTCAATAGTTTTATATATTATAATGAATTTTAAATCTCCCCCATTCGTATTATTTTCTAACAGGGCATGGGCCTACTTTTGAAAAAACAAAAAGAAAAGGAGTACAAAGATCAAATATGTAAATGCGAAGGTAAATATCCATTTATAATTTGTACCTTTTGATTTATTACATAAAAATAATATATTGAATTTACATTCATTCAAACAGAATTTTCATGAACAGCAAGGCGTCATCGAATGCAGGGGGTGGTGGTGATGTTCAAGGGTGTGGGGGGGCTTTCCATGGATGTGGGAGTGATTTCCAGGGGGTGGGGGGTCTACAGGATGGTGGGGGGATGTCCAGGGGGTGGTGGTGATGTCCAGGGGTGTGGGGGGGGGGGGGGAGTGTCCATGGGTGTGGTGGGGGCAGTCTAGTGGGGTGAGGGGGTTCAGGTTTGTTTTTGGTTTGTTTCAGGGGTGTGGGAGGGCTTTCTAGGGGTGTGGAAGTGCTGTACAGGGGGTGGGGGGGGTATACATGAGGGTGGGGGGGGGGGGGGGGGGTTGTCTAGGGGTGTTTGGGGCTGTCCAGGGGGTCGGGGGGCAGTCCAGGGGTGTGGTGGGGGCTCCAATGGGGTAGGGGAGGGCTGTCCAGGGTGTGGGGGGTATACATGAGGGTGGGGGGGGGGGGGGTGTACTAGGGTGTTTGGGGTTGTCCAGGGGGTCGGGGGGCAGTCCAGGGGTGTGGTGGGGGCTGTCAAGTGGGGTGAGGGGGTGCTGTTCAGGAGGGTGGGGGGTTGTCCCGGGGTGTTTGGGGATGTCCAGGTGGCCGGGGGGCAGTCCAGGGGTGTGGTGGGGGCTGTCAATCTGGGTTAAGGGGTGATGTTTAGGGGGTGGTGGGAGTCCAGTGGGTGGGGGGTGGGGGGGGGGGGGTGGGGGTTGTCCCGGGGTGTTTGGGGCTGTCCAAGGGGTCGGGGGCAGTCCAGGGGGTGGGAGCGTTTCTAGGAGGGTGGAAGGGCTGTCTAGGGGAGTGGGAGGCTGTCCAGGGGGTGTCCAGGGGTATGGGGGTGTCTTGTGGGGTGAGGGGGGTTTCCAGGGGTGGGGGGGGGGGGGGCTGTCCAGTGGGGGGGGGGGGTCCAGGGTGTCCATTAGGATGGGGGGGGGGTCCAGGGGTGTGGTGGGGGCTGTCTAGTGGGTTGAGGGGGTTCTAGTCTGTTTTTGGTAACTTTTTGGTCGGTTTCAAGGGTGTGGGAGGGCTTTCCAGGGATGTGGGAGTGATATATAGGGGGTGGGGGGGTCTACAGGAGGGTGAGGGGATGTCCAGGGGGTGGTGGTGATGTCTAGGGGTGTGGGGGGGAGTGTCTAGGGGTGTGGTGGGGGCAGTCTAGTGGGGTGAGGGGGTTCTGGTTTGTTTTCAGTAACTTTTTGGTCTGTTTCAGGGGTGTGGAAGGGCTATCCAGGGGTGTGTAAGTTATGTCCAGGGGGTGGGGGGTATACATGAGGGTGGGGGGGTTGTCTAGTGGTGTTTGGGGCTGTCTAGGGGGTCGGGGGTAGTCCAGGGGTGTGGTGGGGGCTCCAATGGGGCGAGGGAGGGTTGTCCAGGGTGTGTGGGGGGGGGGGTATACATGAGGGTGGGGGGGGGGGGGTTGTCTAGGGGTGTTTGGGGATGTCCAGGGGGTCGGGGGGCAGTCCAGGGGTGTGGTGGGGGCTGTAAAGTGGGGTGAGGGGGTGTTGTTCAGGAGGGTGGGGGTGGGGGGGGGGGGGTTGTCCCGGGGTGTTTGGGGATGTCCAGGGGGTCGGGAGGCAGTCCAGGGGTGTGGTGGGGGCTGTCAAGTGGGGTGAAGGGGTGCTGTTCAGGGGGTGGTGGGAGTCAAGTGGGGGGGGGGGGGTTGTCCCGGGGTGTTTGGGGCTGTCCAGGGGGTCGGGGGGCAGTCCAGTGGTGTGATGGGGGCTGTCAAGTGGGGTATGTTTTATATGTTATCAATGTAAATGCTTAATTTTTCTTTAGTTCTTGTTTTGATATACTTCTATTTTTGTGTTACAAATTCTTGATTTGGTTTCTGGTTGTTTCTGGGGGAGATCAGAGGACTGTATTCGATTTTTTTTAAAAAATTTGTCTTCCACGTCGGTTATTTTATAACCGACGTGATAAAGAAATCAGGAAGGGTTTATCATGTCGGATTGTTTAATAACCGACGTGATAAACACTTGTGTAATGGTTTATTACGTCGGTTATTTAATAACCGACGTGATAAAAGGCCTGGGAAATGGTTTATCACATCAGTTATTAAATAACCAACCTGATAAACCCCCCCAGATTGGTTTAGAACGTCGGTTATTATATAACCAATGTGATAAACCATTTACCTGGGGTTTATCACATCGGTTATTTAATAACCGACGTGATAAACATCCCCCTCACGGGTTTATAACGTCGGTTATTATATAACCTATGTGATAAACCCCCCGATTTATCATGGCAGTTATATAATAACCGACGTTATAACCCCCCCGGTTTTTTCATGTCGATTATTAATTAACCGACGTGATAAATACCACGATGTTATGTTTTTACGTCGGTTTTTAAATAACCGATGTAAAAAATGTTATTTATAATGTTGTCCGTATTAACGTCGGCTAATAGCCGACGTAAAAAATGAAAAATAACTGACGTAAATAACGTTTTCTTCACTAGTGAAATTAATCGATCATTTAAAATTCTTTAAAATCATTATTAAATTTTCAAACACCCATTGGTGTTACAATCAATAAAATAAGGTTTTAATTATATAATTTTTAATTTAATGTAATTTTTAATTCTATCATTTAATGGGAGAACACATGACATGTATAGACCAACTACATGTTTTGTATATCAGTTTCCATTTATGTAAGGTACACGCATGGGTCTACAACATATACCTCAGCCAAACTACATAGCATGTACAGACTAGCTACATGCCGTGTGTTCCACTTACCGTGTGTCTAAGATGCACATCTGGGTCTTCATTTTGTGTTTCACTTGTAGGAATTGATGAACTACATGTCGTGTACACCATATAAATATCATTTATATCATTAATGATCCAGGTTATTAGTCTTGTGTAGTTTGAACATGTATTATGACCACATGGATTGTGTTATTTTCACCGCTAACCTCTGTAGACTACATGCTGTATACATCGATACACACCATGTAATCCAACAAATCGTGTGCCAACCTAGCCTGGTCTATATACAGTGTGCAATAATTCTCCATGTATATTAATTTTAGGGTGCACTTTGTGTCCCTCAATATATTAAGATGTAGTGCACTAGGGTACACAACTTGTACTTCTGAGCACACTCCATGTAACCCTATCTTACGAGCCAATTTTTTTGATAGTTCTCGATGGAATCTTTGATTTTTCTTATATGTTCTTATATATTTAAGAAAATTAAACACTGAATGAATATGATTAATATGTTGAAACATGTTAATTAAAATTATATTAAAGAACTAATAACATGAAATGAAAATATAACCATAATTTCATATAGATCAACAATCAAATAAATAATTATAAATTTAAACATGACTGCTCTAATACCACTTGAAGGACCCCAAAGCAGCGAAAATGCATGGTGGGTGATGGGATAATTAAAATTTCTTTTAATTTCAATTTCTCAAAACCTCAATAGAACATCCTTTATGTTAAGTTTATAATTAATTTATTTAGATTGAAATAAATCAATTACCTCATCTTAGGTTTATTTCATCATAGTCAATGTTGATCATCTAAAAATACCCTTTCAGATCGACTTTTCTGTGCTTGTGAGGGTCCAAGGGTAGATTCCCTATAGCGGTGATCCACACATACTCCTAATGATCTTTGAGAAATGCGACTCGATCTCTGAGTGCCAGTGCGGAAAATCGAATTTTTTGTGTCGTTCATTCTTGATAACTCATTCTTTGGTCTCAAAGAAATATCTCTTGTGTTCTAGTTCTTGATAGGGGTAGAGATAGAGCAGTTGAAAGAGAATTTTTTGTACACAAAAACTCTCTATTTTTTTGATTCCCTACATAATAGCCATAATAGGCTATTTATAGAGTTAGTGTTTAGGTTAAAATGTTGTGTAATTTCATGACGACTCTTAAAATATATTAAAACCTTTAATAAACCCCATTACATATAATAATAATATATTTTTTATTTTGTGGAGTGTTCTAGGTTTTGAAAATGATAAATAATATTTATCAGCTTGTAAATTATTATTTATCATCGAACATGGTCTTGTTCAATTTAAACTCCTCGGTATTTATTAAATACCCAAATAAATATTTTTTTTCATGAATAAATATTTCATCCACATAACAGAGAATATATATTTATTAAATATTCAATAAAATAAATAAATATATTTTTATTCACATGCTAGTGAATAAATAACTATTTAATTTATGTGATCGATATAACTTGAATAATATTATTCCTTAGTATTGTGAATAATATTTATTCCATTAATGAAATTCAAATAGAATTTAATCGAGATCAATAGAAACACTTAGTGTATGAACCTATAGGATTATTTCTCATTGGCATTAGGATGTATTTATTAAAGTCCAAGATTACTATCTACTAATAGGTCAAGAAACCTAAGAAAAAGAAATCAATGCCACAATGTCAACAGCCACATACAAATTCTCACTATGTAATATAATCCCCTTTTTACAATATCTCATCAAGAAGGTTGAAAGACAATTTCATCAACCTATATACTTGATACATCTTTCTTTGACTATCTGAAATAAACATGTCAATATGCCATGTTCATGAAATTTAGGTAATGTTTATATTCCAATCAAAGGTCTGAGATATCAACTCCTATAAATATGGAAGAGACAAATCCTTCCTCAACTTATCTACTAATGACATGTCCATCATGATGCACCCAATGTACCCTACATCTAGCCAACATATGGTGTGATGTTTTTTTTCAGTAAATCTAAGTGTGTGATTCATGACATGAACCAATGATAATCTTAAAGTCTATAAACCATTACACATATTCACAAATAATAATATCTTATGACACCAAAACATACAGAATTCCTACTGGCAGGTCTATTATCATAATCTCCCATCCTGGAGATTAGAAAGTGTGAACTTCATGAGAAGAAGATTATCCACTTACAAGTACTCATACCAAATAGTCTGTATACTATGTGTCCCATCATAGTATGTTATCCAATTGTAGAACTTTATTAAGAATATTTTCATAACACTTCAAGGTTCTCATCATAGTGGAGAACTGCTATGACCTTATCAATTCAAAAAATACTCTAGCACATTATTACATTAAATTCATGCAAAAAAATGAACAATATATAATAATATGTTTAATTAATATTCAATACATTGAATATACATGTAATAAAATTAAAATCCATTTGTCATAGGATAGAAACTCTAAAAATTTCATCCATCAACCGATGTGCTAAAACTTCCTTATTTTCAGCCTTTCAATTTCAAGGGAGTTCCTATTGAGGATATAATTATTGGCCCTCAGTAAAACAATAAATACAAGATAAAAAAAGTGAACAAATTTGGGAAATAAATAATAATGGATGTAATGTGTAAAAAATATAAAAATGAAGAGGTTTAAAAAATTATAGATAAATAAAAGGATCTCACTATAATAAAATGTGAGTGAACTATCTCTCTCACTATTACAAGGAATAGAAATTTATAATATATATCTTGAATAAATTGAGAAACCACATCATAAATTACCACTCAAATGAAATATATGGGACAAATGTTGCTGAAGTTGATAATTCTTAATCTATTGTGTAAAATACCTTTATATAGGTTATGGCCCTATATCCTATTCCTATCTCACTGCTCTCGATGTCCAATGGGGTTAGCCACCCTCCCATCTACCATTTCCACCACCTATGACTAGCAAAGGGGTATCTACCATCCTAAAATAAAACATTCAAGGGGTATCTATAATTAGTTAAGGCTATTACCAACTTATCTCTTACTTAGAGATTTGATTGGGAACTAATCACATATCCACATATTATTTATATATTTCCAATATACTACTCATATATCTAAAAGACCACTCAAGGAGCTACACTATCTGAACTTATCAAATCCAATCATTTTTTTCAGAAAATATTCTAGGTTGTACTTATTATGAATTTTCTAAATGTCCACACTTCCTTCCTCCACCACATCTTGAATAAAGTGGTACAACACTCTAATGTGATTTGTCTTAGAATGAAAATATGTTTTTTTCATAATATACAAGGCACTTTAACTATCACAAAATAAAGAAATATTCTCTTTCCCATGATCAAGATCCTATGGTAAAATTTTTATACAAATTTTCTATTTATAAGTATGTGTATCTACTCTGTATTTTACCTTGGTTATAGATAAGGCTGCAACTAACAATAGATTTGAGATCCATCTCACAACTCCTATTACAGAGTAAAAACATAACCATTGGTGAATTTTATTTTATTATAATCACTTAAAAATTTAAATCAACATTGCTTCTAATAATTAGAAAAAATATGTATCAGGATTAGCTTATAGTCTTGCATGTTGAAGCATTTCAAGATGTTCCCTTAAGTAATTATTCTATAATAACCAATTATTTCCATTATTTATATCTTAGTAAATCTATATCTCACAAATATTTTTTTCTAGTATCAAGTATTTTATATCAAACTCCCTAGCCAATTATTCCTTTATCTTCTATATTTTATCTTTTTTAAGTCTAGGGATGACAATGGGGTGGGGTAGTAATAGATCATACTGATATTACCCCACCCCACATGTGGGGTAGTCTTCCCAAACTTTCCTAACTCCAAGACTTTGGGGAAACTTGTAGCCTTGACTTGGGATCTATAGGACACTACAGGGCCTCAGTTCCCCATGACGACATTCAATAATTTAGTAAAAAAATAAAAATAATAATATTTTTTTAAACAATCTCCACTTTAAAACTAATACTCAATTATTATTTTAATAAAAAAATTAACTAACAAGTAACTTATTATCAAATAATTATACAAGTGTAAAATTTAAAAAATTTATAAACCTTAATAATTATTATGATAAATTATTATGTTGATTAATAATTGAATAAAAAACGACAATATGAGTCTTAAAATCCAAAAAAATAATAACATGAACATAAAATTTAAACGATTTATATGAGAAGTGTAGAAATAATTATAGGAGGGAATCAAGGTATGGTGCTTCATTCTATTATTTGGGACCCTATCTCTAGGTGACTTAGGGTTTATTGTGGGGTGACTATTTTTAGGCGGTGTTATAATATCCTTTCAATGTGTTCATACCACCTCACCTTTATATTCCCTCCCTCTTTCCAATGTGCATCTTCTAAGTTTTCTTATCATCATTATTTTACCCATTTTATAGGTTATATCCTTCAACCTAGGATGTGGATTTTATCTTGGGATTTGATCCTTTCATCATTGGTTCTCATGTTTTTTTATCATGTTTCTACTATGTTTTTTGGGTTTCATCTTCCCAAGGTGCTCCATCACACCTGATGCTGATGTTTTTTGTATTTTTGGTCTCATTATTATTTTTTAGGTTTATTAATTTAGATATAAAAAATTATCATAAATGTTATGTAATCTCCAAGGATTTGTGTCCATTTTATAATCTGGTAATATTTTCCATCACTTTGGTCATGGGTGAGATCCCCAACCCTTGAGTGGTGGAGCTCCATTATTTTGTCTCTATACATGCTTCATTCTACACTTCCTATTTCATCATGCGAGACTTTGGTCCCAACCCTTCAGGGGTGGTGGTTGTCACATTATGATCCTTGGTGTCATGGTTGTTTCATTATGGTGTGTGGTTTCTCTAGCGATCAATATAATAGTGGTGTCCATTGGTGCTGTCATTTTTAGTGTCTTTTGAGACTTCTGTCTATGATTTATGTTTAGTGTGGGTGGATTTTGGTTGGTGGAGATACAATGGATGAATTTTTAAGAAAAAATATTTGGTGCTCATGGTAGTGTAGAGCGGTGGTTTCATGTCAATAATGATGTAACTTAGGTTTTAGTTTTTGGTATTATGCCTTATCCTATTGATATGAATTAAGGATTATCCTATTCATTGTCCATCTGATGTATATTTTAAGGTTGGTCTTTCCTATGGGAAGGTTGATTAATTATAAAAAAAATAAATAAGTAGATATAATTCTATTAGTGAAATGATAGAAAACATATGTATTATTTTAAGGAAATTTTTGAATAAAAAGTGGTTAGTATATATATATATTTTTAAATTTAAATATAAAACATAATATAAATTTATTTTTATGAAGTTACAAAAACATACATATATTTAATACATATATCAGTTTTAAATATAATGATAAAAATATATTTTTATTATTTTAGATCCCCATGAGTAAAGACACTACAATATTTCCCCATCCCCACAATTTTATTTAGGTGAAAATATTTCCCCACAGGGTAAATTTTTCCATCATATCATTGCCCCACATGGCAGTATTTGTAGGGAAAATCCATTCACCAACCCATTACTATATATAGTTAGAGTCTGAAACCAACATGTAATCCATATATAATCTAACAATGATAAAATAATTTTCATCTAAACCCCTAAAATATACACATGGATCTAAATAAAGTCTATTGTATACAAGGTTCATGGTTTAGGAATCAAACCACTTTACCAAAACCTTGGAACCTTCTCGAGACCATACAAAGATTTTTACAAATATAAAACCAAGTTATCTTTACATTCTTCTAGAAAACCTTTTATATAGAGCATATATTTATTAATTAAGATCATTACAAAGAAAAAATTTCTTCACATATAGCTGCTCTATACATAAACTGTATGTAGCACACAACACCCAAACCACTCGAACAATCATCTCTATAAAAATAAGAGAAAATATTTCATTGAAAAGAATACCTTACTTATGAATATATCCTTTTATTTCTAGTATTTTACAATATCATTCCACTTGGTCCTTTCCTTCTTTCATAATCATAATGACCCATTTTTTTTTGATGTCCTTTCTTTCACGAGGTAATGGAATAATATCTTATACTGTGTTCTTATTCAGGGATTCAAGTTCCTCTTATATAGTTTCCATCCATGATTATATGTATGGGATCTAGGTATCTAATATAAAATAATATGAATAAATATACTCTATCAACAATAAGTATTCAATATTTCTCCTAGTGACATAATTTGATAGCCAAATTGGTTCTATTTTATATCAAGATGACTATTATAGTCCAATCATAATTGGTTATTGATCATAATGATATGGTAATGATTAAGAGGAAACATATTCTTAATTTGGTTCATCCTATACCTTGAAAATTTTATTTTCTATATCCTATTTCTCTAGATATCCATAAATCCTCATCCATACCTTATATTACGTGAAAATTAAATCCATACTAGTGATAAATTTTTGGGTAGTGGGGTCCCACAAATGATACCCCTTTACATAATTTGATTATTCTAAGAAGATACATTTAATTTAATAAAAATCTAACATTTAACTTTCTTGGATATTAAAAAAATACATATACAAGATTTCTAAATGTATGTAACTAAGAATATTCAATGAGTTTACTATTTCACATCTCCATTAATTGATCACATAACATGTGGTTATAATTATATTTTCCTAGAATGTCTTAGAAACTGTTAGATTTGGTGCTCAAGAATCAACTTTATTTGTACTTTCAATTACCTATATATTCAAAGACCAAAATATTAATAAATATCTCATCACATGATGAGAATTCTTCTGCATAACATTTATGTGATAATATCCTTAGATTATTTATCACATCGTAAGGTCATAGAAGTTACCCTCTATGATGAGAACCTAGAAATTCCATGTCATTATTATAAATCATATTCCCTATAGTCTAGATACATTTTATAATATAGACATATGATATTTTGAATATCAGGTCCTAGATGATCATAAGTGTACATTCCTTCTGATGGAGTTTCACACTTGTTAATCTCCAAGATAGGTGGTTATAAGGATAAAACTGATAATGGGAACTCCACATGTTATATTTGTTATTGAATATTTCTATCCATGAATGCAGGTATTGGTCCTTAGAATTGATATTATTATCAATGTATATTAGAAATCACATAATTTGATGTATTGATGAAAACCATGACATCTTATGACCGTAATGAGGTATGATACACTCGGTTCATCATAAGTGACATGACATTAGTGAATAAGTTAAGAAAGGATTTTTCACTTCCAAGATTGGAATATGATATCTCAAACCCTTTTATTGAAATAGAACTATTTTGATTAAGTACATGGCCATGGCGGTTTGTCTAAGAGTTCATCAAGTAGAAAAATAAAGATAAATCAAGTGTATATGTCAATGAAACAAGTATGAAACCGACTTGATGAGGCATTAAGACAAATATATTATATTACACAGTAAGTATTTGTATGAGGTTGTTATCATTACAACATTAAATTCATTATCTATGATTGCCTTAACATGTTCCTAGAAGCTAATCTTGGACTTTAGGCCAGTTCGCCTAATGCCACTGAGAAAGAGGTTTATAAGGTCACACAATAAGTGTATCCATAATCTCAATCAAATTGTATTTTAATTTAATATATGAATAAATATTTTTCTCAATACTAAGAAATAATAAATATTCAGGTAATTTTGATTGCATAAATTTAATCACTAGTTATTCTAGTTTGGAATAAATGTGAGTTGAATATTGAAAAAATATTTATTCACCAATTAATAAATATAATATTTATTTATTTAATGAATATTATTATGATATTTATTTATTTATATCAATATTTATTATTCAAATCTCAATAAATGCCAAGGAGAATTGACAGTATGAGTTAAGGGACTGATAGAAATGATATATTTCATTTAATATCATTTAAATAAATATTGACTATTTATTTATGATGTGAGGCTTTCTTAGAATAATAATAATAATATTATTATAATTGGAATTAAATTAGAATAAAAATAATAGTTAAGGTACTTTATGAAATAACTAATTGTCTAACCCTAAGTATATAACACAATTTATATCATTTCTATGGTTATTTGAATTATTGTGCACAACACATCCTCTCAATATAATTCTCTCTTGACTGAAGATAATTATCTCAAGAACACTCTTAAGAATGAGAGAAAATATCCCCACCCTATCAAGTCTGAGAGAATCATAAATAAATCTTTAAGATTGAAGAAAGTCTTTCTGTGATCGGTGATGAATGATGTAGGGTGATCGACACCTCTATGCCAGCATCCAAAGTTCCATCAGAGTTGTTCCGAGATTAGTGGATCATGTGTGGATATCACTAGATGAATTATGTTTTGGATTATTCATTTAAATAATGAAATAACAAGAAAGGTCAACCAAATTCATTAATGAAGGAAGAATTATCAAGACAAGGTAATTATTTTTTATAAATTAATAATAAATCACATGTGAAAATTTTCCATAACTAGTAGAAATAGTGGTTTTAACATCAAAGATATGAAATCAGTTTTTTATAAACCGATACAAAATTTATCAGTGGAGAATTTTTAGCATCGATTTTAACATAAACCAATGCCAAAAATAAAATTCATTTTTACTTTTGGTTTCTGTTTTTAACAAAACCAACCCAAAAAACACCATTAAATATGGTTTCTGGCATAAGTTTTTATAATAACTGACACCGTAAATAAAAAAAATATTTTCAATGTCGGTTTTTTTTTGAAAACTGATGCCATAATTCAAAAAAAATGGTGTTAGTTCTACTGAAAATCAACTCCATAATTCAAAAAAAAAAAATTGAGGCCATTTTTTCTCAAAAACGATGTTGAAAAGTTTAATTTAATGGACACAGGATTGTGAAACCCTCAATTTTTTAGAACTATCTAACCCTATTTTTTACTCGCAACCTCCCTGATGGAGACCCGGTGATCTGAACAACGATTATTGTTTATTTTATTCAATATTTGTCATTATTTCATGATATGGGTCATGATTCTTCATCCTTTGTCATTATTTGACCATCTATATAAGTATTTATCTTTGAAAACCGATTTATGACCGATGATCATCTACGATTTGATTTTATCTCATTGTTCTTGTTTATTATTCATTTTTACATACATTTTTGTTAGATCTTGTAGTGTTTGTTCTTATAATGAATTTGTGGTAGAAAGTTCAAATTATTGATCCATTTTCCTTGGTGAAATCCAAATTTTCTTTTTTTTAATTTTTAAGTTAAATTATTTATCATTTAGTTATATTATTGAGTTATTGTTTTAATTATTTTTATGAAGTTGATTCTTATTTATAATTTTTTTTCTTAAGTTTTGTTTATTTTGATAAATTTTTTATTTGATAAAATTATCAAATTTTCGTGATTATATATATTGATTAATGTTTTTGTGAAGAAATGATATGTAAAATACATTTCTTTCATATTTTTGTTTTGACTTTGTTCTTTGTGTTAAATATTGATTAATGTTTTGATGAAACTTTTATGATAAAGTTTTGAACTTAATCTATTGTGATGAGATTCTAGGAGAGGTTGTGGATTAATGTACTATTTAATTATATTAGATAATCAAGGATAATTGGATGTTAGTCAGCCAATGATGATGAATATAGATGAATTTATAATAGGAAAAAGAGAAAAATTGTGGTAGTTGAATAAATTCACCTAAATCATGTGTTTTGAATTAGAATTTGTGTTTTTTTGATATTTTTTTAATAACGATGATATTAATAGTTGGAATGAAATGTTGAAATGATCTTGTGAATTGATAAATTATATTATGATTATTGTTTATGGGTGGTCAATGCGATTTTATATAATTATATGGTAAATTATTTTTTTGACAAAGTTATTCAATCATTGATATAATATTGTGATTTGGATATAATTTTATAATGTGATCTGATAAATATCATTACATGATATATTATTGAAGTAATTATTGTGGTTTATCACATTGATTTTATATTTTGATATTTATGTGGTATGAAGGCATGTTGTATTCCTTGAGGGATGTTGTATTACCTATTGATGATGTTGTGAGAACTAAGAGTTTATAATTTTTTTTATAATTAAGTTTCATGATTAAATAATTGAAACAATATTTCCACATATGAAATAATATATTATCATTCATTAAATAAACATCCTAAAATATATGGTGTGTAAAACAAATATATAGGTACGAAATCATGATTTTTTACTAGTATATTAGTTTTTATTTTATTCTTAATCATCACTAATGTTTTATATTTGATTTCCAATCATTTTTATTGAATGCGTTTTTTTAATTTATCTATTTATATATATATTTTTAAATGTTTATATGTTTTCATATATTCACCAATTATATTGCGATTTTAGGTATTGAATGGATCGTAATTGGATGAATTTATGAAGAACCACTATTTAATATGAAAAAGGATTTGATGAATTCTTGGAATTTTCTAAACAAAATCTTTAAAACATAGATTTATTTTTTATCCATGTGTGAAGTGTTTGAATATGAGAAAGTTAAACTCTAAAGAAATCAAGGATCATATCATTTGATATGGTTTTACCCTTAACTATACACATTGGATTTGGAATGGTGAAATAACTTAAAATTATACATCTAATATATATGAAAATATTCATAATGAGATAGAGGATTTTATTTAAGAATTAATTTATGATTTAGGTATTGAAACTATCAAAAAAATAACAAATGTTGAATGATTTTATGGATATTCTGAGAAACGATTATTCCTAGGTTGTAATAAATAGACATTGTTATTAACAGTTTTGAGATTAGTTAACTTGAAGGAAATAAATGGGTGGAGTGATAAAAGTTTCTCTAACCTACTTGTGATTTTAAAAGAGCTACTTCTAGAATACAACGTTATTTCAGATTCCAATTATGAGGCGAAGAAAATATTATGACCAATGGTATTGGGGTATAAAAAGATACATGCTTTCTTCAATGACTGTGTGTTGTATAGGAAAGAATATGAATATTTATCATGCTATCCTACATGTGAGTCATCATTCTATAGGATATATTAAAAATTCAACTTAAATTAATTCTTGGGTACTGACATTTAACCACATTAAAAATCAATTCTGTACTTTCTAATGATATCATCCAATAATTATTTTATAAAATTATGATAATTCAATAGTGATTCATTATCAAGTACTAGAATCAAATCTCCTGCTAAATAAATTTGGTATCTTCCAATAATTTATCATTTGAAGAATCTATTTGCAAATTCATTTGACTCAAAAAGGTTAAGATGAATTTAAGATGATCACATATCTGATGGTATCTTATGTCACCCTGCTGATTCCCCATAGTGGAAGAGATTTGATAAAAACTTTTTTGATTCTATAAGTGAAGTTAAAAATCTCAGAATGGGATTGTGTACTGATGGAATGAATCCATATCAGATTCTAAGTAGACAAAATAGTTCATGACCTATTTTTTTGGTAGTTTACAACTCTTACCCACATATATTTATGAAGAAAAAAATATTTTATGATAATCTTGATTATTTATGGACCAAAAAATCTGGGAAATTATATTTATGTGTATGTTTCACCATTTATTGATGATTTGAAACCGCTATGAGAGATAAGTGTTAAAGTTTTCAATGAATACAAGAATGAGTATTTTATTTTATGTGTTATGATAATGTTCACTATAAATGACTTTCTTGCATATGGAAACTTATTTGGATACAATGTTAAGGGATATAAATCATGTCCAATTTGTGAAGAATAAACTTTATATTATCAATTATAGAATGGAAGAAATAAAATATACATGGGACATCAAATATTTTTTAAAATTGATCATCCTTATCATAGATTGAAAAAATAATTTACTGGTTTATAGGAATACAATCTTCCCCATGACCAATTTTAGTTGAATAATATTACAAAAGGGTAAAAGTATTTATTCAAAATTTGGGAAGAAAAGAAGTTATGGTCTTCAAAAAAATATCTGGAAGAAATAGTCTATATTTTTCAAACTACCTTATTGGAGATTTTTAGAGATAAAATATAACATCGATGTTATACATGTTTAGAAAAACATATATGATAGTTTGATTGGAACTATATTAGACATAAAAGGAAGGAAAAAAGTTGGATTTCATGCTAGATTGGAATTGATATTACTGGGAATACGTTTGGAGTGAGCTCCCACTATGAAAGGAAATAGAACATATTTACCTCTGGCTTGTCACACATTAAGAAAGATTGAGAAGATAAATTTTTTCAGTGTCTTCATGGTATTAAAGTACCCAGTGGTTATTCTTAAAATTTAAAGAATTTAATGTCATTGAAGGATTATAAAGTAATAGGTATGAAATCTCATGCTTGTCATGTATTGATGAAAAAACTTCTACCAGTTTCACTATGTGGTATATTTCCGACAACTGTTAGAAATACTATCATCAGGTTATGTAATTTTTTCAAATCCATTTGTAGTAAAGTCGTTGATACAAATTTGTTAGATGTGTTGGAAAATTAAGTTTCTCTTATTTTTTTTCAATTAGAAATGTTTTTCCCACCTACATTTTTTGATATAATGGTTCCACAGTTGATTCATTTGGTGTGTGAAATAAGAATATGTGGGCCTGTATATTCACATTGGATGTATCCTTCTGAGAGATATATGAAAATTTTTATTGGATATATTAAAAATAATTATCAGAAAAATGATTATATTTTTTAAAAAAATGCATCAGAAGAGGTTATTGAGTTCTGTATTGATTATTTGTATGAAGTAGAGCATACTATTCTCCCTATATCGTGACATATGATAGTTGATAGTGAAGGTAGAGGGATTTGAGGCTTAAAGATAAAGTTCATTCCACGTGATGAAGTTATACATGAACATTTATACATTTTGAAAAACAAAAATAAGGTTCGATCATATATATCATCACATATTACATAATTAAAGTTATGATACCCAAAAAGTAATGAAAAGTAGCTGATGATTGAGCATAGAAATACATTTGTTTCATGGTTTAAAGAGAAATTCAACATAGATATATCTACATCAAAAACATTGAAATGGTTATTAGGGGGACCATCTCTTAATGTGATCACATGGTCTAGTTTTGATATTAAATGGTACACATTTTACACAAAGAAGATGAATGAAAAGATCACTGTTCAAAATAGTGGTGTAATAGTTGTTTCCGAAGCGCTGAATTTTTCAAGTGAAAAAGATAAAAACCCAATTTCTTTATCAGTGCCATATTTTGGAGTTCTTGAATACATATGGGAAATTGAATATATTAAATTTCAATTCATTATGTTTAAGTGTAATTGGTTTTCAAGTAATAGCAGTGTGAAACATGATGAATATGGATTTAAACTGGTTGATTTGAAAATATTTAGGTGCAATGAGGAACCTTTATCATGGAAATACATGAAAAGAAAATATTTTATGTCATTGATCCATAAAATGACCAGTGGTCCATCATTTTTCAAGGGTAAAGAATCTATTTGGATGAAGAGGATGATGATGATGTTATTGATTTAGATGAGGATTCTTCGTCTATTACACGATTTCCAGATAATAATGACTATAACATTGACATAGTTCATGCAATACAAAATGTTCATGCTAAAGTGATATAGGAAAACACTAAATTACTCACCTAATTAATTTGGTAATTATTTACATTATATTTCTTTTTTTTTAAATTCACATGTGTAAAAACTGTATTATTTAATAACCATTGGATATTTAATTATATATATTTTATTTTTTTGTTAAATTTTTATATTCCATGGATATGGTTAAATGTTTTTTCATTGAAATACCCGACACATGTTATTATATATTAGTTTAATTTACACATATGATAACACATTTTAAAAATTTGATATTTAAAATTTAAAATTTTTATATCTTTATAGAAGCAATGTTTATATTTAATAGTTCACTTTGCATATTTTTTTGGTTAAGAATTATAAGACAATTATTTTCTTAAACTTACACATGTGTACCACTTTTTTTACTTACATATTTATGTTTTCCTATTTTCTAATTACTAACTTGTCTAATTATATTCATGCACACAATAATTTCATTACATCTTCCTATTACAATGACAGATACAGATATAAAGACAGAAGAACATATACCGAGGTATTTTTATTTCTTCATATTATTAAATATCTAGTAATATAATTATTTAATGAAAGTAGACTTTTAATTTACAAAAAGGAATTGCAGTACTACAGTTGAGACTTCAATGGGGGGAGTCTTATGCTTTTATTATTCAAAAATCAAATTCTTGAGTTAGTAAACATGACATTACACATTTACCAAAACTATAACTTTCTCATAGAGACGAGTGATTACATATTTTTTTGATGGTAATAATAATGAAACTGTCCCAAATGTAATGTAGTTTATCAGCTATATCATCATGTAGATCTGTTACAGGATTATCATTTTATATCCTTATTGTAATTATATCAACAAGGTGGAAATAAATCAGCTTTGGGAGGCCTTAAAGATAAAATATCTAAATTGATTTATTTCATCTCATTTTTCTAATATGATATATTTTAAATGAATCATATTTATGTTATCCAATTATAGATGAAATTAAGTTTTGAAGATACAAAAGCATTTAAAGAAAAAACGTATTACTTTAGTAGTGGTTCGATGGAGGGATTTCAAAACAAAGTTGAGAAAAAATTATGTGTTTGGAAGGAGACAAAATGAAAGACCATGCCTCAAGTATCCTTTTTTAGATGAAGATACTTAGAATATTTTTTTTAACCTTATATGATGAAACATTTCAGGTATGATAATTATATTATATTATATTATAAAGTTTCTTATATATGTACCTAATTACTTATTAGTTTACTTCTTATATAACATGCCTCGAATAAATTCCATCAAGACAACCAATTTCAGAATGTATACCCTCATACTTTATCATGTGGATGATATCATTTATTGAAGAAAAAAATGATTGAGGAAGCGTTTGAAGCATTAAGAACTCACTCCACTAGTAGTTCTAATGAGGTCCAATTCAGTCCTCTATCTCTACCCACCCTCCGTGATAAATTGAAAAGAGTGAGAAGAATAAAAAATAAAAAGTTTTTATTGAAAAAACTAAGGAAGTAACTGAAAAAATTATAAGTAAATAATTATTGTTTTTCATGAATTTTTGTAATTTATAAATTAACAACACTAATATAATATTTTCATTTTTCATTTTAGGATGAACTTCAGGAGAAATCGACAAAAGGGAATTTTATGCCTGATGGTTGGATGGACATACTAGCCACTACTTTAGGAAAGCCATAAAACCCTGATTGTATAAGAGGATATGAGGCGGGTTTTAATGTTAGGAAAGTTTTTGGTCATCAAAGTAAACAATCAAGAGACCAAGAAACCAAATCCTTAAAATATTAATTGAATGATATGAAATAGTCTATGGGTGATCAAATTCAAGTGGTTGTGCAATAGGACATGTTAGAACAATTGATGAGACAATCATAGTCTATGCAGCCTGCCCAAATTTCCTACTTAGATCCTCCACCTCCTCACTCAGACCCAACCTTATAGTGTGATTTGTATGTAGGAGATCCTGTGTAATGACCCGAAATTTCGAATAAATCTTGTTTCCTAATTTTGTGTGTTATTTTTTTTATACTCAAAAAAACTGTTTCATTGGATAACATGAGTATAATTAAAATGATACTGTTGGTTTTTGACTGTTATATGACCATTGATCAATATGACCGCTGGAAACTAAAAATTTCAATATTTGTCTCTAAATACAAGTGATCTTGGTTAATTAATATAGAAAGAAGATTTGATGGCCTCACCCAGTAGTCTTGGACCGATCGAATCCCATCTAACAGAACTTGGGAAGGAGGTAGCATCACTGGGCTTTGCTCTGGACCAAACCCAAGCCGAACTTCATAGTGTGAAGCTAGAACGGAATCGCCTTCGCGAGAAGTTCAAACTGATAGAAATTACTACTCGTGCGATGTTGGCCGAGCCTCCCTCAGATTCTCTCACCTTAGCACACCTTACACTTAGGTCCTATGCTGGTGTGATAAGGGGCTATGTAAGGAGACCGTAACTGCTTTGTGTAATCCTTTGTTTTAAATAAATTTTTTGATTTCTTCTTATGATGAAGTTTATGAATTTTCAAATGTCCGGATAAATATAGTATGCATATTTTTGGTGAATTTTAGAGAAAGGATATTTTAAAAAATGTTTATATAAACCTTAAATAATTAAAAATGTGTAATGATTTTCAAAAAATGGTCTTCTACAATTATGTTCAGTACGAAATTTAGAGTCTAATAAGATCAACTTAATTTTTGATGAATAGTAAATTATGAATAGTGATTTTATGCTTAGGATTAGTAATGTGACCAAATGGATTAGTAATTTCACTTAAATAAAGCATTAATATAATCTAGAAACCTTGATTAAGTAACGTGATCCAATAAAATGGTTAAATAATGGTTTCATAAATTATTAGTCAAGTATTAGTTTTTTGCAGGTGAATAGTGTTTTTTTAATTAAAAATTTAATTAAAAATATTTAGAAAAATATTTTTATAAAATGGATTTCATTTTTGAACTCAGAGCATCGATATTATATTAAGGTAATTTTTGGGGATTTTTCTGAAAAAAATGAATTTTTGGTGAATAGTGTATTTATTTAATAATTAAATTAAAAATATTTAGAAAATTATTTTTATAAAATGGAGTTCATTTTTGAAACCAGAGCATTGATATTTGGTTAAGGTGAAATTTTAGGATTTTTCTAAGAAAGTTGAATTTTCGATGAATAGTGAAAATACAGTTGTTAAGTTACGGGTGTTTAATGACATCATTAAATGATGTATTAAGTATTTAATCAATATGGTCTACTTATGAATAGTAAGATAAGGTATGAGGTGTCCCAAGTGGCCAATACCATGGGCAAGCCCAGGGTTTTGCCAAAACCACTAATGAGGTGTCCCTTGGCCATTAATGCCTTGTCCCCTCACTTTCCCTATAAATACCAAGCCATCCTCTCATCCATTCGACTCCCAACTCTCCCACAACGAAGCTCTGGTCTCATTACCTCCCAAGGAGTCCTTCCAAGGTGCCCCCAAGCCCTCAAGGTCCCAACCTTTGAGTTTTAAGAGTTACATTTTAAGGTAAGGGATCCTACCTCCCTCTTTCTTTTCAAGTAATCTCTTTTATGTCATTTCTTTTATGCTCCATGCTCTTATGTTGGAGGATGTTATTTTATATTCACCCTACTGTATTTTTTATGTTCATATGATGATATAACCCCTCTTTATCTCATCATTTCATTTTTAGAATGTTAAGTGGCGCCGTTAGGCAGACCAATTTTTAAGGGATTCTTTCACCCTTCTCAAGTTCTATTTTCTTGTCAAGTATTTCAAGTTCCTTTTTATTTTGTTGGGGTATGATCTCTATATCTATCATACTGATATTTTATGTTCATATGATGAGAGACCCTATTTTATCTCTTCAATTCAGTATTTTGAAGTTTTAAGTGGCACCGTTTGGCTGCCGAATTTTTAAGGGATTCGTTCACCTTTCTTATTTTTCAAAGTTCTACTTTCATGTCAAGTCTTTCAAGTTCCTTTTTATTTTGTTGGGGTATGATCTCTATATCTATCATACTGATCTTTTATTTTCATATGATGAGAGACCCTATTTGATCTCGTCAATTCATTTTTTGAAGTTTAAGTGACGCCATTGGGCTGCCGAATTTTCATAAGAGAAATCTTATTTTTGTCTTCCTTTTATGTTCTTAATTTCATATGGTACATCTTTCAAATTTCATTACCATGTTCATATATCCTTCATATTATGTCCCTCTACTGTTTTATGGGTCATTTATGAATGTTTGACCCATGTACCCTCTCTTTTCAATGTTTTCTAAAACCCCGAAACATAGTTGTTATGCTGCATAATTTCCGTCTCAAAATGTCTCTCTCTCTTGTTCTAAAGTTATTTTATTTTATTAAGTGAATAATCAAAGCTCTCTCTTATATAGGGGTATTCACATATATACCAAAATTTTCTATTTTAAATTCTGGTATTTACATACACGATACCCACCTTCCTTTTTTGTGGGTTTTAAAGTGACACAAAGATCATGTCTTTAAAGCAGTTTTTTAAAACATTATGATTATGAAATGAAACCCATTCCTTTTATGCTATATGGGTTGTTTATGAAATTATTGATGATGATATATGTGGCTCACATGATAATAAAGACATTTCAAGGGTGCGCCCTGATAGCGCTTCAATGCATTGGGTAAAGACTTAATCTCTAGAGATGACTATTTTTAACGACTCCATGGTGAATAACCTTGGTAATTTTTAATGACACCTTGGGGATGGAACTTGGTGAAACAGAAATGATTGTCAATATTAAATGTTTTAGCCACATCTTCAAGTTATGAAATAAGTTATTTTTATTATGACATGCCTCATGATTTCTTTCTCATGCCTTAAAGTTCTTTTTCATGACATTGTTGATGTATCTCAAGTTCGAATGTCAAATGTTTCCCCTTGTTTTCCTTACTGGGCCTTCTGCTCACACTTTCTTTTGATGTATGTCCCCAAGTTATGAGATGAAGTAATGAACCTAGGATGAACATATAGATAATCCTTTCAAGTTTTTAAGAAGGATCTTATATGTTTTCATGTTTTAAGTTCCTGGTTTCCAAGACACTAAATATTAAAGATCCCCGATTTTGTAAAATGTAATGAAAAGTTATGTTATAAAAAGGCAGGATGTCATAGTTGGTATCAAAGGATGGTTTAGTTATTTTTGGAAATTAGGATATGAAAACATTATGAAGAATCCTATAGAAAAGTTTACATATAGGAAATCTTCCTGGTATTTTGGTGAGTATTGAGTAAGGGGTTTCCAAGAAAATACATCCCTATCTGGATACAAGAAGGTAGAGGTGGCTCTTGCACAGATGTACATAGGGGTAAAACCCAAAAAACACCGCTTTGAGCTAGAATCGAACGGGAACTGGTACACGACAACGGGCCTTGCTGCACTCTTGGTTATGACACTCTCGGGGGATATGCTTTGGTAGATTCATAAGCTTAGTATGAACCATTATTAAAGGAACAAAGATAAAATAAAATAAAGATTCACATAAGAATATATTATCATGGATAACCTAGATTGGGACCTAGGGGATAACAAGTTAGGGTATACTTTTCTTCTACAAGTTTATCCTTCTATGCTTTAAGTTTCATTTTAATGATTATTGGCTAAGTATTTAAGACCCTAATTGTACTTTCTTTCCTTAGTTAATGGCGGGAAATGGAAGAACATGTCCCAACAACTAATGTGATAAGAAATGTGATGATTTCCGTATTAATATGACAGAGATGATTAGGGGATTAAAAGATGATTATTATTTTGGAAGACGTTCACTATTTTGGGAACCCTATTTGATCTAGGTAAATAGATTACTATGGTATTTTCTTTGAGGATTAAAGGTTGAATTATATTTTTAAGAATCGATGAATTTAAGGTGAACTTATAGTATTATAGGTTACTAATGGAAATGATTGAACTATCTTGGGGAAAATTTGTTTAGGTTAGTTACTTTTGTTATAAGATGTTAGGAGTGGTTGATGTTGTTCAGATATGAATGATAAAGTTTATCTTAGAAGACTATGTTATCAAGTCCTTCTTGTATTTGGGTTTCAATCTTAGTTTGGGTTATTTTGAGGAATTTTAAGGACATTTATTTACAGAATGGTGTATGATGAACTCTGGGTAGTACCGTGGAACTTCGAAGATTTAAAGTAGTTTCCCTTCCTCTAGGGTTCTCTCTTTTGGAAGAGTCATTTTATCTTACCCTTTCTATTTTTGGGATAATGTTTAAAGATATAAGAAGTAGATAGTTAATCTTTGGTAGATTATGTGATTCTCTATAAGATGATTCTTGTGCTTTGATAAGACCAAGTAGTTTTGAATGCTCATCGTTTAGAGAAAAGATTAGTTTTGGTGGAAACTTATTAAAGGATGAAACTATACTGGAAGGTAGGTATATTTCCTTATGTTTTTATTCTATATAGTAAATGAATTACTCAAAATTATTAAAAGTAACATAAAAAAAAACGTTTTTGGTTTAAGTTTCCTACAGGGTAATCAAAGACCGTTTACACACATCATAAGTTTGTTATTTTCTTGTGGTTAACTTTCTCCTAATCATCTTTTCTATCACTCTCCCTAAGAACTTGACCCTTTGTTTTTTCTTACATATCCATGTTTTCCTACATGAGATCCTAGTATGGGTTAACTCGGGTGACCTTTTTACTTCCCTTTCTTTCTTTTAAAGTAATAGTTTTACTGACTCCTTTTCTGGTGTGGGACTTTCAATGAAATTTCAAAACCCAGTTTTAAAAATTACGAGGATGCAATTTCTTAATGGGGGAAGATTGTAACGACCCAAAATTTCAAATAAATCTTGTTTCCTAATTTTGTGTGTTATTTTTTTTATACTCAAAAAAACTGTTTCATTGGATAACATGAGTATAATTAAAATGAGACTGTTGGTTTTTGACTGTTATATGACCATTGGTCAATATGATCGCTGGAAACTAAACATTTCGATATTTGTCTCTAAATACAAGTGATCTTGGTTAATTAATATAGAAAGAAGATTTGATGGCCTCACCCAGTAGTCTTGGACCGATCGAATCCCATCTAACAGAACTTGGGAAGGAGGTAGCACCAATGGGCTTTGCTCTGAACGAAACCCAAACCGAACTTCATCGTGTGAAGCTAGAACAGAATTGCCTTCGCGAGAAGTTCAAACTGATAGAAATTACTACTTGTGCGATGTTGGCCGAGCCTACCTCAGATTCTCTCACCTTATCACACCTTACACTTAGGTCCTATGCTGGTGTGATAAGGGGCTATGTAAGGAGACCGTAACTGCCTTGTGTAATCCTTTTTTTTAATTTTTTTTTGATTTCTTCTTATGATGAAGTTTATGAATTTTCAAATGTCCGGATAAATATAGTATGTATATTTTTGGTGAATTTTAGAGAAAGGATATTTTAAAAAATGTTTATGTAAACCTTAAATAATTAAAAATGTGTAATGATTTTCAAAAAATGGTCTTCTACAATTATGTTCAGTACGAAATTTAGAGTCTAATAAGATCAACTTAATTTTTGATGAATAGTAAATTATGAATAGTGATTTTTTGCTTAGGATTAGTAATGTGACCAAATGGATTAGTAATCTCACTTAAATAAATCATTAATATAATCTAGGAACCTTGATTAAGTAATGTGATTCAATAAAATGGTTAAATAACGGTTTCATAAATTATTTGTCAAGTATTAGTTTTTTCAGGTGAATAATGTTTTTTTAATTAAAAATTTAATTAAAAATATTTAGAAAATTATTTTTATAAAATAGATTTCATTTTTGAACTCAGAGCATCGATATTATGTTAAGGTAATTTTTGGGGATTTTTCTAAAAAAATGAATTTTTGGTGAATAGTGTATTTATTTAAAAATTAAATTAAAAATATTTAGAAAATTATTTTTATAAAATGGAGTTCATTTTTGAAATCAGAGCATCAATATTTGGTTAAGGTGAAATTTTGGGATTTTTCTATGAAAGTTGAATTTTCGATGAATAGTGAAAATACAGTTTTTAAGTTACGGGTGTTTAATGACACCATTAAATGATGTATTAAGTATGTAATAAATATGGTCTAATTATGAATAGTAAGATAAGGTATGAGGTGTCCTAAGTGGCCAATACCATGGGCAAGCCCATGGTTTTGCCAAAACCACTAATGAGGTGTCCCTTCGCCATTAATGCCTTGTCCCTTCACTTTCCCTGTAAATACCAATCCATACTCTCATCCATTCGACTCCCAACTCTCCCCCAACGAAGCTCTGGTCTCATTACCTCCCAAGGAGTCTTTCCAAGTTTCCCCCAAGCCCTCAAGGTCCCAACCTTTGAGTTTTAAGAGTTACGTTTTAAGGTAAGGGATCCCACCTCCCTTTTCTTTTCAAGTAATCACTTTTATGTCATTTGTTTTATGATCCATGCTCTAATTTTGTAGGATGTTATTTTATATTCATACTACTGTCTTTTTTATGTTCATATGATGAGACACTCCCTCTTTCTCTCATCATTTCATTTTTAGAATGTTAAGTGGCGCCGTTAGGCTGCCGAATGTTTAAGGGATTCTTTCACCCTTCTCAAGTTCTATTTTCTTGTCAAGTCTTTCAAGTTCTTTTTTATTTTGTTGGGGTATGATCTATATATCTGTAATACTGATATTTTATGTTCATATTATGAGATACCCTATTTGATATCTTCAATTCAGTATTTTGAAGTTTTAAGTGGCGCCGTTAGGCTGCCGAATTTTTAAGGGATTCGTTCACCTTTCTCATTTTTCAAAGTTCTACTTTCATGTCAAGTCTTTCAAGTTCCTTTTTATTTTGTTGGGGTATGATCTATATATCTATCATACTGATATTTTATTTTCATATGATGAGAGACCCTATTTTATCTCGTCAATTCATTTTTTGAAGTTTAAGTGACGCCATTGGGCTGCCGAATTTTCATAAGAGAAATCTTATTTTTGTCTTCCTTTCATGTTCTTCATTTCATATGGTATATAATTAAAATTTCATTACCATGTTCATATATCCTTCATATTCTGTCCCTCTACTATTTTATGGGTCATTTATGAATGTTTGAACCATGTTCCATCTCTTTTCAATGTTTTCTAAAACCCCGAAACATAGTCATTATGCTGCAGAATTTCCGTCTCAAAATGTCTCTCTCTCTTGTTCTAAAGTTATTTTATTTTATTAAGTGAATACTAAAATCTCTCTCTTCTATAGGGGTATTCACATATATACCAAAATGTTCTATTTTAAATTCTGGGATTTACGTACATGAGACCCACCTTCCTTTTCTGTGGGTTTTAAAGTGACACAAAGATCATGTCTTTAAAGCAGTTTTTTAAAACGTTATGATTATGAAATGAAACCCATTCCTTTTATGCTATATGGGTTGTTTATGAAATTATTGATGATGATATATGTGGATCAAATGATAATAAAGACATTTCAAGGGTTCACCCTGATAGTGCTCCAATGCATTGGGTAAAGACTTAATCTCTAGAGATGACTATTTTTAACGACGCCTTGGTGAATAACCTTGGTAATTTTTAATGACACCTTGGGGATGGACCTTGGTGAAACAGAAATGATTGTCAATATTAAATGTTGTAGCCACATCTTAAAGTTATGAAATATGTTATTTTTATTATTATATGTCTCATGATTTCTTTCTCATTCCTTAAAGTTCTTTTTCATGACATTGTTGATGTATCTTAAGTTCGCATGTTAAATGTTTCCCCTTGTTTCCCTTACTGGGCCTTCTGCTCACCCTTTCTTTTGATGTATCTCCCCAGGTTATGAGATGCAGTAATGAACCTAGGATGAACATATGGAGAATCCTTTCAAGTGTTTAAGAAGGATTTTATATGTTTTCATGTCTTAAGTTCCTGGTTTCCAAGACACTAAACCTTAAAGATCCTCAGTTTTGTAAAATGTAATGAAAAGTTATGTTATAAAAAGGGGGATGTCATATCCTGATATACGTATTATAGCATTTAGAGTCATGAATTTTTTGAGGGATTCTATACATCACTAGCCTATTTAGATGGGTCAAGTTAGAGTGTCAGTGTATGATATTATTGATCCAACTACTCTACTACCATTCCCTACCATGGAGGTTACCAGAGTTAGGGATTTTATGGGTTATTTTTTACTTTTTCCATCTATCATTCTTCATCATATTTCATACATGGTATGAGTTTTTTTAAATATTAATTACATATGATTGAAAATTACTTATTCTGAAATTTAACTTACATAGGAGTATCTAAAATCCAAATAAATGGAACAAAGGAAGTAAAAGGTTTAGAAACAAACAACTATATATACTTCAGATATTTATGATGGGATAAAAAGATTATCTAAGGTTTCATATTCCTTGGATAATAACTATGATTTTAGGATGTCGTTCTACATATGTGGAAGAGACTATCCATTGAGAATATTTAGAAAATATATCATGGATCTAATTATTTTTGAAGAGCTCAACATGCCTGTGTTGCAGTTGTTTTTTATGTAAGTAAATTGATGTTTCAGTTTTTATTTTTTTTAAATACAGATGGTTTAAATTGAATAACTATATTGATTTTTTATTTAGGTATATATACACACTGCTTGTTAAAAATGACACCATTGGCGTTTATGGTTTATATATCTAGAATTAATTTCAATGGCTATGCTATATGTGTAAACTAAAAATAGAGAGGCATATATATGTGATAGGTTATTAATGATGAATATTGGGTGTTGGTTTTTTCCATTTCTTGATGGGTAAGAAAAGAAACATAATTATGAACTAACGTTCATTATAATGTCATTAAATGTGATTTTTTTATTATATGGGGAATTGGATGTTAGAAGTATTTTTCCCAAGTAAAAACACATTATATTGGGTTTTCTCTTTATTAGGTGGTGTTTGTAGAAAAATTTCCACCATATTAGATAAGTATGTTTATTTGTTTTTTATAAAATTATTATGTTTAATTATAATTGTTTATTCATGAATTATTAGTTGATATATATGAAAATACAGGTCATGTAAAAAATTTAACTAAGACCACTTGTCAATATTGAAGCCAAATGCAATCAACTTTGTGAAAGTAAAGGAAATTATTTTTTATATTAGACATTATTTTAATTTTTTAATATATATATATATATATATGTCTATATTGGTTTTCATTATCAAGTTAATGTTTTATTAAATGCAGTGTCATAGTCAACAAGGACATGTCGAATGTGGTTATTATGTTTTACGATTCATGTATGAGATAATCACAACTGGGGTAATGACTGATTTTGATCAGGTTATTCATATTAATTATTATATATTTTCTATCCTAGTAATCTATTTTTAATATTATATCATTCAACGTTACTATAGACATTCAATGATGTTGATTTTTACATGAAAGATGAACTTTACCATCTTCGATCGTTTTTTGCAAACTATTTGTTAAGTGTGATTATGATTTAAGGTATGTATATTCTAATATTTCTGATTAGTATTACATTTTCCTAATAACAAGTGTTCCAAAATGAATTATTTTTTTATAATAGATGTTTGAACATAATGATATTAAATGAATTCTTAAAACTAACTAACAACGATCATGTTGTAAATTTCAGGTATGTGTTTTTTAATTCTACTTTATAATACAAATGCATAAATAATTTTTTTGATTAACTTGTCAAAAGTATGTATGTTTTTATAGATTTTTAGTCATTGATAAATGTTGTTTGATGGCTGTATATTGTTTTTCTATCACAGGGGTTCATATTTTTATGGGATGTAATATTTATAATTTTTTAATTTTTTTAAACTTTCGGCATCCGTTTCTTAGAGGAACCCATGCCGAAAATGTGAACCAAACTAGTTTTCAGCATCAATTTCTTAGATAAACTGACGCTGAAAATGAATCCTGTTAAATTTTTTGGCTTCAGTTTTTTAAAAACCAATGTTGAAAACATTATTTTTAACATCAACTTTATAGAAGTCAGTTAAAAACCAATGTTAAAATTGAAAAAAAAACATTGTTAAATTGTGTTTTTTCACTAGTGTAAATATGAATATTTCAAGGCTGTATTCATCCAGTTAAAAGGATTTAATCAAAGAAACTAATGAAAAACATTATTGTTTAAGGGTCCAACTGCTTTCGTTGTGCTCCAAAGCCTTCAATTGGTATCAGAATGGTCACATATTAATTTATAATTATTTATTAATTTGATGATCAATTACACATTTGATTACTTATTTTTGATTTCTAGTTTTTCATTCTTTAATTCAAAAGCTGAGATAATATTATTGTTTAGTTTTATATGACCTAAAACTGAGGAAGAACGCCGAGAGATCCCATTAGGAGGTACTATGCTAAAAATACCATTTAGCGGTGGTTTTATTTTTTGTTTAGGGGTGGTTTTCCAAAATCATCATGTAATGATGTGCCTCAAATCATTTCACGGTGATTTTAAAAATCGTTGTAGATCATTTAGCAAAAGTTTTTTAATTTTTATTTTTTTATTCGCATAATTAATTAATTAATTAATTCATATTTATTTATTATACATTATTTATTATTATATGTATATTTCATATTTATTATTTATTGTTTATTTATTCTATCATGCATGGATATACCATGCATGCCAACATATTTATGTGTTGGGTGAGATTTGAACACCTTACCTCTTGTTTATTCTGTAAAGACTTTAACACTCTAGTAAGCTCTTCATTTGTCGAGTAAACAAAATTTAACACACACAAACACACAAAGAAAAATACATATAAACATGTATACATCAATAATAACATTAAAAAATAATAAAAATAAAAAATAAAAAATAAAAAATAAAAAATACATAATAAATAAATTTGAAATAAATAATTAATAAATAACATACAGATGATCCACAAAAAAAAAATAAAAAAATAAAAAAATAAAAAAATAAAAAAATAAAAAAATAAAAAGATAAGAAATAAGAAATAAGAAATAATAAATAAGAAATAAGAAATAAGAAATAATTAGAAATAATTTAATATCATATAAATAGTAAATAAAAAATAAGTAAATAAATAACAAGTAAATAATAAATAAACAACGAGTAAATAATAAATAAACAAAGAAAAAATAAAAATAAAATAAAAAATAAAACAATATATGATAAATAAAAAATAAAAAATAAAAAATAAATTGTAAATAATAAATAATAATTAATTAATGAATATATAAAAAATAAGTAATACAAAAATAAAAAATAAAAAATTAATAATGAAAGAATAATAAATTAATAATAAAATAATAGTAAGTTAAAAATAAATTAAAATTAAATATATAAACTATAAATAAATAATAAATAAATAATGAATAATAAATTAGTATATAATAAATAGGTAGAAAATAAATAATAAATCAACATATAATAAAAATTAGTAAATAAATAATAAATAAAAAATAAATAATAAATAATAAATAAATTATTAATAATTAATTAATAAATAAAAAATAAATGAAAAATAAATAAAAAATAAATAAAAAATAAATAAAAAAGAAATAAAAAAGAAATAAAAAATAAATAAAAAAGAAATAAAAAATAAATAAAAAAGAAATAAAAAAGAAATAAAAAAGAAATAATCTATTAATAATAAATTAAAAATAAATCATAAATAAATAATAAATAATAAATAATATGAAATAATATATAATAAATATTAAATAAATAAAAATAAATAATAATTTATTAATGAATTAATAATAAATAATAACTTAATATATAATAAATAAGTAATAAATAAATAAATAATAAATAATAAATAATAATTATTAAATAAATTTATATAATTGTATATATATTTATTTAATTATAGTTATATATATCTCATAAAAATATATAAATAAAAATAAGTTTTCATGAATGTATATAAATACAAGCACAATGACACACACACACCAACCAACTGAATACATCTAAATATATATACCAATATCAGATATATAAATATGCATAAATGGATATAAATATCTCTCTCTCTATATATATACATATAATAAAATTTACATAAATATATATAAACACCCATTTATTTTACATAAATATTTATAAACGTACACACTTATATATAATTGTATATTAATATATATATATATATATATATATATATATATAAACATAATTAAATATAAATATCTATATATATACCCCCTAATATTTAAAAATATATAAACATAAATAAATATAAAAATTTATAAATGTATATAAATATAGAAAAATATGCAAAAATACATATAGATATCTATGCATAGATACAATTATATAAAATTTTAAATAAATATATACATACAAACACACACACACACACATAAATATGTAGTAGAAGTGCACAAATTGATGGTCGCTGTTTCAGCTGACTTCAGTTCCATCCGGGCAGCTCGCAACACCTCACTATTTGACAATACTCCTCCATCTTTTCATGCAGCTAAACTAGTAGTACATAGAGATATGTTTGCTACTTTTGTGATGTAGGTTGGTGAAATGGATAACAGCTTCAAGGACCTCACTACTCTTCGATTACTGGGCATCTAAGGCAGGACAAGGAAACCTATCATGCTCAAGAGCATTAGATAGATTCCTCGTATCTCACCATGGATAAAAGCAAATGTCGATGGAGAAGACCTTAGAATTCTAGGACTCTTGGGGTGAGAAGGAGTCTTATGCACTCACTGTAGCTTTGTCAAAAGATTTTTCCATAACTTTATTGGACTGGGCATACCATATGAAGCTAAACTATGGGCCATTATACATACCATTAAATATACTGTCTATCATGGTTGGAATTTGATCTGGATTGAATCAGACTATGAACTCACCGTCAATTCTCTCAAATCAAAAACAAGTAATTTTCTATGGATAATCCTCTCACATTGGTTTTGATGCCTTGATCAGGCCAAGAATCTCAATTTAACAGTTTCACATGCTTACAGGGAAGTAAATTAAGTTGTGGATGCATTGTCAAAGAGAACAACCATGAAAATGAGTATTATGTGGTCTTTTAGGATTCCTCTGTACTGTACACCAATAGTGGATGTGGATATGTAGGGTGTGGATCACTCCTACCTTTGTAAACCCCCTTGCAATGCTTAACTTTGTGCTTTATTTTACTTTAATAAACTATTTAGGGCTGGCGGGTTCGGACCCTAAACATTCCTAGAATATACACATAAATGTATAGAAATACATACAAATATATATATATATATATATAATAGATAATAAATCATCAAAATATGGAAAATCACAATTGCATCACCATAAAATTAGTAGGAATGTAAATCCATGTAATATAATCATAGATCACATAAAAAGCATATAAAAACAGTATTAAATGAAGCTAAAATCACATTGAATGTTGAAAAATCATGGTATCTAAATAAAAACTTAGTTTTTGAGTCCCTTTAGCCCTTTTTGACATAAAAAAATAGTGACTAAGTTTTTATTAAATTAATATGACATAGATAATTTTGTAAGATTTGATTGGGCATCTCACAAAACCCAAACGAACATCCTAATCAAAAGTTATGACCCTTCGAAGTTGAAGTTTGATTTTAAAATTATCTTAAAAAAGTAATAAATTTTATTAATTTAAATATTACCAAATCATTATCTAATATCATTGTAATTCATTTCATAATCTTCGATTTTAAGGGTTGGGAAGCTAAAATGAACACCCAAATCAAAAGTTATGATCATTTGATGCTGAAGTCTAGTTTTCAACTTATCTTATAAATAATTTAAGTTTCAAATAATTACTAACTAATAATTAAAAATAAATAATAAATAATAAATAACACAAAATAAATAATTTAAATAATAAATAATAAATGATTATAAATAATAAATAATAATTAATTTCTAAATAATTAATAATTTTTTCCATTAATTTAGTCGTGTTTTTATAAAAAAAGATACTAAAAATAAATAAAATAACTAATAAAAAATAATTTAGAAGTGGTTTTTAAAAAACCCCACTAAGAATAAATTTTTTTTTGGGGGTTTTAAAAAACCACCTCTAATTTTTTTCCCTGAAGTATTTAGCAGCTGTTTTCAAATCTATTACTAAAAACTGTCACGAAATTCAATTTTTCCTATAATGAGTGTTAGGGAGGGATTCAGAGCTCAATGAAGTAATGAGGAGTAGCACTCCTTCTATTCCAACCAATAGAAGGACTTTACACACACCAAAAACACTAGATAATATGTTCATCCGATTGCATCGGCCTGCATAGTGGAAAGCTCCACAATGTTACCAAACAAAGGTTTGTCTGATAACATCCTCCTTTGAAGTCATGAACTAGAAGTAGGATGAGAGTATATAGAATCACCACACAAACATTTAAAACATACATCACACATAAAAAATAGTATAACCAACAAACAAACATGATTTACATGGTTCATAAAAAGTCTTACATCCAGAGGAGAATGCTACAAAAATCTTTCATTAAGGAGATACACGTAATTAAAAACCTCATTGATCACATTCTATCCTCTGATAAAGTCTTAGAAAATTAAGTGAGAAACTCTTTTCTATTTAATATATGAATCTAATAAACAATACACCTTTAGTGCTGGGCTATCTCCTTTCTTTATAGAGGTCTCCATCTAGTGAAATAGGATTCACCAACCACTGAAATTAATGTCCAACCTCCCATTGAACTGAGAAACTAATGATACACTTTTTAAACATCCGATGCAACCACCAAAAATTGGTAGTCATGAACATGATCTATTCATTGAGTCACCACTCACAGTGAACACCATCTGTGAGAAATCCATTTGATAAATTCCGTTCGATGAACCATGTCCCATCACCACTGTCCAATGGTCTCTGTTAGATAGAAGTGTGTCCAGTTACAACCTCCTTCACAACCATTCCAAAACAAAATTTTAGGAAACACATCCATCTAGAAAACTCAATTTGGAGAAACTGAATAACTTTCCACAAAACCCAAAAATCACTCACTTAGAAATTACTTTAGGATTTCAGCCTCCTTCAGCTATCCACCTAAGCTCATCATCTGTCTGATGCATGCAATGTTGTCCTCTCTCTTTGATCATCCAAGTCTCCCTGAGTCATAATATTTCCTCAGATTTTTTTGGAATATAACATTTGTTAGCATATCTATAGGATTATGATTCCCAGAAATCTTTTGTAGCTCTATTACCTTATCTTCCAGTAGAATATTAATAAATTGATACTTCAGGTCAATGTGTTTCATTCTTGAATGAAACATATTATTTCATGTAAGATTAATAGTCCTATAACTATCATAGAATAACATTCCTATGTATGATAATTTTTAAAGTTTATTAAATAATAATATCAATCATATCAACCCTTTCCCTTATTCATTATTATCAATATAATTCCTCTATTGTTGATAAAGTAACCACTTTCTACAATCGATACATATAACTGATTACTATCCCACCAAAAGTAAAAAAAACCTATAATACTTTTTAGTCACTCTATGTATCTATAAAAATATACATCTAATTTTTTTTCAACTGCTCATTATCTTCAAAACATAAAGTTTCATCCCAGGACCCTTTAAAGTATCAAATGATCCATTTCACATCTTCATAATGTTTCCTTCAAGGATTTGACATGAAATGACTAATAAATCCCACTATAAAAGTAATATCTGGTCATGTATAAACCATTTACTACATCAAACTTCCTATAATCGAGGAATAAGTCACTTTCCCCATATCATTAAATTTTTCATCTATTGATGTCACCCAAGATTTAGAAAGTTTGAAGTGTCTGAAAATGGGGTGTTGATATAGGTATACAACCAATCATTCTGAATCTTTCAATGAACTTCCTAATGTATTCTTTCTAGGGTAAAACCAAAAAGATGGTTTTCTTATCCCTGTTGATTCTCTTCCCCAATATCTTATTAACTTGATAAGTTTTTTCAAATCAAACCTTCTTGATACTTTCCTCTTCAGTTCCTCAATCTAATGGAAATATAGACCAACAATCAATATATCTTCCACATACAATAACAATATAAGATATGTTTCATCATCTTATTTCTTCCTATAACAATATTAATCAGGATCACATTGATCAAAACTTTCCTAAAGCATGAAAGTGTCAAACTTATGATTCCACTATCTTGGATCCTACCTCAAGCCATAAAGACTTTGTTTCAACTTACAAACCAAACCTCCCTTCGGAAAAAATTCCTAACCCTTGGTATGAACCATATAAATTAATTCCTCTATATCCCCATGAATAAAACCTATATTTACATCCATATAGTCCAATTATATATCATCTGACACAATAATGTTGAGTATTATCCAAATATTTGTGTGATTCACCACTAGTGAGAAAATTTTAAAAAAATTGATCCCCTTCCTTTTACTGAAGACCCTTCACCATCAGTCTTGATTTATAACTATTACTTCCATCAACTTTATATTTTAAATGAAAAATCAATTTATTTTAAAAATATATCTTTTCTTTTAGAATTTCATCCAACTACCAAGTATTGTTGAGATTCAAGGAATTTATTTCCTCTTACATGGATGACTCTCACTGTTTAAAATATTTGAGTATAGATTGTTCCTACAAACTATCTAGTTTCCCTATATCCATTAGAATTAATAAATTCATATTGGATCCAAACCCCAGAAATAGTTTTTTGATATGAGTGGATTTCCTTAGTATAACCTCAAGTTCATTTGTTTGAACCTCTTTGTCCAGTATTCATTTGTTCAGTAGAGGTATGTTTGATAATTCTGCATCTGAAAATAGTTTGTCTGATCGTTCCCTGTCTAGTAACTATTTTTCCAAAATTTAACCATCTAACAAAATTATGTCTGATCATGATCCAACCACCAATGGTTTGTTTGATCATTCTTGTTTTGGTAGCCTAATTATTAGAGTGACAACCTCTGATGTTTCCCATGAAATTTCTAGACCGAAAGTTCATTTGGTAACCTTTGTCTAATACCCTTAAACTTAAAATTTTTATCAAACCTAAAATTATTTCTCAAATTTTTTTTGATCATTACATAGAAGTTATTCATTGTAAACAACATCCTGGATCAAAGTGACTTTTTTTTACCATTATCCCATATGCGATATACAATATGAAAAGAAAACCCACAATGTATTTTTATTAAAACTTATTTCTATCTTTATAATTGATATGAACATATGTTATACTTATAAATATTTTTATATGGTTTACCTATGATCTCTTATCAAATAAAAGTTCCTTAGGAAGTTTCTATCCCACAACTGGAGCCAAACTTCTATTCACTAAACACACTACTGCATTTAATGCCTTTTCCCAAATTCCATTAGGCATTCATGAGTTAATCCTCACACTTCAATATTTCTATATTAGATTACGATTCATCCTTTTATCTAATCCATTTTGTTTTAGAGTTTCTAGAATAATATTCTCATGACTGATTCCCTTATTTTGATAGAATTTATGAAAGTTTTGTCCTGTAAATTTTCTATTATTTTCAGTATAGAGACATTTTAACTTTATTTAGCACTCTTTCTCAAAAAAATATTTCCACTTAATAAAAAACTAAGAAACATTAGATTTATTCTTTAGTATTTAAAACTAGAACTTATAAGTGGCATTATTAATGAAATTCATAATGTACAGTGATCCTCCATTCAAGTGAATATGGGATGGGCCCCAAACATCAAAATGCGCGAGTTATAAATTTTGATTCCTTAGATTCCTATCATCCAAGATAAAGGAAAATTTATTCTATTTTTCTTATATACAACTATCACATATTTAAAGTTCTATGTGATCAATTTTAAGTATTCCATTTATGTTTATAACTTCCAGATTCTTCTCACTGAGGTGACCAAACCTATAGTGAAATTTTTTCAGACCGTCTGATGAAGTTGTTCCAATAAATGTAAATTCATCCCTTAATTTGGTTACTTATGAGGCCCCATTGTTAACTATGTGAGAAATAACCATGGATCCTCTACCAATCATCTAAAATCCATTTGAAAAATTCATTTCAAAACATGCATCATCAAGCTATCCCATTGATATGAGGTTCTTCCAGAGACCTGAAATATGTATAACATCTTCCATTTTCAAGAACATTCCATTTTTCATTTGAATGTTAACATCACATTTATTAATTATATCTATAGATTCATCATCCTATATATGTACTCTTCCCAATATTCCTGATACATAATATACCATGCACCCACACTCACTAGTTGAATGAAAGGATTCACTCGAGTCAATAACCCATGAATCTTCTAGGATGATCATCATTAGTATAAAACTAGAACCTATTTCCATTGTACTGACTGAGTTTTTCTATCCAGAAGTGGAAGCCTCTACCTGATTCTTATAATTTTTCTTGATATGTCTCTTATTCCCACAAATCCAACATGTAGGACTATAACCTATCAATTTACCTGAACTTTTTCTTCATGAATTATCCTATGTAGATTTCTTTTTTTATGGTCCATATGATGTGGTGACTATCCCCATTCGACAACATTGAGTAATTTTTAGGAAATAGTTTTAACTTATTTCTACCTTAACTCCTTATTCAATAATAAGTTTTGAATGTCACTAAACACAAGATATACCTTCACACAAGAGTTTATCATGGATGTCACCATGGAATCCCAAATACTTAAAAGCGAGGAAAGAATAATAATATCCAAAACATCATATTTTAAAGTTTCCTTCACTGATTAAATCTTTCCTCAGATCATATTGAAGTCATTCACGTGATCAACTATAAGCCTTCCATATAATAACCTTAAGCTGAAAAATCTTCACATCATGAAGACTTTTTTAAGATTTATTGGATTCTAATAAATTTTTACAATGATTTCATAACGTTTTTAGTAGTTCTATTCTCTCTAATATTGAACACAAAATTAAGAGTAAGATAAATCTTGATGAAGGCCAAAGCCTTCCTATTCAACCACTCCGATTCTGTCTTCTCCTTCATCTTTGGACATAAAACCAAAAGAAGATAATTAAGATATTTTTATATCAAAATATATTCTAGTTTCAGTCACTAAAAATTAATGTTCATTACATTGAACTTATTTATACAATTTTTTACTTAATCTAAATCTATTCTTTCCAATAACAGTGGAAACAACTAAAATAAAATAACTTATAAGCCAAGGAGAGGAGAAACCTAAATGTTGTAAGTAAATTAAAACCAATTGTTCCTTTTGATTACACTTGTTAGGGAGGGATCCAAATCCTAAGGAAGCAACCAAGAGAATCACTCTATCGGTTCCAACCAATAGATGGACTTTACAAGCATCACAAACACCAGACAAAGATGTCTATTTGATTTCCTCAACCTACACAGCAAAAATCCCCATAATGTTATAAAAAAATGCTTGTCTAATAACCTCATCCTCTAAAGTCATGCATTGGAACTAGGATGAGACACCACCCATTCATCACAAAAACTTATCAAAAATACTTCACATATACAAAATAGTATAACCAATGAACAAGAAATATTTATGTGGTTTGCAAAAATTCCTACATCTATAGGAGAACACTACAAATATATTTCCTTAAGAAGATAAAAGAAATTAAAAAAATAATTTCTCACATTATATCCACCACTAAAGTCTCAAAAAATTATGTTAGAAAATATTTTATATTTAGTATAGGAATCACACAAATAGTACACCTTTAGAGATAGACCAACACCTATCTTTATAAAGGTCTTTGTCTAGTGAAACAGGTTGCACTGACCTTTAAGATTCACTACCACCCTCATATTCCCCATAGAAAATTTGGATACACTACTAAACCATCTGAAACAACCACCAATAACTAGTCACCATAATCTCAACCCATGAATTGAGTCACCACCCACGGTGAACACCATTTGTGAAAACTCCATCCGATGAACCCCATATGATCATAACTATTCAATTATCTCCATCTGATGGAAGTGTGTTCGGTAAGAACCTTTTTCCTAACTACTCTAAACTAACACAATATGAAAAATATTCAACTATAAAAACTTATTCCAATGAAACTAAATAACTTTCCACAAAACCCAATAGTGAGGTGTTGATGATTTTATATTCAAGACACAGATACATGGTGTGTAATATAAAAGTACACATCATGTAACCATAATCAACAACATAGGGATGAACTGTGAAAATCATGATACATCATGTAGGGATTCAATACAAGACATCATTAAAAACCATGCATTGAGCAACAATTGTCATGAAAAATGATGGGGGTACATGAAATGTTTCTGGAATAGACATCTTTTAACTCTACATGATTTTTAACCCACATAAATTGTGGAAGATAAGGGGTAAAATAACATGACATGTAATTAATACAAACTATGTATTGAATTCCAGATGAGTGATATATTATTACGTGAACTTCATGATGTATAGCAGGATACACATACTCTACAACACATAAAAACCTATTTGAAATACACATGGAGTCCTAGGCATGCAATGTAGGTGGAAAGTAATGAATCACACATTGGGTAGCTGGCTGTACATGTTGTTTAATTCGTTCCAACTCATACAAGGAACACAAAAAGATAGGTTTTTCGTGTAATTAAACATGTTTATAGAGTTAATTAATTATAGAAAAATTGAAATGAAAGATGTGTAATCTACTGTACATGCCACATGTGTAAATACCCAACCCCAGTATCCTAGAGTTAGTTCTTACTTTATTATATTGGTACCAGGTACAAGTGATCACATCCCAAAGGACCAAATATTTTAGTTGTTTTCAAAAACTAGATAAAAATATAATTTTTACATTACAGTATGAAATGGAATACAACATTGAAAATCCATTGGAAAAATCCCTATTCTCTTAGATTACCCCTCCATATCAGTCATAATATACATCTTGGAATCCTGGGGAAATATAAAACATAAGAAAGGGGTGATATCTGATGCTTATTAAGGATAAGAATAAAATGGAATCTATCATAAATAAACATAAACAATAATTCAATGTTAATAACTAACAACACATGCCATTAAAATATAATCTTGAGCATAATATGGAAGAAATAAAAGATGATCAAATAACACCATATAAATAATCACATGAGAAAGATACTTAACTATGGATATTATAATAGCCAAATAATCACAAGGATTATCAATAACTAATCTCATAAATAAATAATTAATAATTCGGGACATCATAAACATACCTTTAAGGCTTCGAACAAGACACCATACATAATTGGTTAAGACATTAGCCAAAACCCAAACTGGTTTGTCTCATGAGACCGATCAATGCATTAAGGGGATATAGTGGGACCCAATCAAAACTTATTAACTTCAATTCTTTCCTATTATGTAATGGAAGAAACATAATCAATATAAATATTCATATTAAAAACTAGTATACAAAATGTGAATATTTTAACCATAAACTATTAATAGTATCAAAATTAAACATCCACAATTAAACTGAATCATAAAAAATTAAATGAAATATGGTAAATTATATCACAATAGGTCATCCTCAATGAATCATAATATTCAACAAATTATTTTTACATAGGTGAAAATAATATAATAAAATTGATTTTTTTGATAGAAATGGCTTTATTACTTTGAAATAATTTATTAAAAAAGGCCAGACAATTATAAATAATTCTTTTACTTGAAAATAACCCCATAAAATTTTAAATTAAGCTTCAAAAAATTAATGCATCATGATTTTAGAAAAATATTCTCATGCTGCATAAGTTAAAAAAACATTCCTTTCATATTTTTTCAAAAAAGTCATAAAGTACCTCATTTGGAAAATAATAAAAAGATTCTATTAAAACCATTTTATAAAAAGTAAAACATGGGTAAAAAGACTTTAACCTTTCATAGGATAATATTAAAAGTATTTTTGATTTTTTTATAAAACATGTATATGGAAGAAAATTTTTCCCTAGTATAGACTTTAACTAAAACAATCCCAAATAATAATTAGATTGTGAAATAACCCTTACCTTATGGTTCAATTTTATTTGAACCTATATGAACCTCCTATTTAATGGTTTAAATCATGTTATTAATTTATAATAGAACCATATTCATATTTATGATATCATATATGATTATTTTTGTTAATAATATTTAATTATTAACCTTGTTTTGGGTGTTAACTGCTTCATTTTTCTATGCACGTTCCATCATGTAAGTCTTGATTATTGTGCATAGGATATAGTTAAATTATCTAAAGAATGATATTAATGTCATACATATCATATTTATTAATTATATAAATTTTTATAATCATTCTTGAATGGTGAACATGGAAAATTAATCGCATTGCGTCGTAGAGACGGTAGACCGTATCTACGCACAAACGATGATATCGTTCCCTTAAAGGTGAAAGAATAATTTTTTTATGGTATATTAATTTATAAATAATCAATATAATTTCATATTTATTATGTATATCCATTTTATTCATCATTATACCCATCCAAATAAATTGGTGATGAAAAAAAAATTACACCACGACGTGGTGACAGTAACCCGCATGTACGCACAAACGGTGCTTTAATTTTTCATAGGATAAATAAAAGGTGGAATATTGTTGTCCCATAGTCATAATAAAATATAAGAATATAGATTATATTGGATTTATTACTTTAGTATGGAAATAATAGATGAGGAGGAAGTAAAATAAGAAATGAACTTGAATGAATTGGGAAAACAATTACCTCTTCTTCGGTGGACTTCCTTTAGATATTTTCTTAAGTGATATAGAGTTGGTATTTTTTGGAATAAAATGACCTATATGACTTGGATAAGTTTTTTGGGAGGAGAAATGTTCAGGTTTAGGTCGATATAGAAGGATAAAAGTTGTGTGAGGATGTTAAAGAGGAGGATCCCTTTTATAATTAAGGTGAGGGGCACTTTTGGAAACACAAAAAATATTAAATTAATTTTCTATTAAAAATGGAAAAAAGTGAGTTATCTATAATTGAGGTTGAGTATGTGTTTAAATACTCTCTTATAATAATTTTTATACAAGTTTAGGTTATATTATTATCCTTATCTTTTGGCTTTAACCCTTATTTAATCCCATTAACTCGTACCATGACAATATGTGTTTTTATTCCTTAAGGGTTAATATAGTTACTCTAAAATAAAAAAAGAAGCATAAATTGATAATTGATGAAATATTTAACCTTATACAAATCTTTTTACCTAATTTATATTTTTATTAATTTTATACCATTTAATAAAATATTATTTATTTTAAAATATCAGGAATTTCAATTTTGATACTATCCATTACATGACTTTTTTAAAATATAATAACAACACAATATCTTAAAAACAAAAACTTTAATACATAAATAATATGTCTAGGTAATTTATAAAATTCTGACATTATTTTTCTCAAATTATATTTATTTTGATATTTTTAATATCATTTATTTGATATTTCTATTAATTAAACAATTACTGCATCATCATTATGTAAGCCTTTAAGGTAATTATTTATTTTATAAAAATTAAAAATATATTACCATGATGAATATAAAAATTTTATATTTCAAATTAATATTTATATTATAATCTAACTTCTTAATAACTATATATAAAAGAAGTAATACTTATTAAAAATATGAGTATGACATATTGGACTTTCCTTAGAATAAAATAATAAAAAATAAATAAAATAATCCAAGTAGCTTCAAGGGGAAAAAAATAATCCCAATGATTATATTGGTATAAATTTACTCATAAAATAAAATTATGAAATGTTTTAGAGTAATTTTATAATATTTATAATATTATTTTTACCCTCTATTACTCAATTTACCTTTAATCGTGTTAATAAAAAATTACTAAAATTACAATTGGTAATGTCTTAAAATAATAGGAACCTATTTAAATAATTTATACCCACTAATTACAAATATATAATCCATTTTTAAAAATTCAAAACATATAATTTTTAGTAATTAATTTAAAATTAATCCAGTTGATGGAACAAGAAAACGAGTTTTTAAAGTGAAAACGTTCAAAAAATTCAAGAGTTTTTATGTCAAAATTAATTGTGAAATTGATTAAAATAATCTAAATTGGATTAAATGATAAAAAATTTATCTAATTATAATTTAACACAAATTCAAAAAATAATTTAACACTATAAATTATTTATATGAAAAGCATGTTTTCAATTAAAATGTAATATTTTATCGCTATTCATAAAAACACGAAACTTATCAAAAAAATAACAAAAATTGAACTAAAGTAAATTTTGATATTAAAATTTCAGAGAATAATTTTATTTTTTCAAATAGAATTTATAAAAGTGTTAAAAAATATATTTAAAATAAGTGCTCCATTAAAAGGTGGTAAAACTACCTTTAGAAAAATATAGTCTTTTAATGCGTAAAATTGGATTAATTCTTATCTTATTCACATAAAATATTTTTGATGAATATAAAAAATTTAAATATATAAATTTCATAATGTGGTTAATACTATTTATTCCCTTCATTTTAATGGCTAGGTTATAACAATAACTTATTAATAGATCATGGTGCATTTGAACTCGGTGTTGCGTGCGACACAAGCTATTAAATTTATTTAAAAAATAAAACATAATATAAAATATCAGGGTGTTACATTATTAAATTATTTAAAAAAAATTCATCCTCAAAATTTCTAGAATATCACCTCATAAAAATGTTCGGGTAGTTATTCATCATAATTTCTTCAGGTTCCCACACCACCTCTTCAATTTTATGATTTTTTCAGAGTACCTTTACCAGTTGACTTATCCAATTTATAAATGCTTGTTCTAAAGTATTCAGAATATGGATAGACTCTTTACAGTAAGATAAATCAGTTTCCAATTCCATTTCTTTATAATCAAGAACATGCATTGGGTCTGGCATATACTTCCTTAGCAAAGAGATATGGAACACGTCGTGTACTTTATAAAGGCTAGGTGGCATTTCTGAATGATGAGACACAATTATAATTCATTATAGAATTAAAAATGTTCAATGTACCTAGGGCTTAATTTTCCTTTCTTATTGAATCTTATAACACCTTTCCATAGAGATATCCTCAAGAAAACATGATCACCCACTTGAAATTCCAAACCCTTTATTTGGTTATTGGCACAACTCTTTTGCCTACTTTGAGATTCTTTGATATGGGTTTGAATAGTCTTAATATTTTGTATTTTTTCCTCAAAAAGTTATGGTCCTACAAGTTTCCTTTCACCAAAATCATCCCAATAAGTTGGTGTACGACATATATTTCCAAGTAACTATTCATACAGTACCATTTGAATACTTGAATGGAAGCTATTGTTATAGGAAAATTCTACCAAAGGTAAATAATAATTCCAAATACCTTTAAAATCAAGCGAGAAGAACCTAAAAATTTATTCTAATTTTTGGATAGTCCTTTCTAACTTCCTGTCAGTTTGAGGGTGATAAGCGGTGCTTAAATGAAGTTCAGTATCAAGGAACTTCTAAAGACTTTTCCATATTTTTGATGTAAAATAGGGATACTGATTAGAGACAATTGATAGAGGTTCACCATGAAGTATTAAAACTTCATTAATATAGATTATTTATAAGAGTTCAAGAGGAAAATATTCTATTATAGCAAGAAAATTTGCTAATTTGGTAAGGTGATTAACAATAACCCATATCACATCATTACTTATGGGAGTCCTTGGTAGTACCATGACAAAGTCCATAATAATTTCATCCCATTTCTATAAAGGTATAGTAATATGTTTCATGATTCCTCTAGGATTCTGTCTCTCAGCCTTCAATTATTGAAAAGCCATACATCTTGACACATAGTTATCGATTTCCCTCTCCATATTTTCCCACAAAAAATATTCCTTCAAATCTATATACATCCTAGTACAATATATACAAAGAAATTTGAGATATGAGAATCATCAAATAATTCCATTTTTATTTTGGGTATAGAGGTAACATAAAGTATATTTCCAAATATCAAAACACCATATCCATATATTAAGTCTTCCAATTTTCCATCACTCATAGCTTTAATTTTCTTTTGGATCTTCTCATCATTAGGCTATGGAATTTTTATATTTTCCAATAAAGATGGTTTGGAAACCATTTGATAGAGGATTTATGTTTCACCTTACTTGATAATTCCCATATCCATATTTACTAGATCCATGAACACAAGATCCCTTTCAATTCTCATTTTATTCAAAACTCCATGATCCTTCCTGCTCAATGCTTCTTTCACCTTAATTTTCTTCACTAGGTGGTAGTGTATTAAAAAATCATAATCCTTGAGTATCTTGAGCCATCTCCTTTTCCTCATGTCAAGTTCTCTCTATGAGAATATAAATTTTAAATTCTTATGATCTGTATATATCTCACATATTTCACCATAGATATAGTCTCTCCATATATTTAGAGAAAACATTACACCTGATAAATCAAGATCACGAGTTATATAGTTCAGTTCATGAGTTTTTAACTACCTTGATGTGTATGAAATAACTCTATCATTTTGTATTAGGACACAACCAAGTCCTTTCCTTGATGTATCATTATAAATAAAAAATCACCATTTCCTAATAGTAAAGTCAAGATCGGAGCATTGACCAATATTTTATTAAATCATTTAAAAAATTATTGACATTCTTTTTTCCATACAAACTTTACCTCTTTATGTTTGATCTTAGTTAATGAGTTATCCAATCAAGAAAAAATCTGAATGAACTTCAAATAGTTACCTACTAAACCAATGAAACTACATACCTCAGTTATGCTCATTGGTGTAGGCCATTATTGGATTTTAATTGTCTTTATAGGATCAGAATAGATTCCATCCTTATAGATAATATGGCCAGGAAAAGAAATTTCCTGAATAAAAAATTCACACTTTCTAAATTTACAATATAACTATTTCCTTATGAGAGTCTCAATAATGATCCTCAAGTGATTCTCATGGTCTTAATAGATTTTAGAATAGACTAGAATATCATCAATGAAAACCACAACAAAATCATTAAGAAATTCATTGAATAATATGTTCATTAGATCCATAAAAATTGAGGGTTCATTAGTCAATCCAAATGGAGTTACTATAAACTCGTAATGTCTATACCTCATCCAAAAATATGTCTTTATAGTGTCTTCCTTATTTACTCACAATTTATGAGATCTAGAACAAAGTTCAGTCTTAGAAAAAAATTTATAACCGTGAAGTCGATCAAATAAATTATCAATGTAAGGAATAAGATACTTTTTAGTTATTGTAATAACATTTATTTCCCTATAATAAATACATAACCTCATTGATCAATTTTTATTCTTAACAAATATAATAGGGGATCCCCATGGAGAAACCATAGGGAGAATAAATCTCTTTTTACCTAACTCCGATTATTGTTTCTTCAACTCTACTAATTCCACTATGGCCATTATATTGGGAGTCTTAGATATTGTTCTTTCTTCAAGGATTAAATCAATAGAAAACTCAACTTCACACTCTAGGAGGTGTCCAGGTAATTCCTTAGGAAATACATTAATGTATTCCTTTACAATATGTACATCCTCAATTTTAAGATTAACTTATTCATCCTTAAATTATATTTTCTATTCCTCCCCATAGTAGAGATACTATGGGTGGATCTAGATAAGAATAAAATGATGAAGTTTCTTCTCTAAAGAAAATGAATTTTATATCTTCCTTACAAATCTTAATTTCCTTCTTCTTGCAATAAATTTTCACATTATATTTTGAAATCCAAACCATACTAAGGATTATATCAAATTCAACTATAGGTATGATGATAATGTCAGCATGTAAATCATGTTTATACATCATAAATGGGATTGACCAAAACATATTTGTTGCAATGAGAATTCCTTTAAGAGTTTTGACTAATGATTACTTTATTAAATCAAAAGGTAAATTTATATTTTCTTATAAAAGTGGGAAGATATAAAAGAATTCAATGGTCTGGAATCAAATAAATCATTAGATAAATTTTAGGTGATTATTAAATTACCTTCCACCACATCATTAGGAACTTCAACTATAGATTTTGTGATTACATAATCTTGTCCTTGCTTCATTGTCATTTTATAGGGAAAGTTTCCTTAATTATTAGAGAATTTATGTGAATAGTGTCCAAACTCCTTACAACCAAAGCACTACACATTACCGAATTATTTCTTTCCCTTATAATCACAAGCTGGTATAATTTTTCTCCACACTTATAACAAGATTACATTCCCAATAGGCATGTTACTTGATGTTTCTTTCCACATTAATTGTAGTATGGAAGTTCAACTCTTCCCTTCTTCCAGTTTTTTTTGCTTCCTTTTTTAGGGTACTCAACAAACCTCTTATTATTTTTATTTACCTTAAAGTTATAAGTCCTAGAGAATTATTTCTTTGTCTTGATAGAATATGAGACTACATATTTATATGATTAGAATTTTTGGGAGACTAGTTCCCTTTATAGGAATGATTTTAACCCATAAAATAATCGATCAATATTGATATTTGGATTATATATGTAACCCGTAACATGCCTTTCTAACCTTGTAAATTTGGATTAATATTTAGCAACATTCTCATCTTCATTTTACCTTAGATTAAAGAATTATCTCTCCATATCTAATCATTGTTCATGAGGGAGATATTTTTCTAAGAAAATTTCCTTAAAATCATTCCATTCCATGTTTCCTATTTCTTCCTTATTTTTATTTTGAATCAATGACCATCATTGATCCTCATATCCCAAGAGATGATAAACTACCATGAAAACCTTATCCATTTCATTACTTCCCAAATCAAGAAATATCTTCTCTAAGGAGCTTATCTATTATTTAGCTATAAAGGGATCTGTAGTTCCATATAACATTGGAGGTTGTTTTCTCATGAAGTATTCTAACATTATTCATCCATGTTGTATATCAAGCTACTTTATATAGGTAAGGTAATTTCTCATAACCTGAGTTAGTTGTACTATTATAGCTATAAGTTTTTCAGTACCAGTTGCAACTCCATCTCCAACATCATTAACCTGTATATGAGAGTAATCCTTACATGGATTATGTGCCTTGATATAGTTTCTATTCCTTCCATTAGGAACCATTTCTAAACAACTGAATAGACTATATTAGGTTATGAACCATAATTCATGATTTAGAACTAGTAAAACACTTAAGATAAATTTATTTTTTTGTATAACTAATCTCAAAATTAAAATCTTGGTTACTTTAGGTATATTCTCAAAGTTTATTATAGAGTAACATTTTTCTAAATCTAGTTTCTAAAGTGTTTTCTAAACTTTCTCTGATACCAACAATAAACCCCCCCCAAAGTAGCCCAGATTTGGAAGTTACTTTATTATATTGGTACTTGGAACAAGATATCGCATACCAAAGGAATGAATAACTTAGTATCTTTAAAAAAACTAGATACAAACATATTTTTTACATTACAACATGAAATTTAATACAACATAGAAAATCCATTGGAAACATCCATATTCTCTTAGATTTCCCTTGCATATCAGTCATAATATAAATCTTAGCATACTGGGGAAAAATAAAACATAAGAGATGGGTGATCTCTGATGATCAGTAAGGATAAGTATACAATAGAATCTATCATAAATAAAAATAAACAATATGTCAAGTCAAATAACTAATAACACATGCCATTAAAACATAATCTTGAGCATAATATGGAAGAAATAAAAGCTAATCAAATAATTCCATATAAATAGTAACATGAGAAACATACTTAACCATGGATATTCTACTAGTTGAGTAATCACATGGATTATAAATAACTAATCTCATAAATAAGGAATGCTTAATGTGAGACATCATAAACATACCATTAAGGCTTATCCCAAGACACTATACATAATCGGGTAATACAATAGTCAAAAACCAAACTAGTTTGTCTCATGAGACCTACCAATCCATTAAGGGTCTATAGAGGGCCCTTACTAACACTTAATAAGTCCAACACATTCCTATTATGAATGGGGTGAAATATAATCAATATAAACATTCGTATCAAAAACTAGTATATGAAATGTAAATATTTTGAGCATAATCTTTGAATGGTATCAAAATATAACTTCCATAGTCAAATTGAATCATAAACCATTCAATGAAATATAGTAAATGATATCATAAGATATCAACCTCAATTAAGTATAAGATACCACAAAGGACATTTATATATATGAAAATATTCTTAATAAAATCATTGATTTTTTGAGAGAAATACCCTTTTTTACTTTGAAATTGATTATTAAAAAAAGGACACACAATTATAAATGAAAGAATTTTATTTTACAATAACCTTGTAAACTTTTAAATGAAGTTTCAAAACATTAAGGCATCATGAATTCAGAAAAATCCAATCAGACCACATAAGTTTAAAAAACATTCATTCCATATTTTGTCGAAAAATTCATAAAGTACCTCATTTGGAAAATGAGAAAAAGATTAATTTCAAAGTATTTTATAACATGGGTAAAATTAATTTAACCATAAATAGGATAATAGTAAAATATTTTTGATTTTTGTTTATAAAAAATGGAGATGGAAGAAAAATGTTCCCCAGTAGAGACTTTAAATAAATAATCTCGAATGATAATTAGATTGTGAAATAACCATTACCTTAGGTATGATTTACTTTATAGCTATCTAAAACTCCCATGTAATGGTTTAAATCATGTTATTAATTAACACTAGAACCATATTCATATTTATGATATCATATATGATTCATTTTTTAATAATATTTTGTTATTACCCTAGTTTTGAGTGTCAACTGCTTCATCTTACTATGAAAATTTCATCATGTAAGTCATAATTATTGTGCATATGATATGGTTAAATTATCCCCAAAATGATATTAAGGTCATATATATCATATTTATTCATTATATAAATTTTTATAATCATTCTTGAATGGTGAAAAAGGAAAATTAATCGCATCACATTATGGAGATGGTAGACTGTACATACACACGAGCGATGATATAATTCCCATAAGGGTGAAAGGGTAATGAAGTGTATGGTATTTTAATTTTTAAAGAATAAATATAATTTCATATTTATTATATATATCCATTATATCCATAATTATACCCATACAAATAAAGTGGTGATAAAAAACAAATTACACCATGGTGTGTAGAAGGTAAGTCACACGTATGCACGCGCGATGCTTATAGGATGGATAAAAGGTAGAATATGGTTGTACTATAATAATAATAAAATATCATAATAAATATTATACTATATTTATTAATTTAGTATGGAAACAACATATTAAGAGTAAATATAAGAAAAAATGATCTTGAATGAGTTGGTAAAATAATTACTTCTTCTTCGGTAGACTCCAATTAGATCTCTTCTTAAGGGATATAGAGTTAGTATTTTTTGGAAGAAAAGAACCTAAAAAAGTTTGATAAGTATGTTTTGAGGAGAAATTATCTGGTTTTGGTTGATCTATAATGATCAAATTGGTGTGATGAAGTGATGGAGGAGGATCCCTTTTATAATTGACGTGAGAGATACTTTTGGAAACTCTCAAAATATTAAATTAATATAAATTAATTTTCAATTTCAAAATGGACCCAAAGTGAGTTTTTTAGAATATAATATGATTATGGGTCAAATAATATCATCCAATAATTTTTATACATGTTTAGGTCATCTTATTACCCTTATCTTTTGGATTTAACCCTTATTTAATCCCTTTAACTCTTACCGTGACAACATGTGTTTTTATTATTTAAGGGTTAATATAGTTAATCTAAAATACTAAAAGAACCATAAATGTATCATTGATGAAATATTTAATATTATTCCTATCATTTTAATGGATTTTTTATTTTTCTGATTTTTATGTCATTTAATAAGTTATTATTTATTTTAAAATATCATTAATATCAATTTTGATACTGTTCATTACGTGAATTTTTTTAAATATCATAAAAAACATGATATATTAGAAATAAAAAATTTAATAGATTAATAATAAGTCTATTTAATATAGAAAATTCATGTATTATATTATTTATCTCAAATTATATTTATTTTTATATTTTTAATATCATTTATTTGATATTTCCATCAATCAAACAATCACTGGATCATCATTGTGTAAGATTTTAAGGTAATTATTTATTTTCTAAAAATTAAAAATAAATTATCATGATGAATATACATATTTTATATTTAAAATTACTATTTATTGTAAAATATATCTTCTTAATAACCACATATAAAAATGTAATACTTATCTAAAACACGAGTATGACATATTTGACTTTCTTTAGAATAAAATACTAAAAAATCTATAAAATAATACAAGTGGATCAAATAGTCCTTATAATCGGTCCAAGTATGATTTATGTCAATAATAACTCATAAAATAAAATTATTACAAGTTTTAGGGTAATTTTATAATATTTATAACATTATTTTTACCATTAATTACTTGATTTACCTTTAACCTTGTTAATAAAAAATTACTAAAATTAATATTCATAATGTCAAAAAATAAAAGGAACCTATTTATATAATCTAGAAGCAATTATTCTAAATATTTAATCCATTTTTCCAAATTAAAAATATATAAGTTTCAGTAATTAATTTAAAATTAATCTTGTTGAAGGAATGAGAAATTGAGTTTTTAAAGTGAAAACGTTCAAAAGGATGAAGTGCTTTTATGTCAAAATTAAATTTGAAATTGATTATAATGAACTAAATTCAATTAAATGATAAAGAATTGATCTGTTTATACTTTAAAAATAATTAAAAATATAATTTAACACTATAATTATTTATTCAAAAAATATTTTTTCAATTAAAATTCAATATTTTATCACTATTAATAAAAAAATGAAACTTTTAAAAATAATACCAAAAATTGAACCAAAGTAAATTTTTATATTCCTATTTCAAATAAGAAGTTTATTTTTTAAATTATAATTTATAAAAGTTTCAAAAAATAGATTTAAAATAAGTCTGTCACCAAAATGAAGTAAAATTTCCTTTAGAAAACTATATTCCTTTAATACATAAAATTAGATCCATTCCTATATTATGAATATAAAATCATTTGTATGAAAGTAAAAAACATTAAATATAAAAATTTCATAATGTGGTTAATACTATTCATTACCTCTATTTTACCAGCTAGGTTATAACAATCATTTATTAATAGATCATGGTGTGTTTGAATTTTATATTATGTGCAACACAAGTTATTAAATTTATTTAAAAATAAAATGTTTCATAAAATCTTAGGGTGTTATAGCATGATGGGGGTTTTCACACTAATTATACGCTGAGTGATTTCGATGGGAAATTTGGGATATTATTTTATTTATTAATTAATTTTCATGCTATTCTACAAATATATAACATGTATGATTGTCACACATTCTATATACTTCATGGGAAGTGCCAACAGTACATGGAACATATATTAAAGTCATGTCATGTATTCATACATGTTGCACAAACTACATGTCTTGGCCCACGAAACAACATTCCATGTATATTATGATACACAATATAGACATACATGAAGAATAATTATATATTACATGATAAGGAACAGACACAACTTTAGTCACACATCATGTCATGTGATGGTATATACAGTGTGATGATTTAAATCCAGAAATGGTTTTAAGAAGAAGAAAAAGGGTACATTTCATACTACCTTCAATACACACTGTTCAATTAATCAATTTTAAATTCAAATAAATTTATTTAAATCATTTAAAATTACAATGGATGGGAATCTTAGGGAGATTTAGATTATTAATTAAGATGGATGAATTTTTCAATTAATATGATAATTAATTAATTAATTCAAGAAATTTATCTCAATAAAAATTAGATTGAAATGAATTATATCTAATTTTTAATGTGTCTTCATTTTATGCATAGATGATCATGAGATTTATCAATCTATGTATATGTTGGGTTTATATTTAATTTAATTATTTATTGCATGAGTTTTTATGATAAATTTATTATTAAATTAAATATTATGATCTGTGTAACATCCCTTCCTATTTATTATATATGGGATTATGTGTCCATAATTTCTTTTATGTAACCCTATACCCCTGGTTCCCCTCACCCATGTTTGAGCGAGCATATGTAAAGGAGATCTGAGGTGAGAGTAAATAGTTCCAAACCAAGAAAAGGTGAAACCAACCAAGGAGATACATAAGTTAAATTTGGAATGAAGTAACTCAATCCAAACTCATATCAAATTGTTATTGCTATAGGGTAAAGGGTTTATTTATCTCCAATTCAATAAATCAACCAATATTTAAAAGAAAAAATCATTAAATTTGTTTATTTTATTTTATCAAGTGTATAATTATTTATTTATTTATACGATGCACGTTTATTTGATGTTTAAATGTGATAAATTAAAGCAAATGAAATAAAAAACATTTTAAGATAAAATAAAATAAATGGATTATGTGTAAATTATTTTATCAAACATGGTTGATTAATTATGTAAAATTCACATAATATTAATAATAATGTAAATGATAAATAAAAAATATTTATGAATATAATAAATAAAATTCCTTAAGAAAGTATTAAGAGATAAATTCCTACCATATTCTAAGTTAATATGCACCCATATTTAATGTTTTTATCAGTCCATAGTTGAGGTAAATTTTAAGTTATTAGTGAGTCTTAACAAAGATAATGGGTGGACTTAATGAAGTTGGTATTGAGTGTAGTGGAAATTATTTGTTCAATACCATTTGGAGGCAAGTGATGAGAAATCAGAGTTTAGGATTTCCAGATTAGGGAGACCACTCAATGGATCAAGGAACTTATAGTTAATATAATTGTAAAGACCTCTAAAATAAACAAAATTAGGTAGTTTTCATGGATATAATCTAGGTTATAAGAATGTAAATTTATATCCTTACCACAACAATATTTACATGATATGATATTTTGAATCTAATGGTGAGTGATATTGGGATTTGATAAAAGAGTGGGAGAATAATAAAATAAAAATTTACTATATCACACTTGGTAATCAATATAAATTATTATTATTTTTTTATAGAAAATAGTAATAATTAAACCTTTCCATTATCCCCATGATCAATATTGGAGAAAGAAAATTTCTGAATCGACGTGAACTTCCAGGAGTGGTATAGGTGATCGCGCATTATATTACAATAAGAATGGATGTTTTACATGATGGAGTCCCCAGTTCCTGATAAGACTTTAATTTAGGAAAGTGAGGAGGAACATATTGTCTTTTGAAAACATGTGGATGATGCATTGGATGTTTAATGCCTTATGTTTTCATCTACGACTAGAGATCTCCACAAGCTTCATGAAGACATGGATACATACACCATGTTATCTTATCTCTATGATATTTATCAAGAGATGTAAATATAAGATATGTATGAGATCTACATGGAACTATTTACATTAAATATTGGATAGGGTTCACTATATGAGCCTCATGTAGTCACAATTGGATATATTGGTATTTTTGGAAATTTTGGGTTTCAAGCTACCCAAAAATTGTGCACATTCCTCATGATCACCTAAATTCATCAATATTACCTATTTTTATTATGAATTTTAATATAAATAATATTTAGTAGTCATTCCCAGATCTCCGAACTCTGATTTAAAAGGTGAATAAAAATATGAAGCATGAAAATACTTACATTCTTATGGTTAACAACAGAAAAGGCAAGGTGAAATTACCCAAGACTAACACAATCTAAATAACCCTCACACCACCCTACTAAGAGAACAAGGATTAAGGGTCACAGTAAAGAACAAGACACAATGTGTTTTTCATATAGAAATAAGGGACACTTGAAGAAGAACTAAGCCTCTATGAAGAATTAAGGGGAAGATTTAGTGAATTCGTTATTCAATGAAATATTTCCATTTCAATTAAATGGGTATTAGATACAGCTTGTTGTACTCATATTTAAATCCAAATATATAAACCAAGTACATTCAGGAAGGAATCCATTGGTGAGATAGATCTTCATATTTCCAAATAATAAAGACTATTTACACTAGCTATTTGAGACTACCATCTTTATTTTCTAAGGAGTTTAATAATAATTTTAAATATTGATTATTATATGACAAGTGTAACGAAAAATATTATATCCATGTGCAATTTAGATATATATAGATCTATTTTTATTTTCATAAATAATAGATTCTATTTTTATAAATATATCATATGATATTAGATGAAACATCTTAATAATTTTCTTTATATACTATAATATGAAAACCAAGTGTTGGAAATGAAAAAACAAGTCTAGTTTACAAGACTCATATCACACCTGGCTATGGAATCATTAAATTTTTTATATAAAAAAGAAGTGTTTGACTAAGATATATAAAGAATGGTATTTAGATTCTTTTGAACTAAAACCACTTAATATATAACATTATTATTTTTAAGGAAAAATGATCAAATATCTATTTAGTGTAAAAAGTGAAAGGGCCATAGAGCTTCCAGAATTAGTTTATACAAATATGTGAATACCTTTTACAGTTAAATACAGGGGTGGTTACTATTAATTATTAAATTTTATCAATTAATTAATATTAGATAGAGAAATATCTACTTAATAAGAAATTATTATGATTCATTTGAGAAATTTAAGGAATATAAGAATGAATTAGAGAATCAACTTGGTAAGAAAATAATGAAACTTCTCTCAGACCATGGAAGAGAATACCTTAACCAAAAGTTCATTGATTTTATAAGAGAGTTTGGGATACTATATCAACTCATTCCTCATTATAAACCATTTTTGAAAGGAGTCAATAAAATGAGATCATCCCCACCTCCATTCAGCACACTCTCATAATCCCCACACATACCTTCACTGCTCCTTATCAACACTTGATAAAAAACTCACATAATCCCCAAAATACCTTCAATGCTCCTTAGCAGCACCTAAGAAACACAATCTCATAATACCCACATATAAATTCACCATTCCTTTTCAAATACCAAGGAAACACATTTCTGTAATATTTGTTTATACCATCTCTACTCCTCAGTAATATCTAAGAAACAAAATCGTGTCAGCCCCACTCATACTTTGTTTCTCTTTAGAAGCATCTTGGTAGATTAATGAGTGAGACCCAAATATATATGAGCTAAAATAATTTAAATATCATAGAACAAAATCCTAATCACACGACATTAAACTACATAGAAACATCCTCAAAAAAGTCATTAAACTATAGCCTTACCCTATGTGACAAACATATGATGCCCTGAGTGATGATCTAAATATTCCCTGTGTGATGAGAATAGGATGACTCATGTGATTAGATTGTGATGATACCCACATCCTTTAGGTATATTAAATTTGTAATCCCCAAACCATCCTTTTTTTAACTCCTTTCATGACACAAACATCCTTAATGCATAATGTTAAACTACATGGTATGGTCCTATCACATGACATTAAATTATGCACTTGAACTATGTGGGATTTGATCCTTTCCACCTAGTAGGGTACACATGATGCCTCTTAAAGGTTCAATTATGACTCCCAGAAAATAATGTTTCCCTTATACAATGGTATTCCTTGGGCGATGAGCCCAATATGGCTTCACCATCCCCAAAACTAAAATACCAACTCTATTTCACCTCCCTATAAGGAGGTGATAACTACAAATCTTGACCATCTTCCTAGAGTGTGATACGCCTCCCACCATAAAAATCCAAATCCACCACCAAAATTTTGGAATCATTAAATTATGTAACCTATTCCTAGATCAATATGTGATTAGAATTTATGGGAAGCATCCCTCTATAGTACTTTAAATCCATGAGTTCCCTCACTTGGATTTAAACTCATTCCTGACCCATTATGTGATGAGAGTATATGGGAAGAATACTTACACTATAATTTAAATATATTAGTGGTCTAAATTATCTTTAATCCTATGAATATTACAATATATGATGAGAGTATTTAGTAAAGTCCCCCCATTGGACTTTAAATATGTGAGTTCCCTCACTCGACTTTAAACCTGTGACCCCTCCCAATGAATTAAAAACCCAACCCTAAATGATAATCCTTAGGAACCTTATATGAAAAGGCTAAGAAGTCTATGAGATAAGAATATGATCTCTTCTACCTCTACTTAGGTGAATAAAAAATATGATTCCACATGGTATGATCATGAGACACCTTATTTGACGAGCATAATAATCCCATGTGACAAACATAGGATCTCTCTGCACTTTCCTTAGGTGATGAGCCTATGATTCTTTCCCTATGTTATGAGTATGGTATTAACTAGGTTAAAATCCTAGGAAGCCTTTTGTTATGATCATAGTTTTCCTATCATAACGAGTTTTGGATAATTCACACCAAAAACATGGATCTCCCTGTGTGATGAGCACATTATTCATGAGGTGATGATCCTTGGATGCCTTATTTACTGGGCATATGTTTCCTCATGCTGATCATGTGATGCCTCAGATTTTTTTCCTGAGATCACTTATGTCACAAGCATAAGATTCCTTAACAACCTCAAATGAGGAGATATTCACATATTCCCAACATTCTCGACATCATCATCAGCTCCAAAAATTGGTATCCACCCTATTACGACAACAAGAAACATAATTAATTTGTATCCACTAGAAGATGGTATCGAGAATGAGATTAAAAATCACGTCTTAGATCTATAAGGGAGACCAATACTAGGGAACAAAATCCAAGGAGTAATCCATGAAAGGAAGATATGATATCTCATCATCTTGGTCCTGATAAAGGAGATAACATCATCAACCACAATAGTAAAGTCTTCCCACCTTTGAAAGGTGTGGATGTGGGGAAACAGGATCAAGAAAAATCTAAGGATTTTATCCCACACTTAAATAAATCCCAAGAAAAATATTAATAAAAAAACCAAATGAAATGGGATATGGAATGTGAAAACTTATGATTATGCATAATCAACTGTCTTGAATTTTGATTAACAACCTAAACCTAGTTGAGTTTCTAAATGTACCAAATAAGAAAAAATTGAATTTCAAGAAAGTTCAGGTGATAAAGAACATAGAGGTAAGAATATTTATCTTTATACATGTCAATAATGTGGAAAGGATCACCAAGGGGAATGCCTCAAAGGAACAAGAAGATATTTTATGAGTGGAAAAGAAGGGAATAAAGAAACTAATTATTGATTGGAAACTAATAGTTTGATGGAGGAAAATAAAGTTCAACATAAGGTTACAAAAATATTTTAATGTATCATATACGGGGAACTTGGGAATTATCCAATTCAATGCCCTATTATAATGGTTAAATCCTAGAACAATTAACGACTTATGCTATTTCAATCGCTGAAGTTGATAATGATGGTTAAGGCACACATATCCTCCACTCCAGATTTAGGGATATCATGTTATAGTTTTTAAGAATGCACCCTATGAAAATATTATTATTTTATCCTATAATAGAGTTTTATGTGATTTCAAGCACTGGTTATCTCTCTCTACATATCTACCTTATAAAATGATAGAATAAGGAAATCAAATTTTATATTCTGAATCAACCTATGATATTTTATAGATATGAGTATGAATGTGGAGTTATAGTAAAATTACTTTAATTATATGCTCTTATTACCTATTCATAAGGGGTATCTATATCAAATGGTTAGATAGAAAATTAATATTAAATATATTTCTATTGTATGGGAATATGATAATGTATTTCCTAAAGAGTTTTCTAGTTTTTCCCCAAATCAAGAAATCATTTTTTCAATAGAACTCATACTTAGTGTTACACCAATTTTAAAGACCCCATATAGAATAGTCCTAATTGAGTTACATGAATTGAATAAGAAACTATAGGATAATCTTTATAATGGATTTATATACCCTATTTCATTACCTTGGGTTACACCTATTATTTTTATGAAGAAGAAATATGGGCCAATGAGTGTTTTAATTGATTATTAAGAACTTAAAAAGATCACTATTAAGAACAAGTATCCTATACCCCATATCAATTATCAGTATGATTAATTATTAAGAGCTTAATATTTTTCAAAGATTGAGCTTTGATCTGGATATCATCAATTAAGGGTAAAGAAGGAGGATATAAATAATACAACCTTCCATATGAGGTATGATTATTATGAATTTATAGTAATGCCATTTAGACTTACTAATTCCCCTAAAAACTACATGAATTTAATTAATATATTATTTATAGATTACCTAAATTAGTTTGTGGTAGTCTTTATAGATGATATTGTTATATATATTACAAGATAAAGTAAGATCTTGAAGATAACTTGATGATTGTGTTTAATACCTCGATGAAGGAGAATTTATAAGAAAACATTAGAAAGTGTGAATTCTAACTACCAAATATTTCATTATCTAGTCATATAATCTCAAGTGAGGGTATATAATTAGATCCTTCAAAGGTGGAAGTTATAGAGAAATGACATAGAACAAAAAAGTGATTGAGGTATATATGTTTCTTATATTGGAAAGATACTATTGATGGTTTTTGAGAAATTTTTCATGGATATAAAATTCAATAACCAAATTGACTCAGAAGGGAGCCATGTTCCATTGGAAAAATGAATGTGAGGAAAATTTCAAGGAATTACAAATAAAGTTGGTTAGTGAAACTATGCACACACTAACCTACATTGGAGAAGAGTTTTTGATCTATATCTATGCATCAAATAATGGGGTAGTTTTTTTATCATACATAATGACATGGTGGTATCATATACCTCTTACTAGTTGAAAATACCTAAGAAAAAAAAATACCCAATTCATGATTTGGAGTCAACAATGGTAATTTTTTCATTAATGATATGGATAAATTATCTATATAGTGAAATATTAGATACATATAATGAACATAAAATGTTAAATTACATATTCAGATAGAAAGAGTTGAATATGATCAAAAGTAAATGTTTAGAGTCGATTAAATATTCTGACTACTCCATACATTACCACCATAGGAAGGAGAACAAGGTGGATAATTATTTTTGTTAGAAGGGCCATGATGGTTTGTCCATGATGATGATTGAAAGATAATTAGTACTTATAGATGTGTAGAATATGAATCTTGGAATTATAAGGAAATGGGACATATCATATATTTCTCAAATGAATGTTCAACCATCCATCCATTTGAGTATTAATGAGGTGTATAAAGAAGATGTGGAACTGTAGAAGGAGATAAATATTCCTAAGTTAAACCATGATTGTGATGGAATAATAAGGTTTAAGAGCCAAGTATGTTCCCCATAAATACTAGATTTGAAAGGAGCTATTGGATGAAGCTCACAGTTCATCATTATTTATTCATACTAGAAGTAAGAAGATGTATAGAGATCTAAAAGAGTATTTATGGTGGGATAATATGAGAAGTTATATTGAAAAGTATGTGTCTCAATGACTAATATGTCATAAAGTTAAGGATAATATATAGAAGTATAAGGTTATATTACAATCATTACCCATACTAGAATAGAAATAGAAAACCAACACCATGGATTTCACTATCAAATTCCCCAAAACATCTATAGTCCATAATCCTATTTGGGTTTTAGTCAATCACTATATGATTTCATGAACCATAATAGAGGGGCCCATGTCATGACTAACCCAAGACCACCTTCAATAGGCTAGGGATAGTGACTAGCACCGAGTAGGAATATCCCAAAAATGAGAGGCATTAGCCTAAATTACCTGTATGCACACACACATCTCTAAGCCATAAATGATGAAATGTAAAAACACTAAGCAAACAATGCATGCAAACCACTATATCCCACAACCAGAGTACAACAGTGAATGTGATTGAAGTTAATCAAGGCCAAATACCAGACCACCAAAAAGAGTATGTAACACACAGTAAAACTTATAAGAAAAGAGGTATTGGGGCTACTGTCTAAAATGACACAGGAACACACCTCAGTCAGTCCAATATCACAAAGAACCACCTGGTACTGATATTCCTAGGAATATGTTGAAAGGTTGATCATCTGCACAAGACATGACATGTGCTGGAAAAGCCTGTGTAGGGGTGAGTATAACAAGTCTCACTAGGACACCCTAAAACCCCAAAGGAACACCAAAAAGGAATACCATAAATTAATACCAAAAAATAATACCACAAAAGGAAAGAACAGTCAGATCTACATAGGTATATGTATACGATACATATAACAAGAATATTCAGATATAATCTGTCTAATACACAAAATCTATAGGTAAGACACAACCAAATACCAACCATAGGATTCTGCTCGAAGTAGGATCATTCTAGGAGAACTAACTCCTCGTGCCATGATATCATCAGAGACACTCATGAAGAGGTCTGGCTCATTTGGACCCCACCAAAAGACAACACATTGGTCAAGGAAGAATATGATACACAGAGAGGTGATCCTACCCAGACACACTAGGGAATACCACATACCCAATTTGGATCAAATTACAATATAGAAGATACTACCCAGACACACTGGGGAATACCATTAACCATACTAATGTGGTTACGAGATGGAGGACCAATTCCCTACTATCGGTGGATATGTCGATTCCAAAAAACTTCACTATGGGTGATAGAGGATCACACTTCAGTCCCACATAGGGATACCATACTCTATATGGGAATAATCCTATAGAGGGGATTATAATCCAGTGATGTGGACATAATTCTGTAATGAACCCTTGATGAAAGGAATAAGGGAACGCTATGAACCTATATTGGTCCAAAATAAAAAATCACCACTTGTCTCAAAAGTACTGTCTCAACATAAGGGTCTCAACACTACAAAAGGATTGTCGATTGAACTATACGTTTAGAAGTTATGGTCATTTGAATTTTTAAAGGGGGGTCATTGGACCTAAGGACCGACCGCATGGTCTCTCCTCGAACTGCGTGGTTGGTCCACCAACTGCATGGTCAATCCACCAACCATAACAGTCGACCATGGAGGTTAACTACCTCATGGACCAGTAGCTACGCTAATGGAAGATGGATCTGTCATAGTTCATGGTGGACCATCATGATCAAACATGGGGTGGCTTCGACCGGATCGCCTGAGGTCCAATCCACCCGCTTGGCCTGCCCTGACTAACTAGTCCTGACCCGACCTGCTCACGCACAAGCTGACTAGCCCAACCTTTTCTTTTAGATCACTCCGCACGGTCGTCTGCCCCATCCCATGCGGCCTCCGCCGCATCCCGCAACCCCCACCACGTCCCATAGCCCCCCATGTCTATGTTTTCATCACCGCTATAGCCTCTAGTGGCCACTTTTATCCACACCACCACACATGAATCTTCCACATGTGGTTCCACCACATGTGACTCCACCACATGTGGCTTCACCACTATGCTCCGCTTCCACCACCACCTTTCAATAGTTCCGTACCGGTGGTCCCTTCCATAGACCAACATTCCTCCTCTGATGACCTATCAATCCCACAGTTATAGATCTGAGCTCCCCAAGTCCCAATATACATAGATCATACATCTGCTATCGATTTTTCTCCAATCCGGGGGTCCGATCATGTTTGGAGCCACCCGGTAAGGTCGAACCGTGACCACAGGGATCCAACAACAATGAATATGAATAATGGGGGGATAAAATCACAAAGAACAATTTAGAGGAACAAACCTTGACCTTTTTTCATGTCAGACTCAATACGTTTCCATTAGAACAATAAGCGAAAATGAAAAAAGATTAATCTCCCAATAATCACGCAGATAATATCCCATCCCAAAACAATGATCGATCTGTGGGATAATCTATTTTTTTATTGGTTTGTGTTCACCATTGAATTAGATAATGGGAAAAACAACTCAAAAAAATATGCCCTACCTCAATTTTTTTCGATCACTGACGAAGAATGAAGCATCGTTATCATTGTTGGCAAGGTTTGTCGAATCTGAGGTGCGTCGTTTGATCGATCCTTCATCGTCCTCCAATGGTTTCTCTAGAGGTTATTTCTCCACATATATAGAGGAATTCTAGAGTTATGATTCTAACCCTGAATTCCTTAAAAATAATTAATAAAAAAGAAATCCACTGCATCATAAATTCTTTATTAAATTATTTTATTTATAGTTATGTCCTCTGTGAATTTTTCTATAGTTGACATGAACCGAAAAAAGTTAAGTCAAACCTAGGGTAAATCCACCATTTTGAGCTCAATGGTGGAATCATATTTCTAATTCAGGAATCTGTTTATGATTTATTCAAAATTTTCAAGAAAACCGCATGCTTGTGCTATTAAAAAGTTAATATTTTTAAAAAATTTATTCTAGGAACACCGGGCCTCAGAATCACATGATATCTCAGTTAATGCTCTTGAAATGAATTTATATATGATATATTATCCCCAACTTGGGGCTTTACATCCTTTAAAACCAAAATAAGCTCCACTAAAATAGATGAGGGCACTGAGCAAAAATATGAGCCTCCATCTCCCATGTTCTCTCCTGGATATTCCCATACTACCACCAAACATGAACTAAAGGAATCAATCACCCATGAAGGATCCTATCTTGTCAATCCTCAATCTCTTTTGGGCAGGAATCTCTATCCTCAATGTCTAGATCACCCCAGTCGATGATGTGCGATGGGTTATGCACATACCTCCTCAGCTATGACACATGGAAGATGTCATGTACCCTATCTAACCGTGGAGGTAGATCCAAGTGGTACGCCATATCTCCAATTCTATATAGAATATGGAAAGGTGTGATGAACCTTGAAGATATCTTTCCAACCCAACCAAATCTTCATAATCCCCATCAAGGTGAAATCTGAAGGAACACATGGTCTCTTTACTTGAAATAAAAAGGCTTCCATCACCTGTTAGCAAAAGACTTCTGATGGATCTGTGCAGTCTTCATCCACTCCTAGATGATCTGAACCCCTATGTATTAGTTTTCACCAATTTCAGACCCATGAGTGCTGACTCTCCTAGGTCATCCCAGTAAAGGGGTGACCTGTTGGGTTTCTTGTACAAGGCCTTGAAAGGTTCCATACCAATGGTGGAATGGTAGGTGTTATTGTATGGAAACTACAATAGAGTTAGGTGATCATTCAAACTATAGAAACATTATAACATGCATGCTTAAAACATGTCTTCCAAAACCTGAATGGACCTCTCAGTATGGCCATCAATCTGTGGGTGGGACACTGTGCTCAAGTGTAAATGGGTCCCAAACACCTCCTACGATACCTTCCACAATCAGGATGCAAATCAAGCATCAAGATCTAAAACTATCTTCAATGTAACTTCATGGAGTCGAACTGTATCCTACATGTGGAGGCATCCCAAGATCTCTAATCAACTTTGATCATGGATAGCTAGGAAGTGGTCCAACTTGGTGAGTTATTCACTGATCACCCACATGAAATCATGTCCCCTATACATACATGACAAACCCATCATGAAACACATTGATATCCCATCCCACATCCATTCTAGAACCTCTAGGTGTTGAACCAAACCCGCTAAAACCTGGTGCCCAGCCTTCACTTGCTGACAAGTAAGGCATCAAGAGACAAACTCTACAACTCCCTTATTCATTCCTAGACACCAAAATTAACATCGGAGGTCCTGGTACATCTTTCACACACCTAGATGTACTTACAAAGGGGATGTATGAAACTACCTCAAAACCTCCTCTTATAATGCCACTGGTACTTTTGTACATCCTCTGAAAAGAAAAACGTGCTACCAACTTTTGAATACACATCAATAGCATACCCTATAGAAATATGAGCATGTAATGTATCATAGTTGGTATCCCCAAGCTATGCCTCCCTGAATCACTATAAGAGTGGAGGGGTGAAAACCATTGAACGGAGGTAAGCTTATCCATCTCCATCCACAAATGATAACTACAATGAGGCTAACTACTCCAATACCTCATTCCAAAACTCTGAACTGGATCTTCTACTGAGAGCATCAGTCACCACGTTCCCCTTTTCAGGAGTATAGAAAATATCAAAGTCATAGTCCTAGAGAAACTCTACCCATCGCCTCTATCTCAAGTTTAGATCCTTATGAAAGAAGATATACTTGAGACTATTATGATTGGAGTAGATAATAAATCGCTCACCCATCAGGTAGTGTCACCAAATCTTCAATGCAAAGACTACCACTGATAACTCAAGAACATGGATCACATAGTTCTACTCATGTTGTATCAACTGGCGTGAACCATATGAAATTACCACTTTCCTCTACATTAGGACACAACCAATCCCAGTTCCTAATTCATCGCATAACACTACATACACGACACCCTCCTCTAGAAATCTCAATATGGGAGCACTCATAAATCTCTACCTCAACTGTTGAAAACTATCTTGGAACTTTTCCACCCACATGAAAGGATTCCCCGTTCGCATAAAATATTTCAAGGATGCTTCCAACCTAGATATGTCAGGTAAAAACCTTTGATAGTACACATATAATACAATAAAACTATGCACCTCGATAACACTATTGGGTGGCTCCTAATCAAGATCTACCTCAAACTTCATTGGATGCACTTCAACTTCTCCACCACTATAGGAAACTGAGGAATCATAATTTCCATTACACTAAGGGTTAGGATAGCCAATTGATTAGTAATCAGCTGAAAACTCCCATGTTTGAGTATATCCTATACTACATGGGTTTTCTTTTCACCAACAAGGAAAACCTTATTTCACTATTGCAGACACACCACACTCTTCACCTAAAGTAATAAACTTGAGCATGAACTATGGATAACTAGTCCATACCAAGAATGATGTCATAAGGCCTTGATGCTGCTACCAAGATATCTCAACCGAAACTCTCACCTCCAAGAGTTAGGTCACACTATCGACATCAGTGTGTGATCATCGAATCTCCTCCTGTATGAGTCTCCAAGCATAAGGGTTGAGTCAATAGTTCAACCAAAATCTCCAAGTCTCAGACAAGATACATGATAAGAAAGGAATGAATAGAACATATGTATATAAAACCTATAGATAAGGTGGAAAATACATATATCTTACCACCAATCACCCCAGTAGCCTTGGGGTTATAAGCCTCCATTTCTTGCAACTGGCCTCGTCCCTATCCACCATCTCCCTGAGCCTGGCATGGACTACCTAGGGGTGGTGGTGGTAATAGGTCAAACCTCCGACCACCTCATGCTCCCCTTCTTTCTCCTCTACCACGTCCATTTCCCTACACACCACCTTTCTCTTGTTGCTACCTATGGGTCAGTGGTCCCTCAAACGTCTCTCGATCAGCTATATGACAGGTCAAGAAATCTCATGCCAGATGTCCCTGACCGCAACATGAGTAACACCATATATCCCCTGGCTGATTCAAACTGTCTTGGGAGCCCTACACTGCTGAACCTGAGTCCTCGGATCACCTCCTGAAGTGTCTAACCATCTTGAATCCATACTACTATCGTCGACCACCTGATTCTGAGGTCTCAGCTACCTAGTTCCCACTGCTATCTCCCACTACCAATGTCTACTCTGAAATAAATATCTCCACTAGCAGGGCTCACTCAAGTACCCTAGCATGGGTAGGAATGCTAAGGGATACCACTGATTCCTTGATGTCCCGACGTAAGCCCTACTCAAAGGTACAAGCCCTTAATAACTAGTCCCACACCATATCCATGGAGTAGAAAAAAATATTAGTAAACTTTGTTGAATGCTCTACCATAATCATAATTCCCTACTGTAGATGAAGAAGCTTCTCTATGCGCACCATTTGTAACGTGGCTGGATAGAACTCCTATATGAAGAGGCGTTATATGTTTTTCTAGGAGAGAGATGTCTCATCGCGTGTCTGAGTCAATAAGCTCCACCATCTCCCTATAGATCCCTAAATAAGACTCATGGTATGGAATTTTATCTAATCGGTAGGTGTCCTCCAAAGTCAAAAAACATGGGTGACTGCCTCTATCCAATCCTCAGCCAACTAGGGTTATGGTTCTACCTGAAACATGGGAGGTTTCTTCCTCTAATTTTTTTGAAACACACTTAGCTACATTCATCCTCATCTGATATTCATGGTAATAAATACTGCTTGATGGGTGGTGGTATAGCTAGGAAACCACCAGGAGGTGCTATCTTGGGTATATTCCCCTGTACTGATGCCTCGTCACTAGGAGGTTCATACTCATGATAATGCGGTGGAATCTTGGATTGATGTATAGGTGGAGGTATCATGAATGAAAACTAGATATACCACATTCAATAGAGTATATCTAGAAGGCTGACTCAATAAGGACAAGGAAGAAAAAACCATTCCTATATGATTCATGTACCATTATTTTCCATGAAACTAGTTTTTTCATGTACCAAGTCAAAAAGTAGGAAATCTGAGTCCTGGTGTGTGGATATGTTGGCTACCAGACTAACACTAGAGTCCCAAACCTGAAATCCAAACTCGAAACACTTAGCATTGTCACCCCAAACCAGCCTCATAGACTCCTTGTCCTAATGTAGAACCAAAATCCTTTAATACCACTATATCAAAACCCATCCTAGAGGGGCCCATTCCATGACTACCCCAAGCCCGCCTCCAAAAGGACAAGGGAAAGTGGCTAACACTGAGTAGGAATATCCCACAAATGGGAGGCATTAGACCAAAGTACCTGTACGCACACACACATCTCCAAGCCATGAATTCTGAAATGTAAAAACACTATGTAAAAAATGAATTAAAACCACTAAATCCCACAACCAGATTACAATAGTGAAATTACTAGAAGGTAAATAGGGCCAAATACAAGCCCACCAAAAAGAGTATGTAACACATAGTCCAACCTATAATAAAAGAGGTCCTGATACTGCTATATGAAATTCTGCAAGAACACACCTCGGTCTGTCCGGCCTCACAAAGCACCACCTACTTCTGGTTTACCTAGGACTCCTTCAAAAGGTCGATTATTTGCACATGACATGACATGTGTGAGAAAATAACATATAGGTGTGAGTATTACAATACTCAGTAGGACACCCCAAAACCATAAAGGAATAAAATAAAGGAATACCACAAAGGAAATCACAATCATATATACATAGGTGTATGTTTACAATACATATAACAAGAATATCTAGATATAATCGGTCCAAGACACACAATATAGAGGTAATCCACACCCAAATACCAGCCACAAGATTCTCCTCGAAGCATGATCGTTCTGGGAGAACTCACTCCTCGAGCCATGATATCATTGGAGACACTCATGAAGAGGTATAACTAATTTGTTCCCCACCCAAAGAGAACACATTGGTTAAGGAATACCATGATACACAGTGAGGGGATCCTGCCCAGACACACTGGGGAATACCACGTACCCAATATAGATCAACCCTCAATGTAGATAATCATACCTAGATACACTTGGGAATACCATTGACCATACTGATGCACCCCACTAGATGGAGGACCAATTCCATACTCATGATGGTTACATCAATTCAAAAAAACTCCATAAGGGGTGATAGAGGACCGCACTCCAGTCCCATGAAGGGATACCATAATCTATTTGGGATCTGCCTCTAGAGGAGATTACACTCCAGTTATGTGGACGTAATTCCATACTAAAACATCAAGGAAAGAACCAAGGGAATTATCTCAAACTATACTGGTCCAAACTAAAAACTCAACACTTGTCTCAAAAGTATCGTATCAACGTTATGGTATCAACACCATAGACGGTTCATCGATTGGATGCTTCGTTTAGAAGTTATGGTTGTTTGAAGTATTAAAGGGGGATCACTGGGCATAAGGACTGACTGTGGCAGTCGATCACCCCATGAACTGACCATTGTGGACCGATCGTGGTGGCCGGTCCACCTGCTGCAACCAACCAGCTAGGGCATTCAACTATGACGTTCAACCATCTATGGCCATGGCTGCACGACTATTGAACCCATGGTAGCTGAAGCTGCCACGACTCACGGTCGACCATGGCATGGCTCCACCCCGGTCGCCCCAGGTCTGACCCACCTGCTTGGTCTGACCTGGACCACAAAACCCAACCCGACCTGTTCTCTTAGCCCGATCCTCTCTTGCGCGATCCTCTTGGCTTGGCCCGCACGTGGGCCGCCTGTCTCAGCCCATTTTCTCAGCCTACTCCATGATTTCACCAGTCATATCCCAAAACCTTCCGCCTCTACATCACCATCACTACCGCCATCTCCCGCTGCTTCCATCGAGGCCACCATTGGCCGCACCGCTGCACGCGACTCCGATGCCACACCATCGCCGCACCGCTACTACCACCGGTCTCCAGTTCCATACTGGTGGTCCCTTATGAGGACCACAAGGCCTCCTATGATACTCAAAAAATTAAAAAGTTGTTGATCCAAGCTCCTCGAGCCCAGATCTATACAGATTCGACATTTTCTATCTATTTGACTCTTACCCGGGGGTCCAATCACATTCGGAGCCACCCAGCAAGGTCGATCCAAGACCATGGGGATACAATGGAGAACAACATGAATAAAAGGAGGAGAAAAACAAAAATAACAAACTTTAGGAATGAATATATACCTTTGTTCACGTCATCCTTAATCCATTTCCATTATAATGATAAATGAAGAGGAAAAAGGGTTAATCTCTTGATAATCCTATAGATAATATCCCATCCCACAAAAACGATCAATCTATAGGCCAATATGTTTGTTGATTGTTCCACATTTATCATAGAATTGTAGAATATGGAAAAAAACTCAAAACAACATGCCCTACCTCGATTTAGTTTGATCACTAATGAAGAATGAAGTGTCATTGTCATTGTTGGAAAGGTTCATCGAATCCGAGGTGTGTCGTTCAATCAATCCATCATCGTCAGCCAATGGTTTCTCTAGGGGTTATTTCTACACCTTTATAGAGGAATTCTAGGTTTATGATGCTATCCATGAATTCCCGACAAATACTTAATAAAAAAGAAATTATCTGCGTCAAAATAATTTATTTTATTTATTGTTACGTCCTCTGTGACTTTTCCTACAAAAAAACCTCACCGACCAAAGTTAAGTCGCGCCTAGGGTAAAGTCACCATTATGAGCTCAATGATACCCTCATATTTCTGATATGGGAACCCATTTAATATTTATTCCACTTTTTGAGGAAAACTATGCACGCATGCTATTAAAAAGTTTAATATTTTTCAAACATTTATTCTAGGAACAACGAGCCTCATAATGACACGCCAACTCAGCACCTAGTCTGGAATTAAATCCATATAATATCTAAAAATAATACATGGAAAATACAATATGTTACATATGAATTCATCATATTTCATTATAATCAGATAATATTTCCCTCTTGATCATATTTATAGGAGAATCATTAAGGAAGTGGTAAGGTAGTATATAGTATCACATTCTATTGCATCTGACTAGGATTCTAGGTTTAACTCTAAGTTTTAGATAATTATTCAACAAGATTTCAATACACAGTTGATATTTAGAACTACATATCATCCTTAGATATATGGTAAATCTAATAGGACCATTAAAACTCTAGAAGATATGTTAAGATCTCATTCTATATATTTTAAAGGTGGTTGGGATCAACAACTTACCAAGGTTGAGTTTTACTACAATAATAGATTTCACTCAAGAATCTAGATGGATCCTTATGAATCCCTCTATGGAAATAAGTTCAAAACTCCAATGTGATGGAATGAAGGTGAAGAATGAAATCTATAGGGTCCTCCATTACCCAAATTTTTTTAGTGAAGTTTAGTTTCATTTCACTACACATCAAGGGATCTTAGAGTTGAAAAAATTTTCATGATAAAAATGATTGGTAAAATATATATTTAAAAGTTAGTGACTAGGTATTATTATGAAAATCTACCTAGAAAAAGGTTATGAGTTTTGGAATGAATGGTAAGATGAGCCTTAGATATATCATTAACTTTAAATTTTTTATCATGTTGGGATGGTAACTTATCAGTTGTTTCTTATATCAAACATCTCTCAAATTTATGATGTGTTCAATGTATCACTTTTGAGGAAGTACATATCCAATCTATCACATGTACTAGACTCAAAATTTATACTACTATAGGATGATCTTTCTTATGAGGAAAAACTGGTGGAAATCTTGGATTATAAAGATAAAGTTCTATGGAACAAGACAACTCACCTAGTTAAAGTTATCTAGGGGAATCCTAAATTTGAGAAATCTATGTGTGAACCTAAGGATTTGATGAGGTAGAAATATCCAATTTTTTTTGTATAAGAGTAACATAATTTATAGGGTAAATTATTATAAGGGGGTAGAATGCAACACCCTAATATTTTAGAATATTTTCTTATTTAATAAATTTGATGTGTTTGATAGATTTTGAAGAAAAAAAATGAACATATGTGAATAATGCTTATAAATTATAAAATTAATCACATTATATGGTATTTAAATAATATATAATTATTAAAAATAATTTCTTAGGAAATACTATTGATCCTAATTAACAATTTTAAAATATTTTATTCATGAGAATTATTTTTTTCAAATATATTTTGTTTAAAAATTAATTTTGATTATTAAACTTATGAAAAATTATTTTTTACACATGTATAAAATTAATTCATTGGTTATAAAATGGTTATAAATTAAAATAAAATAATTTTAAGATAAAAAATAGATGTTTTTTTGAAAGACTATTTTTATACACACAATGTGTTTTTATATTAATAAATTAAATTAATCACTATTTATTAATATTTTTAATGAAATATGTATGTAATATAATAAATTAATCATTTTAAAATTAATTTAATGGGTTTTAATTGGAAAGTAATTGAATTAAATTCGGTTTTATGCTTAAAAATGAATTTATCAAAAATTATTTTTACAAATTTTATGCACTGATATCAAAATTAATTTATGAATCTTCTAGGAATTGAGTATCATAAAATGGATTCCATATTTTTAATTAGAATAAATAGTATTAGGTCATAATTTAAACTTAATTTTTCATCATAATGAATAGTTACCATGATAAAAATCTTGTACCCACAGTAAAGGTCAAAAGGGTTAACTATGGGTTAAAATAAAGAGATAAGGGTAAAAATGACATGAAAAGTTTTCTAAATCCTACTGAATGAATATATTTTGATCCTATATAATCCCATATTCTAAATTTATCCAATATGGAACCACTTTCTCATTATAGTTACCTTATTATATTTTAATATTCTTAATAATTACAAATGTGCAACTCCCCTCACTTATAAAAGGGAAACTCACATCCTATCTTATACACACCACTTGAGGCATTTAAATAGACAAATATATAACTAATTAGTCTCCCAAAATACTTATACATGACCTTTAGGTTTTATCATTCCCAAAATTACCATCCAAGAATCCTTAAGGTGATTTTCAAAGGAGGATACTCGAAGAAGAGGTATACGTTCTTACCAATATTTTTCATGTTTATTCATTATTAAAACTATTAAAAGTGTTATATAACCATATTAACATGATTTAATATGTACATTTAATATATATATATATATGTTCTTATTTTAATCGTGTAGTCATTTTATATCTTATTCCCATCCATTGGAAAATTATAGCGTCGCTCGTGCGTACGTGTGGAATACCACCTCCATGAAGCGATGTGATTCATTTTTCATTTTATAATTACATGGATGGTAATAAGAATGGATTTAATGAATATATATTATATTTAAAACATAATTATAATACTGTTAAATTAAATTATCACTTACATTTCTTTTGTTCCATCCATCAAAAAAGTAAAATATCACCCGTGCATACGTACGGACTACCATCTCCATGAATTGATTTAATTCATTTTTCATAACCAATTCATATAAATGGTTATAAAATTTTATATAATGAATAAATATGATAATAATTACACTATTAGTATTCTATATATTATGAAACCATGAAAAAGGTGAAAGTACTATAACTATTATATCGAAACATCCATGGAAAATATATCGGTTTTCACATGAATGCTAATTTTAATGAAGAGTTGTTAATAAAATTATAATAATAAATTATAAAGGGATTATATATAGAAATATTTATATGAATATTTATTTTTAATATATTGATAATGAATATTTATTTATTATATAGTAAGTTTTAATACATATGAAGCAAGGCATGACCTGAGGTAAAGGTTCTTCATCTCCATAGTGTTTCATTGAGACATGTTTTATGTTACACACCTATTTGTGCTTATATAGTGTATATAATACACCTATGATATGTTATATATTTAATATATTTATATTCATTGTATTTAAATTTTCATTTATAATTATTTCTTTCAAGCTGCTTTATGATTCAAAAGTTAACCATTCAGTAGGGTTTATGTTACAATCTGATTTATTTTTAGGATTGTATATATTAAATTTAAATTTAGAGAAATTATATTATCCTTATACTTTAAAGACCATATATTTTATTCTATTATTTTTATTCCCATAATTTCAAGTATTATAACCATTTTCATCTCTTTGGTACTTAAAATGATTTAGAAAATGTTTTTAAGAAAAGATGACCTTATTTCCTCTTTGGTCGATGAACTTTTTCTTCAATGTATATATTCTTAAAAATATTTTATAGATGTTTTTATACATAAATAAATTTTTTATAAAGTTTATTTTTACTATATTTTACTTTATTTACAAATTATTAAAAATAATATTTTCAAATGTTTTACATATGACTCATTTTTTACTTTTTATAAAATTGTGAAGATAATGTTCACTTTTAACATATATGACATGAATATATTTTAACTAATTCCTAAAAATTATTTTATTTAAAGATTTATTTATAATTTTCTATGGTTATTTTCAAATAAAATATTTTTCTCAATATTCTAGAAATTCTTATTCTTTAAAGATACCAAAAGAAAAGGATATTTTTCATGTTTTTAATGAAATGTTAAAGTTCTATTTTAAAATTATTTTTCACCTATTTCAACATCTTTTATGGATTATTATGATTCACTGGGGATATGATCTTATGATACCATCTAATTTATTTCTATTTATGTATTATGATGATGATGTTTTAAGGATGATTATATGAAACCCATTTCTTTACCTCAGGTTAATTAAGTTATGATGAAATATTTATGAAACCCATTTCTTTTCCATGATTTATGCTATTATAGATATTTTTTATCTTGTAGAACACTTATGTATGGTTTTCATTATGTGATGGGTGATCAAAAAATTATATATCCCTCCAATTCATTGGGTCAAGATTTATATATCATGAGATCATTATTTTATGTGTAAAACTGATTTCATGTTCACAACATTAACCATGGAACTGTTCATATTATGAAATATTCAAAATTTTATGCATGGAATTGATTTCATTTCTATAATATTATGAGTAAAATTATTAGTTCATAAATGTTCACAATGCTATGATTTTCTAAGTTTAATCTTATACAATATTCCCATGATATATGATCATGTTATGATCTATGGCTCATGATTTTAGTATATGATTATACACATGTATTATGATGGTATAAAATAATTATTACATGAATCATTATTTATGATCTCAACTGATTGGGTTTGATTTTTCATAAGTTATGATCACGTTCTCATACCCTTGATCTTATTTTATACCCAATTGAGATCATTGATTGATATCTCCCAAGTTTACCCTTACTGAGTATTATATCTCACTCGTTATTGTGTTTACACTTTCCCTAGGTTATGAAGACGGATATTAAGCATGATAAGTCTAGAAGGGTATTGTGTGTGAAGAATTTTATGGGGGATTTTGATGATATTTCATGAAAATAAGTTATTTATGTATCTAGTCTCTAGAGACACTAATCTTTTACAGTGCTCAGGCATGTATTTTTGTGATATGTATTGAATATTCATTTAAAAATATTTAATATTTATATATAAAATTATTGGATGACCTAAAAAAATATATTTAGATCATATAATGATCAATATATAGCTTATTAAAAAGAAAATATATGATCCACTTCTATGAATAATGATTATACTAAGTTTGTTTTTATGTTTAGTGTAGAATTAAAATTAAAATCTATAGAAAAATGAATATAGAAAATTGGAGAGGAACCCTCCACTACATCAATGGTAGATGTTAATAAGAGATGGAAATTAGGTTCCCTAAAAGAAGTATGTTTTAAATATAATAAAGCACAAAACAAAAGACATGTAATTTTAGAAAGATACGCATAGAAAACTAAATATCAAGGTTTGGGGGACATTTATAATTATATAATTAATTTGGGAATATGGTATCAGAATTTTGGTATAATATTTCAATCCCTATAAGGATAAAAAAGCTTATATTGAGGTGGAGGAAGTATGAGTTGCTACAATACTCACAGATTTATGGGAAGATTCTATGAGTCCCAAATAGATTTGGAGTGCTTAAAAATATATATTAAAGTTACAATGGTTTTGGTCATAGGAATTTTTCATGATTATGTAATCATGTAAAAAAAATAAAATGTAAAAATAAGAAAAAAATGATGAAGTAAGGAAAGACCTCATTAAAAAACAATAAGAAGAAAACTGTTAAATTTTCTCATAAGAAGACAACATTAAAGGAAGGTGATTCATCATTTGGAAGAAATCAATAAGATTAGAATTTATATTAAATAATACCAAATAATAATTAGAAAAGAAACACACAAAGAATAACTAATTTATTCTATTGTGTAAAAAAATGAATAAACCATGGACACATGCGAGCATGCCACAAAAGCCAAAAATAATGGATACAAGCTGAAGAAAAAAGAAAAATCAGTCCCAGATAAAATTAAAATGGCTAAATTATTGAAGAAATACCATGATATTACATATGAAAAAACCAATAAGGATAAAAATATTTACAAGTAATGTATGGTTATTTGTCTATTTGACTTAGAGATTGAAAATATAATGGAAGAAACACAAGTGAAAAAGTTTATTGAGAAAGAGAAGATTCCACATGAAGAAGAATATGAATTTATTAAGTGGTTTTCAAAAGATGACAACCTTAATATCATGAGGCACTATATGTGAGGTGAAAACAATCTATTCAAAATTATAAGGACTTTATAACAATAAAACTATCTTAAGAATAAATTCTAAAGAATATGAAAATTTCACTTGAAGAAATATGTGATTTTATAGCTAGAGAATAAAATAAGATATCATTTAAAGAAAAAAGAAAAGTTTCCATGATTCCCAAGACTACATGGAAATCAATGAATGAATGAAGAGTTTATCCAGATATAAAGTTAAAAAATGAATATTTTCATGTTCAAGAAGAAATTATCATCCTTTTTTCTTATAATAAGAGAAAATGAGGTTCCAGCTTATTCTATTATCATTTTTGTTGATTTTTTGTGATGAAAATGCTGGTAATAAAAGGTAATTCATATTATCAAATGGATAAAAAATAGAGATAATTAAGTTAGAATAAATATTCTAGATATACCAAAAAGGTTGATCCACCTCAAAGTAATGCAACAACTATGTAAAATTATATTGATACCAACATCAAGGTAGTCTAGGAGTTGAATTCATGTGTTAAGGTAATATAAGAGTGTATTGAGTTATGTAAAGGTAAGTATGCACTGTGAAAAGGTCACTTGAACCCTGAATATAGGTAATTTACAATATACATGATGACACATAAAGGTACTATCCATATGAATAAGGTTAGTTATTTTTTCTACAGGCTATGTAAGGATAACTACTAAGTTTTCTAAAATTAATAATTCTGAAGAAAAGTGAAATTTATACAATGAACCATTGTTATTTTATTAAAGATATATCATGAGGTAGTTACTCATGATTAAAGAAGGAATTATTTTGAAAATGAATAAGAATATTAATAGAAAAAATGAGAAATAAGAAAAGATAAGAGGCTATGATGTAGTGGAAACCATGATGAAAATGGTATTTTTAAAACACTTTGTTGGAGGAGACCTAGTCAAAGTGGAAGGTGTGGTGTATGTGAAATGGCCTATTGCTAGAGACTAAACTGCTAATGAGCCTATGGTGTGAAAAAAAGGAAGATACTATGTATGTGTGCATATACATATCATGGGCCAGGATTAGTGTATATGCGATTGAAAAAAAACATAAGCCTTATTCTATAAGTGAGTATATGTTCAATTCTGAGCAGTGTAAGTGTCATTGATTGGAGCAGATGTATCATCCACACATATGAACAAATATTCCAATTACCTATGTTTTATCCTTAAGATCCTAAATATCATTAATCTTGTTCTAGGATTTTATAAATATTTTGTATATGGAAAGAAGAATATTTGTAGAGACTCTCATACAACAAATAAAGGGCACATGAACACAATCATTGATGCATGCACACATGTATTTTTGAAGATATTATTCTACAAATATTTTTATAGGATATAAATAAAGAGAAATACTATCATAATTTAAATATCACATGACAAAAATAATTCCAATTTTGTAACTATATATATTATAAGAGTTTAAATAAGATGAATATGAAGATGTTGAGTTTTTAGAAACTATGAGAATAAATGAGTTTGAGATACTAAGTATTAAGGAATACTAACTGATAAAAAGAATTAAAGTACAATATTTAAGTGAATATTCTTGAATTTATAATTATTGAAACTGAGTTTTGAGTATTTGGGAAAGAGAATAAGAAACAAATGTGAAAATAGAATATCAAATATGTCGAGGTTTAAAGAAGTGAGATTTAAGGAAAATTTAAGTGAAAGATTTATAAGAGTTTAAATGCATTAGATTTATGGAGGGAATTAATAATATGATATCCTTATTTAATATATAAATACTGTAGGTTCAAGAAATTAAGGGTGAGAGATACTTGATACTGTGTTCAAGAATATCACATGTGTATTAAAGAAATTCCTAAAAGCCCGATATAACACCTATTGCAGATCCTATTTATCAAAGTCAGGAAGAGATATCCAATTACATTATAATTCACTAAAGAAGAAGAGGAAAATTAAAATAGTGATTCAATTTTATTATACATTAAAATAGTCTAAATAATTAGGTGATTTATCCTAACTTGAAATATTTTGATATTACAAGACCCAAAGTTGTCTGAGGTAGAATTTGAAGAAGCTACTATTTGAGGAAGTAGATCATATTTCTCTTAGAGATACATTCAATTATATTGATGATCTACTTAAAGGTACTATAAAAATTTTCTAGTATCTAGAGAATAAAGTTGAATCTTACTATGAAACTGGTTAGTGATAGTGTTGTACGGGTCTAAAGGTGATACCCTGGACTAAACTTCTTGTGTTAATAAATAGGCAGATGTGTGTGAGTGGGATAAAAACCATGGTACACTGGGGATGTGGTAATACATAAGGAGGTGAACCTTATTAAGAAACTCTTGTGTTCTTTTGTGGGTTTCCTACTTAAATCATATGCATACTACCCAAGGATGAGATAAATAAAGAGAGAGTAATCCGCCCACTAAATATGCAAGGAGGTAAAAAGGGATAAATTTTTAATTAGACTAAATATGATAAAACTAATTTACACCCCTCTTAGTGTTGGAAACAATTCATTTAGATTCTATTAATAGATGTCACAAATTTATTAATAGGGAGAACATCACTAAAAGAGACAGTGGGAGAAATATCAACATTGATGAAGATGAGGATGAAGATATACAATAATTGACATCAGAACAAATTCCTAAAATCCTTATGAAAGGAGTTGTTCTAGAGACACAATTACTACATAGGATCACCAAAGAGGTTTGAGAACTAGAGATATGTGGTTTTTTCTTTATCAAAGATGGTGACTCATTATTATCTAATATTAATGAACATATTTTCTATAATAAAGTAGTAAGAATCTTAAAATTATCTAAATGATATGAATCCATGAATTCTGAAATAGATTCCATGTACCAAAACCAAGTTTGGGTTTTTAAAAATCCTTCAGTGGATGAAAATACTATTGGTTGAAAATCGATATTCAATAATAATATGTTCATGGATGGTGAGTTTAGTACCTATAAATCATGACCGATTTCTAATGTGTTTAAGAAACATCAATCCATAGACTATGATGACACATTTTTACTAGTATTTATGCTGAAATCCATCAAAATTCCACTTTCCATAACAACTTATCATGATTATGAGATTTGGAAAATGGCTATCAAAACAAATTTCTGTAACGAGAACCTTATAGAATATCTTTGTACGATACAACTAGAAGGGTTTGTGAATTTAAAGGATTCTAATATGGTAAAAAAGTTGTAGATATTAATTTATAAGTTAAAGAAATCTTACAGACCAGAGAACATTAATTTTAACAAGTCTATAAGACAATTTTATTTTATAAAGAATAAATGTGATCCCTATAACTAAAAAAGTTTTTATGGGAGTACAATAATTTTTTAGAAGTATATGTTGTTGACATATTACTGATGATAAATGAGAAAATAATAATAAATTATCCTAAGAAACAATTTAACAAATGTTTAAACCTAAAATAATTAGGTGAAAGACTATATTCTAGGGATAAATATCTATCATGATAAATCTAGGAGGCTTATTGGACTAAGAAAAGACACATACATTGATAGGCACTGAATATATTCTGCATAGAATAATCAAAGTTGGTACTATTTCTAGTGTCTCATGTTATAAATCTCTCTAAGAAAATTTTTACTTAGACACAAGAAGCGATATAGAGAGGATGAGAAAGATTATTTATGAATCAATGATAGGATCTATTATGTATGCTATGCTATGTAATGGGATTGATTTTTCCTATTCCTTGAGAATGGTTGACAGATATCAAGAAGACCCAGGATAACAACACTGGACTATTGTGAAGAATATCCTAAAGTATTTGAGGTTTATTAAGGATATATTCCTATTTTATGGAGGAGATAAGAAACTAGTCATTATGGGATATATAGATTCTAGTTTCTATATAGACCTGAATGATATGAAATCATAGTTGGGATGTGTATTCTACCTTAATGGAAAAGCTTTTATCTAGAAGATATTAAAGAAACTAATGATCACCGATTCTACAATATAATCCAAGTATATTGAGACTTCTAATATAGCTGAAGAAGTAGTTTGGATACACAAATTCATCTAATATATTGATGTAGTGCCTAAAAATAAAGATACTATCACATTTTGTTGTGATAATACTTCAGTTGTGGTTCTAAATAAATGTATAAGGTCACATAAAGGTATGGAGAATATACATTAGAATTATTACCTCTTAAAAGATTTTTCTTAGAGGGGTGAGGTTGCAGTAAATAGAGTCTATATGGAGGAGAATGTGAAACTTCCATTGATTAAATACTTATCTTAGTATAAGAATGAATATCATATGATAACTAGTAGACTTAAATCAGTTAGCAGTTTGATCTAGTGAAATTGGGAGTCTTTTGGAGTTGGTTCCTTAAAATAAACATACTTTATACTTTTTGTTTCCAATATATAAAAATACTAGAATTTGAATAAATATTTTTTTATATGATGATTTTTATTCTATATAACATTGATGTGATAATGTCCCTAGAGTATTTACCACATCAAAAGGTCATACCTATTCCCCAATTGTATGAGAACCTATAAATTCCACAAATGACAAGATATATATGGCATTTTAACTATCAGGTGATTGATTATCATAAGAAGATGAGGCTTATTATCGTGAACATTTTCAATTGTAAATCTCTAAGATAATAGGTTATGATGAAAAATATGCTAATTGGAATTCTTTATGTTATGTGTATCATTTGATATCCATATCCATGGCTATGTGTATTGGTTATTATACTTGAGGTTATTTTTAATGTATATCATGAATCATGCAATTTTATATATTAATGAAAAATTTGATATCTTATGATTGCAGTGAGGTAGAATACAATGGGTATTTTATCAATGATATGATATTAATGAATAATTCAGGAAAGGATCTATCCCTTCCATGATCGAGAGATGTATCTTAGTCAATTTGATTGAAATATAACTATTTTATTAAGTCAATATCCCTGGAAATTTGTAGACAAGTTTCTTTGAGGAATTTAATTAAAAATACATCTGGAATATATGTTAATGATAAAAGTATGGAACCTTCTTGATGAGACATCAATATAAAGAGATTATATTTCGTAGTAATCATTTATATGAGGTTTTTGTCATTGAAACATTAAATTATTTATTTATGTATGAATTTATATGTTGATAGATGATAATCTTGGACTTTACCCTCACCCACCCAATGCTATTGAGAAAGTGGCCTAGAGGGTCACACACTAAGTGTATTCAAAATCTTAGTTAATTTTTATTTCAATTCAATATAGAAATACATATTATTATCTTGACCAGGGAATAATAATTATTCATATTACATTGATTTCATAAATTCAATCACCACTTATTTGAGTTTGGAATATATGTGAGCTAAATATTAAATAAATATTTATTCACAAGTTAGGGAATATAATATCTATTTATTTATTAGATAAATAATATAATGATATTTATTTATTTAAATAAATATTTATTATTATAGGTTCAATAAATGTCGATGAGGTTTTATTGGCCGAGTTAAGGGCTTAATAGAAATGATATATTTTATTTAATATCATTTAAATAAATATTAATCGATTTATTTAATAAATAATATTTAAATATCCATTATTTTGTAAACGTTATATAAAATAATAAGATTATTATTATATGTGGGGTTTACTTGGAATAAATAAATTAGTTAAGGTCCATTATTCAATATGTAATTTTTTAACCCAAAACATATTTCCCAACTTATATCATTTATATAGTTATATGATTTTTTTTGTACAACACATTCTCTCTAGAGAATTCTCTCAAGACCAAAGATAAATCTCTCCATAATAGTCTCAAGAAGGATAAATGATCATCATTATCCTACTTATCAAGACTGGGAGAATAATAAATAATTATTTAATCCCAATGTAATCCTTGTTGAGATCAATAGAGAATTGAATAAGATGATTGGTAGCTCCATGATAGTACATGTAGTTAAATCCTTGATGTTACAAGATTCATAGAGCACATGTGGATACCTCTAGAGGAATTCTACATTGTATTATTCATAGTAAAAATGTTATGACAAGAATTGTCAACTGAATTCATCATTGAATAAAGAATAATATATCCAAGGTAATTATTATTTATACATTATATATAAAAAATCCTCTATATGAATATTACGTGGTTTTATTCTCCCAAATATAAGTAATTGTTTTAATAAATACTTAAAAAAATTGTTGGGCATGATCCCAACCACTTATGTTGTTCCCAAAACCTTTTACAACTCCTGTAGTATTTAATATTACCCTTGTTCTATCCAATGAGGTTCTATTTATCTATTATTCCAATCCATTATGGTGATAAGTGTATGCCATCATAAGTTGTCTATTAATTCATTATTATTAAAAATAATCAAACTCATCTCTTATTTATTATCCACTACTACCAATCATCAATCACTTGATATTATTTCTAGATTCAATGTCCTTTTGAGAATTGAATGTTTTAAAGACAAAAAACATCTGCCTACCTTTTGATTAGGCACACCAAATATCTTCTTGAATGGTAATCAATAAATGTTAAAAAGTACCTTGTACCTCCTAATGAAATAACTGATGCTGGCAATATTAGAATAGATCAGTTCTCTGATATCATTTCTTCTTCTTGTTGTTGATGTTCTAAACATTAACTGTTTTTTATTACTCAAAAAAAAAAATACTCACAAAATGTTAAAGATACCTTTTTATGACTAGGAAGTAAATTATTATAAATGGAAATATTCAAGCCTCATTTATAAATATGGAGAAGTTTTTATTACATGACTGTTTTGAAATTGGGTTCCCTAGACCCAACTCATGTAGTACTTTTTGATTACCATAAAATTTATATAGTGAGTTATGCATTATTTTATCTTTCCATAATAGATTTATTACTTATAAATACACTTTTTATATGGTAATATACTTGGATTAGTTATTGTATAAAATTTTTATTATAGTTCCTAGATATAATAAGAACCTCGAGATGTTATGACTGTAATATTAAATATATGTTCTATGATCTTTATAAATTATACTAACTCGACATACATGATTTTTTACTATCAAATGTTGAGGGATTATAAGAATTTAGACTTATTCTCATGAAATTAACACTTATAAATATCAATTAGAGAAGATCATGAGGACTGGCCCACCAGTTAGAACACTATATGTTTTCAGTGTCATTGTATTTTCTATTTTTGAGAATGTGCATCGGTCTCTAGACTTGAAATTATTATCAATTTGTATCATTTGATTACATACTATGATACATGATGAAAACCATGATATTTTATATTTTTGGTGAGATAACATGCATTGAGAAAAGCATTAGTGATATAACATTGATTGAATGATCTAGATCATATTTTTCACTTTAAAAAATAGGAAGAAGATATCATTTTCCATTTGAGTAGGATGATAGTGTTGGAGTTGGTTCCATAAATTTGTACTTTTGATTACAAGAATATTTGAAGACCTAAATATTAATAAAAATATTATCACATGATGTGTGTTTTTTTACATAACATTAATATGATAATGTCCTAAGATTACTTTTTTTTATAGAAAGGTCATAACAATTCTGTAATTTAATGAGAATATTGAAGTGATATGGTAATATTATTAAACTTATATCCTATGGTTTGGAGAACATAAAAATTATGTGATATAGATGATGTTTGAATATCAAGTGTTTGATTATTATAAGTTAATAAGGATTCTACTCATGAATCTTCACACTTGGTAATATCTAATAGAGGAGGTTATAAGGATAGATCCATCAATAGTATTTCCATATGTTATAGGTGTCATTGGATATTCCTATTGATAAAAGTGTGTATTGATACTTAGACCTAAGATTATTATTAATGTATATCATAAATCACACACTTTTATGTATTGCTAAAAATCATGAAAAAATATTCTCTCAGTGATGTAGGATATGTTGGGTGCATCATAAGTGACATGACATTAATGAATAAGTCAAGAAATTATTTGTCCCTTCCAAATTATTGAATATGATATGTTTGGTCATTTTTTTGAAATAAAATATTCTCATTAAATACATGGTCAAGATTATGAAAACCTAGGTAATCCTGGAAGTAAATAAATATTATGATTTATAGGTATTAATTTTATGGATTTATATTCATCATAGTTTTAAAATAATTTTATAAAAGTTTTCAGTTGAAAAGGAATAGTTTTGTTTAACTAAATTAGGTTTCCATGAATTTGAAAAACTATATTTTATTTTCATTAAATCAAGTAATTTAAACGTCCTATTATGTTATGAATTTTTTATTAAAGTAACATAATATCTATTTTGTTAAAAATAATATAAAAAATTACATAAGAATCAAAATTATATTTTATTTTGGTATAAGTTCATTTTTGGGATTAAAAATGCATTTTTCTAAAAAAATATTTTTTATTGAATTTATGCATTTATGTCAAATTGATTTATACCACTTATAGATATTTTATCTCGAAAAAAGATTCTATATTTTGATTTAGTAGTTTCAAATTTGGTAAATTGGTCTATTTTGTTTTTTGTTATTATAAATAGTAACCGTAGTAAATATTTGTCCCCTCGGTAAGGGTAAAATGGGAAAAGAATTTTTAAAACTGTGAGATCAAGCCTAAAAAATTCCCTAAAACTTTTCTTAATTTTATTTTATAAGTGTTTTTAGTTCATAACCATAAAAGGTTCTAAAATTTGGACATTTATTTCCACTTTTCTTTGATAATGACCTTGGTATAATTTTAAGTAAAGAATAAAAAAAAAATTTCATTCTCTTTGTTTTAATATCCGTAATATTTTTTTACAAGGATAAAAAGAGGTTATGTTTGGTTTGAAATGGTTATTTTAAACATGAATTTTTTTTTTCAGGTTAATTTTTTTTTTAATTTTTAGTGATGTAATAATTATCTTAAGTGCTTATGTAATGCCGATACAGTTCTTTTTAAAGTAATAAAAAACCAATAAAATGATTTAAAAAACATTAAAGGTAATAAATTTTTGGAATAATTATTGTGTTACATGTATTTTTTAGAAAAATATAACATATTATTTATGTTTTAAAAGTTTATATTCAAATTAAATTACTCTATTGATTTCTTTAAAGTGAATCTATGTGTATAGTGTCAAGAATGACTTTAATGGTATATTATGTTAAATAATATTTTATTTAATGATTTAAAATTCATAATAAAATTATATTTGGAAAATTAAATGGGATATGGTCTATAATATCAACCATTTTCCAATTATGGTTTACGTTTCCTTTTATAGTAACTTTCTTTACTCCTATAGTGTAAAAAAATATATATCACGATAATCATCAAAAGGGTTAACATGGGGGGTTTAAAACTAATAGACAAGGGTGAAATCATCAAATAAACTTATAAAAATTTTATTGTATTAGAATATTTAGAATCATAATAATACTATATTTAAAATATTTTAATTTTGTGTCACTTGAATATGAATATTAATTTATTTTAATTTAATACTTTAATTAATTCCAAGGATGCCCCTCCCCTCACTTTTAAAAGGTCACCTAATATCCTCTATTAATAACACCTTTTAAACTATCTAGTTTGGAAAATACCTAACCAAGTATCTACCCAAAATCCATACCCATGTACTAGATATTTTTTCTTCTCAAAGGACTAAAACTAGAAGGCTTAATGTGTAAGCCAAATGGATATATATGAGAAGAAGTATAAGTCCAAACTGACATTTTTTAAGTTTATTTTTTCTTAGACCTCATTCAAATATTAATCAACTATGATAAAATTATGAAATCAGTAGATTACATAAAATTAATTGTTATTATTACTCTGGTAAAAATATTTTCCATCACCTTTTCCATCAAATGAGAAATAGAAACATCGCTCATGTGTAAGTGTGTCCTACCACATCCATGAAGTGACCTGTTTTGTTTTTTATCACCATATTATCTAAATTGTTAAAATTATTTAAAAAATAAATATATATGATATTTATTAAGTAATTATGATTCTAGAAATATGATATATTATTTAAATTTTTTACTCTTTTCATCCTTTTTAAATTGACAACGTTTATCTTGCTCATGTGTTGAATATCACCTCCACAAAGAGATGTGATTAATTTTTAATTTTAACCTAATAAGGATGGAGATAATGAATAAATATGAAACATATAACATATTTATGATTCTATAAAGTATAATATTATCTACTTTATTTCTTTTACACCTATTAGAAAAATGAAAATGTTGTTCATGCGTACGTACGGACTACCATCTCTATGAAACGATGCAGTTCATTTTTCATGACTGATATATATGGATGGTTTCAAAAGTGTATTTAATGTATAAATATGATAATTTTAATAAATTTTAATATTGTTTTGGCAATGGAACCCCAACCAATTTGAACATAGTCAATGCACCAATGTTGTTTTGTGGTTATGAACTGAATGACCCCAAAATATTCAAGTGAACTTTACCATTTTAGTAACTAAATAAAACATGGTAATAAATGAAATAAAAGGAATAATAATAATAAAATTAACATGAAAAAGGTTATTAAGAAAGTAAAAAACTAATATAATTTTATTATTTATGAGTTAGAGAACATACAAAGCTAGATGATAATTAAGGTAAGTGATTTTTCTTTAAAACCATTTAAAGTATCCCTTTTAACTTCTTTTCCTCCATATCCATGTTCTTAAAAATGTTACAATTAAGTTATTATTTATTCATCAAATATTTTGAAATTTAATTTTAAACTAATTTTACTTTCTTTTTAAAGGTTTAAAAAGGAATCTTTGAAGAAATTACCATATTGGTCATTTTTATATTTTCTTCTAAAGTGAAAAACAAATGTTTATTTTTAATGTATATAAATTGACCATTATTTCCTTATAAAATAGACATAATTGATTATCAAGATTAATTTAAAATATTCCATAGTTATTTTCAAATAAATTATTTTTCTTAGTATTTTGGAAATATTTAGTTTTAATTTTTTTCTAAGGAAACATAAACTTTTTCTCATATTTATAAGATAACAGAAAGTGTTTTTACTTATGAGGTTTAATTACAATTAAAATAGGATTTGTAGTTTAAGTGTAATATTTATGGGTTTTATTCATGCTATGGTTCTTGTAAAATTTTTATGAATGAAGGGTGAGCCTGATATAACTATGATGATGGGTGATCTTGATATATATCTCTAACGCATTAAGTAAAATGATAGAGTTTACTAATGATAAGTTACTCTTAAGAGATACGAGAATTATCTGGATAGGTGATTCTATTATAAGGGTTCTGATAAGTATTACTATAAGGGTAATTTTCCAAGATACCTAAATGTTATGATTTTAATGTTTTATAAAGGAAATAATTTTATATTCAATAGTAAGAAAATGAGATTATATTTTTAAAGAAAGTTTATGACCTTTTTTATAAAGGTGAAAAGATTGTATTTATGATAAAGTATTTATGATTTTTTTTGTTTTCGAAGAAAATATTATGATTATGATGTTTCCTTTATGATTTATTATAAATTTTTTTATGAAATACATTATGTAATTTTTTTCATGAATAAGTAAATGGATATTTGAGGTCCAATATTCATTGGGTAAAAGGAAAAATTTCTTATGGATTTTTTAGTTTATAAATAGACTATAAAGTTTATTTTATTTTATTCCCTTTACTGAGATTTTTTTACTCATCCCACATTTTCATATTCTTTTTCATTGGGCTTAAGTATGGGTAAAAAATTTAAAAAATTCAGAGTTCCATAGATGGTATTTACCTTTAACTAAGTAGGCACGCCTTTATAAAGAACTCATTTTGTGGAAAAAATGGATAATGTGTGGAAATTTCCACTTTGTTATGTAATTTTTTACCAAATTACTATAACTCTAATCCGAAAAATTTTATGGAAATATAGTAATGTAAAAAAATTGTTATAAATCATGTAATTATGTGTTTTTAAGGTATGAGGTGTTATAGTTGGTATCATAGTTATGTTTTAGATAACTTTAGATGTTAAGGTGATGTTAGAAGAAACTTTAAAGAATAATAATTTATGGTAATATTATCATGTGATAAATTTTTAATATTTCCAAGCTTATTCATCTAATCCATGTTTGTTTAGAATAGTTTTCTGTAGAGGAAACATGGAAGCTAAGGTAGAAAAATATAAATATGATAATATTCATATGAACTTAAAACCTAGAATGGTTGGAATTGGAATTGAGAAGTTTGTAGATATGTTGACTCAGTTGATTCAGGTTACCAATGGAGGAAATAATGTAATATAGAGACCAAATTCTCTATATAGGAATATTACTATAGTTGATAATTTTTTAAAACAACACCCTCCAAATTTTGGTGAATCCTCAGACCCAGTGAAATATAAAGGATGTATTAATTTTATAGATAAGATATTTTAAGTTCTAGGATGTTTTAAACATCTTAAAGTAACACTTAATATTTATCATTTTGAAGGTGAATCTAATCAATAGTGGTATTTTATTAATAAAAACAAGGAAAAAGGAGAATTTTATTTCATGGAATGGACTATTTTTAAATATATCTTCCTTTAAAAGTATTTTCTTAAAGTTATTCAACTTCGAATGGAAAGGAAATTCATATAATAGAAACAAAAAGAGGATGAATTTATAGCCACCTATGAAGTTAATTTTACTATATTTTCCAGGTATGAACCAAATTTCATTTTGTACCATGATAGTAAATTTGATTGATTTTACCTCGGATTGATGTCATGCTTTCAAAGGGCTCTAGTAACTCATGATTATGAAATTTATGAGAAAACTGTACATTGTTATGAGAAAGTTAATATATTATTTGTGTAATTTTATGATAGTTAGGATAATAAGCATTCTAGGTGTCAAGAAATGGAGAATCATTCATTAAAGAAACCTGAAGGTAATAAAACTAAATTACACTTTTGTGATAAGTATGGAAAGAATCATTTTATATAATGTCTGATTAGATCTCATAAGTGTTACCTATGTGGGAATACTAAAAACATGGCTCATGAATTCAAAGAAAATATAAATATAAATGGTCATACCGTAATTAAAAGAAGGAGGTAAAACATTTTAATTATAATGAGTTGTAAAATTAGGATAATGCATGTCCAAAGTTAGTTACTCAATGTGGGAGTCATAATGATAAAAAATAGAGAGGTGCAACAAAGTATTTTTCTATTACTAAGATTGATGAGAGACCCTCAAATTAAGCGGTGAAAGGTACATTAATTTTTCATTTAGACTATAACAATGTCTTATCTGATTTGGTATCCACACATTATTTTATATTTGGGAAATTTGTATGTAAAATGGAAACAACATCTCAAGAAATGAATTTGTAACTCTTGGTAAAAATACCCCGGGGTAGTATAAAGGGAAAAAGAATTTATAAAAACTTTCTAATATCATTTGTGGAATGGTTTTTGCTAAAAACCTTATTTTCTTTCGCATTTTAGTGTTTAATGTTACTCTGGGTATGGATTAGATTTCAGTTAATCAGGTTAGGATATATTTAAAATATGTTGAATTTATTATTTAGAATGCCTTTCTATTTGTATATAAGAGTAAATTAATAATTTTAATAAAATATAAAGAAGTTGAGAAACTATTAAAAGATAAAAGAGGAAGTTATCTTACATATATTATTGATAATAAAATAATTGTTCAAATTAGTGATTTAACAGTAGTAAATAAATCTAGACATATTTCCTAAGGATATTCCTAGTGTTATTATCATTCAAGAGGTTGAGTTTACTAATGACTTAGTATCTATTACTAATCCAATTTCATAACCGACCTATCTAATGGCTTCTATTGAGTTGTTATAATTGAAAAATAAATTATAGGAGTTTCTTGATAAGGGTTTTATCCACCCTATAACTTCTTTATGGGGTGATCCTGATTTTATTATTAAAAATAAAGATGTTTATATAAGGTTGTTTATTGATTATAGATAACTCAATAACATCACTATTAATAATATGTATATATTTACTCATATCAATTACTTGTTTTATTATCTCTAAGGTTCATAATAAGATTGATCTCAAGTTTGGGTACCACCATCTAAAGCTGAAGGAGGAGTATATTTTGAGGATGGAGTTTCATACTTGGTATGGTCATTAAGAGTTTTTGGTTATAAAATTTGGGTTAAAAAATGCACCTACTATATTTACAGACCAAATGAATAAAGTATTCACTGAGAGTTTGGACAAATTTATGGGTTTTTTATCAAATATATTTTGGTATACTCTAAAATCTATTAAGGTCTTGAGAAACATATAATGGTTGTTTTTAAAAATTTAAAAGAAAATAAGTTGTTTGGAAAATTTAGTAAATGTGAATTTTGGATAAAACTAATTTCTTTTCTTGGGAATATTATTTCTAAAGATAATATAACTATTTATCCCGATAAAACCAAAGTGGTGGAAGAGTGGAAAAGTCTTAAAAATGTCATCAAGTTCAAATTTTTCTTGGATTAGTAGGTTAATACAAATGGTTTATTAATAACATATCTTAGTTATCTATCCCCCTAACCAAGTTAACTTGAGAGTGAGATAAATTCATCTCGAAAAAGGTATAAGATGATATATTTTAAGAATTTAAAAAAATATTGGTTTATTCTATAGTGTTATCCTTTCCAAAAATAAATAGTGAATTTGTTATTTACAATGATGATTATTTTAAGGGACTTGGTTGTGTATTGATGCATAATGATTGGGTTATTTCATATGCATCTCATCAATTGAAACCACATGAGAAGAATTATCTTTCACCTAAAATTGAGTTTCATGTAGTTTTTTTTATCTAAAAATATGGTGACATCATTTACATAGGTAGAAATGTAAAATTTATACCAATTATAAAATTTTAAAGTATATATTCACTAAGAAAGAGAAAAAAATGAGGTAGGAAATTTTAATAGAACTGATTAAGGATTATTATTACACAATTCACTATCACCCAGGTAAATAAAACAAGGAAGATAATTCCTTGGGTCAAAAATATAATGAATCATTAACTATGATATGACTAGAACACGATCATTTAGTTAATGATTTAATGAATGTTGGAATGTAAATTATTTATAAGGAAAATTATTATATTTTGTCTTAGGTATTAGTTCATTTATCTTTGCTAGAAATAATTAATGTGTCTCAGAATCAAGATCTTAGTTTGAAATAAAGAGTAAAATTGGTCATTAAGGGTATGTTTATTGACTTTAATATTGATAAAGAAGGTATTATCATATTTGGAAAGTGTTTGTATGCACCAAGTGATTTCAAATTGAAGAAGTAACTATTAAGTAAATATCATAGATCTCTGTTTTTTATTTATCATACTAATAATAAGATGTATAAAGACCATCAGGATTATTTTTGGTGAGAAGGTATGAAGAAAGATATCGTTTATTTTTACCATGCAATTTTTGACTTATCAACAAGTTAAAGATGAGTGATAAAGGGGTTGGTTCAATCTTTTTCAAAGCCTGAATATAAATGGGAGAATATATCCATGTATTTATTGGTGGGCTTACCAACAATATCTTGAGGTAATAATGTGATTGGGGTTATTGTTGATTACTGGACTAAATATATACATTTTATGCCTATTTTAGATATTATGTATTTGGATAAGATTTTAAGACTTTATATTAAGGAAATATTCAGGTTGCATGTAATTACCCTCGCTATTGTATGTGATCATAATCCTAGATTTACATTAAATTTTTGGAAAGGACTTTAGAATTTTATGGGTAACGAATTAAATTTTATTACAAAATTTTATCCTAAATATGATAGAAAATTAGAATATATAGTTCAGAATATAGAGGATATTCTTAAAATTTTGTAATTTTATTAAAAGGGAAATTGAGATCAATATCTTTATTTAGTTTAATTTTCTTATAATAAGAATTTTCATCCAAGTATATAAATGACACCTTTTGAGGCATTATACGGAAAATGGTGTCGACTCTAGTATAATGAGATGAATTTGTTGAGAGGAAATTGATGGGGCTATAATTAGTTGAGATGGTAGTTAAGAAAATAAATACGATTCAATATTATATGAGGATATCTTAGAGAAGACATAAGATTTATATGGATCATAGTAGGAAGATCTATCATTTTAGGTAGGTGATCATGTTTTTCTTAAAGAATCTCTATAGAAAAGTGTTAACTGTTTTGGTAAAAAGGTAAATTTAGTTCTACGATTTATTGGTACATATTAAATTTTGGAAAAGGTAGAATTCATTAATTATATAGTATCTTTACCACTAAGTTTAGTTTATTTATATGTTATATTTCATGTTCTGTTGCTAAGAAAGTACCTACCTGATGCATCTTAAGTTTTGAGTCCTCAAGTGGTTTAGTTAGATGTGAATGTCTCTTATAAAAAATTTTGGTTCATATTTTAGATCAAAGAGAGAAGTTACTATGAAATAAATTGATTCATTGGGTAAAGGTTTTATTAAATATTCACATGATTGAGGAAGCAATATGGGAATTAGAAAATTCTATGAGGGAAAAATATCCTCCCTTGGTTAAGTAATGACTAAATTTGAGTGGACACAATTTCTTTATGGTAAAGAATATGAAAAACCAAGTAATCATGGAAATAAACCAATATTATGATTTATAAGTATTCATTTTATGGATTTATATTCCTCATAGTTTTATAAATAACTTTATAAAAAATTTCAGTAAAAAAAGGAATAGTTTTATTTAACTAATTGTTTTTCCATCAATTACATGGTTTTATTTAAAAGATAAATTTATTTATTTTATAAAATGAATTTGATAAAAAATAATCAATTTTTGGAATAAATATATCAAATATAAATTAGGAATAATTTTTTTTTGACTTTTTTAAAAAAACTGATTATTGAGTGAATAGTGAAAATGTTGATTATTGGAAAACTATCTTTTATTTTTGTTAAATAAATTAATTTAAAAGTACCATTATATTTATGATTTAGTGTTAAAGTAATATAATATCCATTTGATTAAAATTAATCTAAATAATTCTATAATAATTAGAGTTATATTTTATTTCGGTATATGTTTTTATTTGGGCTTAAAAATACATTTTTATAATGAACTCTTTTTCATTGTGTTTTATTTTTGGTCGTTATGAATATCAATCATAGAAAATATTTATCACCTTAGTAAGGGTAAAACAGGTAAATTAGGGTTAAAACTATGAGAAAAGGCATAAAAGTATCCAAAAATCCTGTCATTATTTTATTAGATAAGTGTTTTTATACCATAAAAATCGAATTTTTAGAAATTTGGATATTTCAGGACACTTTCCTTTATAATGACCTTAATATGATTCTAAGTAAAAGAATAAAAAAAATTTTCACTCCATTTATTTTAATATATCAAATATTTTTCTCATAGGTATGGAAAGAGTTTATGTTTTGTTTTAAGTTTATATTTTAAAAATAAAATATTTATATATCCTGGTAATTTATTTTTAATTTTTAGCAATGTAATAATTATGTTAGGTTCTTACACAATGTTGACATAATGCCTGTTTAAGTAATAGAAATATCAAGAAAATGAATATAAAAACATTAATGGTAATTCAATTTGGTTTAATTATTATGTTAAAAAAAATTATAGATAAATTTATCATATTTTATATGTTTTAAAATTTATATTATTATTCCATTACTATATTGATGTCATTAAAGTCAAACTATGTGAATAGTCCTCAAAATGAATTTAATGGTATATTAAGTTAAATAATATATTATGTAATGATTTAAAATTCATAAAATTATTATAATTGGACAATTTAATTGTATATGATCTATAATATAAACCATTTTCCACTTATGGGTCACTTTTCCTTTTATAATAACTTTCTTAACTCTTATAGAGTGAAAAATTTTGATATCATGTTAATCATCAAAAGGGTTAACAGGTGGTTAAAACTAAGAAATAAGGTTGAAAAAATGAACTAAACTTTTATAAATTTTATTGAATTAGAGGATTTATACACATACTTATATTAGATTTTAAATATTTCAATTTTTTATACTTTAACATGAAAGGGAACCTCCTCTCCTCTCTTCCTTGCACATTTTTAGCACTTTATTTCCATTAATCAATGACAAATACTCTCCCAAAAATAATTTCCCACACTTAAAAGGTAATTTTCTTCTCAAAATACCAATCTAATAAGGGTTAATGTGTAACCTGAAGGGAGATATCTGAGAAGAAGGTATAAGTCCTAACCAACCCATTTCAAGTTTATTTATTTATCTACCTTCTCCAAATATTCTTCAACCATGATTAAATAATAACATAAGTATATTAAATATACTAAAATGTTATTATTATTATGGTAAAAATCTCTTCCATCTATTTTTTCATCTTATGAAAAATTGAAAAATTGCACATTCGTATGTGTGGGCGACCACCTCTACAAAGCGATGTGTTTTTTCATCAATGGATCATATAGATGGTTAAAATTATTAGAAAAAATGAATATATATAATATTTATAGTATAATTATATCTCTATAAATATTATATACTATTTAACTCCTTACTCAATCCATTTATTGTAAATTGATAATGTTTCCCATGCGTATGTGTGAAATACCACAACCACAATGCGATGCGATTCATTTTTAATTTTAAAATTATAAGGATGGTCATAAGGATGGAACTAAAAAATAAATATGACATTTATGAAATATTTTTTATTCCATAAAATTAAAATATCATCTACTTTATTTCTTTTCCACCCTTTATAAAAATGGAAACATTATTCAGGCATACGTACAGACTACCATCTCTAAGAAACGATAAGGATCATTTATCATGAATTCCAAACATAGTTTGTTTTAAAAGTATAAATAATGTATAAATATGATTATTATAACATTTTAAAGATTATTTAGGTAATGTAACCACAACCAATTTGACCACATTCAAATCATTGATGTTGTTTTGTGGTTATATGCTTAATGATCCCAAAACATCTTACATAAAATTAACCATTTTATTAACTAAAAAATGATAATAAATGAAATAAAAGAAATAATAATAATTAAATGAACATGAAAAAATTTTCTTATTAAATTATAAAACAAATATAATTTTATTATTCAATATTTATAGAATGTACGATGTTAGAAGAGAATTAAAGAAATGGATTTTTCTTTAAAACGTTATTTTAAAGTATCACTTTAAAATCTTCTATACCATATCCATGTTCTTAAAAAGGTTCTAAGAAAGTTATTATTTATACATAATTTTTTTTAAACTTCATTTAATTTTTTTTACTTTGTTTTTAAAGGTTTAAAAATGAATCATTGAAACATTTACCATACAGGTTATTTTGATGTTTTTTTACCAAAGTACAAAATGGATGTTTATTTTTAACGTATAAGGATTGACTATAATTTCCCACCATCATAGAAATTATTCATTATCAAGACTCCTTTAAAAAATTCCATGGTTATTTTCAAAGAAAATACTTTTCAAAATATTTTAGAAATTTCTATTTCTAAATTTTTTTTCTAAGTAAATTGAAACATTTTCTCATCATTATGAGATAATTGAAAGTGTTATTGATTATGGGATTAAATGACAATTCAACTGGATTTTATATTTTAAGTGAAAGATATATTTGTTTTATTAATTCTTTTGTTCTTATATATTTTATGTAAATGACAAGTGAGCCTAATATATATCTAATAATGGGTGAACTTGATATAGATCTCCAAATCATTAGGTAAAGTGTCACAGTTTACCAGTGATATGTTACTCATAAGAGATATAGGAATTATCTGGTTAGGTGATTTCATTATAAGGGTTCTTAAAAGGATGAATGTATAGATAATTTCCCAATGTATATATATGATATGATTTTAATTGTTTATAAATATTTTATTTTATTTTAAAAGGTTAGAAAACAAACTTATGTTTTAAGGAAAGTTTATGATGTTTTTTTATAAAGGTGAAAGGATTGTTTTAATGGAAAGGTATTAATGATTTTTCATGTTTTCTAAGAAACCCTTATGATTATGATTTTTTACTTTATGATTTATTATGAATTTTTTTATGAAATTTATTAAGAAATTAATTTATTTTTATGAAAAAGTAAAAGAATATTTGAGGTCAAATATCCACTATGATAATGAAAATTTTATTATGGATTTTTTAGGTTTACGAATGAAAAAATTGTTTTATTTTATTTTATTCCCCTTAAAGAGATTTTTTATCACACACAATTTTCAAATGATTTTTCATAAGTCTTAAGGATTGGTATAAAGGTTAATAAAGTCAGAGCTACTAATATGGGAGTTACATTGAACGAATAAAATTTTCCTTTATAACAAACTTATTTTGTGAAAAAATGAATACTATGTATAAATTCCTATCTTTTTATGTAATTTTTTACCTAATTATCTAAAATTATAAATTGAAAATATTCTAAAAATTTAAGAAAGTACAACCCTTGTTATAAATCATGTAATTATGTGTTGTTTAAGGTATGAGGTGTTATAATGGTGTTTTATTGATGAGTACATTTTAGGTATTCAAAGAAAGATAAATCATGCATATAGGTTGATGACCCAAGTACACAACATTATTGATGAGATATCAAGACAAATAGATTATATCATACAATAAGATTTAGTATGAGGTTGTTGTTACAACGCCCAAAGATTATAAAAGAGAAGCATAATGTTCGATAACGTATATGAAACAAAACACAAATTTTAGAAGGGGATGTAAAACCCCAATATTTTATGATATATTTATTTTTAAATAAATTAAATCCCTTTAATATCTTGTGATTCATGCAACATTGGGTTTAAATGAAATATGATAACCTATTAAAGTATTATTATTTAAAGATAACCATTATAACCTAGCCGTTTAGTTAGAGAGTATGAATAGGAGTAACTAAATTATGAAAATTATATTGCTTACACACGTGTAAAATAAATTCAATGGTTATCCATTTATTAGAAATAAAATAAGAACTATTTTAAAGAAAAACAATTATATTATGAAAAATTGAATTCTTCTTAAAGGATGTTTAGTCATGCTTTATCCACATAATTTAAAGCAATTTTTAAAAAGTTAATAAAATTTATTTTAAAAAATTAACTCAATTTTATAAATCATTATATCAAAATTTAATTAGAGTAAAATGCTGGTATTTTTTATAAAATATATATTTTAAGTGAATAGTGGAAAATACCAATTTTTATATAACTTCCATTTCTTTACAAAAAAATAATTAATTTATAATGTGTATTATGATTTGAATTTTATATCAAGTAACATAAGTATTTTTTAGTTATATTTAATCTAATTAATTACATTTGAATCACCTTTATAGTAGATTTTATCAGAAGTTTATTTTTGGGTTTAAAAACACATTTATCTGCAAACTATTTTAAAGTTCATAATGTTTTCCGAATATAATTAATCAAAATAAATTATAACTGGGAACAATTTAAATAAAATGTATATATAATAAATATAAATTTTTAATTTTAAATTCATATAATGCTAATTTATATTCACACAATTAATATAAGATCATATTTTCATTGAAAAATAAATTCCCTAAAAACCATTTTTTCGATACGTCTGTAGGATTAATTTTAAATTGAATTCTACCACTTTAGCGAATTGAATTTGGAAAAATAGATTTAATATATAGAATCATAATAATTTATATTATCTAATAATTTCAAAATAATTTCTGACAAAAATGAAAAATGAAAAGAGTAAAAATTGATTACTATGGTTGTGGTAAAAAGTGGTTTACTAAGGGTTAAACTAAGAAGATAAGTGTTAAAATCACATAAAACTAGTCAAAAACTCATTTTATAGATATATTTGAACCTGATAACCTATAAGGTTTGAAAATGACCTATTTTAGGCATTTATCATGAAACAAATATGGGTATCACTTTATATTTTTAAAAATTCCATGTGCATCCTCTCCCCCACTTATAAAAGGCCAGCCCTCTCCTTACTTCTTGACATTATTAAAACCCTTTGTTTTAGCCAATACCTGCCCAAATATATCCCTTAATTATCTGAAAACATATTATAGGCATTATTTTGGTTATGAATCTCTTCTAAAAAATATTTAGGTATAAACCTAAAGAGGCTCTTCAAAGAAGAGGTACAATTCTTAAATGTGCGTATTTGTTTTATTTATTCTACCAACTCCTTAAAATCATATTAAAATATGATAATATAATAAAAAAATATATCCTATATAATTATATGTAATTATGTAAATGGTATAACCAATATCCATATCCACATCCATCATATGGGAAAGGAAACCATCGATCATGTGTACGGTGGACTTCCGCCTTGCGAACCGATGTAATTCGTTTTCTATCACCACCTTTAAGGGGTGGATATAATTATGGATTTAACTTATTTATATGATATTTATGAAATTATTATAATTATGTAATTATTATATCACAAAGACCTTCTTAATTTCCATTTTTTAAGGAATATAATAACGTCACTCATGTGTACGGAGGACTAACAACTCACAAAACTTTATGATTCGTTTTTTTCTTACATTTTGATATGATGATCATGTGTACGTACGAACTACCATATCCATGAACAATGTAATCCATTTTCTGTCCCTAAATTTTATAGATTACTATAAATATATACATAATAATTATATATGATATTTATATCATGGTTAACCTTATTGAGGTTATGTAAACATGATCAATATAAAAGGACAAAAATTAACGAACCAAAACAAACATGAAAAACGAAGCAATTATCACCCAAAACAATGATTTTAAAAAAGAATTTTTAAAAAATAGGAGGTAAAATACTGTAATTAAATCATATATGGTGTTATATATATGGTTATGGTTTTTAAATATATTTAAAATAAATATATATTTATTATATAGGAGTTTAGAACACGTACGAAGGAAATCGGACTTGAGGTAAGGGTTTCTTTTACTTTCATGAGTTGTATGCCTCATTTAACACTTAATTATTTTTTGTGGTGTATATAATACCCCTTTGATATGTTATATCATTAATCCATTTATATTCATGGTACTTAATGTTTCATTTTATGTTATTTATTTCATGGGGATTATGATTCAAAATTTAGCAAAGTGGTAAATGTTTATTTTATAATCTCATAGTTTATCGAGATTGTTTATGATTAAATTTATGATAATGAAATATTATGATCTATCACTTAATAAACTCATGAATTTTATTATACTATGGTTATTCAAGAAAATTTCAAGTAATAGTACAATTTCCCCCCCTTTGGTACTTAAAATTATTGTGAAAATGTTATTAAGAAAATCCAACTTTATTTCTCTCTTCAGTCGAAAATCCTTTTTATTCCAAAACCATGTTTTATAAATTTTTTTCAAAAATGTTTTTTACATTATAAAAATCATGTTTTAATTTTTATAAAATTTTATGAATGGAATCTTCATGTTGTATTCCAAACAATTCGTGTTTGGATTTTATAAAAAACATGAAAAGAATATTTGTTTTAAAATGTATGACATGAACAAAATTTTATAACTTAATGACCAATTAATATTTTTGATATTATTTTTACAAGTAAACAAGGTTATTTTTAAATAAAAGTATTTTCAAAAATGTTTTTTCAATTTTAAAATTTAAAATGATATTTTCAAAATGAGAAAATATTTTCCTCAAGAATTTCTTTAATGGAATTTTATGGTATTTCTATTCATCAATAAAAAAAACATCATTTTAAATTATTCTCCATTGGAAATATATTTTAATGATTATTTACTAATTATTTATCTGTATGGTTTATGATCAGTTTACTGAGATGTACTATTTTGATACCATTCTCCATATTACTCTGAATGGTTTATGATTATGTTTATTGATTGGGGGGAAGTATTAACATTTCTTATGATAGTTTTTATAATATGAATGTTTATGTTGATTATGATTTTAACATTTCATATGATTAATTCATTTGACTTATTAAGTGATGGATGGGGATTGAAATTACTTATCCCCTCGATGCATCAGTATGTCTCATGAGATAAATCAGTTTTCCAAATTAAATGTGGTTTTACCCATAGTTTCAAAATGTCTTCTGAAAGGTCTTGATTATATTATTATGATGTACATAATTATTAATTACCTTATTATGTTATTATTTATTTATGGACCATTTTATTATTCAATTATTTAGAATATCCATGGTTAAGTTTCAAGTTCATGAGATTATTTTTCTGGAATTATTTGATTATAATTTTCTCTTTCCATATTATACTTAAGTAATTGATTGAATGGAACGTGTTTCAATTATTTACAATGAAATATCAATTATAAATTTTTATTCATGATATCTTCCATTGTACGTATACCATTACTGAGCATTTGAGATCACCCATTTCTTATGTTTCTTTCCATAAGATACCAAGATGTGTATTATGATTGATATGCAGGGTTATGCTAGAGGAAATAATGATAAAATTAGAGAAAATAAAATGATATATTTTATGTTTTAAATTATAATGTGACATTAAAGTATGATCTAGTTTACCAAGACTAATAAACTATATAGTCCTTCAAGATGCGATTCCTTGTATCTTATGAAAACATAATAAAGTGACCACCAATATCGGGCTACTCGAGTTGGGGTATTTATAGTTGGTATTAGAGTAAGCTTAGTAGAAACGTTGGGAATTAGATTTTAGAAATCATAGATTAGGGAAAAAAACCTATGATATACATTGATGATAAGTATATAATAACATTATAAAGTTTTTTTAGCTATATATTATGCTGTTTTTCCTACAAATACATCCTTATATGGATACAAAATTTTGACATGGTTCTGGAATAGATGTACCTAGGGGTAATAAGTTGAAAAAAGACATGTAGAGATTGAATTGAACATTACTTAGTAAACAATAATGGGCCTTACTACACACCTCTTTTAACACTCCCAGGGGATATTATTTTCTTATTGACATTTTCCTTACAAACCATTATAAAGGATTTTATTTTTTTTACGATTTGAAAACTTTCCCAAAGAAACCTTGTTTATGATTATTAGATTATCCATGAATAAGTTTTTCAATTTATGATAATAGTATAACTAGTTTTGGTATTATATATTATATTTCATAATGATATGATCAAATGTAATGTATTATACTATTTATAAATGGAACATAGAAGAAGGAATGAGAACCATATGAATTTACATAATCCAAAGAGTAAGGATGATAATTTCATTGATGAGTTTAAGAAAATATTTAAAAGGGAACTGATATCCTAAATATTAACATTATATGAGGATATAGAATCATGTGAAATCAATAAATAGAAAGATCTAAGTATTATGGTTTTGAAGGGAAGTAATATAAGAAGAGGCCTACTGAGAAAAAAAAATGGATAAGGGGAAGAAGGGAAAGAATGAATTTCCCACATGTGATAATTGAGGAAAGAAAAACCTTGGAAATTGTATGAAGGTAATGAAATTCTTATATAAATATGGAGAAAAAGGAAACTATTATCATGATATAAGGGAAATAAATAAGTTTCCAATGTTTAATTCTTTAACTATAAGGGTATGCGGCCTTATGAAATCAATGTCCCAAGCGTCAAGGGAGTATACTTTAGAAGAAGCTAAGGGATCAAGGTTAAGCTTATGCTATTAATATAGCTGAAGTGGAGTGATTAAAGTTCTTGTGTACTTGGATTCAAGAATTATGTTGTATAAATATTTTTAACAATGGTATTTTGGTTATAAGAATCATGCAACATATAAGTATTATACTTTAGTAGTTTTTCTCTATGGATTTGAGATAATATGTTGAATGGTTCCGGGAAAATTGATTCATTGGTATGTTGTGATAAGAAAAACCTTAACATATGATATATGTTGATATAATAATGATAAATTAATGTTTATGGTATAGTATTGGTGATATTGGAATTGGTTAGTGATTTGATGGTTTATGTTCTCTTTGATGGAGTTCAAATAATATTTGAATTTATGGAATATACTCGATAACCTGGGATTTTTATTTTTAGTAGAATGAATGTTTACATTAACTTTTTAATGTGATAAAGTTATTCAGATATTTTATATGTGATCTTAAGAGCTACATTATATTATTTGGGGGATCTAATGTAATTTTTTAAATTTAGTGACACTCTTTTTAAATTATTAGACTTAAAATTTGGACAAATATATTTGGGATGATTCTTATGGTTAACTATTTTTGAAATAAAATAACTTGAAGTTTGGTGTTATTGTTGAGGTTTAATAAATTAATGTATTATTGGATAAATAATGCTAAATTTTTTGGTCTTGGAATATATTTAGAGATATATAGAAAGTCTTGTCACTCTTTTATGGATCTTAGGATTCATTAAAAGTTAATTTTAGGACTTCAGGAATAAAAAAGATAATTTTTGGATTTTAATTTATTAGAGTAAGATATGAAGTGGAAATTGATCAAAGCACAATGAAATGATTAAATTGTACTTATGAAATAGAAATATATCAAGTAAGTATATTTCCTTATATTCCTAGATAGTAAAAGAATTCACCATCTTTAGGAAAAGGATCTGGAAACAAAAAAGGTTATCATATTACCTTCCTATATAATGAATAAAATAATCATATATTTATGGTTTTGAGGTAATAAAATTTCCATTGATCATTCACTTTTTTTTTGTGATCAATGATCTCTATCTCTCTCGGTAATTATTTACACTTTCCTTACATATCCATATCTTTACTTCCCAAATATTTTCTCCTTCTTGGAAACATAGTTATATGTTATTTTAGATGACTTTTTTACTTACATTTATGTCGTATAAAGTGGATGTTTTATTAATTTTTTTTTACAATGTGGGTTTCTAAAAAGTTATTTTTAAATGTCAAACCCTTAATTTCTAAGATCAAGATTAAATTGAGAGGATGTAATTTATTTAAGGGGGTATAATTTAATTACCTAAGATTTTAAAATAGGAGAATCATGTTAGATAACATATATGAAATGAAAAAACAAGATTATAATAGTATGTAACACCCCAAGACATATGATATAATTCTTTTTAAATAAATTAAATCACTTTGATAACTTAAAATGCATGAAACACCATGTTTAAAATAAATGTGATACCCTATTAAAATATAATTATTTAAACATGACCATAATAACCTATCCATTAAATAGGTGGGTGAAAGGCACTGTCGTGGGCACTTTCAAATGATGTTCAGTTTCGGGTTACTTAGGTGTAGCATAGTGGATGACCAAGGTCGTATTTCAAAGGAGGAAGAAAATTATAACAAATTATTAAAGGTATTCAAAAAATAAAATAAAATAGAATAAAAACACTAATTTTAAGGATGTGGGGCTGTTTATCATTTATAAAACTAGAAGAAGTTTTCAGGAATAATATTGCATTTTTTTGTTTTTATTTTTGAAAAGAAGTTCGGTTAAAAATACACAACAAGAAGATGTTTTTTAGAAAATATTTAAAAGGAGTAATTGATATAACTCTACCTATTCAATCAATTATTTATCATTATCATTTAAATTAAAATTCAATTAATTATGGTCTTTTAATTTGTTAAATCCCAAACCCTACAAGAACTAACTTTACCACAAAGATGAAGTGAATTTAACCCTAAGCTAACTTCGGAACAAGCAATCGCAACACCCTACTTTGATTGATGTTATAAGGTTAGATTATGGTCAGTGGTAAATTAAGTCACATTTCCATTCTGTATAATGAGGATGAATTGTGTTTAGGAAATATTTTTGAACTCTGCAAACTTATCCTGTGTGGTCTTGTTTTACCGATTAAGTTAGCGCTCTCACAATTTAAACAAAACCTCAACCTCACATGTTTTTGTGTTAATTGTTCAATTGATTTATTAGTTTATTATAATTTAAGAACACAATTAATGGATCATATTACGTGAATTATAGTAGCTCAATGATTCAAAATAATTAAATTAAGAGGGTAGAAGATAGATTGATCACTAGAAAACTACTCTTCCATGGGTGGTGTGGTCATCATGGAGATGTTTTGTATGAGCAAAGGATTGAAAGGGTAGAACCCAATCTCTTCTCCACTATTGATTACAAAAAAATTATGAAGATTAATATAAGAATAAATTTGAACAAAATATAAGAATATATAATAAATAAAATAAGAACAAAGAAGTTTATTACACAAATGAAAACATTACAACATGATGAAGAGAAGAAGGCTTCGATGAGGGGATCCTTGCTTTAAAAGATAACCCTCTTAAAATGGTTGGATAATTTGGGTGAAACCAATTATCCTCTTCCTCCAATATACTAATTCACGTCCCAACCCATCCAAATAAGAAAAACACTAATTTATAGAGTGGAGGAGAGGATAGGCTGCAAGTGGCTTCAAGTGTGAATGGGGAAATTTGGCCAAATATTTTAATCCAACTTACACCAACTATTTGACCACCAAAAAACATGAATAAGATCTTTTTCTAGCGGGATGATTTGTGAGAAATTTAATCCTAGATCGCATCTCAAAATTTGGGCCTAATACAAGCAAGGATGGAGAAGTTATGACTCACATACATAACCCATGTTCATTCTGGAGAGTCCATCACAACTTTGACTCCATGAACCATTTAATCCATAAAAATGCACTTTTTAGCTCTAGTTTCCTACATAAAAGTTGTATAAAATTAAGTTCATAACACTATTACAAAATTTTAAGTTCAAATAAGTCATATTAAAATATTTATGTGCGAAATACTATAGTGTATTTTAAAAGGGTAAAACTGGAATTTTCATCAAATTTTTAAATGAATGATCTAATCCCAAATATTTCATAAATGAACATAATTTTCAGAATGCGAGGAAATTATGTCATTTATTATCAATTAAATATTCAATGAAATAGTATTTTATCAACCCCCCCACACTTACCCTTTTTCACTTCTGGGCAAAACCTCATATCAAGTAAACATCAATATCAAATCAAAACATATTTTAAAACACGTATCCTTGAGATCAAACAATTACACACCAAGAAACAAAAATATCATGTCTCATAAAAACCATTATTTCAAGATCTCCGTTTATATCGTTAAATATATTTTCACTTCATTTATCCTCCCATGCACAAAACACTTACCTCACTAGAATGTTCTCTTATCAAAAAAATGTCAATTTGTTTAACAATGTCTTTCTCATCCAAAATCATACAAGGGTCACTATTGGATTGATAAATTCCTACATCACCACCCAATATGACTCAAGAACATATTTTTATCATGACTACTTTTCAGGGTTGTTATGTGGCTTTCAGTTGGTAGGATTTAGATGTGAAAAATTCTGAGGTAGAATAAGAAGGGCTTAACTATTTTTAAAGTAAAATTGCATTAATATAATTTTCACTTAATTATGGTCTCCTCCTAAATCCCCATAGTATAAATTCAGATCCATAATCATGAAAAGTCCTAGAAAGTTTACACCATTCATTATTTCGGCAAAAAAAAATTCAATCTTCTTAAACATGATTTTCTTAAAAGCTCCAGATAGGCACAAATTTATACCTTTATTAGAAGCTTCTAAAAGGCACAACTTTACTTATCATGAAAGCTCCAGAAAAGGCACAACTTTCAATTCGATGATTTTATTCAGCAACAAACATATCTCTTCATAATTGAATTTTCCACCCAAAATATAACAGGCTGTGGTAGCACAACACAAGACAGCATCCCCCACACTTAAGTTCCACTAGATTATACAATTTCACTTCAAGAGTTAGTTTTATAGGAAAAATTGGATTGTAATGTGGTTAACCTAACATTTTTTTCATGTCTTATAAGGGATAAAAGGATTAAATGTTCATGTTTGGCCATTATAAAAAATGATTCTTTGAAATAGGGGCTTTAATACCAAACAAATTCCTCAAAAATTTAAACATAAGTACCTAAAACCATCAAGTTTTGACATGAATAAATCAAATTATGGTAAAATAAAGCATGGTTTGGTTCTCTCAAGAAATGAGGTAAATGTAAAGAATATGAAAATAATGGTTCAGAAGCCTCACAAGAAAGTGATTTCAAATATAAAGACAGTGATATGTGGCATGGGATTCAAAATTCAGAGTACTTTTCATGAAATTACTACAAATTTGAACTTGAAACAATGTTATTTTCAGCATTCATTTAAGCTCGGTTTCATGGGATAAATTATTTCACTTATTGATATGGATTTTAAAATGGTGGTGAGAATCATTTCAGCTAAAAAGTTTCAAAAACACACAAAAAACTGAAAAATAAACAAAAAATTTGAAAAACACAATTTTTTTTTGAAAATGATTGAAAAAATATGAAAACAATTGAAATTACTAAAGGTTCCCCCACACTTAAAATATTCCATTGTCCTAAATATAAACCCATTAGATGATATATGCAAATGAAATGTATAATTTTAAATGGTAAAAATAATAAAAAAGTAAAAGGGTTAGGAACAGTCTGATATGCTCAAGTGATGATGGGGTCATGCAGTGTGATGAAATCCACTGCATTAGTAGGAAGTCCCTCAATGTATTTCTTCAAACATTACCCATTAACTGTAAAGATACTTATAGTGTCCTCTTGTGTGATCTCAACTGCACCATAAGGAAAAACTTTAGTCACACCATAAGGACGTAACCACCTAGAACACAACTTACTAGGCATCAACTTCAATCGTGAACTATAGAGAAATAATTTCTCTCTAATATAAAATTCTATTTTTTGGATCATTTTTTCATGAGATGATTTTGATCTTTTCTTCTAGAGCCTTGAGTTCTCATATGAATACAATCGAATCTCCTCAAGCTCTTGAATTTGCAGCTTTCTTTGGATTCCATCTTGGGCGAAATCCATGTTGTATTTCTTTATATCCCAATAAGCTCGATGCTCAACTTCCATAGAGAGATGACACGCTTTCTCAAAAACAATCCGTAATGGGGACATACCAATGGGTGTCTTGTATGCTGCCCTATAATCCCACAATGAATAATCCAAGCGCTTGCTCCAATATTTCCTATTTGGCTACACGATTTTCTCCAAAATTTGTTTCAACTCATGATTTGAAACCTCATCCTGATCATTTTTTTGGGGGATGATATGGTGTTGATGTTTTCTATGTCACCCCATTCTTTTGAATAAGGGAAGAAAAATTCTGATTACAGAAGTGTGTCCCTTGGTCACTGATGATGGCCTTCGGTACTCCAAACCTGCAAAAAATCTGTGATTTGACAACGTCCACAACAACATGAGAATTATCAGTCTTGATGGCCTTAGCCTCCACCTATTTTCTCACATAATCAATGGGAACCAAAATATATAGGAAACCAAATGAACTAGGGAAAGGACCCACAAAATCAATGCCCCATACTTCAAAAAAAATCACATAATAGTATGGGTTGTTGGGGCATCTCGTGTCTCCTAGAAATGTTTCCCATGTGTTGGAAACGTGAACACAACTTAAAAAACACATGGGCATCATGGAATAATCTAGGCCAATATAATCCATAGTCCAAAACTTTCCTAGCTGTCCATTGGGGTCCAAAGTGTCCACCACGATCAAGTGTATGACATAATTAGAGAATAGACTCAAACTCATGATCAGGATCACACTTCCTAATAACTTGGTCACTACACATGCGCCATAAGTAGGGATCATCCCACACATAAAATCTAGACTCACTCTTTAATTTTTGGACTTGATTTTTCTTTAAATTTGCAGGGATTTCGGATGCAACAAGGTAGTTCACTAAATCCGCATACCAAGGATGCATACCTGAGATGGAATAAAGATGCTCATCATGGAAACTGTCCTTAAGTGGTACCTGGTCCAAGGTGTCGTCCTCTAGTGTGTGATTAAAACTACTCATGTTGTCTTCCACCATTTTTTCTGACCCCTTCTTTTCCTTTATCTCAATGTCAAATTTGTGAAGAAGGATCATCCATCAGATTAGCCTAGGCTTTGTGTCTGGCTTCTTCAAGAGGCACCTCATAGCTGCATGGTCAGAAAAAAAAACTACTTTAGAGCCCAATAAATATGAATGAAATTTATCTAAAGAAAATATGACAACAATAAAATCCTTTTCCATGGTTGTGTTGTTTGATTGGGCTGAATCTAGTGTCCTCGATGCATATGCAATCACATGTGAACGTCCTCCACCCTTTGAGATAAGACAACTCCAACTGCGAAGGTGGAGGCGTCACACATAGGCTCAAAAGGAATATCCCAATGTGGGGGCTGTATGATCAGTGGAGTGGTCAGACACTTCTTTATCTCATCAAAGGAAGTCTTGGAAGAATCATCAAACACAAAATCATAATCCTTTTGAAGTAATCATGACATTGGAAGAGCAATATTACTAAAATCTTTGATGAAGTGCTGATAAAATCCTACATGCCCTAGGAAAGATATAACATCACACAAACATGAAGGATATGGTAAGGATGAAATAATATCTACCACAGATCTATCAACCTCTATCCCATGTTTTGACACTACATTCCCTAAGACAATCCCATGCTCTACCATGAAATGAAACTTTTCAAAGTTTAAGACTAGATTCTTCTCAATACAACGATTAAAAACTTTTAACAAACTACTTATACATTAATCAAATGAGGTTCTGTATACTGTAAAGTCATCCATAAATACCTCTATGCAGGTCTCAAGAAAATTAGAAAAAAACTCACCATGAATCTCTAGAAGGTACTTGGGGTATTGAAAAGTAAAAATGGCATCCTCAAGTAGGCAAATGTACTGAATGGACAAGCGAATGCTGTCTTTTCCTAATCCTCTAGAGTAATAGGAAACTGAAAACATCCATAAAATTCATCCAATAAACAATAATATGTCTTCCTAGCTAGTCTCTTGAGCATTTGATCAATAAATTGTAGGCGAAATGGCCTTTGAAATTAGAATGATTTAGTTTCCTATAATCAATACACACATGCTAACTTTTTTGAACCCTCATTGGAACTAACTAGTCTTTCTCATTTTTAACAATTGTAACACCACTTTTCTTAGGCACAACCTGAATAGGACTTACCCACTGAGAATTTGAAAGGGGAAAGATTATACCTGCCTCGAATAATTTCTCAACTCTTTTTTAACAACTTCCATAAGGGTTGGATTGAGTCTCCTTTGTGGCTGCCTAACCGGTTTATCCCCATAATCCAAGAGAATTCTATGCATGAAAATGGAGGGGCTAATAGCTGATATGTCAGCCAAGGTCCACCCGATTTCCCTGATGTTCTCCCTCAAAATATTCAAAAGTTTTTCCTTATGTTCAAAAGAGAGATTGTTAGCAATGATAACTGGTAATTTTCACCACTTAACAAGTATGATTATTTGAGATTAGGTGGTAATGACTTGAGTTCCAATATATGGGGGTAATGTATGGATGGATAAATTAAAGAAAATGAAATATGTGCACAATGAACATCAGTATCGGAATATACATCAGCAAAATCAGAGAATAAAGCATCAAATCCATCAGCATACTCATCAACCATGTCATAATTAGAGTTCACATGATCAAAATCAGAATATTATTGCATTTCAAAATCAAATATAAGAGACTCTTGTGCATTAGAAATAGGCGTGGAAGTACTCTTAGATATCAAACTAGAACCAATACTCATAATCTTCCTAAGAACAGAACAATCAAATTCCATGGGGTTTTTATTTGGTGGTTCAAAATGGGAGATAAAAAATGCAGAATGATCCTCTAAGGGGTTCTTCATGGATTCCATGACCTTAAATACCACAACTTCATCCCAAAATTCCATGTAAAGTGTAACCTCATTAAAATTTATGATTATTTATGCAGTTCTGAGGAAGGGTCTACCTATGATAATGGGGTCATGAGAACTTACCTGATCATCCTCCATGTTAAGAACATAGAAATCTACTGGAAAGATCATGTCTTTTACCCAGACAAGTATATCCTCAAGAACTCCCACTAGATATGCCACAGATCTATTTTCCAACTACACCACTACTCTCATGGTCTTCAACTCACTAACCAGCAAAGAAGAGAATACAGAGTGAGACATCACATTTATGGAAGCTCCCAAATTACAAAGTGAATCAAAAAAGTACAACTCCCCTGTAGTTCATGGGATGGTGAATGTCCCTGGATCCTTGCACTTTTTCGGAATTACTATAGTTAGTGTAATGAGTACTGACACATTCCTTCCAAGATTGATCCTCTCATTTCCCTTGAGCCCTCTTCTATTGGTATAAATTTCTTTTAATAATTTTGCATACCTTGGGATTTTCTTGATGGCTTCAAGTAAAGGGATGTTGATCTCCACATGCTTTAATGTATCCAAAACTTCTTTTTTCATCACCTATTCATCCATATTATTAGTTTTTATAACTCTATTTAGAAATGGAAGGGGTTTAGGAGGAACATAATTAATATTTTTCTTACCTATATCTTTATCCTTGGATTGCTCATTAGTTGGTATGGAATGTGGCTTATCCAGATTTGTGGTGAATCCCAGTGGAATGATAGGTGCAGATGTATCAGTTGTTTACTTCCCACTTCTCAATATGATGGAATTGAAATTCCCCTTGGCATTTGAAGTAGGTTGGGATGGTAGATTTACAAAATTATTACTTACCAGTTCATGGAGGGCAGTGGTAATCTGGCTCATTTGAATATTCAACTCCATTAGCTCTGAACATTGACTCTTCAGCTCATTCTGCTGATTAAGAACAATTTTCTTCAAAAGGTCATCAATTTTAGAATCTACCTTGGTTAGGGGATTCCATTGTTGTTGGCTTGTCGATGCTTGAGATTAAAATCTCCTTTAGGGTTGTTGGAAACCTTGCTGGTAAGGTGGACGCTGCTAAAAGTTTAGTTGAAAAGGGGGCATTTGTTTTTGTCCAAAGCCATACCTCATGTCTAATTGATCTTTCCACCATTGGTTGTATGATAGTGTAAAGGAATCAAGCTTCTTTTGGGTATATGGTTGTTTTTTCTACTGATATGGTCTCCTAGGAAACACTGCTACACAATCTTCTGTCTCTTGTAGTTATGGGAAACAGTCAGTTGGGTGACTTGTCTTAGTGAAAATTCCACAAGGCCTTGAAGGAGGGGGTTGGGATTTCTTTTGTGCCAAAGAAATTTGACTCACCATAGTTGTTAATTCTTCAAACTTGGTATCAATAAAATGATTTTCAAGAGAAGATGGACTTACCTGATGTAATCCCTTGACACGTGGCGTACCTCGATCGCCAAATTGTTGGGAGTTTTGGGCTATTTTTTTGATCGACACACGTGCAGCTTGATCATACCATGATTCACTGTGTCGTTTTCACCCTTACAACATTGTATTAAACTGAATTTGTATCGTAAATTCCAAAAATAATAACAAATTGAATTACATATTTGAATCATTTATTTTGTGTTTATCTCTTTTAAAAAGGTCAATGTTACTTGTCTTGAAAATTTCATTGAAGGTGATGGTGATTTAGAGGGCCCATGATGTCCAAGAAAAATGGGCCAAACTGTGCAGGATCCAAGCACACCAGTGGATTAATCCACACACTACTACTAGAATGTGCATCCAATTAGGCTAAAAGTTTTTGGGATAGTCTAGAATCTATTGGGATACATTTCATATGAAGAAACCCAATACTCATTCGGCCATATGATGGCCTTTCCGACCTGATCTGTCTGACACACCAAATCTGTACAGAGTCAAAAGTGGTGTGCTGTGATCTATCCATATCTCAGGCTATAGGTGTCCAAATTATTCCAAACTTTCGATGGAGATATCTAAGAGGTGGCGATACAACTGTTTTATTTTCTCAAAATCGAGATAATTCTTTCTGGAGTTCGAAACACCTGTGAAAAGTGGTTTTAATAATTCTGTGTGCTCAAAACAACCTTCACATTTTCCTATAAAATGGAACCTTGGGCTCCTCATTTGCAAGTTCGACCAGGAGGCAAAGCTATGGTATTTTGGAGACTCAAAGTATTTCTCTCCTTATACTTGGAGTTTTGGAGGCCCCTATCATCATAGGGGGATCAACAATGAAGAAGGAGTTCCACCCGAGCCTTCTCCTCCTCTCGATGGCAAGATAAACGATGGACAATCATTTTGAGGGAGCTACACATACTTGGGAGGGATTTACAACAATTTTTATTCTACTGGTTTTGTGTAATTTGTGTGTGAATTATTTCACTTATGTCTTATCTAAACACGTTTCTCCTCTGAGTTCATTTCTTGGGTTTAATTAAGTGAACCTCTTTTCATTTCAACACCGATTGGGTTGAAATGATATTAGTATGATTTGGTATCCTTTAATATGTTCTTGAAGTCCAAACATTGACAACACGATTTTTTTGTTAAGGGATGGTACTTTGTGCAACGTTTAGAGAGGCAAAAGGGGAATCAAGATCTTGACAACCCTCAACCAAAGAATTAAACAAAACCATGTGAAATTTTCAGAACAATGAAATATAAAATATGTGTAGCGAACTTGAAGTGATATCCTTATCTCATAATTCTTAATCCTCCACCTTATTATATCAACTATTAAACTCTTTAATTTAAGTTATTTTCTTAAAACTGTTTTCAAAATCACCCCCTCTTTTAGTAATCTTTATTAAAAATGCACAGTATAAGCCACCAATGCTTCTTGATAGATGACCTAGGGTCTTCCCTAAACTATAAATCAACCTTGAAAACATAATCAATTTGACATGTCATGACAGCACCGTCAAATTTTGGCACCGTTTATGGGGAGCATTTTGGTTTTAGTGTGTGTTTTTGATAAGTTTTTTGTAATTTTTGTGAATATTTATTTGTTTTATCTTATACCTCTACCTATATTTTTGTATTTTGTTCTATTTTTTTTGTGTAGGTTTGGTGCATGACACGTTCTAATCTAGGAGATTTACCTCCTTTCAAACCTGAACCGGAGAGGATCTTACGTCAGCGACCCCGAGACGCACAAGAGAACACATCGAAGGAGGACAGACAAAACATTGACAATCTTCTTGATCCTTCCTCTTCTTCTTATTCTAGAACCAATATAAAAACTGAAATAAACTTGCATAATATGGTTGAAAATGACCGAAAATTAAAATAACTAACCTTGCCTGATGTTGATATCCAACCAACCTATATTCAATTACAAGGTGAGGCACCCAATTTTGAACTAAAATCTGGCTTAATTCATCTATTACCAAGATTACACGGACTTCCTAGAGAGGATCCATACAAGCACTTAAAATAATTTCATACTGTTTGTTCAAAATTAAAACTTTATAATGTGGATGAGGAACAAGTAAAGCTTAGAGTATTCCCATTTTCGTTGGAAGACACTGCGAAAGATTGGTTATATTATGTTAATTCCCCAATAAGAGGTTGGGCAGACATGAAACACCTTTTTCTTGAAAAATATTTCCCAGCCTCTCGAACTGCAACAATAAGGAAATAAATTTGTGGGATAAGACAATCTCAAGGGGAAACATTACATGAATATTGGGAAAGTTTTATAAGGTTATGTTCAAGTTTCCCACACCACCAAATAAGTGACAAACTTTTAATTCAATATTTTTATGAAGGTTTAATCCCTATTGATCGAAATATGATCGATACCGCTGCAGGTGGTGCACTAGTTGATAAGACCCATATTTCTGTAAGAACCCTGATTGAGAACATGGCTCAAAACACACAACAATTTGGTTCAAGGACCAATGTACCGATTTGAGGTGTCCATGAGGTGAAAAGTACTGAATTAAAGAAGAAGGTGGACAAAAAGTTCAAAGAGGTAAGTACCCTTCTTTGACAACTTGCTCTTTCCAAAAGTAAATCCCAATATCATCCTCCTATACATTGTGGTATAGGTTCTTCTGACACCCACTACTCTGACCAATGTACTCAATTGAGGGAAACATCTGAGAGTTGTGAGGCAATATTTCCAGGCCATCCCTATAACCATCCCTTTAGGCAAGAACCTTAATATCCATCCAACCCTAGGTGGAAAGAGAACCAAGAATATAGTAAATGGGGGTATTCAAACCAACCTCAACAACAATGGAACCAACCAGGATAGAGTAGTCATCAACCACCACCACCTAGAAACCCTCAACCACCCCAAAGGCCTTTCCAACAAACCCCTCAAAACCCGATCCTGGCCTAGAAGATATGATGAAAAAAATGGCTACCAATAATATCCAATTACAACAATACACTTATCCAGCCATAAAAGATCTAAAAACCCAATTAGGCCAACTAGCTGACTCAGTGGGTGAAATTCAAAGTCATGGGTCAGGTAAACTTCCATATAAACCAATAGTTAACCCTAGGGATAAAGGAAATGATAGTGCCATCAACCTTAGAAGTGAAAAACAACTATAAAGTAAAATGAATCTTACATTAGAGTCATCCCATCCTAAAGAAACCCCCATCCCAACCATTAAGAATGTTCCAAATGTTGAAGAACCTTGTCCTAAGAGAATCAATTCCAAAGGAAAGAGTGTGAATATTGATGAGTCACCTAGCCCAACCATTCCTCTTCCATTTCTTCAAAGGGCCACCCAACCAAGAAAACAAAAGGAAACTGAACATGATATGGAAAAAATGGAAATTTTCAAGAAAGTGCAGGTTAACATACCATCGACTGATGCTTTGAAGCAAATTCCACTGTACGCTAAGTTTCTAAACGAGACGTGTACACACCAAAGGCGACTTCGAGGTGATGAGAAAGTGAGCATGGGAAGGAATTTTTTAGAATTGATAGATCCATCACTCCCCACCAAGTTCAATGATCCTAGAACATTCTCAATTCCATGCACCATAGGGGAGTATTATTTTTCTAATGCTATGCTTGATTTAGGTGCCTCTATAAATGTGATGCCTTACTCCATTTACTCTACATTGTAGGTCGGGGAACTGAAGCCCACCTGAATTATTGTTCAACTAGATAACCGGAGTACTGCACACCCCTCTGGTGTGTTAGAGGATGTTCTTATGAGGGTCCAAAATTTAATTTTTTCTGCTGAATTTTATGTGCTTAAAACGGAGGATAATAGGATGAATAGACATGCCCCGATTATATTGGGGAGAACTTTCTTGAAAACCACCAAAACCATAATTAATGTCCACAATGGTACATTATCTATTGAATTTGGTGGTGACATAGTCCATTTCAACATCCTTGATGCCATGAAGCACCCCTCAGAAGAACATTCCTCTCTCTCTCTTTTAATTCAATTGATGTACTCCCTACCCCTGAAAAAACAAATTTTCTTTCCCCCGATCCCCTTTCTGAGTTTTCTTCATTGATAGTAATTCTAGGAAATGATTCATGCATTGATTGTTGTAGTGGTCTAGAAAAGTGTCATTCATGTTCGTTGATTGATGATTTCTTGAATACTGATGATCAATTGACCATAGATGATACTTCTAAGCTTGTAGAAGCTTATTCCTCATCTGAGGTTGATATGATTGAGTAGTTAGATGATATCAGTGACCTCTCACTTTCACACACACTCCCATAAATCCAAAATCCACCTTAATTGGAACTAAAGCAACTGCCTCAATATTTAAAATATTCATATCTTGAGAATGGAAACAATTTTCCCGTCATCATTGCTAGTTCACTCCCTCCTGAGCATGAATTGAGACTGCTTGAACTTTTGAGGGAGTATAAACAAGATTTGGGGTGGAAAATTTCTGAAATTCCTTGTATTAGCCCATTAATTTGTACACATCATATTTTGTTAAATTATGAGGCTAAACCAGCGAGGCAGTCACAATGTCAACTGAACCCAAACCTTATAGAAGTTGTGAAAAATGAGGTAACAAAATTATTGAATGCTGGAATCATTTACCCAATCTCTGACAGCCAATGGGTCAGTCCCATTCAAGTAGTTCCTAAAAAGACTGGCCTTACATTAATTAAAAATGAAAACAATGAATTGGTTCCAACTTGTGTGCAGAATAGTTGGCGTGTCTGTATAGACTATCGTCGACTAAACCAACACACGAGGAAGGACCATTTCCCTTTTACATTCATTGACCAAATGCTAGAGAGGCTAGTGGGTAAGTCCCAATACTATTTCCTTGATGGGTATTCTGGATAATTTCTGATCCGTATTGACACTAAGGATCAGGAAAAGACAACCTTCACTTGCCTCTTTGGCACATTTGCTTATAGAATGATGAAATTTGGTCTGTGAAATGCTCCGGGTACTTTCCAACGATGCATGGTTAGTATTTTTTTGGATTAACTAGAGAATTTCATGGAAGTATTCATGGATGATTTCACTGTTTATGGCTCTTCTTTTGATGAATGTTTGATTAATCTTGGTTCAGTCCTACGTCGTTGTATTGAAAATAATCTTATATTAAATTACAAGAAATTCCATTTTATGGTGTGACAAGGTATAGTTTTGGGGCATTTCATTTATGAGGATGGTATCCAAGTAGATAAATCAAAAGTTGATGTCATTTATTCCCTTCCATTCCCCAAAAATATATGGGATGTGAGATCTTTCCTAGGTCATGCTGGATTTTTCCGTCATTTCATTCGTGACTTTAGTAAAATTGCACTCCCCCTCTCCCGATTACTCCAAAAAGAAAAGGAAATTGTTTTTGATAAAGAATGCGAGGAAGCTTTTAATATGTTAAAATAGAGTCTCACGTCACCCCCGGTAATCCAAGCACCTCGGTGGGATTTACCATTTGAGCTCATGTGTGACGCCTCTAACTATGCAGTTGGGGCAGTTTTGTCACAAAGGGTCGACTGAGCTCCACATGTTATAGACTATGCCTCACGTACTTTGGACCCTGACCAAGCAAACTACACTACAACTGAAAATGAATTCCTTGCCATTGTATTTGCCTTGGTAAAATTCAGGTTATACCTTTTTGGGTCCAAAGTCATTGTGTTCTCAGACCATGCAGCCCTCTAGTATCTCCTTAAGAAACCAAAATCCAAGCCACAACTCATTGATTGGATGATCCTCATTCAAGAATTTAATCTAGAAATTAGAGATAAAAAAGGAGCAGAGAATGTGGTGGATGATCATATCAGTAGGATTCCACCAACCTCGGATATTGACTCATCCCCCTATATTCATATAAATGATATGTTTCTTGATGAGCAATTGTACTGAGTGCAAGATGTTATTCCTTGGTATGCTGAAATTGTAAATTATTTGGTAGCATCTTTAATTCCTATTGATTTCAAAAAAAACCAAGCCAGTCGTCTAAAACATGAGTCTCATTGGTACATTTGGGATGACCCCTACCTCTGGCACACATGTAGTGATCAAGTCCTTAGGCGTTGTGTTCCTGATAGCGAGTTTCAGTTTTTCCTTAGATTCTGTCACACCCTTTCTTGTGGGGACCACTTTGGTTCCCAATAGACTGCCCACAAGGTTCTTGATTCTATCCTTTTTTGGCCAACACTTTTTTGATATGCCGTTAATTTTTGTAAATATTTTCCTAATTGTCAAAGAATGGGGAATGTATCTAAAGGAAATAAAATTCCACAACAACCATCGCTCTTTCATGACATTTTTGATGTTTGGGGCATTGACTTTATGGGTCCATTTACCAATTACTTTGGCAACTTTTACATTCTTCTGGCAGTTGATTACGTGTCAAAACGGGTAGAAGAACAAGCTACAAGGACTGATGATTCTAAGGTAGTTGTAGAATTTTTTGGAACCCAAATCTTCTGTAGGTTTGGCTCACCTAGGTTCATCATCAGTGACCAGAGTTCCCATTTATGCAACTGAACAATGCAATCACTTTTGCGTCGGTATGGGGTCAGTCATAGAGTGTCTACTGCATATCATCCACAAACCAATGGTAAAGACAAGGTGTGAAATAGATAGGTAAAACATATTCTTGAAAAAATGGTTCAACCCAATAGAAAAGATTGGAGTCTTTGATTTTATGATTCATTATGGGCCTACCATACTGCTTTCAAAACTCCCATTGGAATGTCACCCTGTCATCTTGTGTTTGGAAATAGTTGTCCCCTCCCTGTTGAGATTGAGCATCGAGCCTACTGGGCCGTCAAACAATGAAATTCTAATCATTGTGGTGCAGGTTCTCAAAGAAAGTTGCAGATTCAGGAGTTGGAAGAAATGAGAAGAGATGCATATGAAAACTCCAGAATTTATAAGGAGCGAACCAAGGCTGCCCACAACCATCTTATACTTCATCTCTTGTTCCACATTGGGCAGAAGGTCCTCCTTTATAATGCAAGGATGAAGTTGCATCCAGGTAAGCTTCATTCCTGCTAGTTTGGCCTATACACTATTATTAATGTATCTCCATTTGGTGTGGTTCAGGTTTAAAATGAAGAAACCAAGAAAACCTTCGCTGTCAATGGGAAGCGGCTGAAGCACTTCTATGAAGCCCTTTCGGAGTTCCCAATGGAGGAACTCCATGTTCAAGAAGCAACATACTAGTGAAACACACTAGGTTTTATCTTTCCTTCTCACCCTCTCAATTATTATAGTGAGGACACTGCACATTCTAGGTGTGGGGTGATGGGTACATTGCTGGGTTAGACTGGAATTTTCATTTTTCTCTTTCTCTTTCTTCTTTCTTCTCTTTTTTGCCTTATTTATGGTATATTTAATTTTCCCCCATCGGGGGGAAAGTAAAAATACCATAAAGAATGGGAAAAAAGAATATTTGTATGAAGTTAACATTAGGAAGTGATTTTTAATTAATTGGTTTTATGTTAATGATATAAATGGTTGTATCACTGTTAAACATTTGAGATGATTGATTCCCCTTGCGTGAGTAGTTTTGGGAAAACCGTGTCACTAATATCTCCATACATTTTTGCACCAAACCATGAAGTATACATATTTCTTACTTAATTTAAAGCTGAATAATGTTAAAATAACCTATATTTATTTGATAGAAAGTGGAAAGAATAGCATGGAATGGTTTTCACACACACACATGGAGAGTTAGTGGAATGGCTGACTTTTGAATTCCTTGCTCATGTTGGTGTCATGAATCTATTTGAATTTTATTGTGATATGATTTATGAGACATCATTTTCCATTTTCACTAGGAAGTACTCCTTAGTGTGGTTTATTCATTGATCACATTACTTTAGTGAATTAAAATTTCCTCAAATGTTAAATCTTCATGATTTTGGGAATATATATATATATATGCATCATTTTATTTCGATATGTGACTTTTCCCAGGAGTGAAAATGTTTAGGTGTGGGGGTGTGATCGTACCACGATTCATTGTGTCACTTTCACCATTACACCATTGTATTAAACTGAATTTGTATTGTAAATTAAAAAAATAATAACAAATTGAATTCCATGTTTGAATCATTTATTTTGTGTTTATCTCTATTAAAAAGTCTAATGTTACTTTTCTAGAAAATTTCATTGAAGGTGAAAGTGATTTAGAGGTCCCATGATGATGTCCAAGAAAAATGGGTTAATTGGAGTAATCCGCAAACTTCTAGTAGACCGTGCATCCAATTAGGATGAAATATTGTTGGCTAGTCCAAAATTTATTGGGCTACATTTCATATGAAGAAACCCAAGACTCATTCGGCCATCTGATGGCCTTTACAACATTATCTATCCAACACAACAAATATGTATGGAGTCAAAAGTGGTGTGCTGTGATCTGTCCATATCTCGGGCTATAGGTGTCCAAATTATTCCAAACATTTGGTGCAGACATCCAAGAGGTAGGGATATAACTTTGTTATTTTCTTAAAATCAAGATAATGCTGTCTGGAGGTTGAAACACCTATGACAAGTGGTTTTAATAATTTCGTGTGCTTAAAACTACCTTCCCATTTTCCTATAAAATGGAACCTTGGGCTCCTCATTTGCAAGTTCGACCAGGAGGCAAAGATCTGGTATTTTTGATAACCAAAGGAGTTTTCTCCCCATACTAGGAGTTATGGAGGTCCCTATCATCATAGGGGGATAAAAAATGAAGAAGGAGTTCCACTTGAGCCTTCTCCTCCTCTCGATGGAGAGCTAAATGGTGGAAGATCATTTTGAGGGAGCTACACATACTTGGGTGGGAGTTCCGGTACTTGTTACTCTACTGGTTTTGTGTAATTTGTGTATGGATTATTTCACTTATTTCTTATCTAAACATGTTTCTCCTCTGAGTTCATTTCTTGGGTTTAATTAAGTGAACCACTTTTCATTTCAACACCGATTGGGATGAAATTTCAAGTGGGAAACTTGAGTTGTTTCGATTGGGAAACACAAGGATCCTCTTTCTCTCACACATAAAAAAGATATTAGTATTCTTTGGTAGCCTTTAATCTGTTCTCGAAGTCCAAACCTTGACAAAACGATTTTTGTGTTAAGGGTTGGTACTTTGTGCAACTTTTAGAGGGGCAAGAGGGGAATCAAGATCTTGACAACCCTCAACCAAATAATTAAACAAAACGATGTGAAATTTTCAGAACAGTGAACTATACAAGATATGTAGTGAACTTGAAGTGATATCCTTATCTCATAATTCTCAATCCTTCACCTTATTCTATCAACTATTAAACTCTTTTAGTTAAGTTATTTTCTCAAAACTATTTTCAAAATCACCCCCTCTTTTAGTAATCTTTATTAAAAATACACACTATAAGCCACTAATGCTCCTTGAGAGATGACCCAGGGTCTACCCTAAACTATAAATCAACCTTGAAAACATAATCAATTTGACGTATCACGACAGCGCGATCACAACTACTGGTGTCTTGTCCACCAATCCTCTTCCAGATATAGAATCCACCATGCTCCTATCCATAGGTGTGATTCTTTCGTAGAAGTATCAGATACAGAGTTTCTCACTGATTTAGTAATGTGGGCAGGTTGCACACAACTTCATGAATTGTTCCCAGTACTCATACATTGACTCCCCTTGGGATTTATTGATCTCTGAGATCTCCTTTAAATTGGATGTGGTCCTTGAAGCTGTAAAAAATATCTACACGAAAAGACGTTTCAAATCATTCCAACAAGTTACATCTTCGGGTTGTAAATAATACATCCAATCTTTCACAGCTCCATTAAGTGAAAATGGGAATTCTAATAGTTTCATTTGATCTTCAGAAACATCTCTTGGTTTTAAGGTTGAAAAAACCACATTAAATTATTTAAGGTGTTTATTTGGATTCTAACCATATAATCCATGAAATTTTGGAAGAAGGTGAATTAATCCAGATTTCAGTTCAAAGTCTAACTCGAGATTTGGGCATGCAATACAATTTGGTTGATAATTAATATCAGGTGAAACCAATTATCCAATGGTTTTATTAAGTTAATTTCCATTATTTTCATCCATTGGTTCTTTTTTTATGTTTTAATTTGAATTTATTCCAATTTCAATGATCTTAGAGTAGATGAATTCTCCTATTGGTTGAATGTCAAAATTTCCCATAGACTGAGAATGTATGATTCAAGCCCTAAGGCTGTGTTCAATCTAAGGTTCAAGATCTAAAATATCCTCAGGATTAGTTCATTTCATAAATCTAATAAAAATAAAAATAAGGAAAGTGGACCATAGTAAAATAAAAATTAGAAGTTTGAGTTGATGGTCCAAAAAGTAGTAGAAGAAAATAAAAGAAGAAGAAGAAAAAAAATCAGATTGGGTAAAGAAGGAAGAAACAAGAGAGGAAGAGAATAAAATGTAAAATGAAATAAATAACTCTAATTTGTTGATATAATTACTTGCCTCCTAGTAATGACACCAATTTTAAAGGTTATATTGTGGGTGCTTTCAAATGATTTTCGGTTTTGGGCTACTTAGGTGCATCAGAGTGGCTGACCAAGGTCATATCTCAAATGAGGAAGAAAATTATAAAAAATTCTTAAAGGTATTCTAAAAATAAAATAAAAGATAATAAAAACAATAATTGTAAGAATGGAGCCTTTTTATCATTTATAAAACTAGAAGAAGTTTTTTGGAAGAAGATTTCATTTTTTTTGTTTTTATTTTTGAAATGAAGTTCGATTAAAAATACAAAACAAGATAATGTTTTTTAGACAATATTGAAAAGGAATAATTGATATAATTCTACCTATTCACTCAATTATTTACGATTATAATTTAAATTAACATTTACTTAATTATTATCCCTTAATTTTTTAAATCCCAAACCCTACGAGAACTAACTTTACCATAAATATGAAGTGAATTTAACCATAGGCTAACCTTGGAACATGCAATCGCAACACCCTACTTTGATTGATGTTCTAAGGTTAGATTATAGTCAATGTTAAATTAAGGAAGATTTACATTCTGTATAATGAGGAAGAATTGTGTTTATGGAATATATTTGCACTATATAAACTTATCCTGTGTGGTCTTGCATTACTGATTAAGTTTGCACTCTCACAATTTAAACAAAAGCTCGACCACACGTGTTTTTGTGTTAATTGTTCAATTGCTTTATTAGTTTATTATAATTTAAGAGCAAAATTTATGGATCATATTATTTGAATTAAAGTATCTCAATGATTCAAAATAATTAAATGAAGAGGGTAGAATATAGATCGATCACTAGAAAAATACTCTTCCATGGGCAGTGTAGTCATCATAGAGACGTTTTGCATGAGCAAAGGATAGAAAGGGTAGAACCCAATCTCGTCTCTACTCTTGATTAAAACCCCATTAATAAGATTAATAGAAGAATAAATTTGAACAAAATAGAATAATACAGAAGAAATATAAGAATAACAAAGAAGTTTATTACACAAATGAAAACATTACAACATGATGAAGAGAAGAAGGCTTCGATGAGGGGATCCTTGCTTCAAGAGATACCCCTCTTAAAATGATTAGAGAATTTGTGTGAAACCAATTATACTTTGCCTCCAATCTCCTAATGCAAGTCCTGAACCCTCAAAATGAGAAATAAACTAATTTATAGAGTGGATGGGAGGCTAGTTTACAAGTGGTTTCAAGTGTGAATGGGGGAAATTCAGACAAATATTTCAAGCCAACTTGAACCGCCAATTTGACCTCCAAAAATCTTGAATCATCTCTCCTTACATAAGGATGATTTGTTCAAAATTGAATCCTAGATCTCCCCTCAAAATTTGGGCCTAATAAAAGCACTTTTAGAGATTTTATGGCCTAAATATAGAACCCATATCCATTATGGAAAGTCCAGACCAACTCTGATTTCATGAACCATTTACTCCATCAAAATGCACTCTTTAGCTCTAGTGTCCTGAATAAAAGTTGTATAAAACTAAGGGAGGAACACTGTTACAAAATTTTAAGTTCAAATAAGTCATATTAAAATATTTATGTGCGAAATACTACAGTGTATTTTAAAAGGGTAAAACTAGAATTTTCATCAAATTTTCAAATGAATGATCTAATCCCAAATATTTCATAAATGAACATATTTAACACAATGTGAGTAAATTATGTCATTTATTATCAATAAAATATTCAACAAAATAGTTTTTTATTAGTGGGTATGAAAAATACTAACTAAATTATGAAAATAATATAGTTTAGACTTGTATAATATAAATTAAATTGTTATCTATTGATTATAAGTAAAATAATAACCATTTGAAAGAAAAATAAGTGATTTATGAAAACTTTCATTTCTCTAAAAGGTTGTTTAGTCACGCTTTGCGCACATAATTTAATTTTTATTTTTCACTTTTATTAAATATATTTTACAAATTGAAATAATTTATTGAAATCATTATATGAAAATTTAAATAGGGCGAAACTTTGGTATTTTTCAAAAAAAATGGATTTTTTATTAAATTCTGAAAAATAACAATTTTTTAAAACTATCATTTAATTATAAAAATTAAGTAATTTAAATGGACCATTATGATTTGAATTTAATTTAAATTTAAATTATTATTATTTAGTTATATTTAATCTAATTAATTACATTTTAATAACCATTATATTATATTTTATTATAAGTCTATTTTTGGCTTTAAAAACACATTTTTTTAGAAAATTTCTTTAAAGTGCATATTGTTTCCCAATTTTAATTAATCATAATAACCCCTAATGATGAATTATTTAGAGAAATGTATATATTATAAATAATTTTTTTAATTTTTAATTCACATAATTATAATTTTAGTTTATAAAGTTAATATAAGATCATATTTTCCTTGAAAAATGCATTCCTTGAAAGCCGTTTTTTGACATGTTTGCGGGTTTAATTTTAAATTTAACTCTCCCAATTATATGAATTTAATTTGGAAATATTTATACCATATTTTTAATTTGAATAACATATGCTATGTAATAAGTTTAAATTAATTTTTTATAATAATTAATAGTGAAAATAGTAAATATTAATTAGCATGGTTATGGTAAAAATGGTTATACCGAGTGTTATGCCAAAAAGATAAGTTGTAAAAATGACCTAAATATTGTCCAGAACAAATCTTATGGAAATATTTAGACCTTATATCCTTTAATTTTCTATAATTTTACACATTAGAGGCATTTTTCATGGAAAAAATAGGGGCATCTCTTTATCTTTTCCAAAATTCCATGTGTATCCTCTCCCCCACTTATAAAAGGCCACCCACTATTTTCTCTTCTTCAAAATTCTAAAACCATTTGGATTAGAAAATACCTAAACAAATATATTAATTAATTCCCTAAAAACATATTATATACCTTATTTTTATTTTGAAACTCTCCTAATAAGGATTTAGGTATAAACCTAAAGAGGATCACCAAAGAAGAGGTAAAGTTATTAAATATACATATTTGTTTTATTTCTTCTTCATCATGCTTAGAATCACATTCAAATATGATAATAAAATAACAATAGTATAACCTATATACTAAAATTTTATTATTTTAATTACATAAAAATATCCATCTCCACTTCCATCAATTGAGAAATGAAATCGTTGATCATGTGTATGACTGACTACCACCTCGTGAACTGATGTAATTCATTTTCCATCACCATGTTTCAGGGTTGGATATAATGATTTATTTAACATATGTATTTGATATTTATGAAACTATTATACCTATTTAATTATTATATCACATATAACTTGTTACTTACCATTCCTCAGATGGAATTGATAACGTCGCTTGTGTGTACGAAGGTCTACTGCCTCATGAAGCAATGTGATTTATTTTTTTTCTCTTATGCTTTACATGGAAGAGAATAAGAATAATATTAATGAATATATGTGATATTTATGACCTAAACATAATTATTTAAATATAATATCACTTATAACTTCCTAACTTACCATCCATTGTAAAAGTAATGCCACTCATGTGTATGTGTTGACTACTGCCTCAAGTAGCGATGTGAAATGTTATTCATTTTTTACATGGATGGTAATAAGGATGTATTTGATTAATATAAATGATATATATGAAATAATAATATTTTTTAAGGGTTAATTATTATTTATTTTCATTTAATTCCATCCAACGAGAATAATGGATACAACGTTTATGCGTACGTAGGACCTACCATCTCTGTGGACAGTGTAATCCATTTTCTATATATAACTTTTATAGAATAATATAAATACATATATAATGAATATATATGATATTTATATCATGGATAAAATTATTTATAATATGTAACCATTATCAATATTGAATGATCAAAACTACTGAACGAAAACATACATGAAAACGAAGCCAATATCACTTGAAACAATGATTTTAACAAAGAATTGTTAATAAATGGGTGATAATGAAATATAAGTAAATAATATATGGTGAGAGATATATGATTATTATTATATAATATCTTTATAATAAACCTATATTTATTATATATAATGTTCTAACAAGTACAAATGAAATCAAACAAGAGTTAAGAGTTTCTCGTCTCACTTTTATTTATGTAAGACATATGCCATATTTACCACTTAGTTATTTTTTGTGGTGCATATACAAAACCATTTATATTTTATAACATTCATCCATTTATCTTAATGGTATCTAATCTTTCATTTTAATTTATTTATTTCGTGGGGATTATGATTCAAAATTTAACAAAGTGGTAATGGTTTATGTTACAATTTCATTGTTTATTAGGATTGTTTATGATTAAATTTATGATGATATAATATTACGATATATCACTCAAGAAACTAATGAATTTTATTCTCCTATATTTATTCATTAAATTTTCAAGTAATATAACCATTTTAATATATTATTTATTAATTTTTTTGTGAAAATATTTTTAAGAAAATATGACATTTTTTATCTCTTCGGTTCATAATTATTTTTCTTTAAAAACCATGTTTTCTAAAAAAGTTTTTAAAAAGTTTTTAAAATTATTAAAATGATTTATTAAATAAATTTTTATCCATTTTTTAATTTTTACAAGTTTTTTAAATGAATATTCATGTCATTTTCCAAACAATGCATGTTTGTCTTTTACAAAAAATATAAAAGGAATATTTGTTTTAACATGTACGACATGAAAAAATTTACTACCTTTATAACCACTCAACATTTTAAAGTTTATTTTAAAAGTTTACAAGGTTACTTTCAATCAAAATTATTTTCAATATATTTGTTAAACTTTTATTTTTAAAAGGTGATTTTAAAAAAGGAAATGATATTTTCCTCAAGAAAGTTTTTAATGGATATTTATGGTATTTATATTAATGAATGACAAAAACCCTCATTTTACCTTATGATAAATTGGTAATATGTTGTTATTATTTTATAATAATTATTTATCTAGCTTTTTATTATTATTTGACTAGGATGTACTATTTTGACACCATTCTCAACAATACTTCTAATGGTTTTTGATTGTGTTTACTGATTGGATAAAGTTTTAACATTTTATATGATAGTTTTTCTAATATGAATGTTTATATTGATCATGTTTTTCCAATTTAATATAAGTAATGCACCAGATTTATTAAGTGATGGGTGGGGTATAGAATTACATATCCCCTTAATTCGTTGGTAGGTCTCATGAGACAAATCAGTTGTCTAATTCAAAATGAATATTTACCCACGGATTTAAACTGTCTTGTGAAAGGTATTTATATTATGATTATGATGTCCAAAATTATGAATTCCATAATTATATGATTGGTTATTGATATTCAATGTTATTATTCAATTAGTCAGAATATACATGATTATGTTTCATACTGATGTGATTATTTATAAGGCATTATTTTATCATCAATTATTCCTTCCATATGCTGCTTAAGTAATTGATAGAATGAACATGATAACCCCCATCAGTGCTTCGCTCCTTAGTCTCTCATGGCCTGAGGTAGATGAAAGTAGCCGCTGTCCCTCCCCCTCCATAGAGGGGGAGGGGTTCTTCTGGCCCTCGCTACTTTACTCCCCTTATAGACCCATCCTCTCTTCCCCCGTTCCCCAGCATAGATCTCAGTCCAAAGGTCCCCTCTTACAATCTAGGTTTCCCTTCTCTCCCTCTTTCCCTTTGGGAGTTCACAAAGGTTTCAACCTGTCTCAACTTCTCTCTAGTGGTGCGTTTTGGTCAGAATCATCCTTCCGTCAAATCCTTTAACCATTTCATCTCGAATTCGTGGGATCTTAAAGAGCACACCGTCATCGGTCTCCTGGATCCATGTCATATCCTGATTCAATTCCAGTTAGAGGATGATCTGATCCTTGCCTGGTCCTTTGGTAAATGATACTTCAATGGCTTTCGGTTCTCCCTCTTCTGGTGGACCTATGATTTTTATTGGAATTGTGATCCTCCGACCACTCCGATTTGGGTAAGATTTCCTGTACTCCCTCTACTATTTTAAAATCCTTCTATACTCAAGATGTTAGGAAACTTGGTAAGCAGATTTCTTTATTTTGATGACAGATCCCGATCCTTGTATCATCCGATTGATCCTCACATTTTCATTGAAATAGACATTTTTAAACCTCATGTTCGTTTTCTGTGGCTTGATATTGAACATGAGTTTTGTCTCAAGCAAGCAGTGGTCTTTGAACATTGGGTGGACTTCTGCTCTAGTTGTAATTGTTTGGGTCACCTTCAATAGTCCTACAGACATACAATAATAGGTCAGTGATCTGGTCATTCTTCTCTGAATTATGAGTATAGAAACCCTTGTTTGGATCTCAGGGTCAAAGATGGTTCTCATGCATGTTTTCAGATCATGGAAAAAGTCGTGACCGGATAAGAAGGAGATATGGATAGTGCCATTGTAGAAAGGTCATTGGCTACGTCCACTGCTCAGCCTATTGTGCCTTTCACAATCCCCTCTTTCCTTGGGAATAGATACTATGTGAATGTTATGGATTCTAACTCGGGGAGTCTTGGTGTTTCCAGTAATCATAAGGATAAGTTACAGGAAATAGGGGAGGATGGTGCTGCTGGTGATAGTAGTAAGGGTATGGGACATCAGGGAGATTTGAGAAAAATCCCAGCTAAGGCTTTGGGTGAGGCCCAAAAGCCTCTTTCTCATGCTAGCTTTGGTAAATCTAGAGTTTCTGGTAATGGTTCTCACAATCACTTTGCAGTGCGGGGTGATGGTGATTCACCCCCTTGTGAAGAAGGGATTGCTTTGGAGTAAATAAATGTTGAAAATCATTCTTTATGTGGTAGTATGAATGAAAAAGGAGTGGATAATGATTCTGCCTCAGAATCGGGGTCCTCGGAGCCCAAGGAAGCGAAACTCATGGAAGAATATCTTCAATCCTCTTCGAGGAAAGGAAAAAACACAATTATGAATTTAGATGGTTTTATTCAACATATTCGTAAGCCGCGAAGATAGAAGGACTACTATAATTTTCCTAGTCCTCAGGTTACAAGGGCCACAATAAAAGGTAACCCCCCTAAAAAGATCGAATGGTGTTTCTAACAACCTAACGAGTAGGTGAAAAGATCTTATTAAGCATGTGGAGCTAGGAGCTGATGAAGTGACTGATACACAAGTAGAGGAACCCACTTCCTCTGATCCGGTGAATGAAGAACAGGAGGTCGTTGACTCAGATGACACCTATGAGCTTCTTATGCACTCAAATGAAGAAATTATTTAGGAGTCTTTCTTGATCAATATTTCAGAGAAGGAGGCTCACCTAATGTTTGAAAGACCGCTGCGCATTGAATTGAATGAAGAATAATCCTCTTGGATTGATAAAAAAAATAGAATCTTGATAGCAGTTTCAATGAGGGGAAAACAATCTTGGAGGATCATTTTCAGACTTGGGATAGGATGGATTTTTACTTTGAGGATCTCATCAAGGACAATCTAAAAATATAGGTTACCTCAATTGAATGGTGACTTTTCAAGGTAAAAAATTCCATCCTCTTTAAATTGTTTTGGAATGTCTTGATAATTTCTTATGAATTTTGATATTCTTTATATTCTGAACTTTGTTGGTTTCCCAATTTTTCCTTAAAAGTGCTTTTGAAATAAAAAATATTTATTTTGGCTAATTGATAGATTGAAATTTTTTATTTATTTAAATTTATATATTGATTATAATTATTTATTCATGATAGATTAATATTTATGAATACCCTTACTAAGAATTTGATCTTACACATTTCTTATGTTTCTTTCCCCAAGATTCCATGATGTGTATAATGATTTATATATAGGGTTATACTAGAGGAAATAATGATACACTCGATGAAAATACTATGCTGTATTTTATGTTTTCAATTACAACATGATATTAAAGTATGTATTTAGTTTACCAAGACTACAATACTATACGGTCCTTTGGGATGCAATTCCTTATATCTCATTCCAATGTAATAAAGTAACTACCGACTCTAGTCTACTAGGGTTGGGGTATTTAAAATTGTTTTGTGACATTAATTTCTTTCTCTATGGGTGTCTTGATGTGTTTCTAGACACTAATCTTGGACTTTAGGCCAGCTCACCTAATTATCTTGAGAAATAGACCTAGAGTTTCACACACTAAGTGTATCCAAAATCTTAGTTAAATTATTTTTTTAATTTAACAATTAGAATAAATATTATTCCTAACTTGTGGTTTAATAATTATTTAGGTTAAGTTTAATGTATAAATTCAATCACCACTTATTGAATTTAGAATATATCTAAGTTTAATATTAAATAAAAAATATTTTCAAGCTAGAAAAAAATTAATATTTATCTATTATTTATTATTCTCATGGTAATAAATAAATTTTTATTTATTAAACGATTTGTGAATAGATTGAAAAATATTTATCGAGTTACAATAATATTAAATAAATACTTATTTTCTTATTAATGAATATAATATTTATTTATTTATAAAAAAACAATGTAAATAAATATATTTATTTAAATTTATATTTATGATCCAAGGTTTGATAGATTTTTATGGGGATTAACAATTTGAAATATGATCCCAATGTAAATGATATTTAAATAACTATTTAAGTCACGTGACATGACATGTAACTAAAAATTATGTATTTAGGTTTTTAGGATTCTAGATACAATACTTGGTTACATGACATGTAACTGAAAAGTACACATCGTTTACCCATGGTCAACTACACAAGGGAGATCCATGAAATGACTGTGGGTGTCAATATGCACCATGTTTTATTACATGCCACATATTTATTTCTAGCTGATACTCATATTTATAGGGTCATAAGGCATGTAACTGGTTACACCTTGTGTAACTCCACCTGGTTTTTTCCTGTGTAAATCATGAATTCCGTGTGGTCAAATTATATAATGTGTAATTAATATACATGCCACATATTAACTTATTACAGAGAAAAACCATCTATATGTGATTAAATGGTGTGTAGATGGGATAAAAACTATGTAATATAAAATATCTATTGTTTAATATATATTGAGTACCTAGGCGTGTTGTGCGGGTGGCTAGAAATGGAGTATATATAGGGTAACTGGATATACATTCCATGTAACTCATGCTAACTCACACAAGGTTCACGGTGAGACACGTATGTCATGCGAGTCAAAAAATGGTGAAAATTTATTAATTAAATTAAAATAAAACTACATGACATGTAGATGGAATTTACACACTGTGTGATAGTGTTTTACCCCAAAATTACATAATGAATGATTTTTTTTCAAGTCATTTGAAATTAAAAGATTTAATAATCAATTTCTGTGATATTTTGAAAATAAAGAATGTCTATGGTTATATTAAACATAATGTACTTCATGGGAATCATCATTGGTGCATGATGTATATATTCAAGGCCTGTCATGTGGACACACATTGTACACAAACTATGCAAATTGATCCATTAAACAACACACTATTTATATCTAGATACTCCATGTAGGATTAAAATCCATGTAATTACAAAGTAAATAAAAATGACTATACACAATATTATTTGCATGCCGTGTTGGGTGATGGTACCTACCATGTAGCTATTAAACTCCAAAAATAGGGTTTTTAGAAGGGAGTAAGCTGTGTTTCCTCCAATACTTGGTATTTTAATTAAATTCTTGACCGAATATAAAATATAACCAAAAGGGTACACACCGTGTTCCTACTTAGTACATATAGTATACTAGAGGATGATAATATTAAAGTATATTTGGATGAATAATTAAGATAGAATAATTAATTAAATAATATGATTATTAATTATTAATTTTATAAATTTTATCTTCATAAAGAATGAATTGAAATAAATTCAAGCTAGTTTAAATTCACAGTCATTTAATTTTATGGTTGATCATGATATTCAATGAATAATGTATGTGTTGAGTTTTTGTTTAATTTAATTAGTTATTATATGGGTTTTATGATAAATTTATTATTAAATTAAATATGAAGATCTTTGTATCACACCTTCATCTTTATTATGTGCGTGCCTATGTGTCCATGGTTTATTTATGTTACCATAAACCTCTGGTTCCCATATACTATAAGTGAGTAATAATATGTAAATGATAGAGATCCTAATGACTAGAGGTGATTCAATATTGAGTTAAGTTGAAACCATCCAAGGAGATACATAGGTTAAAGATGAAATGATGCAACTGGATCCCATACCAACTTAATGAGTTAATATCTTAGGCTATAGTGTTAGTTTTTATTCTACTAAATAAACAAACCATTTTTTAAATTTCTTGATCATATCACATGTTTATTTTATTTTTTATAGCGAATGGTTATTTATTTATTTATATGATGCATAGTTTATTTTATATTTAAATGTGATCATATAAATTAAATTAATTAACAAGAAATAAAGATGAAATAAAATAAATGGAATATGTGTAAATTATTTTATCATAAAATTTTAAATAATTATTTAAAATAAATATAATATTAATTATTATGTAAAAGGATAAAATAAAGAATATTTATTCATAAGATAAAAAAATATTTCATGTAAATATTAATTCAAATACTAGCTCTGATTACTTGAGTTAGAATACAACTGTTAATCAAAGAATCTAGCCCTTTCTTGGATACTTTAATTTATCAAAGAGTTTTAATGAAAGTTTTTTGTTTAGTTAAACAAGTTAGAATCAATAGTAGTTACCCTTTCAAGACATGGTGTAACTTTGAGATAAGTGTTGAGAAAATATGAGTCTAGTATTTCAGGATTGGGGAATCTACTCAATAGATTGAGGAACTTTTATTTAATACAGTTTATAAGACCCTTACCAAAATACTTTCATGTAATTTGAACATGAACATATTTGAGCTATGAGATAGTGAATATGTATTAGTTTTACTAGATTGTCCACATGGCATGATATTCCAAGTTCAATGATAAGGGATATTATTATTTGATAAAATAGAAGGATATTAATAATTTTTTTATTACATTAGATATGGTAATAAATATAAATTACAATAATATTTTTGTATATCCTATAGAAAATAGAAATAAAAAACCTGCGATCATTGTGATCATTCTTAAAAAATACCATGTCCTCATCAATTTTTTTTCAAGAGTGGTATACGAATTTATATAATAAACTATTATAGGAAAATTTGTATTATGTGTTGGAATCCACTATTTTTGACTATCCACCTCAGTGAGTGAGTGAAGGTGAAATGGTTGTCTATAGAAGATTCATGGAAGACTATTTAGATTTACATTGTATCATTCTATCAACTATGTTTAGAGAGATAAAGATTAAATATAAATACATATATGCATACAACATAATATCCCATATTTTATTATTTGATAAGTAAAAATAGAGGCTTAATATAAATACGATTCTTAATAAAATATACCATTGTAATATAGAATATGAGTACTTATCTATTGATTTTCCTTCAAAATATTGAATCTCATATATCTGTTAGTAAAGTTGGGATTCTATTTAGATACGAAATTATCTATTAAATATCATATTATTATATTTACCACCCATTTTATCAATATTCATCAGGAAATATAAGATGAATAGTGTGGAAAATCTGTTTGAGAATATTTTAACCATGATTCTCTAGGAAGATAAGGACCAGAAAGAACATGTTTCCTTTACCCTTATGGTGAAAAGGTGAAATAAAAGGTTACAAATCCTATAAATAGTTAAAATTATATGGATGATTTATAATGTAGTTTTAAAAGACAAACTATTTATTGAGAGGTAAATGAATAAGAGTTCAGATACTTTGCATATGAAATGGAAGGTCATTGAAAGAAGAATTACAATTAATTAAAGAAGATGAAAGAAATAAATTCTACTTCAAGTATACTCATAATTGTATGTAATATTTATATTTTACTTATTGGGTATTAAATACAACATCCAATTCACATATTTTTTTCAATATACAAGAACCAAGGAATTTTTTGAAACATCACAATAAGTAAGGTGATCTATCTAAGTAACTGAGAGAGGGTGATTACAAAGTCAACAAAGAGAAGCACTCAACTTTAGATTTATAAGTGTATTAATTCTAGTTAAACTATTGTTTTAGATTTAGTGTTACGAAAAATTTATCTTAATGTCCATCTAAGGAAAATAATACATTATTTTATATTTGAAAATAATGTTGTTATGGTACTTCATACATAATAGTTTATGAATACTTGAATCATAAATATCTAGTACCAGTAATGAATGATGAATATAAAATATAAGAATAATACCTATTAGAGAAAAGATAAATCTTGGTCAAGTAAAACATAAAGTTCTTGTAACATATATACATAAAAGTATTTTAGAATCTTTAAAGAAAACTATTAGTTATTTATAAAATTCAGTTATTAAGTTTTAGAAAAATAATCCTTTAGAAATAAAGGAAATCCACACATCTTATATAATTATTTCAACAAGACCACGTGAGCTATGAAAATAATAAGATAGAGGTAAATTCATAAACTTCATGTGATCATTTTTAAGATATTTGAGGAATGTAAAGTAGAAGTAATGTATACAATTGGTAAAATATATGGGATCCTTTAGGTGAGTGTTACAAATCTAGTTTCATTAGTTTTTTTTCATTTGAGTTTTTCTACATATATCAGTGGATTTTTCCTCAAATTCGGTGATGCGTTTGGGTGTCATAGGGCCTCATAAAAAATATATCAAAAATATTAATATATATTAGATCATAAACACACATATTTTTAGATTAAATGGTTTCCCCATTGATTAGGACCTCAAATAGAAAACATGAGACTAAATTTTTTTTAGAACATGGGGTTTATCCTAGGTGTGACATAAAGTTGGTCAATATTGGGTGTTCATTTGAACACGACCATTGGTGGGTGAGTTAAGTTAACTAATTAATGTATTCAATGTTAAATCCCTAATATAACAATTTATAAGATTTATTATGGATAATCACTTAGGTTATACATATAAACCTAGGATATTTTTGGGGAGGAATAGAGAGAGAATCTTGGGTGTTGAAGACTCAGGATCATGGATCAATGACAAACAATCAAGGGGAATCATGAGATAGATGACGAACGCTGCGAGATCATCATATTATTCCACTAATGGAAATGGAGGATATACCAACAGTTATAAACCGTTGGTATAGGCTGGAAAACCGTTGGTATATTCTATACCAACGGTTTTCCAAACCGTAGGGAAGTAAGGCGTGGGGAAATATCTATACCAACGGTTTGAACTAAACCGTTGGAATAGCCCACTCTATGTATTGATTTGCCAACGGTTCTTGTTGAACCGTTTGTATAGGTTTACCCAATGGTTTATAACCATTGGGAATTCTATGATTTTGATATTATACCAACAGTTTACAACCATTGGTATAGTTTTTTTCCCAATGGTTTCAATGAAACCGTTGGCATATGTTCAATAAAAAATACTATACCAACGGTTTGTAACCATTGGGATAGTTTTTTTACCAACAGTTTATTGAACCATTGGTATAATTCTTTCTCAAAGTATACCAATAGTTGTAAACCATTGGTATTGTGTATTTCCAGAATTGTTGCACAACAGCCCCTCCGGTGCATACACCTGCATACAAAACAGCACTTAAAACAGTGACAAACCTAAAAAAAAAAGACCACCTATTTGATTAGATACATGGTGAATAATTCCCCATTTGAATATTCATATGACAACAATCATCCAGTATAGTTGAATAAGAGTTTCAATAACTCAAATATTATTTACACCCATTTCAATCTTCATATGACAACCACTTTTCTAATATATGGTGAAAAGTTATTTTCTTAGGAGTCTCATCACTTGTGACTCCATAAGTGCCACACCAAGCCTCGGATTGAGGCGGGGTTGACTGGTACACGTCACATATGATCCATGAATCATTTTCCTAAAGTTTCAACACAATCAGAATCCATTTTATCAGTTTGGCGTATGTACGTAAAATATTGTCCATTTTGAACAAAAGAGAGGAAGTTTGGGTGGTCCTGGCCCCACGATGACTCGAATTGAGGCGGGGTTGATTTGTACACATCACATATGACCCATGGATCGTTTTCCTAAAGTTTCAACAGAATCCGAAGGCGTTTGGTCCATTTCCCGTATGTCAGTTGTTGATATCACTTACAATTTACTCCATTTTAACAAAAGACAGACAGTTTGAGTGGTCTCGACCACACCGCGGATCGGATTGAGGCGAAGTTGACTCTTACACATCAAATATGACCCATGGATCATTTTCCTAAAGTCTCAATAGAATCCGAAGGTGTTTGGTTGGTTTGGAGTATGTCAGTTGTTGTTTTCACTTAAAATTAAGTCCATTTTAAACAAAAGAGAGACACTTTGAGTGGTGACGGCCACAACGGGCCTCGTATTGAGGAAGAGTTGACTCTTACACGTCAAAAATTATCCATGGATTGTTTTCATAATGTTTCAACACAATCAGAATCCATTTGATTGGTTTGGCGTATGGAAATAAAATATTGTCCATTTTTAACATTAGAGAGACAATTTGGGTGGTGTCGGCCACACCGCGCCTCATATTGAGGCGATATTGACTCTTACACATTACTTATGACCCATGGATCGTTTTCCTAAAGTGTCAATAGAATCCTAAGGTGTTTAGTTGATTTTCAGTATGACAATTGTTGATTTCATTTACAATTTAGTCCATTTTCAACAAAAGAGAGACAGTTTGAGTGGTCCCAGCCACACCACGGCTCGGATTGAGGCGGAGTTGACTCGTAAATGTCACATATGACCCATGGATCGTTTTCCTAAAGTTTCAACAGAATCCAAAGTTGTTTGGTCGGTTTGGCTTATGTCAGTTGTAGTTTTCACTAAAAATTAAGTTCATTTTAAACAAAAGAGAGGCACTTTGAGTGGTGTCAGCCACACCGAGCCTCGGATTGAGACGGGGTTGACTCGTACAGGTCACATATAATCCATGGATAAGTTTACTAAATTTTCAACATAATCAGAATTTTTTTGATCAGTTTGGCGTATGTACGTAAAATATTGTCCATTTTGAACAAAAGAGAGGCAGTTTGGGTGGTCCTGGCCACACGGTGCCTTGGATTGAGGCAGGGTTGACTCATACACATCCCATATAACCCATTGATCGTTTTCCTAAAGTGTAAACAGAATCCGAAGGTGTTTGGTAGGTTTTCGCGTATGTCATTTGTTGATATCACTTACAATTTAGTCCATTTTGAACAAAAGAGAGACAGTTTGATTGGTCTCGGCCACACCACGGCTCAGATTGAGGAGAGGTTGACTCGTACACATCAAATATGACACATGGATCGTTTTACTAATGTTTCAACAGAATCCAAAGACGTTTGGTTGGTTTGGCGTATGTCATTTGTTGTTTTCACTTAAAATTAAGTCCATTTTAAACAAAACAGAGGCACATTGAGTGGTGTCGGCCACACCGGGCCTCCGATTGAGGCGGGGTTGACTCTTACATATCACATATGACCCATGGATTGTTTTCCTAAAGTTTCAATAGAATCCATAGGCATTTGGTCAGTTTTCCGTATGTCAGTTATTGTTTTCACTTAAAATTAAGTACATTTTAAAAAAAAGAGAGGCACTTTGAGTGGTGTTGACCACACCGGGCCTCTTATTGAGGCAGGGTTAACTCGTACACATCATATATGAGCCAAAGATCATTGTCCTAGAGTTTTAACACAATCCGAATCCGTTTGATCGGTTTGGCCTATGTACGTAAAATATTGTCCATTTGGAACAGAAGAGAGGCAGTTTGGGTGGTCCCAACCCCACAGTGCCTCGGATTGAGGCTCGGTTGACTTGTAAACATCAAATATGACCCATTGATCATTTTCCTAAAGTTTAAATAGAATCAGAAGGCGTTTGGTCAGTTTCCCATATGTCAGTTGTTGATTTCACTTACAATTTAGTCCATTTTGAACAAAAGAGAGACAATTTGAGTGGTCCCGGTCACACCGCAACTTGGATTGAGGCGGGGTTGACTCGTACATGCCACATATGACCCATTGATCGTTTTCCTAAAGTTTCAACAGAATAAGAAGTCTTTTGGTTGGTTTGGCGTATGTCAATTGTTGTTTTCATTTACAATTTAGTCCATTTTCAATAAAAGAGAGACAGTTTCAGTGGTCCTGGCCACACCACAGCTCGGATTGAGGTTAGGTTGACTCTAACACGTCACATTTGACCCATGGATCGTTTTCCTAAAGTTTGAACAGAATATGAATGCGTTTGGTTGGTTTGACGTATGTCAGTTGTTGTTTTCACTTAAAATTAAGTCCATTTTAAACAAAAGAGAGCCACTTTGAGTGGTGTCGACCACACCGGGACTCAGATTGAGGTGGGGATGACTCGTACACGTCACATATGAGAAATTTATTATTTTACTAAAGTTTCAACACAATAAGAGTCCGTTTGATCGGTTTGGCGTATATACGTAAAATATTGTCCATTTTGAACAAAAGAGAGGCATTTTGGGTGGTCCCGTCCACATGGAGCCTCGGATTGAGACGGGGTTGACTCATAAAAATCACATATGACCAATGAATCATTTTCCTAAAGTTTCAACAGAATCCGAAGGTGTTTGGTAGATTTCTCTTATGTTAGTTGTTGATTTCACTTACAATTTAGTCCATTTTTAACAAAAGAGAGACAATTTGTGTAACATCCCAAGTAAGTAATGAATAATAGATATTTTTATCTATGTCTATTAATGAACTAGATAGTGTTTTAGAGGCTTAAAATGAAAATAAATACAATCTTATGCATGGAATACACTAATATTCTTAAAAGATTGTTTTACTGCCTTATGATGAAAAAACCCTTTTTAAATCTATCTTTTGACAATTTTATAAACTATTTTTGTTAAAAAAAAACTTATTCTTTATGATTGGGACATCAAAATTTACTTTGTGTGAATTTTTGGTATTTTTTTGACAATGTTCATTTTTTAATGAATAGTGAAAAATACTGCATTTTACATCAAAACTTATTTTTAATATAATTTATTTATATGATTATATTATCTTTTGAATTGATCTTAATGTGTAATATGAATATATTTTTACCATTTAATCCAATGGTGGTCATTGGAATCAATTTCACTTTGAAATTGGACTTAAATTGGTGTCAATATTTTGATACTTATTGTTTCATAAAAACACGCTATTTGCTATGACAGCGGGAATTAATTATTAAATTAATTAATGTGACTTATATGTTTTGAATTTTGTAAAATAGACTTCATTTTTGAATTCGGAATATCAAATATAGCTTAGGGTGGATTTTTGGTAAATTTCTAAAAAACTTCAATTTTTGATGAATAGTGAAACCACTAAGTGGTACTTATAAAAACTGAATTTTCCGTTTAAATGAAATTTTGCCATCATTGTGTTTTGAATTTTAAAAATCCGACACAAATGGTTGTCATTAGTATGTAAACTGTGGTTCAATGGGATTAAAATAATTTTTTGGTGAATAGTAACTTATTAAGTTTTTAATCGCGATTAGTGTTAATTAGTGTAGTTTAAGGTAAAAATAATGCTTTAATAAAATGAGATGAGCTTGACACATGTCCTACCCTCATTGGTTGTGTCATGGCCGACCAAGAAAAACCATGGGTCAACTTGGGGACCCCATGGATCCACTTTGGTTGGTAAATGACATAAATAACTTTTTATTTAATGTAAAAGTAAAAATGACACAAACATAATATGTTTTACGAAAACAATATTTACATGGGGTTATAAAGATCATATTTTTGATTATAAATAGTCATTGGAAAGATAAAAATATTTCCTACATCATAGTATTTTTTTTATAATTTTTAGACTTTAAATAAATTAAATTATTTATGACATCATGATGATGCAGCGATGACCTCATTATTTAACGATTTAAATAAAATGGAAAGATAATGAAAAATCTAAAACCTAAACATGGCCAAAACCAATTGGATGAGTGGATTTCAAAGCCTTATCACCTTATCCTCGAATTATAGCAATGTGTGACCTTTTGAATCCGAAACTCTTTTTAAAATAAAGTAACTTATCTTTACTTTCCAAAAGTGCCCCTCCTCTCCTCTTATAAAAGGCCCCCACCTCTACCTCATTTCACACACTCCTCAAGCCTTTGGCTCGGCCAACCCCTGCCCATTTACTCTCTCCACATCCCTATCCTCATCCTAGAGGATTCCCTTTGGGCAGAATCCTTTCAAAGGAAGCCTTTCGGCTCAAATCAAAAGGAGTTACACTTTTAAAGGTAATTCATTCCCTCATGTTCTTTTGTTTTATTTTGCTTCTCCAACCCCCTAAACTCTTTTTATTTACTTCTTTTGTAACAACACCAGTATCTTCAATATACTAGGATGTTGTTATATGATTTATTTTAGCTACACTCTCACACAACTACATCAAATGGTTAAAGAACATACGGTTTCCGTGGATGGCGAAATTCTGCCTCTCGAAATGATGATTGTTCAATACTCATTTAACACCTTCAAAGGTGGCCATTATGATGTCACTATTTTTATATATGATATATAATATGTTTATGTTTTCCTTAAGGTTCTATTTTTTTTCATTTTGGGCATACCTTTATGGTTTCCATTATGGGTAAACACGATATCTTCATTTTAGGAAGTGCGGACTACCGCCCCCTGAAAGTGATTTGATTCGTTAATACCATATGTGGGATGTGTAAAGGATAAAGTTAATGATATTATATATGTTATTATACTGGAATTATAATATACTCTTATATCATTATTATTCCATTCCAGAAAATACGAAATAGAAATGGAAGTAGCGTTCATGCGTACGTACGGCTTACCGTCTCCATGAACGGTGCATTTCATTTCTTACCTCTAAATGTGATGTAATATTATAAATACATGTATATGATTAATATATATGATATATATGTTATCCAAATCATTAATATAAATCTGGATATAACGAATCTTTGAACAAATTAACAACATGTAAGTGTAAGAAGTCTATTTTTGACTTAAGAACCAAATACCGACAAAATGAACATTATTAACTTAAATGATTACATGATGTTCATAACATGGTATAAAAGGAATAATGAACTTGAAAAAGGTTCATAAGCAAGTAGATATTAACTCAAGTTTATTATTCAGGAGATTAAAGAACGGTCGGGTCAAGTCGGATACGAGGTATGGGACTTCATCTCAATCTCCTTTCATTGAGGCATATTTTATTTTATAAACAACTTTCTTTTATACGGTGTATAAACCCATTTGACTTTTACGTTTATTCAAAAGGAATCTTTTTTATACTAAGCATTTAATAAATGACAAAAGGGAATGTTTTCGTCATACGTATGCGGCGACAACGACTTCTCCACCGTCGTGACCGTTATTTGAGTTTCGGCTTCCTCTACAAGCCATACCTTCTTTTTAAAAGAAAAATAAATACCATGTTTTACTTTTCTTTTATTTTGGTATTGAAAATGGTTTTCATAATGTTTTTATATCAATGTGTTGTATTGATATCTTGTGATTGAAAGGTGGGAATGTTATGTTTCCTTTATGCATGTTTTATGTGATATGATTATGTTGAGGTTCTTGGGCATTATTATGAAAACGGGTGGTTCCGTGATAAACTAAGGGCGGGTGAGCCCGATATAGCTCTCCAATGCATTGGGTAACGCGAAGGAGTGAAACTTTAAGGTTTCTCCGAAGAGATTTAGGGAATATACTGTGATGGGTATTCCAAACGTAACCAATAGGGTTACTCCCTACGTAAGAATGTTATGAATGCCTCAAGTTACCTTTATGTCTTATGATTTCTATGATTTATTCATGATTTGATGAGGTATGTTAAGGTTCTTATGTTTTATGGGTAAAGTATGATCTCATCCTTATGTATATATGTACCCATGTTTCCTTTCCATATTTTTATATCCCTTACTGAGCTTTTTATGCTCATCCCATGTTTTTTTGAAATGTTTTCACAGGTCAAGGGAAGGGTACATGATATGAAGATTGTGTCAAGGAAGTGTCAAGAAAGAATCCATGTTTATTTTAAATATGTTTCCATTGATGGGAATGAAGAATACTATCTTTATGTAACCACTTTGTTTATATGTGGAATGTAATTCAAGTTTTATGATCTAATTCTCTAAAACTCTAAACCCAAAAAGATCCTCAATGTGTAATCTTGTAATAACTCAAGATTATGTAAGGTTTAAGGCTGGGGCCTTATAGTTCGTATCAAAGGTCGGTTTAGATAACTTTAGGAGTTAGAATTTTATTATATGATTATCCAATTTTTTTTTGAAATGATATAGCATTTGAAGATTACCATGTTGCTTCATCTAAGACATGTTTGTTCAGAATGGTTTTCTGGAGAGGTAACACGGAAGCAGTGCTAGGAAGGCATACAGAAGGAAATAACCTTCCGAATCAGCATCCGGAAATGGTCGGAATTGGAATTGAACAGTTTGTTGCAGTAATGGCGCAGTTGACTCAAGCGATAAATGGTGGTGGTATCCATGCACGAGATCAGCCAGATGAACCGCAGAGGAACATGTCAGTGGTGGAACATTTCATGAGGCAACATCCACCATCATTCAGAGGATCATCTCACCCTGTGCTAGCTGAAGGGTGGATTAAAGCACTGGAGAAGATTTTTGATGTCATGGGGTATTCAGACAATCAAAAGGTTAGTCTTTCTATTTACCGATTGGAGGGTGAAGCAGATCAGTGGTGGTCTATGGTTAAAAATATCAGGGACGCCGATGAGATTGATGCTCTTGACTGGGATGAATTCAAAGGTATGTTTTTTGAGAATTATTTTCCTAAGGCTGTTCGACTTAGGATGGAAAAACAATTCTTGGAATTGAGGCAAGAGGAAGACTCAGTGGCTGCCTATGAAGAAAGGTTCACTCGATTGGCAAGGTATGCTCCAAATTTTATCCGAGACATTGATAGTGAAATCAATCGTTTTTACTCAGGATTAAAGCCAAAATATCAAAGGGCATTAGCTTCTCGTGAGTTTAAAAGTTATGAAAAGCTTGTTTGATGTGCTGAGAAGGTGGAAATGGAGTTTTCCGATGACCAAGTGTTCTATAACAACCAGCAGAAGAAGAGACCGAGGTGGCAGAAGAAAGGTAAGAATTCTTTAAAAAAGTCTGATGGTAAGAGAACTAAGTTTCCAGTTTGTGATAAATCTGGAAAAAGGCATGCTGGGGAATGTCTTCTGAATTCGGGAAAGTGATACCGATGTGGTAAGATGGGACATAAGGCTCATGATTGCACTGAAAAGGATCAAGGTTAAGGTAAGAACAAATTTGATTTACAGTTAGTGAAATGTTATAAGTGCAATGAGATGGGTCACTATGCAAATGAGTGTCCGAAAAAGAGCTTGAGTGATGGGAAGAAGTTAGAATACAAGCAGAAAGGGGTGGTGAAAACCTTTGCAACTACTTCAGCAGATGTCGGGCCATCAAATGAAGTTTTATCAGGTACTTTGTTTGTTTTTTCAGATTATGCCAGTGTGTTGTTTGATTCGGGGTCTACACATTCTTTCATCTCTGAAAACTTTTCTAGTAAAATGGGAATACCATCTCAAGAAATGACTCCTGAACTTTTGGTAAAAACACCTGGGGGAAATGTTGAGGCAAAAAGAATTTATAAGAATCTTCCTATCCTTATCTGTGGAAAGAACCTACTTGAAAACCTTATTGTTCTACCACTAGTAGAGTTTGATGTTATCCTGGGTATGGATTGGATCTCTATTTACCATGTTAAGATTGACTGTAGAGCTAAAGAAGTTTCTTTTCAGAAAGACTTTCATTTTGTTTACAAGAATGAACCCTTACTTTTGATAACATATCAAGTGGCCAAGAAACTTGTAAAAGATGGAAATGAATGTTACCTTGAACACGTCGTTGAAAATAAAGCAACTGTTCATATTAATGATGTGCCAGTGGTAAATGAGTATCCTGATGTTTTTCCTGATGAGTTGCCTGGAATAATACCAGATCGGGAAGTTGAGTTTACTGTTGACTTAGTTCCTGATGCTAAGCCAATTTCAAAACCCCCTTATCGAATGGCACAAATTGAACTTTTAGAGTTGAAGGAGAAATTTCAAGATTTATTAGAGAAAGGTTTCATTAGACCTAGCACATCACCATGGGGTGATCCTGTTTTATTTGTTAAAAAGAAAGATGGTTCTATGAGACTTTGCATTGATTATAGAGCCTTGAATAACATCACTATTAAGAACAAATATCCTTTGCCTCATATTGATGATTTGTTTGATCAGCTCCAGGGAGCTCAGTTTTTTTCAAAGATTGACTTGAGATCGGGGTACCATCAGCTGAAGGTAAAGGTGGTAGATATTCCGAAGACCACGTTCTGTATGAGATATGGCCATTATGAATTTGTAGTAATGCCTTTTGGGCTAACCAATGCACCTGCTGTATTCATGGGCTTAATTAATAGAATTTTCATGAGTTCTTGGATAAGTTTGTGGTGGTTTTCATTGATGATATTTTGGTGTTTTCTAAAAGTAAAGAGGAGCATGAAAGACATTTAAGGGTTATCTTGCAAACCTTAAAAAAAAAGAAACTGTATGGGAAATTCAGCAAGTGTGAGTTTTGGTTGCAAAAAATTTCTTTCCTTGGTCACATTGTTTCTAAAGATGGAATAACTGTTGATCCTGCAAAAACAAAAGTTGTGGAAGAATGGCCAAGACCCACAAATGTAACCGAGATTCATAGCTTCCTTGGTTTGGCGGGCTATTACTGAAGGTTTGTTAGAAATTTTTCACGATTATCTAGTCCAATGACTAAGCTAACTCGAAAGGGTGTTAAGTTTATCTGACAAAAGAATGTGATGATTGTTTTCAGGAATTGAAAAGAAGATTGGTGAATGCTCCAGTTTTGGCACTACCTTCCAGAAATGGTGAGTTTGTTATATACAGTGATGCTTCATTGAAAGGACTTGGTTGCGTCCTAATGCAGAATGATTAGGTAATTGCTTATGCTTCACGACAGTTGAAAAATCATGAGATAAATTACCCTACACATGATTTGGAATTAGCTGCTGTTGTTTTTGCTTTAAAAATTTGGAGGCATCATTTATATGGAGTAAAGTGTGAAATATATACCGATCACAAAAGTTTAAAGTATATATTCACTTAGAAAGAGTTGAACATGAGATAGAGGAGATGGCTAGAATTAATCAAGGATTATGATTGGACAATTCATTTCCATCCAGGAAAAGCAAATAAAGTGGCTGATGCTTTGAGTCGAAAAAGTAATGCTTCATTAACAATGTTGCATTTGGAACGTGATCCTTTGGTTAAGGATTTGATGAACTTTGGCATAGAAGTTGTTGGTGCAAGAAGTCCTTCTGTTTTGTTTCAGGTATCAGTGATATCTTCTCTATCAGATAGAATCAAGAAAGCACAGAAGCAAGACAGTGAGTTGCAGAAAAAGGTAGAGCTGGTTCAGAAAGGCAAGTTGCCTGAATTCAACATTGATAATGATTGTGTTTTGAGATTTGGGAAGATATTTTCTGTGACTTGTGATTCAAAGTTGAAGAGAGAGTTGTTATGTGAATCTCATAGTTCTCCGTTTTCAGTTTATCCGGGCAGTACTAAGATGTATAGAGATCTGTGGGAGTATTACTGGTGGGATGGAATGAAAAGAGATATTGCTGATTTTACTGTGAAGTGTTTGACTTGTCAGCAGGTTAAAGCAGAGCGGAAGTTACCGAAAGGGATGCTTCAGCCTTTACCAGTGACAGAGTGGAAATGGGAGAATATATCCATGGACTTTGTTGTTGGATTACCGAAGACATCTCGAGGTAATAATGCAATCTGGGTTATTGTTGATCGCTTGACCAAATCTGCTCATTTCCATGCTATACGAGATACTTTATCTCTTGATCAACTATCCCGTTTGTATCTTAATGAGATAGTCAGGTTACATGGAGTTCCTCTCTCCATTGTATCTAATCGTGATCCCAGGTTCACTTCTAACTTTTGGAAAGGCCTTCAGAAGTCGTAGGGTACTGAATTAAATTTTAGTACAGCTTTTCATCCTCAATCAGATGGGTAGTCAGAACGAACAATTCAGACATTGGAGGATATGTTACATTCTTGCTCTATGGATTATCAGGGAAGTTGGGACCAACATCTTTCTTTGGTTGAATTTTCATATAATAACAGTTTTCATTCCAGTATACAGATGGAACCATTTCAGGCATTATATGGGAAGTGGTGTCGAACTCCAGCTTTCTGGGATGAAGTGGGTGAAAGGAATTTGATGGGACCAGAATTGGTAGAAGAGATGGCAGATAAAGTTCAGCTGATTCAGAAACACATGAGAACAGCTCAGAGCAGGCAGAATAGTTATGCGGATAACCGGAGGAAGGATCTATCTTTCGAGGTAGGTGATCATGTTTTTCTCAAGGTTTCTTCTTGGAAAAGTGTGATGTGATTTGGTAAGAAAGGAAAGCTGAGTCCAAGGTTCATTGGACCATACGAAATTCTGGAGAGAGTTGGATCAGTTGCATACCGAGTGGCTTTACCTCTGAGTTTATCTCAGGTACACAATGTTTTTCACGTTTCGATGTTGAGAAAGTATATGCCAGATCCATCTCATGTTTTGAGTCCAGAGGTAGTTCAGCTGGAAGAGAACCTATCTTATGAGGAACAACCGGTCCAGATTCTTGACCACAGGTAGCAAGTGTTACGGAATAAGGTGATTCACCAGGTAAAGGTTTTGTGAAAAAACCACATGATTGAAGAGGCAACATGGGAATCTGAAAATGCAATGAGGGATAAGTACCCCCATTTATTCGATAAGTAAATAAATTGCGGGGACGCAATTTTCTAAAGGGGGAAGGATGTAACATCCCAAGTAAGTAATGAATAATAGATATTTTTATCTATGTCTATTAATGAACTAGATAGTGTTTTAGAGGCTTAAAATGAAAATAAATACAATCTTATGCATGGAATACACTAATATTCTTAAAAGATTGTTTTACTGCCTTATGATGGAAAACCCCTTTTTAAATATATCTTTTGACAATTTTATAAACTATTTTTGCCAAAACAAACTTATTATTTATGATTGGGACATCAAAATTTACTTTTTGTGAATTTTTGGTATTTTTCTGACAATGTTCATTTTTTAATGAATAGTGAAAAATACTACATTTTACATCAAAACTGCTTTTTAATCTAATTTATTTATGTGATTAGATTATCTTTTGAATTGATCTTAATGTGTAATCTGAATATATTTTTACCATTTAATCCAATGGTGGTCATTGGAATCAATTTCACTTTGAAATTGGACTTAAATTGGTGTCAATCTTTTGATAGTTATTGTTTCATAAAAACACGCTATTTGCTCTGACAGCGGGAATTAATTATTAAATTAATTAATGTGACTTATATGTTTTGAATTTTGTAAAATAGACTTCATTTTTGAATTCGGAATATCAAATATAGCTTAGGGTGGATTTTTGGTAATTTTCTGAAAAACTTCAATTTTTGATGAATAGTGAAACCACTAAGTCGTACTTATAAAAACTGATTTTTCCGTTTAAATGAAAATTTTCCATCATTGTGTTTTGAATTTCAAAAATCCGACACACATGGTTGTCATTAGTATGTAAAATGTGGTTCAATGGGATTAAAATAATTTTTTTGGTGAATAGTAACTTATTAAGTTTTTAATCGCGATTAGTGGTAATTAGTGTAGTTTAAGGTAAAAATAATACTTTAATAAAATGAGATGAGTTTGACACATGTCCTACCCTCATTGGTTGTGTCATGGCCGACCAATACAAGCCATTGGTCAACTTGGGGACCCCATGGATCCACTTTGGTTGGGAAATGACATAAATAACTTTTTATTTAATGTAAAAGTAAAAATGACACAAACATAATATGTTTTACGAAAACAATTTTTACATGGGGTTATAAAGATCAGATTTTTGATTATAAATAGTCATTGGAAAGATAAAAAGATTTCCTACATCATATTATTTCTTTTTATAATTTTTAGACTTTAAATAAATTAAATTATTTATGACATCATGATGATGCAGCGATGACCTCATTATTTAACGATTTAAATAAAATGGAAAGATAATGAAAAATCTAAAACCTACAAATGGCCAAAACCAATTGGATGAGTGGATTTAGAAGCCTTATCACCTTATCCTCGAATTATAGCAATTTGGGACCTTTTGAATCTGAAACTCTTTTTAAAATAAATTAACTTATCTTTACTTTCCAAAAGTGCCCCTCCTCTCCTCTTATAAAAGGCCCCCACCTCTACCTCATTTCACACACTCCTCAAGCCTTTGGATCAGCCAAACCCTGCCCATTTACTCTCTACACATCCCTCTCCCCATCCTAGAGGATTCCCTTTGGGCAGAATCCTTTCAAAGGAAGCCTTTCGGCTCAAATCAAAAGGAGTTACACTTTTAAAGGTAATCCATTCTCTCATGTTCTTTTGTTTTATTTTGCTTCTCCAACCCCTAAACTATTTTTATTTACTTGTTTTGTAAAAAAACCAGTATCTTAAATATACTAGGATGTTTTTATAAGATTTATTTTAGCTACACTCTCACACAACTACATCAAATGGTCAAAGAACATACGGTTTCCGTGGATGGCGAAATTCTGCCTCCCGAAACGATGATTGTTCAATACTCATTTAACACCTTCAAAGGTGGCCATTATGATGTCACTATTTTTATATATGATATATAATATGTTTATGTTTTCCTTAAGCTTCTGTTTTTTTTTTCATTTTTGGCATACCTTTATGGTTTCCATTATGGGTAAACACGATATCTTCATTTTGGGAAGTGCGGACTACCGCCCCCTGAAAGTGATTTGATTCGTTAATACCATATGTGGGATGTGTAAAGGATAAAGTTAATGATATTATATATGTTATTATACTGGAATTATAATATACTCTTATATCATTATGATTCCATTCCATAAAATACAAAATAGAAATGGAAGTAGCGTTCATGCGTACGTACGGCTTACCGTCTCCATGAACGGTGCATTTCATTTCTTACCTCTAAATGTGATGTAATATCATAAATACATGTATATGATGAATATATATGATATATATGTTATACAAATCATTAATATAATTCTGGATATAACGAACCTTTGACCAAATTAACAACATATAAGTGTAAGAAGTCTATTTTTGACTTAAGAACCAAATACCGAAAAAATGAACATTATTAACTTAAATGATTACATGATGTTAATAACATGGTATAATAAGAATAATGAACTTGAAAAAGGTTCATAAGAAAGTAGATATTAACTCAAGTTTATTATTCAGGAGATTAAAGAACGGTCTGGTCAAGTCGGATACGAGGTATGGGACTTCCTCTCAATCTCCTTTCATTGAGGCATATTTTATTTTATAAACAACTTTCTTTTATACGGTGTATAAACCCCTTTGACTTTTACGTTTATTCAAAAGGAATATTTTTTATACGAAGTGTTTAGTAAACGACAAAAGGGAATGTTTTTGTCATACGTATGCGGCGACAACGACTTCTCCGTCGTCGTGACCGTTATTTGAGTTTCGACTTCCTCTACAAGCCATAACTTATTTTTAAAAGAAAAATAAATACCATGTTTTACTTTTCTTTTGTTTTGGTATTGAAAATGGTTTTTATAATGTTTTTATATCAATGTGTTGTATTGATATCTTGTGATTGAAAGGTGGGAATGTTATGTTTCCTTTATGCATGTTTTATGTGATATGATTATGTTGAGGTTCTTGGGAATTATTATGAAAACGGGTGGTTCCGTGATAAACTAAGGGCGGGTGAGCCCGATATAGCTCTCCAATGCATTGGGTAACGCGAAGGAGTGAAACTTTAAGGTTTCTCCGAAGAGATTTAGGGAATATACTGTGATGGGTATTCCAAACGTAACCAATAGGGTTACTCCCTACGTAAGAATGTTATGAATGCCTCAAGTTACCTTTATGTCTTATGATTTCTATGATTTATTCATGATTTGATGAGGTATGTTAAGGTTCTTATGTTTTATGGGTAAAGTATGATCTCATCCTTATGTATATATGTACCCATGTTTCCTTTCCATATTTTTATATCCCTTACTGAGCTTTTTATGCTCATCCCATGTTTTTTTTAAATGTTTTCACAGGTCAAGGGAAGGGTACATGATATGAAGATTGTGTCAAGGAAGTGTCAAGAAAGAATCCATGTTTATTTTAAATATGTTTCCATTGATGGGAATGAAGAATACTATCTTTATGTAACCACTTTGTTTATATGTGGAATGTAATTCAAGTTTTATGATCTAATTCTCTAAAACTCTAAACCCAAAAAGATCCTCAATGTGTAATCTTGTAATAACTCAAGATTATGTAAGGTTTAAGGCTGGGGCCTTATAGTTCGTATCAAAGGTCGGTTTAGATAACTTTAGGAGTTAGAATTTTATTATATGATTATCCAATTTTTTTTTGAAATGATATAGCATTTGAAGATTACCATGTTGCTTCATCTAAGACATGTTTGTTCAGAATGGTTTTCTGTAGAGGTAACACGGAAGCAGTGCTAGGAAGGCATACAGAAGGAAATAACCTTCCGAATCAGCATCCGGAAATGGTCGGAATTGGAATTGAACAGTTTGTTGCAGTAATGGCGCAGTTGACTCAAGCGATAAATGGTGGTGGTATCTATGCACGAGATCAGCCAAATCAACTGCAGAGGAACATTTCAGTGGTGGAACATTTCATGAGGCAACATCCACCATCATTCAGAGGATCATCTGACCCTGTGCTAGCTGAAGGGTGGATTAAAGCACTGGAGAAGATTTTTGATGTCATGGGGTGTTCAGACAATCAAAAGGTTAGTCTTACTATTTATCGTTTGGAGGGTGAAGCAGATCAGTGGTGGTCTATGGTTAAAAATATCAGGGATGCCGATGAGATTGATGCTCTTGACTGGGATGAATTCAAAGGTATGTTTCTTGAGAAGTATTTTCCTAAGGCTGTTCGACTTAGGATGGAAAAACAATTCTTGGAATTGAGGCAAGAGGAAGACTCAGTGGCTGCCTATGAAGAAAGGTTCACTCGATTGGCAAGGTATGCTCCAAATTTTATCCAAGACCATGATAGTAAAATCAATCGTTTTTACTCAGGATTAAAGCCAAAATATCGAAGGGCATTAGCTTCTCGTGAGTTTAAAAGTTATGAAAAGCTTGTTCGATGTGCTGAGAAGGTGGAAATGGAGTTTTCCGATGACCAAGTGTTCTATAACAACCAGCAGAAGAAGAGACCAAGGTGGCAGGAGAAAGGTAAGAATTCATTAAAAAAGTCTGATGGTAAGAGAACTAAGTTTCCAGTTTGTGATAAATGTGGCAAAAGGCATGCTGGGGAATGTCTTCTGAATTCGGGAAAGTGCTACCGATGTGGTAAGATGGGACATAAGGCTCGTGATTGCACTGAAAAGGATCAAGGTGAAGGTAAGAACAAATTTGATTTACAGTTAGTGAAATGTTATAAGTGCAATGAGATGGGTCACTATGCAAACGAGTGTCCGAAAAAGAGCTTGAGTGATGGGAAGCAGTTAGACTACAAGCAGAAAGGGGTGGTGAAATCCTTTGCAACTACTTCAGCAGATGTCGGGCCATCAAATGAAGTTGTATCAGGTACTTTATTTGTTTTTTCAGATTATGCCAGTGTGTTGTTTGATTCGGGGTCTACACATTCTTTCATCTCTGAAACCTTTTCTAGTAAAATGGGAATACCATCTCAAGAAATGACTCCTGAACTTTTGGTAAAAACAACTGGGGGAAATGTTGAGGCAAAAAGAATTTATAAGAATCTTCCTATCCTTATCTGTGGAAAGAACCTACTTGCAAACCTTATTGTTCTACCTCTAGTAGAGTTTGATGTTATCCTGGGTATGGATTTTCTCTCTATTTACCATGTTAAGATTGACTGTAGAGCTAAAGAAGTTTCTTTTCAGAAATACTTTCAGTTTGTTTACAATAATGAACCCTTAATTTTGATAACATATCAAGAGGCCGAGAAACTTGTAAAATATGGAAATGAATGTTACCTTGAACACGTCATTGAAAATAAAGGAACTGTTCATATTAATGATGTGGCAGTGGTAAATGAGTATCCTGATGTTTTTCCTGATGAGTTGCCTGGAATAATACCAGATCGGGAAGTTGAGTTTACTGTTGACTTAGTTCCTGATGCTAAGCCAATTTCAAAACCCCCTTATTGAATGGCACAAATTGAACTTTTAGAGTTGAAGGAGCAATTTCAAGATTTATTAGAGAAAGGTTTCATTAGACCTAGCACATCACCATGGGGTGATCCTGTTTTATTTGTTAAAAAGAAAGATGGTTCTATGAGACTTTGAATTGATTATAGAGCCTTGAATAACATCACTGTTAAGAACAAATATCCTTTGCCTCATATCGATGATTTGTTTGATCAGCTCCAGTGAGTTCAGTTTTTTTCAAAGATTGACTTGAGATCGGGGTACCATCAGCTGAAGGTAAAGGAGGCAGATATTCCGAAGACCGCGTTCCGTACGAGATATGGCCATTATGAATTTGTAGTAATGCCTTTTGGGCTAACCAATGCACCTGCTGTATTCATGGACTTAATGAATAGAATTTTCCATGAGTTCTTGGATAAGTTTGTGGTGGTTTTCATTGATGGTATTTTTGTGTTTTCTAAAATTAAAGAGGAGCATGATAGACATTTAAGGGTTATCTTGCAAACCTTAAAAGAAAAGAAACTGTATGGGAAATTCAGCAAGTGTGAGTTTTGGTTGCAACAAATTTCTTTCCTTGGTCACATTGTTTCTAAATATGGAATAACTATTGATTCTGCAAAAACAAAAGTTGTGGAAGAATGGCCAAGACCCACAAATGTAACCAAGATTCGTAGCTTCCTTGGTTTGGCGGGCTATTACCGAAGGTTTGTTAGAAATTTTTCACGATTATCTAGTCCAATGACTAAGCTAACTCGAAAGGGTGTTAAGTTTATCTGGACAAAAGAATGTGATGATTGTTTTCAGGAATTGAAAAGAAGATTGGTGAATGCTCCAGTTTTGGAACTACCTTCCAGGAATGGTGAGTTTGTTATATACAATGATGCTTCATTGAAAGGACTTGGTTGCATCCTAATGTAGAATGATCAGGTAATTGCTTATGCTTCACGACAGTTGAAAACTCATGAGGTAAATTACCCTACACATGATTTGGAATTAGCTGCTGTTGTTTTTGCTTTAAAAATTTGGAGGCATCATTTGTATGGAGTAAAGTGTGAAATATATACCGATCACAAAAGTTTAAAGTATATATTCACTCAGAAAGAGTTGAACATGAGATATAGAAGATGGCTAGAATTAATCAAGGATTATGATTGCACAATTCATTACCATCCGGGAAAAGAAAATAAAGTGGCTGATGCTTTGAGTCGAAAAAGTAATGCTTCATTAACAATGTTGCGTTTGGAACGTGATCCTTTGGTTAAGGATTTGATGAACTTTGGCATAGAAGTTGTTGGTGCAGGAAGTCCTTCTGTTTTGTTTCAGGTATCAGTGAGATCTTCTCTATCAGATAGAATCAAGCAAGCACATAAGCAAGACATTGAGTTGCAGAAAAAGGTAGAGCTAGTTCAGAAAGATAAGTTGCCTGAATTCAACATTGATAATGATTGTGTTTTGAGATTTGGGAAGATATTTTCTGTGCCTTGTGATTCAAAGTTGAAGAGAGAGTTGTTATGTGAAGCTCATAGTTCTCCGTTTTCAGTTTATCCGTGCAGTACTAAGATGTATAGAGATCTGCGAGAGTATTACTGGTGGGATGGAATGAAAAGAGATATTGCTGATTTTACTGTGAAGTGTTTGACTTGTCAGCAGGTTAAAGCAGAGCGGAAGTTACCAAAATGGAGCTTCAGCCTTTACCAGTGCCAGAGTGGAAATGGGAGAATATATCCATGGACTTTGTTGTTGGATTACCGAAGACATCTCGAGGTAATAATACAGTCTGGGTTATTGTTGATCGCTTGACCAAATCTGCTCATTTCCTTGCTATACGAGATACTTTCTCTCTTGATCAACTTTCCCGTTTGTATCTTAAAGAGATAGTCAGGTTACATGGAGTTCCTATCTCCATTGTATCTGATCATGATCCCAGGTTCACTTCTAACTTTTGGAAAGGCCTTCAGAAGTCGTTGGGTACTGAATTAAATTTTAGTATACCTTTTCATCCTCAATCAGATGGGTAGTCAGAACGAACAATTCAGACATTGGAGGATATGCTACATTCTTTCTCTATGGATTATCAGGGAAGTTGGGACCAACATCTTTCTTTGGTTGAATTTTCATATAATAACAGTTTTCATTCCAGTATACAGATGGCACCATTTCAGGCATTATATGGGAAGCGGTGTCGAACTACAGCTTTCTGGGATGAAGTGGGTGAAAGGAAGTTGATGGGACAAGAATTGGTAGAAGAGATGGCAGAAAAATTTCAGCTGATTCAGAAACACATGAGAACAGCTCAGAGCAGGCAGAAGAGTTATGCAGATAACTGGAGGAAGGATCTATCTTTCGAGGTAGGTGATCATGTTTTTATCAAGGTTTCTCCTTGGAAAAGTGTGATGCGATTTGGTAAGAAAGGAATGCTGAGTCCAAGGTTTATTGGACCATACAAAATTCTGGAGAGAGTTGGATCAGTTGCATACCGAGTGGCTTTACCTCCGAGTTTATCTCAGGTACACAATGTTTTTCACGTTTTGATGTTGAGAAAGTATATGCCAGATCCATCTCATGTTTTGAGTCCAGAGGTAGTTCAGCTGGAAGAGAACCTATCTTATGAGGAACAACCGGTCCAGATTCTTGACCACAGGGAGCAAGTGTTACGGAATAATGTGATTCACCATGTAAAGGTTTTGTGGAAAAACCACATGATTGAAGAGGCAACATGGGAATCTGAAAATGCAATGAGGGGTAAGTACCCCCATTTATTCGATAAGTAAATAAATTGTGGGGACGCAATTTTCTAAAGGGGGGAAGGATGTAACATCCCAAGTAAGTAATGAATAATAGATGTTTTTATCTATGTCTATTAATGAACTAGATAGTGTTTTAGAGGCTTAAAATGAAAATAAATACAATCTTATGCATGGAATACACTAATATTCTTAAAAGATTGTTTTACTGCCTTATGATGGAAATTTTTTTTTTAAATCTATCTTTTGACAATTTTATAAACTATTTTTGTCAAAAAAAACTTATTCTTTATGATTGGGACATCAAAATTTACTTTGTGTGAATTTTTGGTATTTTTCTGACAATGTTCATTTTTTAATGAATAGTGAAAAATACTGCATTAATAAAATGAGATGAGCTTGACACATGTTCTACCCTCATTGGTTGTGTCATGGACGACCAAGACAATCCATGGGTCAACTTGGGGACCCCATGGATCCACTTTGGTTGGGAAATGACATAAATAACTTTTTATTTAATGTAAAAGTAAAAATGACACAAACATAATATGTTTTACGAAATCAATTTTTACATGGGGTTATAAAGATCAGATTTTTGATTATAAATAGTCATTGGAAAGCTAAAAAGATTTCCTACATCATAGTATTTTTTTTATAATTTTTAGACTTTAAATAAATTAAATTATTTATGACATCATGATGATGCAGCGATGACCTCATTATTTAACGATTTAAATAAAATGGAAAGATAATGAAAAATCTAAAACCTACACATGGCCAAAACCAATTGGATGAGTGTATTTCGAAGCCTTATCACCTTATCCTATAATTATAGCAATGTGGGACCTTTTGAATCCGAAACGCTTTTTAAAATAAAGTAACTTATCTTTACTTTCCAAAAGTGCCCCTCCTCTCCTCTTATAAAAGGCCCCCACCTCTACCTCATTTCACACACTCCTCAAGCCTTTGGCTCAGCCAACCCCTGCCCATTACTCTTTACACACACCTCTCCTCATCCTAGAGGATTCCCTTTGGGAAGAATCCTTTCAAAGGAAGCCTTTCGGCTCAAATCAAAAGGAGTTACACTTTTAAAGGTAATTCATTCTATCATGTTCTTTTGTTTTATTTTGCTTCTACAACCCCCTAAACTATTTTTATTTACTTATTTTGTAACCACACCAGTATCTTCAATATACTAGGATTTTTTTATAAGATTTATTTGAGCCACACTCTCACACAACTACATCAAATGGTTAAAGAACATATGGTTTCCGTGGATGGCGAAATTCTGCCTCCCGAAACGATGATTGTTCAATACTCATTTAACACCTTCAAAGGTGGCCATTATGATGTCACTATTTTTATATATGATATATAATATGTTTAAGTTTTCCTTAATCTTCTGTTTTTTTTTTCATTTTGGGCATACCTTTATGGTTTCCATTATGGGTAAACACGATATCTTCATTTTAGGAAGTGCGGACTACCGCCCCCTGAAAGTGATTTGATTCGTTAATACCATATGTGGGATGTGTAAAGGATAAAGTTAATGATATTATATATGTTATTATACTGGAATTATAATATACTCTTATATTATTATGATTCCATTCCAGAAAATACGAAATATAAATGGAAGTAGCGTTCATGCGTACGTACGGCTTACCGTCTCCATGAACGGTGCATTTCATTTCTTACCTCTAAATGTGATGTAATATTATAAATACATGTATATGATGAATATATATGATATATATGTTATCCAAATCATTAATATCATTCTGGATATAACGAACCTTTGACCAAATTAACAACATGTAAGTGTAAGAAGTCTATTTTTGACTTAAGAACCAAATACCGACAAAATGAACATTATTAACTTAAATGATTACATGATGTTCATAACATGGTATAAAAGGAATAATGAACTTGAAAAATGTTCATAATCAAGTAGAGATTAACTCAAGTTTATTATTCAGGAGATTAAAGAACGGTCGGGTCAAGTCGGATACGAGGTATGGGACTTCGTCTCAATCTCCTTTCATTGAGACATATTTTATTTTATAAACAACTTTCTTTAATACGGTGTATAAACCCATTTTACTTTTACGTTTATTCAAAAGGAATATTTTTTATACGAAGCGTTTACTAAATGACAAAAGGTAATGTTTTTGTCGTACGTATGCGGCGACAACGACTTCTCCGCCGTCGTGACCGTTATTTGAGTTTCGACTTCCTCTACAAGCCATACCTTCTTTTTAAAAGAAAAATAAATACCATGTTTTACTTTTCTTTTATTTTGGTATTGAAAATGGTTTTCATAATGTTTTTATATCAATGTGTTGTATTGATATCTTGTGATTGAAAGGTGGGAATGTTATGTTTCCTTTATGCATGTTTTATGTGATATGATTATGTTGAGGTTCTTGGGCATTATTATGAAAACGGGTGGTTCCGTGATAAACTAAGGGCGGGTGAGCCCGATATAGCTCTCCAATGCCTTGGGTAACATGAAGGAGTGAAATGTTAAGGTTTCTCTGAAGATATTTAGGGAATATACTGTGATGGGTATTCCAAACGTAACCAAGAGGGTTACTCCCTACGTAAGAATGTTATGAATGCGTCAAGTTACCTTTATGTCTTATGATTTCTATGATTTATTCATGATTTGATGAGGTATGTTAAGGTGCTTATGTTTTATGGGTAAAGTATGATATCATCCTTATGTATATATGTACCCATGTTTCCTTTCCATATTTTTATATCCCTTACTGAGCTCATTATGCTCATCCTAAGGTTTTTTGAAATGTTTTTACAGGTCAAGGGAAGGGTACATGATATGATGATAGTGTCAAGGAAGTGTCAAGAAAGAATCCATGTTTATTTTAAATATGTTTCCATTGATGGGAATGAAGAATACTATCTTTATGTAACCACTTTGTTTATATGTGGAATGTAATGCAAGTTTTATGATCTAATTCTCTAAAACTCTAAACCCGAAAAGATCCTCAATGTGTAATCTTGTAATAACTCAAGATTAAGTAAGGTTTAAGGCTGGGGACTTATAGTTTGAGTGGTCCCGGACACACCGCGGCTCGGATTGAGGTAGGGTTGACTCTTACAGGTCACATTTTACTCATGGATCGTTTTCCTTAGGTTTCAATATAATCCAAATGCGTTTGGTCGGTTTGGCGTATGTCAGTTGTTGTTTTCACTTAAAATTATGTCCATTTTTAACAAAATAGAGGCACTTTGAGTGGTGTTGTCCACACCGGGCCTCGGATTGAGGCGGGGTTGAATCTTACACGTCACATATGAGTCATGGATCATTGTTCAAAAGTATCAACACAATCAGAATCCGTTTGATCGGTTTGACGTATGTACATATAATATTGTCCATTTTAAACATAAGAGAGACAGTTTGGGTGGTGTCGGCCACACCACGCCTCGGATTGAGGAGGGATTGACTCTTACACATCACATATGACCCATAGATCGTTGTACTAAAGTTTCAATAGATTTGGAACGCATTTAGTCAGTTTCCCGTATGACAGTTGTTGTTTTCACTTACAATTTAGTCCATTTTCAACAGAAGAGAGGCAATTTGGGTGGTCCCGGCCCCACGGTGCCTCGGATTGAGGTGGTATTGACTCGTACACATCACATATGAACCATGGATCGTTTTCCTAAAGTTTAAATAGAATCTGTAGGCATTTGTTCAGTTTTCCGTATGATAGTTGTTGTTTTCACTTAAAATTAAGTACATTTAAAAAAAAGAGGCACTTTGAGTGGTGTCGGCCACACCGGGCCTCGTATTGAGGCGGGGTTTACTCGTAAACATCACATTTGAATCATGGATTGTTTTCCTTAAGTTTCAATATAATCCAAATGCGTTTGGTCGGTTTATTGTATGTCAGTTGTAGATTTCACTTAAAATTAAGTCCATTTTTAACAAAACAGAGGCACTTTGAGTGGTGTCGGCCACATCGGGCCACGAATTGAGGCGAGGTTGACTCGTACACATCAAATATTGTCCATTTTAAACAAAAGAGGGACAATTTGGGTAGTTTCGGCCACACCGTGCCTTGGATTTAGGTGGGGATGACTCATACACATCAAATATGACCCATGTATCATTTTTCTAAAGTTTAAACAGATTTGGAACGCATTTGGTTGGTTTTCCGTATGTCAGTTGTTATTTTCACTTAAAATTAAAGTCATTTTGAACAAAAAAGATACATTTTGAATGATACCGTCCACAAAACGCCTTGGATTGAGGCGGGGTTGACTCTTACACGTCACATATGACCCATGGATCGTTTTCCTATAGTATCAATAGAATCCGAATGCGTTTGGTCAGTTTACCATATGTCAGTTGTTGATTTCACTTAAAATTAAGTCCATTTTTAACAAAACAGAGGCATTTTGAGTGGTGTTGGCCACACCGAGCCTCTTATTGAGGCAGAGTTGACTCCTACACGTCACATTTGACTCATGTATCGTTTTCCTTAAGTTTCAACCGAATACGAATGCGTTTGGTCGGTTTTATGTATGTCAGTTGCTGATTTCACTTAAAATTAAGTCCATTTTTAACAAAATAGAGGCACTTTGAGTGGTATCGGCCACACCGGGCCTCTAATTGAGGCGGGGTTGACTCGTACCCGTCACATATGGGTCATGGATAATTGTTAAAAAGTATCAACACAATCAAAAGCTGTTTGATTGGATTGGTGTATGTACGTAAAATATTGTCCATTTTAAACAAAATACATACACTTGGAGTGATTCTGACCACACCGCGCATCATATTGAGGCGTAGTTGACTTTTACATGTCAAATATGACCCATAGATCGTTTTACTAAAGTGTCAACACAATTCGAAGGCGTTTGGTCGGTTTCCCATATGTCAGTTGTTGATTTCACATAAAAATAAGTCAATTTTGAACAAAAGAGAGACAGTTTGAGTGATCCTGGCCACACCGTGCCTTTTATTGAGGAGGGGTTGACTTATACACGTAAAATTTGACCCATGGATTGTTTCCCTGAAGTTTCAACAGAATCCAAATGCGTTTGGTCGGAGGGGAAGGGTCTAGTCGGGTACGTGGAGATGCTCGTCTACCTCTGGTACGAACCTCCCTCGTACCATCGGCCTAAGCACTGAAAGAATGGAATAATGAAAAGTGAACATACTTATATACCTGTAAAATCTACACATAGACAGCACATAGCCGCATCATGTCATAAAAAATAACACCAAGGATCAGACAAAATAGAAGCAGTCATGCAGAGTAATGACAAGTGCACATACAGATCAGAAGCAGCTAAAAAATTGTTGAATACATGCCATGTTTATTTCCTAAAACAAAGTAAAAAAAGCAAAATTATGAAACTCTAGAATATGGGTTGCCTCCCAGGAAGCACTAAGTTTTACGTCTTCAGCCAGATGGATGGACACTGGTCAATCGTCTTGGTCCATCAGCTCAGAACTCCTCTGCCTCTTACAAGAACTGGTTGCCGTGTCATCAAGCTCACATGGACGCTTAGTGGGATTGATCACTTAATGAGTGTAGCGGGCATAAATCTGGTGTGGAAGTAAGATAATCTAGTGCTATTCATCAGCTACACGCTGAGTGGGATTGATCACTTCAGGAGCATAACAGGCGTGAATCTGGTGTGGAAGTAAGAGAATCTGGCGCTCGTCATCAGCCAGATGCTGAGTCACCCATCGTGCGAGGTCAGATGGAGACGGGACGTGCACATCTATGATCATGGAAGAGGAATACAAGCTAGACATTGTTGGTTAAGCTTCATCCACAAATAGATTCATTTTTATATATTATAACCTTTATAAATGTTTGTCCCATTTTTACAAACAATTAATGTGTGAAAATTGTGAAAAATAACTTATCGGATATATAAAAATGGATTTACTCATGGACATGATGCATAATATCTCAAATATTCCTCATTGGATCCCAATTTGAAATTTTAATCCATTATCAAATGTCTTATATCAATTTATTTTTATTTGGATCTTTAAGGTTGAACGCTTTTTGTAAAATCTAGCCAAGGGAGGATAGACTAGTGACTTGGAATACAATTGGATGTTATGTGGTGAAAACCACATTATAAGCATTTTTTAGGATATTATTGAGGTGGTTTGAGGATAAATCTATCTTTTTATAGAAAATAAAGCATGTCCAAGTTTGGTGGTCAAATTTTTGAAGTGGGGGGGGGGGGGTATTTGGTGGTTGAGGAGGGGGGTGAGGGGGATGTCCAAGGTCTAGGAGGAGGGGTGGGGGGCTGTCTAAGGTCCAGGAGGGGGGGGGGGGGCTGTTCAGGGTCAAGGAGAAGGGGAGAAGGGGCTGTCCATGGTCCATGAAGGAGGGGGTGCTGTCTAGGGTCCATCGAGTAGGGGGGCTATCCAGGGTCCAGGGGTGGGGGGCTTCCTAGGGTCCAGGAAGGAGGGGGGACTATACAAGGTCCTGGGAGGAGGGTGGAGGGGGGTTGTCCAGGGTCCAGGAGGAGGGATGTCCAAGTTTTAGGAAAGAGGGGGGCCAAGCTGTCCAAGTTCCAGGAGGGGGGGGGGGACTGTCCAGGGTCCACGAGGGGGGGGGGGGGGTGTCCAGGGTCCATGAGGAGTGGGGGCTCTATTAAAGGGAGGAAATCCCAAAATAATTCATTTAAAATTAACTAAACTTAATCCAAAAAACATCACAATTCCAATCCATAACCCAACCAACATTCAATTCATCCTCAATATCACTAACCTTCGCATGCCATAAACAAAACAACCTAGTTTATACCAAATTAAAACAGAAAACAAAAATAATAGATGCAAAACATTAAAACTAAGGTAGTACTTACATATTTAGAGTGTAGAACTACAATTTTTTTTGATTTAAGATGGATCTAGGAGTGGAACGATTTTATGAGTCCTTTTATAGAGAGATCCGAGACGTTTAGGTCAAATCAAAATAGAAAATAAAAAAATAGATGAAGAACATTAGAACTTACAGATTTGAAGTGTAGAACAGAAAAAATTGTTTGATTGAAGAGGATGGATGGAGTTTTGGAGACAAGGTAATGAGAGTGCATCGAGAGAGCTTCAATTTAGGGCTGTAGTCGAGCCGAGGGGGACTGCAATCGAGTGAAGGGGCAACTGGATTTAGGGGAAAACTTTCCCAATGGGTTTTAAAAACCTTTGGGAATGTATGTTAACCATTGGTATAGATTCCAACATATAACAACGTTTAGTGTATAACTGTTGGTAAAAGTGTCTTAATAGAGGCCTATACCAACAGTTTTATAAACCTTTCGTAAAATTCTTCATAAAAGCCTCTATACCAATAGTTTTCTTAAAACTGTTGGTATACATAAACATTCCCAACAGTTTGATAAACCGTTGGGATATAAGCATTGGTAAAAATGGGATTTCCAGTAGTGTTCACTAAAAGACATTTTATTTACTAATGATCAATATTTTATTTAGGTATGGAACATTATTTAATGGATTTATTACATATTTTATTCAATTTATTAGGATGCATTACACATATTATCATTTTTTTCATTTTAAAATCTTCTCTTGAGACCAATTTCAAATATCATTCAAGAATATTTCTATCTATATCATCTACACCCTTTTCTTGATATTGATTTCACTTTAGGAAATAATTGGATGAGATCACACCAACCAAAAATGGTTTTAATTTGTTATTATGATTTTCTACCAACCTTTCTTTGTGTTCTTTATCATTGGCCCATGTGGTTTCAATTCAACATTTACAGGTTAATTTCAAATGCGACCGAACCAAATAATTAATGATGGATTTGTGAATGAAATAAAGATCAGTGTTTGTTGGATAGATCTATAGGATTTAAGATTAAAATAATGGCTAAAAGAGGGACTGGGGGTGAATTTTAGTTTCTAAAATTTACAAACTAAAAAAAAATTACCAATATTTTTGGTTTATCCAATATAAACTTTCCCTCATATTTTCAAAGCTATAATCAGATTCACTTTATTATGATACAATTTATAAAATCAAAGTTTTAAGAAATTTTTTTAAAAAGTTAAACTTTCCTAATAAATGAACTTTTGAAATATTAACTTGTATAAAAAAAATAAAAATTACCTTTACAATGTTGTAAAGTAAAAAACTTACAAAAAATTGATAAGAGAATAACTAAAATTTAACCTTCAGTATAAGGAACTTAAAAACATTAACTTAAGGTATCCATACTTTTCAACTTAATCGTAAGGTCTATATTTCTATAGAAATAAATCCTTAAATAAAAATTACAGTAATAATTCTATCTTCCTAGATCTAAAATCCCTCGATCAAAAGATCAGGAACAAAAACCTTCCTATCACAATAAGCCCTTAATCAAATTCGATCATACATAGTAAATATAATCCCAATTTTTTAATTATTTTAAAATAATCACAAGGATGCGTTAGAACTGAAAAATATCTAAATATTAAAAAGAGCGTACTAGTGACAAGATGTTACAAAAATATATAATGAATCTATATAGTGATTGAAGAAAAAATTATTATCATGTTCTGTATATACTTTTTCTGATGGTCGTTTTGGTAGCACCATCACAATGCTATAATATCTTCCATTTGATAGAATAAAATTATAAGGACCCGACCTTATAACATACATAGTCTTTAATTTATTCAAGAAAAAAATTCCTTTTACATTTATGATCTTTTAAAGTTTATACCTTTATAGAATTTGGATGTAATACATTCATAACATTACACATTGTTAGAGAGTGGATACCATAAAAACAGTTTCCATTTTTTTTTCAAAATATAAAACATTAAATCTTAAAACATGACTCCTTGAAAATTATTCAACATTAAACATGGATTCCTTATTTTTATTACATATAAATTAACCTACGAAAATCATTTAAAAACTTAGGATGACCATAAAATCTCAGTAAGTGATGAAAAAGAAGGAAAAATCACATTAGTCTATGAATACTCGTAACGTATGAAAGAATTTTCAAAAGACATGATTGTCACCCATATATACTTAATTTGTGTAACATGATATTTAAAAAAGATCCATAAAAAACATGAGAACATAAATATAATCATAAAGGTATATTGAGACATTACTTACAAAATCATATAACCCTCACAACAACCTTATAATTTGTAACCCTCACGACTACCTTACAGTTTGTGTAACTATTGCAGTTACACTTGGAGTAACCATACGACTGACCTACAACTTACACATACCCAATGAATTTGAGGGAGATATAGGTCCCAAAATTCATCATAAAAAATACCCAAGAACCAAAACATAATCACACAACATGAATAATAACATAAAAACATTGCGTTTGAATTTTGTAAAACATAATTTTAAAAGAAGATTTTAAAAGAAAATACCCTTATAAATATCATACAACGGAATAGAGACTTAATAGAGTGGATAGAATATGCATATACACTGTAATTACACATAACTAAACATAATATAAACAAAAACCATCACAAAAACAATTTTAATACCACATAAATAACAAAGTAGAAGGTTAACCCAAAGAATGGAAATCAGGTTAAGAATTTCCTTACCTCGAGTTTTTCTTACTTCCAACTTGTTTAAACCTCCTGTATAATGTTTAAAAGAGTGTTATTAATATTTTACAGAAAAATTTTCATGTTTATAACATCTTTTATGTTCATTTCATAACTTCATCTCACCCTTTAATTGTTAGTATTTTGTTCCTTGAATTGTTTAGGGTGATTTCTTTAAATAATTTTTATGATCAATTCATGATAGATGTTCTTTTCGATTGGAAGTGAGACTACAGAATTGGAATGGAAAGGTATTTACATATTTTCATTACCCTAATTTATACCATTTATCAATTTGATGTTTTATATGAGGATTATTCATAAGTTAAAACATTAATGATATTCATTTAGATCATTTTAGTGGTTCTTTGATAATAACAACCTCATTTTGTCTTATAAATTAAAACCATGAGTAAAAAAAAGAATTCCAAAACCACAGATGAGACATAATACATATATTATAACTTGGTTCAACCATAAAAATGGTTTCATGACCAGACTTGAAGGAATTAAAGCAAATTGAAATCACATCGTCCACGATGTTGGTAATTCGACACATCACGAACAATGTTTTTAATTCCTCAAACAGGTGGGGGAAGAGAAAAAGATTGATGAATAATTTCCTATAAACTTGATAAAACCTAGAATATAAAATATTATGGAGATTTAATGCCTCTTGGATAAGAGGGGGTGAGGAAATAAGAAGAAAATAAAGTAATTTTGAAATAAAATAAAACTTGAGAAATTGCGCATGAAAATTCGGCAGCCTAACAACGTCTCTTAAAATTTCATAAAAATAGTTTGATTAGAGAATGGGGATATATAATAACTCTTAAATAATATGGAAAGTAAGGGGGGATATTTAATGAAATATCCAAACATAATCCAAAGGTAAAAGAAAATAATAACATAAAATGAAAGAAAAGAAAGAAAATAAAAGAGGATGTTTACCTCTTGATCTCTTCTCCTTGAGATCCTTCTTAAGGGCTTTGGTTTTGATCTTTTGGTGAGACCAGAAGATCTAGGACATTGAAAAGATAATTGGGAGGAGTATTGGTTATAACTTAGGTATGGATCAATGCTTTAGAGGTGTGGTAAGAAGAGGGAATTAAGGGTGGTATTTATAGTGGAGGAGAGGGGGTATTTTTCATTATTATAATAAATTTTCCCAAGATTATGAATAGTATTAGTTTATGTAACCTAAAATAGTAATAATGGCATGTGATTCCAAAAAAATTGGCCTTACATCACTTGTGATGTCATAAATAGTGTATTTTACTGATAATTTGATTATATGGTATTTTATCATATTTCACTATTCATTGAAAATTCAAGAATTTCAAAAAAATCCCAAAAATTCACCCTAACCATTTTTCAACGTGTAGAATTAAAACATTAAGTCCATTTTTTGAAAATAATTTTCTGATTATTATTAATTTAATTTTTAAATAATAGCATACTTAATTCAAAAATTTACAATTCTAATTCTTTAACTACTTCTATATCACAATGAAAAATTAATCAAGATGTTATTATCTTAAAGCCTTAAGAAAATAAAATAATAATAAAATTTACTATTCATTAGGGTCATATTATTATTCATATTACTACTCATAAGGGTTTTTTACTATTCACAAATAAAAAACAAGTCGGTTCCATTAGACTCCAAAAAACATACTGAACATAATTGTTGACGACCATTTTTCAAAATTCAAAACATATAGGCAGTAAAATTATGTTTAAAGGAAACTTATAAATATCTAATTTTTTTTTTAATAATTTCAATTTATATTTAGAAAACCTTGGGGTGTTACATTATCCCCACTTTTTTGAAATTGCATCCTCGCAATTTTGCTTACTTATTAAACAAATGCGGGTACCTTTCCCTCATAGAATTTTTATACTCCCATGTTTCTTCTTCAACTATGTGGTTTCTCAAAAAAACCATTACCTGGTGGATTACCTTATTCCACAATACCTGTTCCCTTTGATCAAGAATCTAAATTGGTTTCTCTTCATAATAAAGGTTCTCTTCCAACTGAACTGCTTCTGGCCTCGAAACATGTGATGAATCTAGAACATACTCTCTCAACATCTAAACATGAAAAGCATTGTGTACCTGAGACAAACTTGTGGGCAAAGATACTCGGTATGCGACCGGTCCAACTTTCTATAGGATTTAAAAAGGACCAATGAATTGCAGACTTAGCTTTCCTTTCTTACCAAAACACATCACACTTTTCCAAGGAGAGATTTTAAGGAAAACATGGTCACCTAACTTGAAATAGAAGTCTTTCCTTCTATCATCTACATAACTTTTCGGCCTACTCCAAGCTTTCCTCATGTGCTGCTGAATCATCTTTACTTTCTCAGCCACTTCCTCTACTAATTCTCACCCCATCAACTTTCTTTCACCGACTTCATCCCAAAACGCTGGAGTCTGATACCTCTTTTTGTACAAATCCTCAAAAGGTGCCATCTATATACTGGAATAAAAACTATTATTATAAGAAAACTAAAATAATTAATGATGCTGATGCCAACTTCCCTGGTATTCCATTTAACAATCTTGTAGCATATTCTAAAAAGTCTAAATTGTTTTCTCTGACTACCCATATGATTGAGGATGAAAATATGTACTGAAATTTAATTATGTTCCTAATGACTTCTGAAGTCTCTTCCAAAAGTTAGAAGTGAACTTGGGATCTCGGTCAGATAAAATGGAAAGAGGAAATCCATGTATCCTGACAATATCTTTGAGGTACAGTCGAGAAAGCTGATCCAAAGACATTGTATCTTGAATAGAAAGAAAATGTGAAGATTTTTTCAGCCGATCAACAATAACCCAAATCTCATTATTACCACAAGAAGTATTTGGTATTCCCACAACAAAGTCGATGGATACATTCTCCTATTTCCACTCTGGCACTAGGAAAGGTTTAAGCATCCCCTTCAGTAACTGCTGCTCCGCTTTAAACTGTTGACATGTTAAGAATTTCATAGTAAAATCAGAAATATCACTTTTCATTACATCCCACCAATAATACTTCCAAAGGTCTCTGTACATATTAGTACCGCCAGGATGAACTGAAAATGGAGAACTATGATCTTCACACAACAATTATTTCTTTAACTAGGAATCACAAGGCACACACAACCTTTTACCAAATCTCAAAACACAATCTTTATCAAAGTTAAATTCTAGAAACTTACCCATTTTAACTAATTTTACCTTTTTCTGTATCTCATGATCTTCCTTATATGCTTGCTTAAATATTTCTAACAATGAAGACTACACTAAAACCTAAGACAAAATAGATTTATTCCCTACACCAAGAATTTCTAAGCCAAAATTCATCAAATCATTAATCAAGGGATCATGTTCCAAATGTAACATGTTAAATTATGAATGATGTTTTGGACTCAAGGAATCCACCACTTTTTTTTCTTTTCCAAGATGGTAATTGATTGTTCAATCATAATCCTTTATTAGTTAAATCCATATTCTCTGACTTATGTTTAATTCCTTCTGAGTGAATATATACTTTATACTTTTATGGTCATTATATATTTGACATTTGGCTCCATATAAATGATTACTCCAAATTTTCAAAGCAAAAACCACAAATTACAATTCCAAATCATGTGTGGGATAATTTAACTCATGAGGTTTTAGTTGTCTTGAATCATAAGCAATTACCTGATCATTCTACATAAAAACACAACCAAGTCCCTTCAAAGAAGAATCACTGTAGATGACAAAATCACTATTACGGGAAGGTAAGGCCAAAAATGGAGCATTCACCAATCTCTTCTTCAGTTCCTGAAAACAAACAACACATTCTTCTGTCCAAAAAAATTTAACCCCTTTCCATGTTAACTTAGTTATCGGGCTAGATAACTGAGCAAATTTCTTAAAAAACCATCGGTAAAAACCTACTAACCCAAGAAAACTACGAATCTCTATAACATTTATGGGTCTTGGACATTCATCAACCACTTTTTTTTAGTAGGATCAACTTTTATTCCATCCTTATTTAAAATGTGACCAAGAAAAGAAATCTGTTGCAACCAAAAAATCACACTTTATGAATTTTCCATATAGTTTCATTTCTTTTAAGGTTTGTAAAACAACCCTTATATGTTTTTCATGATCCTCTTTATTTTTAGAAAATACCATAATGTCATCAATAAACACAACCACAAACTTATCCAATAACTCATGAAATAATCTATTCATAAGATTCTTGAATACAACTGGTGCATTAGTTAATACAAATGACATAACAAAAAATTCATAATGCCTATATCTAGTACGAAAGGCTGTTTTCGGGATGTCATCTTCCTTCACCTTCAGCTGATGGTATCCGGATCTCAATTCAATCTTGGAAAAGTACTGAGCTCCCTGGAGCTGATAAAAAAAGTAATCGATATGAGGAAAATGATACTTGTTTTTAATAGTGATGTTATTCAGTGCTCTGTAATCAATGAAAGGTCTCATGGAACCATATTTATTTTTAACAAAAAAATTAGGAGCACCCCATGGTGAAGTGCTTGTACAAATGAAGCCTTTATCAAGCAAATCATACAACTGATTTTTCAATTAAAGAAGTTCTATTTGAGCCATATGATATGGGGGTTTTGAAATTAGATTAGCATCAGGAACTAAGTCAATTATGAATTAAACTTCCCGATTAGGTATGACACCAGGTAACTTATCGGGGAAAACATCAAGGTATTCATTTATAGCATGCATAGCATCAATTTGAATAGTTCCCTTGTTTTAAATAATATGAGAAAGATAAATTTCATTTACATATTTCAACAGTTTCTCAGCTTCCTGATATGTTATCAATTGTATGGGTTTGTTCGTATATAAAAACTAAAACTCTTTCTAAAAAACAACTTCTTTAGCTCTACAGTCAATCTTATCATGATAAACAGAAAGCCAATCCATTCCCAGAATCACATCAAACTCGACTAAGGGTAGAACAACAAGGTTTTTAGGTAAATCCTTTCCACAAACCATAATAGAAAGATTATTATAATACCTCTTTGTTGTCATATTTCCCCCTGGTGTTTTAACAATAAGTTCCGGTTTCATTTGTTGAGGTGATATTCCCAATTCACTTGAAAATTTCTGAGAGATGAAAGAACGTGTAGACCCCGTATCAAACAAAAATTTAGAAAAATATAAGAAAACAAAGTACCCGATACAACTTCATTAGATGGTCCGATGTCTAATAACATGGTCACAGTGGATCTCACTACACCTTTCTGCTTATAGTAAAGCATCTCTGCATCATTCAGATCTCTCTTTAGGCATACATTTGCATAATGACCCATCCCACCACATTTAAATCACTTTATAGTTTGATTATCAGGATTAGTATTAGGATCATTTTCATTAAAATCTCGGGACATATGTCCAAATTTACCACATTTAAAACACTTCCCAATTTTTCTAAGACATTCCTTAGGGTGTTTCTTGCCACACTTTTCACAAACTTGGAACTGGATTTACTTACCATCAGATTTCTTTGGTTGATTATTACCCATCACTCACCACCTGAAACTCTTCTTCTCCTTGTTTTAAAAATGAACATGATCATCAACAAACTCCATCTCTACCCTCTCAGCACATCAGACAATTTTATCATAACTTTTGAATTCACGGGAGGCCAACGCCCTTCGATACCATGACTTCAATCCTGAGTAAAAGTGGTTGATTTTGCTATCGAGATCCAGAATAAGATTGGAGAAAACCTCACCATTAGGGTGAAGTTCTCTTCATACACAACCACTGAATTTTCCTACTTTTTCTTCAATTCAAGGAATTGATTTTCCATCCTAAGTCTCACCACCTTAGGAAAACATTTTTCAAGGAAAATACTTTTAAATTCATCCCACTTTAAGGCATAAAAATCCTCTCTACCCCTGATATTCCTTTCCATTGACCACCACTAATCAACTTCACATTCAAAAAGATAAATGGAAAGAATTACCTTTTCATTTTCTAAACATCCCATAACATCGAATATCTTTTCAAGGGATTTAATCCATCCTTTAGCCGCTACTGGGTCAGAAGATCCATTGAAAGCAGGATGGTGTTGCCTCATAAAATGTTCCATTATTGTCATGTTATGTTGTGGTACCTATGGTTGTTCTCTTTCATGGATGTCACTGCCATTTATTGCTTACGTTAGCTGATCCATTACTGTCACAAACTGCTCGGTTCCGATCCCTACCATTCCGGGCTCCAGATTCGGAAGGATGTCATTCTGTCAGTGCCTCTCCTCTTCATATTCCCTATATATTCTATGGAAAATCATTCTGAACAAAGATATCTTAGACAAAGAAACATGGTAATATTTAAATTCTATAACATTTCAAATTAATCATAGAGTAAAAATCATTTACAATATTCTTTTAACATCATCATAATCCCTAAATTTATCTAAACCATCCTATGATACCAACTAGAAGGATCCGACCTTATAACATACAGAATCTTAAATTTAGTCAATAAAACACTTCCTTTTACATTGAAGATATTTTTAAGTTTAGAGAATTAGAGAATTGGGATATAATACATTTATACCATTACACATTGTTACAAAGTGGATACCATAAAAATAGTTACCATTTTTTTTCAAAATATAAAACATTAAATCTTAAAACATGACTCCTTGAAAATTCTCAAACATTTAACATGGATTAATTCTTTGTCTTACACATCCATTAACCTGTGACAATAATTTAAAAACTTGGTATGAGCACCAAATATCAGTAATGGATGAAAAATAGGGAAATAGCACATTAGTCCAGGAATACTCGTAACGTATGAAAGCATTTTCAAAAGGCATGCTTGTCACCCATATATACTTACTTTGAGTAACATTAAATTTAAAAAATATCCACACAAAACATGAGAACATAAATATAATGATAAAGGTATCTTGGGGAATTACTTACATAATCTTGTAACCCTCACAACTACCTTATAATTTGTAACCCTCACGACTACCTTACAATTTGTGTAACCATCGCAGTTACACTTGGAGTAACCATACGACTGACCTCTAAATTACACATACCCAATGAATTGGAGGGAGATATAGGTCCCAACCTTCATCATAAAAAATGACCAAGAACCATAACATAATCAGACAAATGAATAATAGCATAAAAACATTTCTTTTTAATTTGGTAAAAACATAATTTTAAAAGAGGATTTTAAAATAAAAACCCCTTATAAATATCATAAAACTGAAGAGATACTTAATAGAGTGGATAAAATATGTGTATAAACTATAATTACACAAAATTCAACATAATATAAAAGAAACCCATCACACAAACAATTTTAATACCACATAAATAACGAAGTAGAAGGTTAACCCAATGAATGGAAATCAGATTAAGAATTCCCTTACCTCGGGTTTGTCTTACTTCCAACTTGTTTAAAACTCATGTATAATGTTTAAAATAGTGTGATTAATATTTTACAGAAACATTTTCATATTTATAACATCTTTTTTGATCATTTCATAACTTCATTTCACTCCTTAATTGTTAGTATTTTGTTCCTTGCGTTGTTTAGGGTGAGTTCTTTAAATAATTTTCTTGATCGATTCATGATAGATGTTCTTTTCGATTGGAAGTGAAACTCCAGAATTGGAATAGAAAGGTCTTTAAAAATTTATAGTACCAGAATTTATACGATTTATCAATTTGATGTTTTATATGAGGATTATTCATAAGTTAAAACATTAATGATGTTCGTTTAGATCATTTTAGTGTTTCTTTGATAATAAAAACCTCATTTTGTCTTATAAATTAAAACCATGAGTAAAAAAAAAGAATTAAAGAAATATGGATGATACATAATTCAGATATTATAACTTGTTTCAACCATAAAAATGGTTTCATGACCAGAATTGAAGGAATTAAAGCAAATTGAAATCACATCGTCCATAATGTCAGTAATTCGATACATCACGAACAATGTTTTTAATTCCTTGAACAAGTGGGGGAAGAGAAGAAGATTGATGATGAATTTCCCATGAACATGATAAAATCCATAATATACAAGATTTTGGATCTTTAATGACTTTTGGTTAAGGGGGGGTGAGGAAAGAAGAAGAAAATAAAGGAGTTTTGAAATAGAAGAAAACTTGAGAAATTTCACATGAAAATTCGACAGCGTAACGATGTCTCTTAAAATTTCATAAAAATAGGTTGATTAGATAAAGGGGATATCACATAACTATTACATAATATGGAAATTATAAGGGGATATAGAATTAAATATCCCAACATAATCCAAAGGGAAAGGAAAATAATAACATAAAATGAAAGAAAAGAAAGAAAATAAAAGAGGATGTTTACCTCTTGATCTCTTCTCCTTGAGATCCTTCTTAAGGGATTTGGTTTTGATCTTTTGGCGAGACTAGTATCTCTAGGACGTGGGGAAGAGACTTGGGAGGAGTATTAGGAAGAACTTAGGTATGGATCAAGGCTTAAGAGGTGTGGGAAGAAGAGGGGAGTGAGGGTGGTATTTATAGTGGAGGAAAGGGGGTATTTTTCATTATTTTAATCATTTTTATAATATTTTTGCCCAATATTATGAATAGTATTAGTTAATGTGACCTAAAATAGTAATAATGGCATGTGATTTCGAAAAAAGTGGCCTTACATCACTTGTGATGTCATAAATAGTGTATTTTACTAATAATTTGATTATACAGTATTTTATCGTATTTCACTATTCATCAAAAATTCAAGAATTTCAGAAAAATCCCAAAAATTCACCCTAACCATTTTTTAACATGTATAATTCAAAAATGAAGTCAATTTTTTGAAAATAATTTTCTAAATATTATTAATTTAATTTTATATAAAAGCACACTTAATTCAAAAATTAACAATTCTAATTCTATAACTACTTCTATATGACATTGAAAAATTAACCAAGATGTTATTATCTTAAAGCATTAAGAAAATAAAATAATAACAAAATTTACTATTCATTAGGGTCATATTACTATTCATATTTCTACTCATAATGGTATGTTACTATTTACCAAAAATTAAGTTGGTTCCATTAGACTCCAAATAACATACTAAACACAATTGTTGATGACCATATTTCGAAATTCAAAACATATAAGCAGTAAAATTATGTTTAATGGAAAATTATTAATATCCACTTCAAACAAAATTTAAAGCATTTCAATTTATTTTGAGAAAACCTTGGGGTGTTACAAAAATTTATTTTTTTGATAGAATAAACTATATTCATATGGTAAAATTAAAATAATCATACAATAATTTTTACAAATAATTATTCAGAGAGTATGTCTACCTATATTTGATGAATTTTAGTCCAAGTAACAAAGTGAAACTTAATTTGATGAGACTTAGTTGTACTTTTCAAGTTAAACATTATATTTTTTTTAGAAATATAAGATCCTTTGTATGATGTAAAAGGTTCAGGTACATCTGATTATAAATTCAATTCTATTTATAAACATCATTCATACTATTGTTCATCCAATTATAGATATTCATCTGATTAAAAATATCAAATGATTATGATGTATCATCATACTATTAGATACTTTATGATTAATTTTTTTTCTATATTTAGTAAAACAAATATGTTTTATAAAAAAACATTCTGAAATCATTGGGAAGTTTATAAATTTAGTAAAACAAATTATTTAAAAAAGTGTTCTGTGATTTTCAAAACAAAGGTTAGAAAGTGTTGAAAGTACAACTTTTGACTAAAAAATATTCACCTTTTGAAAAAAATAAAACCCCTAAATAGGAGATTAAAGTTAAAAATAAACGTGAAAAAATTACATTTCCTTTTTATATTTATTAATTTAAGAACTTTAATATTTCATCTTCCCTCTTAGAATAAAACTTCTTAATTATTTATTTTCTCCTGTTATATTTATATCTCATATTCTATTTAACAGTATTTATCCAAAATAATTGTTAGATCATTTATTTTTATTAAATTTATTAAGATTGGTTCTATTTAAGGGTTTTGTTTTGTGTTTTTCAAAAAGGGGGAGATTATTGAGTAAAAAGTTCTACTTTTAACACTTTCTAACCTTTATTTTGAAATTCACAACACATTGGTAAATACATTATTTTACTAAATTTATATAATTCCCAAGGTTTTTAGAATGTTTTTATGGAAAACATATATTTTTTTACCGAAAATAGAAAACTTTGTTAGTTAGAAAATATATATTAATTTGAAGACACTTCATAATCGGTCGATCTTTTAAATTGAAAGAATCTCTATAATAAAAACACCAAAAGTATTAGATGATCTTTATAAATAGTTGAGATTTTATAACCAGACAGACTTGTACCTTTTACATTGAAAAAATGATCTTATATTTCACTAAATGAAGTTTTTATAATGTATAACTTACAAAGTACAATTGAGTCTCATCAAATTTTTTTTACTGTTTTAATCAAATTAACGTTCATCAAACAAAGGTAAATATACTCTTTGAATATATCTTTATAAAAACTATCATATAATGATTTTAATTTTACTAGATGAATTTAGTTTATTCTATCAGTCAAAATTTTTTTATCATATCAAATGGAAGAGATGAAAACATTGTGATGAGTATACCAAAATGACCATTTGATGAAGTTTTTATAGAACATGATGATAATTTTATACTTAATTGATTTGGAGATTCATTATGAAATTTTGTAACATTGTGTTACTAGTACACTATTTGTAATTTTTTTAGATTTTTCTACTTTAAAGAATCCATGAAAGGATTAAATTTCATTAAAACATTTTGTGAGATTGTATTGACCATGCCCAATAATACTTGATCAAGGGATTCCAAGGATAATAATATTACTATGTCCAATATTTTGATTGAGGAATTTCAGGGATATGAAGATACAACTATTTCAATCTTTGTGATTGAGGGATTTATTAATGTATAAAGGTAGACCTTATAGTGAGGTTAAAAACTATGGATACCTTAAGTAAATGTTTTTGAATTCCTTACACAAAAATTTAAAATATACTTATTCTTTTATAAATTTTATGAAATCTTTCACTTCAGAACTTTGTAAATTTATTTTTTATTTTTTTAGAAGTTAATATTTCAATCGTGGATTTATTTATACATTTTAACTTTTTAATAAATTTTTATTATAAATTTAATTATATAAACTATATTGCGATAAATATAATCTGATTGAAACTTTAAAAATATCAATAAAAGTTTACAATAAATAAACCAAGAAGATAGTTAAAGGTTTTTTGATAGTTTATAAATTTTAGAAACCACAATTCACTCCCATTTATAGCCATTATTTTACTCTTCGATCCCATATTTGGTATTGGAACCCATTCTAATGCTCTGAATTTCAATTTTTTGTTAATTGCTATATTCACATTCTAAAAAGTTTTTATTTTTATAAAAATTATTGTTTATAAATTTTATATAATTTTTTTACAATAACATGTATTTTGTAAAAAGTCTATTTCTTTTTTTAATAAAGATGGTAGGTTTGAATGTTGGAACTCTTGAAAATATTAATCCTAGTTGACCATAAATGTTATATGGGAATTGCTATGAATACTATAGGGATATAATAAAAACTTTTTTTATCAATATCGAGGTAGATAATTATTTTATTCTTATTAGAAATTATTAGATTCCTAAAAAATAAGTTTCTACTTTTACCAATCAAGAGAATTTAGAATATCATCCAAATTGCAGAGTTAGAAATGATTTATTGTTTTATTTAAAAAGAAATATCTATGATAATATATCTTCATATGAAGCTACTAATAGTATTTGAAATAAGTTGTATATTAGTCATTTTTTACATCTAAATTTATAGAAACTAGAAGAGAAATGCTATGAGCAGACTATCAAGATTTAGAATTCCTACCTGGAGAATTTATTGCAAAGATGCATCATATATTCATAAAATTAGTCAATAATTTAAAATCTCTCAAAGATGAAGATATTTCAAAATATATTTTAGTGGAAAAGATAATTGAGATTATGCTAGGAGAGTGGAAATCTAAAAGGTTAGATTTAGATGATATAAAGCAGATTACTAAATTCATCCTAGATGATTTAATTCAAACTCTCATGCTGTATGAGGGTAGATTGAAGAGACATGCTGAGCTGCTAGGCTAGAGTTTATCCAAGAACATTATTACCAACTCTAATAATCATGGAATATTACCTTTGGAGCTTTACATGCAAATAAAGGTGAATTCAAGGAGGAGGGTGCTGATACTTATCAACTCAATCTCTCTAGTGATTCATTAGGAATTTTTATAACATCTTATTATTAATACACTATTTGTAATATTTTGATAGTTTTTTAGTTTTAAGGAATTCATGTAAGAATTTTAAATGCCTTAAAACATTTTCTATGATTCTATTCACTCTGTCAGATCATATTTGATCAAGGGATTCCATGGATAGGAAGACTGTAGTGTCCAATATTTTGATCAAGGGATTTTGGGGCTATAAAATAGAAATATTCTAATTTATGTGATTAAGGGATTTATTACTATATAAAGTAATACCTTATGGTTAGATTGAAAATATTTGATACCTTAAGTTAAGGTTTTTGGCTACCTTACACTAATAGTTGAAGTATACTTATTATTTTATAAAATTTATGTATGTTTTTTTATTTAAAACATTGTAAAGTTATTTTTTCTTGTTTTTACAAGTTCCTATTTCCACTAATAATTTATTTGGAAAGTATAAATTTATAATAATTTTTTTATTATAACTCTTATTTTATAAACTATATTGGAATAAAGTGAATTTTATTAAAACATTTAATAGATCAGATAAATTTTATGTCTGATAAAATAAAAAGAGAGGTAAATTTTTTCTATTAGTTTTTAATTTTTAGAAACTAAAATTCACCCCTATTGTAGACATTGTTTTTATATTAGATAATATAGGATATATGTGTGTTTTAGGATGTAGATGATGGTATTGAGGATCACACCACCATTTTATGATGGTATTGTGGATCATACCACCATTCGATGATGAGAAGGATGGTATCTATGGATTGTAAGAGAAGAGATCTAATTTACGATCATTGGAGGTTGGAAATAAATAATTAGATACCTTCCTCCTCATATTCAGACGTTTTAAACAAGTAAAACGGTAGAGGATGTGGTAGAAATAGTTGGTTTGGGATCCACATGAAGTAAGAATTCACTTTTTGCAAAATCCATGACTACGTACCATGTGCCCCAGAGGAACACACACTGTGTTGTATGGGTTCTTCTGGTGGCTAGGGTTTTAGATGAGTTAAATATCACACACTGTGTGGTTGAGCCAATATGTCATGTGATACTTCCTGGGCATCAAACCACATGTCTAAGGAACACGCCCAAGACCCCATGTGAGTATATAAGACTTGTAACCCAGTGGACATGCCATGTGGATGTACATGGATTGATAAGACATATAATATGTGTGCATGACCAGATCATCAAGACAAAACCAGTGTACATGGGCACAGTCTGAAGGATATGGGAATACCCTATCTATCCAAGACACACCATATATCCTCTACACATTTTATATAGTATCACATGATTGGCTAAGTCTTGTTCAGTTGAGGAAATTCCCAAGTGTTTAGGTAGATCCACATGCCATGTGACCCCATGTATATTTAGTTTACATCCTTTAGAAACCTCTACCATAATATCTTCTTATGTAAGACTCATAATTGGGACCAAGAGTATCCTAACCTAAGTAGTTTTATATGTTGAATGAAATGGTGGTAATTATTTCAAAATAAGAGATATGACATGAGATGATTCTAACATGATGATTCTCTCAGTGATGCTTAGCTCGTAGTAGTTATCAGGTGTGATTATCAGAGTGTTATTGAGGTTGGTACTCCCCTATCTCTATCTATGTGGGGGTTCTTCCATATAGTTTATATTGGTAGATACTAAAGTTCCACACATTATAGAGGGCACATGACCTCTATCTATGGAGTGGAATACCCATCATTGAGCTTTAGAGGTGTGTGGGTCCTCCATTGGAGTAGTGCTCCCTCGTCTATGAAACGTATTGGAGAGGTGTAGTTCCTCTATACTCACTCTTGATAGGTTACATGAGAGGTATGAGTAAGGGATAGTTCTCCCCCATCAATGATTAAAAGTAGCAAGGATTGGTTCCTCCACTCTATATCTTATAAGGTCATGTGGGGGTATTTGGAATCAGTGATGAGAGCTTTGGAACTTCGGGCATACTCTTCGTTCTTAGAAGGTTTTGGATATGGAGATCCCCTTTCTCTCTTTACATGAGTTTCCTTATGATCGTATCTATTATTGGGTTTCTATACCCTATTACGTTATATGTTGAGATGACTATTTTTATTTTTATTGTTCCCTTTATATTTTTTGGGAGTCCTACTGGGTATGTATATACTCACGACTATATGGGCCTTTCCCACACATGTTTTGTCTTATGTAGAATATGTAAAGATCGATGATGATATTAATGGACCTGGTTTTGGTAGAGTAGAGTGGTTATTTATGCTGACTATATTCAATGGTCAGTCTTGGAGATTGTGAGATGGGATTTTTTATTTTTTCCTTTTTTCCAGTTTTTGTCAGGTTGGGACCTCATTTATGGTGGGGTATGTATTTCCCCTATTTTTATATCATTTTCATCATGATATTGTACTTTGAAATATTTCTTATAGGTTGTTTCATAATTGGTTTACACTCAAGATGTTTCAATATTTTATTATATCTCTATAGTTTCTCATGGACTTGGTTGTGTGTGTGTGTATAGGTAATTTAGACTAAGGACCTCCATTTTAGTGGTATTCCTACATAGATATTGTCTCCATCCCCTGGACCATTATAGGTGGGATTGGATTATCACACTCATCTTACTTCAAGCCCAAGAGGGGTCCCAATGGGTCGGGTTGGGAAGGAGTAGTATCAAAGGTGGTTTTCCCGGTTTAGTGTTCTGGAGTTATACTTGATGTTAGGATTAGTTTGAGAACTTAGGGAAATGATGTAGAAGTGTGTCAAGTTTGACACTCAGTCCAGGGAACCCAATGTTGGTGTGGTAGTTGACGTATCCCTACTTCATGACTCTGACTACCTACTTATCAACTCGGCAAGCCGAGGAATCAGTTCAAGGAAAATTAATGGTATATTCATCATATAGGATTAAGTAATTTGTACTTTCATGTACTTCTTGAGTCATATCCTTTGATATTCTCATCTAATATTGATATGTCTTACTAAATTTTAGGATTTTTCTATGATGATACACTATTAGGATACTGATGTAGGGTTATGACAATGACTAGTTGAGAATAGAGGACCTAGTTTAGTGTCATCATGATAGCCAACATAGTTTTGAGTCTCCAGCTCAGGATCTAGTTCATGAGGTGGTTTCACCATCTAGGCAGTAAATAATGTTTCCACTCATTGAGCAGTGAGAGGACCCACCCTTAGTGGGTCAATTTAATGTTTCATTCTTGTTATAGAATCCATTAGTTTCAAATGTTTAGGATGATGATGTGTGTATAATGATATTGCTTTTAGAGTTCTAGGGTTCAAGACCATCTAGGTTATAGTGTGAGATAGAACCTCAAGCATTAGAGGTTTGGTTAAAGTCTATGGTTTGAGTTTTTCATTATATGTGAATGCCACCAAAATCTATTTTCACACTTAATACCATCCTCTTTTACATGATAGAAATAAGTTAGTTTGGTTTGGGTACCCATGAATATGATGAGGTTAAAATCTCATGGTCATAGTCTAAGTTCTTATTTCTCAGTGAGTTTTATCTCTCTACTAGACCCCCATTTCAGGTACATGAGATTCTTATATAGTCTTGGGATATGAAAATCTTCTAGGGAAGAAAAAATTTGGTAACTAGAGATGGATGTTAATGGCATGAATCTAATTCATCTATATAAGCTACAAGCGTTAGTTATCAGGGTCATGTTGAAGGAGGCATACTCATGGCTAGATTTAGACACGAATATCTATAGAATAGTAGGAGTGTGGTGGGATTAGTTATCTTGAAGCTTCTTCAGATTGTAAGACTTTTATAAGATTTATAAACCACAATATTGGGTGATTTCGTGATTTTGATGGGAATATCCATTATTCTTGGGGCTGACTGACTGGTCATGCTATAGTGGGAGGAAAGATAGTTGTGGATTCCAATCCAAGGGCTCCAAAAATTGTATGAGGTATTATTTATGTTCCTTTTACTTTTTTTGTTTCTATTATTTTCCTTTATCACTACTTCCTTTTTTTATTCTTTTTCCCTAGTGTCGATCTTAAGTTTCCAGTGAGGTCTTTCACTATTCCTCCCATTTTGGATGATAATGAGAGCTATATCTTTGAGTAGAGAGTTTCATATTGGACCTATTGATTAGTAACCCTTACGGTTTAATGGTGGTATTAATAGCTAAAATTATTTAGGGTAATTTAGGGAATTGATATATCCCTATGTTGGTAATGTGTGTTTTGACTTCAAGCATGTAAGGAAGATAAAAACATTCCCCCATCTATATGAATTCTCTATAATGTGATTTAAATCTATGAAAGAGAGTTAGTTCCACTCAAAGATTATAATGTAGAGGTAGGGTGGATGAGTTTATTTAATGTATGTTTGAGATATTTTTGGTGGTGCTAGGATGTCAGTTAAAACCTTTGTTATGGGGGACCATAAAGAAAGAGGAAGGGTATCTTCAGGTAGTGGTGGCTTATGAAACAGAGGCACCTAAGTGACCCAAGGTATTACCCATGACTTTTCAAAATTAGTGGTAGTTTTTGAATACATATTAACAATTATTTTATGTATCTAAATATACTTTTTCTTAATGATGTAAAGTTTTCCATTCGGTCTTTGGACTGTCGGGTATGGATAGAGGTTCCTACAAGGAGTGATTCTTCTATTACAAACACTTGCTGTTAGTGTGAGTTGGAAGCTCCAGTGTTGTTTGTGAGGCATGAATATGGGAGCTAGAGGCTTGCATTGTTTATCATTACTTAAACTAGGTAATTATTAAGAAAAATTACCCCTTACCGAGGTTTGAAAACCTATTTTAGCAGTTGAATTGTAAAAGTTGTTTTTCAAAGAACAATCTCTGGTATGACACCATTAGAAGAGGGTTCATAAGGATGATATTTCAAAGATGGAATTCCGATGTTTCTAAAGACATGATGAGTTTTTGGGGATTCATTATTAGCGTGATTAATTCAATTGATATGTTCATGGATACTATAAATTGGAGGAGAAGAATACCTAGTATTTTAAGGCGGTCCTAGACTTAATCCAGGAGAACCATATTTATAATAAGCTGTAAAAGTGTCAGTTTTGGATCTGAGAGGTTTAATTTTAGGAATATTTCATCTACGAGCATGGTGTAGCTATGGATTCAGAAAAAATTGATCTAGTGATATCTTGGGAACCCCCCAAAGTTTGTCATAGGTATGATTCTTTTTTCATTTTTTTTGGGTACAATTAGTGGTTCATGATATAATTTTATCGAATGAAAACTTTATTAACTACCTTGACATAGAAAGTGTAGCTGTTTTCCTCAACTAAGATATATATGATAGCCTCTGAGGAGTTGAGGATGAGTTTGACCAGTGCTCTTATTTTGAGACTACCAGATGAGGGCATTGAGTACATGGTTTTTTTAAATTACTTTGTAGGTAGTCTCAGGTGAATTTTGATTCATAGGTGGGAAGTGATTGCTTATGGGTTTAGGTATTTGAGACACCATGAGTGGAATTTGTGACCCATGGCTTAGAGTTGGAAGTGGTAGTCTTCAATGGGAATATGTGGAGGCATTATCTTCTGAGTGAGTGTTTTATTGTTTAATTAGACCATCAGAGTCTCAAGAACATCTTCACTTAGACATATATCAAATTAAGATAGATGTGTTGGTTAGAGTTCCTCAAGGAATACAAATTGGAGATAATCTATACTCTATATAAGGGAAATGTGTTGGAATATTCCCCTAGCAAGAAATATTATTCTTGCTTGGTGGAGAAGGTGTTAGAGATATTTTCCTCACTACATCTAAGATTGGTGGAGGAGATGGATTCATATTGTGTTTAGTCAATGGTAGTGGATTCACCACTTCTTTAGCATGCGAGATATGCTCAGTTGGTAGATATCAATCATGAAGTTTTTTATGACCAGCTATCCTCAAGAGATGGATTGGGTAGATTTTATAAAGGTGGGTAGTACATAATCATTTCTCAGGAATGGACATTGGTTCGAGTCATGATGCATTGGGATGTGTTGAGGGAGTTTCATAAATATCACTTAAATGTATATCTGAGTGTAGAAAAGATATACAAAGATCTTCAGTAGTAGTTTTGGGGGATAGGGTAAGAGACTATGTGATCATTTTCGGTAGGATTTGGGAGGATCACTAACCATTGATGGAGATTTCCTATAATAGTATCGATCACACTACTATTTACGTGAAACCTTTTAAGGCCATTTAGGAGAGACCCTTTAGGTTACCCTTAGGATTAAATGAGATTTGTTTGACTTTTCTTTTTGGGCCATTACTAGTGTAGGTAATGATAGAGAAGGTTTAGGTGATCTGTGGGTGAATGAGGATAGCCAAGAGATGACCAAAATCTTATATAGACTAAAATTTTAGGAATTTGGAGTTTGAGTAGGGAGACCATGATTTCATGATACTCAACCCATTATGAGGATTCTAGAGGTTTATCCTATGAATTAAGCTACCCACAAGGTTCATTTGGAAATTCTAGATCCCATGGAGGGTTAGTGAGGATTCTTACTTCTTGGGATTACCCCCACAGTTATAAAAAGTACATTACATCTTCTATGTATCACAACTGAGGAGATATGTGAATGATAAATCACACATTATTGAATAGGGTGTGAATGAAATTAAGGATAAATCCACTTTCTCAAAATTTATAATGGTGATTGGGTATCAACAAGAGAAGTTCCTATGTAGATAAACCATTCCACTGGTTTGAGTGATTTGGAAGTATGAGAGCATACAAGAGATATCCTAGGAGCATGAGATATAGATATGGGCTTAGTACCCCCACCTTTTTATATAGATTGTGCTTTTTTGTGTGAAAATACTTAGAAGGGAGAATGTAATGACTTTGATTTTGTTGGTATGGTCATTTGAATATTTCTATATATACACTTGGAATTTTCAATCAAGATGATGTTGTGTTTAGTAGTCATATAATCCCGAAATTAATATGTTAGAGAATAAATAGTACAGAGGTCCTCATGGCCCTCAAAATTATATTTAATAACCTACACTAGCACAGTGGTGCAGGGTCAATCCACAGAGAAGGCAGGTGAGTGAATTCTAAGGTTTTATTTTCAATAAACTCCACTGTTGTCAGTAGTGAAGCGAGTGTGCATTTTTTAGTTGTTTTTACTTTAAATTTTTTTTTATATTTTTTATTAAGCAGTAATGAATGAGAATGAGAATTTTCTATTTACTAATCTGGAGAATGAAATGGTAAAAAGTAAAAGTGCTAACTGAAGTTGACTGAAAAAGTAAACAGAAGTGCTGATAGTTGATCAAATGGTAAGCTTGGGTGAATTGAAAACTAATGGTTATAAAAATGACTCCTCATTAGATTGAATTCAAACCTTGAAAATTAGTTGTTAATTCTTCCTCACCCGAAGAAATAAAACTCTGTATAACAATTCTCGATGTTCGCCACATCAAAAACCACATACAGTTATTTGATCTTAAGATGTCAACAGAAAGCTATCTTGCTGATAGTTTCTGTAGTTTGAATTTCCAATATAAAAAAAACATCAATGATCAATCTCACTAAATGAACATTGATGTTGAAATTAGATACATTCAGGTGAAAATTGAATTTAAGTTGAGAACCAGAATCAATCTCGCCAAAAGAATATGTTTCTTATTGAAAAGAGTGATAATGAAGAGAAGAAGGTATGAACCATTAGTCATTCAAATTTATCGAAAAAGAATTTAAGCAAAGATAATTTTCATTTTATAAGCAGCAAATACAATGTAAAAGAATATAACAGAGGTAGAAGAATCCTTCCACTGTGAATGAAAATCATGAATTGCTACTCTGCTCCTGCCACTTTAAGTCATTGGGACTACTCCACCATCTCTTGGGAGTCTTCATTCGGAAAATGGTGTGTTTGTGGAATGAATGAGCCTCAATTTTCTTTCAGATGGATGTGATCATCAAATGAATGAGAGTCTCCTCAAATTCTGTTGTTTCTCTAATTTATATATCAACTGTACTCTATAGCATGTCACTTCCTGCTTCCACTGACATAGTCTGTTTCTTTAATGCGCACCACACACGTGTGTTTTTTTCGTTACTAACACGTCGCGTTAGCTTTTCTCACGTAACTAACTCTCGATGAGTTGGTTAAATGAATATGGACATGTACCCATCTCTTGAATGAACCTGAAATGTTAGAACAGAAAAATAAATAAATATTTCAACATTAAAAGTTTACATTTATAAACAAATGTAAAATGTAAAATAAAATAATTATTAGTTATATTTTAATTATTATTGATAAATAATCTTCTGAGTTAAATGTTATTATTTATTAATTTGTTTAATTATGAAGGTGATTAATTAATAATAAGATAAAATTAAAAGTTTAGTATTAAATTATTAAATTAATAAAATTTTGTTTTTTAATAGTTATATTTTTTTAGATTATTATTTAAGTTTATTACAATCAATAGTTTTATTTCAATTTATAACATTGTATATAGTTATAATATTTTATAATTATTTTATTTATAAAGAAGTTAATTTATGATTATTATATTCATTAAAGTATTTAATTAAATTTATTTATTTTAGTTTAATTAAAAAGTTTAACATTAGAGTTTATTTAATTAATATGTTGTGTATTTTATTCTATTATTATTAATTTATTTATATTTATATTATTTTTATATTTCATAATTTATGTTTTTATTAATTATTTAACTATTTTTTAAATAATAAATTAATCCATTTCCCCCATCTTTTTCTCTAGATCATCTCAAATGGAGGGAGGGGTTAGGGATTTGTGCTCTTCCCCAACGAATCTCCATGATAAAAAGGTCCTCCAGCAGCAGTGGCTTGGCCTTATGAGCAGTTTTGTATTCAGATCTCAGTGGCAGCAGCTCTGCTTGTGTGGTTGTCACACCATGATCTGGGATGCCTATTTATTTTATGTTATTTTTATTTTTTTCTTGGTCCTGCACCTTTGGGAAGAGTTGGGTTTGGGTATGGGTTTAAATTTTTTGAAGATTTAATGTTTTCAGTGGGTCTCAGGCTAGTGCGCAGTCGCCGCACTGCTAGCGGTCACCACACATTCGGTCCGGGTGGGTACACGGTCACCGTACCACTAGTAGCGATCGTGCGTTCGGACTAGGTGATTGCGCGGTCACCCAACCATTTAGATAAATAATAAAATAAGAGGAATGAATTAAATTTGAAAAATAATAATAAATAAACAAAGTAAAGTAGGTTAAACTAAATTTAAAAGAACCTTACAAAATGTTTAATAATAATAATAACAATAATTTATAATATTTTTGTTATTATTATTATCATTATTATTATCATCATCATCATCATAATCATTTTTATTATTATAGCATAAAATGAAAAAAAAGAAATTGTGTGAAACCCTAGACTACCCGGCGGTCCCCCCCTTTTCCCCCTTGTTGACCGCGGGCCGCACCCCCCCATTTCCCATCGCGCCGTCTCCCCCAGGTCCTCCCTCCCTGCACATGCTATCTTCCCGGTTTCCCCCTTGCTGTCCGGCTCCTGCCGCCCCGCTACATCTCTCGCCCGGGGCCCTGCGCCACCCCTGTTTAGCTTGCCTCCCACCGTGTCGCCCTCCGGTGGCCTGCCTCTCATCACCACCCTCCCCTTGGCTTCCTGTGTGCTGCGCCCAACTACCCCCTCCAAATCCCATTGCCACCTTCTGCTTACCACCCTTCCGCTATGCCGACATCCCCTCTAGCCACCGTCCGCACTCACCCTACCCTCATCCAGCAGCCACGTTCCAACCCCATGTGTTATCTCCCTCTGCCTCATGCTCCTTGTGCGCGCCCTTCGGTGGCTCGACCCCGACTAGCGGCTCCCCTACAAGGCATCCACCCTCGCATCAGTGAACTCCAGTTAACCTGCACTAGTGGTGACCCGAACCCCCTACACGCGACCCGATCTCCAGTAGCCTCCCCCTCCTGTTCGACCATCACCGCACGACCCTCCTCTGGATTTGTTCTACCCTTCTCGGCACGCGACCAGCCAACCTGAACTCTAGACGTACCCTGTTTTGGCATAGCCTGAACCATATTGCACAGTGACTCCACCCTGCTCCGGTGAGGCCGCAGTTCCCCTCTTTTTCAAACCACAGTTTTCATCTCATTCAAATTTTAGTGTTTCCTTCAATTTAACTAAACCTTGATTTATCGTTTTGTGTTTAACACATTTAATTTAGTTCAGTAGTTGTGTTATGAAGTCCTGATATTTTATTTTCGGTGAGTATAATTATTTGGATGGGATCTTGACTAGCCATGTGTTTTCTAGGTTCACCTCCACAATCCAAAGTGAGGGTTTTAGTATCGCACACACATTTATTTTATTATCGTTATTGTTTTTTGAATTCCTTCTATTTTATTTGTAGTACGGATAATTATTTTGATGTGCAATCTTTCCTTTCCTTGTTCTCATGATCCCCGCCGCTTTCTGAGGTGATGTTTTTCATCCCTTGTTTTGTTGAACAATTTATTTTTGAGTCATGTTTATATCATTGAGTCCCTGGTTTTTTTGAGAGGTTCATCGGTCTTGGCCATTTTATGTTGGGTGTCAGAAATTGTTGCAAGGAGTCGAGATCATTTCTGAGTGTGAACACATATTTTCCGAGGTATGATTATATATATACACACACACACACACACACACACCTTCTAAGTGCGTGTTCCCTCATGGAGCGGGGAACACATGAATCAGTTTAAAGGTGTATACATATATATATGGAAGTGCGTGCACATGTATAAGTGAGGTTTTTCTTGAGTTAGAATGTTTTGACTGGACTTCCTTGAGTTAGGAAAACCCATGAATTTACTTTACATTACTTATCCTTAATGGTCTAGGTTTTCTTTATATTATTATCTTTCTATGAATCTTCATGGTACCTCTTTAAATCTTCTTGTGGTGGTCTAAAATCATTTAGTGTTGTTAAAGATAGGGTTTACATGAATCTTGGTTTAGGCCTTGTATATGATGGCTTTGGTGTTTATAAATTTCCACATGTTCTTTTTAGGTGAAATTGGATGTTTGGGTGGGGTTTTTCCCCGAATTGTTTTTGTTAAATTGGTTTGAAATAAGTTTTGGATTTCGTGTATGAAATGTGGTGTTTTCCCTGGTTGTGGTTTGGTGTTTGTCTACAAACAGGCTTTTAGTTTATGAACTTGTGTGGTATTTTATAAGTGAGTGATATGGGTGTTTTTGGGTTGAAAGAAAATGGTGTATTTATAAAATTTGGTTTCAAAATTTTTGGTTGGTTTTGGAGTGTTCCTCTTGGTTTGGCCCGATTGGCCCTGGAAACATGCTAGGGTGAGTTGTTGGAAAATGAAAGGGGAGTTTGTAAATTTCGGGGTGTGTTTGGGTGAAAGTGGAAGTCAAAGCCCATTTGGCACTTTCTTATGAATTTTTGTTTTAACTTGACTTAAAGTGAAGTTGGGAAGGTTTTTGGTAAATGTTTTATCTAAGGGGCCATTTGGCCACGTTGGTATAAAGATAGAATTTGTGGTTGTTTTTGAATGGGTTAATAAATGTTTTGATAAAAGGATGAGTGTTGTAAAGCTAAAGCCCTGTTTGGCATTTTAGATTGGATGTTTACAAAAGGTTTGATATGTGTGAATTGTATGAGGCCTGTTTGGAATCTTTGAAACTGTATATTTGGAAAACCCCTCCTTGGTTAGGACCTTTGCCTCATATGTTAATCATTTGACCGGAGAGTCCTCGGCATGGGCCTCCTTTTGAGAATTTTTTATGTTAAGGAATGGTACTAACCTTGAGGTGGTCCTAGGTGGTGCCAGTTTGTGTCACATGTTGTATTATATTTAGATCGATTTTTATTTTAATGTGTGGCACACCTCTTTGAGAATATATCACGAAAAATTAGCATATCATGGGGGTTTACCGAGAACAATTGCTGCACTAGTTTAGACTATGCACTGGCTAGTGGCCCCTAGTACGGATTATACTCTGCTAGGGGATTGGTCCCCTTGGTTAGGCCATGTAGGGAAACACCGAGCATTAGGGTGTTATGATGTCATCGAGAGTAGGCATGCCTTCAGGATGAGTCGCATGTATAGTATGTTCTGGTCTTCCTCTGAGTTCCTAGGTTTTCCGTGATCCTTCGACACAAGCACTATTAGTACCATTGCCCTTGATGTGTGTGGAATCATACCCTTGAACTTGGTTTTGGTGTTTCTTGGAAAAGTTTTGTGTATATGGTTGGTTTTAAAAAAATGAACTTCAAAGTAACTATTTTTGGAAAGGTTTGTGTGAACCCCTATTTTGTTTTCTTTTCCTTGTTTTTGAATGATAAGGGAAATGGATCTATGATTGTTAGTTTTTAAAATTCAGTGTAATATGAAAACCTTATTTTTATAACTGTAGTTCAAACTGGTATTATTTGGATGTTTTGGAACTGGAAAATACATGGATTCTGTTGTTCATTTTTGGCATTTCTACTGAGCATTTTAATGCTCAATCCTTTCCTACCTTTTCAGATGCAGGCTCAGCTATTTGGTTTAGGTTCTTGTTTCGTCTGATCGTGCGAGGCAGGCTGTTAGTTTTTGGAGGTGACCTAAGAGGTCACAAGGAGGTATGTAAAGTTTTTTTGTCCCGATACTAGTTGTATTTGGTTATCGTTAGTTTTTTGTTTATCTATTTATATTTTTTTCATGGGCCAAATCATTCCCAACAGTTAAGTGTTGATGCCCGACACTAGTTTCCAGCCCGTGGGGATCAGGAACGCCCCTCAGGCCATGCTGCGGTCCGGCTCGGGTGACCGGTTCAGGGTCGACCCGGTATGGTTCATGACAAAATGGTATCAAAGGAGGCCCTTGTTATTTGGGATGTCTGGTAGATGGAGATTAGGACTGTCGGGGATCAGGAGGTATGTTATGGGTCGGTGTCTGATCACCACCGCTCGCAACAAGACCTGAGTTACCAGGGGTAGTCTGAGATTTGAGTCATTTGTCTTTGGTTGTTTTGGAATGAGGGATGACAATGGGGTGAATCGGTTCACGTTGTGGACACAAATGGGGTGGTGTCCCATGTAGAGTCCAAGTACCTGGTTTAAGGTCCTCTTGGTGTTATGCCTTACTTGGGGCATGGATCACCACCATGTCGTCGAGTCAGATGTGTGCACCTGTTCGTCATTCCAGTGAGTTGTTGTTGGTGGTGTTTTTTTAATCTCGGTTGATGTGAGTGTGTGTTAAAAGTGAAATTGATTTTGAAATTGAAAAGTTTTTATTTTAAATTGTTTTTAAATTTTTGAAGTGAGTTTTTTTAAGGGTAAGTGTACCAGTTTGGAAAAACTTGGTTTGTGTTTGGATTGGGTAAGGACAAGAAGTGACTGAACCTTGGCACTCCTTATGAAGGGTAACATGTGCATGGGTATGTATGAAGAGTGCGTGGGGGAACTTGTTCATAGATGATGTGAGAAATATTGAATTAACGCACATGTGATGGTTTATAAGGTTCCATAGGTGAGTTTTAAAATTTTAAATAAATAATTGTTTTTGAAAAGTGTTTTATGCTTGAATTTGTATATGTTTGGCTTATGGGCCTGTTTCCCTTGTCTTGTGTTATTTCTTTGATTGAGTTTTGGGCATGATGCTGGTTTCGATGGTGTTTTTCGTGTTGTTACGAGTATGCCACCCAGAAAGCCTCCAAAAGTTGTTAATGAGTTATGCCCAGTTCCCAGTTCTTTTTGTGGGTTGCATGCTTATCGAGGCAATCAAAAACTGTTAGAGGCAGTTGTATAGTTTGGGAATATAGTGTGTCTTTGGGTTATTGGGAACTACCAGGGTAGTTAAGGTTCGTACCATCCCAAAGTTAGTGGAGGGTTCAGTTTTGGACTAGTAGAGGTGGGATGTCTCATCATCATTAGAGTCTAGGTATAGTTGGTGGGGTTCGGCTCTTGAGAATGTTCCTCGTCTATCAAGGACCTTCGTCTGTACCGACTCCCAGTTTTTTGGACCATTCTGAGGCATGCCACTAGTGTGGCCGGTTCAGGCATTCTAAGTCACCTTGTCACATCCCTATGAAGTCTTGCTACCATGCAACTATTCAGGCCACCAGTGAGAGTTCTGAAAGAAGTGTCATTCAAGAGGAAGGAGTTAGGGAATGGGGGATGCAAATTCTTGAATGTGAGGCAAGATATGCTTCAACCATGAGGGCCCCAACCATAAGTCTCGGGGTAAAGCTCAAGCACATTTAGGAGTTTCCAAGGATGTGTGGAACTTCGGTCCGGATAATGTTTTTAGCTTTGGAATGGAAATATCCAAAATTTCCTGGTTCTATTCTTATTGCTGTCGTAAACTCATCCTTGTTGTGGTGGTGTGATGAGTCCATCCCACCACAATCCAAGTTGTCTTATTTGATCTCAGTGTGGTTTTTAAATTGTTCAGTCTCTGTGAATGGTGTGGGCCCGTGAATAGATAGACCTGTTCTAATTTTGAGTTGGTCTCAACTGTGTTCATTAGGGGGATGTTTGTTTCGTGAAATTGATGGGAGGTGTTGAGTTAATTTCTCATCCTCAAGTTTCTAGGTTATTCTATTATGAGATTTTGTCTATGTTTTAGGAGTGTTTTTCGGTCCACGTAGAGAGATTGATTGAGTTCTTTTTGGGAGTTCCCGTATTGGCCCTCCCGGGGGGTGGTGTGTTCAGGTTTCATGGTTTTTGTGTTAATAAATTCTTGTGGTGGGGAGAACCCTCCCGTGTTCTCCCCTCAACGTCAGGCAGTGATTGTTCTTGAGTTAGTCGGGTGTGATGTGTGTTGGTAATGGTCACCCCGAGCCTCTCGATTTCTTCTAGTTTGGTCTGGCGATGGACTTTAGTCGTATCAACTGTTGGCTTGATGAATTTATAGGGGTAGAAAGTGTCTGTGGTGGGGAGAATTTTCACACCCTGATCTTGGATGCCTATTTATTTTATGATATTTTTATTCTTTTCTCGATCCCGTGCCTTTGGGCAGAGTTTGGTTTGGGTCTGGTTTTAAAATTTTTGAAGCTTTGATGTTTTCAGTGGGTCTCAAGCCAGTGCGCAGTCACCACACTGCCAGCGGTCACCACGCATTCTGTCCAGGTGTGTGAGCAGTCACCACACCACTAGTAGCGATCATACGTTTGGACATGGTGATTGTGCAGTCAACCAACTGTTTAGATAAATAATAAAATTATAGGGATAAACTAAATTGGAAAAAAATAATAAATAAACAAAGTAAAGTAGGTTAAATTAAAATTAAAAGAACCTTATAAAATGTTTAATAATAATATTAACAATAATTTATAATATTTTTATTGTTATTATCATTATTATTATCATTATCATCATCATCATTATTATTTTTATTATAGCATAAAATGAAAAAAAAGAAATTGTGTGAAACCCTAGACTACACAGCAATCCCCCCTTTTCCCCCTTGTTGGCCGCAGGCCGCACCCCCCATTTCCCGTCGCGCCATCTCCCCCAGGTCCTACCTCCCTACGTAGGCCATCTTCCTGGTCTCCGCATGCCGTCCGACTCCTGCCTCCCCACTACATCCCTCGCCCAGGGCCCTGCGCCACCCCCTTGTAGCTTGCCTCCCGCCGCGCCGCCCTCCGGCGGCCTGCCTCTCGTCACCACCCTTCCCTAGGCTTCCTGTGCACTGCGCCTGACTACCCCCTCCAAATCCCATCACAACCTTCTGCTTTCTTCCCTTCCCCTACACCGACAACCCCTCTAGACACCATCCGCACTCACCCTACCCTCATCCAGCAACCGTGTTCCAGCTCCCTGTGTTATCACCCCTGCCTCACGCTCCTTGTGCACGCCCTCCGGTGGATCGACCCTGACCAAAGGCTCCCCTAAAAGGCATCCTCCCTCACATCAGCAACCTCCAGTTCACCTGCACCAGCGGAAACCTGAACCACCCCCCATGCACGACTCGATCTCCAGTAGCCTCCCCCTCATGTTTGACCAGCACCACATGACACTCCTCCGGCTCTGTTCCACCCTTCTCGGCACGTGACCGGCCAAACAGAACTCTATCCATACCCTGTTTTGGTGCAGCCTGAACCATATTGCACAGTGCCTCTGCCCTGCTTCAGTGAGGCCGCAGTTCCCCTCTTCATCAAACCACAATTTTCATCTCATTCTAATTTTGATGTTTCCTTCAATTTATGTAAACATTGATGTCTCATTTTGTGTTTCAAACTTTTTAATTTTGTTCCGCAGTTGTGTTATGAGGTCCGGATATTTTATTTGTAGTGCGAATAATTATTTTGATGGGATCTCAGCTTGTCGTGTGTTTTCTAGGTTCGTCGCCACCATCCAAAGTGAGGGTTTTAGTATCGCGAACTCATTTATTTTATTGTCGTTATTGTGTTTTGAATTCCTTCTATTTTATTTGTAGTATGGATAATTATTTTGGTGTGAAATCTTTCCTTTCTGTGTTCTCAGGATCACCTCCGTTGTCCGAGGTGATGTTTTTCATCTCATGTTTTGTTGAACACTTTATTTTTGAGTCGTGTTTATATCATCGAGTCCCTGATTTTTTGAGAGGTGCATCAGTCTTGGCCGTTTTATGTTGGGTGTTGAAAATTATTGCAGGGAGTCGAGATCGTTTCCGAGTACGCACACATATTTTCCCAGGTATGGATATATATATATATATATACACCTTCTGAGTGCATGTTCCCTCATTGCGCGGGGAACACGTGCATCATTTTAAAGGTGTATACATATATATATGGAAATGCATGCACACGTGCAAGGGAGGTGTTTCTTGAGTTAAAAAGTTTTGACTAGACTTCTTTGAGGTAGGCAAACCCATGCATTTACTTTCCATTGCTTGTCCTTATTGCTTGAGGTTTTCGTTATTTTATTATCTTTCTATGCATCTTCATGATACCTCTTTAAATCTTCTTGTGGTGTTCTAAAATTATTTGGTGTTGTTAAAGACAGAGTTTACATGAATCTTGGTTTAAGACCTGTATATGATGCCTTTGGTGTTTGTAAATTTCCACTTGTTCTTTTTGGGTTAAATTGGATGTTTGGGTGGGGTTTTTCCCATAAAAATGTTTTGTTAAATTGGATTGAAATATGTTTTGGATTTCGTGTATGGAATATGGTGTTTTCCCTGGTTGTGGTTTGGTGTTTGTATAAAAAAATGCTTTTGGTTTATGAACATGTGTGGTATTTTATAAGTGAGTGGTATGGGTGTTTTTGGGTTTAAAGAAATGGGTGTATTTATAAAACTTGGTTTCAAAATTTTTGGTTGGTTTTGGAGTGTTCCTCTTGGTTTGGACCGGTTGCCCCTGGAAACATGCTAGGGTGAGTTTTTGGAAAATTAAAGGGGTGTTTGTAAATTTCGGGGTGTGTTTTGGTGAAAGTGGAAGTCAAAGCCCATTTGGAACTTTCTTAGGTGTTGTTGTTTTAACTTGACTTAAAGTGAACTTGGGAAGGATTTTGGTAAATGTTTTATCTAAGGGTCCATTTGGACACATTGGTATAAAGATAGTATTTGTGGTTGTTTTTGAATGGGTTAATAGATGTTTTGATAAAAGGATGAGCATTGTGAAGCTAAAGGCCCATTTGGAATTTTATATTGGATTTTTACAAAAGCTTTGATATGTGTGAATTGTATGAGGCCTGTTTGGAATCTTTGAAACTGTATGTTTGGAAAAACCCTACTTAGTTAGGACCCTTGCCTCGTATGTTAATAATGTGACCAGAGGGTCCTCTACATGGGCCTCCTTTTGAGAATTTTTATGTTAAGGAATTAGACTAACCTTGAGGTGGTCAGGGTGGTGCCAGTTTGTGTCGCATACTGAATTATATTTATATTGATTGTTATTTGAATATGTGGCACACCTCTTTGTGAACATAGCACAAAAACTTAGCATAACAAGGAGGTTTACTGAGAATGATTCCTATACTAGTTTAGACTATGCACTAGCTAGTGTCCCCTAGTACGGATTATAATCTACTAGGGGATTGGGCCCCTCGGTTAGGCCATGTAGGGAAACACCGGGAATTAGGGCGTTATGACATCATCGAGAGTGGGCATGCCTTCAGGATGAGTCACATGTATAGTATGTTCTGGTCTTCCTCTGAGTTCCTAGGTTTTACCTGATCCTTAGATACAAGAACTATTAGTACCGTTGCCCTTGCTGTATGTGGAATCATACCTTTGAACTTGGTTTTGATTTTTCATGGAAAATTTTTGTGTATATGGTTGGTTTTAAAATAATGATCTTTAAAGTAGATATTTTGGAAAGGTTTGTGTGAACCCCTATTTTTTTTTCTTTTCCTTGTTTTTGAATAATAAGGGAAATGGATATGTGATTATTAGTTTTCAAAATGTAGTGTAATATGGAAACCTTATTTTTATAACTGTAGTTCAAACTAGTATTATTGGGCTGTTTTGGAACTGGAAAATGCATGGATTCTGTGGTTCATTTTTGGCATTCCTACTGAGAATTTTAATTCTCATTCCTATCCTACATTTTCAGATGAAGGTTAAGTTTTTTGGTTCAGGTTCTTGTTTTTTATGCTAATGCGAGGCAGGCTGTTAGTTGTTGGAGGTGACCTAAGAGGTCACAAGGAGGTATGTACAGTTTTTTTTGTGCCGCTGCTAGTTGTATTTGGTTATTGTTAGTTTGTTTTTTTATCTATTTATCTTTTGTTCATGGGAAAAATCATTCCCAACTGTTATGTGTTGATGCCCGACACTAGTTTCCAGCCTGTGGGGATCGAGAACTCCCCTCAGGCCATGCCGCGGGCCGGATCCGGTGACCGGTTTAGGGTCGACCCGGGTTGGTTCGTGATAGTGGTGACCTCTCGGCTAATTATCTTCAGCATGACGGCATGGCGAACAGTAGGATGGTTCATCTGGTTTTCCCCTAAAACCAGAAGAAAACTAGAGAAATGATAGACTAGAACCTCCGTGGTCCTCCAAACGACTCGCTCTCACTCTAGTGGCGACCTCCTTCCAACGCGCATATCTGATGAAGCAGAGCTCTTACTCAGACCAACAATGGCATCCCGAACAACAGTTCTCATTCACCAATAATAGAGGCTAGTTGTAACTGGTTCTTTAGATCTTAAAACGAGTCTTGAATTTGGGGGTTTGAGGTTGGATTTGGTCTAGGTTGATAGTTGCAGGTGTAATGGGGTATTGATGGTGAGAAAATTAGTGACGTTAGGTCATGGGTGGATTATCAATGATGTGAGGCTGCTGTGGGTGAGAGATTGAACATCATTGGTGAATGGAAGTTACCAGTAGAGGTGGATGAGAATGAGAAGGATGGTGTGAGTGAAAAGGTAGAGTGGTAATGTGCAGTGGCACAACGAGTTACGGTGACACTGTAAAGGATATAGTAGTACGGTGGAAACAGTGCCGAGAAGATGGTGAAACAGTGAGATCGTGATTGAGTAGGAGTGAAAAAAAACTATGGCACTGTGAGTAGGTTGAAACAGTGTTGAATACTGGGAAACAATGTGTGCGAGTTACGGTGGCACCAGTTTAGGTAAATCTGTGAGGAGGTGGAACCGTGATGAATGTACAGTCGCAGGGGATACGGTGCCAAGATTTAGGGTTCCATCGTAACACAAAATGGTGAGTCAGTGTCAAGAGGAGAAACATGGTGGAACTGAAAAGGAGAAAATGGTGTCACCGCAACACTACAAAACAAAAAGAAAAAATAAAAATAAATTAAAACTTAAATTAAGTCTAAAAAAAAATTAATTCAAAGTAAGAATTAATAAACTCAAATGAGAAATTAAATAAGTAAAAGAAATTAATAAAATATATGATACAAATAAAACTTAAATTAAATTGTTATTAACTTCTAAAATAAATTGATTTAATTTAAGTTAATGATAAATAAAGTTAAATTATAGCTACTAAAACAAACTAAATTAATTAAAGTAGATACTTAATTATCATCCTATTGAACAATTGAATTATGTTAAGACTTGAAATTATAATGTTTGAATAAATTTAGTTTGTTTAAAAACTTAAATTAATAATTAAATAATTATTAAAAGAAATAAAATAATTTTGTTATATTATTTTAAATTTATTATGTTTTAATACATGAAATGTTAAATTAACAATTTACATTATTTATGTGGAAAAGCAGAAGTAATTAATTAATTAATAAATGTTAAATCATTAAATATGCAGAAGAAAATACCAAACTAAATAAAAATTTATTTATCTATAAAATATAAGTAAGATATAAATAAATTACTTTGAGGCTTAAAATACACAATTAATTATAAAAAATTGATTAATTTATAAATTAATTTATAAAAATACAAAAGTGACATAATTTATTAAAAAGTGTAAAAATTAATAATTAAATTGATGAAAATTAATTAAAAAGATGTGAAAAAACATGTGTTTTTAAGGCCACATAAAATTACCCCACAGTTAATCATTATTTGTCCTCAAACAATCTCATGTTTTATTATCTTTAAAAACAGAAGAATGTTTTTAATAAATTTCTCAAAATGTAACATGTCCAGAACTTTCAAAAGAGGACTAAAACATGTCATTAGACTTAAAAAATGAATTTTTTAAATTTAGTCTTGCCCAGAGAAAATACTCAGAGGGTAATCAAAATAGCTATGAATTATTGAGCAATGAAGATGTCATGCATCATATGTGATACAACTTAATGACTCACTTCAATCCAAGCTCAGGTTCAAATTCCGAGGGTGAGAAGAGGTAAAATTATCAGTGGAATTAAAAACTTAACCAAAGGAACTTAATACTTTGAATTTTTCACCTAGGTTCCAAAAATATTTTTTTTGTGAATCACCCTAATGATACAACTTAAATGACTCCCATATAAACCAATTGACCCCTTCGTCATCTGGCGTTCATCATTACCCTCACCTTAATGAAGTCATTTTTGACCCTAGAAAATTTATTTAATTTTTTCCAAGACATGTATCAGGTGATAAGCACTGTGAAATGCACTTATTTAAGGTGAACCGAGGGTTTAAAGTTAATAGAAACGCACTCAGCATCTAGGGTCTTAGAGACTCACCGTGGGATCCCAGATGCCCAAATTACTCCAATTTCAAAAGATTTTTGTGGAAACCATTTACATTGGCTCATTAAGATGATTAATTAAAATAAATAACAAAGAAGTGTGTCCCCTATGATCAATTCAAACTACCAATTCCAAATATTATGAAAAAACTCCACTAACATATCACCCATGTCACTCTCAGAAATAATCCCTAAACCAAAATTTTCATTAGATCACTAAGATAGACCACTCAGCAATCATCAATTATCACTAATTTCTCATTAAAATCATTTCTTAATTACCAATAAAATCACTTTTCAAGGAAATATCCATTTGAATAATAGTGAAAAACTTAAAAATAAGTAAGAATTTTTAAAAAATTTACCCATTTTTAACCAAAAAGAATTAAGTTGCAGTGGAAATTAATGGAATTTCAATTAATGCATAGTTTTGCACAATCAAGAATTGACCCCCTCCCCCACACTTAAAATCCAACTTGCCCCCCCAAGTTGACTTCCAAAGTGGAGAAGAACAATTTAACAATTAATTTTCAAAATAGATTTTCAATTAAGTAGATTTATGACATGTTTTAAAGGGTCTCAATAAAGTTTAAGAATATTGTTTGCCACAATGAATAACTTGAAGGTAGGTTCATTAGAAAATACATGAATTAACATTTAATACAGTGAAAAATATTTTCCATTATAGCTCAAAAGAAGCATATAAGGTGTGGGTGAAAAATTAATTGGGGTGAAAGAAAGTTTAGTAGAATTTATTCAGTTAGATATTCAGTACAAAAAACAAAGTTCATGCTAAAAACCCCAACCCAAAGAAGATTCAAAAGTCCAGTAGCATGTACCCCCCACAGTTAGTTTCAAGTAGTGAATGGTTTTGAAAATAGTGAAATTTAATTTACAATAAGGAGGAACATGCATAATTTTATATTCCAGAACATGCAGAATTATTTTCAGCCGGGTGATATATAGTAGAATTTTTTTTAAAGAATGCAAGACATGAGGAAGATTTTTTTTGTAAGACGATTTTTTTTTCATACAAGACATGAAACATAAATTTTTCTAAAGCATTAAGGAATAGAGAGATAAAACAAAATTTAACAGTAAGGTACTTCCCTGAATTAATGTGTTTTCCAATAATCCTTCAATATGGGAATTCCACTCTTTAATTAACAGCAGCAACATCCTAAAAACACAAAGCATGAAATCCAAGAACAGAAATCTAGCAGTGATAGAGAATATAGAAGACAACAAAGAATCACTTTATTCAGTACAAAATAGTAAAATAATGAAAAAAAGAAGGAGCATGGGTTGACTCCCATGAATCACTGATTTTAAAGTCTTCAGTTATACTTTTTTAATCACAATTTTTTTATTTATTAACATCACAAAAACCATGGGTTGCCTCCCATGCAGCGCTAGATTTATAGTCCCCAGCCAGACTCGCCTAGCAAATAACTGTAGTCACTAGGTGGATGTGGTTTACTTAATAAGAACCACCACATGTGTTTGGCCCAATTATTTTTAACAGAAAAATGAAAATTGTGGGCTCCCAAGCTAAACACAACCAAACTCTCATAGCTTATAAAAATCCCTAAGAAACACCCTTTAACAGATTTGAGCATAATGCTGTCAACTTCCATATTTGTTTCATAGTTATCATGATTTGTGTTCACATAAAGGGACACCATAGTGCTAGATGATTCAAAGGGTGTGGCATTGACCTCATAGCTATTTCTATTAACCTCAACTCTAACAGGTTCAAATACAAGGGTTCTTGTGGGTGAATACTAAATAGTAGGTTCAAGAGGGGATTCAATAAAGTGCTGATAAGATTTATGAACATTGAAACTCAAGTATGATTCCCCCTCTAGACTACTAACAGTATCACAAGAAGGCTCAGCACCCCTCGTAGTTGAGGATGGCAATGATAGACAAGGAAGAGAATTTATTTGACCATTAACAAAATCAAGTTTAACAATATTGTAAATCTCTTCCAAAAGTTCCTCATTAGTGAATGAACCATTAACATATACTACTTCTAACAAATAGATTCTACCTAATTCAAGTGTGTGCTCACCCTCTTATACATGTTCACGTTTAAGAGGTTCACTTTCTAAAACCATGTCATTTGAGTGTTGTAATTCAATTTTTGGAGAAGAATTGTACAATTCAGTTTCAATGATTCCAGTTTCCAAAATGTTCAAATTAAGACAATTCTCCTCAAATTTGTTAATACTACTTCCATTTCATTGCACAATGTTTTAGAAAATTGATTACTATGAGAATAGGGAAATTAAAACTCATCAGTTAGTCTTTCTTGAAATATTATTTCCTCATCCTCATCATCCAACAACATTTCATAATTTATTGGGTTTACATGTTCAAAACATGGAAGAGAATTTTTCAATTGAAGTTCAAATATTTCAGATTTGATGTTATCCAGTTTAATGTTCTCATACAGATTATACCCAATATCAAGTTCAAACTCATTTTTCACAAAGTTAGAAGAATTGGGTGAAGAGTTTTTACTTTGAAGTTTTCAGTTTCAAGTTTGACTTCAACCTGAGTGACTTGATTCTCAAAACTTCTAAAACAATGATTTTTCTCAAAAGAAGGAATGATGAAAATAACTGGGCAATCTTTTTCAATCTGTTTTAATTCATCTTTATAATTGTCCAACTCAACACCATTAAAGATCTTTTTGGGATTTTCAATGTTATTCTCTTGACCCAGTGAGTTGGTTATTTCCAGATTTAGTTCAACATAATCATATTTTTCAAAGAGAATGTTTTCTTTTCCAGTTTCCCTATCACACTCTTGTTCAATCTGATTTTCAAATATTTTATAAACTTTTTCATTTTAATTTTCTTCAAATTCTTCTTGTTCTTTAACTCTTTGTCATAATTCCAAAATCATGTTTTCCAATCTTTTCATTCTTTGATCTTTCTCTTGAGATTCTCTAAGATGAATTTCAAGGGTTTTAGTTAACCATGCATTTGATAGTTCCACCATAGCATCCAATTTAGAATCAATTAGGTCAATTTTATCTAGGGTGTTAGGACTATATTAAATGTTTTAATTTTCTTCAATGTAATCAATCTGTTGTGGTTGGTTATAGACACACTTCCAGGCAGTGTGCCCATAATAGCCACAACACACACAATCAGGCTCTGATTGATCCCAGGTTTCATTGACATCCATTTTTAAACTAAAACCCGGTGAGATTAGACACAAAACCGTTAACAGTGAAGAAGATTTTTCAAAAACAACACAAATATTATGTTCTAGTTCAAATCAGTTTTTTTAATCAGTTTTTATATTATTTTTTAATTTTTTTTTTAATTTTTTTAGATTTTCTAAAACTTAGAACACTCAATGTGTGCCCTCCCTAGAAAAGGCGCCAAATTTTGAACAGGATAGAGGTTGTCACGACCCTCAAAATTATATTTAATAACCTACACTAGCACAGTGGTGCAGGGTCGATCCATAGAGAAGGATGGTGAGTGAATTCTACAGTTTTATTTTCAAAAACTCCACTATTGTCAATAGTGATACGAGTGTGCATTTTTTAGTTGTTTTTTACTTTACAATTTTTTATATTTTTTAATTAGGTAGTAATGAAAGAGTCTGAGAATTTTCTATTTACTAATCTGGAGAATGAAATGGAAAAAAGTAAAAGTGCTAACTAGAGTTGACTGAAAAAGTAAATAGAAGTGATGATAGTTGATCAAATGGTAAGCTCGGGTGAATTGAAAACTAATGGTTATAAAAATGATTCCTCATTAGATTGAATTCACACCTTGAAAATTAGTTGTTAATTCTTCCTCGCCAGAAGAAATAACACTCTGTATAACATTTCTCGAAGTTCGCCACATCAAAAACCACATACAACTACTTGATCTTAAGATGTCAACATAAATCTATCTTGCTGATAGTTTCTGTAGTTTGAATCCAATATAAAAAAACATCAATGATCAATCTCACCGAAAGAACATTGATGTTGAAATTACATGCATTCAGGTGAAAATTTAATTTAAGTTGAGAACCAGAATCAATCTCACCAAAAGAATCTGTTTCTTATTAAAAAGAGTGATAATGAAGAGAAAAAGGTATGAACTATTAGTCATTCAAATTTCAAAAAAAATAATTTAAGCGAAGATCATTTTCAATTTAGAAGCAGCAAATACAATGTAAAAATAACAGAACAGAGGTAGAAGAATCCTTCCTCTGTGAATGAAAATCATGAATTGCTACTCTGCTCCTGCCACTTCAAGTCATTGGTACTGGTCCGCCATCTCCCAGGAGTCTTCGCTCTGAAAATAGTGTGTTCATGGAATGAATGAGCCTCGATTTTCTCCCGGATGGATGTGATCGTTGAATGAATGAGAGTCTTCTCAAATTATGCTGCTTCACTACTTTATATATCAACTTTCTTCTACAACATTTCACCGCTTGCTTCCACCAACATAGTCTGTTTCCTTAATGCGCACCACACACGTGTGTTTTTTTTCGCGACTAACACGTCACGTTAGTTTTTCTCACGTAACTAACTCTCTATGAGTTGGTTAAATGAATATGGATGTATACCCATATCTTGAATGAACCTGAAATGTTAGAATAGAAAAATAAATAAATATTTCAACATTAAAAGTTTACTTTTATAAACAAATGTTAAATGTAAAATTAAATAATTATTAGTTATTATTTTAATTATTATTGTTAAATAATATTCTGAGTTAAATGTTATTATTTTTTAATTTATTTAATTATTAAGGTGATTAATTAATAATATAATTAAATTAAAAGTTTAGTATTAAATTATTAAATTAATAAAATTTAGTTTTTGAATATTTATGTTTTTTTAGATTATTATTTAAGTTTATTACAATCAATAGTTTTATTTCAATTTATAACATTGTATATAGTTATTATATTTTATAATTATTTTATTTATAAATAAGTTAATTTATGGTTATAATATTCATTAAAGTATTTAATTTAATTTATTTATTTTAGTTTAATTACTAAGTTTAACATTAGAGGTTATTTAATAAATAATTTGTGTATTTTATTATATTATTACTAATTTATTTATATTTTTATTATTTTGATATTTCATCATTTATGTTTTTATTAATTATTTAATTATTTTTTAAATAATACATTAACCCCCTTCCCCCATCTTCTTCTCCAGATCAGCGCAAATGGAGGGAGGGGTTAGGGATTTGTGCTCTTCCCCAATGAATCCCCGTGGTGCAAAGGTCCTCCAGCGGCAGTGCCTTGGCATCATGAGTAGTTTCATATTCAGATCTCGGTGGCAACAGCTCTGCTTGTGTGGTGACCTCTCGGATGAGTCTCTCCAGCACGGTGGCACGACGAACAACAGGAGGGTTCATCTGGTTTTCCCCTAAAACCAGCAGAAACCTAGAGCAACGATAGACTAGAACCTCCTCAGTCCTCCAAATGACTCGCTCTCACTCTTGTGGCGGCATCCTTCCAACACGCATATCTGATGAAGCACAACTCTTACTCGGACCAGGAATGGCATCCCAGCCAACAGTTCTCATTCACCAATAGTAGATGTAACACCCCGAGATTCCACGATACGCCTCTCTTTCAATAGCTTGCATTGTACGCAAATTCGAGTTCTAACACACCGCGACTAATCAAAGTAGCCGTTATGAATAGTAATAACCACTTTTTAAAATTATAGAAATTTTATATTTCAAAATGGAATTCATTTTTGGATTCGGAATATCAAAATTATCCTATGTTGAATTTTTGGTATTTTTCTGAGAACTTCTAATTTTTCATGAATAGTGAAAAATACTTAAAAACAACTTTTTTAATCAAAATACTTTATAGTGATAAATTATACTATTTAGTGGTTTTAAAGTATAATTAGAATATATTTTTACCATTTTATCCAATGGTGGTCATTAGAATTGATTTAACATTGAAATTGGACATAAACAATTGCCAATCTTTTGATATAAATTGTTTCTTAAAAACACGCTATTTGTTGTGACAGCAGGAATTAATTATAAAATTAATTAATGCAACTTATATGTTTATAATTTTGTAAAATATACATCATTTTTGAATTTGTAATAACAATTATAGCTTAGGGTGAAATTTTGGCATTGTTCTGAAAAACTTCAATTTTTGATGAATAATGAAACCACTAAGTGGTAGTTAAATAACTGATTTTTAGTTTAAATGAAATATTACCACTTTTGTGATTTTATTTTCAAAAATCCGACATACATGGTTGCCATTAAGAACTAAAATTTGGTTCAATGAGATTAAAATAATTTTTGGTGAATAGTAACTTTTAAGTTCTTAATCACGATTAGAGGTAATTAGTGTAGTTTAAGGTAAAAATAATGTTTTAATAATATGAGATGAGATTGACACATGTCCTAACCTCATTGGATGTGCCATGGACGACCAAGAAAATCCATGGGTCAACTTGGGGACCCCATGGAGCCACTTTAGTTGGAAAATGACATAAATACCTTTTATTTAATGTTAAAGTAAAAAATGACACAAACATGAAATGTTTTACTAAAACAATTTTTACCTGGGATTATACAAGTAATATTTTTGACTATAAATAGTCATTGGGAAGTTAAAAAGATTTCCTACATCATAGTATTTTTTTATAATTTTTAGACATTAAATAAATTAAATTATTTATGACATCATTATGATGCAGCGATGACCTCATTATTTAACGATTTTAATAAAATGAAAAGATAATGTACAATCCACGGCTTACACTTGTCCAAAGACTATTTTATGGGTATATTTAGAACCCTTATCACCTTAGCCACGAATTATATAAGTTTGGGACCTTTAGAATCCTAAAAGCATTGTATAATAATGTAAACTTTCCTTACTTTCCAATAGTGCCCCTCCTCCCCTCTTATAAAAGGCCCCCACCTCTACCACCTCATTCAAACTTTCAAGCCATTTGGATCGGCAAAACTCTGCCCAAATACTCTCCCAACTTCCCCCTCTTACTCCTAGAAGCCTCACTTTGGGCATAACTCTTCTCAAGGAAGCCTTTGGCTCAAATCAAAAAGAGTTACCCGATTTTGAGGTAATGTCTTCTCTAATGTTGTTTTGTTTTATTTTTCTTCTCCAACCCCCTAAATTTTTTTTATTCATTTCTTTTGTATCAACAACAGTATACTTAATATACTAGGATGTTTTTATAAGAAGGATTCGAGCTACACTTACACACACCTACATCTAATGGTTAAAGAACATAGGGTTTCTGTGGATGGCGAATTTCTGCCTCACGAAACGATGTTTGTTCAACACTCATAAAACACCGTCAAAGGTGGCCATTAAGATGTCACTATATTTATAAATGATATATAATTTGTTTATGTTTTACTTAAGGTTCTTTATTTTTCATTTATGGCATACTTTATGATTTCCATTATGGGTAAACGCGATAATTTCATTTTAGGAAGTGCGGACTACCGCCCCCTCAAAGTGATTTGAATCGTTAATACCACATGTGGGATGTATAAAGGATGGAGTAAATGGAATTATATGATATATTATACTGGAATTATATTATACATTTATATCATTATGATTTTATTCCATTAAATATGAAATAGAAATGAGAGTAGCATTCATGCGTATGTACGGCTTACCGTCTCCATGAACGGTGCATTTCATTTCTTACCTCTAAATGTTACGTAATATTATGAATGAATGTATATACTGGATATATATGATATATATGATATCTACATAATGAATATAATTCTGGATATAATGGATATTTCACCACATGAACAACTTGTAATTATAACAAGTTTATTGTTGACTCAAGTACCAAAGATTGACAAAACGACCGTTATTAACTTAAATAATTACATAATGTTCATAACATGGTAATAAGGGATATAAAAGGAATAATGAACATGAAAAAGGTTCTGAAGTAAATAGGAATTAACTCTAGTTTATTATTCAGGAGGTTAAAGAACGGTCGAGTCAGGACAGGACGCAAGGTAAGGGAATTTCTTAACCCAATTTCCATTCTTTGGGTTAATCTCCTACTTTCAAATTATGTCATGATATTATTATGTCCTATTTTGTATTTTTACTTTATTTATGTGTAACTATAGTGAATACACATAATATATCTATTTTATTTTAAAAATTATCTTTTTAAGGACTTCGTCTCAATCTCCTTTCATTGAGGCATATTTGGTTTTATACACAACTTTCTTTTATACGGTGTATAAACCCCTTTGACTTTTACGTTTATTCAAAAGGAATATTTTTTATACGAAGAGTTTTACTAAATGACAAAAAGGGAATGTTTTTATTTCCGTACATATGCGGTGACAATGACTTCTCTGCCACCGTGACCATTATTTGAGTTTCGGCTTCCTCTACAAGCCATCAATTTTTTTGTATGAAAAATAAATACAAAGTTTTAACTTTCTTTTATTTTGGTAATGAAAATGGTTTTGAAAGCGTTTTTATTATATCAATGTGTTGTATTGATATCTTGTGATTGAAATGTGGAAATTTTATGTTTCCTTTATGCATGTTTTATGTGATATGATTATGTTATGGTTTATGAAATGTTTAAACCTATTAATATGAGGAATGCATTGGACTTAATAAGTGACGGGTGGAGCCCGCTATAGCTCCTCGATGCATCGGCAGGTCTCATGAGACAAACTAGTGTCTTGGCATGAGACCTTGAAAAAATCTTATTTGTGGTCTTGGCATGAGGCCTTGGCTACGTGGTTATGATAGTTTGGAATTATGCATTCCATCATTATGAAAGTGGTTATTGACATTGCATGTGATTATTCGACCAGTAGAATATCCATGTGAATAAGTAAATGGCATTATCTCATTTTACTTTTGCCATATTATGTTGAAGTTCAAGTTTAAAAGGATTTTGTTTTAGTCATACATTGCCTTAAATGTTTATGTTTATTTATGAAAGCTTCCGCAATATTGTTATCCTTACTGAGCATCTGAGCTCACCCCTTTCAATGTTTTAATATTTTCCAGGATGTGAAGAAGTATTTTATGAATGACCTGCAGGGATAGTCAGAAGAGGATATGAGTGTGGACTATGAAGACTTTGTTATTAGTTTTTCACTTTATGATGTAATGTAAGACTTATGAATGTATCTAGTGTTTCCAAGGCTACTAAACTAATCGGTCTTTCGAGACTTGATCTTTTGTGATCATGCCAATGTTACGAAGTAATGCACCGACTCTGGGTAGTTGGGGTCGGGGCGTTACAGTTGGTATCAGAGGCAGTTTAGTACTAACCTTGGAAGCTAGATTTAGATAAACTCTGATTAGAGCACATAGCCCAAAGATAGACTTTGAGGATTAGTATAGAAGAACTTCCTAGAATTTTGTTATTGTAGAGATTTTGTGAGTTTTCCGAGCAATACATCCCTGTCTGGATACGAGCAGGTAGAGGCGGATTTGGCACAGATGTACCTAGGGGTAAAACCCGAAAACACCGCTTTGAGCTAGACTCGAATGGGAACTGGTGCACGACAACAGGCCTTGCTGCACTCTTGGTTACGACACTCCCAGAGGATTTGCTTAGGATAATTCTCGTTTTCTTTACAAACCACTATGAACGGTTATGAGTATATACTTCCTCAAAGAAAACCTTTTTATGATTATGGATTATATCCATAAATAGTTCAATTTATGTTAAGTATTTTATAAGTATGGAATTATGTATTTTGATTCATAAACTAATCTAGTTTATGCCATTGTATAGAAATGACGCCTAGTGGAAGGAATGGAAACCGTATCAATGCACGCACTCCGTGTAGGGATTTCCCTCGTGCTCAAGATAATTATTGTGGATCTGGAGATACAACTAGTGCTGATCAACTTATTACCATACTGGGAAAACTCACTCAGGTTATGAATAATAACCTTACTCGTATGGAGCACCCTGATCCGCAACGTGGAGGATCAATGTTAGACCGCTTCATGAGGCAAAAACCACCAACATTTAATTGGGGTACAAATCCGTTAGTAGCTGAGCATTGGATAAACTCCTTAGAGAAAATATTCCACGCCTTGGGGAGTAGCGAAAGAGATAAGGTTATCATGGCAGTTTACCGCCTCACTGGAGATGCCAATCAATGGTGGTCATTGATTCAAAATACAAAGGAAGATGATGACGTATCGAATATGGAATGGAGGGAGTTCAAAGAGGTTTTCTTAGAAAAATACTTTCCTCATGACCATCGAGCAGATATGGAAAGGCAATTTCTGAGTCTGAGACAAAAGGAGGATGAGAATGTTGCAAAGTATGAGGCCAACTTTACAAGGTTGGCGAGGTATGCTATAGATTATATACGTAACCCAAGAGGTAAGATTGATCGTTTCTTTGATGGGTTAAAACCATTTCTCCGTAGAGCTTTAGTATCACAATATTTCTCAACATAAGAAGATATTGTCTCATGTGCTATCAAGATAGAAAAGGAATTCTCTAAGTCTTATGAAAACAAAGTAAAGCAAGAGAAGAAGAGAACGGTGGAACAAGAGACAGATAAAGGGAAAAAGGGAAAGAAGGATTTTCCATTATGTGATAATTGTGGGAAGAATCACCCTGGTACTTGCCTAAAAGGAATGAGAGTTTGTTATAAATGTGGAGAAAAATGTCACCAGGCGTGTGATTGCAAGGTAAAGAAAGAGGCTATCAATGTTGAATGCTACAATTGTAGGGAAATGTGGCATTATGCCAATGAATGTCCTAAGCGTCAAGGAAACTTACCTCAGAAAAGGCCAAGGAATCAAGGACAATCTTATGCTGTTACTACAGTTGAAGCGGAATAATTAATGTATTGGTGCTTTTGGACTCATGGATTATATTCTGGTTATTATAATAATGTGATATATATAAGGATTGTACTACAGTACTTGTTGTTTCAGTAAGGTTTTAATATGATGAAGGTAATCATATTTTTAGTATGTGACAATAAGAGAAACTTTACTTTGTTTGGGAAATCTGATAAATTGATTTTGGAATTAAGAGACCTTTTAGAGAAAGTCTGGATAGAGGTATTTTGGATAACTATAAAGGTTGGAGTGGATTAAGTTGATCTTTGGATAGTATTGTTTAAGGTTAAAAAATTTATGAAGATTATTTTTGGAATATTATAATACTATAGTTTTAGGAAAAGGACAACCTGCAGGGTGGGGCATAACCCGTCGCGTCGGACAAAGCTGCAGGAATCGAACCCACAGCCATAGTGCGACATGCCTTTATTTCCTACCACTAGCCTACAGGAAGTCCCTGGTTATTACAAAATAATTTTACTAATCTAAATGGTATGTGTTAATATTTGGAACCTTATACAATTAGGATAAGTATAATATTTTTGAGTTCTACTATCTTTTTGAGTGAAAGATGAGTTTAAGGTTGAAACTCTAATTGTCAAGCATAAATATATATATACCTATCTCTTATTCAATGAATAAATTAATTCTTAAACTTTAGTAAAGGGATATTAAAACAAAAAAAATGTGTTATCCTAATACCTTATGTCTTGTTGAACTGATGATATTTTAAATCAACATAGATTGAAGGCTTTGAGGCCGTCAATTTGACAGTTGATTGTGATTGATGACCTCAATCACTCCCTAAAAATATTTACGTTTTTCCTCCAATTATATGTCTCTAATTTCCACCAATGTTCTCCTTATCGAGATCATAATTTGGTGGTGACTTTCTTATTTCCATTTCCCTCTTATTAAGGCTAAATTTTATTAATCTTATTTCCGATGTGAGTTTTCCACAAAGGTATTTTCTCTTTTCAACCTTTTATTTTCCAAGAAAAATTTCAAATTGCGAGGACACAATTTATTGAAGGAGGGAAGAATGTAACACCCCGAGATTCCACGATACGCCTCTCTTTCAACAGTTTGCATTGTACGCAAGTTCGAGTTCTAACACACCGCGACTAATCAAAGTAGCCATTATGAATAGTAATAACCAATTTTTAAAATTATAGAAATTTTATATTTAAAAATGGACTTCATTTTTGGATTCGGAATATCGATTATAGCTTAGGGTGAAATTTTGGCATTGTTCTGAAAAACTTCAATTTTTGATGAATAATGAAACGACTAAGTGGTAGTTAAATAACTGATTTTTTGTTTAAATGAAATATTACAACTTCTATGATTTGATTTTCAAAAATACGACATACATGGTTGTCATTAAGAAGTAAAATGTGGTTCAATGAGATTAAAATATTTTTTGGTGAATAGTAACTTTTAAGTTCTTAATCGCGATTAGAGGTAATTAGTGTAGTTTAAGGTAAAAATAATGTTTTAATAATATGAGATGAGCTTGACACATGTCCTACCCTCATTGTATGTGCCATGGACGACCAATACAATCCATGGGTCAACTTGGGGACCCCATGGAGCCACTTTATTTGGAAAATGACATAAATACCTTTTATTTAATGTTAAAGTAAAAAATGACACAAACATGAGATGTTTTACTAAAACAATTTTTACATGGGGTTATACAAGTCATATTTTTGACTATAAATAGTCATTGGAAAGTTAAAAAGATTTCCTACATCATAGTATTTTTTTATAATTTTTAGACATTAAATAAATTAAATTATTTATGACATCATTATGATACAGCGATGACCTCATTATTTAACGATTTTAATAAAATGAAATGATAATGTACAATCCAAGGCTTAAACTTGTCCAAAGACTATTGGATGTGTATATTTCTAACCCTTATCACCTTATCCACGAATTATATAATTGTGCGACCTTTAGAATCCGAAAAGCATTGTATAAAAATATAAAATTTCCTTACTTTCCAAGAGTGCCCCTCCTCTCCTCTTATAAAAGGCCCCCACCTCTACCACCTCATTCACACTTTCAAGCCATTTGGCTCGGCCAAACTCTGCCCAAATACTCTCCCAACTTCCCCATATTACTTCTAGAAGCCTCACTTTGGGCAGAACTCTTCCCAAGGAAGCCTTTGGATCAAATCAAAAAGAGTTACCCGATTTTGAGGTAATGTCTTCTCTAATGTTGTTTTGTTTTATTTTTATTCTCCAACCCCCTAAACACTTTTTATTAATTTCTTTTGTAACAACACCAGTATCCTCAATATACTAGGATGTTTTTATAAGAAGGATTCTATCTACACTTACACACACCTACATCTAATGGTTAAAGAACATACGGTTTCTGTGGATGGCGAATTTCTGCCTCACGAAATGATGATTGTTCAACACTCATAAAACACCTTCAAAGGTGTCCATTAAGATGTAAATCTATTTATAAATTATATATAATATGTTTATGTTTTACTTAAGGTTATGTATTTTTCATTTACGGCATACTTTATGATTTCCATTATGGGTAAACGCGATAATTTCATTTTAGGAAGTGCGGACTACCGCCCCCTCAAAGTGATTTGAATCGTTAATACCACATGTGGGATGTATAAAGGATGGAATAAATGGTATTATATGCTATATTATACTGGAATTATATTATACATTTATATCATTATGATTTCATTCCATTAAATACGAAATAGAAATGAAAGTAGCGTTCATGCGTACGTACGACTTACCGTCTCCATGAACGGTGCATTTCATTTCTTACCTCTAAATGTTACGTAATATTATGAATGAATGTATATACTGGATATATATGATATATATGATATCTACATAATGAATATAATTCTGGATATAATGGATATTTCACCACATGAACAACTTGTAATTATAAGAAGTTTATTGTTGACTCAAGTACCAAAGATCTACAAAACGACCGTTATTAACTTAAATAATTACATAATGTTCATAACATGGTAATAAGGGATATAAAAGGAATAATGAACATGAAAAAGGTTCTTAAGTAAATAGGAATTAACTCTAGTTTATTATTCAGGAGGTTAAAGAACGGTCGAGTCAGGACAGGACGCAAGGTAAGGGAATTTCTTAACCCAATTTCCATTCTTTGGGTTAATATCCTACTTTCAAATTATGTCATGATATTATTATGTCCTATTTTGTATTTTTACTTTCTTTATGTGTACCTATAGTGAATACACATAATAGATCTATTTTATTTTAAAAATGATCTTTTTAAGGACTTCGTCTCAATCTCCTTTCATTGAGGCATATTTGGTTTTATACACAACTTTCTTTTATACGGTGTATAAACCCCTTTGACTTTTACGTTTATTCAAAAGGAATCTTTTTTATACGAAGGGTTTTACTAAACGACAAAAAGTGAATATTTTTCTTTCCGTACATATGTGGCGACAACGACTTCTCTACCACTGTGACCATTATTTGAGTTTCGACTTCCTCTACAAGCCATCACTTTTTTTTATGAAAAATAAATACAAAGTTTTAACTTTCTTTTATTTTGGTAATGAAAATGGTTTTGAAAGCGTTTTTATTATATCAATGTGTTGTATTGATATCTTGTGATTGAAATGTGGAAATTTTATGTTTCCTTTATGCATGTTTTATGTGATATGATTATGTTATGGTTTATGAAATGTTTAAACCTATTCATATGAGGAATGCATTGGACTTAATAAGTGACGGGTGGAGCCCGCTATAGCTCCTCGATGCATCGAAAGGTCTCATGAGACAAACTAGTGTCTTGGCATGAGGCCTTGAAAAAATCTTATTTGTGGTCTTGGCACGAGGCATTGGCAACGTGGTTATAATAGTCTGGCATTATGCATTCCATCATTATGAAAGTGGTTATTGACATTGCATGTGATTATTCGACCAGTAGAATATCCATGTGAATAAGTAAATGGAATTATCTCATTTTACTTTTTCCATATTATGTTGAAGTTCATGTTTAAAAGGCTTTTGTTTTAGTCATACATTGCCTTAAATGTTTATGTTTATTTATGAAAGGTTCCGCAATATTGTTATCATTACTGAGCATCTGAGCTCACCCCTTTCAATGTTTTAATATTTTCCAGGATGTGAAGAAGTATTTTATGAATGACCTGCAGGGATAGTCAGAAGAGGATATGAGTGTGGACTATGAAGACTTTGTTATTAGTTTTTCACTTTATGATGTAATGTAAGACTTATGAATATATCTAGTGTTTCCAAGGCTACTAAACTAATCGGTCTTTCGAGACTTGATCTTTTGTGATCATGCCAATGTTATGAAGTAATGCACCGACTCTAGGTAGCTGGGGTCGGGGCGTTACAGTAGAGGCTGGTAGTAACTGGTTCTTTATATCTGAAAATGAGTCTTGAATTTGGTGGTTTGAAGTTGGATTTGGTGTGGGTTGATAGTTGCAGGTGGAATGGGGTATTTATGGTGAGAAAATGAGTGATGTTAGCTCGTGGGTGGATTATCAATGATGCTAGGCTTCTGTGATGGAGAGATTGAACATAGTCGGTGAATGGAAGTTACCAGTAGAGGCGGATGAGAATGAGAAGGTTGGTGTGAGTGAAAAGGTGGAGTTGTAATGTGCAGCGGCACAACGAGTTACGGTGAAACTATAAAGGATACAGTAGTATGGTGGAAATGGTTCCTGAGAAGATTGTGAAACGTTGTGACCATGATGGAGTAAGAGTGAAAAAACTATGGCACTGTGAGTAGGTTAAAATAGTGTGGCATACTGGGAAGCAGTGTGAGGGAGTTACGGTGGCACCGGTTTAGGTGAAGCTGTGAGGAGGTGGAACCATGAAGAATGTACAGTCACAGAGGATGCAATGCCAAGATTTACAGTGCCAGTGTAACACAAAACGGTGAGTCAGTATCAAAAGGAGAAACACGGTGGCACCGCAAAGGAGCAAATGGTGTCACCGCAACACTACATAACAAACAGAAAAATTAAAAATAAATTAAAACTTAAATTAAGTCTAACAAAATAATTAATTCAAAGTAATAATTAATAAAATCAAATTAGAAATTAAATAAGTCCAAAACATAAATAAAATATATGAATCAAATAAAACTTAAATTAAATTATTATTAACTTCCAAAATAAATTGATTAAATTTAAGTTAATGATAAATAAAGTTAAATTATAGCTACTAAAACAAACTAAATTAATTAAAGTAGAAAATTAATTATCATCTTATTGAACAATTGAATTATGTTAAGGCTTGAAATTATAATGTTTGAATAAATTTAGTTTGTTTAAAAACATAAAATAATAATTAAAGAATTTTTAAAAGAAATATAATAATAAGGTTATATGATTTTAAATTTATTATGTTTTAATACATGAAATGTTAAATTAACCATTTACATTATTTATGTGCAAAAGCAGAAGTAATTAATTAATTAATAAATGTTAAATCATTAAATATGCAGAAAAAAATACCAAACTAAATAAAAATTCGTTTATCTATAAAATAAAAGTAAGATATAAATAAATTACTTTGAGGATTAAGATACACAATTAGTTATAAAAAATTTATTAATTGATAAATTTATTTATAAAAATACAAAAGTTCCATAATTTATTAAAAAGTGTTAAAATAAATAATTAAATTGATGAAAAGTAATTAAAAATATTTGGAAAAACATGTGTTTTTAAGGCCACATCAGAGAACATGCACTATATTTTTATAATAAATGGTTTTCCCATTGATCAAGATCTTGGTTAGGAAATTTGATACCGTAGTTTTTTTCATAATGCAGGGTTTACCCTCGGCATGACATAAAGTTGGTCGAAGTATGGTGTTCAGTTGAAGGCAGCCATTGATAGGTGTGTTAAGTGAATTAATTAATTAATTTATTTAATGGCGAAGACCTAATATCAATATTTATAAGATTTATTGTGGAATATCTATAGGGTTATCTATATAGGCATGAGAGATTTGAGTAGATGAAAAGAGAGAGCTTCAAAGGAATTTATAACTCTGGAACATGTATCGATATAAAATGATCAAGAAGAATCATGAGATGGATGGTGAACATAGTGGGATCAACATCATATTCACTAGAATATGTGTTATTCACTAATGATCAATCTATTATTGAGTTAGGGAATGTTATTTTATGGATTTCTACCCTATTTGATTCAATTTATGAACATGGATTATACACCTACTTATTTGATGTGATTTATAATATTCACTTGTTCATGATTTCAATCAAAATTTTGTAACCTTTTTGTCTATATCATTTAATCTCTTGTTTCTCCCTTTCTTCTTATTTATGATTTTTTTGACAACATCACACTGGAAAATGATAGTTTTAACTTAAGATTTTCCCCCACCATTCATTATGTTCTTCATTATTGGATCACGAGGTCACAATTTAATATCTATGGGTTGGATTTGAGCATGATCAAACCCTAAAATATAATGGAAAATTCATGAACAATATAGAGGTTATCATTTTGAGGATAAATTAAAGCATGTTGTAGGATTTGGATGATGATTGGACCACTATATGATGAATAAAAGAATGTCATCTAAGACTCAAAAGTTTAGAGATCTTATTTCTAGCCACTAATGGCTAGAAATAAATAACCATAGATCTCCCCCCTTATATTTTCATATTTTAGTTGATTCAAACAACACAGGTTGTAGCCAAAATGGTGGATCCATAATTTTTGGGAAGGAATACTTCACTTTTTTAAATATCTGTGACTAGACGCTGTGTATTCTAGAGGAACATACACTATGTAGTCCTAGTTCTTGAAATGGATATTGTTTCAGTGGAGTTAAAAATCACATGTCATGTGGTTGGGCCCACATTCCATGTGATACTAATTGGGTACCAAACCATGTGTTGAAGGCACACACCCAATACCCCATGTGAGTATACATTCCTTTTACCCTGAGGTAGATTCCATGTAAATGTACATTGCTATATGAATTGTGTATTGTGTGTACATGACCAAAACACCCATACATGGCTAGTTTACACAAGCATGGGCCAGGGGACACATATATACTTGGTTTATCCAAGAAACACTGTGTATCCCATATAAAAATATGTATTGTCACATGGAAGTCTAATCCATGTACAACAAAGGACATTTTTTTGTGTCTAGGAATAACCACATATCATGTGACCCCATGTACACACCGTGTACTTCTTACAGATACTTCTACCTTGCATATCTTCTTCTTTTTCAGGACTCGTACTTGGGACCATGAGTATCCTAACATGAGAAGTTTTTTTTATAATGTGATGGTGGAATTAATTTCATAAGAATAAATATAATGAGAAGTGATGATTTTGGGGCTCTTCCCTCAACGACACTTAGATGGTAGTAGTGATTAGGTGATTATTGGAGTGTTACCAAGGTCAGTACTCCCCTTTATCTATCTAAGTGGAGGGTACCCCATTTCCATTATACAGGTAGATAAAAAACTTCACCGCATTATAGAGGGTATATTTCCGTTATCTATGGAGTGGAAGCCCCTTCTTTGAGCTTTAATCATGTGTAGGTCTTCCATTGGAGTAGTTCTACCTTGGCTATGACATGAAGTGATGGGGTGCGAGACCTACAAACTCATTATTAAGATGTTACACAAGATGCATGGGTAGAAGATAGTTCTCACTTGGTTATAAAATATATTACTGAAGAGTGGTCCCAACACTCTCTATCTTATGAGGTTGCAAGAGGTGTTTGGAATCAGTGATGGGGCCTTTGGAACTCTGGGTAGTCTCTTTATTCTTATCAATATACAGAGATGGAGATCCTATTTCTCTATTCACTTAGGTTTATTTATGATAATATCTATTGTGGGGTTTCTATACCCTCTCCCCTTATGAATTGAGGTGGATGTTTCTATTTTTATTTCTCCATTTTTGGTTTTTAGGGCATATTATTGGGTAAGTATATACTCACCCCCACATGATATTTTTCTACACGTGTTCTGTTCTATGTAGAAGACATGCAGAATAGTAGTGATATTAGTGGAACTTGTTTCAATGGATCATAGTGGTCATTAGTGCTGACTGTGTTTAGTGGTAAACCATAGATATTGTAATCCGATCACTTTTCAATATTTCCCTTTTTCTAGTTGTAACCAGGCTGGGCCTCATTTATGGTATAGTTGGATTACTGCTGGCCTAAGTGGGGTCCCAGTGGGTCAGGTCATGATAGTGAGTTTGTCAAAGAATATCTAAATCAAGTATTAATTGATCATTTAAATATAGATTAAAGGTATTAATAAACTCACAGTACCTTATACATATAAAAGACAAGATATTAGTATAAGGAGGATTGATGAAGGGTCTTATATATATTCCAATTATTTTGTAGCTCCTTTCAAGACATGTTTTCCAAATATAATCATAACATCTAACAATATGATAACTAAATTGAATAATGGATATCATATAAGATAGGATATGATGGGAGTCCATTATGTCAAAACCTAATTTATTTAATGAAAATCATTTATTAAATTTATATTTAGCCGTAAATATAAATAAAGGAAAACACGAAGTGAATTTTAGTTAATTATCCTATAGATACTCAAGATTTTAAAATCCATAGGATATAAAGGTATTGGTCAGTACAAAAAATTTAAATAGATGGGAAACTAATATATTTTGAGATAGTGGGAGTATTATTGACTTCATTGAATTTAAAAATTTAGATATGCATGGTTTATCATAGGAACTGTAAACTCTATAAAACTTAGTGGTATGATTTTTCCAAGGATACATATTGTACAAGAAAGTTAAATCCAGAGTATTGGTTTTATATTCACCAAGATAGATAATATATTATTCAATAAGAATAATGAATCCTATAGGGAATAAGTAAATAGAAACATTATATGATTGGAAAGGTCATATGAATTTAGTGATGAATTACATATAACAAATTTCTATTCATTATTTTTGAATTTTTTCAAGTTTATGTAAATATTTTAATGAGTATTTGAGAGTAACCAAAAAATGGATTGAACAAGTCAGTACTAATAAGGCTTTATTTGTTAATGATGGTTTGAAGTGATGTTTAAATATAGTCTATAACAAAACTTTTTACCATACATCATAATAAATATATGAAAATTATAATTTTCATAAAAAACTTTGATGATAATTATATTGGGTGGTTGGATGTCAAGATAGTCTTCCTTAAAGTAAACCCTTTGAAAGATGTCTATATGAAAAATCCAGAAGGATTGGTGAAATCATGGAATTCAAATATGGTTTTCATATTTCAAATATATATTTACTAATTTAAGTAGACATAATGATCATAGAACATTTATTTAATGAATACACTATAGACTTAACTTTTACTAAGAATAAAAATGATCCATGTGTATACAAGAAGTTTGTGGGATCCCAATAGTTTTCCATGTTAGATATGTTGAATACATATAAAAAATAGATGATTAGTATTATAGTTTATTAAAAGTAAATAGTTTTTCCATGATTAATTAAAGTATCAACCCATATTCTAGAAAACAATATATATATATATATATAAGGTCACTTAGATCAATTAATAATACATACATTGAAAAGGTATTGAAAAATATCAGATGTAATAATTCAAGAATAAATTATTTCCTATGTCACATAGAATAAAAGCAATCCAATTTGATGTTAAAAGTACAAGAGGAGATTCTTATAATGAATAGAGTTCCATATTACTAAGATTAGTTTTGAATATATCTAATATTCCATGATATGTAATAAGATTTTATATTGCTTATTCATAGATCAAAAAGGTAAAATATAAAATAAAACTAGGAAAACTATATTGGATGATAATATGAACTATATGAAACTACATGAGAAAGTAAAAATGGGCGAGTTTCTAGTAATTAGAGAAATGGTAATTTTAGTTTTTAAAGGGGATATAAAACTAGTCTTCATTCAAATTAGTTTGACTAAGTATTTCACTAAGGATAAGGTAATATGAAAAAAAAACTTATTACAACCATTGGTTTCCATTTATATATTAATACAGTACATTAAAACTTCTTCTGTATCTTAAGAAGAAGTATAGAATTGGTTTTTGTTATAGGATATGGTATTCTTACAAGATTCTAATTTTATTACGTATAATAAAATGTCTTAGTGATGCCACCACTTGAGGGATTTTCTCCTAAAGGTGAAGTCACAGTAAGAATAATTTATATAAGAATGTGGTAGAGCCAATAAATGTAACAATGTATTAACAAAATCAAGTTTTTTCATGTGAGAGATAACAAGACTGTTAATTGTTGGATCAAGTGTAAATGAGTGTATATTAATGTTGGTTCTCTAGAGCCAACTACCTTTATACTTTATATTACCAAAATATTTAGAGACTTGAATATTATTAAATATTTTATCACATGATTCGTGTTTTTCAACAAAACATTATTATGATAATGTCTTAAGAGTATCTATAACATTTAAAGGATAAAATATTTCCTTTCTATATTGATAACCTTAAAGTGTTATGAAAATATTCTTAAAATTACATCCTATGGTCTGGATAACATATATATGATATTCCATAGATGGTTTTTAACTATCATGTTTTGGATACGCATAAGCAGATGATGATTTTTCTCATAATGTATTTCACTTGGTAATCTCTAAGAGAAAAAGCTATATAGAAAAACCCTCCAATAGGAATTACACATGTTATATGTGTGACTGGATATTCCTATCCATGGATGTTCACATATGTCCTTATAATTTATATTATTATTAATTTATATCATGAATCCTGAACTTTTACGCATTGATCAAAACGTGACAATGTATTCTTGTGTCAAGGTAGGAAACATTGGGTGCATTATAAGTGATTTAATATTAATGAATAAGACAATAATGGATTTTTCCATTCCAAATTATGGAATATCTCTATCACTTTAATTACAAAAGATATATATGATTAAATATGTGGAAATGGTTGTTCATAAATGAGTTCATTTTATGTAGTAAAGGAAAGATAAATAATACATAGAGATTGATGACCCAATTATACAACATGGTTGATAAGATATTGTGTCAAATAGATTATATTACACAATAAGTATTCATATGGGGTTATTGTTGTTTTAATATTTGTTAAATTATATTATTAAAATATTAGTTAGAATAAATATTATTCCTAAAATGTGGTTTAATAATTATTTTGATTAATTTGACCCTATAAATTCAACCACCATTTATTTGAGTTATAATATATATGATTTTAATATTAAATAAATATTATTTTTAAGCTAGACAATATATAATATATTTTTCTTGTTTATTATTTAAATGTTAATAAATAAATATTTTTTATTCACTTATTATTTAATTGATTAAAATAAATATTTATTGAGCTATGTGAATCTTAAATAAATATTTATTTACCAGTTAGTGAATAAAATATTTATTTATATATTTAATGAATAATGTAATGATATTTATTTATTTTAAAAATATTTATTATTCAATTTTTTATAAATGTTGAGGTGATCAAAGAGATGAGATATGGGCCTGATATAAATGATAATTAAATATCCCTAAGTTAGCACATGTTATTGAATATAATAGTAACGATAATATTATTTTTCATGTGGTTTATTTTGGATAAAAAATTGTTAAGTGATTCTATGAAATTACTAAAATATTAACCTTAATTATATAACCCATATTTTATCATTTTCTAGGAAGATGATAATTATTATGCACAATGATATTCTCCCAATATCGAGAGATATTCTCAAGAACACTCTTAAGAATGAGAGTCAATCCAACTCCTACCTCTAAAGACCACTTGAATAAGATAAAAAATTCTTCAAGCATGAGATAATTACTATTACAATAAATAATGAATGATTAAAGATGATTGGTTACTCTACAATAGATCCCATAATTACAATGATGATGTTCCATGATTTGCGAAGCATGAGTGGATAACATTAGAGGAAATATTATTTGGGTATTTCATAGAAATGACTATATGAAAAGAATGTAAATTGAATTGATTATCAAAAAGAAATAATTATAGATATGGTGTGATTATATTTTTAAATTAATTATATGTTATATATGAAAATAAATTTTATATATGTATTTTGGGGTTGTATTCTTTTCATTTTAAGTATTATATCTAAATAAACCGATGAAAAAAATTATTGTGAACGAGCCTAATGGCTTCTTATGAACCCCAAAATCTTTTATTACTTCCTTAACTAAATCCATGTCCATGGTAGATGAAATAAATTCCATCTAATATAGTAAATAAATATAAATATTTCCATAAGGGATGGTGACACAAAGTATGCATCTGCCTTTTTAAGATATCAAAAGATAGAGAGATTATATTATACAGTATGTGTACATAAGAGGTTGTCATAATTATAATTTATCCTTATATATTTAGGGAACATGATGTGTTGATAGAAACCACTATTTGTTTAAGAGTATGAATCAATACTATTTATATATGTCTTATATGGTCACACATAGAGTGTATCCACAATTTATACCAATTTGGATGAATTTAAGATTAGGAAGAAGTGATCCCCATGTGTTGGGGCTAATGAATGTACGATTGTGAACAATAAAAAAGAAATATTAAATAAATTCAATTATATATTATTCAAGTTTATAATTATCCAAGTTGAATTTATTTCTTAAGTTATTCAAAATTTATTTAAGTATAAAAAGTGAATATGGGAAAAATATATTTTTGAATTAATATTATTTATTTAAGGTTTATTAAGCTAAATTATGAGGAATAATATCTTTTATTGGTTCTTATTCAATCAAGTGACAAGTAAGAGTATCATAAGTGAGTGATGAAATATATAAGAAAATTATAACACATTAATTATGTTGTTAGTGTCTAAATATTTTGGGTTCAAGGTTAACAATTTTTATGGGTCCAAATTGAAATTTATTTAGAGTTTAACCTAACTATTAAATCTATTTTATACCTAAAATTTGTAGTTGGAAGCCTCTTGATTGAATTAAATCTCCTTCTAATCACTCTCTCATGTTATAGAGATACAAACTAGAGGGAAGATCATGAAAAAATTTATCCAATAATTCATATTAGTAGAACAATATTTTTATGATCAATGGGATGTCATAAATATCACATTTAGCACACAAATATCATATAATTAAATTTCAAAAGTCGTGGTTTATGTATAGATCATATAGGGGAATACTCTATTTAATCCTTTAATATATGGAGATTTATATATGAGTGGAGTACATTGGGATAAAAAAATTCCTCTAAGGTTCCATTTTCATTTTTGATTTTATTATTCATGAATAAATTTAACTATATGAAAGTCATGGGTGAACCTAGGAAATAGTATGGGGAATATGATGTTATGACATAAATCTAATAGAAAAAATATAAAAAAATAACCTTATGTGATTCTTAAAGTGTTAATATCCTTAAATTATGTCATATATTCTTCCATTTAATTAGTTGATGTGAAAACTAGCTCTAACTTATATAAGTTTTATCGAGAGTAACTTACTAGTTCATTGAGATATTATTCACCTTCATAACCAAATTCACCCCTTTAAAAATATTTATCACCCATTTCCCTATGTGAGTATTTCACCTAATGTTTTCAAAAAGACCTAAAGAAAATATGTTATTATTTAAGCCCATTATATGGAATACTCCTTGGATAGTTCATACTATACCATTGTGTATATTTAGTTTTATGGTACTAAATTTAACTAACTTCAAATAATGATTATTTTTTAAATACACAAGATATTTTGGGATAGGTTCATACTAATTAAGCTATTCCATTATAGACATCATGTCATATATTTATCCTGATTTGAAAATACATGTTTTGTTTAGGTATTTTATACCTCCAACTGTTATCATTGCATCACTGAATAGTATATATCTTTTTTCAAAATTATTTATTAAATTTTATTGAGAATTATTTACACCACAATTCTTATTTTAATAGTCCTTCTTGAAGTACCCCTTCATTCCACATTTATTAAAGGTGAAATTTTTCTTCTTGGTTCTTTATTTGAAACTACTATGATTTTATCTCTCACTAGAGCAACAATTAATCATCCTTCATCTCTCCATTGATAGAGAATCCACTTCATATGATTTTTTATATTCTATTTATTATTATACTAACTTTATTATTCAAGATCTATAGCTGGATAACCTTTAATAGAAACATATCAATTCTTATATTATTGATGAGGTTGATGAGGAGTTTATCACAATAATTTTATAAGTTTAGAGAAGAATCTCTGTATGTTTGGTATCCCCTATTTTTTTTTATGAAAATGCTATGAGTTTTTTGAATTGGGTATTATGGCTATTTAAGTGGTTGGTCTCTGATGAAAAATCCATTAAAGAAATAATTTATAATTTTCTCATCATTAAACTTCTATTGTGGAGTGAATTAACCTTGTACCACTTCTTTAAATCACCCCAAATTTCTTTCACCATCCATTTCACTATAGTACTTGACAATTTCTATCAACAAAATACAAATAGTTGTTGGAAATAACATTTCCACCCATACAATTTTATCCCCCCTCAACACCCACCCATTTTTGTCTAATTTGGGCTATAAAATGTTTCCTTCATAACACAACTTTCACCTTCATCATCCACAATAAAATATTATTCATATTCAATTTTTCAAATCAAATTTCTCCATTATACGAACACACCATCACTACAAAACCTCCCTTATTTTATAATGGTATATTAAATGATCTCAATAAAATTTTTCTAATGTTAAATATCAACACGATTCATAATAAAAAATCACACTAAAACTTATAATAATTATTAATACCCAAAAATAGTGAATAACACTGATAAAAAACCATTCTCTAATACCACTTTTTGAGGAAAAAATGGTTATACCACGGTGAAATAGTAAATACAAGACATAAAATTATAAAAATGTGGAAAATAAATAACAATTTATACAACAAGGAAAACTAACAAAATGAAGTGTTCTAAGGAAAAATAGAAGGATCTCACTTTAATAAAATTTGGGCACACACTCTCTCACTATTATATATAAAATACCCTCTTAATTTTCACTCTTGAATTAGTGGAGAAACCACCTCACAATATACCATTCAAATGAAATATGTGAGAGAAATAATGTTAAAATATTGATAATTTATCCAAATTGGGAGATCACTTTATATAAGAGAATACATAGCTCCTCTACCACTACTCTTGGTGGATAGTGGGTTTGGCCATATATCTACCACCTCTAACCACCCTAAAACATGAGAAGGGGTAGCTACCATTTGAAAACAATTCAAGGGTCTAATATAATTCATTAGTAGTGTTACCTATATATCTAACACCTTTAAAATAGTGATAATCCAAGTACTTTATAGCTATACAAAATAAAATTAAACACCTCTTGGATGGTATAACCATTATTTCTTTACTTTTCTACATTTTTTATTTTCATTTATATCTAATTTAATTTTAATAAAATTATAATGAAGTTTTCTTCTTTATAGATCAGTAAAAAACCATTATAAAAAAGATTTTTAACCTTATTAAATACATTTACAAGAATATAAAGGGGATATTACATCCTTCTAAATATGTCTACATAGTATAAAATCATCTATGTCATCTTCTTTAATAGCTCTTATATGTTTACTATCCTTTTATTTATTTATTAAAATAAAAATTATCATATTGAGTTATATTGGTGATGAGATAAAATTTGAGGGTGGCATCGAGATAAAACTTCCATATTAATTTTTTTTTTCATAATTTTTATTGATTTTTTTCATTTTTATTATGTATATATATATAATTGTTCTTATTTATTTTTATCATATTTTTTAGTATTTTTTTGTGTTTTCTTTCTAAAAATATTTAATTTAACTTCAATACTAATAATCATTTTTGAAAACTGAGTCACTTTTGAGAAAACTTTATCATATTTTGGAAACAAAAACTGAAGTGATTGATGATATATTTCTCACTAATATAAACTTTATTTTAAATAATATTCAAAATTTTTAAAATATTATTGAAATCCATACACAGAAGTGAATATCCCAAATAAATTTTATTATCATGAGAGGTAATATTATCTATTTTTATATTTTATTTAAATTAAACTCTTTTTTGTGGGAAATATTGAGATGTATTTTGTAAGAAAGAAATTATTATTTTGTATTTTTCAAGACTTTTGAGTACATGAATTGTGTTAAAAATGATTGAGGAACATATTTTAATCCAAGTTCCTTAATTTACATTAATATACACCTTATACATATTATCCTAATTCTAAAGCCATAAAATCATTGAATGTTCTTATAGATGAGAAATATTTCAATCCATATGTTTCCTTATATATAAAACCCTTGGTATATTTTTAATGATTTTATTTCAAACCAAGTGTGTGTGTGAGGAGGGTAGGTTTTTTTAATTCTTATTTTGAGAGGAAATAAATATGTTTGAGAGAGTTTTGGGTGTGTCATTTATTTTATAGGAACAAATAAATATCTATGATTCATTTTCATCAAATTTTATTATCCATCCCATCCTTATAAAAAATGGTAAAAATAAAAAACATAAAAATTATGTATAAAAAAAGTGAAAAAAATAAAAATAAAGTTAAAAAATAATGAAATTGGGAATAAGATATGAATAATTCATTGATATTTATTATTTATAACTTATGAACCAAATTAAAAGGATAATAAAATTTTCAGGGTGATGTATGTGTATGATTTCAATTTTTTTTATTAAGTTAGAATGTTTAATAATGCATATACTTAAGAATTAAACATTCATTTTAAACCCCTAATTTTGATATGTACCCACCATCCAATTATACTCATAATTACCCACTTATTACTAATATTTTTTTTTGTCTATTTGAGTTGAGGATTAAAAATTAGTGAAAATATATATCAAGAACACATAAATTAAGATAAATAAAAACTTCATAAATCATTTAATCTTGAGTGAGTACATTAATTATCTGGGAAGTTATATTGAAATGGGTATAAATGTAAGTGATAATTTATAACTATTGTGGGTGGAAGAGAAAATAAATTAGGCAATTTAACTCATATAAGAAGCATGATAAATTTAAGTTGAATGGAATTTTAAATGTTCTCCCATTTTCACTTGTGTTTATATTTTAGATGGATATATAATTTTAGTAAATATATTAAATCCTGATAATTTAATTTTATGTGATGGATCTACTTTTAACTTTATTTATTAATGAAAATTTTAAACTATTCATATTTGTATATAGTATAGAATTTGTTTATGGATATGTAATTTTTTTTCCTAAATTGAAATGAATTTTTCTACCTCTATGCCAGTTTAACTAAATTTAAATACAATATTATGTTTTATTTGATTTTTAAAATCTTATTTAGTAGCCTCTTTTTTTGGGTAATTTCATTGAAATTTTTATTGATCAACATGAATCTCATTAGAGACGTGCATTCTATTTTAATGAAAATCATAATTATTCGAATCTATTTGGATCAAACATACTAATTTTTATAGATATTTAGATTATATTGAATATAAATTATATTAAAATAATATTCCATTTTTATTATTTATTATTGAATTAAAATTTGGTTTTTTATTATATTTTTAGAAAATTTTATTTGTTTTTATGCTTTTTTTGTTGAAAAATGATAATTTTGAAAGTTTAAATTAGGTCTAAAACTATTTTTTTTGAAAATATACATGTTGGAATTATTTTATCCATATTATGGATCCATTAATGATGATTATGTTTTTCTAAAAATTTATTAGTATGAAAAAATTGATAAAAAATTGATTGGTTATTTTATACTATCATTACATGCTAAAATACCCCCCCAATATATTAATTATAATGAATTTTTATATTTTTGATATTTTGGATCATTTTAGAATAAAGTTTTTCAAAAAAAAGGTGGAAGGTCCTTGGTAAACAATAATATATATAAAGAAAAACAATCAAGCCAGTAGTGCGAGCGTTATTGACTTGGAATCACATGAAAAAGGATTGATATCTTCAATAACATCGATGCTTGAAACCTATTATGAGGATTAATTGGTTGAGTGAAATTATCTTTCCTCCAAACATTACAAAGAGATTAAGGAATAATGCCACACTTCATCAGATAATGAAGAAGATATTAAAGATGCAAACTATTTTTTCTTCAGTATGAGAAAAGGAAAATATAACTTAATTGAATCATGTGTATTCACTCTAAATACAAAAAAAGGATATATATCACAAGGATTATTTTAACTCACCCAGTATAATGATGTGTGTGTCTAATATTTTTTTAAATAGTTCAATCAAGATATCCCACTTCATGATTGTGGATCTAAGGACCATGAAGTAAAACACCTAAGAAAATTCTCATGCCCTTCTCACTTCCCTAAAATGATTTAGAGAATCTATAAAAAATTTAGTAAATCAATTGGTGAATATTATATTAAGGAACTGATCTATACTGCCATCCTATCACCTAAGTATTAGGATAAAGGGGTGTGGGAGAGATTTTTATAGGGGTTCAATAAAAATATTAAAAGATTATTTTCATTCCAATTTGGATGCACCTTTATGGAAGTAAAAGGGTTATTTTTCTATAAAAATGGGTTTTCTTTATATTTTATATATTTCATTTTAAAGATAAATTTATTTTATTTCGTGTATTAAATTTATAGAAGAGTTATTGTTTATACAAGAAAAATAATGAGTAATCATTCATACATTGATTACTAATCTGTTAGAAATGAATTTGAGATCATTTAATGGTAAAAAATAAATCTTTGTCAGAAAACTATTTTTAAGTGCGTAATGTATTTTTATCTTAATAAATTAAATTAATCACTATTTATTAATGATTTTTATGAAATTTATTGATAATATATTTTAATATTATATGTGTTAATTTTATTTTTTTCGATAAGGGTGTCAATATGCGTTGGAGTTAATCTAATTCTTATATCTTGAAGAACTCAAATAAATAGGTTCAAGACCAAGTGGAGACTTATATCTAATGATTGCTGATCCATGATTAAATGTTAAAATGCATGAATCAATGATTCTTGAAGATATAAATAGGTTTAAATTATAAAGTAACTATCTTATTATATGAGTATGATGTTTTTAATTAGTTAAAGTGATAGAAATATGAAAATATTTGTTTTCATGAAAATGAGATAAAAATAATGTCAAGGACATAGAAATTTTTTAAGTGTTAGTAAAAAATATACCAACCTTGGACCAACCAAGCAAAGACATATCAACTGAATTTATAGGAGGAAGATCAATGATATAGGATCCAACATAACTTAGATATATTGAGGTGATTGAGGAGTATAGTGAATAAAGTGTGCCTGCAGAGGTAGGTAGAAGAATGCATAGATCACACAAGGAGTGGAACAGTTTCCACCAGGTATGGTGGCCTCATAGAGGTGTGTGAGGTTATCTCAGAGTGTACCTAGTTACTTGAATTAAGTGGCTAAGGGAACAATATTTTTTATTAAGTGGAATTTAGTTGAGAAAACCTCTGAGTTTAATTCAAACAAGAAGGGACTATTCACCCACTATTAAAATATATTCAAAGAAACTACCCAATTAAATCAGTTCGATCTGAGCCATTCATTCTACCTATATGTTTTCATTTTCCTCTTTATGTAAGGGTTCTTCTACATGAGACACTAGAAAGGTGCATCCTATATAAATTAAGCCACAATCTTTCATGAGTAATGTCTCTACATGTATTCTATGAGAATGATTCTGTGTAAAAAAACCCCCCTTAGAAAAAATGAAAACAACTTATATGAAAAGGAGGACATTACATGATTCAGGTTGATCAACTATGAATGGGAAGATACCATTAGAGTTTTCATGCTAATTCCACATGAAGAATCATAGACTCTACTTGAGTTTAATTCATTCATCTATGACCTTCCTTGAGCATCGAGATGATTCTTCCTTGAGGATAGACATAGGTATTCTATGAATAATAAGATTTCATGATGATTTACATAGATATTTCATAAATAATAAGCTTCCAGGAATGAGGATATTCCATGTGGATGAGATTCCTTGAGAATATATCAATGGATCTTCCATGAGGATGACCTTATGTGAGTAAAGTAAGCTTTTCATGAGATCTGTGACTCAAGCATATATAGTTCCATGTGTATTTATAGAAGCTTGAAGTGATATATCTATCTATACTTAAGAATTTCATATGGATTATAGTAAAACTAGATAATTTCATGGGTGATTTTAAAATAATGATACATGAATATAGTGTTAATTTCATTCATGTAAATCATATGATAAGAAGAAAATGTGGAATCCAGTTCATCCTAATCTTCATGTGTTCAAATGTTATCCCACGTTCAAGGCATTATACTATCATTATTTCAACATAATTTTATATCACACATAGGTATTCATGGATTTCATGCATTAATGGATAAGGTGTGTCTAATATTTTTACAAGGAAAGAATTTCCACATACAGGTTTTAATACTTTAATATTTATTTTAAATTCATGGAGAACAATAGACGAGTTAGAGGTATTTTGTTATGTACATGAATAAAGGAGAAGAAAACACAAGATCTTTGGGTATTTAAATCAGATTATGTGAGTGGTCTATTATTTATAGTTTATATATCATGATCAAATGAAATGATAATGATACTAAATGAACAAAGTAATATTGAATGATGAGTTAATTTCCACACAGCTAACAAGAGTCTCACATGGAAGTTTCATCTTTCCTTACATGTGAATGTCTTAAAATGTATTTAAATTTTGTTTTTTGTGAAAAGTGTGACGTGATAGGTCAAATATCATATGTGATCAAAATAATCAAGTCTTAAGAAGTTTTTATGGAATACCTTAACTTGTGTTTTGAATGAGCATTCAAATGGTTTTAAATTAATTAAGGAGGATAAAATCACACAGGTGTATCTCAAATAGTTTCCATACTCTATTATGGAAATATTATTCACCATAATCATGTGAATATACATGTAGGAGATAAATAATAAAAATAAGGTTTAATAAATGATATTTAAACACTTATAATTATATTATACGCATTGAAATGGAATATAACACATCCAATAAATACTTATGTGTTGAAGAAGAAACAGTTATGGTGATTACATTAAAATTATCTAACACCTGAAAGTATGAGAAGAATAATAATACCACATCTATAGAATTTATGTGATAAAATAGAAGTGTTAATCATAATAATAAGTATTTTGAGACTTTAGGGAGGAAAATTATGACTATCTACATCAATAGAATATATATTTGAAGAACTATCCAAGTAGGGGTTCAGAGGACCCTTAAAGAACTATAGGGAGGCGGTATAAAGATCCCAATGGGAGGTGGTAGTAGAAATAATTTTGGTAGATAAATTTTTCTAGTGGTATGTATGTATAAATAACCCATAGGGATATGAAAAAAATGATCACTTGAACTCTATAAATTTTGGGATATTTTCTTCTAGGTATTTCAAGAGATTATCCACCAAACTTTTAAAGAGATAACATATACTATACTCAAGTTGATTCATAGAAGAGAATCCATGTTAACATAACTGGAAAGGAGCAGTCTCAAATTGATACCAAACCAAGTAAATTACCATGTATTGTTCCTTTACTTATTACATTATCTGGGAAAGTATAAGAGATAAAAATCTAAGTAGATCATGGCTTTAACCATCCATAGAGGTTTAATTTAAAACTAAATTTATAAAATAAAATAGATCACTGATTCACCCCTCCCCCTCTCAGTGATCTCACCGATCCATGCACTTCAATTGGTATCATATAAAAGGTCCCCTATGTAAGATCCAACAATTTTTAATAATATATAATTTTAATTTACTCCATAATAGGGGAGTTCTTATCTTTTATGGAAATAATTTTCACGGATAAAAGACCTGAATGATTCCAAATATGTTTCCATAAGGCCTCAAGGTTCGTGATATTGTATAAATGGATATTAAACCACTAGGAAAATATGATCCCATGAAATATGATGATAATAGAAATATTTAATTAGATAGGAAAGCAATAAATACCCCTTTTCCATCTATTTTTTATAAAGTTTATACCAAATTAGTGGACTCGAAACTACTAAAAAGATATAGTGGAAATTGGAGAATATGTATCAATGAAATGTAAATATCAAGGAAAAAAATTTAAATATATATAGTTAATATTAAATACATTCATATGGATGAATATGAAATTATATATGATTACATTACCTGAGTAAATGAGATAGTGAGTAATATATGAGGTTTTTAGGATACTGTTGAGGACACATCTGTTGTGAAGAAATTGATGAGGAAATTCCTTGATATGTTTGATTCTATGATATAATCCTTGGAATAAATTGGTGATATATCTCTTAATGATTTAGATAACACACTTATCAATTATGATATGAGAAAATCCCCATTCTTCAAGAAGAATATAAAATAATAAATATCTTTTAAAGCTATAAATGGTATGAATCTAAAAGATAAGAATAATGAACCAATCATAGAATCAAAAGATGGATATGATATAGAATTCATTAAAATCATGTATATTATTTCCAAAAACATGATAATTGGAAAAGTAAAATATAAAGGTAATATTACACTTAAATTTTGAAGGTTTTTGGAACATTGCAATAAATTTCCCAGAAAGGGATATGATGAAATAAAGAGTGAAGATAAAGATAAATAACATTATAAAAGGATGTTTAGAAAGGAATGAAAAGATAATAAAATAAAGATTAAGAAGCCTTCTAGAAATATTAGGAGTAATTTTATGATTAAAGAAGAAAGTGATTATTCATTATCCTCAAGTGAGTCAGATGATGATATATCCTCTTGACATAACCTTACTCTTATTTCTCATAAAAAAGGAGGGAAGACACATCAAGAAGTGAATAAAAATAAATGTATAATGAATATATGATAATATTATAATTTTAGAAAGCCTTTGAGTAAAACAAGAATATAAAGAACAATATAATGTTACTTGAGGAAGACAATGGAAGTGAAGAATAAGAATAAAGTTAAAACATAAAAGAGATTAAAACTTACAAGGTTAAAAGTTAAAAATAAGTGAAGGTTCTAGAAGATATTAATTAAGAAATGATTTCAAAATAAGAGTATCTTCATGAGGCACAATATATATGCCTTAAGTTTGAAAGAACCTTAAAAAGATGAAGGAATATTATGAGAAATAATATATTCAATAAGAACCATCCAAATCCGCCAAGGATTATAATCCTAAGTGAAATCTATAATATGATTCTAAATGTTCAAATGATAATAATTCTAGTAGAGTTTGGGATTAATAAATTCAAGAAAACTATACCCTTAATTCATGGAATGTTGGAAATATATTGAGAAAAGAACAATCCCAAATAATAAGAATTAATAAAGGATGATATATACCTAGACAATATGAAAAATTGATTCACTAATGTGAAAAAGTGAAATATTCAAGGGATAGTGCTAGTGTTATAGAAATTATAGAAAAAAATTCTATTATTTTTGTTTTAATATGTCTTTTATAGAAAATATTAAAGAATCAAAGCAGAGTTTTGACGAGAAAATAAGATAGGAAACATAGAAAATAAAGTTGAGACTAGATTTACACTAAATATATTCACGTGAAACATATTTGACTTGTTGGAAGATATGTTTATAATATTTATAAAGGAGTTTCATTATGTTGAGGTGTTCATGACTAAGATATTTATATAAATTTTTCATGGTGATATTGAAAAAATAGTAGGAATAAGAAGTATCAATCGAGTCATGTTAATATTACAAAGAAATTAAATGATAATCTAAAGAAAGATGAGTACAAAAATGATGAATTTATTGTTTTTTAATATGATGAATTAGACATGGATAAAAAATTGAGGAATAAAAAATGAGTTCTAAGGAAAAAAGAAAGTATGTGGTTCAAAAGGATGGGGTTAAAATTTATGATAAATCATTCATAAGTGGTGACTTAATAGATTAGAAATCATGTAAAAGGAGTGAGTAATCTTGGAATAGTTAAAAAGGTTATATAAAGATATTATTACCCTAATAAGAGTATATAGAAAGGTTGTTTCAAAGACAAGGTAATGAAAATTTCTTAATAATTGAATTAGGGAAGAAAACGTATTTAAATAAGAAATCTAAAAAAGTGTACGTAAAATATAATGAATCACAAAAAAGAATTTTAAAGAATAATTCCCTTGATAAGATTAAAATAAAATAGTGTCTACAGCTGAGAGGAATTTATCATCCTAAATTCTGTATTTGAGGCACAAATAAGTGCCTCCTTATTCCCTATTATTTTCTATCTTTTTCTAACATATATAGAATTAATGTATAAGTTCGAGGGCTGTGTACAATGTACAATAATGAAGTTGATTTTTTTCTTGGTTAAAAACTCACCAGGATGAACAAGAATAAATATAAATTTCTCAAGGGGTGGGGGGTGATTAGAAGATTTAATTCTATCCCCAATTATGAATCTTTATTTTTTGGATGGTTTTATCAAATTTGAAGAATTAGGTTTTCCAATCACACTTAAGAACGTTTATTTTTAATTCATTATATATATTTAAAAATTAGGGGTGTTGGTTGATTTGAGGAAGGGGAAACCATACATCTATACTTGAATTATTTGGATATGTTTGTTAAGATGTGTGAATGTTGTATTATTTCATGAAAAATCATTTGCTCAACACCAAAATTTTTAAAACTAAAAATATTGAGATTGATATCACATATTAGTATTTTTTATAGAAAAACTTATTTTTAGGTTATGATATTCTATTTTTAAAATTGGATTATCCCATGTATACATATATTGATTAATATATGACTCATTTTTAAGGATCAAAAGTGGTTTTATCCTCCTCTCAACAAATGAAACCGGTTGAAATTCATGATATAAGAAATATAGAGGACTTTTTGTGGAAGAAAAACCTTTTATTAGAATATAATAAGTATAAAATATTAAATTTAATCCCCTACTTGGCCTTTAAATTTGATTTTCAATACAGGAGATAAGAAAAGCCACTCATATTAATAATGAAATTTTGGTATTGACTTATATATTTAAAGGCACTGGAAACAAACACAAAGGGGGATATTAAAAATCCTACCTGTTGATTTCATTTGTTGTCCATAATAGATTTAATATATTTTGGAGTTAATTTGAGGCTACAAGCTTGAAGAACTGAAATGAAGAGGTTCAACATAGTGTGAAAAATTATATGTTATGATTTTTGTGACATTATTAAATCTTAAAAGACATGTGACAATGATTCTTGGAGATGGAATAATGTTTACAACATGCAGGAACCCTCTTATGATATAAGGATAATTTTTTTTAATTAGATGAAGTGAGTGTACTACTACAAATATGGCCTTTAAAAGCACCAGAAAAGGACATTCAAAGCACTAAAAAAGCTTTGTTAATCTCATCAAAGATAGGGGAAAGGGGTTCCCCTTTAGCAGTGCTAAAAAAATCCCTAATAAAAGGGTTATTTATCATCACTTTTTTTAGGGTTGATAAAAGATCCCTTTTATCAGTGCTTTTTTTAAAAGTGCTCATAAAAGCCAAAAAAAAATTTAAAAAAAATATATGAATTAGAGCCACCTTTTAACATCGCTTGATCCCCCCTTTAATAGAGCTATCCCCCAACTTCACCCACGAGTGCCCCCGCCACCCCCCGTCAACAGCGCTAGCCACCCCCCTTTAACAGCACTGGGATGCCACCCTGCACCCGCCCGCCCCCGTGCTACCCACCCCTACACACGCCCGCGCACCTTTGCCTCCTACATAATTGGATCTTGAGACCTCTCCCCTGCACGCCTGGACCTTTACCACTCCCCAATGTTTCTTTCTTCTCAATTTAATGATATATATATATACTTATATTTTTTCGTATGTTAATATATATTTATATTAATATATATATATATTTATAGTTAGTTATATTAATATATTTATATTTATTCATATATTAATATGTATTTATATCTATTTATTTAAATATATATATTTAGTTATAATTTTTATTTGTATATTTATTTGTATATTAATATATATTTATATGATTAGTTTTAAATAAATTTATAAATTTTTGTTTGTGTGTGTGTATACAACATACATACACTTTTATATATTTTATATATATGTATGTATCTATAAATATAATTATGCATATTTATATATATTTACATATTGTATATATTAATTTTTATATTCATATGTATATTCATTTGTTAGAATATATAGATAATATATATCAGTTTGTTAATACAGACACACAATAACACACACACACGCACACTCTACATAGGTATATAAATATACATATATTTGTATTTTAAATTAAATTGATATTATAAGTCTTTTAAATTGATAAATATACTTCATATGGAAATATGTTTAATTATTTATTTATAAAATTAAATTTTTATGGGTGAATATATAAAAAATATGTATATATTATTATATATTTGATTATAAATAACATTACATTATGAAACATGATAAACATTCAAATCCATAATATTAATATGAATGTAATACATAAAAATAAATCCACTCCCTACTAAAAAAAGGAAAAAACACCCCCTGAAATGAGGCTGAAATTCCATCAAATGTTAATAAATTTGGGTATCCTCACTAAAAACTCAGTTTTGGGGGCATTTTGGGTCTTTTTTCACCATAACAAAAATGAAAAATAAGGTTCTATTGTGTTTTTATCATTTAGAGCTATACACAATCTTCGGTTGGATATGTTCTAAAGAACAAACAGACACCTGAATAAAAAGTTATGACCGTTTGAAGTTTGAGTTACGTTTTCAACTTATTTTAGATATTTTATTAATTTTTTGGTTTTATGTGTCTTCAAATTGTTATTAAATTATTATTATTCAATGATAATAATCAAATTATTAATTAATAATATTTTAAAAAATATTTCTAGGCCATTTTCACTAAATTTATTATATATTAAATTTAATAGTCTTTTTATACTTATCGAAAACATATTTAAAAAATATATATTATATTTATATCAATATATATATATATATATATATATTTTAATGATTTTTTTCAAATATACCCTTTAAAAGATCTAGTAAAAAAATAAATGATAAAGAACCCCCTTTAACAACACAAATAAAAAAAGTGCAGATAAAGGGGTCCCCTTTAACAATGCTAAAAAAGTGATAATAAAGGGGGAACCGTTATTAGTGCTAAAAAAGCAATGATAAAGGGGTAATTTTAGCAGTAATTTTTTGGAACTGTTAAAAGTACCCTTTATCAATGCTTTTTAGTGTGGATAAAGGTACCCCCTTTATCAACGCTTTTTTGCATTGTTGAAGGGTGGCGCTGTGGAAAACCAATTTTGTGGTAGTGGTGAAATAAAAAAATAATTTTTTTTTCATGAAAAAGGTAGAAGTATAATGTTTAGGATTTGGAATTTTTATACGTTTTTGTAAAAAATATGACAACCCCAAACCCGTGAATCCAAGCCATATCAATTTCATTTTTGGGAGAAAGTTCAACTATATAGTAGATGACATAACTAGGCCTGTTTGAGGCAACTAGGGAGTATAGTGCAATCAGAACACCTGAAAAGGCAGGTTAGAGCATACAATGAGCACATATAATGTGGTAGAGGTTCCACCACATAATGCGACATGATGATGGTGTGTGAGGGGATCCCTGATTAGACTCGGTTACTCACATCGATAACCTAAGGGAACAATATTGTTTATTAATTAGCACATGGTCGATCAAACATTTTATTTGGGATTCAAAAAATAATGTACCATTAACCCTTAATTAAAATATATGTAAATATTTGATACTATTCTATATGATCAATATAAGCCATTTGATAAATCTGCATGTTTGTATCTCCATCTCAACTGCCTGGGACACTAGTATACTGGGCCCTCCTCGAATCAAGCTGAGATATTTCTATAAGAAGAACACTTGGATCTTCCATGAAAAAGATGATCTTCTGTGAGATTCAGAAGGAACTTCCATATAATCAATCACATACCTTATGTGATTATAATTCATTCTTTCATGAGATAGACATAGGATTTTTGTGAGTGTTAAGCTACTGCTTATATGATGTAGAACACAAATCTTTCCTGAGGAATTGTTATCTTTGATGGAGGGCATAAATATTCCATGAATAATGCACTTCTATGCATGAGGATATTCCATGAATAATTATATTCCGTGAGAATAGATTCAAAAATAATATGTGAGTAAAGTATTATTTTTATGAGATACAATACCCATGAAGGTGTATTTCCATGTTCATTTATAAAATATTGATCCTCTACATCTATCCATACTCAAGAAATGCATCTAGATGACTTAAAAACTGGATAAATTCATGGGTGAGTTTAAAATAATAGTACATGAATGCGATGTTATTTAAATCCATGTATATAATATTAGAATAATAAATCATGAAATCTAGATCTTTCTAATCTAAATCTATTCAAAGGTTACCTCGAGGTCGAGGAATGCTTCTCTCATGCTTTCCATGTACTGGTTCCTGGATATTTTGGATAACCAACAAGTTTTTTTGGCTATATAATATGAAAAGATGATCCATGTCCAGTATTTTGGCATGAAATTAATTTCCACACATAAGTTTTAATACTACAAGAATAGGTGTGAAGTCATGGTGAACAATAGATGAGTTCTTGGGTATTTTGATATTCATATGGATAAAAGAGAATAAAACTCGATCTCTTTGGGTATTTAAATTAGTTGATATATGTGAGATATTCTTAATGGTTTATATATCATGATTAAATGAAATTATCATGATCCTTTTGCGATCAAAGGAATTTTGAATGCCAAGTTAATTTCCACACCATAAGAAGGAGTCTCAAATGGTAGTTACATATTTCAATGCACATGATGGTTTAAAAATTAAATAGTGATTTTTGTGGAAAGTGAGAAATGATAATTCAAATATCACATTTGATTAAAATACCCCAGTATAAAGGATACTCATATAAAATAAATTGACTCATGTTTTTAATGATCATTCAAATGAATTAAAATGAATTTAAGGAGAATAAAATCTCACTACTGTATCTCAAGAAGTTTTCATAATTTATTATGGAAATATTTTTCACTATAATTATACTAATACATATATTTTCAAGGTGGAGAAGAAAAATAAGGGAAAATTCTTAACATTTAATCCATAATAATTATTATTTTTTGTATCAAAGAACAATTCAACTCCTATAGAAAACACATGTGTTTAAGAATAAATCATATAAGTGATTACATTCATGGTATCCTATATCTCAAAGTGTGATAAGAAGACCAGTGATGAAACTATAACACTAATATAAGAAATGTGAAGTGATACTCAATAGATGTTGGATGTAATTGTTTTAAAAAATAACAAGGTCAATTGTTTATATTAAGAAAAGATATATTCAAATACCCATTCTAGAAGGAGTCATAAGGACTCTTGAAGAACTATCAGGAGGAAGTATAAATACCCCATATGGAGGTGGAAAGAGGAAGGTTTTCAAGATATAATTTATATTGTAGGGATTCGAGTTTAAATAACCCATAAAAAGATGGTTTCTATGATCAATTTAAGACAATATATTTTAGGAGATTGTCTGCTAGGTATTTCATGAGATCATCCATCAATATTTTAGGGATATATATTGTACTATATTAAATTTGATTCATATTAGAGAATCTAGGATACTATACCCAGATGGGATCGAACCTTATAAATTACGATGTCCCGTGCCTTTACTTATTGTACTATTTGTGCAAGGCTAATAGATACAATGTTGAGTGGATCTAAGCTTTAACCAACCAAAAACACTAAATTATAAAGTGAATTCTTAAAATAAAAGGGAACAATGATTCAACCCTCCCAATATTAGTGATATAATAGATATAGAAACTTTAATAATTAATTTAATAAATTAACAATCATTTAATTGTTGTTACTCGAAAAAGAATGGGAATATATTCATTATACACATTGTAAATACGTATTTTTTTTCTAAATATTATCATTACATGTTTTTTCAATAAATATTAGAATTTTTTTATACTTATTTGAGAGATTATATTTAATAAAATAGATTTTTTTTTAAATTTTAGTGTAAAAATAAACATAGGTTGAATTTTTAGGATTTTTTAGAAATAGGTAAATATTTGGTGAATTGTGAAAAGTACCTACATTAAAAATAAAACCATTTTTATGGAATTATTCTGACACAAGAATGAATTTATAATCTATGAAAACTTTTTTATATAGAAAATATTTATTTAAGAAGGAATATATTTTATTAAAAATATAATTTTAAATTTATAAATCTATGTTTTATATTTTAGAAATCTCTGTAATATTTTTATTCAAATAAAAACTATTTTTGATATTTATCTTTTAATCAAGTTTTCACATGGTAAATTTTGGTTTTGAATTGTTTTAATGCAAATTAAGTCGAATTTTATTTAAAAATCCAATTAGTTTTGTGTTAATAAATATTATACATCATTTTGGTATAAAATATTTTTTACACTTAAAACAAGTATTTCTCAAAAAAAAAGTTTTGGTTGTTTTTTATGAACTTATATTAAAATCATTTTTTAACAATTATTCAAATTTAATCTTAAAAAGGAAATTATTATATGGAATAATGAGTTTAAAATTTATTAATTAGTTGAATTTAATTTTTATTTATAATAAATAGTAACCATAATAAATTGTTTTCACCATAGTAAAGCGTTCAAATGGTTAATTAGTGTTAAAAATTTGTTATAAGTCAAAAAATATCATCTTAAAACTTATTGGATGTAATTATTTTGACCCTTATCATCATATGTTAGAAATTTAATTATTTTAGTGCCTCTTTCCCATGAACATGAAATTTATAATATTTAAAATTTAAGGATTCTAACAAATTTTCAACTCCCCTCACTTATAAAATTGAACCTCATATCTTCATTTATTCACAAATTTTGAGCCCTCTATCTCATAAAAGAACTAACTAAAACTCCACCTAATATATTTACAAACATCCTAGATTATATTTTTTTATCGAAATACCATCCTAGAATTCTTAATATGTAATCCAAAGGTGGTTTTCCAAAGAAGAGGTATAACTCTTAACCGAGTTCGTTCATGTTTATTTATTCTTCTAAATCCTCAAAAACTATCATAAATATTATTATATAATTTAATTAGTATCTAAAATATACTTAAATTTTATTATGTTTATGTTACAACCATTTTTAATATCCTTTTCCACCCTATGAGAGATTAAAGCATTTAACATATGTGCGTGTGGACTATCACCTCCGCAGAGCGATGTATTTCATTTTCCATCACCACCTCACACAAGAGGTTATGGAGATATAATTAATGAATATATATAATATTTTTATGATTTTTTATAAATATAATATATTACTTATCATCTTACCTTTTCCATCCATTTGAAAATGATAGAGTCACTCGTGTGTATGTGTAGACTACCAGTTCCCTAAAGCATTGTGATTCATTTTTCATTTAGAGCTTACATGGATGTTTATATGGATTAAAATAATGAATAAATATAAAATTTATAACCTATTTATGATTTTATAAAATTTAGATATTATATAATTTAACTATTATGGTTATTCCTTTGTATGTGTTTTTTAATGTTGGTTGTAAGGATATTTTCCCAAGATCCCTACACGGGTTTTCAATGATAGATATGGGTTTTAAATGAAAAATTTTATTTCTAAGGGAAGGTAATAAAATAATGATTAAAAGAAATTTCATGATATTATAAAGTGGAAAGGTTTATTTTAAAGAGATCTCAAGTTTCACTAAGATAATTTTCTGATTATTATATTTCCTTTATTCTTGTTTACAAAATGATTTATGAAAACTTTGGGTTTTGAAGTTTATTTCATGAGTAAGTAAATATTATTTTGATCTCAAAGTTTATTATTTAAAAATAAAAATTTACATATAGATTTTTATGAATTTTCAAATGGAATATCGGGTTTCCTTTATTTTTTATATCCATTACAATGATTTTTTAATCATAAATTGGTTTCAAATGTTTTTCACCAGGATTAATGATGTTTAAGGACTATAAAAATTTCAATGGTAAAATATTCTAAATGAATAAAAAGTGTCACTAATAAAACATTAGTTAAAACATGGGAACCTATTTTTGTGTAAAAAACGTAATTTTTTTGGAAATATACATTATGTTATTCTATGGTTTTATTAATTCTATAAAAATCTAAACCTAAAAAATAATTGATATATAAGATGGTGAAATACTTGGTATTAATCTCATAATTATGGTTTTTTAATAGAACAAGTCCTTAAGGTATTTATCAAAGGAATAGTTTTTACATCTTTTTAGATTATGATGTTATTTAAGAATAAGTTATAATTATTCTATAAAATTAAAGAATAGAATGTTAAAGAGAATTATAGTTATTTTTGTAAAATTAAAGGCAAAACTGAATGAGTTGCAAATAAGGTCACATAGTTTAAGATATCTTAGTATTTATCATCTTCATAAGATGTTTTTTATGATTTTATTTTATATTCCCACACTAACAAATTTATGTTTTAAAAAATGATTAGAACCAGTATAAACCATATTAAAAATGGGTTGGAATGATAATTTGGTAGTTGTATGAAAAAGAAACCAAACAAGATAATATCTAGAGGGGGAATTTTTGTGGGTATGCCTAACCAGCTATCTCGAGTTATGATTAACAAAATGAACCAATGTGAGTTTCCTGACACACCAATTAAGAGAGAAATGGGTTTTCAAGGAAGTTAAGGTGATAAAGATCATGACATAAAAAGGATTCAACTTCCTATATGTTTAGAATGTGAGAATAAGTACCCATGGAAATGTCTCAAAATAAAAGGATGATGGTTTAAGTGTTTGGAGTATGAGACTAATAAATTTTATGTCCTAAGGGGAAAGCTCAATAATGTAATAAACAAAGACATTAAAATAAAGGTTTTATAGAATAAGATGAGGAAACTATGAATAATATATGAATGTTATGAAATATTTAAAAATTATTGTTTACGTTAAAAGTAGGAAACATGATTGAAATGAGATTTATGAATATTAAGAATATATTAATATTTTTTATTGTAGGAAGGAATTATTGAGGTATAATATGGAAATTATTGGCTAAATAATTATGAAAGAAGTTGAGTGATTTAAGTTTCTACATACAGGGTTTTAAGAGTTATAACATAGTGGTATTTTATTTAAGGGTTAATAAATTTAAGTATTATCCTAAGTTTAAATGAATTGATAATCTTTTTATGCTTCAGATTATGTGTGTAATTTTGGAGACATTTATTGAGTTTTAATAAATGTTTTGGTATATGTAGACCTTAAATTTACCTTATGATTTAGTGAAAGAGTTATTTTAGGAGGAATGATTTTATATTTTTTGGATATTAGTTGAAAGGTATGATAAAATTTAAGGTTTAGATGATATTTTCTTTTGAGTTAATTATTATTAGTTTTTATAAAAAAGTTACTACATTTTGATAACATAAGATTTATCATATAGATAACTATGAAAGTGAAAAGTAATTTGGTGAATAAGTGATTAAATTTATTTTTAAATAAGTTCACTATATTGGGAAAATTATATGATCAAGGTAAATGTAAATATTATTTTCTAAGATGGGATTTTATTTGAGAAATAAAGGTTAACTTTTATTTTGGAATCATATATTATTTTATTGTGGATTTATAGTGTTTTAAGTTATTTATGGAAATAATTAGAATATTTTGTAGAATATATTATTATTACATATAAATTTTTTTGTATGTGATTTTTGGAGTGATTTATTTTTTTGGGAGATAAATGTTAAGTTGATCTTGGAATGACACGTGATCAAAACATTCTAATATTTGGGTTTAGATTTTGGACTGGAATTTTTTGAAGTGTATTTTGATTATTTATTTATTGAATGATTTAAGTTAAACCTTGGGTATTATTTGATGTTGTTTCAGATATTAATGTAGTATCTATTAATATTATATATTATCTTATTTTGTTCAAACCATTTTTAGTTTTTTTAATGTTTATAAACTTAAGAAATAACTTGATATATATTTTTTACCTTTTAATCCATTGAAAGTTTATTTTAATTATTTAGGAATGAAAAATTCATCATGGTTATTTATTATTTAGAATATTATATAAAGCAGAGGTGGAAATATACCTAAAACACAACTTAAGGCTGAAATTATTCTTACGGTAATAAATAAAATTAAACTATGTATATTTTATCCCATTCACTATCTTGATGGTAAAATAATTCCTCAAAATGAGTAAGATGAAATTAAATTTGTCTAGTCTTATTGAGAAAATATCACACATCTATAAAGGTATGACTTATAAAAATATTTCTCTAGTGAGAGTCTCATTATGGTAAATGCATGGTTTACAAATTTTTTAAGAAATGATAAATTTCATAGTAGAAAATAAGACATTAAAGTTATTTTAAATAGTAAATATTATCAATGATAATTAAAATATATTTTTTCTGCTTATGTATATTTATCATCTAATCCTTGTAATTGAATCAAAAAATGTTTTAAACCATTTTTATCAACCATGAAATAAAATTGCGAGGCTATAATTTTTTAACCGGGGTAGAATTTAACAACCAAATATTTTATAATTTATGTTAATTTAAATGAATAATATGTTAGATATAATTTACCACATTAAACATCGATCTTAAACAATTTTTTTTACTTATTTAAATATGGTCATTATAACCTAGCCATTAGATTGGTGAGTATATATATGAGAGAACACATTATAAATTATATGTAGAAAATTTATTCTAATATATATATATATATATATTTACTAGTTATTAGGAAATAAGTACTCACGTTTTAATGATAACAATGAAATCATATAAGGTTAAGGACAATTATAGTTTAAAGGGTCATTTTTCTATAAAATTGAGTTTTTTAATTTTTTTATATTTCATTTTAAAATAACCATATATTATTTAGAGTATTAAATTAATTAAAAAATTAATTTTTAACATGATAAATAACGAGTAATCATTCGTACATTTATTTTCAATCTATTATAAAAGAAGATGAAATATTTAATGGTAAAAAGATATATTTGTTAGAAAACTATTTTTAAGTGTGAAATGGGTTTTTATATTAATAAATTAAATTAACCACTATTGATTATTTTTTTATAAAAATTATTTATTATATATTCAATTTAATAAATAAATAGTCATATAATGGTTTTTACTAGGTAATGAATGAGGATAATGGCATTTTATGCTTCAAAAAAAACATTTTTTTATAAAAATGTTTTTATACGTCTTATGCATGGATATTAGAATTATTTTATTCCAATATTTGAAATTGTATTTGATAAAATTGACATAATTTTTGAAATAATTATATAAAAAATATATTAGGTTGATGTTTTGGTATTTTTCATAAATTATTGATTTTTAGGTGAATAATGAAAAATATCAATTTTACAAATACTGTCATTTTTGTGATATTATTATAATACAATAATCACTTGAAAGTTTATAAAACATTTTTTATAGAAAATATTTTCATTTAATAAGTAATATAATTCATATAAAAACTATAATTTTGAAATTATAAATATATGTTTTAAATTTTGGATATCTAACCAATGTTTTTATTTAAATAAAAAATATTTTTGGTACTACTATTTTAATCAAGTTTTCAAAAGGTAACATTTGATTTTGAATTGGTTTTAAATTTAAATAAGTCTCTTTTAATTAAATATAATCAAATTAATTCAACAGTAATCAATATTATGAATTATTTTCATATAACAACATTTTTTATGCTGAAAATGGGTATCTTTCTAAAAATGATTTTCATTAAATTTTTTGAACATATTTTAGTAATGAGGATTTTTTTTAATAATGAATATTGGCAATGATAAATTTTTATTTCCACCGTAAAGGGTAAAACAAGATTACTAGGTTTAAAAATTTGTGATATGGTCAAAAAATTTCATCTGAAATCTTATTGCATGAGAGGATTTTTACTCTTATCACCTTAGATTAAACATTGTAGTGATTTACGTCTATTTTACCATGAGTAATACATTTATAATATTTAAATGTTAAGGTTATTTACTAGTGTGCCAGTACCCTCACATATAAAATAAAACCTCCTCTCCTAACTTATTCATAAAGTTTGATCACTCTAGACCAGCTAATACCTAGAAAAATCCATTCTAACCTCCTTACACATACCCTAGAGGTTTTTTTATCTCCCGAATAAAAACCTAAAAATATTAATATCTAATCCGAAGGTGGTTTTCCAAATAAGAGGTTTAATTTTTAACCAAGTTATTTCCTATTTATTTATTCTTCCACCACATTCAAAACTATCATAACAATTATTATATACTATCATTAGTATGTCCAATATAATTAAATTTTATTATTTTTATGGAATAGGCCATTTTCATATCCCCTTTAGTACTACGATAAATGAAAATATCGCTTGTACATGAATGTGGACTACCACCTCCATGAAGTGATGTATTTTGTTTTCCATAAATTCCTCAAAAGGATGGTTGTAATGATATAATTAATGAATATTTAATATTTTTATGACATTATTTTTTTAAGATAATATATTACTAAAATTCATACACTTTAAATGTTTTATAAAATGATAATGTTTGTCATGCATACATGTACATTTCCACCTCCACAAAGAGATGTGATTCCTTTTTCAATTCCACATTTCATGGATAGTCCTAATGATTCAAATAATGATTAAATATGAAATTTATAACATAGATATTATTTAAAAAAATTGAAATATAATCTACTTTATTTCTTTCCATTCAATAAAAAATGTAAAACATTATTCATACGTATGTACAAAATACCATCTCCATGAGACGATGTGCTTCATTTTTCTTGACCACCTTACTTGGTGGGTTATAAAAGTATATTTAATGTATAAAAATTATAATTATAATTTTTTTAATATTTTGTAGATTATGAAATCATTAACCTTTTTACCATGGTTAATGCAGTGAAGTTATTTGGAGGTTATATACTGAACGACCCCAAAACATTCAACGTTGAATTAATTGATTTTGTAACTATATAAAACAAGGTAATAAATGAAATAAAAGGGATTATGATAATGGAATAAAATTTAAAAGGTAATAAATAAATTATAAAATTATTATAATTTTGTTATTTAGGAAAGTAAAAGATGTAATTGGTGATTCAAAAGTTGTGATACGAGATTTTCCTTTAAAACATTATTTTAATTTTTTTAAAATATTTATCTTTTATATCCAATCTCTTAAAAATATTTCAATAATATTATTTAATGTACTCTATCATTTTTAAATGTATTTTATAATACTTTTTTTACAATGGTTAAAAAATGAATCTTTTCATCATTTTCCATAAAGGCCAATTTTGACATTCTTTACAAAAGTGAAGAATGAATGTTTTTAACATATGTGACATGAATAGAATTTCATGCCATCATGACCATTATTATTTAATATGTTTACTCTATAAGTTTTCATTGGTTTTCAACAAATATATTATTTCTTATTCATATTATTATTTTACATTTTAAAACTTTTCAAATAAAAAATGATGCTTATCCTTATTTTTATTCAATGCCTGAATGTACTTCTTTATATGTATTGAATGAAATATTTTATGAGATTATATGATAGAAATGAAATATTTTTTTTGTGTTTTTATCATGATATGATTCATAGAATTTTTTTATGATAGTGGGTGTGTAATTCCCTGACCTGAATTTCCCAGTTTGGGCTAGAGAGCCACATTTCCTAATGTGCACCTCCCCATACGCAAGAGTCTGATGACTAGATATGGGGGTTTAAAGTAATTTTGGGATACTATTAGCTCAATAATACATTACATGTTAGTATGACATAACCATAATCCCAAAAAATATTCCAAACAATATCACAATATAAGAATTACATGAATAAATGATATAATAAATGTTATGCCAAGTCTTAAAAAAGTTATCAACAGACCCCCAATATGGAAGGTCAACAAGTATAATAGTACAACTATAAATGATAATAAATAAAAGAATAGTTAAATGAATTTGGATTTTGTCTTTGTACCATATACATCTCCCAGCACCACGCTCCTCAATAACGTTTCTTAGAGTACTTTACCTTCACTAGATCCCTAACCAAGAAGTCTGTATGTGCGTGAAGGTGCCAGTGCTGTGTGTGAGTATAAACCCAATAAGACAGCACCAGTACATCCTCAACATAATTTAAAATGTATATGTATGAGTATGAGATTATTTAAAGTAATTGTCGACCTAAGAATACAATCACCCGTGTATCGAGAAATCCTATGCTAAACAAACCTCCATGAACCCCAACTATACATGGTTCAGTGCTTTACTAGAAGAATATCCAATATAGACAACTTCATGAATTATATTATTCTATGTAACGCCACCCAAATTTTATAAAAATAAGATTTCACCTTTTAGTAACAACTCCACATCCTAATTTAAGGGAAATCCTCACCCATGACTCATGATTACTTTTTTTCCTACAATGGTCTGAATGCTTGGCATACCACTATAATAGAATCTCTCTGATGCCAAAGAATGTTACCCATTGTTATATTACACCAAAATATATAGAAACTCTTCTAAATGAGATATAGTGTTCCCCCATTCATGACATGATAAGGGACTAACCATCCTACATGAGTCTATCACCAATGAGTCATGGCGTCCCCGCTCCCTTTTTACATTGTTGGAAATTATATTAGGGCCACTTGTCAACCAGAACACTGAAAAAGAGATTCCTCATCTATGAAAAAAACTAAATATAAATAATAACATATAAGGGAATAGGAATAATTATTTTTATCCATATACACACACATGTGATCAAGAATCAAACATGGTCTCACGGTTTACAAACACACCCACAAGTGATCAAACATCAAAGATGGTGTCACTGGACACACACACACAAATTTGATTAAACATCAATAATGGTATCAATATAGGAACATACATAAGAAAAATATTAAAAAAACTCCATATAAAGTCCCAACATGGTAAGGACTTCTGACCTTTAGCTCATCAATTTCAATGTTAATATTTTCCAAGAGTTGATTCCTAAATCATTCTCATGTACCACCAGATCAATATTGCACAACAAGGATCCTCAAAACCAATATAAAATCTTCATAAATGGGATTATAGGTCATAATTCAGGAGATATATGGTGAAATAGTCTTAGATATATGATTTATCCCAAGATAAGGGAGAAAATCCAAGTATAATGGAAGATAAACTCACATAGAATCACTAAGAGTTGATCCTCTATCATTAGGGTTAAAGCCAAGAGTTTTAGGAATAGAAGAACTCATGAAGAGGCCTTAGTGTCATCTAGGATTTGGGAGGAAGGTCTAAAATAAGGATAGTTTTGAGGGTTCCTTAGATATTTATATACATTATATAAAATCATGAATCATGACACAACACATAGGGATACACTATAATGGGTCCAAAAATGATAAGGACTATGATGCAATTGTTGAGTACAAATTTTCTTTATGCTTTTTCCATTCATTTTTTGGAAATCAGAAAATTTATATTAAATATTTGGTCACTAAATCTTTTATGTACAATGTTTTTTAGATTGTTTTTATGGAAAACTCATACTTTTAACAAACTTAGAAGTAGTTCTATAGTATTCAGGAATTTATAATTACATTCTTCATTATGATTATCGTAACAAGTATGGAACTAATAACAATCAGATTTTACTTATCTGATCAGTTATAAGATATTTTGACTTATCTTTTATACTAAAAGAATCCTTATAATATGAGTGACATCAGAACCAATAAAAATCAGATCTATATTTAATAAAGATCATCGTAATAATATATTTAAGGAAACCCATCCAATTTACTCAAGATTAAATCCTGGATTCGGAAAACTGTTTAATCATATTGGAAAATTTTTCCTTACCACGAAAATGTATTGTAAAATGAAGTCTGATTTTTTTATGATATTACTGTTGAAGTTATAGTTTTTCAAGTCATTAAAATAAACTCGTATAAAATATGACCGTTATAAAAAATATGATTGTTGTAAGGATTTCCTATAAATACCCAGCCATTTGAAGAGTTTGATGTAGTTGATTCCATTTTTCTCTTGATTTTTACAAAGTCTATAAGTCTGTACAACTTTTTTTAATTACCATGAATTTATTTAGAGAGATTACCTCTTAATAAAACCTTATCAGGTTGTCTCCTTAAGAAATTGTTTTGTAATTGATATGTGTGTTTCGATTGTGTGAATATGACCGAGGGATTCTGAGGCTAGGAAGATAGGGATATAAATAATTTTATTTATCAAGGGAACATAGGGATAGTGTGACAGAAGCTGATCCATCAAATTTAGGGATATTGGGGATAGACGTATAGATAAGCCGATCATCGTATTGAGGGATTTCCATATCGAGGAATGATATAATTTCTTATAAGTAAAAAGAAAGGGATACCTTTAGCCAAGGGTTGTGGATACCTTACTCTTAAGGTTAAAAGAGATTTATTATTTCTAAATATAAGTTATTCTTATATTGATTGTTATTCATTTAACACTTTCTTACATGTCATCATATTCCCATTGTGCATTTATGTGATAGTTTTAACATAACGTATCTCATTATAATAAATCAAATCGACATTACTTAATTGGATCTAATATGAATCTGAGACAAGATTAGATAATTGTATCTATCTTCAATACAATTTGTTTACTCTATTTAGATTTAATCTATTGTGATATCATTTAAAATACTATGATTTTATCATAATGAAGATGATTATGATACGTTGATATAATTGGAATGAGTTCAAGAATGAATCCAATCTTTTACAGAATGAGGTATTTTGAATTTCTTTTAGTTTAAATACTTTCAAACTAATGTTTTTAAACCTATAGTTCACCCCTCTTGTAATTAGTCCATATAAGATACATTCTTTTGATCCCAATTAGTATACTTATAATATACTGATACAACAATTGAATCAGATCAGGACCCCACTACTCAAATACATTTTAAAATTTTATTCTCATTCCCATTTCAAGTTTTCTTTAATTTTTTATAAACTTTTTGTTTATAGATATTCGACACACTAACTTGTATTGTGGAAGATAATTTTTGTATCTTTTTTCGAAATATGGTAGGATTAATAATTGGATCCATTGATAATATCAATCCAAATAGAACACCAATTTTTGATGGAAATTATTATGAGTATTAGAGAGATAGAATGAATAAATTCATTATAAATATGGGAGTTGACAAGTTTTTTATGTGGATTAGAAATTATAGGTTCTCTAAAAAGTAAGTTACTACTTTTAAAAATTAGGAAAAAAAAGAGTATCAATTGAAATATTGATTTAGGAAAACTTTATTATGTTCTACGAAAAAAATAATTTAAAGTCAAATTTATTCTTGCGAAGCTGAAAATATTATTTGGAAGAAGTTATAGATTAATCATTTTTGGACTTCAAAAGTTATTGAAACCATAGGATCAATGCTTATAGTCGACTATCATGATTTTGAATTGCCTCTCAATGAACCTATTGAAAAATTTCAACAAAGGTTTATGATGATTTTTAATAGTATACAATCTATTGGAGTGAGAGGATTATAAGATTAAATCCCTTTTGAAAAGATAATTGATATCATGCCCAATGAATGAAAATATAAAAGAACAGCTCTTGATGAATCAAGGAAGATAAAAAATTTCACTGTTGATGATTTATTTGGAACCCTTTGTAGTATGAGGGTAGGATAAAAAGATATTCTGATAAAGAAAATAAGAAAAATGGTAGATTTTCCGTTTCTACTACATCAATTCTGATAAAATACAAGACTCCTGAGAAAGTGGTTAATTATTCTAAAAAAAGGTTTTTATAAATTCATGTTCAAGTGATTGTAAACATTTTTAGAATGAACTAGATAATCTTTCTTAAGGGATGAACACGATAGTTGGTAAAAAAATTTCAATATCCTTATAAGAAAAGTAATAATGACATGAATTATAAGAAATATTATGAAGTTACTTGTTATGAGTGTAAAAAATATAGACATATAAGACATGATTTTCCCAAGATGGAAGGAAAATATAGAAAATAAATACATTATGACAGAAACCAAAAAAGTATTATAACTCCAAGAACTTGAATGTTCTTAAAGAAACATATTCTTGGAGTGCTAGTGGATGAGACTCTTTAGATAATTATTTTGAGAATGAAAATTCTGGATAGAGGAATATTAAGTACCTTATAAATATTAGTGCTTTATAGATAAGGTACACACAACCAAATAATTAACTGATATGTTCCTAAGTGAAAATTATATAGATGAGAAGGATTCTACACCTTTTGATTAAGAATCATCCTCAACTAGTGATAATAATACTTTACCTTTATATAATGAATTATCTCATTTTTCAAAACACCATAAAAATAAAAATTGAAAAGGTAGAAATAAACTTGAGAAAGAAAATTCTAGGATAAATGTTTTAACAAAAGGAATATAATATCTTTTTAAATATCTTGACAATGTTATTTAAAAAAAATAATATTTATAAATACTTTGAAAAAATAATTTATTAAAGGAATATTTTAAAAAATTGTTTAAAAAAAATCAATTCCAAAAATATTACTAAAGAGGATAAAGATTTAGTTGTTAAAAAAATGAAATTTATTATTTAAGAAAACTTTTGTCAAAATTTACTTCTAGAAAGGAAGGTTTTGATAAAATGTATAAATAATTTTTTCCTCATGGAACTAACACTAAAATTGGTTATTTCTATAAATTTTTTTAGCAATAATTTATTTATTCCAAATAATTCCCCCCGTTTGTACAAGGTGGAAAAAATTAGAAAAATAAATATTCACTTAATAAATTTTAATCATTAGGTTCCCAAAAATCCTTTTTTTCAAAACAAATGTGGATTAAAAATGTTTTATTTTCTAACATTTCCATACCCACGAAGGTTTGGGAACTGAAAGTCTAATGTTTTTATTTTTAGGGAAAAAATAGTACCAATAACAAGAATACATGGTACATGGATAATGGGTGTTATAGACATATGTATAGTCACAAATATTTCTTTTAAAATATTATCAAGATGAAAGGTGGAAAGGTTACTTTCAGTGATAATACTTAAGGAGATATTATCTGTATATGTAATATTTTTATTCTTAGTAAAGATTTAATTTCAAATGTTTTGTTTGTTAAAGGTCAGAAGAACTACCTTATAATCACAATTCAATTATGTGATGAAGGTTACCTTGTAAATTTTAGGAATGATAAATGTGTAGTACACAATTCAAAGGATAAATTTATTATTTATTCCCATTAGAATGATAATGTTTACATACTTAACATAAAAGACCTTAGGAACCAAGATCTACCTTGTCTTAGTGCAATGGAAGATCACTCGTGGTTATGGAATAGATGTTTAGGAAACTATAACCTTAGAAACTTTTTTAAATTGACTAAAACAAATAATGTTAAGGATATAAAAAAAATTAGATTTTATTATTTAAAAGTTTGTGACCCTTGTCAATATGGAAAGGAACATAAGCCAATATATACATCTATTAGTGAAGTCTCAACTACTGATACTTTACAGTTAGTGCACATGGATTTATTTGATCCAAAACAAATTGGAATTATTGGAGGAAAATACTGTGTATATGTATTGGTTTATAATTACACTAGATATACATGGGTTTATTTTCTAGAAAAGAAATATGAACCCTTTTATTATTTTAAAACATTTTTATCCAAAGTTGAAAAATGAGAAAAACATTCACTTGATAACTATTCATAGTGATCATAGTGGATAATTTGTTAATTCTAATTTTGAGACTTTTTGTAGTAAGAAAGGTATAAAACATAACTTTTCAACTCCTAGAACTCCTTATAGAAATGGTGTTTTTGAAGGATGAAATTGTATTCTTAAAGAAATGGCAAGAACTATATTGATTGAATACACAATTGATAAACATTTTTGGGATGAAGAAGTTAATACTTCCTTCAATAATATAAATCGAATTTTAATTCAACCATTTATTAATAAAACTTCTTATGAACTGTGTACTGGATGAAAACCAAAATTATACTAATTCAGAGTATTTGGATGCAAAGTATTTATCTTCAATACAAAAGATAATTAAAAAAATTCACACCCAAATTCGATGAGGGAATATTTCTTGGTTATTCTAATACTTCTAAGGCATATATATTTTTAATAAAAATTCATGTACTATTGAAGAAATAATACATGTTAAATTTGATGTGAATGATTATTTTTTTTCAAACAAAACCTACCAACATCTTTGGATGTGTATTCAAAAACTGATTTTCAACCTTTGTTAGAAAATTACTCTAATAAAGAAAATAATCTAGAAATGTTTAGACCAATTGTTTTCACCATATTTTGATGAAAAGTTTTTACAATACCCAAGTTAGTTGTTTCTTAGTAATCATCCTAGTGATAATATCATCAATGACGTTGATCAAACTATTAGGACTAAGAGTTCTTTAATGAATGAAGTAGAACATCTTGATTTTATTTCCCAATTTGAACCTAAAAACCCTAATGAGGCTTTAGGTGATGATGTTTGACTTAAGTCTATATAAGATGAGCTAAATGAATTCGAAATAAGTAAAGTCTGTACCATGGTTTCATGACCTAAAGAAACTTACGTAATTGGAGTAAAAGGGTTTTTAGAAACAAATACAATGAAAATGGATTAATCTTTATAAAAAAATCAAGACCTGTTATTAATGTTTATAATTAGAAAATGTAATAGACTATGAATAATCCAATGAATCAGTAACAAGATTTGAATCTATTCATATTCTATTAGCCTTTGTAGTATTATTTAATTTCAAGCATTTTTAAATGGATGTGAAGTGTTCTTTCCTTAATAGATATGTATATGAATATGTTTTCAGTGAAAACCCCTAGTTTTGAAGAAAAAATATCCTGAATACGTTTATAAACTTTACAAATATTTATATGGACTTAAAAAATCCATAAGTGATTGATGTGATAGATTAATAGGATTTTTTGTTACAAAACATTTTTGTTAAGGGAGCTGTAGATTATAATCTTTTTATAAAAGAAGTTAACAAAAACATCATGATTTCTCAAATTTATTTTTATGGGATTATATTTGTATCAAATAAAAAATATTTAATAGATTATTTTGTAGATATTATGAAATTTATGTTTGAGATGATTATGATGGGTGAGTACACATTTTCCCATGGTTTTCCAATTTCTCAAAAACTAGAATTAAATTATATATCTCATATTAAGTATATAAAATATCTTATTAAAAAGTATGGATATGAAAATACCAAAAGTAATAGTACTCCCATCGGTACCTCAAATACACTTGATCTTGATGAAGGTGGACAATCAGTTGATCAAACAATTTTTAGAGGTATGATATGAAGTTTACTATACTTAATATCTATTCAACCAGACTTAATGTTTTCTTTTTTCTTATGTGAAAGATATCAAGAAAATCCAAATGAATCCCATATTAAAGCTATAAAATTTATTTTACATTACCTAAGGGAACTATGGATTTAAGACTCCTCTATTCTTTTGGAAATAATTTTGAATTAAAAAAGTTTTTTAGTTGCTGACTTTGGTGGTTGTAAAATTCATAGAAAAATTACTTCCAAAACTTTTCATTTATTTAGAGATTCATTAGTTTCTTTATCTTGTAACAAATAACCCACAATATCACATTACACTACTAAATATGACTATGTATTAGCTGGATGTTGTTGTGCTCATGTGTTGTGAAAAAAATACACACTCACTGATTATGGAACATGTTTTATTAAAACTCAAATACCATGTGCTAACACTAGCTTCATTGAATTAAGTAAAAAACCTGCACATAACTCTCATATAAAAACACATATATATTAAGAATAACTTTCCTAGGGATCACACACTCAAAAGAGATATCATTTTATAATTCATCAGAACTTAAGAACAACTTGCTAATATTTTCACAAAAACCTTAAATTATAATAGATTTAAATACATTAAACATAATATATAAATGATCATTGTAAAGTAATCATTTATATATACTTCTTATTTAAACCATATCCTTACATTAAGAAACTTTTTTTCATAGGGAGAGTATATATGATTGTTGTTTTACAATTTTGTTTTTAAAAATTTACTTTTCCAAGAAAAACTTATGTTTAAAAAATATTAATTTCTCTAAAGTATTCATCATAATAAGTTTCCAAGACCTAATTTTTTCCGATTTTCTAAAAAAGGATTTATGGACTTAGAAATTGTGTAAAATTTTCCATATTCAGGTTTTCCTTTCAAAATTTTTATTACTTATATTTTTATTAAAAAATTTAATCTCTCTATTTTTAAATCTAAAACTATCATATTCAACTATTTTTTTAAATTTTTATACTATTGTGATATGTTGTAAAACCAAAAGGATAAAATAATAATAATGATGATTCCACTCCAAAAAGTATTTTTATTTTCTTTTATACTTTAAACACAATCCCATTATGATTAGTTTCATACTTTTTTTGTTATTATATTTTTTATGTTTTTATTTTCTTAATCGTATTCACCCAATATGATAAAAACATTTTTTAAAACCTCAAGAGTATAAATTAATAAAAAAATCATTCTCTAAATAATTTCTCAACTGTCAGACCATTTGGATCAAATATCAGCTATCATATTGTTTTTTGGGAGATCAACCATCGCCTCAAAATGTCTATAAAAGGAGGGACCCACCCTTGTTTCCTACATCGATTATCACATTTATTTTTCCTCGAGTGCTGAAACCTTTAAGTATTCTAGTTCGAAAATATCTTTATGTCCAATTTCTCAATGTTAAGCACCAATACGATGGCACCTGTGAAATATTAAAATAAATGGTTTGTTTCTTGGGAAAGGATAGTAGTCAAATATGTTTTTATGAAATGTATGATTCATCTCTAAGGAGGTTAATAGAGTTCCAAAGTTTGATTTCATTATCTATTAAGCAAAAAAATTGCGATTATGATTTGTTTTACTTAGATATGGTTAGATATTTTTATTCCTTCATAAAGATTTTTTGAAGAAGATGAAAAATATATGTTTTCATTTCAAATCTATGATAAAATTTATAATATGACATATAGGATATTCATAATCTTCTTAGTAATTTCAGCTGAAGGATATTGTTTTTTTCCATCACACAAACTACCTGAGTCCATCGTTATGTTTAATAAAGAAGGATAAAAAAATTCATTATTTAAAAATGGCACAGATGATGATCTATGAAAGGTTACTCATCTCATTCTGGATCACAGGGTCTTATCCCTTTGGATGCAAGGATTTTTAATCCCGAGAAAGAGAGATAAATATACATTGAAAGTATCTGACATATTTGTTTTGGATTAATTTCTTAACATAAAGAAGATTAATTTGGATGGTTTTATTCTCTTAATCTTTAAGAAAGTTAAGTCTAGAAAAATAAAGTCTCAGATAATCATGTTTAGATATTTGATAATAATTTTTATTGAAGAAATTTTAAAATATTTCAACATAGAAAAAATCCAATACCACTAGATAAATGATTGTTTTTATTTGTGATAAAACAATGAAACACAAGAGGTATGTATTTTATACTAAATCAAATAATTTAATAAAGAATACCTAGGATCATACATCCAAAGTAGAACCATCTTTAAAGAAAAATAAACCTGAGAAGGTAGTTCATGAGAAGAAGTGAAAGACTGACTTAATTCCTTCACCAAAATAGAAGAAACAAAAGAAATTATCAAATGAAGTAGTTAAAGAATGGAGGAGGAAATAAGTATAAAGGAAATATGGAGACCCTAAATTTTGACTCAACCTAGATTAATCTCTTAGTATCAAATTACATGGTGCTAAAACTCCAGAAAAATAATCTTGAGAAAAGAAACAAAATTAGAAACTTCAAGGTGCTAATTTAGTTGAATATTTGGTTAAAGGAGTAGTAATTGATTTTGAAAACATAATTCTATCAGTCCCAGATGTCATATTGTCTTTCCTAGAAACCACATAATTGATGCTACTACTCCTTCTATGTTAAAAAAAGGAACACCAACAGAAGCAGTTGTTTATGAAGAGGAGGTATAAGAAATTAATTAGGTAGAATAAGATAATCATGAAGATAAAGAGGAAGGAAGTGAATATTACAATGATGAAAATGATGATGATAAAGGTGAAGGTGATAAAAATAAAAACAATTAAGATAAAGAATAATAAAACGAGTTCAAATAATCTTATGTTAAAGAAACCTTTTCTGGAAATAAATCATCATCATAAAAAATAACCTCTGATGATGATCATATTGTCAGATATAATAGTTCCTTGAAAACGAAAACTAATGAAGCTAAATCTTCATCAACAAAGGATTAAGAAGATAAAAATTACAAAACAAATTCTCAAAAGGATGATAAAGTTTAAGAAATTTATGATGAAAATAATATGGGAGAAAAATTTACAAAAGATATTAAAAAATAATTTACAAATAAAGACAAAGAGAAATGAGTTCAAGATGAAATTGGAACCAGCCTCATCATACCACCGGAAGATCATAAATAAGGACAATATGATTTAGTCAGAATAACTTCATTTGGAAGAGTAGATTTTATTATTCAGACTTTAAAAAGGCTTGAAGGAACAATTCCTTTCTCCAAAATCTTGAGTCCTGGTGATAGATTCTTTAAGATATTTTTAATAAAAAACAAGACATGAAAAACATGATTAGAGATAAATTCATCAAACTAGAACATGAGTTCAAAGACCATCCCGATTTTAATCAGATTCATAGAAAATCATATAGTCAAATGCCTAAGTGGTCTCATTAAGTCAATACCGATCCCAAACATTTTGATGATAATTTCAAAGATATAAATAAGGCCTTGAAATAATCTGTTGATAATTTCCGTCAGTTAACAAAGGATGTGATATAAAGAGTAATGTTTGTTCAAAATTTAAAAAATAAAACTGATAGTCATACTAAGAGCTTCAATGAGCTAAATATAAATATGATGTTTTTCAAGGAATAAATAAAGGGACTCAAAAATTGTAATGAGGAAGTCATTGCTTTGAACAATGAGTTTTATTAAAAACATTAAAGCCAAGAAGAAATAATTTAGATGCAAGATGAGAGACATTAGATACAATAATAAAAGATCCAAATCCAGGATTAAAAGCTTGAAGAGATAGGCTAAGTCTGTAATGAGTTCAATAAAATAAAATCCACTGGGAAGAACTTTATGAAGAAGCATTGATTTTTTTCCTGAACTCTTTGTATTTTTCTTTTTGAAAACTATTTTCTATGACTAGTTAAATAAAATATTCTTATCATATAAATATAAATGTCTAAATGTTTTCCCAATTCCTATTTCTTTAATATTATTTTAAAATTTTTGTGAATGATTAGATAATTCATTTTGTTTTATTTGTATGTTTGTTTTTTATAACCCTTTTTAGTTATTCAAATACATTTTCCCATTAATTTTTGAAAATCACAAAGGTGGAAAATTTTATTAAAAGTAAGAGATAATTTAATTAAGTGAGAGAAATACCTTTAAAGGAGATAATACAATCCTTAGGGGGAGTTTCTATGCTAAGTGGGAGTTATTTGTATTCATCATTGTTTTCCAATGAGTTTTAAAAATCAAGGGAGATAATATATTATTGTTCAATTATGAATATGATGTACCTAAAAAATATTGGACTAAAGTTTTTCAATGTCATTTCTTATTTAATTCTTGTGGTTTCTGCTTTCTAAAAAGTGGGAGACTATTGAGTCAAAAGGTTCTTTATAGATTTTCATTACTTTTTTTGGAAGTCACAAACTCTTTCTTAAATATTTGATTACTATATCATTTCTATTCGAAGTGTTTTAGAATGTTTTTGTAGAAATAACATACTTTTACCATACTTATAAGTAGTTATAATGTATTCATGAATTTATACTAATTATCTTCATTATGAGTATTGTAATGAGTATAGAAATGATAACAATTAGATTCACCTTATCAGATCAGTTATAAGACATTATGACTTGTCTATTGTACTGATAGAATCTTTATAATCTTATTGATATTAGAACCAATAAAAACTATATTCATATTTCATAAGTAGCATCATAATTACATATTTAAAAAAATCAATTAGTTTTACTAAAGTTTTAATTATGGATATAGAAATCTCTTTTTTGGTCAGAGTGGACACTCAACATGGGGGGTGAATTGAGTTCCAATTAAAATTTTTGTTAAAAATATTTCTCTTAAAATCCCCCAAATTAAAAACATAGTTAAACTGTAGTGAATTTATACAGATTATAATTGTTCAATTAATTTATCTAAGATTGATTAGGTCTCACTTAACTTAATCTAAAGATTAGATTAAATTTTGAAACTAACTTATTGGTTTACAATAATTATAAACACTTGCTAATTTAACTATCAAAGTATCTTTAATATAGTTTTGTATTTCAAAGAAATAAGCAGAGGAAAATATATAGTATACTTTAGACTTAGTCTAATATGAATAGTGGATTAAACCAAGAGGTTCATTCTCAAGCCGAGACTTAGTCCTCTCAAAAAATTTATATAAATTTAATCCACACCCTAGATCGAGGTTGACAACAGTACAAGACTGTCCAGGTCACACAAGGACCTCTACCACAGTTCTTTGTAGGAAACAAAAACAATGACCATGCCACACAAGGACCTCTTCCATAGTTTTCATGGGTAAACAAGAGTAAGTAAATTTGGTTTAAGGATTTTTATATCCTCTAGTTCAGCACATGAGTTAGTGTGTGTGTATGAGGTACAAAGTACACACAATGCTGAAAAATGTAAGTAAAATAATCACTAAAAGAGAATGCATCAGAGTTTAGAAAGCTCTAGTGATTGGCAGTGTAGCTCTGTACTCGTTGGATTTAGAAGATATGCTTCTGAGTCCTTCTGTGGTTTTGCTGTTGAAACAGAGTATTGTGTTTCAACTTGATGTCCTTCACAAGTGAGTGTGTTCTCTGATTTCCAGTGTTTTTTGTGTGTTCTTCAGTAGTGCTGGATTGCATACAGGAGAGTTCCTTTTAGATCTTGCAAAACCCCCCTTCAACTTCTTCGTGTGTTCTTCCTTTACATATGTATATTCGTGGAAGAATTCTCTCTTTGATACATTTTCACGCACTTACGCACACTTTCTTTTACTACAGCTTGATCTTCCTTTTATTCCACAAGCTCTGGTAATAGGAATGATTTCATTTTCAAAGGAAGGAGGTACGGTCATTCCAACAACTAACATTAAATATCATTAATTGCATTAAAATCATCAAATATGACCGTTAGAATTAAATAAGAATTTATAGAAATTCAAACAGTTTTCATGAATATCGGTGACTCATGGGATCAGTGAGGCATTTTGAATCTACATCGGTTTCGATAGCATCAGCATCGGTGTCTCAGTATCGGCATCTCAACATTGGTGTCTCAGCATCGGTGTCTCAGCATCGGTGTCTCAGCATCGGTGTCTCAACATTGGTGTCTCGACATCGGTGTCTCAGCATCGGTGTCTCAGAATCGGCGTCTCAGTATCAGTGCGACGGTTCATCATCGGTGTGATGGTTCATCATCGGTACGACCGTTCATCATCGGAGCGACCATTCATCATCATTGCGACGGTTCATCATCGATGCGACGGTTCATCATCGGTGCGACCGTTCATCATCGGTGCGATGGTTCATCATCGGTGCGACCGTTCATCATCGGTGCGACCGTTCATCATCGGTGCGACCGTTCATCATCGGTGCGACTGTTCATCATTGGTGCGACCGTTCATCATCGGTGCGACCGTTCATCATCGGTGCGACCGTTCATCATTGGTGCGACCATTCATCATCGGTGTGACCGTTCATCATCGGTGCCTTAGGAAAATAACTAACGGTTAGTGTAACACCCGAGACTTTTACGTTATATAAATCATCAAAGGAATCTTTTTCTACACAACACTTGCTTGGCTTGCTTTGCACGCAATCGCGACCTTCCTCGATAGCTTGCGTCGTACGCAATACAGAGTTTCACTAAACAACAATATGCTATTAAAACTAGCCGTTATGAATAGTAATAACCACTTTTTAAAATTTTATAAATTTTATTTTTCAAAATGGACTTCATTTTTGGACTCAGGATATCGAAATTAGCCTAGGGTGAAATTTTGGTATTTTTCTGAAAACTTTCAATTTTTGATGAATAGTGAAACCACTAAGTGGTAGGTTAAAAACTGAATTTTGCATAAAACTTAATTTTACCGCTTCTGTGAATGGAATTTCGAAAATCCGACAGACACGGTTGATATCAGTAAGTAAAATGTGGTTCAATGAGATAAAAATAATTTTTTGGTGAATAGTAACTTTTTACTATTTTTACCGCGGTTAATAGTAAATAGGGTAACTAAGGGTAAATATGATATTAATATTACCCTAACACATGTCCTAATTCTATTGGACAAGTGTAATTCGATCAAAAACAAACTTAGGAATAAAATATGACCATTTAGGCCCACTTGGATTAGATTAGGACATTTATTATTAATTTATTTAAAGAAGGGTTAAAATAGTTAAAATCAAAGTTTAATAAGTAAATCATTTTTAATATGGGGTTATACATAAGATATATTCGATTGTAAATATTAATTAGAAATCTAAAAAGATTTCCTACATGATGGTATTTTATTTGTAATTTTTAAACATCAAATAATATAATTTATTTATGACACAAAGATGATGCAGTAATTATCTTATTAATGAAATATTGACATAATTGATAATATAAATACCAAAATAAATGTAATTTAAGACTTTTTATGAATTCCACTAATTTTCTAGGTTACTATGATATATTATTGTTGATTTAATTAACTTGATTCGAACATATAATTCTGTTATGACTTTCACAATGATCATATATCAAATAGTGTCAAAATTGACACAAAATAGCTTTTAAATCAAATATTATATTACTAATTGTTATTTTATTCCTAAAAATCTAAGGTTCGGCCAAATGACTTAGATAAGGATATATATATTAATAATAAACAATTTGGGGTTCGTTTGGCATGTTATAGTAAGTGTATTAACCATATAGTGAAAGAAAACAAAAAGACACGGTAAAAGTTAAATTAATTAACTTAGAGTTAAATCTAATTGATAAGGTTAAAATAATACCCTAAACTTGTCTAAATCCTATTGGTTGATAGAATTTCGACCCATCCCCACTTTAGCTTCGAAATAAGACCCTTTGGAACCATTATAAACCGATTTTGACTTTAATATAAAATAATATTTTGAGATATTCCTAAGGTGCCCCTCTCCTCCCTTATAAAAGGGCACCTCCTCCCCCTCCTCCTCACACCAATTTGAGCACTCAAGCTCGGCCAACCCCTGCCATTTTCTCCTCTATACTTCCCTAGAATAATCCTAGAGGTCCTGGTCTTCTCCAAAGACCAATATTAGTTCCTTAAGTGGAGGATTCAAAGAGGCGTTCCAAAGAAGAGGTAATATCCATTACCGATCTTTTCAATTTCTTTCTTCTTCAACTTCTTCTTCTTTAGTTGTTTCATGATAAAGTAATAACATCAGTATTAATTACATACTGATATGTTATTATAAATATGAAACAACCCTAATTCACCTTCTATCCATCCTACGGAAAAATGAAATCACCGCGCGTGCGTACGTACGGAATACCGTCTCCACGCCGTGGTGTAATCTATTTTCCACCATCACCTTACAAGGATGGGTATAATGGTGTAATGAGTAACTATATATGATTATTATGAAGTAATATTGATACTGAAATAATATATATATACTCCAATACAATTCCACGATCATAGGAACGATATCATCACTCGTGCGTACGTACGGAATACCATCTCCACGATGTGATGCGACTCGTTCTACATGATCTTCATTTAATAATGATTATATAAATGAATTGAATGAATGAATATGGTATATACTACACTAATACCATTATGGAAATGAATTATCTATAACCTAAAGATAATAATAAGAATTTATTCAACAAAACACGCATAAGAACAAAAAGTTATAAAGACCCGAGTAACAAGTAACAATGAAATATTACTAACAAGAAGCTAATAATATGACCATATATGATATCATATCAATATGTATGATTCTGGAATAAGTCAATAACATTATTTAATCCATTATACAGGAGCTTCAGACACGAACAAAGCAAATCGGACCTAAGGTAAGGGAAATATCACAATCTCATTTTTATCCGAGATTGTTTATTCGTAAGTATTTACTGGGGTGTATTTTATCATCCACATCCATGTTTCATCAAAATGTAATATTATTTCCATCCACCTACAATTGTTTAAATCCATTTTTACCCTTTGGTGAGTTTTTAGTAATATGTATGAAAGGAATCTTTTGTCGTACGAGGTACTTTTTGACTTTTCCGACAAAAGTACGAAGAATGTTTTTTTTAACTTATACGGCATGAATAGATTTTTAAAACATTATTTCCAAGAAGCTTCCTTTACAAGTTCTTAAGTTTATTTTTAATCAACTTCTTTTATTTTAAAGTTATATGACATGTTATGAAAGGAAAAATGTTTTTGAAGAAGAAAGGATATTTTCCTCAAGAATGGAGTTCAAGTGTTTTATCAAAATTATTTTCCATCTAAGATAATAAAGGGTTCTGTTTTTATCCCTATTATTACATTGATTTGATCATGTTGTGATGGAATTATTTTTATGAATTCCTTTATCTTATATGAATTTATTTATGATGTCATGATGTTTCAAGAATCCCATTTTTGTTACATGTGTTATGCGATGATGTATGTTTTATGATTATGTGGCACACATAAGAAAGGATTCATTATAAGATGGGTGGGACCTATATCTCCCTCCAATGCATTGGGTAAAGATTTTATATCTCATGAGATAGACATGGCTGGAACGGAAGGTTATTTCGGTGCAGTGATACAAGACTGAAACGAGGAGTGAACTCGGTTCAGAAAGGGACTTTGTCCACTAAGATAGTCTTGGCAATGAGTCATGACTAACAAGAAATGATTTCCATGATTATGTGTGCATGCCAAAAAGTTTCAAGTTTTATGTTATGATTATGGGGATCTCATTTTCACTTCTATGAATTATTCCATGATAAGATATTATGATCTCTTTTGCAGGTTTTGATTTTCAAAAAGATATGATATGATTTTTATTTCCTTTATTTGCCCTTGTTGAGCATTTGAGCTCACCCTTTTATGTTTTCTTTTCCCCAGGCCAGGAAGATGGATATTAAGTAGAATATGCTAAAAGGGACCCTAGATATGATGAAATAAATGGGAGACACTGTAGAAGATTTATGAACCAGTTGTTTATGTTTCCCAGTTTCTAAAGACACTATACCTATACGGTCCTTTGTGGTTTTGTCATATGTTGTAATAAGTGTGCTTCAATTTTGAAGTAGTAACAATGTATGTAAAGTATGGGTCGTTATAGTTGGTATCAGAGGAAAGGTATAGTCAACCTTTGGAAACTAGGATGTGAAAGCCTTAGTAAGAACCCTAAGGATAAGTCTAAGCATAGAACAAAATCTTAGAAATGGCCATGAATAACCTAGGATAAGACCATAAGCATGAAAATTTTATTCTTGAATTATGTGGTTTCCTATTATAATTAGTGTTTCTCACACTATTCTTCTTGGTTTTAGTCAATGGCTAGAACCCGAAGGAACCGTGTTAATGCGGAATGCGATGGGCAATGCAATGATTGTCCCCCTGAGCAACCAAACGATATGGGAGCTGGAATGCAAAATCTTGTAGCCATGCTCACACAACTTTCTCAAGCTATGAATCATGCAGGATTTCCAAACGAACAAAAGAGGGAGCAACATTCTGTTGAATCCTTCATGAGGCAGCGTCCACCTTCTTTCAGCGGGTCTACTGATCCATTAGTTGCTGAACAATGGATTAGTACTACTGAAAAGATATTTTCAGTTCTTCAATGTTCTGAGCATGATAAAGTCATCCTAGCAGTGTATCGTTTGGAAGGAGATGCAGATCAATGGTGGAATCTTGTTAAGAATACGAGGTAAAGGGATGAAATTGAGTCTATGGAATGGGACGAGTTCAAGAACTTATTTTTCAATAAGTACTTCCCTCGTATTCTCCGAACAAAGATGGAGAAAGAGTTCCTTGAACTGAAGCAAAGGGATGATGAATCTGTTAGTACCTATGAAGCAAATTTTACAAGACTTGCAAGGTACGCTTCTGGTATTATTATCCAACCTGAGAGTAAGATCGATCGATTCTTTAGTGGCTTAAAACCAAGTCTTCGAAGGGCGTTAGCCATAAGGGACTTCAATAGCTACGAGGAAATCGTTCGATGTGCTCTCAAAGTCGAGATGGAGATTGGAGTAACCCATCAGTCACATGGGTTTGATAAGAAGAGGAAGATGGAATTCAAAGAAAAATCTAAAGAGCACACGGAAAAGAAGATGAACTTTCCCTTATGCTCAAAGTGTGGAAAGAAACATGGAGGGAGTTGTCTTAAAGGGACAAGTAAATGTTTTTAATGTGGAAAGGAAGGTCATCGGGCATTTGAATGCCGTGATAATGGGAAGAAGATGTCTAATGATGCAAACAAAGGAAGGGATACACAGAATGAACCTACTACACTTCAATGTTTCAAGTGCAAGGAGATGGGGCATTATGCCAATCAATGCCCAAATCCAAGGGTTGATGATGATGGTTGACGTCAACAAACTCTTAAGGCTAAAGACAAAGGAAAGTCACATGCAATTTCTATCAGCGATGTGGAGTACGATAACGATGTGGTGAAAGGTACACTTACCATCCACTCTAAAGTAGAAAATGTTTTATTTGATTCTGGATCCACCCACTCTTTTATTTCTGAAGACTTTTCTAAGGGTATCACCGTATTACCTCAACAATTAGATGTTTAGTTAGCTGTGACAACACCTAATGGCACATCAATCGCATCAAAAGTTTATAATTCTTCTCTGATCGAAGTTTGTGGGAAAGTGCTTCCTGCAAATCTTGTGATCCTTCCTTTAGTGGAATTTGATGTGATTCTTGGCATGGATTGGCTTTCTCTACATGGAGATCATATCAATTGCCAAAGAAGGGAAGTCACATTTCATATTCCAGATCAATCTACGATCGTCTATCAATGCAAGGATGAACATAACCTTCCAGTGGAAATTTCTTCCATATTATGGGTATTGATTCCACTAAATGAAGTTTATTTATCTCAAATGGTTGGTGAGAAACTCACGATTAAGAATATGCCCATTGTACGGGAGTTTGATGATGTCTTTCCGGAGGAATTGCTGGGTCTTCCACCAAATCGTGAAGTTGAGTTTTCAATAGAACTCGTACCGGGTGCTTTGCCTATTTCAAAGACACCTTATAGCATGGCCCCAATTGAGTTGCAGGAATTGAAGAAGCAACTCCAAGAGAATCTTGATAAGGGATTCATACGCCCTAGTGCGTCACCTTGGGGAGCACCTGTTCTATTTGTTAAGAAGAAAGATGGATCAATGAGACTCTGCATTGATTATCGAGAACTTAACAAGATCACTATCAAGAACAAATATCCTCTCCCACGCATTGATGACTTATTTGACCAACTACGCGGAGCTCAATACTTTTCCAAGATTGATCTTCTTTCAGGGTATCATCAATTAAGGGTCAAAAGGGAGGATATACCAAAGACGGCTTTCCGTACAAGGTATGGACACTATGAATTTATAGTGATGCCATTTGGTCTTACTAATGCCCCTGCTATCTTCATGGATCTAATGAATAGATTCTTTAGAGACTATCTTGATCAATTTGTGGTAGTCTTTATAGACGATATTCTTGTCTATTCAAAGAGCAAGGAAGAGCATGAAGATCACTTGAGAATTATATTGAAGACCCTGAGAAAGGAGAAGCTTTATGCCAAATTTACCAAGTGTGAATTTTGGCTTCAAAAAGTTGCATTTTTGGGTCATATAATCTCAAAAGAGGGGATATCTGTGGATCCAGCAAAAACAGAGGTTATCGAAAGATGGTCAAGACCAACAATAGTAACTGAGATCCGAAGTTTTCTTGGTTTGGCTGGATATTATCGACGTTTTGTAAAAGATTTTTCACGATTATCTAATCCAATCACCAAGTTGACTCGAAAAGGATTTAAGTTTGTCTGGACAGAGGAATGTGAAGAGAATTTCAAGGAGTTGAAAAGAAGGTTATCTAGTGCACCTGTGCTCACACTGCCTTGTAGTGGAGAAAGGTTTGTGATCTACAGTGATGCATCCAAGAAGGGATTGGGGTGTGTTCTTATGCAAAATGATATGGTGATAGCTTATGCCTCACGACAGTTGAAAATCCATGAGCAAAATTACCCAACACATGATTTGGAATTGGCTGCGGTAATCTCTGCATTAAAGATTTGGAGGCATTACCTTTATGGTGAAAGGTGTGATATTTATACTGATCATAAAAGTTTAAAGTATATTTTCACACAAAAGGAGTTGAATATGCGTCAATGAAGATGGTTGGAGCTGATTAAGGATTATGACTGCTCAATCCATTACCACCCTGGGAAAGCAAACAAGGTGGCAGATGCATTAAGTCGACAAGACCATGCTAGTTTATCCATGATGAGGATCACAAAAGATCCAATATTTATGGATTTACAAAGGATGGATCTTGGAATTATAATGGAAGGGGAAAAATCTTATCTTTCTCAAATGAATGTTCAACCATCTATACATGTGAAGATTAAAGATGCACAGAAAGAAGATGTCGAGTTACAAAAGAAGGTGAGAAATGTTCCTGAATTCAACCTTGATTGTGATGGGATAATAAAGTTCAGGAATCGGGTTTGCGTTCCTCCCATCCCCGAATTAAAGAATGAGCTGCTGGATGAGGCTCATAGTTCATCATTCTCTATTCATCCTGGAAGCACGAAGATGTATAGGGACCTGAAAGAGTACTTCTGGTGGGATGGCATGAAAAGAGATGTTGCTGAATATGTCTCTCGATGCTTGGTTTGTCAACAAGTTAAAGCTGAGAGACAGAAGTCTAAGGGGATGTTACAACCATTACCCATACCCGAATGGAAATGGGAAAACATCACTATGGACTTTGTCACAGGACTTCCTAAAACATCCAAAGGCAATAATGCTATCTGGGTCATAGTTGATCGTCTTACAAAGTCTGCACACTTCATTCCTATTAGAGAGGATTTCTCTCTAGATCAGCTTGCCAAGATATATATAAAGGAAGTGGTAAGATTGCATGGAGTACCACTTTCTATTATATCTGATCGGGATCCGAGATTTACCTCGAAGTTCTGGCGAAGTCTTCAGCATACTCTGGATACAGAGTTGAGTTTCAGCACTGCTTATCATCCCCAGACAGACGGTCAGTCTGAGAGAACAATTCAAACCCTAGAAGATATGTTGAGAGCTTGCTCTATGGATTTCAAAGGAGGTTGGGATCAACACCTACCTTTGGTAGAATTTTCTTATAATAATAGCTTTCACTCCAGTATTCAGATGGCTCCTTATGAAGCTCTCTATGGAATGAAATGCAGGACTCCAACTTGCTGGGATGAAGTTGGGGAAAGAAAGCTATTAGGACCTGATCTCGTTGATGAAATGGCAGAAAAGGTCAGATCTATTCAACAACACATAAGAGCAGCTCAGAGTCGACAGAAAAGTTATGCCGACAACCGAAGAAAAGACCTAGAGTTTGAAGTGGGTGATAAAGTGTTCTTACGAATATCTCCCTGGAAGAGGGTTATGAGATTTGGAAAGAAGGGGAAGTTGAGCCCTAGATATATCGGTCCTTTTGAAATACTGGATCGTGTTGGGAAGGTAGCTTACCGATTGGCGCTTCCACCAAATCTCTCTCAAGTTCACGATGCGTTCCATGTATCTCTCCTGAGAAAGTACATACCAGATCCTTCACATGTACTCAGCTCAGAAGTTGTACCGCTGGAGCAAGATCTTTCTTATGAAGAACAGCCGATAGAGATTCTGGATCGTAGCGAAAAAGTCCTACAAAACAAGACCACTCGCTTGGTGAAAGTTTTATGGAGAAACCACCAATTTGAAGAAGCTACATGGGAGCTTGAGGATATGATGAGGGAGAAGTATCCTCATCTGTTTGTTGCAAAGTGACGAATTTTGAGGGCGAAATTCTTTTTAAGGGGGGTAGAATGTAACACCCGAGACTTTTACGTTATATAAATCATCAAAGGAATCTTTTTCTACACAACACTTGTTTGGCTTGCTTTGCACGCAATCGCGGCCTTCCTCGATAGCTTGCGTCGTACGCAATACCGAGTTTCACTAAACAACAATATGCTATTAAAACTAGCCGTTATGAATAGTAATAACCACTTTTTAAAATTTTATAAATTTTATTTTTCAAAATGGACTTTATTTTTGGACTCAGAATATCGAAATTAGCCTAGGGTGAAATTTTGGTATTTTTCTGAAAACTTTCAATTTTTGATGAATAGTGAAACCACTAAGTGGTAGGTTAAAAACTGAATTTTGCATAAAACTTAATTTTACCGCTTCTGTGAATGGAATTTCGAAAATCCGACAGACACGGTTGATATCAGTAAGTAAAATGTGGTTCAATGAGATAAAAATAGTTTTTTGGTGAATAGTAACTTTTTACTATTTTTACCGCGGTTAATAGTAAATAGGGTAACTAAGGGTAAATATGATATTAATATTACCCTAACACATGTCCTAATTCTATTGGACAAGTGTAATTCGACCAAAAACAAACTTAGGAATAAAATATGACCATTTAGGCCCACTTGGATTAGATTAGGACATTTATTATTAATTTATTTAAAGAAGGGTTAAAATAGTTAAAATCAAAGTTTAATAAGTAAATAATTTTTAATATGGGGTTATACATAAGATATATTCAATTGTAAATATTCATTAGAAAGCTAAAAAGATTTACTACATGATGGTATTTTATTTGTAATTTTTAGACATCAAATAATATAATTTATTTATGACACAAAGATGATGCAGTAATTATCTTATTAATGAAATATTGACATAATTGATAATATAAATACCAAAATAAATGTAATTTAAGACTTTTTATGAATTCCACTAATTTTCTAGGTTACTATGATATATTAGTGTTGATTTAATTAACTTGATTCGAACATATAATTCTGTTATGACTTTCACAAAGATCATATATCAAATAGTGTCAAAATTGACACAAAATAGTTTTTAAATCAAATATTATATTACTAATTGTTATTTTATTCCTAAAAATCTAAGGTTCGGCAAAATGACTTAGATAAGGATATATATATTAATAATAAACAATTTTGGGTTCTTTTGGCATTTTATAGTAAGTGTATTAACCATATAGTGAAAGAAAACAAAAAGACACGGTAAAAGTTAAATTAATTAACTTAGAGTTAAATCTAATTGATAAGGTTAAAATAATACCCTAAACTTGTCTAAATCCTATTGGTTGATATAATTTCGACCCATCCCCACTTTAGCTTCGAAATAAGACCCTTTGGAACCATTATAAACCGATTTTGACTTTAATATAAAATAATATTTTGAGATATTCCTAAGGTGCCCCTCTCCTCCCTTATAAAAGGGCACCTCCTCCCCCTCCTCCTCACACCAATTTGAGCACTCAAGCTCGGCCAACCCCTGCCATTTTCTCCTCTCCACTTCCCTAGAATAATCCTAGAGGTCCTGGTCTTCTCCAAAGACCAATATTAGTTCCTTAAGTGGAGGATTCAAAGAGGCGTTCCAAAGAAGAGGTAATATCCATTACCGATCTTTTCAATTTCTTTCTTCTTCAACTTCTTCTTCTTTAGTTGTTTCATGATAAAGTAATAACATCAGTATTACTTACATACTGATATGTTATTATAAATATGAAACAACCCTAATTCACCTTCTATCCATCCTACGGAAAAATGAAATCACCGCGCGTGCGTACGTACGGAATACCGTCTCCACGCCGTGGTGTAATCTATTTTCCACCATCACCTTACAAGGATGGTTATAATGGTGTAATGAGTAACTATATATGATTATTATGAAGTAATATTGATACTGAAATAATATATATATACTCCAATATAATTCCACGATCATAGGAACGATATCATCACTCGTGCGTACGTACGGAATACCGTCTCCACGATGTGATGCGACTCGTTCTACATGATCTTCATTTCATAATGATTATATAAATGAATTGAATGAATGAATATGGTATATACTACACTAATACCATTCTGGAAATGAATTATCTATAACCTAAAGATAAGAATAAGAATTTATTCAACAAAACACGCATAAGAACAAAAAGTTATAAAGACCCGAGTAACAAGTAACAATGAAATATTACTAACAAGAAGCTAATAATATGACCATATATGATATCATATCAATATGTATGATTCTGGAATAAGTCAATAACATTATTTAAACCATTATACAGGAGCTTCGGACACGAACAAAGCAAATCGGACCTAAGGTAAGGGAAATATCACAATCTCATTTTTATCCGAGATTGTTTATTCGTAAGTATTTACTGGGGTGTATTTTATCATCCACATCCATGTTTCATCAAAATGTAATATTATTTCCATCCACCTACAATTGTTTAAATCCATTTTTACCCTTTGGTGAGTTTTTAGTAATATGTATGAAAGGAATCTTTTGTCGTACGAGGTACTTTTTGACTTTTCCGACAAAAGTACGAAGAATGTTTTTTTTAACTTATACGGCATGAATAGATTTTTAAAACATTATTTCCAAGAAGCTTCCTTTACAAGTTCTCAAGTTTATTTTTAATCAACTTCTTTTATTTTAAAGTTATATGACATGTTATGAAAGGAAAAATGTTTTTGAAGAAGAAAGGATATTTTCCTCAAGAATGGAGTTCAAGTGTTTTATCAAAATTATTTTCCATCTAAGATAATAAAGGGTTCTGTTTTTATCCCTATTATTACATTGATTTGATAATGTTGTGATGGAATTATTTTTATGAATTCCTTTATCTTATATGAATTGATTTATGATGTCATGATGTTTCAAGAATCCCATTTTTGTTACATGTGTTATGCGATGATGTATGTTTTATGATTATGTGGCACACATAAGAAATGATTCATTATAAGATGGGTGGGACCTATATCTCCCTCCAATGCATTGGGTAAAGATTTTATATCTCATGAGATAGACATGGCTGGAACGGAAGGTTATTTCGGTTCAGTGATACAGGACTGAAACGAGGAGTGAACTCGGTTCAGAAAGGGACTTTGTCCACTAAGATAGTCTTGGAAATGAGTCATGACTAACAAGAAATGATTTACATGATTATGTGTGCATGCCACAAAGTTTCAAGTTTTATGTTATGATTATGGGGATCTCATTTTCACTTCTATGAATTATTCCATGATAAGATATTATGATCTCTTTTGTAGGTTTTGATTTTCAAAAAGATATGATATGATTTTTATTTCCTTTATTTGCCCTTGCTGAGCATTTGAGCTCACCCTTTTATGTTTTCTTTTCCCCAGGTCAGGAAGATGGATATTAAGTAGAATATGCTAAAAGGGACCCTAGATATGATGAAATAAATGAGAGACACTGTAGAAGATTTATGAACCAGTTGTTTATGTTTCCCAGTTTCTAAAGACACTATACCTATACGGTCCTTTGTGGTTTTGTCATATGTTGTAATAAGTGTGCTTCAATTTTGAAGTAGTAACAATGTATGTAAAGTATGGGTCGTTATAGTTAGTCAAGACATGAAATTCACACAAAGTGTCTGTTCAATCCATAATACTTCCAGGTCAACCATAAACATACATTGATCATAGATAAACATTTTTAGAAATGATTTAAACACATTTTGAACAATTTGAGAAAAAGACTAAAAGGAAATAAATAAAACTAAGATTTGTGATTATTAAAATAACCATTTCCCAGAGAGTTCAACAATCTCACCCTTTTTGATAATCACAAATCAATTGCATAAATGAAGAGAGAATATAGTATGTCATTCAGTATGCTCTCCCTATAAAAAAGAATATATGCCAAAAGATAAAGCAGGTTTAGAAAAGCAAATAGAACTTATATAACTGAGTCATTCACCCCATATAATATAATTCATATAATACAATTCATCTTCCCCTTTTATTATAACTCCCATGGAGACACATAGACATCATTTCTCCCCCTGTGTATGCATGATTGTGGTAAATAGCCAGCATGGGCTCATATTCACATTCAGTTCACCCATCCAGATACATAATCTCCCTGAGTTCGCATATGCATGCATGATTCCCCTGTTTTCTCTTCTAATTTCTCTCCTCATTTCTACCCCCCTTTGGGATTATCAAAAAGAAGAGATAAAGAAGATAATCAAGAATATTACATACCAACAATGAGTACACATATTACAGACAAAAGGGAATAGTTCAGGAAAATACACACCCTATCAAAAATCGACAATAACAGCTATTCGTCAGGGTGCAAGGGAGCTTTTCCTTTAGCAGTCGGAGGAATTGATGGTTCGGAAGGTTGTTGGGTGGAAGGTGGAACTGGACTGATGGAGAAAGGAGGTAGGATGACCCAAGATGGACGAACTGTGGGTTCCAAGGTCACCTAGTGTGGAGAAGATCGTTCTGAAGGTTACTGTTGAAAGACTGGTCTAATACTGGAAAGAGCTTGAGAGACAGACATCTGGCCGGGAGAAACATCTGATGATTACAGAGTCTCTGATGTAGGAAAAACAATGGATTTTTCTTGCACATGAAGATAGGGTTTTATAAAATTGATGAATTCCGGAATGACTTCTCCACCGTACTTCATGGATTTTTTTAAATCTTCCTTATTTTGCATGAAATTTTATAAAGTGGGGGTAAAATCTTTTAACTGCTGAACTTGATCTTTAAAAGCGTGAGTCACTGGAGGGAGTCTCAAATTATCATCCAGTACTTTAAAATGATGATTCAATTCATTCTTGCTGTAGATCTTAGAGAAATAATGATATACTTTCTCCTTAATTTCCTTTTTAGCCTTTATAGCATCAACCGAGTACAACTGTACCATTTTATGCACATGATCACTGTGTTCTTTAATCTTTTTCAGAGAATCCAAATCTAAAATCTTCCCAAGAGCTGCTAGTTCTTCTCTAACAACATCTCTTAAATTATCTAATTCACGAACAGTGATCATGGTCACCTTGGCATTGCCAGCCTGAGCAATAACTTGAGTGATCTCCGCTTTTAACTTCCTCAAATCTGCTTTCTTCAAATGTTCTATCAGATTTATTAAAACTTCCATCATACCAGAGATGGTTGTTATGAACTCTCCTGACAGAGAAACAAGATTACTGCCTAACTCCGTAAGTGTTTGATTCAAATAGGTAATATGCCTGCCAATCGACTCACCATAATTGCACAGGTCTGGTTTGATAAGGCTTTCCGCTCTTTGAGCCAAATCATCCATAGTAGCATCAGATAAAGTCAAAGGAGTAGGAGCAGAAATATGAGATAACTCATCTTTCACGGCCTCTCTAACAGCTTGAATTAATTCAACCTTGAATCTGTCAAAATCTGACTGAGCAACTGTAGGATCAGGTCTACCTTGAAACACTAAGGGATCAGGTCTGACATCTATTCTTTGAAAAAACTCTGCAACAAATTAAGCCTTAACAGAATCACTTATGCCTGCAAGATTCACTTCTACACCTTCCTCTCCCTATATGTAATCTAATCCCAGAATAACAAGACATGTATGTTCTTCCCATGCGGATTTGCATGAAGGGTACATAGTTTCACAAACTGAGCTCATCCAGAATTTTCAGGAAGGACTTCCTCATCCTCATCACTCTCAAACTATTTTGTCCTCTCAGCCTCAGGGACGTTTTCATGCTCAATTGGTTGGGGTTGAGGATCATCTAGAATCAAATTTTAACCATTAATATGTCGATCATCAACATCAACATCATCATCATCATCACTATTACTATCACTTCCACCACCCTTATCACCATTACTTCCTTCATCATCAACATCATCATTATTATCATCATCATCATCATTATCAAATGATCTCTCACTTGAACTGTTTGTACTTCCGGATTCATACTCCTCAGAAGTTGATTCATCAGTCTCACCTTTTTCTTCATCATCTAAAAGCGGTTCAATTTCAGGTAATTTGAGAGGAGGACTTGATGAACCAAATTCCATCCTTCTTTTCATCGAGATAATAGTATCCAGATCACTCCTCTCATTAGGAGATGATTCAGCCTCTTCTTCAGCATTTAGATTCTCATCAGCTTCTTCTTCTTCTTCTGTTCCTTTCTTAATGGATTAACCAGTTTCTTTAAGAACAACTGCTTACTCTTCTTCATCCGAATAGATCACTTCCTCTCCAGGTTTTAGGCTAGGATCTCTTATTTCCTTTGGTCTCCTTGGATGATCAGTAGGATTAAAAGACTCATATAACTTTTCTTCATCAGCAACCCAAGATTTATTCCATGGGTTCCAATTGATTTTCATCATTTTACAAATAACTTTGTTGATACAGAATGTAATTGATGAGATACACTCATCTCCATAATCCACACAATCCAGGGATTTCAGCATGGCAGAAATTTTCTTAGAGTAAAACAGAGTAGTAGATTTATTTTAAGGTTTTATCATCTAAACAATATGATAGGAAAAATATCTACATAGATTGATCTTTTTAAAATTCAGAAAAATGAATAGAATAACCACATATTGATACTTAACTGAAGAAAAATCACCTTTTCTAGGACATATTTGATGTTGAATAAATTTAAACAGGATTCGATTCTCACCATCTAACTCAGCAGCAGTTATCCTTCGCGATTCAGACTTCCCAGTCAAAAACTTTAGGGCTAGATCATAAGAAAAATAATATGTTGTGGGTGGAATATTACCATAATAGTCCTCATATCTTCCATTGTGAGGCACCCCTAGACATTCAGCCCATTGTTTTGATGAAAAATTAATATTTTTCCCTTTTACTATAGAAGAAAATCTCACAGCCTCTACTCCGTCCAAATCTATATCTAGGTTAAAATAGAACTTGTGCAATAGATTCAGGTAAAATACTATATCATTGTTATAGAACCACTCCTTCCAACCCTGTGTTTCCAACACTTTCAAGAGAACAAACTTTCTAGATAAAAACCTTTCCGAACAAATTTCTTTTTCAGCTAGAACAAATTTCTTTTTCAGCTAGAACTTGCCATTCTACTAGCTCCGGGTTCAAAGACCTCTGTGTCGTACTACTCAACTCACATCGAGCACGCTAGACAGGTGAATTCCTTCAGATTATTTGCTCTGTCTCTTTTGATTGTCCATTCTGAGGTTTGAGACAAATGAGAGGCTTAAAAAGATTCAAAAGGCTTGGGTTACAGAGAAGAGAAGAGAGAGTTCGGTGGGAAATGGAAGGTCAATAGTCTTTAGAGAATGGAATAGCCGCATGTCATTATTTGTATCATTTAGGGTTACAAATAATAAAATATTGATTAAAAAAAACTTCTTCATTTTAAACAAACAATAATGATTTTGAAAATAGTACAACCCAATCAGTAGCACTAATCGACTTGACAGATCGATTTGACAGATCGGTTTCACAGATCGATTTGACAGATCAGTTTCACAGATCTCTCATTCCTAACTCTTGTTTAATCGAGTTTAACCTCTCACAATTTAAGGGTTTGGTGAAAATTTCAGCTAATTGATGTTCAATACCTATAAACTCAAGAGTAATATCACATTTTTGGTAGTGATCTTTCAAATATTGATGTATGAAATCAATGTGTTTGGTTCTAGAGTGAGACACATGGTTCTTTGAAATGTCAATTGCACTAGTGTTATCACAGTTAATTGAAACATTCTTAAAATCATATCCATTGTCCAAAAGAGTGTGTTTCATCCACATAATTTGTGCACAATAACTACCAACAACAATATACCCTGCTTCAGCAGTAGATAATGCAACAGAGTTCTGTTTCTTACTACAACAAGATACTAAGGATTTTCCCAATAAATGAAATGTTCCAGATGTGCTCTTACTATCTAACTTTCAACTAGCAAAGTCAGCATCTGAATAACTTATTAGCTCAAAAGATTGTCTTTTTGGATAAAACAAGCCTAAGTTTACAGTATGTTTAAGATACTTAAAAATTATTTTAACAACAATTAAATGAGATTATTTTGGGTTAGCTTGAAATCTTTCACACATTCATACACTAAACATAATATTTGGTTGACTAGTAGTAAGTTAAAGTAAGCTTCTAATCATACCTCTATAATTTGTTTGATCCACTGGTTTCCCAATTTCATCTGTATCCAATTTATAAACTGTACTCATAGGAGTATTACTTTCCTTAATACTATCCAAACCAAAATGTTTTAAAATATCCTTTGTATATTTAGTTTGATTCAAAATAATACCATTTTAATTTTAAAAACTTGAAATCCAAGAAAATATTTATGTTCTCCCATTAAACTCATTTAAAATTCATTTTGAATACTCTTAGAAAATCCAGTACATAAAGAATGTTTAGAATATCAAGAAATAATATCATCAACATAGATTTGAACTATTAAAACATCTTTAGAAATTATTTTAATAAAAAGAGTTGGATCAGTAATCCCTTTAGTAAAAATTTTTTAAATAAGAAAATTACTAAGTCTATCATACCAAGCTCTAGGAGGTTGTTTTAAGCCATATAAAGCTTTAGAAAGTTTAAAAACTCGATTTGGAAAATGAAGATTAGTAAATACAGATGGTTGTTAAACAAAAAAATCTTCGACAATAAAACCATTTAGAAAAGCACTTTTAACATCCATTTGATATAACTTGAAATTCAGATGAGCACCATAAGCAAGTAGAATTCTAATAGCTTCTAATCTAGCTATAGGTGAAAAGGTTTTCTAATAGTCTATACCTTCTTCTTGGATATATCCTTGTGAAACTAATCTAGATTTGTTTCTAACTATGTTTCCTGATTCATCAACCTTGTTTCGAAAAACACTTTTAGTGCCTGTTGTTAAAGTGTCCTTAGGTCTGTCAACTAATTCCCAGACTTTGTTTCTTTCAAATTGATTTTACTCTTCTTGAATATCCATTACCCAAAATTCATCATCGATAGCATCATTGACATTTTTAGGTTCTAGCTATGAAAGAAAGGCTTGATGTTCAACTTGGTTTCTTAGAGAAGCTCTAGTCTGTGTCCCTCTATCAAGATTACCAACAACATCATGTAAAGGATGATTCTTTATAATCATAGTTGATCTAGTAAAGGTAGGACTAGAAACATCAGGTTCATCTATTGGTTTGGGTTCAACAGAAGAAGATTCTAAAATATGTCCAGAACTGGATATTTTTATGACAGGTTCTGTAGATTTATCATTTATGTCCAGAACAGTCAAATCTTCTTCAGGATTTTCAAGAGAGGTTTTAGGGTCATGTGGATCAGTTTCATCAAACATGATGTGAACATATTATTCCACACATTTGGTTCTCTTTTTAAAGACTCTAGAGGCTTTTCTAGTTAAACAATGACCAAGAAAAATCCCTTCATCACTCTTAGAAGCAAACTTGTCCAGATTATCTTTTGTATTGAGAATAAAAACATTACATCCAAAGACTCTAAAGTAACTCACTTTGGGGTTTCTATTATTCCACAGTTCATATGGGGTCTTCTTAAGAACAGGTCTAATCAGGACTCTATTAATAATATAGCAAGCTGTATTCACAGCTTCAACCCAAAAGTAAATAGGCAGATCATACTCATTAAGCATGGTTCTAGCTATTTCTTGAAGAGTTCTATTCCTTCTTTCTACTACACAATTCTGCTGAGGTGTCCTAGGAGAAGAAAATTTGTGACTATAGCCATTGTGTGAGCAATAAGATTCAAACTCATGATTTTCAAACTCACGACCATGATCAATTATCAGAGTTTTAATCTTAATTCCACTAAGATTTTCCACAGACTTGGAGTATTTAGTAAAGTAAGAACAAGATTCACTTTTGTGAGCCAGAAAGTATACCCAAGTATATCTAGAAAAGTCATCTACTAGAACATAGACATAGTGATTCCCATTAAAACTAGAAACTCTAGAAGGTCCAAAAAATCCATGTGAACCAACTCAAGAGGTTGAGAAGTTGAAACTTCTTTCTTTGATTTAAAAGAAACTTTTAGTTGCTTTCCCTTTTGACAGGGATTACAAACTTTGTCATTTGGGAATTCAAGTTTAGGTAGGTCTCTAACCAAGTTATTCCTAGTTATTTTTCTAAGTGAATGTATATTTTAGTGTCCTAATCTTTTATTCCATAACCAAGACTCTTTATGAAAAGAATTTAGGAAAGTAACATTTTGTTTAGCTAAAGAATTCAGATCAACAACATAAACATTTTCATTTCTTAAATCAGAAAATACTAAAAAAAATTTAGAATTAAAAACATTACAAGAACAATTTTCAAATTTAACATTAAATCCATCATCACATAATTTAGAAATACTTAACAGATTGTATTTAAGTCCATCAAAAAATAAAACTTTAGAAATTAATACTGAATCAGTGTTACCAATCAAGCATAGGCCGATGATTTTTCCTTTAGAATTATCACCAAAGGTGACGTGGCCTCCATCAATCTTGATTAGACTTTTAAAGAACGAGTAATCCCCAGACATATGTCTTGAACATACACTGTCCAAATACCATGTCTTCTTGTGAAAACTCTTCAAATAGGTTTCCTATAAAACAGATTTAGATGGGAAATGACTTTGGCACCCAGATCTTCTTGGGTCCAGAAAGGTTAGCAATCAAAGATTTTGGTACCCAAATTTGTCTTAAGGGTATCATATAAATTACAGAATAAAAATATTTTGAAAGATATACTCTATTTATTCTATAGCCATGTGGATAAATAGTTGAAGCATATGAATTTCTAGAAATGGAACTAGCAGAATGTTGTCCAGACTTAAAAATAAATTTAGTTTAAGTAAGCTGTATTTTTCCAGGTTGGTATCCCAAACCAGTAGTATATTTTGGTGCAACTTGCTTTCCTAACATTTGAGTAAGAGTATCCTTTACATTTGTGAATTTTTATAGGTCCTTTCTAAGTTTCTCATTTGACATTTTCAGTTCAGTATTTTCCTTTATTAGTTGAGCATTATTTTCTTTTTCTATATCAAGAGCAGATTTAACATTGGCAGTAAGAGCATGTTGTTTCTTTAGTGACTTATATTTGTCCTTAATTTCATTGCATGTTTCCTCCAGCATATTACAATATTCAAATAGTTATTCACTAGAAATGTTTTCATCATTATCTGAATCCCTGTTATTTTCAGAATAATAATCATTCAACATAGGGGAAAAAGGTACCTCAGAGGTATTGGTCATGAAGCACATGTTGGCACGATTCTTCTCAGAATCAGAAATTTTAGATTCACTTGTGCTGTCTTCTGCAGCACTCCAAGTAGCTTTCATAGATTTCTTGTAGTTCTTGTCCTTATAATCATATTTCTTTTTGAATTTTAGTTTTGGACAGTCAGAATTTATGTGTCCTTTCCTCTTGCATTCATAACAGACTATATCATCCTCCTTATCACATTTCTTCCAATCCTTCTTCCAATGAACCTTGTTGTCATACCTTCCGTTGTAATTAGATTTTCTGAAGAATTTCTTCTTCCTATAAAATTTCTTGAGTCTCCTAGATATTTGAGCCATCTCAGCATTACTGTCAGAGTTTGAATATTCACTTGTTAAACTTTCAGTTTGTATTTGAACTTTGTCTTTGTCTTTGCTCCTTGAAGTAGTAGATTTAAAATCTACAGACTTCCTTTTAGGTTAATCATCTTCTTCCTTATTAACCTTGAGTTCTTCCTCATACATCATTAATTTTCCAATAACTTCTTTAATAGGCAGAGCTCCAATGTCACATGATTCTCTGATGGAAACAGATGTGCCTCTCCATCAGTCTGGTAGACATCTCAATATTCTCATGATTTGTTCCTTTGCTGGAACAACCTTACCAAGTGAACTCATTGTATTGACTATGTCATTAAAACTAAGATACATATCAGAAATAGGTTTATCAGTTATCATTTTAAAATGGTCATACTTAATAGTATAAGTATTCAATCGCATTTCTTTAACATTAATTGTTCCTTCATGAGAAACACCCAAAGTATCCCATATTTCATAAGTAGTTTTACAGGAAGATATTCTATTAAATTCATCATCTCCTAAAGCATAGTACAAGGCATTCATATCATTAAAATTGTTATTGTAACCAGTCTTTTTAGGTTCATCCCAAGTTGTTCTTTTAGTTTTTGGAATTTTATATTGAGAATCTATAGCAGTCCAGATATCAAAACCCATAATTTCCAAATGAATTTTAATTTTCAATTTCCACCTAGCATAGTTTGTACCATTAATGAAAGGTGGCCTGTTGGTAGTAGCACCCTCTATTATATTGTCCATAACTAGATTTTAGAAAATAGTTTTAAAGAGATAAAGTTTAGAACTAACAGAAATTTTAGATCTTTAAAGATGTAACTAAAATCATAGTTGAAAAACAGAGTATTCTGAAGATTTGTATTGATAAAAACCCCTCTAATACCAAATGTTGGTCGGAGTGGACACTAAAGAGGGGGAGGGGGGTTGTGAATTGAGTTCCAATTAAAATTTTAGTTAAAAATATTTCTCTTAAAATCCCCCAAATTAAAAACAAAGTTAAACTGTAGTGAATTTATACAGATTATAAATGTTAAATTAATTTCTCTAAGATTGATTAAGTATAAGTTAACTTAATATAAATATTAGATTAACTTTTGAATCTAACTTACTGTTTTAAAATAAGTATAAACACTTTCTAATTTAACTATCAAAGTATATTTAATATAGATTTTTATTTCAAAGTAATAAGCAGCGGAAAATATACAGTATACTTTAGACTTAGTCTAATATGCATAGTGGATTAAACCAAGAGGTTCAGTCTCAAGACGAGACTTAGTCCTCTGAAAAAATTCATATAAATTTGATCCACACCTTGGATCGTGGTTGACAACAGTACAAGACTGTCCAGGTCACACAGGGACCTCTACCACAGTTCTTCGTGGGAAACAAAAACAATGACCAGGCCACATAAGGACCTCTTCCACAGTTGTCGTGGGTAAACAAGAGTAAGTAAATTTGGTTTGAGGATTTTGATATCCTCTAGTTCAGCACATGAGTCAGTGTGTGTGTATGATGTATAGAGTACACATACTGCTCCAAAATAAACAACTAGTATAACACTACTTGACTAATAGATACAAATAACATTATTCAACTAGTTTATTTATAAAAATAAACAACTAAAAACCCTAATATCTCAAAAATTCATATATTTTTTTCCTTCTCAGCTAATACAACAGACCCCATGTAGAACCATTTACTAGTTTGATCCCAACAATCCCAACTTACCCAGTTCATCCCTAACCAAAGTTATTATCCATCACTAGATTATCCTATATCACCATTATAATAATTCTAGGTCTTCAGGTGGGATTTTCTATTTAAATTTATGCTTGTGTTGATTTAATTGGAGATTGATTTTGAGATTTTGGTGAAAAAGGAGATAATAGGTGATAATTAATGGTGGTTTGACTAGAATTATTCAACAAGAACCATCAAGTATTATGGGTGATGTATTAGGAACTATGTAGAGGTGAAAGAGGGTATGCAGTTCTAGAACCATACATCATATGGATTATGGACACTTGGTGACTAGTGTCTTAACATAATTTACTCTACGGGATCATATGTTTTTTTAAATAGAGGTATTTTGGTAAATTTATAGTCATATATTTTGGATTAAATTCACTAATTTTATATTTAAGGGTCATTCCTATTAGGATTTATCTAAAAAATTTCTCCCTTTCCATTTCTAACTTCATTAGTTGATTTATTATTTTATTATAAGTGTAATTAAAATCCATAAATGAAATTGGAATTTCAATAGTTAGATATTTAGAGGTCATATCACTTTGTGTATGGTTATGCTACTTCCATATATTAGTATTATTAAATTATTCAAGTTTGTTGGATTTATAGATTTTTTATTCTTGGGGAGGAATTGAGACTTCATTCTTAGTGAATTTTGTTAACTAATAAAGATACATGTTTCCTCTCTTATTATTGAGAGTTTAATTTATTGAATATATATAAATAGTAGAATTTAATTTTTATTTAATTATGTGTGAATGGACATAATGTGATCAGACCTAAGATTAATTTAATGAAAATAATTTTACATGAATTTTTATATGTTAAAAAAATATATATGTGATTTATACATGAAAATACTAATAAACATATAAAAAATGTTAATTAATCAAGAGAAATAGAGAAAAAATACATGATTTTTACATTTTTATTATTTAAGGAATAAATATTGAGTTTTTTTTTCTGAGAATAAATATTTTAGTGTTTTATTATAAAGTGTTGTGTTTTGTGGTATAGTTTCACATGATTATTGTGTGACATTCTTTGAATTATTAAGAATTAAAAGGATAAAAATTCGTTGTTTAAGTGTGTTATAATTGATGAAATAACTATTTATTGCTTTTAATATAAGTTAAATTAGGTAATAACTCCTTAAAATGTGTTTGGATAAATAGTGATGTAATTATAACAATTTTTTAATATGATACTATATTGTAAATTGATAAATTATAAAAGGAAAAGTGTGAGGAAACATTATTATTATTAATATTGAAGGGAAATGTTAAAATTTGGTTTTAAAATGGGGATTTTAAGTGTTTCTTTCTTTAAATTATTATTTAATATTAAAGAAAGTGGTAGGGATTTGTGTAATTACATGACTGTTTGTAATAAAATTGCATTGAATTTGTGTGATAAATATGCTATTATTAATGGATTGATGTATTGAATTTAAAGTTATGTTAATGATATAGTGAAATTAATATTTTATTACATGTATTCCATGAGTATAAATATCTTTTAGAGAGACTCAATTTTGGCTATGACATGAGATGATAATATGTGATCCATTGTTTTTTCTTGAACTTTTTTAGATTTATGAATATTTTATATTCCATGTTATTGTAATTACATTATATTATCCATGTTTTTATATATTGTAAATTTTGGTTAGCATTTAGAGTTTCCACTAGATTTGGTCAAAGCACCTTATGAGTTAATTTGGTGGCTTGGATAGAACCTAATAATTTAAATTTAATTCTGAAAATGATATGATTCAACAATATAAAATATTTACATAATTTATTTACGTGAAAACTAAAATCTAAAGGATTTTTTAGGTAACTATGTTTTTTATTGAGAATTATTTCTCACATCCACTGTATACACACATCGTCTCCTTAAAGAATATATAAATGGTGTTGCAGGTTAAGGAAATGGGCCTCAATAATTTAGATTTGATGTCAAGAGGCATTTTATATCTAATATATTATTACTATGGATTCATGAATATGGGAAATCCATATATTATTTTATACCTATTTTAGTTGTATTGTTCAACAAATGATACATGGGATGTATTTCGATGTCTCATTTGGTTGCATGTTTCATTCAGTAATTTATGGGATATTATATTAAATTTTATTGAATATGTTATCATTTATTTCCAATTATTAACATTAATTTTCTATTTACTTTAGTTTTTTTTATTATGATGGACTATTAGAAGGTAATCAATCACAAAGTAATAATTGTATACCCTCTGTGATATTCATTAGACTCTAATAATTAGGTAAAAAACATGAAGCCATGTGATGTATCTCCATAGAAGAATGTCCATGAAATTGTGGGATATTATAAAATGGTATAAAAAATATTTATTTTTCAAAGTCATGATATTTGGTTAATTTGTATAAATTTTAATAGGATTTGGCGCTTGGCTTGGAATATATTTGTGTGTACTTTACCAACACAAATATAGTTTAATTCATAATTTCCTATGAAGTATGGTATTATATTTTATTGGATTATAAATGATATGTTGGGTCATTATACTCAGTATAATTAATTTTATCTAATGGTCTATTCATGCATTATCTTGGAATGGAGGGACATGAAATTTATTTATGCCCGATTTAATTTATTTTATTTTTGATTGTATATTCATTAAATAATTGAATCCATGATTTTTAGAACATGTTATTAGCGATGAATAAGCAAACCAAAATCTATGATATGAATTTTATGATGTAATGTGATTGGTTTTATTTGATTAATTAAATTAGTATCATGTATACGAAATGATGCCTTGTGTATTTGTTGGATAAAATTTTTATTTTTAATTTCTAACTGGTTTGCTGATTTTTGTAGAATCCTGGAACTAAATAACCATACCAATGAGTCTTTCCAAAAGAAGGTAGAGAAATTACTATAAGAAAATTTTCATAAAATGGTTATTTATTCATTAAAGTTTTAAATGACCATTGGGAATGATAAAAAATGAATATCCAACAAATTATTAGTGATGATTTACATAAAAATGAATTTATTAGTTATTAATAGAGGTTTCTTAATGAACCACTTCTAAATAAATTTTTAGTGATGGTTATTAAATACCTATTCCTATGAATTCCTAATTTCACTACGATAACCTCCTCCTCCTTACTCCTTTCGATCTCAGACCTATTTAACCTTTTCCCTTGATCTAACAACCTAAATCCCCCTCCCCTAGATGACTCCATTCTATCGCTTCCCCTCACCAAAATCCTCACATTACCTTTCCTTGATCCATGCCCAATTGTTTTCATAACATCCCTTAAATCATAGCCTCATCTTATGATTATTACCTCCCCTCCCCGCAATCCCAAACTTAACTTATAGATTTCATGAATGGTTTCATTGTTTCTATGACATATTTTGTGTATAGTTTTTTGTTATAAATTTTTATGTACAATATGATTTTCTAATTATGGTTATTTATTAATAAATCTAGAAATTATATTCTTATTATATTGATTCCATTTATATGACTCATCATATTTAGTTGTAGATTTATTTTTATGATAATGTCATACAAGCTTATATTGGTGTGTTAAGCCACTGTAAATTACTCATCTACATTATTCACTGCTTATGTAGTCATTCACATATTATTTTACTCATTTTTATCCATGTAAATTTTGAATTATATTTGGATATGTTCATTATTATTTAAATTTTATTTTAATATTTATTAAAACAAAATTTAACCCAATAAGATCCCTATTTTATTTATTTATATATTTTTTGTTTTCAATGATATAATTGAATCTAAAATTAAAATTTTATTTTCTTTACCTAAAATTTTATATTTTTACTTTTATTTGGGAAAGAAAAAATAATTCATGAACTATATTTTAGTAAAAAATTAGTTTTCTTAATTGTTTTAATTATTTTATATAATAGAAAAATAGCTATATTCTATCTTTTTTTCATTGGTGCATATGATTTTTCTATATGTGCAAAAGATTAAGTGTGCGGGTGTGATTGTAAAATGATTAAATATACTTATTTATTCCAACATATATTCTTTTATTCTCTTACAGATATTAAATATAAAATTTTATTATAGTTTACAATATTTTATGATATTCTATTTTTATTATTAGTTTCATAATGGTGTTATGTTAATCACATATTATATTTGAAACATGATTTCATTTCAATAATATGTTGTATGTTTTTTATATTTATTTTTCAATGGTACATAAATGGATAAAAGTTTTATTAATTTACATTTAATTATACCATAGTATCTTAAAGGGTTTAATAATTTTTTATTTTTTTCCATTAAAAATGAATATGTTGTTGGAATAATTAAATTAACAAGTCCTTGTAATTTATGATGTTTTTTTAAAATAAATCATATTTATAAACACTAATATTGTAGCAATTTCTTATTGAATATGTGTTATCTATTTGGAATGATGAATCAAACATTACAAAAGTTTTAACCATTTTACAACAACATAATCATCAAGATACTAGCTCAATGGTAGAGAATGAAATTAAAAACATAATTATTGATTCTTTGGAAAAAAAACACAAGAATATAATATCATAACATGTAAATATATTCTCATGTTTATTTTTTATAGATTAATATTGGGGAAAACCTAAATGTGAAATCAAATGAGTTTTATAAACTTATAGAAAATGTAAATCAATAGTTTTATGAGAGTTGTGAAAAAGATTAAAAGTTGTCCTTATATTGAAATTCTACCATAATAAGTGTTTATAATGAATTAGAAATAAATAAATGTTAATGATATTAGTATTAATGCATAATGTTTGGGTAATTCTAAGGTCCCCAAATCATTTTAATATATGAATAATGTTTTTAATAGGTTGGGTCTAAATTAAATATAGATACATACATGTCCCAGTGACTTTATGTTATATTAGGGATAATATTAAGGCATAGATGAGTGTAAAATATGTCATACTTGTTGATAGAAATCAATGAATATTGATTCAAGGATAAATGAACATGATAATATAAAGAACAAGAAAAATAAAAGTTCCATGGATGTTTTTCATTAATTTCCTCTTAAGCCTAAATTTAAAAGACTATCCATATCATCTAGAACCATAGGTAAGATGACATGGAATTATGTGGTAAACAAAAGTGATGGGTTTATTCATCATCCAAGAGATTCATATGCATGGAAGTATTTTTATTCTTTATATCCAAATTTTTCTATAGACCCTAGGAAAGTGAGTTTGAGATTAGATACTGATTGATTTAATCGATTCGTAACTTTAACCACCAGTTATAGTATATATCTCGTTATTTTGATCCCTTACAATTTTCTTCTATGGATATCTATGCAACAAACTACTTTTATTATTTTTATGATTAATATAAGAAAATAAGTTCCTAGAAATGATATCGATGTATACCATTAGCCCCTTATATAATAATTGAAATAGTTATAGGAAAATCAAGTGAATACATATAATGTATCAATTAAAAAATGATCAAAATTAATACCATTCTCATGTGGACCATCAATGAATTTATAGAATATAGGAATTTCTGTGGTTGGAATATTCACACTGGCCTAGAATTTCCATTTTGTATCTTTTATTTCAACCCTAAAAGATGGCCTTATAGTAGATAATGGTGTTTTAGGTTCCAATGTCAATTATGGGATAAATATTATAGATTATGAATTAATAATTCAGGATTTTATGGAAAAACTAATTTGAGGTCACCTATAAAATATTTTTCTTGGCCATTTTTTTGATACAATGATAAACTATTATTATAGAATTTGGGAAATAATGTTAGTTAAATGACATGGGTAAAAGAGTTCATACTAAATTATTTGGATATAAAATATATAAATGTAAGAAAAAAATATATTTTTTAAACTTAATTATTTGGAACTATAGATATTACATAACAATCTTGGTGTTATGAATATTGAGAATAATGTGTGTGGCAATGAGTTTTTTTATAATAATTAACAAGTAAGGAAAAAAGATCATCTTAATGTATATATAGACATATAAGAAATGATATAAAACATGATATATATAAAAATTAGAATGGAAAGTGTCCAAATAAAATTTTTGTACTGGAAAACCAGGAAAAAAGATGTGTTACTTCAAAGAAGTAAAAGTGTTAAAGTACCTGATGAATATTCAAATAAAATTTAATTATGTGTTTAATTAAAACATAATAAGGTAAATCGATTGAAAATCCATGAATCACATATTTTAAGGGAGTATCTACCATATTTGTAATTGTGTAACCTATTACCATATAAAATAAGAGTAGTCATAATTGAGTTTTACATGTTATTCAGAAAAATCTATAAGAAAACTTTAAACCCCAAAAATTTGAAAAATTACTAGAAAGAATTTTAAAGAGACTTTGTGACCTAGAGAAGACATTTACGCCATAATTTTCACTATGATTATTCATTTAAAAGAATATTTTTTCAAGGAATATAAATTTGGAGGGACCATATACTATATATAGATGTATCTCATAGATATGTATTGCATTTTAAAATTTTCTTCTTAATTCAATTACTTTTTTTTTCAATTCATAACTTATAGGTTTATTATGAATTGATTCATTAGGCACCTTGTTCATTTGAAATATTTTGTGAAGAATAATTCTCAACCTAAAGGATCAATTATTAAATTTTATGTGGATGAAGAGTGTCACACTTTTTGTTGAAGGTATTTGGATGGGATTTAGAAAAGATTCAATTGAGTTGGAAATACTGAAGATAACACAAATTATATCGAGTCATTCAGTAATTCAAAAATCTTATTAATGTTATTTTGTTCAATTAGAAATATATTCTTGTTTTTAATAACTAATATGGGTTTCATACTAGCAAAAATATTTTTACTACTAAATAGAGATAACTTGGAACCTTTTTTTGAAAAATTAATGAAACAAATAAAGTGAAAACATTAGATTAAAAGTAGAAATGAGACCTAAATAAAAAAAGATATGAAAATAGATATTATTGATTAGTTTACATGTCATGTATGGTTTTAATAACTTTTCATAATTATAATATGATGGTAATTATATTTTATAAATACTAATATTTTGTATCCATTTTTATAGATCAGGAATTTTGATAATTAAGTTGAACTGTATAATAATTTGAAATAATTATCTCAAGGTCCATTAAAGTATAGTCATATATTTAATGCCTACAATATTAAGGTTTTTAAGTTTCATATAACTTATCAAGAAGATGTTTTGAAAATACAAAACATTTGAATATTTTCAAAATTCAGAGAGTTGTGATATTATTTGAAATTTTGTAAAATTATTGAATGAAATTATCTTGGACACTTTTTTGTTTTGTTATTTAAATGAAAATGCGTTGATATTCATATAGGTATAAAAAATTCATTACTGTTTACTTATATAAACTTAAATCACTTAAATGATAATAGTGAGTGTGAGGAACACATTCCAAATATTTTGAATTCAAAAGAGAAAATGGTATACTATTTTGATGATGGAATTAATAAAGGGTTGAGTGTTTTATTCCACGTGAAACTTAGAGTCTTGTATGATATGAGCAATGAAATTGATGAATAGTTTCTTGATAGTGAAACATATCAATAAAAATTGATTAATCTGTTTATCCATGATGAAATTGACACTATTATTCATGAAATAAATGGAGATGATGATTTCATCATGTTAATTTTGGATGATGATAATAATTTATGAAAGAAACCATTATTTGTTCAATCCTCCTTAAACTTAGTTAATAAATTTTTGGTTAATGTTTCAAAAATAGAGATCCATTCCTTAATAGAGTTTTTATCTTAGATGTTGTTTTCACTTTCATTTCATAAATATTTATATAAATTGATTGTGAATGTTATAGGGGAAAATTAATCTTCACTATGACTTTAATGATTATAAAATAATATTATGAGGGTAAAATAAAAAGGCCTAAATCATTGATTTTATATAATTATATTAACATTTTAATAAAAATTAATTGGTAGTTCAGAGCATCAAATTAAATGTTTAAATACCCATAAATGATTTTTTTTGATATTTGTAATTTTAAATTTTATTTTTGTCTCATATCATTTTCAGATGTCAAAACTACATTTAACATTGTTTAATTTTTTGAAAATATTTCAATGACTAAATGGTATGCTAATTGTAGTCGGTCTACATACTTATATGAAACTACAAAACCAGTGATGGTACCGATTATATTAGGTACACTAACAACTCTTATAGGAACAATTTCCACTCATACATATCCAATGGATGTGAGTTTCAGGACACCAGGTCCTCCAGTAGATGAGTATGACCTGACTGCACATATTTCCCCCCATATTATGATAAGGGTATTTGTGGGTGATTATTATTGGCATGTATATCATCGTGAAAATTTTATTTATTTCATAGTTATAATTACTATTTAATATTTCTGTTAATAGATATAAATAACTAAATAAAAAAATAGACATAGAAACAAAATATGTTTTAAAGGTTATGAATTAAAAGGTTTTTGTACTGTTTGACCATTTTAGGGTTCCTATAAGTGATGAAAGAGGCACATAAAATCAATTTTTATATTATCTAGTATCTGATCCAATGACCCTCCCCATCACATGTCATGATTAGAGGAATGATCCAATCAATTGGAAGAACAAGATCATTGATAATAAAATAAAGGTGAATGAAAATAAATATAGTTAAACTATTTATTAATTTGATATTACTATAAATATTATTACTGTAATAATTCTAACATTTCTTATTTATTAGAGTATTTTCATATTTAGGTGGATGATGCCACTGCACGTCAATGAACTTTTAAAATAGTGAGAAAAATATAATAATTTTATGTGTAGATTATTGTGATAGTTTGGTGATATCTCATTAAGCCTTTGATAGAAGTATGATAAGGTACTATAAAGGATACCAAGAGAGTAGTGGAATTATTTTGTGGATAGGTTTTCCAATAATTCATATAAGTTATTTTATAATATGATATTATATTTATTTGAAATTAATTTTAATATTATTTTTTTCTTGATCATATTGATTTTCATTCTAATATATCTTCATTTTTCATGGAATTTATAATATAAATTTAGCGAGTTAAGAGAAGAAGATATTCTGAAACATTTCAGGGTCAAAGGGTTTTGAAAGGATAAGATCGAGTAAGGTAGTTTTTTAATTATTGTAATATATATATATATATGTGTGTGTGTGTGTGTGTGTGTTCAATTTTAAGTTATTAATGTTTTATAATTGAATATTTTATGCTATAATGATATATAATTTTAGGTTAGTTATTAGTTTTTTAGAACTAATATGTGTTTTGATGTGCGTATAATGTCATAGGAGAGTTATGTGAACTCACTCACTTATAGGACAGAGGTTTAAAATTTTAATTATTAGTTTACTTCAATAAATATATATTTTATATTTTATATTCTTTAATTTATATACTAAAATTAACATGGCATGGGATTAAAATTACCCATATTATTCATGGATCATCCATAGAGATATTATTGCATAGGTTCTAGGTAAGGAGAATCTAATTCATGTGTAGATTATGGGTTCTAGACCATCCCAATCTTGAGTCTTTGGGAGGTCCTTGAAATCATTCACCATGATTCCTCCTCCTACATTGATTCCTAGTTGTGTTCATGATCCAATGACACAAAAAATGGAAATATTAGAGACCAAAATGTTGGAGACAAAGACATAAATGAGAGCTGATGATGAGAAGTATTTTATAGTGTGGGATTATTTGGATAATCTATTTCAAGACATGATAGGGAGTATTCTTCAGGTGATTTCATCGATGATATTATAGTCTCTGTAAGAAAAAATAGTTCTTATTTATATATATTTTTATTATTTATTATAATATAATTTATGATTTTGATTTTTTTAATTGTAGGAACCGAAGGATAGAAGTCATTAGGATCAGAATAATCCATCATCACAAGGTATGCACATTGACATAGATGTAACGTTTGATGGATTTTGATTTATTATTTTATTTTATTTCCATGATTACCCTGGTATTAAGATATATGAATGTAATTACAGGTTGTTTTGATTCCTCTATGATGATTATAATATTTTTTATGTGTATGAAATGTTGTAATAGAGCCTGAGTTGTCCTTATAATGTTAATTATATTTATTTTTATTATATAATTTTAGTAATTATGTTTTTTGAATCTTTGGTAGAGTTGATGGAATTATAGGTAGTTTTTTTGCATTTTTTTCATTGTTAGTGGTGGTTTGAATGATAATGAATTGAAATGTGCTTGTTCAAACTACCATTACATACAAACAAACCTCGTCTAAATGATATTGAATTTGTTCAACTACTATGAAAAGAATCATCAATGGTTATAACCACCACTAATTATGGTTAAATATATGGATTCTACTAAAAATCAATGAAAATAATAAGGTAGTTATAATTGTTGATATATATGTATATATAAATATTTGATTGATTTACATGTATTGTAGGTGGTTTTATGTGCTGATTTTTTTTTATTTAGCGATGGTTAGGGACCTCCACTAAAAAATAGTTTCATGGTGATTATTAATAACTAATACCTATAAAACTTCACCATATTTAAATTACTAAAAGAACTAAATTCAAAGGTTGATAAAACTTCTAAAAATAGGCTAACTATGATTTGAAACTTCATGCATACCTAAAAAAACCACTGATATATGTTACTTTTCATATATAGAGGAATGGTTTAATGATGAGAATATGAAAAAAGGATAAACATGTTCCTCTAGGGGGAGAGATTTTGATTCTTCTAAAGAATGATATTATATAGATTTATCTTAAAATGAATAGATCATGGAATAAAGAAAATATTAGGAAGGGGTAGTGGTGATGGACCGAGTTTAATATTTTTGGTCACAACACCATCCTATATTAGAGTAGATGCTTGGCCTCATGTTATGAATGATTGTTTGGATGGAATGGATAATATTTTTCAGTTGGTTAATGAAATTGATGGGATAAAGTGTATCTTGAAATATTTATTTTATAGGGACCAAAAAGAAACTAGTGGGACATTCCATTTAATGTAAAAATGATCCAGGGATTAAAATGAGATGATTTCTAGATTCTATTATTAAAATAGTTCTATCCATATATACCAAGGAAGTATGACATAAAAATTTTATGCAATTAAATCAAATAAATAATTTTATTTTTTTATACTTATATGTTTACATACCTTCCCCATTTTCTCTGACCGTGGGTGGTTATGATACTTTTAAATCTCATCATTTTGATTATCGATTAAAATTGTATATTCATTCAGGGGTTCAATTATTTTTTTACCCACTTTTATTGAAGTGGTAAAGAAGGATCAAATAGTAATGAAATATATGGAGAAATAAATGATGGATTTAGTGGGTTCTAGTGGATCTGGAGGTAATAAGAAAATAAAGATAGATGAATATCCCTAAAATATTGAGATACTAGTGTGTTAGGGGTAGTCTTTTTCTTCTCTTTTTTCAAGCGATAATATTCCATTAATGTACTATTAGTTTCCCTAAAATGAATATACATGATCTTTATATATTAGTGATTTGGAGGATATAATTCAAGCAGAAAAAGGATATATTTATAAATTTTAATGGATGGGAGCTCAGAAGTGTGGAGGTTGATATTCTATATCAAATAAGAAATATTTTATTTGGGATAGTGGACTATAATAGATTAGTAGTTATATTTCATTTTTGGGGGGATAGTTTTTGGGGTGGTAGGGATTCTCAAGGATAGAATAAGTGGGGAGATAAATTTTAAGGGAGTCAGGATACCCAAGGTCATTTTCAAGGTGCATGTCCTTGTATGTTAGTTTCTATAGAGTAGGATGAAATAGATCTTTGTTAGGGGTCTTTAACAGTTAGAGTTAAAATGATGCATACTTAAACAATGTATAGTGTGGTATTTGATACTAATGTTTATTATTAATTTATTTCTATATGTTTGGTAGCTATTAAAGGATTGGATATTTATTTTTTATCTAGATTTTTGACTATTAATACTCCAATATTAAAGGGAGAGGTTTTTATTTGAAGATGCCTGGATTTTGATATTTTTAGTAGTGGATTTGGAATCTTTGGGACATAATTATTCTTTTAGATGAATTTATTTAACATAATTATTATAATGGATCAGTGGATAAATTTATGAGCTACATATGAGTGAATTTCTTTCTATCTCATAATAAATCTTAGGTTTTTTGGGAGAGTGGGACTATCAGGCTAGTCAGGCTATTGTTGATATAGGGAAGCTATGGATGATTACATATCAACTACTAGGGATGGTTGTTGAATTATATGAGGTTAATGATAGAGTGTATTTTTATCTTGTGGTTAATAAATATCAAGATGAATTTCCCAATTATTTTTCGTTGTTGTCTATCAAATGTGTGGTTTTAGTTTGGGATTAAATTAGTATCTAACACTAAGAAAAAATTTATACCTTCTTATCGCATGGAACTAGCTAAGCTTAGAGAATTAAAATATAAATTATAAGATCATGAATCTAAGGGATTTATAAAAAAATAGCATCTTCATGGATTTCTCTTGTACTTTTTTTCAATATGGGAGATATGATCTTTTAATTTTGAATTGATTATTACAGGTAGAGTCAAGTTACTATTAAGAATCAATACCCATTAATATAGATCAATTATTTATTTTACCGACTAAGGGATACTTGATGGGTTTATAGGATCGATATTTGGTTGAGTTATCCCTATATTAGAGTGTTATCTAAATATTTTCCAAAGAAATATTTTTTCACCATATATAACCATCATTATTTTTTAGTGATTTTGTTAGGGGGATGAATGTACCAACTATTTTCATGGGTTTGATAATTTTTTTTCATAATTATTTTGATTCATTTGTGATCTTGTTTTTCAATGATGTATTGATTTACTCATTCTTTTTTAAAGATCAGCTAGAACATTTAGCCATTGTCTTATAAATTTGGAGAGCTCATCAATTATTTGAGAATATATAAAAATATACTTTTGAAATATTAGTGGTTATGTTACATGAATATGTTTTTTGGATCTGAAATATTTATGGATCCTATAAAAGTGTTAGCTGTGATTTCGTGGAAAAAATGAATTTTTTTTAAATTCATAGTCTCTTGGGGATCATTGGTTTTTTATACAAGTATATTTAGGTATTCTATCATTTATCTACATCAATCTGAATATTGACTAAGAAGTGGCTGAAGTGTTAGTGGTATGATGGAATAGAGGCTATATTTCAAGAGCTAAATAGGATATCGACAAATTCAAATATTCTAATATTTAGAGAAAGGATTTGATATGAGGTATATTGTGACGCCTCCAGTGTTTTCTTAGTGTGTGTGTCAATATAAGAGAAACAAGTAGTGTTATATGATTTTTGGTTTATTAGGATTTACAAGAAGAATTACCCAACCCATGATCTTGAATCGGTGATGATTTCATATAAACTTAAAAGTTAGTAACATTATATATTCAGTTGGGAGTTTATTTTAGACATATTTTATAAGTGTTTGATGTATAAATTTTCTAAATATAATTTAAATATTAAATAGATAATATGGTTTGAATATATTTTTTGATTTGTTTCATAGATTATATGTACTATATTAAGAGTAAATATAGTTATTGTGTAAGGACCTGACCCCAGTTTCTCGGAGCCGGTGCCTTATTTGATTACATTGGAATATAAACAAGGAATTTTCATCCCGAAGGACCAAGTATTTTAGTAGATTTTGGAAAAAATATACATATATAAGTTCAAAATTACAAAAATAAGGGAAATGCGACACTAATTTATTCCATTATAAACATCCATGCCTCATAGATTATGCCTGAAAGTCACTCATAACTTACTTATTCATATCCTGGGGAAATGAAACATAAAAAAGGGGTGAGCTCATATGCTAAGTAAGAGAAATAAATATATTAGAATAGAACATAAACATTAGGCATGTTCAATAAATGAAAAAATATGCCTTTACAAATAATAAACTTGAATATGTTATGGTTGGAATATGAGCTGAGTAAATAATGCCATAAATAAAAAAACATAATAATGGGTATTATACTAGGAAAATAAAAACATGAAATTTAAATTACTAGATTAATAATGAGGTAATTGAATATTATGGACATTCTAAAACATATTTTCAAGGCTTCATACAATACATCTAAAAATTATTAAGGCCTCGGCCCAAACCATATCTCAAATTGGGGCAAGGCCTCAGCCAAGTCCACGCCTATTTGTCTCATGAGACATACCGATGCATCGAGGGGATAAAGTGGACCCCAACCATCACATAATAAGTCCAATGCATTACTAATATGAGTGGTGATAAATATAATCAACATATAAATTCATATTAAAACTCACATATGAGATTTAAATAACTTTCCCCAAACATTAAGATTAAAAACTAACCATTCAGAGTAAATTGGTGAATGGTTTGTAGGATGAAACATCGAAAATCAAACTAATAATAATACATTAAATTAAATATGGATTATTATATCATAATATATTATTCTAAAAAATAAATTAGAATCAACAAGTGTGTTGAAATAGATGAAAACACTCTATTAAAATCATTGAGTAATTCTTGAGATAAATGCTCTTTTATTTTGAAAAGAATAGTTCTTTTGAAATGGTATTTTTATAATACCAGAACTGAAGTAAGTTAGAATTTTCATAACAAAGTGAGTTATTTTAGAAAGATAATGGTTTCTAAAAACATATTATAGCATTCCCTTGAAAATAGGTAAGAATTTTAGAAATTCCTTTGAATCTGACTTGTATTTCAGAAATAATTTTGAAAGATCCTTTAAAAACGTGTAAATACCCATAAAACAAGGAATTATTATTGTTATTAAACATATATAGAACACTAAAACGAAATTTATGAGTATTAAATAATTATACATAAGAATTTAATTGAGGTAATTAGACAATAAAAGTAACCCTAATGAAAATGGAGGTTCAGGTGGAAAACCCTTACCTTAAGTCTGAATGTGTTCCACTCTTAAACTTAAGGTCCTAGAATAGGAAATTAGACTTATTAATAACTTATTTAATAACAAATTATACATGTATTTAGTTTATCATAATTTTATTTAGTTCATTTATTCCTTTATTGATAAGTTATTATATTGAATTTTGTCATTCTGAAGTGTTTGTTTTCTTTATTTTCATAATCGGTTCACTTGTTCTAAAGTAATGGAGTTCATGTGGAATGAATGTAAATATACATAACTGAAATAAAATATTAATCATGAACATCCATAAGTGTTTATGGTCATGTATATCATTTGGTTACATTGAAATAGGATGAATCATTAGATGAAATATTAATTACATTCACTTAGATTATTTTAGCGGTATTTTGATTATTAGGAACTAGTTTTCTCATATGATTTAATAATATGAACGTATACTAGTTCCTGAATATTAATTAGGTTATAAGAAATGTATTATAGTATGTATAAACCATGAAAATTTTTCATGACCAGTAATTAAGGATAAATTGAAGAACGAAACTTCATCGTCCACAGAGGTTATAAATTGGAACCTCATGGATATTGATTTCATTTATAAAATAAAAGGGAGAGAGTAAGAATATTGATAGAGGTTCTTACATTAACGTGAAATAATTTAATTATATAGATGATAATATATTTATCATGGTTATTTGGAAAAATTAGGTGGGGAGAGGATAACAAAATAAGATAAATTGAAATGAAACTAAATGAAAAAGAAGGGTGTTTTACCTCTTGAAATAATCTCCTTGAGAACCTCCTTAAGGGAAGGGGTTTTTGGTATTTTGGAAATACCAAGTGCTTATTGGACGTGGAGAGTGACTAGGTAAGGGTATTTGGTTAGAAATTTTAGGATCTTCAAGGCTTAGAGGATTGAATAGAAGAGGGAGTGAGGGGGGGTGTTATAGTGGAGGGGAGGAGGGTTTTCCTAAATTTTTAATCATTTGTTTATTAATTTAACTCAAGACTAGAAATAATGATTATTATATGACTGATAATAGTAATAAATTCATGTGAGTTAGAAACAAGTGGTATTACATCACTTATGATGTCATAAATAGTGTATTTAACTAATAATTTGTATATATAATATTTTACTATATTTCACTATTCATCAAAAATTCGAGTATTTCAGAAAAATACCAAAAATTCACCATTACCATTTTTCAATGTCTAGAACCAAAAAATGAAGTCCATTTTTTCAAAAATAATTTTCTAAATATGATTAATTTAATATTTAATTAAAATCATAATTTATTCTGGAAAACAGTTTTAAAACATTTATTTACTTATTCCAAAACATCGGTATATCGTACATCCTCTTGAATATTATTTATATACTATCATAGGTAAGATTAATATTCATTAGGGTATATCACTATTAATATGGGTATGTCACTATTCATAAGGGTAGGTTAATATTCAACAAAAATTATGTTTTTCTTATCAGATTCCAATTAACTTACTCATTGCAACCGTGTATGTCAGATTTTCAAAATTCACATCCAAAAGTGAAAAACTTATGTTTAAAGGTCACATAGCACTTAGTAGTTCATTATGTTGGGATTTAATATGTTTATGAAATATTTATAAGATAGTAATTTCCACTGAAAAAATATTGGGTCGTTATATATTGAATATTTGATTTGGAAATATTTAGTGGATACAGTTCATGAATCGAAAGATGAGTCATAGATTATGTCACTTTTCTCAATGTTTCATCTCGATGTATCTAAGGATGGAGAAAATTTAGTCTTGAAATCATTGAACATCCCTTAATACTTGATGGAAAAACTAAAAGGTTATAATATTTAAGATTATTAATGCTTAGTTTTTCATGATAAAACCTATGATGGGGAGTAGATACCTCATTCAACTCTTGATGTCGATTCTCTTCTATATTTTCATGGATGATTTTTATTCCATTTTCTTTACAAGAGGAAGTTATATAAGACATTAATATTTCTCAAAGGGATATTTATCCTTATTTAATGAATATATACCATAGTGTTCCGTGATAATTTTGTTAGCTAGGAATGAAATAGGAAATGGTTAGATTTACTTTAATATTTTTTTGAAGTTAGTGGGTAATGTTTGAACATTATAGAAAAACAAGTATACTTAAATAATTACCTATTTAGGATTTTAAATTGGATAATGTTACCATGAATTTTATGGTTGGTTTCTCAAGATCATTTAAAGGTTGATATATAGTTTTAGGGCTCACACAATTGATGACGTTGGGAGGTATTCAAGATATTGTGAGGATTTATGAGAACCCTAATAACATTATATTTGATCATGATGCATGGTTTAAATCTCGATTCTAGAAACGCTTGAAAAAGGATTTGGGTAGTTATGTAAAGTCTAGAATGAATTATCATCTATATAATGGTGAACAATCTGAGTGTATTGTTTATATTGGTGATGATTTTATTTTTTCATTTATTCTTGATTTTGTTGGTGCATAAGAAGACTATATAGATTTTTTAGAGTTTATTTATAGAAATATATACTAAGAATCCATTCATATGTACCCATTTTAAGAAATATATAGGAGGCCATTTTGGTCTACCATTTGTTGGATGGAATCAACTAATCCATATTTATTTTGGAAAAACATGATTCTAGAGACATTTGATTGGGTGTAGATGATCATGAAGAGATTCGATATAGATCAAGGTAAGAATAAGTCATATGGTGATCATTGATTCCAAACATTTGTATTTACTATTGGATATCTTGTCTTTCGTCATGTCACACTATAGTTAGGACATCGATGATTAGGGAAAAAACTGAAATTAGATCCACATGTTAATACATTTGAGATTCTAGAGAGGAACAAGGAATTTTCTTATCAAATGATATTTCTTCTGAAGTATAGTTAAATTCATGATGTACTTCACATACAACTAAGGAAATACAAAATAAACCTATCTCATGTTCTTAGTTGTGATGATATGGAGTTGTAGTGGGATATATATTTTATTAATATACTGGTGTGTGTTGTGGATTATAGTGATAAGAGCATGTGGGCGTAATTCATTAAACTTGTACCTATTATATTATAGAAAAACTAGTAAATGAGTATACTTGGGAGTGATAATCAAAAAATATGTTATAATTTCTATATTTTACCTTAAATATTCTCAATGATTCTTATAAAGGATGAGAATCACTATGATGGAGAGTTTTCAACATCTTGGAGTTTCCAACTGCATTTTTGTTTATTGTTTTTAATTGATTTTTTATGTGTTGATTTATTTTGGGAAATATTTTGGAATTTTGGGTGAAATAAGGATATGTGATGAGATAATTAAAATGGTTTTTAGGGAATTATTTAGAAATCACCACCAAGAACATGTTTTTGATATACCAGGTACCAAATAGAGGATGTGGAAGGCCTATAATACCAGCACAAACCATTTACTTTGGATAAAATAAGGTCATTTTACCTAATTCTTTACCACAATATTTGGATTTAATTCAACAGTTTACCATTCTATGGTATGGTTACTATTTATAATAATTTATATAATCTCTCACTTTCCCTCTCTAATTTCCTTTGATAATTTATTCTTATATTCTAAGAGGAATTGAAATCTGTTAGTCGTATTCAAATTTTAGAAGCAAGATCTTCAAAAGACCTATCTTTTTATGTGAAGTCATCATTATATGGTTTATTCTATGTTTTACTCTTATTTCATTAATTTTTAGTGGATTTATGTATTTTTTTTTCTTGAGGAGGAATTATGGTTTTTTATTACTGTATATTGTTTTCTTATTAAATATGTAGGTGATATATATTTTTCTTTGGTATTTAACTGACTGGTTATATAAAAATTATGGAATATTATTATTATTTAAGAGTGTGTGTAACATTAGTGTGATGATTATTGAATTTAATGTAATGAAAATGTTTTGGCATGAATTATTATATTTTAAGCACTTACTATATTACTGTGATTCATGGATATAAATTTTAATTGAAATTTGAAAAATATTAAATAAATGGCAGAAATTGTATATGAATGCATGAATTTGATGATATAAATATTTATAGAGTTAATAATGAGTTTTACGTGTATAAAATCAATGTTTTGGTACTGTATTATTGTTATTATTAAGTATTGTTTTTATGGTATCACTTAAGTTCATCCAAGAGACCCGAGATCAAATCCAGGTGGGGGATAATTTTCGAGTTACTGTAGTAGTACTATATCAATCACTGTAGTAGTACTGTAGTAGTACTATAGCAGGAACTGTGCAGAACTGTAGCACGAACTATAGCAGGAACTGTAGAGGGAACTGTAGCAGGCACTGTAACAGCCGAGAATATGCCCCCATTTGGGCCTTCGGGCCACCGATTTGGTCCCCAAGTCTTTTAAGGCCTTCGATCCACCCAGGCCTTTAGGTCAGTAATGGCCTTCGGGCAACCTCAAGGCCTTCGGCCCACCGTAAAGTTCAGTTACAAACCAAACAACTTACAAGGAACAAGCTTCAGAAGAAGGGGGAGCAATGATATTTCAGCATAACAGAAGCTAAACAGATTGCAAGAATGAGAGGGTATGGAACCTGCCATCGGGACAAGACTGTGCATGCACGAGAAAGCCTAGCCGAACAACCATGCGAAGGTAGAGAGCTGATTTCACGATGAAGATGCTGGGGAGGAGCAGATCCAAGTATTTATTCTGGGTTGTATGTAATGTTTGAAGCCTACGGGCAATGAGTTCCTCCAAGGCCTAATGGCCATGTAATGCTTATGCCTACGGACCTTGTAAGGGTTCCACCTCACCCCTTGAAAGGTGGATTATCAAAAATCAATAAAAAATTAAGGCCTTAGGGCCATTGGAGGTATGGTATTACTTCATATTATTATTGTTTAGTCATGGGTGAAATTTAGAGATTTAAATGAATGAAAATTTCATGTTTTAGTGTGAGTTATATGTTGTATTAATTATTTTTATCATGTAAATATAAGTGAAATAAATTAATAAGTTAAAAAAATATTTAGGATAAGTGGTTATGGAATTATAGTAACTTTGAAATAATTTCCTTTGTTATAGATTGATGTTACATTACTAGAAATTATTAATGAATAAGTGAAACAAATTACTGTGAGGGGGATATTTTTTTCATTATTTACAAATAAATTAAATTTGGAAATTAGGATTTGAAATGACAAATTTAAATGATTTTTTTGGAAATTATGATTTAGTGTTAAAAGAAAATGGATCAAATTTGTGAAATTTCATGAGTGATTGAGAAAATGAATTAATTATATAGGATAAATAAGAGATGATTAATGCTTTTATGTGATTAATTTAAATTTATGTTTATGATATTATGAAATAATTATAATTTTGTGTGGATTCCATGAGTTTTGATAACTTGTATGGAGACTTGGGTTAGTCTATGACATATGATAATGATATGTGATCCTTGGTTTTTCTTTGGTCTTATGTTAGGCTTGAAGCTATTTTAAATTCTATATCTATTACATTACGTAACATGATCCATGTGTTTAGATATTATAGATTTTGGTATCTATTTATATAGAGAAAAATGATATCACATCTATAATCTCTCAAAACTTATGTTTCTCTTCACTATTATACATGATATTCAAGTGAGAGAACCCATAAAGCTATCTTTGTCCAAAATAGACATGATACTGTTTAACAATGATAATAAGGAAAGAAATTCCTTACAGATAGAATTTCTAAATCATATTTACAAGAAATTGATAATTTTTTACATTAATTATAGAAATTTAAGCTAAATCATCCAAAATTTATGATGGTGATTGAAAAGTGAAGGATTAAAATTTGAAAGTGTTGCACAACATGTTTGATGATTTTAAGATATACCCAAATGACATCATCACTAGTTTCTTAAACTAAGTCATTGAAGTTATTGGAACCATTCAAGGACTCAGTGATAAAATAAACTATATGGAAATTGATAACAAAATCTTAAGTAGATTTCAAACATTTTACAATCCAAATGTGTTGATTATTGAGTAAAAATGCTTTAGAGATTTAAATCAATGATTTAAAATATAGATTAGTTTTGATATCATATGTATGTGAATCATAAAAAAATGTCAATTCATTCATCCATGTATATGGTGTTCAAATCTATATAAAAACTCGATATCAATGAAAGGGGAGATATATTAGATGATTTAAGGGATAATAAATCTATCAATCACCCCTGAAATTCCATTTATAGGTACAAATTCTATTATTTTTTTTATTTTTTATTAACTTTCATTTCTGGGTATTTTTATTTGAAAAACTTTTATAATGGGAAACATGAACTGGAAAATTTTTAGTGCAGGGTTAATACTAACCATGTGACAGTAATGTATTCCATATAATTCTTTATTAATTGTGACTTTCATGGTTGGCGCATGGTTTTCCTAACCATGTGGTCAAACATTGCTGACAATCCAAAATTTAAAGAACATGAAATTGCTAAAATGTATCTATGTGTGTTAATCAATCTAACCCTCATATCTTATCTTCTTTTGAACCTAGGTGACTCCATCTCATGTGAGGCCCTAACCCTCCCTTATTGGATTTATTTTAAGTGGGGGTTTTCCTATATTTTCAAAGAAACCTCTTGGTAAGTGATTCCTGTATTCTTTATTAGTTTCTTTCTCTATTTTATTATGGTTTTCTATTTACCTTGTGGTTAAAGAGACATAGGTTTCTTGTTGGTAAAATATTATGAGAGGGGTTTTGGTGTTTAAGGTTTTACTTTAACTTATTGAGGTATTTTATCCTCTTATCATTGGATTCCACTCAGTTACAAGTGGTTTCATTGATAAAGGTAGGTGATTTCATGAGTTGGCTTTGTTCCATGAACCATAGATGATTTTTGGTTTCTAAAATAATGATTTAAATTGTTTAAAAAACTATTTTTCAATTATTAAAAGTTTTTATATATGGTATAAATGTTTTTCAATCATTTTCCTTTGATATTTTAAATTAAAGTGGCTTTAAAATCATTAATTTAGGGGATGCATGGGTTGTGGTTTTTTAAAATTACATTTTTAATTGGAAATGGATTTAATTATTGAAATATTAACTATTAAAAAGGGTAATGGAACATGGGATCCTAGGTACTTATCTGGTAATACTATGACAAGAATGACTAATCAATACATGCCTTACCTTGCATTGTATTGACTCTACAACACTAACTAAATACTATAATGATTTTTATTAGGAGTCACTTGTTGGGGTGGAAAATTCTCAAAAGGCCTTGAGATTACTCTCCCTTAGTGGTGGTGTGTATTATATTATGATTAGTGTGATCAATGTGTTTTTTGAGTATATTAGATTTTTTATAACTTAGATACCTTAAGTATTTACCATGGTGATTGTTTCAAAAAATATTTTCACATAGATTTTCTTTTATATTTTAAACTATTATAAAAATTCTATATAACTTTTTATTAATAAAATGTTAAAATAATATCTTTATATGTTATATTTTAAAAATAGTATTATTTTTTATTTTAAAAAATATTACTTATAAAACACTTGGTGAGATCCTATTGGGTTAGTCATCCCACACCCTATATGTAGTCAATAGTTGTATATAGACCTTGTTGTGATATATTCGGGTAAAGGAATGGTACCAATTGGTTATTGAAGGTATTAATGTTATAAGAGCTTGGGATGATGGTAGTGTCATGGAAGTAACCACCCCTAATTTCCCATAGAGAATGTTAGTGTTTTTTGTTTCTTTTATGGTCACGATTTTTATAATATATTCATGTATTTCTTGTTTGGATCCCCATCTGGTCTCATTTTTTATATGTGTATTATTGACTCTATTTTTTGGTTATATTATGGATGATGTATATATTTTTATTTATGGGTGATCTTATCATTTTTAGGTTTTTTATATTATGTAAAGTTAATGATTAACTGTTTTAGTTTTATTTATTTGAGTGTATGACATTCCCTGTTTTGGAAAGTTCATGTCTAGTTTCTAGATTGGAAATATTTGATGGTTTTATTTGGGAAAAATATTACGAAGGTATATTCATAAATATTAGAAATTTGTTTCTAGCATGAAGGGATAATAAATACCCTTTTTTCCTTATAATAAACTAACCCAAGTGCTCGAGTTAGGGATACTTGAGTTGGTTAAAAACCAAATTATATATGAGCTTGGTTTTTTTTGAGATATTTGGGAAGTTCTGGTAAGAAGGATATTGGATTGCCAGGGATTTTGGGGTAGGTTTTGAGTGAGTTTTTATCCATCAAAAATCATAATAAGCCTTAATTCACTCTGGTATACTGGGAAATTAGTATTTTGAGATGTTTTTAGTATGATTTTTAATTTTGAGAGATTTTGGGAATGAAATGGGTGGTTGAGGGACTTACTCAAGGGAACATGGTTGAGCCATATGGGATGAAGATAGTGTAGAAAAACCCTGTGGCATGTTTATTTAGAGTTTCAATGTGACCCACACAGTTGGAACATTGTTTATCAAACTATATGACCAAACCACACATAGTATGGGATTTTTTAGTTTTTCTGATTTACTATTTATAAACACTAACTTATGTTTTTTAATGTTTTTAAGAGATAATTTTTGTTTCAATTGAGTTTATTTATTAGAATTAATGATTTGATTTGATTTTATTTAGTTTTAAATAGTGTCATTCCACCATGAAGGCCTCCAGTAAACCCTTTGGACGATGCTACAAAAGTTTTTCTATAAGTGAATCCTATGAGAGATTAAAAGTTGATTAAAGTAGTGGTTTATCTAATTTTATATATAGATCAAAGGGAATGAACTAGTCCTTATTTGGTGAAAGAATATAATTTAGGATGGATTCAAGTTAGGTGTCAGTATTAGGAATTACATCCTCATAATCCCTATCCTTTCAAGGTTCCAAGGATCCTCAGGAGGTAGAGGATTAGTTAGAGAATACTGATAGGATCTTTGAATTTTTTAAGACTCTAAATTCCATAAAAGTAAACCACGTTTTCTTAAATATTTCATACTGCATCCATAAATGATGGGAGCTAGTGGTATAAGATAATAATCATGAGAAATTAGATTTCAATGATTTCAATTTTTTTTACTCAATAGTTTTTAGGTTTATACCATAGTTGTAGAAACTTATTAGAAGTGTTTGGGTGTTTAAAATGAAGATCAAACAATTATAGAGTATGATATTAAATATCATCCAATTTTCTCCCCAAATAGTTTCAAGTGAAACCTTTAAATATTTCAATTTTGAAATGGGCCTGTGACCTGATATTCGATCTCAAGTCTTCATTCTTAAGGTTAATTCATATGCTGAGTGGTTGATTGAGCCCTAATATTAGAGAGTAACCAAAATGGTATGTTTGGATTGAATGAGGTTCCTTATATTCCTAGTGTAGGTAAAATAAAATATTATTTGAATAATTGGAATAGAGATGAGGAAATAAAGGGAGATGATGGTGGTTCTAGGACTCCATCTTAGTTCTCATCATCAGCGTCTAGGGTTAGTGGAATTAGTAACTATTATTAGTGTATCTATATGGGACATACAAAGACTTAGTGCCCAATGATCCCCAATAAAACATACTCCCATGAGATATTAGGTCATTTTCATATATTTTTTTAAATCTATATCTACTACCTGAAGTAAATTGGTCTCTTTATCTCTAATGGGATCCACAGTTCGGTTTGATTCTTATAGGGTGAAATGATCTCAGGATTAAGAGAAGGGAGGGATGACTTGTTCTCTAGGTGGGTAGAGTTAGATGAGGACTAAGACCCATGAAACTAGGATACCTAAAACCCATCCTAAAATGAGGAAATTGCATACTATATAAGAAATTTCGTTAGAAACTGATGTTGGAATGATGATAATGATAGGTACTATATTTATTACTTTATATATAGAAATTGATTTAATTGATAATAGGGATTCTCAATCACTTATTTCTTCTTGTTTCATGGATCAATTAAATCTTTCCTCTAAGATCAATCCTTATGTGATGGAAATATTGAATCCCCTTAGGCTGAATAAGGATCAAGGATTCTGATGCCCTTCTTATGATATCTCTATATAAAAAGTGGAGTTAACATGGGATTTATTAGTCTTAGAGATAGATCTAATTGATTTCATTAATGATTTATAATGGACGACTTCTTTTAATTACCTTTTTTATTTTTTAGAACCCATATTGATTTTACAGCTAAACTGAGAGGGGGGGGGGGGGGGGCGAATTTGTGTACCCAACTTTTTATCAAGTTTATACTTTATTTTCAATTATCCCATCTTACCCTCAAACCTCTACCCCTGTTTTGAGGAATGGAACTGTTGTGTGATATCAATAATCACAAACCCATGCAATAAAGATAATTAAAGAAACAACATTACAAAATGTTTTTACAATATTTGGTAAAAATACCTACTCCTTTCCATGATCAACCTGTGAGTTTTTCAAATATTACCTTATCAAAAATACTATTATAGTGATTACAAATTCTTAGAATTATAACAAAATGTTAATGTAATAAATTATCAATCATCCTAAGTTAGTGGAATTATTTATATTTCTACCACAATTATTCAATGGAATTATTTTTACTGGAACCTCCAATTCATAAAAGATATTCAACAAACACTCTAACCAAGATCTCTCTACTACACTGGATATATTTGCATCAGCTGGATAATCTAGTACCCCAACTAATGTTATTAATCGACTACTATATCAATAATTTTATAACCATATCATCTTAATAATATTGAATTAGTGGAAGATGAAACATCCAATTAAACTCACTTTTTTTAGAATGAAAAAATGAATAATTTGTCAATGCACTAAAAGTTTTATAATTCCTTTATTCTTGAATTCTCAGCACACTGGATATCTGAGGTATTAATTCTATATGAAATATTTTTTGGCTTAAGTCTCAAAAATATATGATTATTCTGACCCAAATGATAATCAACTTGAATTTGATCGGTCAAAATAACTCCTTGTTTTTTTCTATGATAAAAAATATAAGGCATTAAATTTTAGTGTTTAATTCTCATCCAATGTAATACCTGGGTAGATGTTTCTTCTTCTACTGATTTAGTCCTGAGAATAATTAATATCTCCTTTTATATTATTATATTCAAAATATAATATTAAAAATCTCAATACATACTTTTAATTCTCAATGTAATTCATTTATTATGCATAAACATTAAACATAACCTTTTATTTTTCTTATTATTTTACCTATATTCTAAATAGTTATCCTTTCTTATATATTTTAGTATCTCACTATTGAAACTTTAAATTTCATGGAATTCATGAAATGAATGTAAATATTTTTTGAGCATAATCATGTGACATTCACTTCACATAACCCACTATTTTTTATGAATAAAAAAGGCAATTTGAATATTCCAGTGAGTATGAATTTCCTTGGTCCTTAATGTATAATCTTCGCATAATGGCTCCATTTGAGTGATCACAAGAACCTTATTCTTCTTTATTCATGTGACAGAAATTTGATGTGGGAGTCTTGTTCACTTTCACATAACTTGTAAGTTTCGTAGATTATTATTCTTCACATAACCATGGTGACACATGGATTTGTCTTCAAAAGATCAATAAATCCTCATGCATCTCATTCATATAATGAGATCACATGAGGACTCACCACCTTCACATGAAACGTTCATGTAGGTGCACTATTTTTCTTGAGAGATAAATCTATATTGATATCATAAAATTTTAACACACTTATTCATCACCCTTGACTTGGTATTTATATAGGAGGATACATTTCCTATCCTCTGATTTTCAAGGATATTCAAGGAGTATTTAAACACTACCAAATATATTTGTGTATGTCAGTCATTTTGAACTTCATATAGGGCAATAATAATCAAATGATAATGTGATTGATTCACATGATCACTTCACCGATCATGTGTTGCCTTGATGAAAAAACACCTGAAAATTAGTTGAAAATTTTATAGGACAATTGATCTATTTTACATAAGCATCACACGATCAAACATACACTGATATTTACACATTATCTTACTTATTTTGACCATTCCATCCTAAAACATTTCATGGTGTCAATTGATTTTCGCTGTGCTAATGTGTGATCTATTGACCATCATGTAATGGATTCATGTGACGGCCTCACACAATGAAATTTGTTATGGTGATGGAATCATGTGATGAACACATGTGACACTCAATAATTCTCATTATGTCTAGATGATGTCACCTCACTATTGTGTGATCTATATAACATCACATTAAAGAATCATGCGATCACCTATTTTGATAATCAAATTCCTTAAAATAATCAACATGAAAGAAATATGATGTTACATGCATAAATTCAATATTTCAATCCTGTTTACCTTTTCATAGTTTGATTGGAGATAACATGAATATTGATATTGGTTTTCTCATGCTCAAAACATCAAACCTATAGCGTTGGTGATATCTCATTAGTAACAGATGAGCGGAGGTTGACGATGACACAATGTCTTGATCAAACGACCATGATGGATCTCATTAGGTTACCATCCTTATTTTGATATCCTTTTATGTAGATTAGCATTAATAGCACTGCTTGTATCCCACATCGAGATTTTGTTCGATCTATGACCAATAAATAAGACCTAACCTACCTTCCACATCTCAAGACTGAACCGGGTTTGGCACACAGATACACAATGGACACACCTATGGTGAGATATGATCTTATTTCCCCCATGAACACCATAGTACATAATATGGGTGCTATTCTACCTCTAGTAGGTCTTCCCATAGACAATCAACCAATACCACTGTGCAGGATACTTGGGGATGACTCTCTCTCAGGGCTGAGTATTCTCCCATATATGAAGTTGATCTGAGCATCGATAATACATTTTTTTATATAAGTCCCATATTAATATTTATTTTTAGTATATGGAACCTCAAATAAACATGACATGAAAAAAATTTGATCTACTGTATTTATAATATAATTTTTCATGACATTCAATAAAATCGCTTATTTTTATTTTGGAATTAAATTATAAATTCAAAATATTTTGAAGCCCATTTTTTCTATTTCATCATGGACTTTAGTAAAAATCCTCATTAAATAATTAAATATCGCATGACATTCACTTTTATTTTCTTGTTTTAAACATTATGTCATATTTGACACATGTCTTTGTTATTTAAGATCAGTTCAAATAATAATCATAATATAACATGGAGAAATGTTTAAGTATGAAATCCAGTGATATTAAAGGAATACATTACAATTATACAACCATCATCTCCTCAAGGATGGAGAATTTTCTTACCGAATGACAACTAAAAGCATCAATAATATTTCTCCAATAATAATCACATCAATCATGGAGAATTATATTAGTAAATGAGATCTAATGAATCCATAACAATTCTCCAGTAACCATCACTAGTCTTCTTGAATATTTCTAAAACTCTATCTATATTCCTCTTTCCATGATTAATCGCTAGCCACATAGGATTTAATCATACATTGACTTCTGATTCCTTCTTATATATTTACAAAAATTACCAACATACTCACTAACCATCCATATATATTTTAAATCACCCCTTTTTTCTTATTATCAATACAATTTTCTAAAGTAAAGTCAATGTCTATTATCCCCCTTATTGAAAAAAATGCAATGGATTATGTAGGGGTTTTCTCATTTATTCTTATAACTTTCAAGAAATTTTGTATTATCTTACTTTTTTTTGGAAGAAGGATGGTACCACATGGACCTCTTAGAAAAGATCTATTGGTTTGTCAACTCTAAGTCTACATGGGATATCTCAGTGTAGAAAACAAGAGAGACACAATTTTTTTATTCTATAATTTAACAACCATGAATGTGATATAATTCCCATAACATGATTATTTCTCAATTTGGGGGGTTGTATAGAATAAATTTAAAAATAAAAATACTCTCCATCAATCATTAGAAAACATATCATAAATTTAAATTGAAATAATATTTTACCCACCCATTACATGAGCTTACTCATCAACCAAAGTTCCCCATTTATACAAATATTTGATATAATCAAGAAAGGCAATGAAGTATAATTGGGTTACCTTTATTTTCAAATTCAATAGAGATGAATTAACCTTCCATATATCCAAGGAATGAACCTTGATAACATCCACTTTATGTTTGATCCCCCTGAATGGGTGAAATCAGTTTTATTTGTCCATGTGGATATTTTTATGAAATAATCTTAAATATTTTCATATTTATGATCAAAAATTTTATAACAGTTCATGTTTTTATCATATATAGAATAATAATTCTAACTTTTTGTCTTTGACTTTGTTATATCAATTTTCCTCTTGGGAATGAACTTCACCATCCATTACCTGCAATTTAACCACAAAAATACAACATAATAAGTAAGGGAATAAGGTGGAAAACATGAGAGACTCTTAATAAGTGAAATAGGGATCATAGTATTTTCTCAACCCATATAATCTTTTCCTTGTAGCTCTAATGTTTTTGGTAATTTTCATGATTGAGTCTCCTTTACATTTCACATTCTAAAATTTCTTTGATTTCTTGGAATCTTTAATTTCATTCACCTTTGTCTTGTGTGGAATATTTTTCTTTATAAAAACCTTTTGTTTTATAACTTCCCTTAGTGTTTTGTTTTCTATATTTAGAATATCTTTTTCAGTATGTAGAAAAATCATACAATTTTGTTGTTGTTTCTAGTCTACTTAAACCATACAAATAATTATTGTGAGACACTTGAGTTTCCATTTTTTAACAACCAATCATGCAATTAAAATTATTGTTAATGTGTAAAAATATATTTTCTTTTATCACTTTATCCGTCTAGATCTTTATCTTAAACTTTATACCTTTCTCTAGGAACTTTCATTTAGTCAGGAAAAATAATTAGTCACCAATCAATATATTCTTTTATATAGATTCCATATGGCTTTTAATTTTTTTTGAGTTACCTTTATTCGCTAATTTATCAAAATGTTCTCCAAGAGTGTATTTAATCAATCATATCTTATGGTTGGATGATGGCTCCGCATTCCCCTGGGGATACACCTCCCACAACTAGGGTTTCTGGAACCATCTCACGATGATTTTGACCCTCGACTTTGTTGGTTGAGATTTCTCACCCGGACCTCCTCATCCGCCGAGATTATCCTCTTGTTTGGTTTCTTTGAAATTCCTCCGCATCAGTTTCTTCTCCCCTTTACCTCATTTTTTGACTTGCATCAAGGGACCTTTGGGACTTATTCGAACTTTCTCGATACGACCTCTTCTGTGTAGGTCTTCTCTTCAATATTCCCCATCAGCCATGACGCATCTTATCCCCTGTAAAATCTTCTCAGATATGGTTTTACAGCGAGATCTGATGCTTACGGCAAGACCTGGATCCCCAGTGCCTTGTGGGACTGAAATGATTTTGATCTACAATATGGATGCATATCCCTCACCTCTTAGATCTGGTTTCGGATCTGATCACCACTGGAATGAATCTATTTGTTTATTTTTCCGGTTGGTAGTCATTTACTCTTGTGGCGGTGAAGCTTCCAACTTGTTGGGTGCTTTGAGGATAGGTTTGCGGAGGAATGTTGGTGGTTCTTGCTTACTTCCTGCTCAGGTTTTGTGGCAGTTTCTATGGATTGATTGTTTTTTCCTCCGCGATGTTTTTGGATTGATTGATGGGAGACCAAGAAAATTGAGGATGTTGTTGGAAATTGTGTTGCATTTCGCTAGTGATTCTTACCTCGGTCTTGTGTAGATTCACTATGTACTCTTCAGATCCATGTCCTTGATCAAGCACATCTTCCCTTGGTCAAACAACCTCTTCTCCTTCATGACACTTTTTCCCGTGGAATTCATTTTTTATGATGATGTGATGATGGTTGCTCTAACGTCTGGAACCTCATGGCTCTTCTATTCTACATTTCAATCAGGTTTCCTTGCAGTGCCTCTTTTGGTTGCATTCTTAGAGGAGGTGGAGGCTTAGCAGTTTTGTTGCCGGCCTTGGTCCTTTTACACAATGATGCGCCTTCTGGATGCTTCGGTGCTTCATGCTTTCTGTGATGCGCCTTTGGATCCTCTGATTTACTCCGTGATGCACTTCGATTTTTCGTCATTGCTCCTTTGTTGTTTGAGTACCGAAGTTTGGGTCTTGATCTGGTTCATCTCTTTGAGGATTGTTTTGGCTGACTTTGGTGGGTTTCCTCAGATTCTTGGTAAGGATCTGGTTGTGTTGTGGCTTCGGGGTCTTGTTTCTATAGTTGGTCGGTTTTCTGTCCCCCACGACGATTGTAGCCTGTTTGATGAAAGACCGAGCTTTTTGTGGAAGTGTGATGCTGGACTTTCTTACAAGTTCTTGAGGAGTAGACCTCTGTATGGAGACTAGATTTTCTTGTTTCATTTGGTGCGACACTCCATTGTTGGTGCCACTGGATGGGCGGCCTCGAAAGAGGGATGGGTGTGTTGACACCCATCATCCATACATGCATCATCACTTTGATGGAAATATGGGTGCCTCACCATGACTTTTGCTCAGTGGTTTCTGTCTTTTTCCTTCTTTGCATCAAGTTGACATTGCTGGAAGTTCCTTTCATGCTTTGTCGGGTGGGCGGATCGAAAGAGAGAAGGGTGTGCTGGCATCCTTCATCCATCTCTCCTCCACTTTTTTTTGTTGGTAAGAGAGGTGCTTTGCCTTGTTGTACTACCAGCACAGTGCAACTCTTGGTAGAGGGGTGACACATTTTCTTGATTGATCTCACTTTCGCAATGTCTGGCGTGGGGGCGATGAGGATTTCCAGTGCATGTTTGGACATTTTCTTCTTTTGTACTTGTCATAATTTTTTGAATTTTGTCTTTATGGCATTTTCCCTTCTTGTAATGGGTTCCCTCTTTCCCAAACAGAAAATAGGCTCTATCTTTTTAATTCAATTAAGGGGAATTTTCCCTCAAAATTTCAAAAAAAATCATATCTTAGGGTTTCTTTCTTGGATTTATTATATTATTAGTTTTAGCTTACTTCCATTCATTTATATGGACTATTCACATTGGTACATTGTATGAAAACTCTTTACATAGTATAAGCATATTTTCTTGGTTTAGATGAAATTATTAGAATCCATATTATAATTATTATTGTTAGTATCTGGTTTCATATTTTTATTGACTGCCTTCTTCTATTTATTCCCTAAGGAAGACTTTTTAGCTTTTTTTATTTACTTCTTAATGTGTTTCATTATTTTATTCACATAAAAACATGCATAGTTATTGGCTGGTATAAACTATAACTCATCATAACTATGACTAATTATGTCGAAATGATCACAAAAGTCTTCAATATACCTATGTATGTTCATGATAGATAGATTCTTCTTTATCTGGCTACTCTACTTATTTTTTGAAGGATCTTGCTTCTCATAAGTTCTGATCCTACTTAGTACCGAACTTATATTGTTTTTATATACTGACACATTATGCCAATAATCAAAGTATTGATTCCCAAATTTCTCCTAGTACCAATAGTATCCAAAAAATATCATTTTTTAATTGTAGTACCAGTCTGAGTAGATTTAGTACCATAATAATTATAAATTTTACTTTCCTTAATTATTAAATCATTTTGGGAGTTATTTTTATTGGTCTTATCATTATTAACCCTTAGGGACTTGGTAAGTTTATCATCATTATTATCTATCCACGTATTGCTATATTTTGGCCTTTAAAATTCCCTAGAAGATAATATTGCATTCTTACAAATATAATTAACTAATTTATGATATACCTTCTTCTGTGAACTTGTAGAAGGTTGATCAAGAGATGATCTTGATTTATTATTTCCACTATTGTGAGTATCTTTTGAAACACTAGTCTCATCAAAAAAATTTATAGAAACATAAATTTTTGTAGCTTGAATCTATTTATATTTTTTAGTGGAATATTTTTTCTTCTCAGTAACATGGTAAGTTCCAACATGATTATGCTTCAAATTTCTCAATTTTATATATAGTTTAAGACATTTAATACTGAGGAAAAACTTATCATTTTCATATGATTTCATTAGACCTTCCCGTCCACTTTTTTATTTTAATAATTCAATATTTATGTGGTTCACTAACATCAATAAGATAGTTTTAAAGGTCTTTGATTATTTTTGGTTTAGCTTCCAATTGGGATTTCATGACACTGATGATAGATTTATGTGATTCTTATAGGGCATGGATCTTTTGAACATACTCTCCATGAAACTTAGTCTTTTATTACACTAGCATATCAAGATTATCGACCTTAAAAGTTTTTTCTTTAAGCCAAGAATATATAAAATTACTGAAAATTTTGAACAATGTTTCAAGTCCTTGTATTACTTCACCAAAAACATTTTTTCTCATAGTGCACTCATAAACACACAATTGAAATTTTTCGTCAATTTTCGAATGACTTTCATTAATATGAGTGTAAGATTATTCCTTTGATTCAATGAGCTCTATGAGAAAATTTCACCTTTTTTATTTCTTTCTAAGTGCATCCTCCTGTTTTTAATTTCCTCTTCAAGCTATTCTTTTCCATCAAGAAGATCATTGACAGAACAAAGTATATATGAAGTTACTTATTCAAGAACATTCTTCATATATATTTAAAACTGAGAGTATAAGTCTTGAAAAGTTTTTATTGACTCATATTCCTCATACTTCCTACATCTTAAGTTAGTTTCTTCAAAAGTATCATTATCAATTGATTTGAAAAAAGGTAACCAATATTTCTCTTATTTGTTTGAGATTTTTCACAATCTCTTTTATTCATTCATCTTCATATTTTTCAGAATCTTGGAAGAAATTCATTTCTTATTCAATATAAGTGTAGACTATGTCACCACCCTAGTTACTTTGGAATCGACATCAAATATTCACTTTATATAATCCTTATAAAAGATAATGGGCATAAAAATGTTGATCCAATCAGAGGAAGATCTATGCTATTATACCACTTTTAGAGCCCATATGGATCGTATAGGGAGACTAAGAGTGGGGGGGGGGGTGAAATAGTGTACCCAAATTTTTATCAAGTTTATAATTTCTTTTCAATTACCCCTTCTTTGAAACTCTTCCCTGTTTAAGAGGAGTGTATATTTTGTGTGATCTAAAAAACCACATAAAAATGAAATTTATATAATAAAAAAATAGGGGCACACAATTTTTTTAGAAGGTTTGGTATTACCAACTACATTCCTTGATCAATATGTGGTTGTTCCACATATTATCTTATAAATTATTACTTTATAGTGATTAGAACACATATAATTGGCACACTATGTTCAAGCATGAAATTATTAATCTTTCTGAGTTAGTGGTGTTATTTTTATTGGTACCAAAAATCATTAATGGTGATGTTTATACTAGAACCACTAGTTCCTAAAATATATTCAATGAAAAATATGAAAAATTTCTCTCTACCACACTATATGTCTTTTCATAAACTAGATAATATTTTTCCTCAATTGAATGTCTTTTATGAGTACTCTATCAACAATATTATAACCATGATATCCTAATACCTTTCAATAAGTGGAAGTTGAAACATAAAATTTAACTCACTTATTTTTCATAATGAACAACTAAATAATTTTTCAACGTTCTAAAATTTGTCTTCATCCTTTCCTATTTAATTATTAGCACAATGAAAATATATATTTTGAATAACAACTAAAATATTTCTGGGATTCAGTCTAAAAAATCTCTGATTCTTCTAACCCAAATGATGATCAATAAGAATTGGCTCAGTAAAAAATAACTCCTTATTTTGGTCTTAGAAAAAAAAACATGAGACATTTGATATAATTTTATACTTCTCATTCAATAAAATAATTAGATAAATTTTTATTCTTCTACTGATGTAGTCCCAAGAATCATTAATATTTCCTTTAATATTATTTTATATAAAATAAAATCTTGCACTACTCAATACTTGATTCTTGAATTCTAAATTAAATTCATGCATGATGCATGAACAATACACATAACCATGTATTTTCCTTATTATTTTATGTGGATTTTCAATTTTTCTTCTTTCTTGAACTTTTAGGTATCTCACTATTAACAATTATGATTTATGAAATTCATACACTGGATGCGATGGTTTTTTTCAGTGTAATAATGTGTCAATCCCTTCGTATAACGCACTATTTTTTGGACAACCAAAGTCACTTCACATATTCTAGTGAGTATGTGGTGAATTCATCATTTCTTTGATCTTCACATAATGGATTCACATGAGTGATCATGAAAACAGTATACTGCATCATTCACATGAAATAGTTTGTTCGTGAGAGTCTTGTTCACTTTTTTAGAGCCAGTAAGATCCAAAAATTATTTATCTTTATGTAACCAAGATGGAACTTGGATATATTTTCATGATATCAATAGATATTTAATTATATCATTCACTTTATCAGATCACATGAGAAGTCACTACCTTCACATGAAAAGTTCACATGAGTGCCCTATTTATTTTAGCGATAACTCTCTCTTGATATCTCAATATTGTAGAAATTTTTTTCATTACCCCTACCTTCGTATTTATAAAATATGATACACTACCTATACTATGATCTTTATGTCTATTCAAGGACTCATTAGACACTCCTAATGATCTCGGAATATCTTGTATGTTTTTAACTTCATGAAGTGTTGCAATGATCACATAATTGTGTGATCGCTTTTCATGTTCACTTATCTAATCATGCATCGCCTTGGTGGACATGCACTTGAAAACTGGAAAAATTATTCGCATGATAAATTTTTTTATTTGACGTATGATTTATGTGATAAAACATATGCTGATATTTAAAAGGTGGCTTTGTGATTTTCTTCATGCCATCATAAAATGTAACATGTTCTCAATTGATTATATTCATACTATCTCATGATCCATAAACAATCACATGATGGCTTCATTTGATAATGTCACATGATGTCATTTGTTTTTGAGATCACATAAAATGCTAGAAAATTATCATGATGGTGGGATGATGTCCCCTCACTATCACATGATCTATATAACATCACATGAGAGCATCATTTAAAGACCTCTTACAATCACTGTGGTCCTTTGAATATTATAAATGTATGAAATATGAAGTTTCATGAATGAATTTGGTATGTTGATCCTATTTACATTGTCTTAGTTTGATTGTATATAGAGGTAATGTAATGTTTTATTTTCTTAAGTTAGTGACATAAAACCAGTGGCTTTGTGGAGATAACATGCATAACGAATGAGCAGAAGTTAAAGAAGATGCAATGGGTTGATAAGATGACCATGACGTATCTAATCAGATGTCCATTCTAATTTTCATACCCTTTTAATCGGAGTAAAAATACCTATTCCACTTGTATTCATTATCAAACATTAATTCAATCTGAGGCCACTTTATAATACATGACCTCCCTTCTACATCTCAAGATAACACTGAGGTCGACACCCAAATAAACAATAAAAACACATATTTTGGGGTGTGCTGAACTGCTCGCCCCTATGCATGCCACAATGCACAATGTGGGTACTATGTTACCTATCACATGTCATCCCATAGAAACTAGCCTAATAATATTATGTAGGCTACTTTTTTGTAGCTCTCCCTCATGGTTTATCATACTCCCATATATGAGGATGATCTGAGCTAGCCCCTTATGGCTTTCATTCCTAGCCCATTTTTTATATAAGGATAATCATAAAATTTTCCTTATAATAAACCAACCTAAAATAAATATAACATAAAAAATTAGTTCTCTTATATTTATAATATAATTTTGTATGGAATTCAATAAAATCAATTATTTCTATTTTGGAACTCAATTATAAATTACAAAGCTCTTCAAGCTCATTTATTCAATTTAATCATGGTCTTCACTAAAAATCCTCATGTAATAATAAAATATTACATAGAATTAAACATATTATTTAATATTTAATACATTGTGTTATATTTGATGCAAGTATTTGCCATTTAACATAGTTTTAAAAAATCATTAGTCGATAGCATGGAGAATTGTTCAAGCATGGCATCAAATTCAATTAAATGAATACATAAAAATTATCCAAGAATCGCCATGACAAGCATGGGAAATTCTCCTACAAAATGAAAACAAAATGAGTCCATAACAATTATCCAAGCATCAGCACATCAATCATGAATAATTTTCTTTGTAAATGAGATCTAAGGAATCCATAACAATTCTCCAAGAGTAATCACCAGCCTTATTAAATATTTATCAAACTATTTAAATCTTCCTATTTCTATGATTAATCACTAATCATACAAGAATTAATTATACATTGACTTTTTATTCTTTATTATATATTGACAAAAAATATAACCATAATCATCCACCATCTATATGGTTTTTTATATTTCTACCATCAGTGGGTGACCTTCTCCACCTTTGATGGGAACTCTCATATATATGATCTATGATTAAGCTAGTAGGATCATACCATTTTGAAGTGTTTAGTTTAATTTTTTAGATATCCAATATAATGTCTGAGGCTGATGATGTGAATATTGGAATTTTAAATTCCTCTTGTTATAAGGGAGTTTCTTGGGGTGTTCCCGAATGACTTCTTGAGGTTACCCCCAGAGTAGGAAGTCAAGTTTTCGATCAACCTGATGCCTAGAACGCAACCTATTTCATTTCCTTATTACCACATTGAACCTATAGAGTTGAAAGAATTAAATATTCCATTGGATGTTTTGGAATCCAAAAGCTACATTTCCCAAGTTGTCCCCCTCAGGACACCCTAGTTCTTTTCTATAGGACTTTCAATAGGTCTATCAACTTGTGAATTGACTATAGAAAAATAAATTGAGTTATAATTATGAATAAGTATAAAATTACCTAAATTGATGGATTATTTTATCAATAAAAGGAGGAAATTCAGTTTTTTAATATCGATTTTTATTTGAGATATCACTAGATCGGGGTGAGAGAGGCCAATATTCCTAATACTTATTTTTGAAGAAGGAATGATCATTTTGAATATCTTGTGATGTTTTTTGTGTCAACCAATTATCTTGAAGTTTTCATGGTTCTCATGAATTAGACACTCCATCAGTACATTAACTCATTTGTCATAGAGATACATACTTTTCAAACATTGATATTTTATCTTAATAGATGGATATTATTACACAAAACTTTGAACCATGCCATAATAGTTAAGATCTAGAATCTTTGGAAACATGGAAATGTAAAAAACCGGTTCATAAAACATGTATATCATTGCCTAATTTTTTATTTATAACTATACTAATTCTTAGAAATATCATACTTAATACCTTTATTCATAACCCAGAGAATTGAAACATAAGAAAAAGGTGATCTTAGATGACCAATAGTGGTAAAAAAGGGAGATATCAATGATAATATAAGAATAACATGAGTTTAGAAACATAAGGACATGATATTAATATTTAAAAACCATACCCTTCATATCAAATATCATAATCATAAGTCATTGCATTTATTGTTGAATTTCATTAGACATGAATCATAATGGAATAAATGAATATGAACAATGAGATCATAACATTTACAAAAGACACAAAATTGCGACTAATACATAAGCATAAAAAACATTTCCTTAGTTTTCAAGGATCTTTTATAAGACTATTATAGTATAATGGTTTCACTTCCCAAACCATCATAGTTATCAAGGTTTACTCTAAAGAATATTATAGTGGACAAATTCCCTCACTAAAATGGGTTCAATCCTCATTCTATTCCTATTTATCTCATGAGATATAAATCATTACCAAATTTATTCATAAGAGATATAGGTATTACTTATCACATAATGAAAACCATAAATGCGTGTGTCGTAAATTCATAAAACATTCTTCGTATAACAACCCATGAAAATAAATGGGTTCATAAGTATTTTATCATATAATAACTAATGGAAGAGAAATAAGATTCATAAGATTATTATCATCATAAACACAAAAAATCTAATGAAATAATAAGGAAATTATAATTGGATCATATCCCCAGTAAATGTTGAGTGAAATAAAGGATTTTTGGCTTTTATGAATACAAAAACCATTAAAAAACTATTAAAAAAATCTTAAGGAAAATATCCTTTCTATTTTGAAATCAATTATTAACAAAATTACAATTCTAAAGGAATTTTTTTTGAAAATAACATTATAAAATTGTAAAGGAACATTTAAAGAAAAAATTAGTCATGATAGTGGGGAAATCCGTTAATGCCCTATAAGTTAAAAATCATTCTTTCAATACTTTTTTTAGAAAATTCACTAAGTACCTCATTTGGAAAACTATAAAAAGATTCATTTAAAGAAAATTTGTAAAAATTCAAAAATAAGTTGAAATTATGTTAAAATATTATAATATAATATTAATAATGTTCTTCAAAACATTTTTATAAAACATGGATATGGAAGAAAAAGGTTTTTGGACTGAAGATAGAAATAGAGTCAAATTTCCTTAAAAACATATTTCCGGTATCTTGAGTACATAAGGTTAGAAAAATGAATAGAAAAATTGTATTTTCATTAAATAACCATATTTTAAGAAATTTTATGAGTATCTTTAGAGTTTGACCATTTTATTTCATCATCAGAACATAAACATAAACAATCCTGATAAACAATTAGATTTTAGCATAAAACCCCTTACCTTGAGTTCGAATTTCTCCGAAATCACTATTAAATTCTTATATAATAAATACAAATTTTTCATAATTATATAAAAAATACATTATAATACTTTTAATATCATATATTATCCCTTTATAACATTTTAACACCCCATTTTATCAATAATTCTTTATTAAAATCATTATTTCTAGGTGGTAACTATTTTTTTTCATGAGTATTTCAGTTCAGTAGTTCTATTACTTGTACATTGGTCTTGGTTGCATCATTTATAGAATATTAATAATGGTATAATTATCATATATATTCATTATATATATATATATATATATTCATCTATAAAATTTAGATATAGAAAAATTATTTACACCGTTCATGTAGATGGTAGGTCGTACGTACGCATGAATGCGAGTTTCATTTTTTGACAAATAGAATAAAAGAAAGGTAAATAACAAATAAAAATTATTGTATCATTATTATATCATATATATTAAATATATTCATGTAATTATTTCCCATTACCATCCAATTAAAATATAATAGAAAAACAAATCTCATCACTTTATGGAGGTGGTAGTCCCCATGTACGCATGAACGATGTTATTGTTTCTCAAAGTATTAGATGATAAGTATGTAGACGTGATATTATAATTAAAAAGGCATAATTATGTCATAAATATCATATACAAATATTAAACCCATAATAAAATCCATCTTTGATATATGGTGATGAAAACTGAATTGTATAACTTCGTGGAGACGACAAGCTATACGTACGCACAAGCAATAGTTTAAATTCCCATTTGATGAGAAATATGGTTTATAATTCTGTTTTAATAATAGTAATAACATTTAAAATTATTCATTAAACTTAATTTATTATTTTATGATAACAAATATTTATTTTGAGGAGTTAAATTAGATTAGAAAAGAAAGTGATCGATAATGGAGATTGCATCTTCTTTGATACAACTCCTTTAGATCTCCTTTAAAAGGGTATAGGGTTGGTATTTGGGGATAATAGAACCTATATAATATGGTTAGTTAATTTTAGAAGATACATGATCAATGATTTGTCGATTTAGAATGCTCAATGTAGTGAAAATAAGTGAGGTAAGAGGCCCCCTTTTACAAATTTAGGTGAGGGTAATTTTGGAACTTCTAAAAATATTAAATTATAATAAATTAATTCCCATGGAAAATGCCTCAAAATGTCTTTATTTTTAAATATAAGTTTGTATAGGGTTTTAGTCCCATCAACCAATAGAATTTATATAGGTTTTGTGTTATTTTTAATCTTATCATTTTGATTAACCCTTAGTTAACCAATTTTATTTTTAGCTATGGAAAAAACTTCTCCAATAATAAAGGGTTGAAATATTTACTTATAAGGTTAAAATTTTCCCATAATTGAAAATGCGTGGAATTTTAGACCATATAATATCCACATTTTCTTATTTCAATATTTTTTATTATTTTTAAATATTTTAATAAAATATTGTTTTGATAAAACATCATTATTTTTAATTTTGACACTATTCAATTAGTTCGACTTAAAATACATAAATAAAATGTTTGGATTCAAATATAATATTTTAACACAACATTAACATGTTATATTCAACTATAATATTCATGTAACACTATAAATTACTCAAATTATATCATTTTAAACATTTTAAAAATCATTTATTTAATTTTTCCATTATTTGAATAAATATTATTTTGGAATCCAAGAAATTATAATTAAATTACCATCATGAATATAATATTATTATGAACAAAATTAAGAATAATATTTGTTAGTAACTTGTTTTTTTATTGGAACACATAAAGTATATTTAAAACTAAGAGAGTGACATTTTGTAACTTTCTTTGATTTAAATAATATATATATAATTTTCATGGAAAAGTGTGGATTAAACTAATAAATTTTATTACTAAGGTTAAAATGGTCTAATTACCTAAATCTATTTACAATTATAATGAAAATTTTTGGGCTTATCACATATTTTATTATTAGATTAACCTGATTTACCCATTACCAAGATGATAAATTATACCATGGTTATTATTAATTTTGACAAAATATAAAAGAATAATATTTTAAAAATGTGACCATTATGATTCTAAATATCTAATTCATTATATCTATTTAAATACCTATAAATTTTGTGTAATGGTTTGTGCCTTCACGACCCATTACTTTGCTGGTTTTTGGTGTTGGAGTTGCTTAGAAGAGGCATAAAGTAGGTCTAGAGGAGTTTGACTGCTAAAATCCAGAATCAGAGGAAATACAAGATGTGTAAAGTGTCCACAATTTATAAAGGCGATTCACAACATTTTAGAGGATATTTCACAACGTGTAATGAATTGGGTTTAAAAATCCTTTGAGGTGATGTATTTTTTTGCGGAACTATAAGCCTATCATTTACATGACATGTAGGGATTATAAGATGTGTAGATATCCTATGTAGAAAATATTTAAAGGCTACAGCACTTGGGTTTATTCCTCAAACCCTATGTCCAATTCTCCCTTATCTCATTCCATGTGTTCCGATGATGCCTTCTTCGAGTGTTTGGGTTTTCTTTCAATGGCAATTGATTCTCAACTTCCCTTCTTCAATAAATGGGGAGTTATCCTCTTATTGTCACCCATTTCCTTCCATTATTATTCATAGTTTCACTATTATAGTGAGGTTTGGTTTGGGTTCTGCATTTTGGGTGCATTTTAATGATTCTTTGATGTATTATGGGTTTATCCATGGTTTCTCATGGTGCAGTTATGGTTAGCGGGCATTTCTTCTTTGCCCTATGGTGTACAACGAGTTGGAAATATTCTTTGAGGTGGAGAATCCCTCATTTTTATTTATTGTGTATCATGAGTGAGGGGTTTAATTTTTTCATATATGAGTTAGGGTTGTTATGGATTAATCAAAGATAACAAATTAGTTAATTTTAAATTGAAGGGGTAAAGTGGTTTGATTCGTATGTTTTTACAACTTTGTTATTATTGTGATATTTTGACTATACGAACATGATACCCCATTGAAAAGTATGTCTATTAGGGGATTTTTTTTCACTAGATATATGTACTATGACTATTTATTTTGTTTTTATTGTTTTAATATCATCCTAATATGGAAATTGGAGAAACACTTATATTTTTCTAATGAAATGATATCCCCAGGGTTATATCTTCTGTGATAACACTCATAAAATAAAGTAGAATGTTATAAAATCCAATTTTTAAATCTATAAAATGGTTTTTGATGTGTGGATGAGATTTTTAGGTGGTGATTTATGGTTGATGTGTGGTTGGGACATGTGGGGACAATGGGTTGATGGTTGTGATTTTAGAGTGGTGTGATGATTTTTTGGTGGTGATTTTGGGGTGGTGAGGTGTTTTGTTGGCCATTATTTTGGGGTGGCTAGGTAGTTTATTTTCCTATACTTTTGAGGTGATGAGGTGGTGGTTGTTTGAAAATGATTTTGGGGTGTTCAGGTGATGGTTTTATGGATATGTTGAGTTACTTCTGATGTGTGGTTGTGTTGTTCTAGATAACTAGGTAGCAATGAAACAAATAATTATTTATAAATGATGAAAATGGATGGGGTTTGGTTTAGATAATGAAATGGAAATGGTTAACGAAATAAATAAATGATGGGATATATGGGTAAATGTGGATTATTCAAAATAAATAAATTAATGGATTGGATAATGTAATTGGTTATAAATGTGAAATGGGGCATGTGTCTTGTTATGTGGTGTTATGCATTTAGAGGTGGTAGTGAAAGTGGTGTTGTTGTGAGTTTATTGGTGTTTAGTTTTGAAACCATAGGTTGGGGTTGTGTGTGGCTATATGTATATACTTGAATATATATATATATATATATATATATATTTCTATACACACCCCACCCACATCAGATACTATGTGCAGACAAATTCATAATCACGTGGGGGGTGTTTTTCCTGACATTCAGTGAGGAGTATGAATGGATGGGTGCCCACTATTTTCCAATATATTTTCTAGGTGAGCTAGGTATTACACGAGCTATGATGGATGGAGGTATATTAGTGCACTAGATAATGGTTGTGATGTCCTTGGTGTCTTCGGGTGAGATGTGATATGGCCATGCTTGTGGGGTGGCAAGCCCATGTGTCTTCGAACAAGATGTAATGTAGCCTAAGAGTCTGCGAGTGGGATGATAGGAGATGGTGTGGTTTATGGTGGAAATTGTGTATGGTAGGAGGAGGGAACATGGTTGATGTATTTATTGTTCATGATACCCTATTTTTCTGGTTATATTTGTGAATGTGTGATGTCCTAGGAGTTTTCGAGCAAGATGTGATATGGCCGTGCTTGTGGAGTGGCGAGCCCAGGTGTCTGCAGGTGTGATTTTATGTGACTATCCTCATGGGGTAGATAGGTATATGAAAGATATAGGAGTTCCATGAATTACGATGTTGGGGTGTGAGAGTGGCATACCAATGGGAAAGTGGTGTGGGGTACCCTTTATTGATGTGATTCTTCTTTTATTATATTAATTATCTCACATTATTTGGTGAGAATTCCTTAGTGTGGTTGGGATGGGTAGGTGACCTATTTAGGTTCTATTGCTTCTACTATTTTCTATTGGGGGAATTGGTTTTCTTCTTTCACATGTTCATGAGAGACTTTGGTTTTCCCATTGAGTGTACCAATATGATTACCATATGAATATAAAATAGTTTTTAGTTTTCTAGGAGGACTATGTGGACCGTTCTAAACTATACTGTCTTAGAAATTTGGATAACTGATCTGTCACTGCTCTATATTTTCTATTAGTTATTTACTTTTATAGATTTTTAACTGTATCTATTTTTTATACATATATTGTGGGATAGTTTTGGATTTGTTTTATATTATTTCATGGAGTTTACTGTGGATGATTCATCTTATCACTCAATACTATATATATTATAGAAGGAAATACTTCCCATATACAATATTTTTATACCATCAGTGGTAGTCACTAACCCGGGGCCTACTGGATTCAAGAATTGGGGGTCATTATCTCTCTCCCCTCATTTCGGTGTCTTTGGAGGGAGGGGGTCATGACAGAGTGGTATAAATGGAGTTTATTGGAGGATAATATAGATTTTAGTGTTTGGAATAATGGGGATTGAATGGGTTGGTATGTAAATAGTTCCATTTGACCATGGGGCTTTTCATATGATAGGTAGAGCAGCTAGGAAATGAGATTTTAGGTCCCCCCATGATCCAGTTCACAGACTGATCTTTTTGAAAAATCAATTGAGGTAAACCTTCTTGTAGGGTAGAAAATTAGGATAGGTACAAGTATCAAGATGACTCATGTTCATGTTTGAATTAGGTTGTTTTAGGAATTTTAAAATGTATACAGTGAATAAAATGAATTAAAATGAATCTAAATGATATTTCATATTACCAGGATTAAGAAATTGTTGTTTTCTTTTCGTCCATGGATTCTTTTCATCATCCATGTGTGGAATAGGCAGTTTTTGTTTTGTAGGCTGATCTGATTGATCGCTGTATAATAGATCTGGCTGATGAGGATGAGGCTTAACAGATGGTTTTTTACGCTTTCTAGCAGAATTATTTAGAGAAGTATGAGGGTTGTGTTTCATATATGGAGATAGAGATCTAGTTGGAGGATATTGAGATAAATTTCAGTTTTATTTGGGCCCCAATGGAGTATTGGGTCCCTTTTCTAGTTAGTCAGATATGAGGAGCTACACATTAGTGATGGATTCTATATATGAGAGAGTGGAAGGTGTAAGATGATTCATGGTTCGACTTTCAGAAAGAGTTTTGGACAAAGTTTCTTTTGTTAACCATGAAGGTAGTGAAGAGGCTGAAGATTCTTTCTCTTATGTTGGGTAGTATGTCATTTCAAGAGTTAAGAATCAATTTCATGGACCATCTTCATTTTCCCCATATCTTTTCCTAGATGATGAGTCTCATGAGAGAGGTGTTAAGGATTCACTCATTGCTTCTATCCAGTATGCTCTCACCCATTTTACATTTAAAATATATATAGAGGTTCAAAAGAAGGATAAGGAGATCAAGAGGATGTACTCATGAAGAGATTTACAAAATATGGGAACCAATTGGGTTCATTGGGGTGTAGAGTTTTCAATAGTAGTTCTTAGGCTCCAAGAACATTGAGTTTTCGATCAGTGGGGAGTCAAACTCAGTAGATTATTTTCCTGTCTTCTGGGTTAGCATTTTTTGTACTTTTCCTGGTGTATTTGTGCTAGTGTGTTTTGGTCGTGGGGTTCTTAGAAATTTCCAGAACTTGTACCTTGTGGTTCCCCGAGATTAGTTTGGTGGATGTGGATAGGTTTAGTTCCATCCTCAATAATAGTGTATAGTAAGTCTATTTCAATAATAGGGTTAGTAAGCTTGTGCTCCTCTAAGGGGGGATGGAGAAAGTAGAGTTTGATATCAGGATGTTATTTATGTTTATATACATCAAATAAAGTATGGTCTCAGAGGTGTAAATTAACATAAAGGAAGAAGTTTTGGGTGTGCTCAATTCATGTAGTATAGGTAGTAGTGCTAGAGGGTCTAGATATCATTAGAGGTACAATCAGATTCATTATTACCCATTTTCCCCTTGTTTTATTCAAGATCTTCACACTCCTTTTTTTCACCCACTCTATCTCATTATTTGGGACTATAAGTAGAGATTATTTCCATGATCTTGTTGCTGACTACCCTATTCGTAGGATAAACTATCTTTTTTGATGTGTCCAGGGGTTTATATTGATGATAAGACCACATCAGTCTGATAGGGATATTTTATTTCTATATATGCATCCATAAGATGTGATCCTCATCATCAAATGGTGGTATTCCATATTTTATATTATAAATTTATTATTAAGGAGAGTCATGTTTTTGGATATGGATGGCCAACATGTGGTTTTCCTTGGCGAGAAGGGCTATCAGGTAAGAAATCAGCATATTTATCCCCTTCTGTCCTTTATGGATGATTTGTGAGTGAAATATGTGGATTCTGGGATGGTGGAGGTCCCCAGGGTCGTTGGGGAGTTTTTGGATGTTTTTCTTGATGAGGTTGGGATGCTACCCTCTTTACATGATGTTGAGTTTGGCATATAATTTAATCCTAGTGCTCTCTGATTTAGATGGATATTTATTATATGGTACCTTCTAAGTTGTGGGAGTTTAAGTTTCATATAGATGATTTAATATAGAAGGATTTTATCCAAACTAGTGTGTCACCATGGGGTGATCCGGTGTTGTTCTCCAAGAAGGTGGATGATAGTATAAGGTTGTGTATATACTATTGGATTTTGAATCAGGTGAAAGTAAAGAACCATTACCCTCTTACAAGGATAGATGATATTTTAGACTACCTAATAGGGGTGATTTGGTTTTCTAAGATTGATTTGTGGCCAGGATATCACCAATTGAAGGTGAAAGAGGGATATAACCCAAGGCCTCTATTCAGATATAGGTATGGTCACTTCAAGTTTGTCTTCATACCATTCGGTGTTATGAACATACCATACATGTTCTTGGGTCTTATTAACTCCATGTTCCATGAGTTCCTGGACCCATTCATCTTCATATTGATCGATGATATATTGATCTACTCAAAGTCAGAGGTGGAGCATGACAATAAAATCAGATATATCTTGTAGGTTATTCGATGCCATCAGATCTTTGGAATGTTATCCATGTGTAAGTTTTGGACATGATAGGTTCATTTCCTCAGGAATGCAGTGTCTCAGCAGGGTGTGGTAGTGGACCCATCAAAGTTTAGGGAAATATTTTCTTGGGTAACACCCAAGAACAATTTGGATGTTTATAGTTTCCTTGGTCTTGGGATATTTTATTAGAGATTTGTGCTCGATTTATCTTAAATTTCAGATTTGTTGATATATTTTACAATGAAATACTAGGTTTTTTTGTGAAGTGATCAATTCCAAGAAGCTTTCAGTTACCTAAAGGGGAAGTTGGTCAGTGCTATAGTGCTTCAGTTACCTAAAGAGGGTGTGATGTTTGAGGTGTTTTTTGATGCTTCCTATCTAGTATTAGGATGTGTGATAATACAGTAGAGGGTAATTATATATTATGGGTCTATGTAGTTATTTCCCCACGAGTGTAACTATTCTACCCATGATCTGGAGCTAGAAAAAATTTTATTTTCACTAAAGATATGGTGATATTAGCTTATAGGGCAGAATTTTTTGGCCTTTACAAATCAAAATAGATTGAGGTATATGTTTTATCAGTGTGATATGAAATTTCAGGAGTGGAGTTGGATAGAGTTTGTTTAGGGTTACAATTTTGAGATCTCTTACACCTCTGGAGAGTTGAATGTTTTGGAAAAAACACTGAGAAGGAAGTTGTAAAGATCTGTAAATTTCAAGGAATTTTTTTTCTTAATTTTCTTTGGAATTATAAAGAACACAGTTTCTGACGGCACGTGATTCCGAGGCCCGGTGTGCCCGGAATCATTTTTCGAAGTTTGGCTCGGGTACGTTCAGTGAACGAACGAGCGGGTTTTTCTATCTTTTGAACCGGTGCTCAGAATCGAATTCCGAGGGCACCGATGGAATCGCATCGCCGATATTTTCTATGAAATGCCTCTTCCAGAGTTTTGTTTGCTCGGGTGTGGTTTTTAATTTTTGGGCTTTAAGTTAAGAAATAAAATAAAGTGGTGCGGCAACATTATTTTTATTTCACTTAAAAGCCACTTAAATTCCACTTAAAATCCACTTAAAGACACTTAAACTAAGTGGAAGCAGATAGGGTGCAATCCAAATATACTACCCTCTTGGTAGGATATTTGTGAGGTGGGGCCCGCACGAGCCCCGCCGTTTCTTTTCCGCTAAGTAACACACCCTCGAAAATCCCCATTAAATAAAAGTTAACTGATGCGTGTTTTAAATTCTTAACGCCTCATTAATTGGGCTGTTATTTTATTACAATTAATTGATTGAATTAATTGTTTGTTTCTTTTATTTTGAATTTCAAACGTTTCATGTGCGTTAATAAAATAAGATAACTCTTATTTTATTTCTGTTGGAGCTTGTGGCGTTGAGAGGATTGGGAAGAGCTTGAAGAACTTCAACCTCTTTCGAGAAGAACGCCGACCTCCGACGAAGAACGCGAAGAACGCCGAACCCACGGAGATCGACGACGCGAAGCCGTGTACCGTGACGCCGACGAATCTCCCTCTGCGATGCTTCTTCCGCAATGATCCAACCCCGCGACAACCTTCGATCGACAATGACAAGTTCTTCGATGCGACTCCAAGTACCGCGCGATAGCAACACTCTTCCGCGACACGACGATTCTTTTCTTCCGCGACGGTCAATTCCGCGAAGAACACTCGTACAACGAAGTAGGGGTTTTGTTTGTGAAATGAATTTATTTCCGTGGGTGTTTCCTCCTAAAAAAACAAAGAACCTGAATCAAGTACAATTTTAATTTATTAAAATTGTATATTGTTTTGTTTTCCATGTGTGGATTATTTTTTTCCTGATTGTTATCACCTAACGCGCGGGGGGGGGGGGGTGCGGGCCAAACAAACATGTCCCGACAACCCTTTGCAGTTCTTCGTTGATGCGCGGATTGGAGGGCAATGAAAAAACATGCCGAAGGGGTGATTCGTTGATTCCGCAGTGAAGAACGGGACCCGTGGGGAGCTACAGCGCAGACAGGAGTGGAATCGGACCACCGGAGCAACTCCGGTGGCTCGCGGAAACCACCGGCGGCGGCGCCCCGACACGCCGCCGAACAGAGCCGCCGCGGCTGAAGCCGCAGTGGCGGCGGCACCAGCGGACCCGTGGCCGCGTGGGTCCGGCACTCTCGTGACATGTCAATGCCGCGTCCGCTGACCAAGGGCAGCCCCGCGCGGGGGGGGGGGGGGGGGGGTGTTTACACTCGGGGGCAGTGCGCCCCCGCCCCCGGACTCCGCTCACTCGGCCGAGCCGAGCCGACCTGCCGGCTGGGTCGCGCCCAACTGGGCCGGACCCGGACCCGGGTCGGGTCGACCCGGTTCGGGCCGACCCAGGTGGGTCGGGCCGGGTCGGTCCGGGCCCAGACCCCGTCTTCGGACCGTTTTTGGTCTTTTGCCCGTATCTTGAACTACTGGCCTCCAAACGACGCGCTGTCAGTGGCGATGCGATCCTTGGATCAAGATGGTCGTTTATCTATATCACACTCAAGGTTTCAGAATACTTTGGGTTCGGCTGGGTTGGTTCGTACATGAAACCAACCGGGCCCTCGGAGCGGAAACACTCATATCTTGACCTCCGGATGTCTGATTGACATGCCGTCAACTTTGTTTAATTCATCTAAGTGAGACGGATCTTTTAGCTTACTACGCCCGAGGTTTGGACAGAGGTGGAGTACGGTCGGATTGGTTTTTCCTTAAAAACCAACCAGGCCCCTGGGACGAAAAAGCCAATAACTCTCAGACCGGGCGTCCGATTGACGCGCCGTCTGCGACGTTGAGTTTCTGTTGACCATACAGAACTTTTGGATACATCAACTCTGGACTATGTGTCAGTTGATGTATCAGCCTCTCGGCTCATGGAGTGGACCCTCCCGTATGAGCTTGCTGTGTGCGGGAACCCTAGAGCTGACTGCGACTGCTACTGTGACGACGACGACTGTACAGAGATCCTCAGTGGATGCGACTGCAACGATGATGAAAACAGTACGGGAATCCTCCATGTTTTCGGCAGTGAGCACTACGGTACATCTTGGGATACATCAACTCCGGACTACATGTCAATTGATGCATCGACCTCTTAGCTCATGGAGTGGACCCTCCCGAAACGAGCATGCTGTGTGCGGAAACCTTAGATCCGGTTGAGACTTGACGACTGCTGATCAAACGACTCGGTGTGTTACGGATAGCCTAGTGGAAAGCGCTTGGTTGTAGCGGCAGACCCACATCAGAGGAGCGTTTGGTTGTAGCAGCAGACCCGCGGTACTCAACAGAAGGAGTACCTCTGGAGGCTATGAGGGGGAGCCCTTGGTTGTAGCAGCAGACCCACGACAGAGGAGCTCTTGGTTGTAGCGGCACAGGGGAGCACTTGGTTGTATCGGCAGACCCACGACAGAGGTGCGCTTGGTTGTAGCAGCAAAGAGGAGCGCTTGGTTGTAGCGTCAGACCCACGATGGAGGAGCGCTTGGTTTTAGCAGCACAGGGGAGCGCTTGGTTATAGCAGCAGGCCCACAGTACTCGATAGGTGGAGTACTACAGCAGTCCAAGGTAAGAGGGAAGCACTTGGTTGTAGCGGCATTACCACTGTACTTGATGGAGAGGGAGTTTACCATTAGCTATGGGTTTAACTTCATGATCTATCATGTGTGGGTCATTGCGGGGGATAGTACCCTACAGATCCTTTGTGGGTCCGACGGCTTAGATGAATCAGTGGCTACATCTGAACATCTCTAATGTCATATGAAGAAGTATACCTGTGTGAGCTGAATTCTGTTTGCTTTCCTTTGTGGATTGTGTTGTGCTATCCTGTGTGGATTTACGTTTTTCTTTCCTTTTTGGATTGTGTTGTGCTATCCTGTACAGATTTACGTTTTGCTTTCCTGTGTGGACTGGGTTGTGCTTGGGCTTGGATGTTGGAGCCAGACGGGAATTGATGACTTAGGTATATGTATGGGCATATATCTAAGCAATGTCGGATGTTACTTCATGATTGTATCTTTCCTTTTTGATTTATCCTTTTTGGATTCTGGGAGACCTACGAGAGTCTTGGGGTCCCTACTGAGTATCTTATACTCACCCCTTCACGGGCTATGCCTGCACTACGTTGTGTTGGTTGCAGACGACGGACAGCGCTGATCGTGGTGGAGGCTTGCGGAGCAGGACGATACCTGGAGGTGGACCACTGGGTGGGGTGTACTCGGAGCGGACGGCTGGACCGAGGAGCTATGGAGGCTATCTGTACTCACCCTTCAGGTGGGAATTCCAGAGGATGGCTCGACGCGGCGGCTTTTCCTTTCAGTTGCTGTTTTTCCCCTTTCAGTTGTACTTTACATTTGGGCTTGAATTTCCGGCCCCCTTTACTTTCAGCATAGCTTGTTTTAGTTTTTACTTAATGTTTTACTTCCACTTACTCTGTGGTTTTTTTTGTTTACTTTAAAAAGGAAATGCCTTCCCTTTACTGGGATTTATTCCTTGGTGCTAGTCGCCAGCCCCTGGCCTATGGAAGGCAGGCTTGGGGTAGTCATGGCACGGGCCCCGAGGACGGGTCGTGACAAATTGGTATCAAAGGAGTTCGGTTCTAATGACGACTCTGATCCTTCTTTTATGTGAAGAAATAGTGTTAAGCGTATTGAGTGTGGTTATCAGTCCAGAGATCCCAGTGTTGGTGCGGCGGCCGACGTATCCGTACACCAAGACCCCGACTTCTGATTTCTGACTTAATACATGAAAACATTGATTGCATGTGTGTTTCAATTTTTCTGTGTGATTACTTCGTATCATCTCACCAGGTATACTGTTTTGACCATGCCGCACCAGTTTTATTTTCAGGATGGCCCCACAATGACAACCAGCTAGGGTTCTGAGAGTTTTACATGATGACAGCCCACCGAGTGACGAGGCCTCGGTACATGGCCCTTTGACAACAGAGGCACCAGCGGTACCTCTACCCGCCGAGCCACCGATTCTTCCAGCCCCCACCGTTGACGATGCACATCGCCTTGAAGCACTGCATGAGTTACAATGCCAGTGACCGCCCAGGTTCCGCGGGGAGACGGACCCCCAGGCAGCCGAGGACTGGCTAGAGGCAGTTGTACGAGTTTTCCTGTTAGTGTGGACACCAGCAGACCTTATGGTGGTCCTTGTAGCGAGCCTCCTGTATCCGACAGTAGGCAGATGGTGGAGCTTGATGCTCCAGGTGCACGACGAGGCATCACTCCTTTGGACGGACTTTGAGAGACTTTTTTTCTCAGAGTTCGTCCCAGGAACACTCCGAGCGGTGTGCATCTAGGAGCTACTGCAGCTGTGGCAGGGCGGCATGACAGTAGCCCAGTACACGGCGAGGTTTACAGATCTCTCTCTCTATTCCACGGACATGGCACGAGACCCATTCTTTAGGGCCCGAACCTTCGAGCAGGGGCTCAGGAGAGAGATCAGAGCTTTAGTTGTTTCTCACAGCATTCCGACACAGACATGGGTGTTGGAGAGAGCCCTCTTATTGGAGAGTTTCCTTGCTGAGTAGTCTCCAGCAGCAGGACCCACCACTAGCCGGCATGTGGCAGAGTCTTCTACAACGGACAGTAGACAGATGACGTAGGGGTCCAAGAGGACTAGACCTACCGGTGGTCGACCGCGTGACACATGATCGTTTGTGCGAGGCACTCAGTGTGGGCAACGACTTACTATGAGCGGACAGTGTTACTCCTGCGGCGGCGTTGGTCACATGACTCGTGACTGTCCGACCCGCCATACGGATGACCAGAAGATGAATGAAGGACCCCCCCCAGGCAGAGGCAGAGGTTCGATCAGGGCGGGCCGCAAGGAGCAGGCGGCTATGGCAGGGGAGCTGGCTGTGCAGCTGGAGGTGGACGACGCTTCGGGGTGTTGCCACCACCACCACCAGGAGGCCCACCCCGACCGCAGGGGACATGAGGACATGGGAGAGCTCAACTTTAGCCAGCTGAGGCATACGATCATAGAGCTCCAGGAGCAGATGAACAGGAGTGGGACTAGCTTCAGACCTGGAAACTTTTGTTCATGTTGCTTCTAGTTTTGTTGATGTATGTTTGTAGATGCTTTGTGTCTTTGTACTTGAGCTGCAGTAATAAAAGACACCTTTTCTTGTGGCATTTACTTTCCTGTCCTCTCTTGTGTTGTTACTAAGAGGTTCTGGTTTAGACTGTTGACTTGACCCTCACTTGAGAGATACCTACTGGAGGAGACCCAGTTACCACACACTGATGCCGACAGTGTGACTCAACCCTTGGAGGCGAGAGTAACGGTTGGATCTCTTGGTAGTAGAGTCGAGGCCTTACGACGTCATCCTTGGTATGGGTTAGTATAATCCATTTCGGGATTGACTGTATTAGGCAAGGAAAGTGGTTCATCCATGGGATGAGACCAGATTTATCTTATCGGCAAAGAAGAAATCTTAGCAGCTCTCATGGGACCGGAGATGGTCCAAGCCACGACAGAGAAGGTCCAGGTCATCCAGGAGCGGATGAGGACAGCTCGGAACCAGCAGAAGTCTTATGCTAGCAGGAGGCGGAGGCCACTGGAGTTCGTGGATGGTGACCACGTCTTCTTACGGGTCTCACCTCGACGTGAGTTACGGAGATTTGGACGAGGTGGCAAGTTGTCTCCACGCTTCATCGGACCCTTCCAGGTCCTCAGCAGGGTTGGAAAGGTGGCTTATTGTTTGGCTCTACCACCCCAGTTGCACCGGGTGCACAACGTCTTCCATGTATCTCACCTGAGGAGGTACGTGCGCGATCCTTCACACAACATCGACCATGAGGAGCTGGACGATGGCGATGGGGTGACTTTCACGGAGGTTCCAATGGGGATCGAGGATCGACAGTAACAGATCCTAGGAGGACGGTCGATTCCTCTTGTGTACTTTCTTTGGCAGCACGAGAACCTCTAGGTGAGCACATGGGAGTGGAAGGCTCAGATGCGTGCTCAGTACCGCTTTTGTAACCCTAGTTTGTGTTAAAGTTTTACGAGGATGTAAAACCCTGAGGTGGGAGTGATGTAAAGACCCGTAAATTTCAAGGAAATTTTTTTTCTTAATTTTCCTTGGAATATTAAAAGAACGCAGTTTCTGACGGCACATGATTCTGAGGCCCGGTGTGCCCGAAATCATTTTTCGAAGTTTGGCTCGGGTACGTTCAGTGAACGAACGAGCGGGTTTTTCTAACTTTTGAACCAGTGCTCAGAATCAAATTCCGAGGGCACCGATGTAATCGTAGCGCCGATATTTTCTTAGAAACACTTCTTCCGGAGTTGTGTTTTCTCGGGTGTGGTTTTTAATTTTTGGGCTTTAATTTAAGAAATAAAATAAAGTGGTGCGACAAATTTATTTTTATTTCACTTAAAAGCCACTTAAAAGCCACTTAAAGCCACTTAAACTAAGTGGAATTAGATAGGATGCAATCCAAATATCCTACCCTCTTGGTAGGATATTTTTGAGGTGGGGCCCGCACGAGTCCCGCCGTTTCTTTTCCGCTAAGTAACGCACCCGCGAAAATCCCCATTAAATAAAAGTCAACTGACGCGTGTTTTAAATTCTTAACGCCTCATTAATTGGGCTGTTATTTTTTTACAATTAATTCATTGAATTAATTGTTCGTTTCTTTTCTTTTGAATTTCAAATGTGTCGTGTGTGTTAATAAAATAAGATAACTCTTATTTTATTTCTGTTGGAGCTTGTGGCATTGAGAGGATTGGGAGGAGCTTGAAAAACTTCAACCTCTTTTGAGAAGAACGCCGGCCTCCGACGAAGAACGCGAAGAACGCGAAGAACGCCGAACCCGTGGAGATCGACGACGCGAAGCAGTGTACTATGACGCCGACGAATCTCCCTCCACGACACTTCTTCCACAACGATCCAACCCCGCGACAACCTTCGATCGACAACGAAAAGTTCGTCGACGCGATGCGAAGTACTGCGTGACAGCGACGCTCTTCCGCGACGCGACGATTCTTTTCTTCCACGACGGTCAATTCCGCGAAGAACGCACGTAAAACGAAGTTGGGGTTTTGTTTGTGAAAGGAATTTATTTCCGTGGTTGTTTCCTCCTAGAAAAACAAAGAACCTGAATCAAGTACAATTTTAATTTATTAAAATTGTATATTGTTTTGTTTTCCATGTGTGGATTATTTTCTTCCGAATTGATATCACCTAATGCGGCGGGGGGGGGGGGGTGTGGGACAAACAAACACGGCCCGACAACCCTCTGCAGTTCTTCGTTGATGCGCGGATTGGCGGGCAATGAAAAAACATGCCGCAGGGGTGATTCGTTGATTCTATAGTGAAAAACAGGACCTGAGAGGAGCTACGGTGCAGACGGGTGTGGTATCGGACCACCAGAGCAACTCCGGTGGCCCGCGGAAACCACCGGCGGCGCCGACGACACCAGTGGACGACGAGGCAATGCTGCGTCCGCTGACCAAGGGCGGCCCCCGCGGGGGGGGGGGGGGGGGGGTGTTCACACGCGGGGGCAGCACACCCCTGCCCCCAGACTCCGCTTGCTCGGCCGAGCCGAGCCGGGATGAGTCGACCCGCCGGCCGGGTCGCGCCCAACCGGGCCGGACCCGAACCCGGGTTGGGCCGACCCAGGGGGGTCGGGTCGGGTCAGTCCGGGCCCAGACCACCCGTCTTCGGACGGTTTTCGGTCTTTTGCCCGTATCTTGAGCTAAGGGCCTCAGAATGACACGCCGTCAGCGGCGATGAGATCCTTGGATCGAGACGGTCGTTTCAGTATGTCACACTCAAGGTTTCGAAATACTTTGGGTTTGGACGGGTTGGTTCGTACACGAAACCAATCGGGCCCTCAGAGCGGAAACACTCATATCTTGAGCTCCAGACGTCCGATTGACATGCCGTCGACTTTGTTGAATTCCTATAAGTGAAACGGATCTTTTGGCTTACTGCGCCCGAGGTTTGGACGCATGTGGAGTATGGTCGGGTTAGTTTTTCCTTAAAAACCAACCGAGCCCCTGGGACGAAGAAGCCAATAACTCTCAGACCGGGCGTCCGATTGACGCGCCGTCTGCGACGTTGAGTTCCTGTTGACGATACAGAACTTTTGGATACATCAACTCTGGACTATGTGTTAGCTGATGTATCAGCCTCTCAGCTCGTGGAGCGGACCCTCTCGAATGAGCTTGCTGTGTGCGGGAACCCTAGAGCTGACTGCGACTGCTACTGTGACGACGACGACTGTACAGAGATCCTCAGTGGATGCGACTGCGACGATGATGAAAACAGTACGAGAATCCTCCGTGTTTTCGGCAGTGACCGCTACGGTACATCTTGGGATACATCAACTCTGGACTACATGTTAGTTGATGTATCGACCTCTTAGCTCGTGGAGTGGACCCTCCCGGAACGAGCATGCTGTGTGAGGAAACCTTAGAGCCGGTTGAGACTTGACGACTACTGATCGAACGACTCGGTGTGTTACAGATAGTCAAGTGGGGAGCGCTTGGTTGTAGCGGCAGACCTACAGCGGAGGAGCGCTTGGTTGTAGCAGCAGACCCGCGGTACTCAACAGAAGGAGTACCTCTGGAGGCTATGAGGGGGAGCGCTTGGTTGTAGCGGCAGACCCACAACAGAGGTGCGCTTGGTTGTAGCGGCACAAGGGAGCGCTTTGTTGTAGCGGCAGACCCATGACAGAGGTGCGCTTGGTTGTAGCAGCACAGAGGAGCGCTTGGTTGTAGCGGCAGACCCACGATTGAGGAGTGCTTGGTTGTAGCGGCACAGGGGAGCGCTTGGTTGTAGCAGCTGGTCCGCAGTACTCGATAGGTGGAGTACTATAGCAGTCCAAGGTAAGAGGGAAGCGCTTGGTTGTAGCGGCATTACCATTGTACTTGATGGAGAGGATGTTTCCCATTAGATATGGGTTCAACTTCATGATCGATCATGTGTGGGTCATTGCGGGGGTTAGTACCCTACAGATCCTTTGTGGGTCCGACGACTTAGATGAATCAGTGGCTACATCTGATCATCTCTAATGTCATATGAAGAAGTATACTTATGTGAGATGAATTCTGTTTGCTTTCCTTTGTGGATTGTGTTGTGCTATCCTGTGTGGATTTATGTTTTGATTTCCATTGTGGATTGTGTTATGCTATCCTGTGTGGATTTACGTTTTTCTTTCTTATGTGGACTGGGTTGTGCTTGGGCTCGGATGTTGGAGCCAGACGGGAATTGATGACTTAGGTATATGTATGGGCATATACCTAAGTAGTGTCGGATGTTACTTCGTGCTTGTATATTTCCTTTTTGGTTTATACTTTGTGGATTCTGGGAGACCTACGGGGGTCTCGTGGTCCCTACTGAGTAGCTTATACTCACCCCTGCACGGGCTATGCCCGCACTACGTTGTGTTTGTTGTAGATGACGGACAATGCTGATCATGGTGGAGTCTTGTGGAGCAGGAAGGTACCTGGAGGTGGACCACTGGGCGGGGTGTACTCGGAGCGGACAACTAGACTGAGGAGCTGTGGAGGCTATCTATACTCACCCTTCATGTGGGACTTCCAGAGGATGGCTCGACGTGGCGACTTTTCTTTCAGTTGTTGTTTTTACCCTTTCAGTTGTATTTTACAGTTGGGCTTGTATTTCTGGCCCCCTTTACTTTCAGCACAACTTGTTTCAGTTTTTACTTAGTGTTTTACTTCTGCTTACTCTGTGGTGTTTGTTGTTTACTTTACAAAGGCAATGTCTTCCCTTTACCGGGATTTACGCCTTGGTGTTAGTCTCCAGCCCCTGGCCTATGGAAGGCGGGCTTGGGGTAGTCACAACATGGGCCCCGAGGACGGGTCGTGACAGAAGTAGGGGAATGATATTGTTCAGGATTCTAGAGATTCTTGTATATAAATGGAGGATTTGAAAGCCTAGAACTTATATGTAACGATATATTTTGTTAGAGTCTATTTTTAGATAATTGTGTATTATTTTCTAATTCAGATGGTAGAAAAGTATCAGTGGGGAGATTCATAGGTGCAGGTGATGCACGATCATGTTAGCCATAATGATGCTCTATATGGATGGTTGGAACCAGATTTTGTTTCATTGGATGTTTTTTTATGGTAGTGATACATGAGGGAGTCCTTTTTGAGTTTCATTACTAACCATTGGTGGTATACCTAGAAGTTTACAATGTGTACCATGTCTTGAGGATGCGGTTTGGTGGTCCAGGATGAAACGGGTGGTGACAATGTTTGTAGAGAAGTGCTTGGTTTTATAGAAGTTAAATTCCACAAATCATCTTGCTGGTTGTTTGTTGTAGCCTTGGATATTCCTATGTGGAAATGGGATGAAATATTAATGTATTTATTCATAGGGTTACCTATAGCTTAGGGTGGTTGTGATGTAATCTGGGTGATCATGGATCAGTTGATAAAATCAAACCACTTCTTAGTGATCAAGGAGTTAGGCACATAAGATGATTTAACTAAGAGGTTTTTGGATGAGGTTGCGTGGTTGTATGGAGTTCCAAGTTCCATTGTCTTGGATTAGGATTCATGTTTTACCTCACAAGTTTTTATGGGATTGCATAATTCTTTTTCCACTCCATTACGCCTCAGCACTACTTTCTACCCTTAGATGAATGGGACGATAGACTAGACCATCCAGATGTTAGAGGATATATTGTTGGTGATCATAGTGGACTTCAGTGGATTTTGGGTTTGAAACTTGACTTTGGTTGAGTTTTTTGTACAAAAATACATATCAATCACCCATTGGCATGGCTCCGTTTGAGGTGTTTTATGGAATACCATGTCATTCTTTGTTTTTTTGGATGGAGGTTGGGGAGGAAATAGTTCTTGGTCCTGATGTGGTGTAGGGAACTATGTAGAAGGTTCAACTTGTTCATGAGAGGATGAAAATAGAACAAGACTAGAAGAATTATTATGCTGATTGAATAAGGATTCCTTTATAGTTAAAGGTCACGGACCTTGTGTTCTTGAAGGATTCCCCTTGATGTGTGAAGCGGAGGTTTGACAGAGGGAGTAATATTTCTCCCAGGTATGTTGGGACTATTAAGGTGTTGGGGTGATTTGGTGAGGTGACGTATCAGTTGTCCCTAAAACTGAAATTGGAGAGGATCCATGACACCTTTTATGTCTCTCAACGTCATTGGTATATTCATGATGAATCCCATGTCACCGACTAGGGAGAGTTGGATATCAAGGATGAAGAGACTTCTATAGAAAGGCCAGTAGAGATCCATGATCTCCAAGAGAATGTCCTATAAGGAAGAACCATTCCTTTAGTTTTTGTGTTTTGGAGGAATGGTGTTAGAGAGGATTGTACCTGGGGACATGAAATGCAAATTCATTCCTAGTACCAAAAGTTATTTTGAGTTTTTTCCTTTTCCTGTTTTTCTTGTGATGACTTTTGGATCTTGTTTTATGAGATGTATTGTTTTCCTTCTTTGTGATGTATGATGTGTAATAAATTTCTCACATATGAAAAGGTGAGTATATGATTCCTAATCGAGATGAATTAACTATGATATAATTAAACCCATGTGAGTGAGTCAGTTCAACCTAGAGCGGATAGTATCTTGACATGGAGGATGAAATTTCCAGATTCATGTGTTTGGGATGGTTTAATTTTTTTGGTTGTAGTGGTTTTTGGTTTGGACTAGGTGGGAGTTGTGATGGTTATGGTGATGTGTTTTGGTAGTGATGAGGTTGTGTGAGATGTTTGTGGCCATTTGGTTTGGTGTGTTAGGATGGTGATAACATTTGAGGTATAATGTGATCATTGAGAGTTATCTCATGGGGTGGTTGTTCAGACCCCTTTATTTTCGGGCTTGGTTTTTGATTATAGAGGGTGATAATAATTTGATAGGTATTTGATATAATGATTCATTCATTCATGGCACATTACATTGTCGATTTTTGGGGTTGGAGGTGCTTGGAGGAGGCTTAGAGCAGGTCTGGAGGAGTTCAGTTTCTATGAGTCGGAAGTAGAGGAAATACATGTCGTGTTAAGTGTTCATGACATGTAAAGGTGATTCACATCCTATGTGAGAACAGTTTACAATGTTTAATAAATGAGATACAAAAATCCTTTGAGGCGACAAATTTCTCAGTGGAATTGAAAGCCTGATATTTACATGATGTGTAGGGATTACACATCATGTAAATATCCTAGGAAGGACATATTTAAAGGATGAAAAGCTCTTATTTATTCTGAAAAACATATTAAATATTCTCTCATATATCATTCTAGGTGATGTAGTGGTGCCTTATTTAATATTTTGGGGTTTCTTTCAATGGGAATTGATTCCCAACTTCTTATCTTTGATCCACGATGAGTTCTCATCATATTCTCATTTGTTTCATTCCATTATTTTTTGGAGTTTCACTATAGTGGTGAAGTTTGGTTTGAGTTGTATGTTTAGGATTCATTTTTATGATCCTTTGGTGTGGTATAGGTTTATCCATGGTTTCTCAAAGAGTGGCTATGGTTGTAAGGAATTTTTTCTTCACCCTATGGTGTGCAACAAGTTGGAAAACTTCTCTGAGATGGATAATCCCTAAATTATCTTTATTATGTATCATACCTGAGGGGTTTACATTTTTTCATTTATGTGTTATGGTTGTTATGGACTAATGAAAGATAAATAACTGTTTAATTCAAAATTTAAGGGTTAAAGGGGTTTTATTCACATATTTTTATATATTTGTTAACTTTTTGATATTGGGATTGTATGGGATTATTTCCCCACTGAAAATTATGGCTATCAGGGGATTTTTTTGCACTATTTTTATATGATGTAATTTCTTATTTTGTTTTTATTGTTGTGATATCACCATAAATAATAAATTGGCTAACCACTTATATTTAACTAATAAAATGTTTTCCTCAGGATTATATTTTGTGTGATAAGACCCCTAAAATAAAGTCGAATGTGATAAAATGCACTTCATGAATTTATAAAATGGTTTTTGATGTGATTTTATGTGTGGTCATAATTTTCTATTGGTGGTGTACATTTGATGTGTGTTTGGGGAATGTGGGGGATGATGTGTTAATGGACATTCTTTTACAACGGTGAGTTCATTTGTTGGCCATGATTTCAGGGTGGAAACATGGTTTGTTTGTAATGAATTTGGGGTGGTGTGGTGGTTGTTTTGTCCATGATTTTAGGGAGGCGAGTTTGTGTTTGTTTGAACAGGATTTTGGGGTAGCGAGGTGATGGTGTGATAGAGATGATGAGATATTTGTGATGTTTTATTGTGTTGTTCTATATGCATGGGTAGTGATGGAATAAATGATTACTCAATAATGATTAAAATGGATGGGTTTAGTTTGGTTAATTATATGGAAATGGTTAATGAAAAAAATAAATGATGGTCTTTGTGGGTAAATTTGTATGATGATAAATAATGAAATAAATGGGATGGACAGTGGAATTGGTTGGGAATGTGAAATGGGGCTTGTGTCTTGTTGTGTGGTATCATGAATTTAGAGATGGAAGCAAATGTGGTGATGTTGCGAGTTGATTAATGTTTGGTTATGAACCCATAGGTTGGGGTTGTGTGTATATATATGTATATATTTTTATATTCCTTGTGATTTATATACACACGCCACTCACATCAATCACTATGTGTCGACACCTGCATAGTAATGTAGGGGGTGTTTTTTTGACATCTAGTGAGGACGAATGGCTGGGTAATCTCTCTTTCCCGCTCTCACTTATAGGAGAGGTAGGTATTGTACAAGATGTAATGGTTATAGGTCAATTATATCAAAAGATGGTTGTTGAAATGGACCAAGAGTCTTCATGCGAGATGTGATGTGGTCATGTATGTGAGTCGGTGATCCCAGGTGTCTTCAGGTGAGATGTGAAGTATCCCATGTGCCTGTAGGTGGGATGAGATGAGATAACATGGTGTATAGAGGGGGTCATTCATGGAAGGATGAGGGTATGAGTTTATGTACTTCATGTTCATGATACCGTAATAATCTTGTTATATTTTTGGATGTGTAATGGCCTAGGTGTTTTCGAGCGAGATGTGATGTGACTGTGCTTATGGAGTGGTGAGACTAGGTGTCTGCAGACATGATGTGATGTGACCATGATTATAAGGTGGTGTAGTATATAGAAGAGATGGGCGTTCCAAGGCATAACAAATTGGGGTGTGAGAGGTAAATACCAACAACAAATTAGTGTGGGGTTACCATTATCAATGTGATTCTTCTTATATTATATTACTTGACCTATGTTATTTGGGGGGAATTCCTTTGTGAGGCTAGGATGAGTAGTTGACTTGTTTAGGTGCATCTTGTTCTACTATTTGCTCACAGGTGAATTAGTATGATTTTTTGACATGTGCATAATAGAATTTGGTTTTCCTACTATGTCTACCGGTATTCTCACCCAACATATAAAAAATAAACTATAGGTTTCTAGGAGGACTATGTGTACTGTGCTAGACATTACTAGATCAGACCTTTGGATAGCTTCTATGAAACTGCATTAGATTTGATTTTGGGTATTTAATTTTGTATATTTTCATATCCACCTATTTTATTTATAAATTCATTGTAGGATGGTTTTGGAATTATTTTATATTATGTCATGGACTTTATTGTGGATAATTCATCTTATCTCCAGATCTTATTTATATTATAGAGGGTAATTCCTCCAAATACATAATATTTTTATATAATTAGTGCTAGTCACCAACCTAGGTCCTAATAGAGGCAGGAATCAGGGGTCATTATCATGCTCTCCTCATCATTTTATATTTATAGGGAGGGGTTCATGACATGCCAGAATATAATTTTAATATAAGTACACAAAATGGGACAAAAAATTCTTTTTAGAAAAAAATAAATTTTTAAGCATAAAACTGGATTTATTCTTATCCTATACAGAGAAAAAGTATATATTGAATGTTTAAAAAATTTTATCAATAAAATAATATATATATTTAATTAAAATCATTCACCAATAGTTATTAATTTAATTTATTATTATAAAAATACATTATGCGTATAAGAATAGTTTTTTAGAAAAAGAATAACTTTTATTTTAAAATTTTTTTTTTAATTATAATAATTTGATAAATAATTAATACATTTATAAAATTTGTGGACCATATATTTTTTAAAATTTAGTTTCTACTACTCATACCTACTAATCTAAAGACTAGGTGATAATGAACACATAATATTTTAACAATGTTATGTGGTTTGTTTAAACTCACTGTTGAGTGTAACATAATCTATTAAAGAAATAAAAATATTTAAAGAAAAATATTTTATAAAAATTTTGGAGAGTTACATTATAACCCCATTAATATTAATTTTACCGTCAAAATTATTCACTCTAATACATATAGATAAGTTAATTCTTCCTCATCACATCTTCAGGATCCCATGTTAATTCCTAAAATTGGTGATTTCATCACAAAATATTGACCATGTGAATATTCTTGTTTCATATCAATTTATCTCTAAGATCTATGATATCTACCAATTTTTATTTATAATAAATATCCTTCACCAAAACTATTACCCTTATGTTTAGTACTTGTGAAGGATTAGGTATACACTTTATCAGGAGATATTCATGGAACACATCATGAACTTGAGAGAGATTTTACTAAATAAAAAATAAATAAGCTATTATCTAGATTCCATCATGAATTTTAAAAGGAATAATATACCAATGTCTTAGATTTACATTCTTTCTAAATATCATCACGCTTTTCTAGGTATATAATCACAGGAATACCTTGTCACCAACTTCAAATTCTAGATCATTCTGATAATTTTCAGCATAATTTTTTTGACTCTAAGATGATCTTATATGATGTTTAATATCCATAAACTTCTCTATCATTTCCATAGATAGATATGGTCCCAATATCTTTCTTTCCCCAACTTCATTACATCATGATGGAGTTGTTCACTTCCAAATATATAGGGCTTCATAAAGATCCATCTGAATAATAAAGTGAAAACTATTGTGGTGTGAAAATTCCAAAAATAAAGGATTTGATCCCATCAACCTTTTAAATACATAGAGAAAGATCTCAACTTATCTTCTAGAGTTTGAATGGTCATCTTATATCGAACATCTTTCTGAGTATAAAATGAAGTTCTGAAACTTAACTATGCTTTCAGATCCTATTGAATAATTTTATAAAACATCAAGGTAAACCTCAGATCTTGATCATATACAGTTGATAATGGTACAAAATGAAATATTATCAATTTCTTATTGTATAACTATGTCAGTTGATAAAAATAGAAATATTCTCTAAGAGAAATTAAGTGTGTTGACTTCGTAAGGGAATCAATTACAATTGAAATAACATTATTCCCTTTAGATGTTTTGGAGAGTGTGATGCCAAAATCCATGATGATGTTTTAAGATTTCCATTTTGGTATAGGAAATGGTTGAAACATCCCATTATAATTATATCTCTCAGCCTAAATTTTCTTCCAAAATAAGCACCGATAAACATACTCTACAATATCTCTCTACATTCTATCCCACCATGAATAATCTTTCAAATATATATACATATTTGTATTTATTGGATAAATAAAGAATAAATGACTATTTGTTTCATCCATCATATCTTTCTTCAAATCCTTTACCAAAGGGACACATAAATGGTTATTAAACCTTATTATTTCATCATAATCAAGGATAAAATCAGTAACATTTCTTACCTTATTTTTCAGCTCTACATATTCCTTCTATGTCTCTTTAATATTTACTTTTATAGATGATTAAACACTTATTTGGGAAAGATAATATTTCCCTACTTCCATTAATATTTCAAGATCCATATTTTTCATATCTATAAATATTGAATATTTTGGTATCCTCATCATATATCTGCTATAATGACCCTTTGGGATCAAATAATCGACCAAATTGTTCACTTTCAAGGGTGGTAATGCAATGAGTAGTTAAAATCTTTAATCATATTCAACCACCTTACTTGGAACATGTTTATCTCTTTTTGAGTGATAATATAATTTAATGTTTTGCGGTCGGTATATAGGTCACACCTTTATCCATAGAGATAATTCCTCTATATCATTAATTCAATAATTATCACATATAACTTCAGATCATGAGTTGGGTAATTTTTCTCATAGACCTTCAATTTTCAGGAGGTATAGGCTATGACCATATCATTATTCTTGAGGATTCATCCCATTCCATTCTTTGATGCATCACAATAGATTACAAACACTTCTCCACTGTAGGGTAGTGTAAGCACATATGCACTAAATATAATCCTCTTTTGTTACATAAAACATTCTTCACATTCATCTATCAAAAGGAACTTGGCTCTCTTTCGAGTTAAATTGGTTAGTGGATTGATGCCTATAAAAAAATCTCCCAAAAAATGTCAAAAATATCTATCCAAACCAAGAAAACTATGGATATTAGTCCCAGTGGTTAGTCTAGGATAATGTTCAATAACATATTTCTTTTAATGGTCTATTGATATATCCTCAGATGAGATTATATGACCCAAGAATGAAACTTTTTTAATGCATAATTCACACATGGTAAATTTTGTGTAAAGATTGTCCTTCCCTGAGGTCTTAAGTTCATTTCTCAAATTATCTTTATGGTCTTCATTTATCTTTGAATAAATAATAATATCATCTATAATTACTTCCAAAAATTTATCAATGTAAACTGTAAAGTATATATTCATTAAATCCATGAAGATAGTATGGGAATTATTAAGGCCAAATTGTATCACTATAAATTCATAGTGTCCATACCTTGTTTGGAATGATATGTTGTGTATATTCTCCTTTTGACCCTCAATTGATGATGTACAAAATGATGATCAATATTAGAAAATTATTAAGTTCAACAAATTTGATCAAAAAAGCCATTAATTTGGGGTAGATGATACTTTTTCTTGATAGTGATCATTTTAATTTCTCAATAATCAATATAGAGTCACCTTGATCCATCTTTTCTCTTAAAAACATGAATAGGTGCACCCCATGGTGAATCACATGGATATATGACCCCCTTATAATGATTATTCTTTAGTTAATTCTTCAATTATTGAAACTCAATCAGGAAAATTTGAAATAATGTATTAGATATATATGTAGCACCAGGTATGAGTTTTATTGAAAACTAAACTTCATGATTTCATAGAAGACCAAAAAATGATTCCAAAAAATACATCAATAAACTCCTAAAAAATAGGAATATATTTGATGATGAGTTTATACTCCACCATCTAATATAAACACCATTTTTGAATAAGAATAATGACATGTACAATAGATGAAATTTCCATATAATTTTATTTTTATTTTTTATTAAATTTATAACAGATCATTGGTTGGTTTTGAATATCAAATATAACTCCCATTCAGCAGAAATTGAAGCAGGATTTATATAAAGAAATAAAATACCTACCCTAAATAAAATCAAAATCAAATAGAGGAATAATTAAAAGATTTTAAGGAAACAAATTCCCATAAACTTCAACATAATAAGGATCATAGACATGGGATGTGATCATCATAACATTTGGGGGTTTTACTACTAACTCAATGTATAATTTTTGAGGTGGTTCTTTGATACCATTAGAAAAAGTATTTAGATATATAAGAGAGGGTATATCTAGAATCAAATAAGACATTAGTAGTTTTAGAGTTAATGGTAAGGGTACCTTTCCCTACATTTTTATAATACCCCTCATCAAAAATTTTGATCATTTGAGATATCTCTTTATCATTAAACTTAAGAGATTGTCGATTTCAATCATCATAATTAGCCTGCAAATTTGGGAACTAGTTATCATAATACCCATACTCATTGAATTTAAACACTAGAGTTTAAGTGGTGCATTCTATGGATCTTTCTCTCTATTATTATGATTAGATAATGTATTTCCATCGCTTATGAAATCGATTTCCTGATGAACTTCCCTACCACAATTGAAACATTCACAAGTTTCCTTATGAAAATTTTCCCCATGTTTTCTTCAACACATCAAGCATAAAAGAAGACTCATCTTCTTCTCTCTATGGTTCTTATAATTTCTTTTGAAATAAATTTATATTTTCTTATCAAAACCTTTAGACTTATGGGTAACAACCATCTCTATATCCACATTGACATCACATTGAATAATTTATTCATAGCTAATAATGTAACTTTTGAAAAATTCAATAGGGATTCTTTGTTTTAAGACACTAAAGAATTTATCAACCATAATTTTTGGTTTGATCATAATACAAGAAGCACACATCACTAGTCTTGTGAAATTTACATCATTAGTACCAACATATTCATCATCATTCTACTTTAACTCAAGTAATTATTTATCCATTTTCAAATGAAGAATATGAGGAAATTAATTATTGAAAAATAAGAATTAAAATTCATCCCACCCATGGATTCAATTTATTTTTATTCTTTTATGTTCTTGATATGAGTCTATCATTGATCTGCTTTGCCTTACAAATGATAAAAAACCAGAATAACTTTCTCATGTTTTGAACATAGAATAATGGAAAATATATTTTCAATGGTACTAATCCATTTCTCAGTGACTAGTGGATCAGTGTACCCACTAAAATAAGGTGTAAATTTCATCATGAAGGACTCAATAGAACATTATTCCCTATTTTTTTAATTTGGAAACTTAGTGTGACTCATATTTTGATAAATTTATGTGAGAATTGAAATAATATTTTTGATTCCATATCCTATAAAATTTGGTTATTCATGAGGATAATAATTATATTTTCCATCACATTTATCATTAACATGATTCCTTTGAGTTCAATCCATTGACTAAAACCAAAAATCATATTGTGAGAAACAATAATCATGGTGGGAAACCACATAATCCTGAAAAATAATTTATATTATATTTAAATCATGAAAATTTATTCTATGACATCTTAGGTTTAACCTAGGTCATTTATGATTATTACAAAAACTTTACGATTTTATCCTATACTTAGACATATCCCTTAAGTTCTTATTAAATTTTTTCTCATCTTAGTTTCAAATTGTAACTAAACCTTGCATTGATAACAACTATATTGACCCATAATTTTCATACATATATATTAAATCTTAATAGATTAATATTAATTACATAACATATTGATCCAAGTTAATTTTTTTTTGGTCTGGTATCTTTGGAAACATAGAAACCTAGATAACTGGTTTGTAAAATATCTACATTGTCTCTCACTTATTTATTCATAACATTCAACCATATTAGAAAAATAAATCCTATTACCTTTTTTCATTACCTAGGGAAGAAACAAATAATAAAAAGGTAAGATTAGATTCTCATTAAGGTTAAACAAAGGAGATATCAATTATCACATAAGAATAAAATGATCATAAGGGTATAATAACATGATCTTAACATTTGAAAAAAATACCCTACATATAAAATTCAATAATATTATATCATGGAATAAATTATGGAAATTTATAAGATATGAATCACAAGGTAATCAAAGAACATAATCTATGAGAGTATAACATTGACATAAGCCAAGGAACTTTGGTATACACATAAACATAAAAAAAACTTCCTTAGTAGTCAGGGCTCTTTTCCAAGACTATTATAGTGGAATGTGTTCACTACCTAAACCATCATAGTATTCATAGTTCACTATCAAGACTATCATAGTGTATAAATTACCTTACTAAATTGGGTTCACACCCCATTGCAGTCCTTTTTATATCTTTAGATATCAAATATTTATTTAATGGATTAGATAAAGATATATATCCCACTCATAACATAATGAAAATCATACATATGAATTTCATAAGGTTGTAAAACATTCATCATATCAGAACCCATGAAAAAATGGGTTTCATAAACATTTAAACATAGAATATCCTGTGGAAAACAAATGGGTTTTATAAAAAGCTTACAATTAAAAAAATAAAACATCCATAGAAATAACAAATATAGTATAATTGGATCATATATCTAGTAAATCATAATTGATATGATTTATTTTTATATTTTAATAATAGAAATACCATTAAAATATCATTAAAATATTCTTGAGGGAAATATCCTTTCCATTTTGAAATCACTCATTTAAAAAAATATAAAATTATAAAGGAAACAATTTTCTTTGAAAAGAACCATGAAAAATTGTAAAGTAATATTAAAAGAAAAAATTATTTATAATTACGAGAAAAGATGATATTTCCATATAAGTTAAAAAACATCCCTTCAATACTTTTTTCATAAAAGTCACAAAGTACCTAATTTGGAAACTGAAAAAATATTACTTTCAAAGAATTTTGTAAAAAGTAAAGCATGGGTAAAAATGAATAAAAATAATAATAAGATAATTGAAAAAAATTTCTTAATCACATTTTAGAAATCATGGATATAGAAGAAAAAAGATTTTTTAATGAAGAAATGAAGTCTATTTTTCTTAAAACAATATTTTTGTATATTGAGTTCATAAGGTGAGAAAAATAGAAGTAAAAAATGTGATTTAAATAAATAACTATATGATAATAAAATTAATGAGTATATTCTATGGTTTATAAAATGATTTTTTCATCTAATATTATTCATAAACAATCTCGATAAACATTGAGATTGTAACAAAAAACCCCCTACCTTGAGTTCTCATTAATTAAAAATATCCCTTAACCTCTTATATAGTAAATTTAAATTTATTATAATTCTATACCAGAGTAAATTTCAAACTTTTAATATCATATATTACCCCTTTATAACATTTTAACACTCCATTTTATTAGTAATTCTTTATTAAAATCATCATTTCTATGAGTTAAGTATTTTTTTTAATCCTGAGTATTTTAGTTCAATAGTTTTCTCCCATGTACATTTATCTTGATTCTATAACATTCATAATATTAATTATGATATAAATATCATATATATACATTAGATACATATTGACACTCATCTATAAAATTTTGAGATAGAAAAAACTAATTACACCATTCATGGAGATGGTATATCGTAAGCATACATGTGTGATGTTTTCATTTTTCAATAAATAGAATAAAAGAAAAATAATAATAATTCACCTTTTGAGGATAATTATTATATCATATATATAATATATATTCACCAAAATATTCCTCATTACCATTCAATTAAAATATAAATTGAAAATGAATCACATCACTTCATAGAGGTTGTAGTCCACACATACACACGAATGGCGTTATCATTTCTCAAAGGATTGGATGGTAAGTATGTATGTATGATATTATAATTATAAAAGTATAATTATATCATAAATTATATAAATAAATATTAATACAATTTTAATACCAATGAATAAAATATGGTGATGAAATCTAAATTTTATCGCTATGTGTATATCATAAGGCCTACGTATGCATGAGTGATACTTTCACCTCTCATTTGATAGGAAAGAGGGTGTATAATGGTTTTCAATAAACATAATAACATTTTAAAATATTAAGTATAATTAATTTATTATTTCATGATAAATATGACATATTTATAGGAGATAAATAATATTATAAAATAATGTTATTGATTAAGTATATTTTTCTTCTTTGTAATGACTCCTTTAAAATTCCACTAAAAGGTTTTAGGTTTGATATTTTGAGAAGAAAAATACATCTAGAATTTTTTTAGGGATTTTAAAAAGAGAAATTGGAAAAAAAATCAAAATAGAAGGCTCAATTTGATGTAAAGAAGTGGGGGAGGAGGGTCCCTTTTATAATTTAGGGGAGGGGAACTTTGGGAATTATAGGAAATATTAAATAACAATAAATTCATTATCAATAAAACTACCTCCAAATGGACAGGTATTATAAGATGATTTTGGATAGGGTTTTAGTCCCATATACCAATATAATTTAGATGATTTTTTGTCATTTTAAACCTTATCATTTTGATTAACCCTTAGTTAACAAATTTTAATTTTAGCTATAAAAACAACTTTTCAAATATTAAAGTGATGTAATTTTTACATATAAGATTAACATTTTATAATAAATGTAAAATTTATAAACTTTTAAACCATATAATTTCCATATTATATTATTTAATGTTTTTTAATCTTAAATAATTTAAATAAAATATTACATTGACAAAATATCATTATTTTCAATTTTGAAATTATTAATTTAATTTGAATTAAAATACATAAATATATTTTTTAATTAGAATATTCTCTTTAAAAAAACACTAATATTTCATATTCACTTATAAAATATATGGATCACTATTAATTATTCAAATTATATCACTTTTATTATTTTCAAAATCATTTATTTTATTTTTCCATTAATTGAATAAATATTGTTTTGGAATTACACAAGGATTTAAGGTATTTAAATAGTACCTAAAAATTATAAATAAATTACTATCATGAATATAATTTTGTTATGTAATTTTATTTAATTTTTTTTCATAACATGTTTTTGTCCTTATGTAAACACATAAATGATATTTAATACAAATAGAGTGACATTTTGTAACTTTCATTATTTTAAATAACATATAAAACATTTTACTAGAAGAGTTTCCCTTAAACTAATAAAATTTTAGAATATATTGATAAGGGTATAATTACTTTTTTTGAATAATAATTATGATAAACAATTATGACCTTATCACTTGTTTGTAATCAATATTAACCTGATTTACCCTTTACAGAGGTGATAAATTTCCCCCTATTACTATTCGTACTGAAAAAAAATAAAAGGAATTTATCTAAAAAGTATAAATTATAATTATAAATATTTAGTTAATTTTTTTAATTCTATTCCTATAAATGTAATAAAATAATTTTAATGTTCGGGAAAACAGTGTGACAAAAATGGATTTTTTGAAAAAAATACAATTCTAAGGGTAAAACTAGATTTATTAATATCCTATGACAACAAAAATATTTACTAAATGTTTAAATAATGTTATGAATTAAATAATATAAAAATTTAATTTAAACAAATCACCAATAGTGATTAATTTAATTTATTAATATAAAAACGCATTGCGCACATAATTTTTTTCAGAAAAAAATTACTTTTATTTTAAAATATTTTTGGTTTTTATTACTAATAATTTGATAAATATTGAAATAATTTTATCAGTTTATAGAAAATTTATTTTTCATAATTTATTTGGTACTATTTATACCAACCAATCCAATGGTTTGGGGATAAAGAACATATAATATTTTATTAATTTTATGTGGTTAGTGTAAATTCTATATTTTGTGTAACATGAGCTATCAAAGATACAAAATTATTTAAGTATAAAATTTTCATAAAAATGTAAGGGTGTTACATTTTTGGTGGTCTTTATATATGATATTCTGGGATGTTCTATAACTATGTATAGTCACAACCATTATTTGAGTGTTGTTTTCTTGAACCTTGCCCGATCATCACCTTTATGACAAGATATAAAAGTGTAATGTTTTGATCTAGGAAGTTATGTTCTTTGGATATTTGGTGTCCGAATATTGAATTTTGGTTGATCATTATAATTTTAGTGTCATTATGTCATGGGAGGATCCAAAGAAAATATTTTATATTCATATATTCTCGCGTCTAATGAGTGATTATTAGTGATTCATAAAATATTTCACCAGGATCGTGTTGACCTTGAATGCTATGAAAAATATGGGGTTGAAATTTATATGGAGTTTTAATTTTGAGACATAATTTAATTAATTAAAGGAGTGGGTTTCCTTATATTTTTTTCGAATATACCCGAGGCTAGTCATAACTATGTGGTCTATTACGATTGTTTAGTTATAGGCTTAGGATATGTGCTTGTATAGAGTGATCATGTGGTGGAGTTTGATTCTAAATAAATTTTCTACATGAGAGGAATTACTTAACCCATGATCTTGGGATCACAAATGTTATGATTTCCCTAAATCTTTGGCTGCACAACCTTTCTAGTGAGGTATTTATAGTTATTTCTAATTATAATGGACCATGTTATATCTTTTACTAGAAATAATTGAATCTTTGGAAGAGTTAATGGGTGGAGTACCTTCAGGTGTTTGAATTTGACATCACTTACACACTGGGTAAAGGGAATTCAATTACTGATGATCTTTGTAGGAAGTTACCCTCTCATGATTTAAGAGAGTCTAGTGATGATTTTAATCTCATTGTTCTTTTTTATTAGATAAATTTGGAGGAAAATTAGGAGAAGTAGGTTATGTTTCTTAATAGTTTCCACCATCTCTTATTGATACAATTCCTAGGAGTATTTGGGATATATGGAATTCCAGTAGATCAGGAATATCATAAGTGATGGGGAGAACACTACAGAGTGGTCTCTATCTTTCGAGGTCATTCTCTACTTTGGAAGATTCCATGTGGATTCTTTATCATAAAGATGTTGGTCATGTGTGATTATCATTATTCTTAGTGGTAATCCATATAGGAACCCCTAAGATGTATTAAAACATGAATATATACTATTTGTAGTGAGGTGTGAGATGTGACATCACAGGTCTTGTGTCATTTTGCTACACCTTCCATTAAGTTAAAACCAACCATAAAAATCCCAACAGATTACTCCCATCACTTCCCATAACCACATGAAATTGGGATGTGATATACATATAATTCATCATTATACTTCCTCATATGCATTATTTAAATAATTTTATCTAGGTTGTGATATACCAAATATCTAATTCGACTCATTTTATTCTAATAAAAGATTCCACAATGATAGAGGAGATTAAAATTCTATATGTGAAGAAGTTTGTGTGGTTACATGAGGTTCAATATGATATAATTTCAGACCAGTAACCTCAATTTTCCTCTAGGTTTTTGAAAGGTCACCAAGAGGTGATGAGATCCTAGGTAAGGTAGAACTCTACCTATAATCATTAGATGGATGACTATATAAAGTATGAAATATAGATTTTGGAGGATGTACTCCATGAATGTATCATGGATTTCATAGGTTTGTGGGATAACCATTTGTGGCTGGTTAAGTTTTTTATAATAATAGTTACTAATATTCTATTAGTTTGGATCATTTTTAAGAACTCTATGGGTGACCGTTCCGGAATCCATTCTATTAGAACAAGGCTGGTGGGACATTTGCAGTGGGACTGATCTTGGCATAAGTGAAAAAATGCATGATCTTGGCTATTTGAAAATGACTACTCACATATATAAGTTTCTATAATTCGTATGTGAATCATTAATATCAACCATTGGAGTTTTAAATTAGTTCCCAGGCGTTCCTAAAATTATTACCTAAGTTAGGCCACTAATGACTTGGTATTCATGTGAAGCTTACTTTGAGGTATGTGAGACACTTTGAAGACATTAAGAGTGTTATAAAGGTGGAATATTAGTTAAATTTACCTCATATACTAACATGAATACATGATGTTTTCCAAATTTCTTAATTAAATAAGTATAACATGGACCCCTCCCATGTTCTAAACTGTAAATATCAAGAGTTTGAATCATATGTCTATGTAACCGAGAAACCAATTTAGATTATTGAATAACAAGAGAAATTGCTTCATAAATTTTTTTTCCAGTTGGCATGACTACTTTGAAAACATGATATTGATTCATAATGAACTTGGGAGAAGAAATATCTTGTGAGGGAGAATTATCCGCACATTGTTTCAATCAACCATCATCTAGATGAATTTATGAGGGTAAGAAGTGGAATGGCGTATATAAATTCCCCACCCACAGTTCTATTTTTAGATATAGATTAAAGTTTTTATTGATTTTTTTTTATTTACTTTCATTTTAAAGGTCTTAATTTGAAAAAAATTGAAAAATTGGAAATAAGTATTGTTACATGGTTGGAGAATATTTATTACTATCCATAAGAAAACCATATAAAACCTACAATACATTATTAATAGTGATAATCATGGTTGGAAGATAGTTTTCCTAATAATGCAACCAAACTATGTGACTACCTAGAATTTTAAAATCATTAAATTACTAAAATATTCTTATGAACATTATCCCCTCTAACTTTCTCCTCTTCATCCATGTTGAAACCATACAACACTACTTCACATGAAACCCTTCCACTCTAATATTATATTGATTTGATGTGGGGTTTTTTATTGGCTTCTCTATGAAACATCTTGGTAAGTGATTTTTTCTCAAATTTTTGGATTCTTTCTCTCTTTTCTTATGATTTTAAATTTAACATAAGTTAATGTCAACCTAGGTTTCTTTTTATACAAATATTATTAGTGTGTTAATGGTTTTTAGGGACTTCCCTTTCTTTATTGAGGTATTTTCTGCCCTTCTCTAGTAAATTCCACCCAGTTACAAGTAGTTTCCCTGATAAAGGTAAGTGTTTTCATAAGTTGAATTTTATCTATGAACCAAAAATGATTTATTATTTCTAAAATTATTATTTAAATTGTTTTATATAATTTTTTTAATTATTAAAAGTTTTTTATATGTTATAAATGTTTGGAAATAATTTTCATTAAATATTGGAAATTACAGTGGTTTGAAAGGATTGCATTTAGGGGTTTCTTATATTGCTTTTGTTAAAATCACCCTTTTATTTGGAAATAGTTTTTGTTGATAAAATTTTAATGCTTGAAAAGAGAAATGAAACATGAGATCATTGTTACTTGATGCCCTAGGCTAGATTGAATACCGAGGGGATGGGATAAACAATCATCAATTATGAATTCTTCCTTCTCAATTCAGCCACTTTCACTTATTAAGGTATCAATCAACTCAATAAATTCCAATAGCCTCACCTCATATAAAATAGATGTAAAGGGAGGTCACCACAAAAGGATTTACAAGTTTCATCATAAAATACTACTAATTTCCATAATTGGTTAGTCACCAGAATCTTGGATTCTCCAATATATACATAAGTGGTTACTACCATATAACTTCACAGTTTGATCAATAAAAATCCATATTGTGTTTAAAATTATGATTCACCTAGTTGAGTATTGTAGTTTTATGTTACCCCACTACAATTTAAGATTCAAAAATATAAATATCTTCTGTAATCTTTTAGTTTCTTATACACCACTTGTAAAATGATCTTCCTGCATGATCATGCCGGATCAATAGTTCTTCAAATGTATATATTTTTCAAGAAATTTTGAAACTACTTTAATAGATCTTTCCATCTTGAGTACTCTCTCTAGATCATGAATAAAATATATTTTCCTTAGACATTTGAATACCTAAGAATTCAATATTATTTTTTTAAAATAATACTATGGATTCTGTATCCTTATTATCTCTCCAATACTGTGAAGTTTCAGGATCTCAGAATTTTTTTCACTCTTTTACACTCATAAAATTTCTTCTTCTTAATTATTCATATTTATTTTTAGGTACCATTTGATTATCAGTACATTAATTTCTCCAAAAAATTTAATTATCTAAAACATTTAAATCATATATTATATTTACATATAATAACTCTTAAAGACTTGGATAATTTTAATCCTTTACGGTATTTAAATAACCTTGTGATCGTCTCCTCCATAAACCCAATATATTTATTCATCATTTGAATCTTCTGTTTTTTCATGATTTATTTCTTAAGGTTATTTTAAAATATCACACTTCATCTATTCCACTAATTTTGGATCTTTAAAATCTTCAATGTTGGAATGAATATTTAAATACCCAAATGTGGTGTTTAACTCCTCATCTATAGAATAGAATAGAAATATTTCATGAATTACAATCAAATTTCTCAATCATGAAGTTTGAGTCCTTGAATCTTGACACAAAAATTGCATGATTTATGTTTCTTTAGATGATTCATTCCAAAAATCAATGCATATATGCGTTTATAAGAATCATAGTGTTGGATCCCCTTACCTAATGACCCTCTACATCAAAAATTATTATGTGAATCTCTTTATTTGGATAAATATATTACATATATTTTTATGTAGACATTCTATTCTCGAGTTACTGTATATGGATTCCTCATATTATGAGCACTCATGTGAATCCCCTTACATAGATATGAAACTCTAAATCCACGTATGTAGAGACCCTATTGTGAATCCCCTTATATGATGTATTCCATTATATGATTGAACTCTTACATGGGTTTTCATTTAAATTCTCCTATATATGTTATCTAGTTTTTAATATTCTTATATGGGGACTTTTACATGGGACTCTTACATGAATAATAGAATTATCAAATTTTCTAGTTCTACTCCAATTCAAACTAGAGTCACCAAAATCAACTTTCAACCATTAGAACCTCCTAAAAAGCTTCTCTATTACTTCCAAATCAACTCATAATAATCTTAACTATTTTTAGGAATTACCTAAATAATTATATCTTATTTATATTTTTACCAATAATCATTAATTTCATCAATATATGACCTCTATAGAATAACATTTAATGCTAATTGTCTAATCCTCCCCTTAAAGTGCTTCATCCAATACATATTCTAAATTGTGGAGGTAGTGCATCCTAATCACAACCTATCTTAATGTTTAAATAATAACACATAAATAATCACTTGCAAATGGTTCTTTTTATTGAATATATCTAAGAAATAAATTCTAGCATAAAACCTCTCAATATTTATACCTTTTCCTTTTATAATGGAAGCAGGTCAACCATACCCATGGAACAACTTTGAATCAAATTATTCCCAACCTTATTAGAAACTAATATAACTATAAATAATATTGGTAACAACAATACCCCCTTGGTTTTTTTTCTAATACAATTATCAATACAAAAATCAAAAATTTTCTTTCTCCCCTTACTACTACTCCCCCTTATTGGTAATAATAAAAAAAATATATGGGATGTATTTTTTGTTCATGTTCCTCCTTAAAAAATTCTCAAACTTGTTCTCACTTTTTCAAATATAAATTACATCCATGTGAATATTTAGAGAAGGATGATATACTATGGTTTTATATTTTAAAGATACATTAGTTAATATAATCTAAGTATACGTGGGTTAACCCTGTGTATAAAACAATATAGATACAACTAAGGTTGTCAATGCTATACATAATCATAATCATAATGTGATACCATTATAAAGTATCATTTTTGGGGATTTCTTAAACAAATTTAATAAGAGTTATTTAACTTACACTGATCTCAAAAAACCAATTAAAACCACTCATTTTCAAGTCATTAAACTCCCCATTTTTTTCATGTTTTTATCTATCGACACTCCCATTTATAATATATTTATCCAAATAAAAAATAAGGGTTGTATGTGTTATTAAAATATCCCACTAATCCATTTTTTATAGATATCTAAATTTTCTATGTGTATAGGAAAGTGATAAAATGATTAGATTCTCATCAAGTGATACCCCCTTAAGTGTTCCCCACTCTTCCTCTTCATTATGGTAGTTTATAAAATCTATAAAGGATAATTTTTTTTCTATATAGTGTTTACAATGTTCAATATCTTACCCGAATTACTAAATAATTAGTTCAAAATTAAAAAAATTGAAGGGAATAAGAAGATTGTTATTGGATCCCTGAAGATAAAATGAGGTTGATAGTTTTATCTCAACCCAAGATTATATTTTCTTCCAAACTATACCTTAATTATTTTTTAGAATAACCATAATTGATTTATTGAACATCTTTTTTTCATGAACCATCCCCATAGGTGAGGTAATATTTTTTACCTCAGATATCAATGTAACTTCATTACTTTAATCTTGCATAGTATTTCTCATAAGAAATTTTTGGGTTGATAGTGTTGTCATGCAATATTTTATACCATGCCCAATCTTCCCACATATTTCACAAAAAATTTCTTGAACTTTAAAATATATATTTTAGATAAATTATCATGAATGAAAGCTTATTCATTTATAACCACATTATTTCTATTGGCTTCAACATCTATCTATGATTTATCCATTTTTTATCCATTTTAGTTGATCCAAGAAAACTGTTAAGAATTATTTATTGTCCTAGTCATTTTTTTGGGTTTTTGAAATGAATTTTTGTCATCCTAACTGTTTATTAATTTTTTTACTATTATCTTTTTAATTTTTATGCTTTTACACCACATGGAACTTCTCCAAGGAGAATAGTCATGCAATACTCATAATTATCTCATTATTTCTTATATTACCTACATTATTCTTCACGAAACTCAAAGTTTTTTTGGGTGGATAGTTTTGATGTATTCCTAAATCTAGCAAAATTATTCTATCGATTCTTCCTCAAATGTTCAATGAATATCCCCTTGGTTCCAACATCATTCATAGATATGGAATATTAAACCAAAACGAATAGGATTTGTGTATATACCTTCCAAAATACAAAAAAAAATCCTCTAAAATATGATCTTTCATATTTTCTATAAATCTATCTATAATTTTCTTTGGGTTGTCTTAATTAAAAATAGGCATACATTTTTTTAAAGGGAAGTGGTTTCAATGGAATAGTAATATCTCCCTATGATATATAATAGGAAATCTCACTTATTTTCTTAGTCCAAATTGGTTTAAAATTACTTTTCTTACCCACACTATTAGAAATTACAAAATAAATTTATGAGACATTAGGTGTAGATTTATGTTATTGGATAGAACCCGTCTACTCTCCAGATTGAGAATACTTTACATTTACCTCAACAACTTTTGGGAAGCCTTATATGATATTATTCAACTTATTTTGGGACACAATACATGTTGATTGTGTCTTAATGAAATCTTCTTCATTTATAAAAGAAATCTCTAACCATTTTATCTTACATAGCCAACTTCAGTATGTTTTTCTTGACCTCATCAATATAATTATATTTTTTCTTGATAAAAAATTCATTATTTTCTATTATTATTTTTTCAATCAAAATCTGTAACACTCGTGATTTTCTTTTAGGATATTTTTCTATTTAGTTTTGGTCTAGAATTATTATGTTTGGGTTTCCTTTTAGTTTTCAGAGAAAATTTGGCAAAATTTAGGAAAACAGTAGGTGATTCATGATTGGTGCATGGTTTGGAAAACCACGCGCCCTTTACTAGGAAACCATGTAGCCAAGTGAAGTTTTTATATAGTGGATAATCACATGGTTAAAAAATGGTTTGAAAACTGTGTGGTATAACCTACTTAGATAGTAAGGGGCACAAAATTTCCTCATGGTTTGGCAAACCATGTGGGAGAAACTGTGAAAATTATTCAGGTCATTTAAAATTTTAAAATACAAGATGCGTCCTCTTGATATTTAACCCCAAATCATCCATATTCTTCCCCACTTATTATTTTCAACCCTAGGAGCCTTTAACCCTCCTCCTTTATCCTTTGGACCTCTATTGTGGTGGGAAATCTTTAAGGAACTCCAAGTAAGCCCCTCTTTTTGATTTCCTCCTCTTTTCTAGAGGTTCTCTTCTTCTCTCTTAGGGTTTGATATATCCATCTAGTTGGGTGACTTATTTATTGTTGTATATTGTTCTTGAGGGTTCAATATTGATGTTTATGGTTTGATCTTGACTTTATATGGATCGTTTGAGGTTCAGTTGTGGTTTAGAATCAATATCTATAAGTATCTACATATTAGGTAAGTGGTTCCATGCTTAAATATTATTTAGTGATTTTGGTATGCTTTATTTTCTTCTAGGTTTTGTTCTATGCATTGTAAATGAGGTTAATAATGTGTTTCTGAAAGGTTTTAACATGCATATGGCTTGAAAGTGGTTTTTCTAAGGGAAATTGTTTGCTTTCAATTGTGTTGTTTTTTTATGCTTCTTGAAGGCATTTTTTAAATTACGCAATATAATTTTTTAATTTTTCAAGTTATGCGAAACATGATAAAAAAATGGTTTGGTGTGAGTTTAGATTAAAAAGGGGTTTTGGGAAATGTAAATGATGGTTTAATTATGTTTTTATGATTTTTTTTCTTATGCATTCATGGAAGTGAAAGTTATGTGATATGTTAAATAAAAAATTGAGCATGATGGGAAGCCTGGGTATCTAGGTGGGCATACATGGACTAGTATATTAGTTGACTCAAAAGTGTCTTATCTTAGATTCATCTACCATTATTTATGATGGAAAAACTAATTAAACTATGATGTTATTTGGAGACCACTAGGCCCATGGGATGTTCCCTCTAAGTGGCTTGTGCATGAGAACATTGTTGGTTGTGTTTGATATACCACATTTAACCAATATATGATTTACCAAGTTTCCCATTTCAGCCCGTACCTAGAGGGTTTTCCTATGACTTAGGAATATTTTACAATATTGATCTTACCGCCAACATACAGTGTACTTAGTAGGTTACTTTAAAAGTAAATCTTGTTTTCCTTGATAAGAATGTTTTCCATTAAAATGTTTTCTAGAAAAATGTCTCTAGATTTTATTTTTATTAGACTTACATATTATCTTGTATTGTAGTGTTTTGGTATGTAATCTATTTATTGGGTGGAATCCTAATAATATTTTGATCACACCCTGCATACACCTTTAAGTGTATATAGAATAGGTTATATTTTAATCAGGTAAAGGCAAGGTGTATCATCATGGTTGTTCAGGTTTCCAGTGATACTTTCTTACAGATGTTGGTGGTGGTTGATTGAGGATAAGGCTCCTCTTGTTTCTTAGAGATTTTTTGGATAGTCTTATTGTTAGTTTTTTTTGTTTTCGCTCTTATGGTTTTTGTCTAAGTTTTAAAACCTTGAACTCAAATATTATTATGGATTGTTTTTATTTGGTTATTTATCAATGTGATGTTTATATATTTTGGTTGATTACGATTATAATAATTGGTGACATCATTCCCACATTATACTTTTGATAACCAGACATTAGTTTCCATCCCATGGGAATTAGAAATGCCCTTTATGCCATACCACAGACTAGGTTGGGTGTCAGGGTGGATGGAACTCCAACACGTTTCATTAATAAGATGGTATCAAATCAAGTTACACTCTTTTAGGTCATGATATTTGGGATGAGTCTCGATAGAATAGAGCGAGGGTTGTAGGGATTTTGTTTTCTAGTTTTGATTACAATGCCTAACCAACACACCTCATGATAGACATCAAGTCTCCATGGAATGTTGGGTTTTCTATTTGACTTCTCCTCCAAGTGATATATATGGGCAGTAAATTGTATATGGACACTGGGTGGTGGTGGAGTGGTTTGGTGAGAATGTTATTGTGATGATTTTTTTTGGATTTATGGAATTTTGGTATTTATTTTTTTCCTAAATTTTTTCATAATAGTGGTATTGATAGTGTTTACTTGTGGTCATTACTTATTAAGGAAAAATTAATTCTCATATAGCTTCAGTAAAACTATGGGAAGAGGTTAGAGAGAGTTATACCTCACCAATTGATCTGATATTAGTGGTAGAAGTGGTTCAGGATGTCTAAAATTTAGGATATGAATTGGGATATGGTCTTGATCAGGTTAGAGAAGCTAGAACAGTTCCCAGTAAGGACATACATAATGAGTTCATTTAGAATAATCCTCCTCCTTTCAAAGGTAGTATGAAACCTCAAAAAGCAGAGGAGTGGATTGAAAAAATAGAGTAGATGTTTGATTTCCATGACGCTTCTGAGGTAGTTAGGGTGAAATTTAAATCGTTCCTAATATAAGGTCACATTCAGAGGTGAAGGGACTCAGTGGTGAAATCCGGTAAGCAAGAGAAGTTTACCTGGAAGGACATCAAGGCTATTTTTAATGAGAAGTATTATTTTTAGGACTTGTCTACACTAGATAATGGGAGTTTATGGATCTTTTACAAGGTGAATAGTTCATTATAGATTATTACAACTAGTTTACTAAGCTAATTTGGTATTCAAATGAACATGTTTATAACTAGAAAAAGGAGGTTCAAAAGTTTAAAAGGGGGTTCCTACTATATATTTATTATCAAGTATTTTTGTTTAAGCTGAAAAAATATGATGAAGTGGTTGACTATAGTTTTATGGTGGATATTGATCAAAAGGAAATGTTTTGTTCCTTTAGGGTTGTGACAAGATTGGTTAGTGGTAGTTCGTTATAAAAGAAGAGGAAGTGGGATGAGAAGGTGAAAATGGGCGGGGGTAGTTCAGGCCATCCTTTCTGGTAGTCTTTTTTTTGTGGCTTCCTATGTGAGGTCAGATGTGTGGCATGAGTGTATATAGGCAAGGAATATATGACCTATGTGCACATATCCTCCTAAACCTTGTCACTAATGTGGAGATATGGTACACTTACAACATCTTTGAAAATTAGTTCACCCTTATTTAAGTGGTACACGATTTTTAGATTCTAAAGGAATGTTATGATAGTCAGATACATCTAGGATAATGGGTTCCTGGTTCAGTGGTCTTAGTGGTAGGGCCGGATCATCTTCTGGAAAGATTTAGTTCATTTTTGAGCCACAAGCCATAGGTTGTTTCAGGGGTTTGACTAAGACTATTAATCTTCATGCAGTGGATCAAGTTCATGCAGAATCATATACATAGAATACGATAGTTTGTGGTACCGTACTAATTTCATCATATTTAGCTATTATTATCCTTGATACGGGTGAATCTATTTCATTTATCTCTTCCCGCCTTGTTTAATTTTTAAAGACTCCAACTGATCTAATGACTTATGCCTTGGAGTTGGTTATGTATATTATTAATAAGAAGGAGAAGGGTTTCAGATGTCCATTATGTGCACTCATCATATCATGGGTCGAGTTGGAATGGGATTTCATAGTATTGGATATGGAACTTTTTAAAATAATCCTTGGTATGAATTGGGTGGTTCTCTTTCAGGAACACATCGATTTTAATTGGAGTTGAGTGAGTTTTGTGGTTATTAATGGAAGTAGCCATGTTTTTCATGGAGAATGGGATCCTTGGTTGGTCCTTGCAGGACCTATAATCCTAGAATTGGGTAATATAATTTTTTAGTTATCTTCAATCTCACTGATGGTTGATAGTGGGTCTTTGAGGGCGAATTAACTCATGTAGGGAATTAGTTCCTAGAGTTCTTTCTAGAGGAATTTTTGGGTTTGCCTCCAGAAAAGGATATGAAGTTCTTTATCAAGTTGGCACTGGGAATGCCCCTGATATATCTTCCCTCATACCATATGTCCACCACTGAGTTAAAGGAATTAAAGTTATAATTGGATGATTTGGAATCCAAAGGATTCATTCACCTGAGTATCTCTCCTTAGGTTTGCACAGTCATGTTTATGAAGAAGGATAATGGATTTATTTTCTTATGCATTGATTACTAGAATCTAAATAAGGTGACCATCAAGAAAAACTACCCTTTACCCTATATTGATGACCTTTTCAACTAGTTAAATGGGGTGAGGTGATTCTCTAAGATTGGCATGTGTTTCGGTAATCACCAAGTCATAGTGAGTGAGGTGGATGTACCAAAAGTTGTGCTCTGAAGCAGATACAAAAATTTTGAGAATTTATTAATGCCTTTTTGGTTAAAAAATGCTCCAGTATTTTTTATGGTTATTATGAATAGGGTGTTCCACTAGTATCTCAACTAATTCATTGTGGTTTTGTTGGATTACATCCTGGATTATTCTAAATCTGAATAGAAGCATTAAAGGAATTTGAGGATCATGTTGGGTAATCTTCAAAACTATCTTCTCTATGCCAAATTCTTAAAATATATTCTAGATTTAATAGGTAAATTTTCTAGGCTATTTAATCTCAGAATGAGGGGTTTTGGTGGACCATGAGAATATTACTGTAGTCATGTCACGAGAACATCGGAAGAATGTGTTTGAGATCAGAATTGTTATTAATGGGCGTGTATTACATGAGGTTTGTTCAAGATTTATCTTGGCTTTCTTCACTCATGACGATGCTCACCTAGAAAGGGGTGGAGTTTTAATGGATCCTAGAGTGTTAGGTGTCTTTTGAGGAGCTAAATAAGCATTTGAAAACTGCTCTTGTTTTGATTTTTCCAGATTCTTAGAAGGGATATGTGGTTTATTACAATGCCTCATGTATGGGTATCAGGTATATTCTTATGCATAAAGACTATGTGGTGGCATATGGTTCTTACCAAATCTAAACACATGAAAATAATTTCCTAAACCATGTCCTGGATATAGTAGCAGTGATTCATTCCTTGAAAATGTGTCGTAATTATCTTTTTAGGGAGAATTTTTTAGTATATTTAGATAATAAAATCTTGGCCTACATTTTATTACAAAAAAATTTTAATTTGAGGAAACATGGTTGGGTTGAGTACATTCAGGTGTTCAACTTTTATATAGTCTATACCCCAAATAATTGTAATGTTGTGGCTGATGCCTTGATAAGTAAGGTGCCAGTGTAGGCATTCAGGAGTCAAGTGATGAGTGGACCTTGATGGAGATTTTTTCTCAGATGCAATTAGAGACCAAAGAGGAAAATGTAGGTGCTTTATTGGACACACTTTAGTAGTCTACTTCCCTTATTGAGTTTATTCTATGGAAGCATCCTAGTGATGTGTTGTTCCAGCAGTCCATGAAGTTCCTTTATAGTTGAGTGACTCCTTGTGTTTGGTCATTGTATCCTGAGGGAGTTTTTTTCAAGGCTCTCTTTGTGGGGTTGTTATCTCTGAGAAAGGTGGTCATGTAGGATAGCCACTAGTCTTAGTGGGAAATTAATCTCAGTGATACCAAAATGTTTTATGATGCACTTTAATAGTTATGGTGGCCAGGTATGAGGTGGTATGTAGATGAATTCGTGTCGAGGTGTTATATGTCTCTGTTGGTCAAGACGGAGCATCAAAGGCCCTCTAGTTGGCTTCATATGCTACCCATCCCTACATAGAAATGGGATATGATCACCATGGAATTCATTATTGTATTTCCTCATACACCCTGGGGTAGGAATTCTATTTGGGTAGTGATTAATCATTTGAAGAAAATCTTTCCATTTCATTCCGATCAGAGATTCAACAAATGTAGATAATTTGGGATGAATATATGTTTAAGAGGTTGTGAAGCATCATGGTGTTCCATCAAAATATTATTTTTTGATAGGGACCCCCATTTTAACTATCAGTTTTGGGAAATCATTTAAAATGTGATGGGGTCACATGTCAAATTGAGCACGACATACCATCATCAAACCGATGGTTAGGCGGAGTGGGAAAATTAGATTTTGGAGGACATGCAACAGGATAGTGTCTTGAATTTTAGTGGTTTATGTGATATAAATTTTATATTTATTAAGTTTTAATTGAATTTTTTTTCCATTCTTCAATCAAAATGGCTCCTTTTGAGTCACTATATAGTCATCCATGCTGGTTTCTATTGTGTTGGACCGAGGTAGGTGGTACCTAGTTGTTAGGGACAAGGATGAGATCTTACATTTCCAGGGACGCGTATGTGTGCTAGTAGATATACGCAAGGAGCTGATGCGGGACTTTCATTGCTCAGTTTGGGAAGTTCATCTTCATGTCACAAAGATGTATTGTGATCTACACTGCCAGTATTGGTGGCCAGGTATGAAGAGAGATGTTGCTGATTTTGTCATGAGATATTCCACATGTCAGCAGGTGAAGGTGGAACATCAGCAACCAGTAGGTCTTTTATAGCAGTTACCCATTACCAAGTTGAAGTGGAATGATGTCGCAATTGACTTCGTGACCGGTTTTCCGAGATCTCCTCAAGGGAATGACGTAGTCTGGGTTGTCATTGACAAACTCACAATGGTTTCTCACTTCTTGCCAATCAAGGATACCTTCAGTGTTGATGAGATGGGAAGGCTGTACATCCAAGAGATTGTACATCTGCATGGAGTTATGCACTCCATTGTCTCAGACAGGGATGTGCGTTTTACTTCTCGGTTCTGGTAGGGGCTTCAGAAGGATTTGGGTATACATGTACTTTTGAGTACAACATACCATCCCCAGATAGATTTCCAGTACGAGCGTACAATTCAGGTGCTTGAGGATATGCTCTGATCTTGCATTCTAGACTTTGGAGGTTCTTGGTGGAAGCATATAACTCTTGTGTAGTTCGCCTACAACCACAATTTTCAGGCGACTATTCAGATGGCACCTTACGAGGCTCTGTACGGTAGGCCATGCCAATCACCTTTATACTCACTTGAGGTGGGAGAGGCAGCTTTGTTGGGACATAGTCTTGTTAAAGAGACCTTGGAGTAGATAGAGTTGATTCAGAAGAGGATGTATACATCATAGTCTCGACAGAAGTCTTATGCTAATCAGCGGAGGCGACCTATAGAGTTTGAGGCTAGGGATCGAGTTTTCCTGCGTGTCTCACCGAGGTTGGGACACAAGAAGATTCAGAGACAGGATAATCTTTCACCACGATACGTCAGGCCATTTGAGGTGTTGGAGAGAGTTGGGATGGATTCCTATCAGCTGTAGTTACCTCAAAGGTACCTGGCTATGCACGACTTCTTGCACATTTCCCAGTACCGATGTTACTTTTTAGTCCCGTCTCATGTCCTTAAACCTAATGAGGTTGAGCTCGAAGTGGATGCATCATTTGAGGAGCATGCTATCCGGATTGTCGATCGTAGTATGAATGTTCTCTGTGGCTGGTCTATTCCTCTGGTATGGGTGCTATGTCAGCATGGCCGAGTATAGGACGAGACTTGGGAGAAGGAGGCTGATGTACGATCGTAGTGGCCAGAGCTGTTCAAGGTTTCTTCTTCTACGCCTCTCTAGGGAAATTTGTGGATGAATTTCTTTAAGGGGGAAGTTTTTAAGAACCCAGACCTTTTTTTCAGGTATGTTTTTCCTTTTTTGGAGTTTTTGAGAAAAGTAGAGTTTCTGGAAATTTTTGAAGTACATGCCGTGTACTTTCTGAGTACACGCCGTGTACTTTGTTGCCGCTCGAGGCCGTGTACTGGCCATGTCATGGACACACACATGACCATGTAGGGGTGACATGGAGGCTGCCTAAAGCGGAGTACAGAAAATCCTAGTACACACCGTGTAATCCAAAACTACATGCTGTGTACTTTATTTTGTTTCCACTAAATGCACCGGGGCGGCGTCTTAACCACATAACTATCTTCTTCTCTAGCTTCTTTGACCGAGAGCATTCTGTATGACCGCAAATCTTCGACGAACCATCGATCCTCTGTCCATTCTCTGAATCAACCGCCATCAATTGCATTGGAACCGCAGAGGTAAGCTCTTCTTTCTCCTAGAGCTTTGTTTCCCAATTCCTCCTCCTTCTCAAGTTATTGTGGGTTGAGAGTTTTGTACGTTCTATTAGATCTACGACGTTCAAAGGAGAGTCAAACTTCGAGGATCGAGTATATAGATCTTCTAACATCGAGGTAGTTGGTTTGTGCCTTCTTGAAGAAATTCATTGAGGAATTTGTGCAAATTACACCAATACCCTTGAACACGGTATTGCGTGTTTCTTGTCTTGCCATTGCAGTTTCCCTGATTTTCTTATATGCTTGAGTAGAGGTTATTGTTTCTGAATAGGGTAATTTACTGTGCTTTGGATGCCTTACTCGTGCATGTTTGCCTATTTATGACCGTTTGGTCTAGTTTTTCCTGTTTGGCTATTGCCAGCTCCATGCCTAGTTGTAGGATGGTATGACTTTTCTTCCATGCTAAGATGCTGTAGATGCTAGCCAAGTAGTTCTTTAGGTTACTTTGGCCGTTACGTGATGTGATACTTGCTGATTTTACACAGGGCCGTGAGAACCTATTGTTGTAGACCACATGGAGAATGGACATAAGGGCTTCTCCAGAGTGTCTATATAATAAGATGTGAGACCACATGGGGAATTGATGTTGAGTGTTTCCTTAGAGTGTCTGTAGTTCCTCGACATGGGCCACATGGGGAATGATACATTGAGTGCTTCCCCAGAGAGCCTTTAGTACGATACGAGTCTATAGGGGGAATTGACGGTGATTGCTTCCCCAAAGAGTCTATTCTTTAGAGGAACCAGAGGGGTGAGACTGTGTGTTCCTTCAAGAGTGTTGCTAGTACTTGTAGGTTTAACCATAGGGGTTAGGTTGTGAGAACTACCTGGAGGTTATGTGTTTGTTCTACTTGCTTGAGTGGCTGTTTACTTATTTGTAATTATATGCTTGAAACTGTGGATTGTTTGTTGTTTAGTACTTCCTGTTTACTGTTTCAGTACTTTTACCTGCCATATATTCACTGACTGTTAGGCACAGATCTTCGGGTGGTTGTCTACTGGGATTTTTGTCTCACACCCTGTTTGGGTTATGCTTTTGGGCCCAAACATATTATATTGTTGCAGGTATAAATAAGGTAAATCACCCTTCTAATTTAGGTTCTTGATTGCACTAGAGCTGGAGAGCATGAGACCAAGCCGAGGCTTGCGATGTTGAGGAGTTGCTCATCTCTTGTTTTTCTTTTGTACTTTGGTTTAGTACTGCATTCAGCATTGTGACTTTTTTGGATATTTTCCTAGATATATTTGTATCATGCACCTTTTACATATACTTACACTCGAGTTAATTATTTATCAGTATTCCACTGTTATTGTTGTTGGATATTTACTGCTTCCATTGTCGTATGTGTTGTTACCTCCGCTGTGTACTCTGCCAATGAGGGCATTGTTTCCCCACTATCACACCCAAGGCCCTCGCTACTAGTTGGCAGCCTCTGGCATTCAGGGAAATGCGCTTGAGGCCATGTGACCAACTAGGTACGGGGCACCTCTGGGTGGATTCCGGAACTGGGGCATTACAAAGATCATTAATGAATCACTTAATTTATTCCACCAACTATTGACACTCAAATGATACCAATTTCCAAACTGATACCAATTGTTTATACCAATCAAATCCCAATTATCTATCGGATACCAATTTTTGATCACTAGAACCATTCTCACACCATTCCAACATCACTCTTCTACTTTTATCATGATCCTTATCTATTGTGATATCTAATCTTTGATCGATCACTTCTAGCATCATCAGATTTTATACTCTCCCCCTATCTTATTGATCCCCCTATCTCACTGCTCTACCAGCTTCTCCCTATATCATTCATGATTTATCAAATAGCCACACTATCTCCCCCATGAACAAATCACTGTTCCCCCCCCTTGTCAACAAACCCAAAGAGCACTCCTTTGTAGTCTGTAACAGGGTAAAAACGCATATCAGTGCATTAGGGAAAAACACATCATACCTCGGGGAGGGGGGGGGGGCTCCACATCCACACTCTTTTATGTGCAGGGAGTCGACTAAACTCCCAGAACCAGTCGATGCCTTTCAAACACTTTCATGGGTAAGACATTTGTCAGAATGTCTGTAACCTGTAGTTCTGTAGGCACATACTCCACCTTCACAATTCCTTGATCAAACTTATCATTAATAAAATGATACTTTATCTCAATGTGTTTTGTCCGTGAGTGATGGATGAGATTTTTTCTGAGATTTATAGTACTGGAGTTATCAATCTTGATTCCGATCAGAGACTTCAATTCAATGCCCATATCATCAAGCCGCTACTTCATCCATAATAACTGTGTGAAAACTTGATTGGCCGCAATATACTCCACTTCTGCAGTGCTTAATGAGATTCAATCTTGCTTCTTTCTTAGCCAAGAAATATATAGTACAACAAGATAGAATTCACCTCCTGACTTTGATTTCTTGTCATCTGCTGAACCAGCCCAATATGCATCAGTATATCCCAATAACTCTATCTGAGATTTTCCATTATACATCATGCTGAAGTCTACCATGCCCTTGATATAACGAAGTATTCTTTTCACTACAAGCATGTGGATTTCCTTGTTATTTCTTTGATACCGTGCTTCTTGGAAAGTGGCAAAAACAATATCAGGTATTGTCGCTGTCAAGTATAGTAAACTCCCAATAATTTGCATGTATTCTATGATATTAACTACCTTTCCATTATCCTCTTTTGATAATTTCATCTGGGTAGCAACCAGAGTCTTCATATCCTTGGAATTTTCCATTCCAAATCTTTTCAAAACATCCTTGGCATATTTGTATTGAGAAATGAATGTTCCATTCCTTCCTTGTGTCACCTATAGACCAGGGAAAAATGTTAGCTCTCCAATCATTGACATTTCGAACTCACCTTTCATGAATTCAGAAAACTGTCTTCACTGAGCTTCATCTGATCCAAAAAATATTATTTCACTAACATAAACCAGGACCATCATCCTTTTATTACTATTGTTGTTCAAATAGAGATTGTAATCAACTCCCCCATGCTGGAAGCCATGCTTCTTCAAGTACTGATCAAGCCTTGAGTACCTTGCTCTTCGTGCTTATTTCAGCCCATAAAACGCCTTCTTCAGTCTGCCAACCCTATTCTCATCCTCATGAATGAGAAAACCATCTGGATACTCAATATACACCTCTTCCTCCAGAACCCCATTCAAAAATGCAGATTTGACGTCCATCTGGAAAACATTGAACTTCTGTTGCACTGCCAGTGGCTAGAAATAATCTGATTGTCTCTAGTGTCGCAACCAATGAAAATGTCTCATCAACATCTATTCCCTCTATCTGGGAATACACCTTTCACACTAGTTGTGATTTGTTCCGAATCACTATTCCATTTTCATTAATCTTGTTGAGATAGACCCATTTAGTCCTGATGACATTATTTTCTGCTGGCCTCGAAACAATCTCCCACATCTGATTATTCTCAATCTGATCTAGATCTTCATTCATTTCCTGAATCCAGTTTTCATCTTCATCTGCATCAGCGAAGAATTTTGGCTCAACCTGTGATAGTAAAGATGTCTACTGCAGTGATTTCATTCTTCTTGTCTGAACTAGAGATGATTGATCACCAATGATATTTTTCCTGTCAATTTCATCTCGACTCCTTGGATTTTGTGTAGAGACATATTTTACTTCCTCATGATCATCATTAGTATCTTCTTCTGAATCAACATCATCCACTTCTTTGCCCCCCTGCATTGCATTCTTCCTCACCACTCTCATCAAGAAATTGTTCAATGCACTGTTGAATGATCTCCTCATTCTCTACTACAATGAGATCATTTCTCTCAAATACTTTTCCCAGCCTTTTGTTAAATCATTTATATGCCTTAATTTTTTCTGAGTAGCCAAGAAATATCCCCTCATCTCCTCATGACTCATATTTACTATGTTTTTCCTTGTTGAGGATAAATCACTTACTTCCAAATATTAGAAAGTATTTCACAGTTTTCTTCTTTCCATAACACATCTCGTACGAAGTCTTTCCTTCCTTAGGACACAACAAATATCTGTTAGAAATGTAGACCGATGTTAAAAGTGCTTCCTTCGATAATTTCTCTGGTTGGTCTTTTTCAATGAGCATCATTCTAGCCATGTTATTGATGATTTGATTTCCCCTTTAAACCACTCCATTCTATTGGAGAGTTCTTACTGAGGAAACTTGATTCCTTATCCCATGTTTCTCGAGATATCCTTCCACCCGACTATTTGTGAATTCCGTACCATTGTTAGTTCGAAGATTCAAACTTTTCTATCCAATCATCCTTTAACACTCCCTTCAGTACTGTTTTAAGCAGCTAAACACATCTGACTTATGGGAAATAAGAAATAACCATTCCATTATTCTATAGTCATCAATAAAAAGAACATAGTACCTCTTTCCATCAATTTCTCTTAGTGTGATAAGACCACAAACATCAGCATGCACCAATTCGAGCACTCTTGTTGACTTCTTTTCCTTTTCCTTATACATCTTTCTGATGAGATTCCCTTATTAGCATGCACCAAATGTGTGAGTACGATCACATGATAGCTTAGGTAGGTCTCTTACTACATCAGACATTACCAGATCTTCCAGGGATGGTTGGCATAGATGGCCAAGTTGTTTATTCCATAACTTGTTTTCTTCTTCTTTGGACAGAAAACACATATCTTCGTCTCCACTTACTTGGTAGAGATTTCCCATTTTTCTTTTTCTCTATAGAACCACTACCATATCTCTTCCTTTTATGATACACATCTTCTTAGTAAACCTTATAGAATGTCCTTAGTCACATAGATGACTGACGTTTAGCAAATTGTGACTGAGGCCTTCTACTACTAAGACGTCTGCACGTCTCATCTCTTTGCCCCCAAATTTGGCCTTTCCTGAGCCAATAATATTTAGGACTTCATCATTTCATAACCTGAAAACTCCTTCTTTGTCATATTTTACGCTTGTGACAATATCCTTATTACCTATCATGAGAGATGTGAAACAACTGTCAAAGATCCACACACCAGAACGATCTGATGCTTTAAGGGAAATTTCTGCCACTACTGCCTTCTCATCCTTTTTTTCTTGGTCCATATTTTTTCTTTGACACTCAGCATGGATTGGGACTTCTGTTTTTTCTCAGAGTATGATGGACCAGCTTCATATTGCAAAGCTTCAAAGCTTTTTTGAATTTTCAACTCACCTGTTGGTTCATTGATCTGCTACTTGAAAATATTTTGATTTTCCTTTGGAACATTCCCATGTATGGTCAAAGTAAAATAACTATCCATGTGCCCAAATACTCCACACCAAAAAACATTCGTCCAAAATATTTTCTGAAGAACTGTTTTCTATTTGGATTCCACCTTTGTTCTTATTCCCTTCAATATCTCTTGGATATGGAACACACACATTGTGAATGTCCCATCCATACACGACAATAACATCTGATATGAGGTGAATTACTTTGTGTGAATTCTACACTGTGAGTTTTCCCTTGGGATCTCTGAATATTCTGATTCTTCCTTGTGCCCAAATCAGCCTTCATTCTCAGAGTGGGTGCTTGTGGTCTGACCTCAATTTTCATTGATTTTTGTTTTTGATCAAGCCCTCCATCTATCTTAGCATCTGAACATAGTTGATGCTTATTTTTTGCTAAACTAATAGTCTCCAATTTCATCTTTTCAGTCTTCGGAATTACCTACTTTCTCAAGAATGTGTTGGGAATCAAAGGTTTTTCTTGGTCTTTGACTTTTCTCCACATACCGACAACTTCTTCTTCAAGCTCTTTGATACGCTTGATGTGATATTTTCTTGTGTTTTTCAAGCCATCGATATCCCTTTTCTGTTCTTCAATATTGATTTTATACTCACTAACTGATTTTGAGTTCTCTAGTGTTGATGACTTGAGTTTCTCAATTTCTTCCATCAACTTAGACTTCTCTTCTTTCTACTGCTGCATATAGAGTTTGGTGTCATGAACAACTTTGTTAGCTTTCTTTGTTTTGGCTCTCCAGACATCTATCTCTTCAAGAGAAGCCTATAACTCAGCTTGCATATTTATTCTTCCTTCAACTTCTTCTTCTTCATCATCACCTTTGTTTCCATTCTTCTCCTGAGAAATATCGATAACTTCCACCATAGCATTTTATTCACAATCTTTGCAGTTCTACATCTCTTCAACCTCCTCATCCTCAGACTCATCCGAACTATCTTATTCTTTTGAAAAGAGATTTTTCTTCTTAAAGAAATTTCTCTTGAACTATTTCTTGCCTTTCCCATAGACTGATGAATTCTTCTTGGGAATATCTACTTCATTGACATCATCATCTTTTTGTAACTTTTTGGGGATCCTTGCCGCAAGATGTCCAACTTTCCCACATCTAAAACAAGCAAGTGGAAGTTTACCTTTAAACTTTACTTTTCCTCTTTGATGGTTTGGGGAGAGGAATGACATTATATCATCTGTATCTTCTTCTTCTTGAGAGTATTCAATGGTGAGCTTCTTCATGGCCTTGAATGCCACCTCTTTGGATTTCCCCTTTTCCACAACACTTGCAGCTTTTTCTCTCTGAACTTTTTATCCCCTTCATATATATTCAATAGATTTTCACACATGGCATGTGACATTTTTCATGACATCACCTTTGTATATATAGGATTGGATAGGGCTCCCCCTAAGGCATTAATTCCTTTGGCATCAGTATCCAACTCTCTACGCTCAGCTTCTGATAGTGCACCACTATTAATATCAGCTATTATGCCATGCATTTCTACTGTGAACACATCCATTCATAATGATCAGAAGTAGTGTTGCATCCAATTATTCCATATCTAGAAATTTTTTTCGTCGAAGATCAGAATACCTTTATGATTAGTGACCTCTATTTGAGAGAGAAATACTAATATTAACCTTTCCCTCTGATACAAATTGTTAGGTCCACTAGGAGAGATACCCTGAGAGGGGGGTGAATCAGGATATGACCGATTAAAACAACTCTCCCTTATGATCTTGTTTTTCTGTTAGACAAAACCCTCTTCTCTCTCCTTCCTGATTCAGAGTATGAATAAAACTTAAAGCATGAACAGGACACAATGATTTTTACTTGGTTCGCCCTCACTAGGCTATGTCCAAGTAGTATAAACCGGAAGTGTGCCTATGTACCAATTAAACTATAAGCACACTTCTGTTTTCAAGTTAGAAGCGGACTCACTGTCCCTCCTGGTTTACAACCACTCACAATTTGAGAACTCACTGCTCTCTCAAGTGATGTGAGCTCACTACTTCTTTAGAATATCCATTCATAGTTTATAGACCTATAGGCCTCTTCATTTGCATGAATACATGCATCCTCAACTGTTTATAGATGCTCTGTTGAAGTCCAACTTTCATCCACAGATGAATACCACTTTGCCTCTGAACACTAGAAAATTCATTTGAAAATTCCTTCTTAAAGCACCCTACTTCATGAGGCTCCCAATTTCGTGAAGCTCAATCAAGCATTCACGAAGCTCCTGACTTTTCATGAATCACTCTCATGAAGCACTCTTTCAGATCACTCTCGTGAAGATCAAGTCGTCACAGTGCGACTTCCCTCGCGAAGCTCACTGGGCCAATATGAAGCTCGCAACTTTCGCGGAGCTAGAATAGCCACAGTAAATCTCCTTCTTTTGCGAAGTACACTGCCTCCAGGAACTACCTTCACAAAACGAGAGCAAAACATTTTCTCTGAAAATTCATTCTACTTATCTTGACGGGGTCGAGCCCTATTTATAAGGGATTCCACCAACCCTCAAATGTTCTTCATGAAGTCAACACCACGTCATCTCGAATCACAACGCTCTGAAGTTCCCATCAAAATTATCTCAAAATTTTGAAGCACATCGGTAATTTTCGAATCACGGAGCTCATCATTATCACATAGCATCCTTCCAATTCCTTCTCACCTTCGCTGCAAAGCTCCCTCGCAAAGCCCTTCACTACAGTGATTCACTTCAACCTCTGCTCTTTGGGAAGCTTGACGTAATCATGAAAAATCACCACCATCATTTTTATGGTCTTCGCAAAATCCAATCCATGAGGCCTATCTTCGTGAAACTCATGCCTTTTATATATTTAAATAAGATCTTCAAGTATATCCACTTCTCACGATGCTCAAAAAAATCCAAATTTTGGACCACAAAAATTTGGCAAACACTGAAAAATGGTGCCACCTTGTACTGCTCTTTTTGTGCCCCATCCAGATCATCCATTCCTTTTTCATAGTTCTTTTTCAACAATGATTGTCAAAAAAATCACTTGAACTCTACAATTCACCATGGAAACTTTCTTTTCCGAAAAACACAATCAACCCAAAAATGATACAATGTTACCATGATGGATTTTTTCCCAACAAAATTGATATCTATTTCCTCAAAAGTGATACATAGAATCTTCATCCATAAAAAATTATACTTGAATTCATGTTATGATCCACAAATAAAAATATATATATCATATTTTGAATACTTCTATACTTCCTTAAGATAAAATATTCATCCATAAAAAACCTTATCACATGATCTGATCTAATACACTATTTCCAAAAACTTAGATACTGATAAAATACTACATGACTTTTATCCATTTTTATTGATCTTAAAATTATATGAACATATCTCATCACAATGAATACTTTGGTATATATCTTCTAAAATAAACCCAACTCCAGTTTCAAATCAATTCACACTATACATGAAAATCATATTGCATGTTAATTTCTCAATCTTCTTGCATGTATGATACAATGCATGGCCTTCTCAATTTATGCATTAATTATTTCATGTGAATGTAAATACACACACAATATTTATGTTAGGATCACAACACTTTCAAAATTTCATGGGAAATTCAAATTTCAAATACAACTCTTCTTCACCAATCTTATCTCAAAAAACATTCTTCATGCATTTATGTCACGTAATGATGTTGTATTTGGAAACCTAAATTTCTTCACAAAACCATATCCCACATAATAAATTCACTCTATATCATGCGAGTATTATATCACATGAATGAAACTCAAATTTCTTCACATAATTGTATATACAAAACTGTTCTTCTTCTCCAAAATGAATCATAGTTGGGTATATAAACTATCTTGTATAATTATACCATCATAATGTGAACACAAAGTTCCATAAAGACTCAACAGAAATACATGTAAGCCATAAGAGAATACAAAGAATTATTTTTTTAAATTATTCTCTCTCATCTCTATTATATTTTCTCCTGAATATGTGTTTGAATCATACTAAAAATGGTGAGGTTTGGGGGTATTTATAGAGAATTACCACCACCTCAGCTAACATGTATTAACTTACTCCACTGAATATGTGAATTGACTTAGTTTATCTTTATGTGATAATGATAAATCACTATCTATGCACACAAAGTTATAATTTTCTTATACTAAACATCCCATTTCATGAAAACAATTTTTCATACATATAATGATCACATTGAAATATCCAAGTTGATAAAATAGAAAAATAAAACATGACATGAGAAAGCATACATCAATGAATGAATAAATATTGAAACATACATAAAACACTCATGAAGCTAAGGTTGAAGATGAAACAAAATTCATCGGACGAGCCATAGATAGTATATCACCTAAATGCCATTCTTTAAAAATGATTTTAAAGATTTATGAATAGTGCATGCTGCATATGTATCCTACATCCGATATTAAATCAGCATGGCGATCCCTTATATCCTTGTATTTGAGATATAACTAGGATCAATACTTGGATACAATTTCACACATGGAATTCACTTGTACTCCACCCCCCTTATGCTAGAACACTTTTTTTCTCTATTCAAAATGAGCCTCTCTGATATGTTTTCTATGTATCCCACTATTCTTGAAATACCTCAAGATCTCCCTTTTGTAACTATGTTTCCTTCTAGAAACTTACCATATCTGGAAAGAGGTATACTTACCAACCAAGAAATGGATATGGTCTCTTTGGATGGGTATGTGTTGTTAGAATATATTTTTACTAAGCTCCCATAAAAAAGAGTTAAAAAATTACATCCTTATAAAATTTAAAAACCAAATCCAAAATACTCAAACTCTCATCAATCTATTTTCTTAAAATGAAATTTATTTATAAAAATTCCCAAAATTTTCTATTGATGATCAATATTTAGAATCATTAAAATATAACCTATATTCAACTGTTTACATGTTTCAAGAACTATCGAAACTACTAGAAAAATTATCACATGTCATTTACATGAGGAAAAATACAACAATACACACATTAGAAGCCGCATTGACTTTTCATATTTACAACTCATTGAAAAAAATAAAACTTTTATAAATTCCTCGGATCCTTAAATATACCAATTTTTATTTGTTTTCAATACCCATTTCATCTCTATATAAAATGTTATATTCTATCCATTATTTAAAATTAAACCAAAAATATAATTATGGGAATTAATTCTCATATCCATCATTCAAAATTTATAAATATCTTCTTATATTCTAAAATTTAATGTTTGATTTACTCTAGAGAATGATGAAATCACCACTTACTTAACAATGGGATAAAAATAACCAACTCTAATCCTATATGATTCATTTTATGTGTATAAAAAGAGTGATAAACTTTAACATTAATATTGTCAATAAATTTTCATCATGTGATACCAAAACAAAAACCATATTTCAAGGTTTTTCAAAAGATTTTCATTCAATCCATTGTATTCATATCAAACAATAGATTTAAAACATTTATGTGGATGAATGAACTTACACTTTGCAAGTTACATTTTATTTTTTCATCAAGTAATGAATATATTAATTTTAGGATGATTTTTCATCATATAGATAACAAAATTCAATAAACATACTATTGTGATGACACACTGCAACCATAAAAAATGATGAGATATATCCCTCTCTAGTACTTTAGTTATTCATGAGATATCAACTGAAGTAGAGATATATGATGGTTGTTATTCTTTGATTCCCCTCAAGAGATGCACTCTACACTTATTCATCATGATTTAATTTCTCCCTGAATAAAATATAAGCATCTTATGAGATTATTTTAAATTATTTATAGAGGCTACAAGATTCCAATAGTCCTCCATTATGGATAAACGTATAGCTAAAATATGTTCACAAATTTTATCAAATTCAGTTCCCCATGAATATATGATTCACATTAAATTCCCTACATGAAAAAAACAGAATGTATATATGGGAATAATTTGGTACATCAATGATACTTATTTATGGAAATAAGACTGGGATTTTCTTCTTAACTTTACTACCTTCTTAGACGAAAGTGGATTCTCCACATTTTCTAGAAAAAGAGTTTTAGTTTTCTATGCTAGCTCTATATTTCATTCCTCTTCCAACTGTTAGGGCCATATGGTCAAGCGTTATTTATAAACATTCTCCTTCTTCATTTTGTGTATGAACTAATTTTTCAGTATTATATTATTATCACAAAAGGTAACATGTCCATTCCATTTATTCATCAAGAGTTATTCTTTTGTACACATCCATGTCAATAAATTTTTATCCAAATTCAATGGAAAAGTACACCTTTTACAAACATCCATAGTATTCATCAAGTTAAACTTTTTATGTAAATTTTAAAATTCTTCATCAGAGATGTGTCTACCCAAATAAATCTTATTATGTATTTTATTGATTAATTTTTTCTTATATTCAAGATTTATTCCTTTAGTAATGAAGTTCATGTCCAATATTCAAAGTTTCATGATATGTATTTTCCCACCACAATATTAAAATATTTTCTTCAGTATGAAAATATTCACATAATTCTATAAAAATTTCTTGGTAGTTTCTTGTTTAAAAATTTTCTCATGTTGTTTGCATCCCAAGTTTTACTTGTCATATTATTTTCATTCCTACTTTATCTTTTTTTGTTGTATGCTCTTAATATCAACAAAATCATTTGTGCATGATTGGTACATACTAAAAATCATCCTAATAATTACCAATTATATTATAATAATAAAATAAATCTTTATATATATATTGTTGATATACTGATTCCTTTTCTATGAATTTTTCTTCTATTGTGATGGTTTCCTATTTTCTTCAGTTTCCCCCTAAATACTGACATTATAAAATTTTTATATAATAATTATTGTTTAAATAATTTATTTCATGATGTCCAAACATCCAACATCACCAAATATTTCAAAAAAATATGCCTTTCTTATTCTGTGACATGATATATCTTTCTTTAACAATTCTTTATTTTTTGGTTGACCATTTCATCTTTTGTTCTTTCTTTAGGGAACAAGAATTCATATAATTATTTATATCCACCTATCATGATTTATTGGATTACATAGTATTTTTCTCAGCCATGTTTATCTTGATTTTATATTTTAATCTTTAATAGTCATGAAAACATCATTAGTTCATATATCTTTATTTAGACAATGGGTTACCTTATTTAATGAGACTTCAGTTGTCGTGTCCTTACATAATCTTAAGATATTCTTTCTATAAGTTTGTATGTTTTTAGGAATATTAATCTTATCAGATATATCCTTGGAAAAAATTATGTTCTTAGAATATTATGAAATTTCATCTTGTTTCCCTTCTAAATTTCAGGTTTTCAATTATAACTCAAGACATTTTATGTTTAGCGAAATATTCTTAACATCCACTAATTTATTGCTTTATTAACACTAAATAATTATTTTTTGATCCTCTTCTTCACAAACTTGATTTTAATTTAGTAACAGACTATTAATATCCTAAATTATTTTTTCTTTAACCTCTAGATAATGATCTTCGACATTCCTAGATATATTATGTTTTTTTTTCCAGTTCATGGAGAAGTTTGGTAAAAAACCGTTTTTATCTCATATCTTTAACACATTTTAAATTAGTCTTCAATAGAGGAAATTGTTTTTATTGAAAAGTGGTGCATATTTTTCTTTTTATTGTTCAAACATGAAAACCTTTTATCTATATAACAATATGTTATCTTCCTTGACATTATATAGTTTTGTTAGAGTATTGTATATTCCAAACTTTTTAGACAATACTTGTCCCATATAATAATCCTATTCTTCCATCTATAATTTGTCTTCCTAATGTTCTTTGAAAACACAAACTATAAATGTGACCACTTATTTTAGAATGTTCTTTAAATTCTATTTTATTTCATAATTGAACAAATCTTCATCATAGATTAAACATGATCCATATAAATTACAATCTATTAACTTCATGGAATAATTTTAACCATGAGTGCCTAGTAGTTGATATTCATTCACTATTGAGTTATTATTCAACTTATTTTACACTTTATTCTTAATCTTTTTCTTATTCTTGAATGAAACATCAAAATTTATAACATCCAGAGTAGAGGTAGAATTTTAAATCAGACACACTTCTGAATCTTCTTCAAACAAAAATTTTACACATCATATACTTTTGACACATTTAAGTGGGAAACTAAATTAGATCAAACCATAAGTGGATCCTTTCCTTTAAGAATATTTGATTTCAAAATGGATCATCCAATCACAATGAGAGGTGGTGGGGGTAAATCAGATGTGGATTATTTTAGTTAATTATTTTATTTTTATTTTAACCCCTTTTAATTCAAGATTCTGTAACCTATTATGAAGAGTTAATACTATATACAATGTAGAAAGAAAATAAAACACAACACACAATATTTTTACAAGGTTAAATACTAAGAGCTACATTTTACTAAAACCATTTATTCCCATGGTTATATATTCATAAATATATATTTGTGGTTATATCCATGGAAAGTCTCATTATGATCAACACTATGGGCCACATTGTATCACTAAAGAGTCATACTAGATATTTCAAGCTCCCAACATCACAAGTAACTCATAATTTCCACAAGATTATATTTATACTTTATACAATAGTGTTATAATAGTCCAACTGGCGTTAATAATCTTGAACCACACAAGAGGATATTTATACCACATATCATGGTGTTACTAGCATCCCACTTGCCTTCACCTATTTCATAAACTTCAGAAATTGGTAAAAAATGCCTAATATTTCACATTATTCACCGATCTTCAAATATCATGAACTTATATCAGAACTCTGATTAGTTAGGTATATTTCTCCAAACAAAATTCCCATATTTATACCTAAATCAATACACACTAGACATGTAGATCATATTTGAGGTTTATTTCTCAATATTCATGAATTTATGAGATAATTCATGTACTTATCAACATATTCATGTATTATTTCATGTGCATGAAATTATTCACACTATCTTCACTTTAGGTTCAAAATATTTTTTATAGTTTCATGTAAGCTATATATTTCAAACACAACTTTTCTTTGTGGTTCTCAGATCAAACAACATCAATCGCTCATGTATCTAATGTAATGATACTGTATGTGGAAACTTTAATTTCTTCCTGAAACCCTAACTCCCATAACACCTTTACTCCATCTCATTAATTTATTATATCACATGCATGAAAATCTAATTCCTTCATTTAACTGTATACATGGTAACTATTCATATTCTTCTTTTCAAAAAATTGTGTGGGTGTAAAAACTATCATGCAGAATCATACCATAATCATGTAAACATGAAGGTCTAGAAATACTTAACACAAATGCATGGAAACCATACCTGAATACAAACCAATATTGTTTTAACTTATTAAATATTGAATCTCCCAAATTATCTATTAGATATACATTCAACTCATTATAAAAATGATTAGGTTTAGTTGTGTTTATAGATAATTGATATAACCTCAGGTGATATACATTGACTTACTCCACTGCATATCCACATCGACTCACACCATCATTCTGTGATAATGGGAAATAATAATCTTCATCACAAACACATATTTTCATGAATTAAAATTCAATCTTTCATGAAAAATAAATTTGAAAGAATATAACGATCATATTTGAATCTCCAAGTTGATCAAATGGAAAATGAATACTCAATAAAACCAAAAAGATTTTTCCACATGATGAAATACCGAAGCATGCTTCAAACCCTTGGGAGACCAAGGTTAAAGATGGAACTATGATATTGATTGTATGGACCATAAACAAAATATATCATGACCTTCATTCTTTATGTATGTTTAAATGAAAGATGAGTAGTACACAATGCATCTTTATCTCAAATTGGATATTCGACCAACATGGAACTCTGTAATAATACTTTCTATATCTTCCCCTATTCGAGCTGACAATGAGGTCTGCACCCAGACACACTTGCACACATAGGATTTACACAGGTCATGCCTCCCCTATCCTGGCCCACATTCCAATTCCATTTGATCTGACCTGATCACATGTAGGCAGTAGTATCCAACCATTCATGAAATTCCTCAATTGATCCCTATTGTTTATATATTCCCTTCTCCCACCTCACCATTTCTGGATAGAGGTTGACTGCCCACCTAAGTAGTGGTTGCAGTCCCTTTTTCGGGCTAGTTGTGGTTGGATATTTTTATTAAACTCCCATTAAAAATAGTAAACATAATTCACTCCTAATAAACTTCAAAAACCAAATCCAAAATACTCAAACACTCATCAAAATAGTTTTTTAAACATGAAATTTATTTATTTAAATTCAAAATCTCTTCAATTTATTCTCATTATCTAGAAACATCACAATATAATTCATCTTCATTTCTCCAGATGTTGTAAATATTATGAAAACTCCCAACACAATTAGCACATGTCTTTGAAATCAATAATAATTTAGAAATCATCACATTCGAAACCACATGACTTTTCATCTTTACAAATTATTAATGAAAAATTCAACATCAATAAATCATGTGGGTTTTTATTAGCTAAGGGGTATTATAAATTTTCATCCATGGATATTCTACTCACTAAAACTTAAACTCTTTGAGAAAAATTCTTTAAGATATAATAATTATGATGTATGTGTTTCCTTCTTTGACGTTCACCAGGCTCCTTTTAAAGGGACAATACAATACTATTATTAGAATAGAGTGTAATAGAATATTTATTTATAGTTTCCACATACTGTTCTTAGAAGATGTTTCATATCTATATCAGTTATTTATATTCCCTATAAGACACAATATAATTGGGCTCTACTTTAGAATATACAACTATAACTTTCTTCAAGATCTTCCATCTCAAACCACCTCCATTGAGGGTGAATATGTATCCCATCTATGATTTAAGATTGTATTGATCTATTTGACAACTATCACTTACCTATCCTCTGATGACTAGTTCCCAATATTATCTATACAACAGTAACATATCCTTAGTATTCCTTAGATACTTAATGTTATTCTTGACTACCATCCAATGGTGGTTTCCTAGGATAGCTAGATATATTTTTACCATAATTCAAGTATAGGAGACATATTTCCCAGTTCATAATATAACATACATGGCTAAACCAATCATCAATGTGTATGAAATACTTTAAATCATTTTTTTATACTAATGAGTTGGAGGAAAAATTTTATTATAATGAATAATTTTATGTGAAGTAAGAAACAATCCCCACCCAGTTTTTTCCATACTGAATCTCTTTGGTCTCTTTTCAATATATTTATATTGTATTAGACTTAGCAGCCTCTTATATTTATCATGATTGATCTTGATCCTAAGAATATATGCCACTTTTCCTAATTTATTCATGTGGAATAATTTATTTAATGAGGTATTATAAAAATGTAAGACTAGTATCTTACTTTAAACAAGTATTATGTTCTGAATAGAAAAGTTTAAGAAAACCAATGCACTACCACTAAAACATTTATAGAAAAAAGACACACATTAATTCTTTATGAAAACTAATTATATTATCTCTTTATAAATCTACTTATTACAAGACCTTGATGATTTTTTAATCCATAGATAGACCTGTTCAATTTTCACAATTTTTTGGCATCGTTTGCAATCAAAAACTCTTCAGGTTGTGTCATATTGATATCTTCCCAAAGATTCATATTATGGAAGGATATTCTAATATCCATTTTAAAATTCTCATAGTCATAGTAAGACATAATGGAATGTAGAATTTTTATGGATTTCAACATAGAAACTGGTGAAAAGGTTTCATCATAGTCTATTCTATGAAGCAGTTTATAACCTTTTCAATCCATTTGTGACTTATAAATACTAATTTTTCCTTCCATGTCTAGTTTATTCTTGATAACATTTATACCAAATATTTCTTATTTTTAGGTTACATGATCATTATTATCAACCAATAATGAGTCACCAACTTCAATGACTTGAAAACCACATATTTTATATTCTCTAACAACTATTATACTCATATTAAGTACTTGTTTCTTTGAAACTTCTTCTTATAAAGGTATACAAGGAATATTTTCCATTGAAAACTCTTATGTACCATTATCTTGGACTTGATAAAACTCTATATCTATCCCAAAATCTCTTTTAGAGATATGATCCCTCTCACAGAATATGGAATGTGTTTCCACTATTACATTCTTTTGATGTTTTATAACGGTAATATTACATTATTTCATTGGGGTATCCTATAGTGGTACACTTTGTTTGATAGGGTAAAACTTTTTTTCCTAAAGAGACCTTAACAAACACTTCACATACCCACACATGTAGGTATGATAAATACATGTTTCTTTCCACCCCAAAATTTTTATGGAATAAATTACTCCACTTTAGTTGGAACTTGGTTTATTATTCGTGTTGATATTTATAATAGGTATCTCCAAAAGGATAATGAAAGGGTTTCATGAATAATCATTGATCTCACCATGTTTAATAGGGTGTGATTCATAATTTCTGTTACACTAGTCCATTATTGTGTATATGGAGGGGTGAGTTAGAATAAAATCCTAAAATCCTATAAATAATTATTGAATTATTATTTAAAATATTATATACTATGGTCTATAAAGAGTTTCTTAATATTTTGACCAGGCTGGTTCTCAACTTCAATAATAAATTATTTGAATTGGTCAAAATAATCTCACTTTTACCTTATTAAGTATACATATCCATATCTAATAAAGTCAGAACTAAAAGTTATTAAGCAGGATTAATAACCCAATGATTCAAATATAAATGGTTCATGCACATCGTTATGAAATAATTCAAGATTCCTCATGGCCCATTCACCTTTTCCACCAACTGGTCCTTTGGTTATTTTCCCATATAAACATGCATGACATACAAAAAGTGGTTTTAGTTTAAAGTAATAAAAATATACAACTTAGTGTACTATTTTTAATTTTTTTAGTTTACATGTCCTATCTGGTTATGCCTTATATGGGTGTGATATGAGTTATGTTAAGTAGTTATTATTTTTATTACCATTACATGGTTTATATAATCTAACACATAAAGATCGTTATTAAAATATAAATTATTATAAAATATGATTTTTTATAAATTTATTTTTAACAAATTTTAATTTATATTAATTTGTTAATTTTGAAAATACTTTAACACCATAGTTTTTAGAAATGGAATATATTCTCGATAACGTTTAAAAAACGCAACGCTGATCTTTAACAAACAATGAAATATTATTATTTTAAATATGAAAGTTATAACAAATCATTTAAATATGATAGTTCGAATAGAATTAAATATCTTATGAAATATATATATATATCATAATAAATATAAATTTATTAATAAATTCATAATAAATAATTAATCAATTTCTAGTGAAGTTGTTTTATTCATTAAAAATATGTTTCTTCATAAATGTTTTTATTTCTTTTTATGAAAAAATATTATAATTTAATTTTAGAATATTTTGAAAATGTATTTAATAAAATTAAATTAATTTTTTAAATTATTATATCAAAATTAACTTTTCATTATTATTTGAGATTTTTTAGAAAATATTGATTTTTTATTGAATAGTGGAAAATATTAATTTTTGTCAAAATGCCATTTCTTTTCAAGAAATTAAGTAATTTAAATATATCATTATGTTTAAATATTATTTAAGGTAATAAAAAGTGTAATTTAGATTTATTAAATCAATTTAATAATATTTTAATAATATTTTTATTTGATTCTAGTAAATGTCTATTTTTGGATTTTAAAATGAGTTTTTTTTGATCTGAAAAATGTTTAAAAGTTATTAATATCTATACATTTTAATAAATTAAAATAATAAAATATAAGGAATTTTTTAAATGAAATTAATATATTATATATCTATAAATTTTATTTTAAACTCATATAAAAATTATTACTAGTAACAGATTTAATATAAAATTATCTTTTTCTTGGAAAATAAACTTCTTGAAAACCCACATTTTCATCGTGTCTAGGGGTTTATTTAATATTAAATTATGCCAATTATTTTTTTTTGAATTCAGTAAAATGGATTCTAAATTTATAATCAAAATAATTTTTATTATCTAAATGTATCAACATAATTTTTGTTAATAAAAAATAGTGAAAACTAAAAAATATTTAACCACACTTAAGGTGAAAACAGATTTAACTAGGGGTTAAAACATAAAATATAATGGTAAAAATGACTTAAAAACTTGTCTAAAATCTATTTTATTTACTTTTATCAACCATATAATTTATAATTATTGACAGTGGTCCATTAGTTTTATCATTCTTGGATTGTGAAAAACATAACTACATCTTTTTACTTTCAAAAATTACAAGTGTGCCACTCACTACACTTATAAAAGGCCACAAGAAACCTCTTTTATCCACACATTAAAATCCTTTTGGGTATTCTAATCCATAGAAAACTTCCTTCCCTAATTTCCTCTCTATGATATAGATTCCCTGGGTTGATCCAAAAAGAAATCCTATAATGGATTTTGGTGCTAACCTAAGGAGGTTGTCTAAAGAAGGGCCATCATGCTTAATCTAGCATTTTTATTTTATTTCTTTTTATAACTACTTCAAATCTTTTTATATTATGATGTTATAATAAAAATATTATATTCCATATAATTATATGTTATTATGTTAATGGAATAACCTAAATAAATCTTCTCTTCCATCAAATGGAAAATAAAACTATTGTTTGTGTTTATGACAAACTACCTCCTTACGAACAGATGTAATTCATTTTTCTTCATAAAAAAGCTGGTTATAATAATTTATTTAAATAATTTTTATTAAATTTGTTAAAAATTTTACTTCTATAATTATGATATCACATATTATTTCTTTATTTCCACTTTTTAGAGGATACAATAATGTCACTCTTGTATACGACGGACTACCACCTTCCCAAGCGATGTGATTCGTTTTTGACTAATGATTTTCATGGAAGGTAATACGTATAAATTAAATGAATATATGTGATATAAATAATTTTTATAATCATAAAATATTTATAATTCTAAAAATATAACACATACCATTTACTTCTAGATTTCCATTCACCTAGAAATGATAATTTCGTTCTTGTGTACATGTGGACTACCACCTCCATGAAGTGATGTGACTTATTTATTATCACCAAATAAGAAGGATTATTTATAAAAGTATATTTAGTGAAACATATATAAAAATTATGATATTATTATCATATTACATACCTAATTTCCTTAATTATCATTGATAAATGGAAACGTTACTCATGCATATGTACGACCTACCCTCTCCCTGGTTGTAACATATTTTATTTTTCATAACCATATTCCATGAATGGTTTTAAAAGTATAATTTATCTATAAATATGACAAATATATAATTATTATTATTTTGGAGATGTTAAAATATTGACATATTTGAACAAAATCAACACACCGAATCCATTTTGAAACAATGAATAGAAAATCCTCAAAACACTCAACATGGATTAACTAATTTAGTATTTAAATATTCCATTTAAAATAAATAAAATTAATTATTTAGGTACAAGTTATTAAACATTTGAAATTTTCATAATAAATCAAATAATATATATATAATTTTATTATATATGATATAAAGTACATTGATAGAATGTATGGACTTGTGGTAAGATATTTTGTCTCAATTTACTTCTATCTAGGAATATTGTAATTTTAGTCACATACATTCATTCATATAGAATTTATACTCACCCTTTACATGTGATATCCAGAATCCTTCAAAATTCATGGTATGTTATGTTTCAATTTTAATTATTTCTTTAATGGGTAATTGAATCTAAAATTATGGAGTGGTAAATAATTTCATATCTTCATTTATTTTAATTGGGTTATATTACATCTTTGGTGTCATTGATATTCTTAGATTATGTGTGTAATGAGTTTTGATTATCTTCTATTGTATTTATACTTTTTTATGTTGATTTAAATTTTATACACATAATTGATTCATTTATCTATTTTCTAATTCAGTGGTATGCACTTTATAATGTCCATTCCCCTTAAATTATCTTTCTTTGAGATATACATTTAAGATACACACCTATATTAATTTTTGTAGTGTATATACGATAATTTTGACATGATATACCATGAATATCCTTATGTTCATGATATTTAGTGTTTCATTTGAAGTTATTTATTCATGGGTATTATGATTGAAGAGTTACCAAAGTGGAAAAGGCTTTATGATACAATCTCATTTCTTCTCAAGATTGCATATGTTGAAGGTTATTTAGGGGGAAATACTATGAATTTTTTTTCTTAAACTACATATCTTTTCTTATCCTCGGGTTATTCATGTTAACTTCAAGTAATAGCTCCATTTTACTCTTTTTGGTATGTAAAATTATTGGAATACTATATTTAAGAAAACCCTACTTTATTTCTCTCTTCAATCAAAAATTCTTTTTCCTCTAAATCTATGTTTTCTAAAAATGTTTTAAAAACGTTTTACTATGATATTTTAAATTAATTTTTAATTATTATTATATTTTTATATATTTTTTAAAATAATTGTTTTTATCATTTTCCAAAAAAGTCACTTTTTGAGTTTTTTATAAAAATATGAAAGGAATATTTGTTTTTAACATATTCGGTATGAATAGAACATTCTACCGTCATGGAAAATCAATGTTTTAAATATTTTTTTTTAATTTTAAAAGGTTATTAATCAAGAAAATATTTTATTTAATCTTTGGATTTTTTTTTGATTTTAAATAAGTGTTTGAAAAATGGAAAAGATATTTTCCTCAAAATACATTCCAAGTGTCCTTCCAAAATTATTCTATATAATATATTTCATCCTTTGATTTTAATAAAATTGAAAATGTAATTTTCCTCATGAATTATTTTAATAACCATTAATGGTATTAACATTCATCAACATAGGTAACCCTTGATGTTAGTTATAGTCAAATTTAGATATGTTGTATTGATACCATCCTTATTATTTATTTGTGTGGATTAAGAGATTGTATTATAACCCATTTATTTTCCACAGGTTACTCATGCTTCAAATATATTTTCAGAAAACCCTTTTATTTTAAATGGGTTAATCATTTTTAAAAAATATTTTTTGTCGAACCTATTTATTTTCCCTGGGTTAATCATGTTTCAAAGATATTGTCACAGAATCCATTTCTTTTCCCTGGGATAACCATGTTTTGAAAGTAATAATGGACATTTCTATATGTTTTATGATGAAATTCAAGATTTATATATTTTATTCATTTTGGGGTTCTTGGAGATTTATTATATGATGGGTTCACCCAAATAGCATCAGGTGAGCCTGATATAGATTATATGATTGGTGTTTCAAGTTAAGGATTTAATTCATTGGGAATTAAATTTGACTATATTGTTATTCCATTTTCAAGGGTTCTGTATGAGTTCTATAAAAATTATGTCCCAAGATACCAATATTTTTTATACTTTCTATGGGTTTTAATAATTCCTTTTATAAATATTGAATTCACATGGATCTTGATTATCAATTCTTGTGAATATTTCCTTTAATAAAGATTTATTCCATGTTTTTTAATTTGTGATCTTAGTATTTATGGGTATGAATAATATTATGTTATGCTCATGCACTTTGATTATGTTATCATACCCTTATTCTCTTCTTATTCTCACTAATGAAATTCAATTGTTAATGCTTATGTTTACTCTTACTGAGATTTTTAGTTCAACAGTTTTATGTTTCCTTTATCCCAGGTTATCAAGAAACATGTTTAATGAATTATTTATATAAGGTTTTCTTATGGATGATGATGATGACGAATAATTATGGAATATTAAAATCTAGGTATAGTGGAAAAAATAATCCCTTCAATTCATTAGTGTTGTTTTTGTAATATTTTGTCCTAATTATCTAAAAATATAATATTAAAATGTCTTTTTATGTAATTGGTCTAATATTTCCTTTTGATGTTGTGATTTTTGGATTGGAAAATAAATTGGGTCATATTTATTGGTATCAATTATAGAAATGTAAAGTTTATATTTTCAACATTGAATCCTAAAGTGCTGGTTTGGGGATGGAAATATTAGTATAAGAGTAGGGTTTAGATAACATTTAAGAATAGGATATTCTAATATTAGGTTATATTGAGTGTTATGGATACCATGATGGGTTTACATGTTTAGGGTTAATCATATGTTCAAAATCTGGGACACCGCTTTGTTGGTTTTAAGTGATGATATCTTAATGTGATTAATGACATTTTAGGAGATGTTTTGTTGTGTTGAAATATATATTGAGCATTGGTTTAACGTGACCTATGAATTTACTGTTTTGGGAAGACATTTTAACGTATTGATAACCTTTAGGGTTTATATGTTCTTGGATATTGAGGTAATCATGGGAACATAAGTTTTTTAATATAGATAACCATGGTATTGAAAATTAATTTTTTGACTAAGTGATTAATGTTATTTCAAAATAAGATCACCATATTTTTGGTCCTGAAAGATGAAAGGTATTACATTTATTTTAAGGATAAAAAATATTTAATGTTGAGGTTATTGAGGATATTTAGGATATATGATTATTTATTTGGGAATGATTTAGTTTGAACTTTGAGTATTACTATTGAATTTTAAGGATAAAAGTTATTTTTCTCTGTATGAAGGTTTAATCATTTTGAGAATTATCCTTCCTTGTGATAACCATTTTTTTAATTTATATATACTAGTGGAATATATTTTTATTAATTTTATGCTTATGTTATTTTTAATGGTTGTTTTTTAGAGCTTCAAGAATGAAGATTTCATCTTGAATACTTATCAATTGGAGAAATAGATGATATTACAATATAAATTTATTAAATGATGAAATTAAACTAATCATGTAAGTATATTTAATTTTTTTTAGTTTATATTGTAAAGGAATTATTTAGATTGTGGAAATGAATATTGAAATAAAAAGTTATCATATTACCTTCATATATGATGAATCAATGGCCATTTAACTCATCATGGATTTATTGTTTTGAGATCCTTATATTTCTATTGATCATTCAATTAGTTATGATCAATGATATCTATCAATATAAATAATTATTTATGTTTTTATTTCCTGTCTGTATATTCACTTGTCACCAATTTTATCCTATATGGAAGCCTAGTTATGTGATTAATTTCATATTTACCTTTCTACATTTTTAATAAAAATTTTATTAATCATTTTTATGATTTAGGTTTCTAATAAAGGTAATTTCAAATTTTAAACCATTGATTTCTTAGGTTAAGTTCAAATTTAAAGGATGTAATATATTAATGGGGGAGTGTGAGAGAATGAAACACCCAGAGTTAAAAAAAAGGAATCGATTCTCGATAACATACAAGAAATTCAACACTGATATTACACTACTATAAATTCAATTATTTGTGATGGAATCCAATATAGAATGGTCAATAGTGACGAGGTTCCATCACTATTATCCTATGATCAAAAATCATGTCACAAAATAGGTTTCTTGTGATAGGAAATCCTAATTTTTTTTGTGATGGAAGATTTTTCCATTAAAAATAGTTTTTTACTACATAAATAAAACTATTTATTTATTAAATATATTTAATTGCTTCACAAGTAATTTGAAAAATAAAAAAAATAATATAAAAAAATAATAAACATTTAAAATAACAGAAAAATCATCCAAAATTATAAAAAACTAACTATATGAAAATATAAACTACTGAATTGATGAAAATATTAAACATTCATTCAAATATCATCATAATTTTAAAAAAAAAACATATCACTTTGGAGCTGGTAGGTCTTTTGGGGTAGCAGGTAGAGGGAACTCCATCCCTATACCTTGCATGAGTTTCCACATGTACTTGGTCATCTAATGCTGCTGCTACTCGTTCCATTGACATTGCTTCTCCTCATCCTTTTACTGTTGTAGAAAAATCTCCTCTTTCTCTCTACATAGGGTCTCTATAATTTTCTTCCGAGATCAAAGCATCTCATCACACTCTATAGATGATAATTGTGACTCACTACAAGCTCCCATTAAGCTGTACTATGACTTTGAAGCATTCTCATAATAACCATCAACTGTCAATCAAGAAATGATACGAACCACTCGATCTTTCTTGATATCGTAATGAGTAACCAACACCTATGTTGTATCATCAAATTCTGGTGCACTTGTGGTCTAAAACTTAGTCTTATCCTAACTCTTATCATGTGTGTGAGAAGTAGTGTCCACATATGACTCCTTCATATATAATTTTGAATTAAAATAGATAAAATAAAATTTTGAATTAATTTTTTTGAAATATTATACTGACCAAAATTTGATAGTATTAACAACCAGTAATCTCTCCAGTGATAGGATCAGTTTAAATACTCTTATAAACATCAAAAATTATAACATCATGATACTCAACTGCCTATATGAATATAAAAATATTTTAAATTTTATATATTTATAAGTTATTAAATAAAATTACTTTCCATATTCTATTGATGAGTACTAAATCTATGACTAATAAATCTATGTGTGGCGTCTTACCTCCCTAATTTTTTTATGAACCAATGATGATGTAATTTGAAATATATCTCCGATCCAGTGTGAGCACAATCCTTCCCAATCCAGATATGAGATCTAATTAGGTTGATGGATGAAGTAAGATTGATAAAAAAACTGTAGCTGAAACTTTCTTCATAGATCTCTTCATGAGATTGTGTAAACATTTATGAAACAATTCACACATAGAGACCTCCCTTATTGAGGAGCTCATGAAATCTTTGATGAGATACCATAAAAACTACAAATAGTTTATAATAGAATGTAAATAATTAAAAAAATTTAAACATATTTAATATTTATTAATGAACCATCCAATGCTAAAACATATAATGATGAACATCAATGGGATTATGGTTCCCCATCACTAAGGGTCCAGAAAAATATTTCTCTAGAATCACACTCCCCTCTTTGACAACTATATGTGAAAAACTATTAAAAAATAGAAAAAATAATTAATAAATTAGTACATAAATAAATTCATGAATGTGAATGAAAATTTAGAATAATCAATGAAAATTAACTAAAATAAACAACTGAATATAACTATGTATGTGTGGATTAAAATCAAGATATATACATCACTCAAGAATAGGGTTGGGAATCATCAATATTTCTAGACCATGACCTCTCTAATTCAATTATGAATTGGAACTAACCTGTAGGTTGGATGATCACACATCAATCTGATCAACAAGAAGCTCAATATCTTTAAGGGTATGAAACATCTCATCAAAATCATCATCAGATATCTAAAACGTGAATTTTTTTGATGAAAATAATTGAAAACAAGAATTATATATTAATCACAACTATAACCAACATGTAATTACATAATTGTATATATTCATCATCATCATTATATTTTATGATGCCAATATCTTCATCTTCCTCATCAGTATCATTAATTTATATAGGATATCCACTTCATCAACTATTTTTATTTCATATTCATTTGATACATCGTCATAAAAATTGGTTCATAACAATGGGGTTCGGTCATCGATATTTGAGTATCTTAATGGAAAAAATGTAGTTGGATCTGTCTATTAAAAATGTTCAATTCATTACACTTTAGTAGAATTGCTTCCACTTTCCACAAAATGGTTTTCATGTGATTTCATTTTTTTAATACGCGACCAGTCAATTAACTCTCTTGAAGTAGCATAATAATTTTCATAATAAATTTTATGTGATTAATAATCCATCATAAATAGTTTGTTTCTTATAATAATGATTTAATATTTAATATCAATTATTCTATAGTGCAGATAAACATGAAAACCTCTATCAACATCATACCATTGAAATTTTATCATCATTACCTCATTATTTCCCATATAAAATAGCTCAACTATTTCATCTATCATGCCAAAAATTTAAACTTCACTTTTTCTATGATAATATCCTCTCAGTAAGACAACACTATTAATTATTTTTTTTGATTCACCATATGAATGTGTATGAAATTGAGAACCATTTACTACATATGCATAATAATGTTTAACCATTTAGATGGTGGGTAACTCAATACACACAATATATTATCAATTTTAGTGTAATGTTTTGATTCCTAAATAATAGGAAAAAATTAGCAATATTTAAAGTAATACATTGTTTTTATATGTTAAAACATGAAAAATTTAGTTTACCAGTTTTTAAAGAAAGTAAGAAAAATTATATCACCAAAATCCTTCACGAGAAGTTGGTGTAATTTATAGAAACATCATCTTGATATTATCATCATATAATATACAAATAAAATAATATTAACTTACCTAAAAATTATAGGTGAAAGTGGAACTCACTGTACAATTTTTTTCATTTATTCACAGTTGATTAAAACATAAGTATGATCCTTGTGATGTTCAACATATGAAAGCCATAAATCATGAACTCCACCAAATCCATGTTATGTATGATTAAGAACTAATAATTTATTATTCATTTTAAAGTCAAAATTTCCATCATTACATTATATTATCTTATTTTCTAAAGGATATTCAGGTTGAAAAAAATGGGAGCATAAAAAATGAATCTCCTCTTATAAATAAGCTTTTACAATTGACCCTTCAACTGATGATTTGATATGTACCTTTTTATTAAATTACTTTATGAATCTATCATATGGGTACCTCCATCAAGAATTTTACAGACCCTCCACATTTTATTTCATGAAGAAAATTTAATATCAGATCTTTCATTGAATCATGGAAAGACGATGGATATTTTTTCCCTAGTTTATATAAAATTTTAAAAAAACTATTGAAAACCTACATAGTGAATAATAGTATGTTATTGAAATAAAAAATTCTTAGAAAAAATATGGTATTTCTATTTGTGCATCCCAAATAAAATAATTCACTAAACCACTAATTCCAATCAGTAAAAGTATTTCTATTATACTATGACAATCATTAATTTTTAATCTGATAATATGACCATTTCTGAAACATCTAGAAAAATAAGAAACATAACAATCCAGTAGACACAAATCCGAAATCTAATGAAAAAAATAATCAATGATTTTCTATGGAAACTGTATAATCCACTTTTGGATTCATTGACTTCTATGGTCTATCATTGTCAAATAACTCAAGTTCTGACCTCCTTCAAATTTGGTCAAGGTATTATAATGCCTTTAAATTATCATTAGTTTTACCATGTGTGTCCAAAACTATATAAAAAATATTATTACAAATTTATTCTCAATATTCATGAAATTCAACTTGTGACATACTAAAAATTAGATCAATATAAAATATCCCAAAAAAATATTACGTTTTATCCAATTGTAATCTCCCCCAAATCCATCTATTTTTATTGATTTATACACAGTCTAAAGGAAATGAATGTAATAATGATACAATATATTTTAAATTAATATATTAGATCATTGATAGAGGTCTATCTATTTTAATTTTAAATTTTCTGAAAATATTTCTATTCCTTCAAAAGGGATGGTTAGTAGGAAGAAATTACTGATGAAAATTGAAAAAACAAAGTTTTCTTCAATTTTCAATCATAAACGCTTTAGTGTCACTCATTATGTATGAACATGATTTTGGACCATGTTTATTCTAGTCATATAAAATCTATATGTTGAGAAGTCACTAATTTTCAACATTAATGCAACTTTCATTAATATTTTTTGTTTCATTGTAACATAATATATAGTTACACCATTACTACACAATAAATTTAACTCATCACTCAATGACATAAAATAAAAGACAATATTATTTTTTGGATGTATTGAAATTAATATTTTAAAAAATATATGGTTAATTCATCAAAATATAAGGTGGAATGATGTATGGAGTCATAAAGATGATCCAATAAGAATATTGAACACCAAACAAACCAAATATATATAAACCGTTAGTAGAAAGACCCATTCACACGTTACAGGATTCTGAAATAAAATATAGATGCTCCTTATCAAAATTATTCCATAAATCACCATCACAAGAATGATTTATACTTTTAACATTTGGAATATTGGATTCGTTCCAGGACATCAATGATGTTATGATATTTGAAATAAATAAATGTTGTAATCTAGGTATAAGTGGGAAATGACGAAACTATTTAATGGGAACTAATCCATACATTCCTTTTTGTGCCTCTGTATACCTAGATTTTCCACATGTAGGAAAGGTAACTAATGAATCTTTTTCACTATAATATAACATAATTTTTTTTTAACATGGATGAATATTATGATAACCATGACCAAAATTATGTATCAGCCTCTTGTCCTATATAAATTTTTAGGCAACACATTCCCTTCAGGTAATAATTATTTAACCAAACATAATATCTGATCAAAATATATATTTGAACTTCCATTATATGATTTAATATCTATAAATGTTTTAACAAAATCAATTTTTCTTAACAAGAAACCACCATATAAGTAATTTTCATCAATCCTCAGCAACTCATATAATAGAGATGGTTCTAACTCAGGAGTTAAATCATCATTTGGAGTTTATGTTTGTTGAAAAAATAGAACAAAAACCTCATATACTAACTTTTAAAATAATTATTGATTTAGAACCAAATTATTTGTATCATCTATGGAACTTCATTCACCATGTTGATACATAAAAATATAATCTTTCTAAAAAACAAAATGTAATAGATAACCCCCCAACACTATCAAATATTTTACATATCCTCAAATCAGATTTCTTTATTGGACACTTAATTTTCCCTTCTAAAAAAACTGTAGTTTCGATGATGAAAATGATAAAAAATATTCAACAAATTCAATATATACAATAATTATACTAGAAATACATAGATTAATTTAACGATTCATTCAATCATGATCTTCTTATAAGGACTGTTTCCCACTTCATTATTCCATATTATCCGAAAAAATAAAAAATAAAAAATAATGCTTTTGATTAATCTTATATAAGGAAGTTACTATCCAAAAAAAAACATTAAAATCAGAAAATTACTTGTAAATATTACCAATTCCATCTAATTACATCTAATTTTTCCAATTTCTTACAAATTATTGATAATTATTTCGAATTATTGCTAAATTTTTATAATTAGAACTAATTATTTTCTAAAAATCACTAATTATCATTAAATAAAATAGATGGTTGACAAAGGGGTGTGTGAGAAGCAATTATTGGAGGTTATTAAGGTGTCGATAGAGTGAAGGAATTCCACCACCCTAGGGATCAAAATGTTGGGAGGGGAGGAAGTCATGGGTAAAATCATTGGTTTACCCATGACTCCCTCTCCTTTAAATGATCTGAATGTAGAGGAAATGGAATTATTTCAACCTATCATTGGATTTATCCACTTTACACCATGCTTACATTGATAGAAATAGTGAGCAAAGGGGATGTAGGAAATGGTAGAGGGAAATAATTATGATGCCTTAGGGTTAAAACCGATTAGATAGGAGACATTCATTAATAAAACATTGAGTTATGGAAGATGAAATAGATGTGAGAGATAACAATAAAATTCTTAGTGGATTATTTCACTTTTTTTAGTAAAATCTCTCATCATAAAAAATAATGTTTTACCTATAATTGTGAATTTACATTACAATTATTGGTAATCAATTATTTTCACATGAAGAGAGATTGAGAAATGGGGAAAAACCACTAAGCAAGCCATTGTTAACCCCTGCATATTCTTTTAATTCCATTAATCACAGGTTTACACATGAATGTATCTCCTACAAATGGTCTGAACTCTGGGGAACCATAATTCGTTCACCCCTTCACCTTCACCCACTACACTCCATGATTCCCACATGTTCCTTAGTCAGCCTTCTGTAAGTAATTGTAGTCAGTTGTGGTTAATTTTGATTAATTTTTGTTAATATATAGATAATTTTGGTTAATAGTTCCTAATCATTGATAATTACATCTAATTAACAATAGTTTTTACATATTATCACAAATTGTTTCTAATTACTACTAATTTATTAAATTTTTTAGAAATTATCGCTAATTTTTCTTAATTACCGCTAATTATTGCTAATTTTTACTAATTACAACAAATATCTTCCGTTTTAAAAAATTATGTGCAATTTTTTATAATTACAATTAATTACCGCAAATTACAACTAATTACTTATAATTACTGCCAATTACGACTAATTACTAATAATTAAGACTACATATAACTATTTTTTACTAGTTACTGCTAATTTTTACTAATTATCGCTAAACTAGTTACCTCAAATTACTGGGGAATTTTACTAGCTACCACTAATTACTACTAATTTTTTCAAACATTTAGTAGTTACGACTATTTTTTTAATTACCACTAATTACATCTAATTACCAAAAATTACTTCTAATTACCACCAATTACCGCTAATTGTTTCAAATTTGTGGCAATTTTTACTAACAACCGCTCATTTTTTACTAGCTTTTACTAATTACCCCTAAATTTTACTACCTACCCCTAATTAATGCTAATTATCACTAATTATTGATAATATTTACCAATTACCACAAATTATCACAATTTTTTATTGATTACCACTTATTTTTATTAATTAGTACAAATTTTTACTAATAACAGCTAATTTTTACTAATTACGACTGATTTTTACTCATCATCTCTAATTTTTAATAATTTCCAATAATTTTAACCAATTAGTTTATTTTTTACTAAATATTGTTATTTTTTAATTACTAATAATTATTACTAATTACTACTATTTTTACCAATTATCACTAATTTTTACTATTTACCACCAATTATCACTAATTACCTCTAATGTTTACAAATTACAACTAATTTTAACAAATTACCACTAATTTTTAGCTATTACTTGTAATTACAACTAATTAGGGAAAATAAATACGTGTTACCACTATTTTTTGGGAATCATTTCTAAGTACCACTTATTTTTACTAATTATGACTAATTTTTACCAATTGCAGCAAATTTCTACAAATTACTTATAATTTTTACCAATTTCCTCTATTGTTCACCAATTACTACTATTTTCCTGAATTCTGACTAATTACTAGCGACTTTTAAGAATTATCACTAAATATTAAAATTTAAGGCCATTTACCACTAATTTTTACTAATTCTTGATAATTTTTATCAATTACTTCTCATTTTTACCATTTATGAACATTTTTTATCAATTATTTCAAATTTGTACAAATTATTGATAATTGTTTCTAATTATGGCTATTTATTTCCAATTAGAAAGATTTTTTTTTAAATTAGCACTAATTATTTCCAATGAGCACTAATTTATTCGAATAAAATCTAATTTTTTATAATTACAGCTTATTTTTTCAAATTACATATATTTTTTCTATTTACATCTTTTTTTTTTCTAATTAAAACTACTTGTATCCAGTTATAACTATTTTTTGATAAATACCATTATTTATTGTTAATTATAACTAATTATTAATAATTAACACTAAATATTGTCCATTTTTACTAATTATTGATTATCCATAATTATTTACTAATTATTAATTATTTATAATTAATAACAATCACAAATAATTACAATTAATTAATTTTAAGAATTTATAAAATAAAATAAATTAAAGAAATTAGCATTTATATATATAGAAATAATTACCTAAAAAATGGCGCTTTAACGGATTGTTGGGTTGCTGATAGCATCAGATCTCAAGAAAAAAATAGAGAGGGAAAATAGTGAGTGTTGAAGGAGAGGAGTGGAAGGATAGTGCCAAAAAATCCCACCAAGGGCCATATGTACTAGTTAAATTAGCTGTGATGGAAATTCTATTACAAATACCATCACTTGAGACTATTTCAGCTCCAAATTATGCCTAGTATAAATATCTATAGAGGGGTTAAAAAATATTTGTGATGGGTTCTCTTAGAAATAGCGCCAACCATAAATTTTTATTGCATCTGCTGGTTTTATTTTAAATTAAATTCAGAAACTTCTATAAATTTAATTTAGTAAACTAGATTATATATTTTTAATTATCATAATTTATATTATCTCATAATTTCCACATAATTTTTGTTAATAATTAATAGCTAAAAAATTAAAAATATTTTACTGTGGTTAAGTTGAAAAATGGAATTACTGATGTGTTAAACCAAAAAGATAAGTGGTTAAATGACCTAAAACTTGTCTAAAATCTATTTTGTGTACATATTTCAACCTTATAATGTCTATTTATTGAGTATGATTCATTTTCGAAACTTTTTGGCATGAAAATAACACGGATACAACTTTTTCTTTTCAAAAAATACAAGTGTGCCTCTCACCTCACTTATAAAAGGACACCCCTCTACTATCCTCTTCATACTTTCAATGAACTTGTTATCTACCAATAACTACCTAAATAACTTCTCTAATTCCATCCCCATGACCTCAATCCTTTTTTTATCATAAATCCATCCTATAAAGGATTTTAGTGCTAACCTAAGGAGGTTTTGTGAATAAGAGGTATCGTGCTTACTTGAGAATTTTTATATTATCTCTTCCTCCAAATACTTAAAATATTATTCAATTGTTACAATATAATAACACCAATATATTCCATATAATTATATTTTATTATATTAATTTCATAACCTAAATCCATCTATTTTTCCATCAAATGGGAAACAAAACCATTGTTTGTGTGTACATCCAACTACCGCCTCAGGAAACAATGTAATTCAATTTTAATCATCATCTCTCACAGATGGTTATAATGATATATTAAAATTATATATTTTATAATAGTGACATAATTATACTTATGGGATTATGATATCACATATACCATCATACTTTCATCCTGTGTAGTATACGATAACTTAGCTAGTGTGTATAGAGGACTGCTGCCTCGCAAAGCAATGTGATTAATTTTTCACTACCGATTTGCATGGAAGGTAGCAAGGATAAACCTAATGACTATATTTTTTATATTTAATTTTTATATTTATGAAATATTTATCATTTTTCATTGGATATATATAACATTTACTTTTACCATCCCACTCACTGAGAAAAGATGACATCATTTTTGCGTACATGTGGACTATCACCACCACGAATCGACATGATTATTTTATAATCACCACACCACATGGATGATATATATAATTATATTTAATTAAATATGATATTTATGATACTATTATCATTCTGGAAATATAAAATATTACATACCTTCTTTCCATAATGATTTTGGAAAAATGGAAACTTTACTCATGCGTACGTACAACCTACCATCTCCATAATTACAATGTAGTTTATTTTTTAATAAAAATATTTCATCACTGGTTTTAAAAGAATAATTTCTATATAAATATGACAAATATTTCATGATTATTGTTCTATATATGTTTTAATAATGATATCTTTTACTACAATGAACAAAATGAAGTAATTTTGAAACAATGAACTGAACGCTCTCCAAACACATGACCTGGAGCTAACTGATTAAGTATTTAAATATTCAATTAAAAATAAATAAATAAAATTATTTATGTACAAGGTATTAAAATTGGAAAAGGTTCTTATGAAATAAAATAATTGATATTATTTTTTATACATGCGTTTAAGGACAAACATGGAAAGTATGGACTTGAGGTAAGGGACTTTACCTTGATTTATTTTCATTGAGTAATATTTTAATGTTATTTTCCTTATTTAATTTATATGGTGTATATTATAGAGACCCTATACTTTCATACATTAACGTAAATTTTTTTTTGAATAAAACTTATTAAATTTCAAAAATATAGGCCAAAAGACTTTATTATCCCAGTTCCTTTGGTAACATGGAAACATAAACAATGGTACATAAGTGAGCTAATTATCTCCCACTAGATTCTTCATGACAATCACCCTTATTAGACACATCATAATTAATACATGGTGTCATATCTTGGGTAAGGGATCATAAAAAGCAGTGATATCAGATACTCATTAATGGTAAACATGGGAGATAAGTAAGAATAAACAAGTGCGTAAGGGTATGAGAACGTGGTCACAACATTTGAAGATCATACCCTACGTATCAAAGATCATGAAAGTAAATCATGGCATAAATGTTAGTGGTTCATAATACATGAATCATATGGTAATCAAGAGTATAATCGATGAAATCAAAACATAGGAATAACACATGGAATTGTAGAATACACCTAAACATGTAACATCATTATCTATAAGTCAAGACACATTGATAGAACTGATTTGGGCCCTTCATCGGGATTACACCTACGGGGAAGGACACGAAACCAACCCCATTCACAGTCCTTTCCTTTTAATGGACCAGGTTCACCCATATTCTAATAGTTTATCAGGTTTACGCATATTCTATATTCATGGTGACTACACCTACTGGGTGGGACACACCATCATCCCCCGTCATAGTCCTTTCCTTATAAGGGATCAAGTTTCCCCTTCTTCCAATAGTGGATAAATCTCTTTGATTTGATCCCCAGCATTATCCCATTAGATATAAATTGTTACCCAATTCATTAGAGGGAGATATATATTCCACCCATCACATAACAAGACTATTGATATATGTGCAATAGGATAATAAAACTTTCATCATATCATGACACATAAAATAGATGGGATTCATAAACCTCAAATCAAAACCCATGAAATGAAATGGGTATTATAAACATATAATCACAGCATAACATATAAAAAACAGATAGGTTTTCTAATCATTTAATTAAAGAATATCAAATTAAAAGAATAAGGTTTCAAAATTATATAATATGTGGAAGATAAACAGGTATCATAAACATCACTCTATTAATACATGAACCATTCAAGAAATACTAATAATGGTTTTCTTGTATCATTTCGCTAGATATAAATAAGCATCATCAATAGATGTCATCTTAGATGGAAAACAATTTTGAAATACCCTTTAAAAATATTTATTGAGGAAAATATAATTTCTTATTTAAAAAATTATTGTTAAAAAATAAGTCCTTTTGAAAACTGTTTTCTTTGAAAATAAACATTAAAACTTATAAAAAAGTCTTGAAAATGTTTTGAAAACCATTTCTTTGAAAACACGTTGAAAACATAGAAAGGAATATTGAAAACATTTTGAAAAAAAATTCTTTTAAAACTTATAAAAGAATATTGAAAACTATAAAACATTTTTAAAGTCATTTTCCTTGAAAATGATCTTAAAATATCATTTTTAAACATTTTGGAAAACATGGTTCTTGAAATTCATGGCATGTGTCTCAATGAAAGAAAATTGAGACAAAACTACTTTACTGATTTGGTAACTCTTGAAACATAAACCACATGAAAGAGATATCATAAAATTGATATGTAAATACCCCTAAACATAAGGATAACAATAATAGAATATATTATTTGGATGTATAATCACAAACACAAAAGTGATGAGTGGTGAATAAGGCATAAATCCCACCAAAATTAAAGTTAGATTAAAAACATCCTTACCTTAAGTCTTAAATCTATTAATACTCATAAAAACTTCATGTATAATAAATATAAGTTTATTATATATGTTTTAACAAACCATATTATTATATCTGATACAATATTTGGTTTGATTTTTTACTTTATATTTCCTACTTATTTAAAATTCTAGGTTAAGGTTTTTCTTCGGGTAATATCTACTTTGTTTTTCGTATGTCCCATAATTTGTTATGTTTTTTATCCTCATACTTATATCATTATTTCCAGAATTTAAAACATGATATAAATTTCAAGTATATTTTGTGTAGATATATTTATAATAATCTATTAATGATAGAAATATGAAATGGAAGACACTGTTCATAGAGATGGTATAACATACGTATGCATGGACACCTTTTCTTTTTAATTATCGCATTGAAAGAAAAAAGTAAATGAAATATATGTATATATATATGTAATAACTCCAGTATCATTATTATTTCACATATATAATATAAGTTTTTTGAACCCATCCTTAATACATTCCATGTAGATTGCGAATGAATCACATCACTTTAAGGAGGAGGTAGTCCACACTTCCCCAAACAGAATTATTATAGATACAAAAAATGGAAAGCTTAAGGGTATGTTCTATATAAAAATTACAAAATAATAAAAAGATTATAAATATAACATATATAATATATAAATATCTTTACTATCATAATACCCATCTATGAAAAGTGGTAAAGGAAAAAAACAACATCGTTTCGTGAGGTGGTAGTTAATAGTACACAAGAACGACAATTTCATTACCAATTAGATGGATGTGTGTGTAAGTGTAGTTAGAACCCCTATCGCAACAACATATCAGAATATTGAGTATAAATAGTCTATTATCTATGAATTTAATAAGAATAATCTAGGTAGTGGAGTAAGAATATAAAAGAAAGGAGCCTAAGGAAGGATGTTACCCCTTATTTGGGTAACCCCATTTGGTTTGCCCCAAAAGGCTTCCTTGGTTGAATTTTTCCCAATGGGAAGATAAAAAGAGAAAGGGAGGGATATTGGGAAGCTAATTTGGTAGATATTTTCCTAAAATATGATTCTCGATAAGTGTGAATATGGGGTAGATTTGGGGGCATTTTATAGGGAAGGGAGGGGACACATTTGGCATTTTTTGAAAACAAGTTATGTGTACCCACATTTTTTTAAAAAAAAGTCATGAGAAACCCCTAAAACTAAATAATGGAAGGTTTACACCCACAATATGTATATAAAATAAACTTTGGACATGTGGGTATGTCATTTCGGCCCTTAAGATTAAGGTTTAGAACCTTGTTAAGCTTAATTTTACTTTAATCATCGTAATCAATATCAATAAGTTTCAATAATATATTTATTCAAATATTAATTTGATATTATTAAAATATAAATATTATACTGATGACAACATTTTCTGTTTATTTTTCAAAATTCAAAGAACAAAATAAAAAAAATTAAGTTTAATGCTAACCCCACAGACATGGAGAGAAAACATGATTTTAAATTGAGAATGTTCAAGCATTCATTACAATTTCATATCTAAATTCAATATTAAAATGATTCCAATGACCTGAATTGGATGAGTATATTTATAAGGTATATATTCTTTCTTTAAAACCAACATAAAATATTATTTAACTATATAAATAAATTAGATAATTTTTTTGAATTAAAATTCAGTATTTGTCACTATCAATCCGAAAATGAGGTTTCATAGAAAAATACAACAAATTCACCATAAGATAATTTGGACATTATAAATTCAAAAATAAATTTTATTTTACCAAATTAAAATTTTAAAATTCTCTAAAATTAATTTTATTATGTTTTACATTTGGACATAAAAAGAAGTTCTTTTAAGAAGATAATATGTTTCAAACATATAAAGTCTCCACTGAAAAATTGTATGAATTATTATCAATATGATTTATCTATATAAAAAATTATAAATATTTTTTAAAAATTAGTTATTACTACTCATATTACTATTTTTAACAGCTAGGTTATAATTATATCATTTCAGTAATTATAACAATTAAATGATGTTTCATAGAGACTCAGTATTGCGAGTACTACAAGACAAGTCGATGTTCCATGTAACATAAGATTATATTGGTGTATCATACAAAGAAACATTGAATTAGTGTAGTGTGCAATAGATGAAATCAAAGAAATATATTTTATTGAAAATAAATGTTCACAAAAACTAAGGGTGTTAAATTATACATCCCTCAAAAATAATTTCAACTTTGAAATTCATCATTATGATATAAAAAAATTAGGATATTTTTTCCTCATAATGTCATAAAGTTCCCACATAGATTCCTATAAGTGGTGGTTTCTCAAAAAATTTTGTCTAGTTGAGTTGTATTGTTTCATAGAAAATTTTCAATATGATTCAAAATTTCAACTGATTTTTCCTCATAAGAAAGATCTTGCTACAACAATATGACCTTTGAGTTTAGTACATGTGGTCGGGTATGCACTTCATCACGAGAGACACATGGAACACACAATAGAATTTAGAGATATTTGGAGGAAGATTCAAGTGATATTCTACCATTCCAATTTGATCAAGAATCTCTAAACACCAGATATACCTAGGGATTAGTTTCCGTTTCATATTGAACCTCATATCTTTCTTCCATAGAAAAATTTTTAGAGACACCTTCTCACCAACTTCAAATTATAGGTCACGTTAATGATTATAATTTCTACTTTTCTACCATCATTGATCTACCTTGGTATGTTACTGAATGGATCTAAAATTCCCTACCATTTCAAGATATATTTCTAGTCCCAAAATATTTCTTTCTCCAACTTCATTCTAGAAAGTTATAGCTCTAAATTTCATAAAAAATATTTATTAATAAGGATCAATCTGAATTGTTGAGTGAAATCTGTTGTTGTAAGAAAAATCAACTAGAGGAAGGTGTTAATCCTAACCACCTTTGAAATATAATGAATAAGATCTCAACATATCATCTAGAGTTTCAGTTGTTATTTAATAATTAAAATACTTATGAGGATGATAATAAGTGATGAAACTAAATTCTATATCAAGTTCTTGCTGAAGGATTCACCAGAACATTTAGTTAATCCTCAAATCCTGATAAGATACAACAGAATGTGGTAATCTTTTCAACCTTACCACTTCCTTAGTACATATCTTGGAAACTTTATCTATAGATAAGTCTTCACTAATAGAGATGGTGTGTTTTGACTTAGTATGGAGATCGACTACCACCCATATATAATTAAACCATTTATAGGTTTGGGGGAGTCCATCGACAAAATCCCTAGTTATTTTCTCTAATTTACATTTTAGTATGGGTAATGGATGTAAAATCTCATTAGATTTTAGTCTTTCTACCTAAAATTTCTCGAATATAAATCCTAGAGATACAAAATCAAGGATATCCCTCTTCATGCCATCCCAACAGAAGCATTATTTCATGTATCTATACATATTTGTACTTATAGGACGAATAGATAATGAAGAAATATGATCTTCCTCCAACAAATCCCTAAAATATGGTATGAAAGGAACACATATGCGATTCCTAAACATTATCAATTCATCTCTATCAAGTTTAAATTAAGGAACATCTATTATTATATTTTTTATCTCTACATATTCCTCTTAAACCTCATTAATCTTCACTTGGATAGATGGTTGAACCTTCAATTGAGCAAGATAATATTTTTCCCTACCTTCAAGATTTCCAGATCCATCCTTTTCAAGTCCAAAAATATTGTATATTTTAAAATCCTCATCTTGGATAATCTAGGATGATCCTTTTGACTCAAAGTATCAACCACCTTGTTTGTTTTCCCATGGTGGTTATGTATTGAGAAATAAAAATTATTTATCATATCTAACTATATTATTTGGCTCATGTTCAACAATTTATGTGTGAATATATATTTCATTATTTTATTATTGGTATATATATAACACTTTTCTCCATAAAAATAATACCTCTATATCTGTAATGAAGATACAAACACCGCTAACTCTAAATCATGTTTTGTGTTACATTGTTTGTTAATATTCGACTATCATGAAGATTAAGTGATAACCATGTTATTATGAATAATTAAACATCCCAATACCACCTTAGATACATTAATATATATTAAAAACTCTTATCCACTATAGTGTAATGTAAACACTAGTTCACTGACTAGCCTTCTCTTCATTTTCTTGAAATTTTCCTCACATTCATCTACCTAGAGGAACTTGGAATCCTTCCCAGTTAACTTCATCAGAGGATTATATAGTCAAGAAAAATTCACAAAAAAACATCGATAATATCCATATAAACCCAGAAAACTATGGATCTCAGTCACCATGGTTGGTCTAGGATAATATCTAATAGCCTCTGTATTTTATGGATCTACAACTATACCATCTCTAGAGATTATGTGACACACAAATGTAACATTTTTCATAAAAAATTCACATTTAGTAAATTTTTCATAAAACTTCGTATTTCCGTAGGGTATTTCGATAAATTATCAAGTTGTCTTCATAACCTTTAATTCTATTTCAATAGATAAGAATACCATCTATAAATACCGCCACAAATAGATTGATGGAATCCCTAAATCCTCTATTCATCAATCCATGGATATAGTAGGGGAATTAGTAAGACCAAAAGAAAACACTATATATTTAAAGTATCTATACATTGTAAGAAATTTCATCTTGGGTATATCCCCATTATTAATCCTCAATTTATTATATCTATAATAATCTTAAATCTTGGAAAAGTATTGAGATCCATGTAGTTGATCGAAAAATTCATCAATAAAGGGAAGTTGATACTAGTTCTTGATTCTGATCTTGTTCAACTTCTATTAATCAATGTAAAATCATATTGATCAATAATTTCTTTTCATAAAGAGAGTAGGTGATTTCCAAGGTGACACACTTGATCAGATAAATCCCTTTCCAAGGTTTTCTTGGAGTTTCTTCATTAATTCTTAAACTTAATTGGGTCCATTCTATATGGATTCTTTGAAATTGGTGTGGAATAAGGTATGATCTCTATTGAGAACTCAAATTCACATTTTTATGGAAGTATTGGAAACTCTTCCATAAAGACATTCAAAAAGTCCCAAACAATTGGCATATATCAATTTCAATTTTCTCCCCAACCATTAGGGATAAACATACCTTTTGAGTGGGAATTTAGACATATACACTGGATTCAATCTTTATAGGAAGTTCATACATGACTTCACATTAATATATGATCATAGGTCAGTTTCAAATATCGAACATAGCTTCTATTCCTGGATAATTGATGTGGGATTTATGTATAGAAATCCAATATATGCATAAGATGACATCAAATTCAACCATGGGTAGAATGAAAAGATTTTCAGGAAGTAAATTCCCACAAACATCAACTAGAGAAGAATAATATAGTTGATATGAAATCATCATAACATTAAAAATTTGTACTGCTAATTCAAAATCTAATAATTTTGGTGGAATCTTAATACCCTAGGAAAATTATTCAGATATGAATGAGTGGAATGATCCAGAATCAAATAAGACATTATTCACTCTAGAGTGGATGGAAAGTATTCCTTTCACCATATCATTATCACACCCATCATAAAAAATAGTGATGACATGAGATTTCCCATCACTTGGTTTAATAGGTTGTAGACATAGATCATCCTCACCAACCCTTGGGTTTTGGAACTCATTAGCATAATGCCCATTCTCCTTACACTCGAAGCATTGAAGTGTGAGAGGTTAATTATGTGTATCTTTTCCTCTATTTTCATCATTGGACAACTTCTTCCCATTATTTCAATAGTCAATTTATTTATAGCCTTCCATTACACATATAAAATAGTTATTAAACCTCATAAGACAATTCCATCCAGGCTTCTTACCACACTTATAGCATAAAGGAAGGCTCATATTCTCCTCTTCATGGTTTTTAGATATTATTTTAAACCCCAACTTCATTTTCCTATTAAAACCATGAGATTGATATATAACTCCAACCTATATTTCAACTTTTATTTCACAACATACAATATATACATAGCTAAAAAATTATATTATGGACAACACCATTTTTAGAATTTTCTTTAAGCCACTAAAGAACCTATCAGCTTTACTTTTAGGTTAACTGATAATTCTAGAAGTGTACCTCACAAGTCTGGTTATATTTTCCCCATAGGAACTGAAGGATTCTTCATCCTTTTGCTTCAACTCCAAGAACTTTTTTTCCATATTCATACGAAGAACATGGGGAATGTACTTATTGAATTAAGAGTTATTGAACTCATCCTAATCAATGGATTCAATTTCTTCTTACTTCATCACATTCTTGAAAATTTTCCACCACTGGTATTCTTCACATTCTAACTGATAAATTGCTAGAATGAATTTCTCATTATCCGGACACTTGATAATGGAGAATATCTTTTTATTGATATTAATCTAGTGTTCATAAAAAATTGGTTCAATATACTCACTGAAAGAAGTTTGACCTATCCTCATGAAGGGCCCAACAAAACCATTTTTCTCATTTTTAGGTTTAGAAGCTCAAAATAATTCAAAGATTGAGAAAAATTCCTGATCATAACAATGGGGTTTTGTATTATAGGTCCCATTTTATTTAATTATAAGGAGGATTTTGTTTTCATTTTCCATCACAATCACTATTAACGCAGCTCCTTTAAGTTCTGTCCATTGATGAAAACCAAAAGTCATGGAGTAAGAATGATTTTTCATAGTGAGGAACTGCCAAATGATGGAAAAAACTAAAATGATGTCTAAATTATGACACCATCCTTATTTTATGAAAAACTAGGTTTATCTTAGGTTATTTATATCTAACGTTTTTTTAAATCCTTCATGATGGTTTATGTATAATTTTTGAATTCTAAATGATTATCACCTAGAAGTGTCAAACCAGGTATGTATTAAGGCATGTTGTCTTGTACCAGGTTGCACTCAAGTTAAGACTGACACACCATAATAGATTTGTTACTCATAGGTATATCTCTTCCAGAATAATGTACACTTATATTATCCAGTCATTGATGAATTTATATGAAACCACCCACTCTATCATTTACCAAACTTCCAGGACATTTTTCTATACTTTTCATTATCCTTATACATATAATTTAGAATGTATTTAGGGTACTTAATAAGGATTTCTAATCCATGTTTTCAAATGTTAACTAAACCTTTACTATTATACCAAATATAGAGGCCCTATATTCTCATTCATTAACATTACAACCTTTTATTGGAAAACATAGTCGATTTCACAAACTGATTCAAAATCACTATATTAGTCTAGTGATTATGGAAATATAGACACTGATAAACAAGTGAGATAAATTATATCAAACTTGGTTCTTCATGACTATCAACCTTAATAGACACATCATACATAATACATATATTCATATATCAATTATGGAAGCATAAAATAGGGCAATATCAAATTCTCAACAAGGGTAAACAAGGGAGATATGTAAGTATAAACATGAATACAAGGGCATGGGAACATGGTCATAACATTAGAAGAAAATACCCCACATATAAAAGATAAAAAATGTATATCGCGAAATAAAGGTTAGTAGTTCATAAGACATTAATCATAAGGGAATCAAGATCATGATCCATGAAAACATAACATAAGAATAAGACATAGAATTGTGGAATACACATAAACATGTAATCTTATTTCTTATAACTCAATATGAATTGATATAACTTATCAGGGAACCTTATGAGGACTACACCTACTGGGAGGGATGCACCACCATCCCCTGTTATAGTCCTTTCCATGTAAGGGATCATGTTACCCCATATTCCCATAGGGAACCTAGTTTCCCCATCATGCAATAATGGACTAGTTTTCCCAATATTCCATCATCATGGGGACTACACCTACTGGGTGGGACGCACCACCATCCACCTTCACAGAACATTCCTTTCAAGGGATTGGGTTTCCCAACTCTCTATAGTAGATGAATCCCATCGAGTTGATTCCCATCATTATCTCATGAGATAGAAATCATTACTCAATGAATTAGAGGGAGATACAGGTCTAACCATCACATAATAAAACTATTTATACATGGGCGACAAGATAAGAAAAAATTCATCATATTATAACCCATAAAAATAAATGAGTTTCATAAACATCATATAATAACCCATGAATTTAAATGGGTTTCATAAGCATATCAACACATCATAACCTTTATAAAAGAGATAGGTTTCACAATAATTTCATCAAAGTATAACCCATGAAAAGGAGTAGGTTTCAAAATCATATACCCCATGGAAGAGAAACAAGTGTCAAAAATAACATGCTAGTAATAGACAAACATTCAAGAAATACATTGAATTCTATTATTAGATCATTTACCTAGAAATTAATAAGTAACATCAATAGATGTCATCTTATATGGAAAATAAATTCGAAATACCTTTTAAAAACATTTCTTGATGAAAATATTATTACCTCTTTAATTTTTTTTAAGAAATATAAATCCATGGAAAAACCTTTTCATTGATAATATACTTCAAAAATTATAAATTAATATTGAAAATCTTTTGAAAACTATTTCATTGAAATCACTTTAAAAACTTATAAATAAATAATGAAGACGTTGTGAAAAATAATTCTTTGAAAATAATTTGAAAATTTATAAATGGATATTGAAAACCATAAAAAAATTTAAAATCATTTTTCATTGAAAATTAGATTAAAATATCATCTTGGAAAATAGTTTTTAAAAAATGGTTCTTGAAGTTCATGAAATTTGTCTCAATGACGTAAAATTGATACAAAACTACTTTATTGATTTGGTAACTCTTGAAACATAAACCCCATGAAAGCGAGATCAAAAATTGATATATAAATACCCATAAAAATAAATATAACCATAATAGAATATATTCATGGTCACTTTTATTACAAAAACAAAAGAGATGAATGGTGAATAAGGCATAAATCTTACAAAAATGAAAGTGAGAATAGAAATCCCCTTACCTTATGTATTGAATCTCTTTATACTCATAAAAAATAATATATAATAAATATAAGTTTATTGTAAATATTTTAAAGAAACATATTATTATATATAATAACTTATATGGTTTTATTATGTCTTTATATTACTACCTCATTAACAATTCCATGTTAAGGTTTCGCTTCGAGTAATATCAGCTTTTTTTTTCACATGTTTCTTAATTTGTTATGTTTTGGTCCTCATACTTATATCATGATTTCTAAAAAGTAAGACATGATTTGAATGTAATGTATATTCATTATATATATATTTATAATAATATATTAAAGATAGAAATAGGAAATGAAAGACACTGTTCATGGAGATGGTAGGCCATACGTGCGGATGAACACTGTATCCATTTAATAATAATATCAAAAGAATGATTATAAATTAAATATATGTATATATATACAATAGTTCTAGTGAAATTATTATTTCATGTATATCATATAATTTTACTGAAACCATCCTTAATGCATTCCATGTAGAGTGTGAACGAATCATCTCACTTTGAGGAGGAGGCAGTACACACTTACCCAACTGGAATTATCATAGTTACACAAGATGGAAAGAATAAAGGTATTATATATATATAAATTTTAGAATCATAAATACATTATAAATATCACCTATACTATATATAAATAGTGTGACCATCATAATTCCCAACCATGAACGGTGGTAATGGAAAAACAAACAACATCATTTCGTGAGGCGGTAATTTTTCGTACACATGAATGAGAAGTTCATTACCCATTAGATGGAAGTGTGTGTAAGTGTAGGTAGAAACATTATCATAACAATATATTAGTATATTGAGGACAACTTTTCTGTTATGTATGCATTTAATAAGAATAATTTAGTTAGTTGATAAGGAAAATTAAATAAAAGATCTTGAGGATGGATGTTACCTCTTATTTGAGTAACTCCATTTGGTTTTCACCAAAGGGAAGCCTTGGTTGAATTTATTCCAAAAAAGGGGTTTCAAGGAGGAATGTATGGATTTTTTGAATTTAATTGGGTATATATTTTCTAAACTTAATTTTCTTGAGCGGTTTGAAGAAGGAGGAGAGTTGGAGACCTTTTATAGGGGAGGGAGGGGACGCACATTGCTTTTTTTAAATACTAGTTATGTGTACCCACGTTTTTACCTAAAACATTTCATAAAAAACAAAAAAATGGATGGTTTATAGCCAAAAGTTTTCCCTAAAATGGGTTTTTTACAAGTTTATAGGTCATTTTATCCCATAAGTTTAAGGTTTAGTCCCTTATTAAGCTTAATTTTACCTTAATCGTTGTAATTAATCATAATTTCATTCACTAATTTGTTTGGTAAAAAATTATGTTGATATGATTAGAAAATAAATATTATACTTATTAAAAACATTTATGTTCAATTTTATAAATTAAATTAACATATTTGGATAATTTAAGTTTAATACTAATCCTGCAGACGTGGCAAGAATGCAGGTTTTTAAAGTGAGGGTGTTCAACTGTTCATTACGATTCAATATATAAATTCAATATAAAAATTATTGAAATAGAATAAATTAGATTAATATATGTATAATTGATCTAATTTTCCTTTAAAACCAATATAAAATATAAATTAAAATATAAATACATTACATGAAAAAGCAATTTTGAATTAAAATTCAATATTTTTCACTGTTCATCAAAAATAAAAAGTTTCACAGAAAAATCCAAAAAATTCACCCTAAAATAATTTCAACATTTTAAATTAAAAAACTATGTTTATTTTATTAAATTAAATTTCTAAAATTGAATAAATTAATTTTATTATTTTTCATAGATGGTTGTAAAAAACTGTTCTTTTATAAAAATACTATTTTCAAAATATAAAGGCATTACTAAAACAATTTTATGAGATATTTTCAATATGATTTTTCTATATAATAAAATGATAAAACAATATCTAAAAATTAGTTATTATTACTCACAGTTATATTTTTAATGGCTAGGTTATAAATATATTGTTTAAATAATTATAATAATAAAATAATGTTTCATAAAAAATCAGTGTTGTTGGTAATGTAAGCCAATTTGATGTTTCATATAATTAAATATTATCTTGGTATATCAAATAATAAATTTTTGACTTAGTGTAGTGTGACATGCATGAAATCATAAAAATTAATTTATTAAAAAAAAGATTCACAAAAACTCAGGGTGTTACATATATACTACCCCTTTTACATGTAATATCTTTAATACATCATAATTAAAGGAATTTTAAGTTTAACTTTGAATTATTTTACCTAAGGTTAATTGACTATAAAATTACAATGTTGTGAAAAATTTCATAACTCAATTTATTTTAATTTGTTTATATTACTTTTTATTTGTATCTAATATTATTATATTATACATCCAACAAAATTTTATTAACTTATAATATATGTTCACATATTTTATGTGTATATATATTTTATAAATATAAATAATTCATTGATTAATTATTGAATTCAATTTTGTGATATGTTTTAAGGGTTATTCATATCAATTTCTCTTTCTTTGAGACATGCATTTAAGATGTGCACTAATATTCTTTTGTGGTTTGTTTATACTGTCCTTTTAACATGTTATATTATGAATCTCATTATTTTCATGATATTTAAAGTTTCATTGTAAGTTATTATTTCACGGGGCTTATGATTTAAGAGTTATCAAAATGGATAATGTTTTATGATACAATCTTATTTATTTTTAGTATTTTGTTGTTGAAGGTTCTTTTTAAAAAAATGATATGATTTTATTTTATTAAAACAATATATATATCCTTCTTCTTTGGTCATTAATAATATTTTAATGTCATAATACAAGTTTCCTTTATTTTATACTCAAAACTATTGAGAATTTTCTTTTATGAAAACCCGACTCCATTTATCTTTTTGGTTAAAAATACATTTTCTTCAAAATCTATGTTTTCTAAAAATGTTTTCAAAAATGATTTAAAAAATATTTTACTATGACTTATTAAGTCATTTCCACCCATAATTTTCCTTTTATTTTTTTTTTCAAAATTAATATTTTTTTTTCTTTTTTGATAAGGCACATTTTTACTTTTTATGAAAAAATGTGAAAGGAATCATTATTTTTATCAAATTCGACATGATTGAAACTTTACAGTTTCATGAACACTCAATGTTTTAAAGCATACTTTTTATGATTCAAAGTTTATTTCCAAATAAAATTGTTTATTTAATGTTTATTTTATAGATTTTATATATATTTTTTTCAAAATGGAAAGGTTAGTTTCTCAAGAATATTCCAAGTTATCTTTTAAAACCATTTTTCATATAAGATGGAATCCTTTTATGTTAATCAAAGTGAAAATGTTACTTTCGAGAAGAACATTTTTTATGATCCATAGTGGTATTTATATTCATAAATTTCAATAACCATTTATTTTAGTTAAAATCTAATTGGGAAATGTTGTGTTGATACCATCATTATTATTTCATTGGATGGATTAATATATTTTTTGGAAGCCATTTATTTTCAAAAAGGTGATCATGCTTCAAAGAGATTGTCATAGAACCAATTTCTTTTCGATAGGTTAATAATGATTCAAATATATTTTCTTGGAAACTATATATTTTCCATGTGTTAATCATGTGTCAAATATATTATCATGTAACCCATCTATTTCCCCTAGGATAATCATGTTATGAAAGGAACAATGGGCGTTTCTATGATTTGTATAATGAAATGAAATATTTATATTCAGTATTCATGTTATGGTTCTTAGACAGTACTTATATGATGTTTGAGCCTAGAAAAAACCAAGTGATCCATATATATATATATATATTATGGGTTTTTCCAAATAGTGATCCAATTAACTGGGTATGGAAGTCGACTGTCCAGTTATTCCATTTGTAAAGGTCTTATAGGGGCTCTATAAGGGATGAATAAAGATGATTTCACAGGATACAAATATGTTTCTTTATTATTTCACCGGTAATAAGTGATTACTTTGATCTATATGGAAATAAAAAGTCTCATAATTATTGATTCATGTGAATATTTCCTTTGATAAATCATTATTTCATGTTTCCTAATTGATGATCTAGGTATTTATGGGTATGTATATTCTTTGTTATGCTAATGCACTTTTATTACATTATCTCACCCTTATTATATTATTATGTACACTACTGAAATTTGATTTTAAATTATTATGTTTAACCTTACTGATCCTTTGATTTCACCCTTCTTATATTTCCTTTTCCTACGTTTATTAAGAATTATATTAAACTAATTATTTTTAGAGGTGTTTCTTTGCATGATAATGATTACTTATTATGAAATATGAAAATATGGGTATAGTGGAATAAATAATACCTTGAATTAATAAGTTTTTTTGTATCGTAATTATTCCCAATTCTATAAAAATTTAAACCTAAAGGTATTCAGGTATGTAAGTGATCCACTATTTTATTTGTTATTGTAAGGTTTGTATGGAAAAATTGGGCCACATTTAGCCATATAAACTCCAGAAATGTAAAGTTTTTTTTCATCACCGGTATTAGGTGTGTGGGTTTAAGGGTGTTATATATATATATAAATAATTATTTGGTAACATATGTAACATAATTAAAATATTTTAAAACTCATATCATTCCCATCGACTACATAAGGTGGTAGTCAACAATAGACTTGGCAAAAAGTATATCTCCATAAGATACTTGTAGAACTACTCCAACTAGTAAATCTTTTATAGTATACTTGGTTATTATATTTTAATATATATGTGAGCAATAAATATTATATCTAATATCTAATTTGTAGAAACAAATATATTTCAATCATTAAAAAATGCACTTAAAAAATCCCCTTTCTTCTTTTCTTAGGTCCAATATTTCTTTCAGTGGACCTTCCCTCCACATGCGAAATAGATAACATCTTATTACTTTTATTTCGCATTGATATTTATTTTCATGGATACAAATTTTGGAGAATATTTGGACTTAAATATCTTATCCTAGAATTTATTTTAATTTAACATAAGGATAAAATTATTTTCACACATAATGTCCTCTTAAACATGGAAAAGTATGGTAAGAAAATATGGTTGAGACTTATCAATGTTATTCATAATTAAATTAATAGAAAATATAGATATTATATGAATAAGTTATGAAATAATGATATAAATGCACAACACTTTAGGATATTTAAACTCTAAAACCTATGGATTCCCAATTTTTCCAATCGATTGAACACATGAGGCCGAGATGGAACAAAATTTTCAAGTTTACTCTAAAAGAGTTACTAGGATATCTAAATGCATTCTTATCTAGGTCTCTCCGGATATAGACAACAAATATTATTTTCGGTCAGATTGAGTAACACAAAAGGGGGTTAATTGATTTCCTAATAAAAATTTATGTTTAAGATTAAGTTAATGTAAAAATCCCGTTAATAAACATAAATATGCCAATTAACCGAAACAATAGATCAATATAAGATCTATCCTTTTAAAATATTTCATAAAGAATTATTAAGTCTCAATTAAAAGATTTTTTATAAATACTTTATCTTTTGAAATCAATTTAGTTAGATATAAAAAATATAAAAACTATTTAATATTAATTATAAAAGTAATAGAATAGTTTATAGATATAAAAATAATCGAGGATATAGTAGTAAAACAATATATGAGGAAAAAGGGAATAAATAACAGGTTCAGTCTCAATATGAGACTTAATCTTGTACATATAGAAATCACTTGTGGCCAGCGGATTATAAATATAATCAAAAAAATTACTAAGCTAGATTAGGTATATAATTAATAACAACAAGTTTTACAGGATTAAAATCCACTTCCACAATTATTTATGTGATGTATGAATAACATAAGTAACACATGGACCTCTTCTAGAAACACAGTGGGAAATAGATTGAGGTAGAAGAGAATAAAATGCATTATCTAGGAATGTGAATGAGATAATGTGTGTCTGGATAACAGGAAAGCAATAAACTCCTCAAAAGTTGAACTGACAGAACAAATTATAATAAAAAAATCTTATTCTGACGTGTTCTTTATATTTTTTATCCTCAGATTAGCACTGGTGTCATGTTTGATCTTTGATCAGTAAGTCTATATCAGATTAATGATAAAAATATATATAGATATTTCCCCTTTTGATCTCTGTTAGTGCATCAGTTGACCTCAGTAAGTTATTATATTCTTATATGTTGTTGGATATTCCCAGAAAGAAACTTAACAAGTTCACATATTTGGTTGTTCACTTCTGTAATATTTTTCGTGAATAATGTTATAGTGTATAATTTTGGTTGGTTAGGTTTCATTTGGTTGTATATTATACTAAGAGAGAGTGATTATTATTTTTTTAAATAGGCTTATTAGATCTACAATACTCAGATCGGCCTTTACTAAGTATCGTGGACTTGGCCAAACTATCCAATAATAGATTTAGCCATTAATCCATTTATGAAAACATCATCAAACAAAAGCGTTAAAAAATTGATGGTGGTGGCTTAACATCTAGTGGTGACTTGCCTCTGGTGGTAGCTCCTCTATCGGTAACAATGACTCACTACTCATGGTAGCTCGTCCTAGCTGTAACTCCTACTGACAATGACAGTGACTTTGTCTGGAAGTTGCTCATCCAGGAAGTAATAGTGACTATGTCTTGTAGTAACTCACCCTACCAGAAACTTTGACTCTCAATCATTAATTTCCATAATACATAGTATAAATATCATAGAAGTGGTTTTATCATATAAAAATATCTCATAAAACATGTGAAACATTGCACTAAAAGAATCATGGTTTTGGATCATTAAAATAAGAGATAGTGAAAGACACTCCATTCAAGGAGGTTCCAACATTATTTCCCTTTTTGATGATAAAAAACATGGAATTTTTTAAATCATGTAACAAATGAGTAATCATAGATAATAATAGGTGTATTTGAGTTTGAAAACAATCTTCCTACAAATATAAAAATGAATTCCAAATTTATCTCCCCCTTTGAGATTATCAAAAAATAAATAATAGATGGTAAACTTATATAAAATAGAAGAACACAAGGAGTTTTCATTATATAGTTGTCAAAAATATATAATTAAAAAATGATAAGCATGAAATGTAAAATAAAACGATCCCTATCAGAAAATAACATCAAAACAGATTCACTTTGTAGAAGAAGGGAGTTAATCAACTTTCTCTTTCCCTTTGTCTGTTGCTCTGTGTTTGTGAAGATCTTATCATTATACTGTAGAAGTGTATGTTGAGTAAAAGTTTTTAATATATGGACGCGTGGTAGTAGGAGGAAGGGGAACTAAGAAAAGAATTGGTATGAGTTTTCTGATTGACTCAACTGGTGACAAACTTAGAGGCTAATATGGAGGAGGTATATGACTGTCTGACTGAGTGTTTAGAGTAGGCCTATATTGAACTGATTATATGGATGTGGTTGAATGTTTTAGGGAAATAGGGATTACTTCTCTAGATATTATAGTGGTTTTATTGAAATTAAAGTAAGGTTTCAAGATATTGATGAATTCCATAATTATTGAACCTCCCCTTTCCATCACATTAATGAAATATTCCTTCTCACCAATAAATCTTTAAAGAGATGGTGTGAGAACCTTTAGTTGACTCACATATTCCTTGAAGTATCTTATCACCGATGGTATCCTAAATTTCACCATAATAAATTTAAAATTATCAGACACTTCATGTTTGGTATAAATACTTGGCATATAGAACTTGAGATATTTCTTAAGGAACTTGTTATATAGTCAAATATCTCTAGCATAGTCTCTTATAAAATCAAAGATATGTTCTCCATGTAAAAGTATCTGCTAAATTTTCTCTTCATGAGTGATCACATCACCCATAGAATTTTTGATTTATTCTTTGATTGTTTATATATCAGTAGATCTCTATCAAGTGATAATGGAGTGGGATCTGGTTTAGTTGATGTAGATGCAGCTGAAGTAATGATTTTCAACTTCTGAGACCGATAATTCATAAACTCTGAAAAGAGAGGATGTCAAAACTTTTATTGTATTTCTAAAACTTTCAAATTCTCTTTCCAAGGCATTATTTACAATTTACATTCTGGGAATATGAAACATTATTCAAGGTTGGATATGAGAGATAACTAACTCAACCAAATATTTGGTACTCTCTTAACCGAGATTGGATATTTGAGATGGTTGAGGTCTGAAGGTATTTTTAATATCTAAAATCAAATTTCTTCTAAATATGTCTAAATATGAATTCAAATTTCTTTGTAAAGCAATCAAATCATCTTGGTTCAAGACATTAGGAGGCAGAACAGGTTGAACAACTTGAACAAGAGGAAAATCAATTTCATCATCTGAGTCAATATAACTAAGTCCAATTTTAACAAAACCTGGATAGTTATACCATTATTCAAAAGAATTTAGTAATGTTCCAACATAAGGTTGTATGGGTGAGTCTCTGGGAACTTGATTACTTTGACCAATTTCAAGTCTTGAGGGCACATGTGCTGTCTGTTGCCATTGCAATTTGGTTATCTATGGAGACTGATCAATTTGAATTGAATAATTAAATGGAATGATAGTAAAATCCCACTCACTTATAGCTTGTAAAACTTCTGTCTGAATAATTTACATATTGTCTATTGGTTATGATTGATCCATTTGATCCTCAAGATCTAGTGCTTTCTCCCCTCATTTGCAGCTTCTATACCTTCTGTAGGAAATGTTTGAACATGAGGCATCATGGAATCCTTTGGTTGATTTTCATCTCTATGAGAACTAGATACCATAGGTAAAGATCATTGATATCGAACAATATCTTGTTCAGGATCAAGATCATTTCAATTATAATCATTGTGTTCTTGATTTGTAATACCTTCTCGATCATTTCTGGGATCTGGGCCACCATTTTTGTTTCCATCATCAGAATCCTTATCAATATGATCTTTATCATTATGATTCTCATAATCCTGATAGGTAGATTCATATGAATTTTCATGATCTACAGTCTCTTAATCTGCTTCTTTAGAAACAATATCATTATCTCCATTACTATTCTCACCACTTGAAATATTAGAGGTAAAATATTTAAATCGAGGTTCCCTAGAAACCTCAGTATCTTCTTCATAATAATTTTTAGATAAGAGAGTATCTCTAGTAGGCTGAGAGCTTGATGAACTAACATAACCACTTGATACTTGTAAGAACCTAGTTTTTATCTTAGATATGGATGCTTAATGAGTCGGTAAAGGTTCCAAGGGTGTCCAAGGATTGTTCGGAGACCGAAACCCATATTTTTGGAGAAAACATACACTACACATGGTTTAGAGAAAACCATGTGGAATTCCACATGGTTTACCTAACTATGAGGATCGTGTTTTTTCGAAAAGAGCTATCTCACACATTTGGTGAAAGGCCATGCGACCTAACCTAGTGAACTTCCCTTTTTTACTTAGGTACCCATGAAAGTGTTTTGCACTATTTGAAAAACCATCTGGACCAAACCATTTGGGCAGATCCGTCTTGCACATTTTACACACGGTTTGACAAACCTTGTGGACACACTGTGTGCATGCTAATTTTCTGGGTAATTTATTCAATTTTTTTTTGCTTAATGATCTATTAAGACACCCTACCTCCCTAATCCATGTTTATGTGGGATCAACCTTTTTTCTCTCTCAATTTGTGCCTTTTCGAAGATCTAAACATATATCAAGAGATATCATTTGTATGACATCTGATCGATATTCCGTTCATCACGTTTGATGTGCAACAGTATGTAATCAGGTCCTCTTTATCCATTCTTCTTCCCTCTTGCTCTTGAGCGAAATATTGTTCTATGACCATGTTTCAACTTCTCGTAGATCTAATCCGATAAAATCAAGGGCCGATACTGGAGGAGAAGGATCGTTAAACCCTAATATGGATGGTCTATAACATATCCCTAAAGTTCGTTGGTTTTTGAATGTTTGTGTGGGGCTCTCCGATACTATTAGGGGAAGTTTCTAAAATTTAAATTACATGATTATACTTAATATAATTGTATGGTTATGCTCTTTCCAAATAGGAAATTAGTTATTAGTGGTTATAGCCACAACTCAATCCTCCTCATGTAAAATGTTATACCATAATTGGGTTTTTAGTGTTTCAACATGTTTAAGAAACCATTCCGGTGTGCCATTGATTGAGATTCTTAAAGGTGAGACATACTAAGATAAATTGTTTGTTGTTTAATGAGAATTTCATAATGTCATGTACCATGTATCCTCACCACTTGACTTGCATAAGGTAAGTGTTTCAAATTTATTATTAAATGTGAGATGTGGAATGGGAAGTATACTAAGTATACCATTTGGCCTTATCAAATAATATTGAATAAAGGTTTCATATCCATATAACTAATCTCCATGTTCATGAAAGGTAGGGTAGTGAACCTTAATTATGAAATATTACATAATGGTTAGTAAAGACTTTATTAAATGGTTGAAACAATACTTGGCCTATCCACATTAATGGAAGAAAGTCTTGGACCTATAAATAAATGGTTGCAAATCTACTTGACTAGTCCATACTAATGGAAGGAAATACTTGAACCAAATGAATTATTACATGATTACAATATCAAGTAAGAATGAACTAACTCAATCCCTCCTTGGATTCTGAGAGGAGAATACCTTGGGTCTATGAAACCCCATTTCGATTCTAGGATGTAGTTTTCTTAGGATGATACCCACCTATACTCCAATTCTTGTTTATTCATAAGATGCCCTATATACTACCATAGGTTCATTTTTCATTATTACAGAATTCCTCGAATACACTCCTTGGATCCAGAATTGACTATTAGGTGCCATGGTGTAAGACCATCGAGACCAGTCCTTGCTTAGCTTTATTTTACATTGGTTGATCACCTTGGACTCAGTATGTTCCCTATTATGGAATACCTTGGATTATGATCGTTAGATTACAGTCTTACCCCTTATATAGACTCGGATACAACCGAGTTAGCATTCTGTTAGATTTATGTTACCTTGGTTATTACCCTTGAAATCCCTCACGGGATATATTCTTTAGGTTTCCTTGTTACATCTTGGGACCTTTACAACTTATACTATCACAGAGTGATGTCGGTGCTAGCTATGACTCATGTGACTTACTAACATTAAATGATAATTACATAATTAATGAAATGGTTACATGTTGAGACACCAGTTGAGAGATGAAGAAGGTACTTGGGTATTTTTCTATATTGTACTTCTTGATTTACTTTATATATGCATGAATGCACACTGCTATATTCTATTACTTGGGCTAGTGGTTTTAGACACTATTGGTGGTGGCCCATTGAGATTTATCTCACACCCTCTTCGGGTTCCGTTTGGTGCCCGAAGTAGATTACATGGTTGCATGTGTTGAAAAAGGGAATCATGCGACTTACAATATGTGATTGATTTCTATTTAGAAGGATCTTGATAGTATAAGAATGAGGTGGATCTCAGGATGGTTGGAGTATCCTTGTTTTATTTTATATTATGGAACATGTTATTCCTATTGTCTTGTATTTTTTTTAGTTTTCTAGTGACATGACATTACAACATCACTTTTCTAATTGATACATTTATTGTTATTCTCATTTATCTGGTTATTTATATTGCTTCTGCCATTTATTATTCCATTACTTCCCTTCCACTATGCTACACTCTGCTAATGAGGGAATAGTCTTCCCACAAACACACCCTAGTCCCTCTTTGCTTTTTGGTAGCATCTGGAATTCAGGAAGATGCACTTGAGGCCATGTTCCCCCCAGGCTCAGGGTAATCGTTAAGTGGAATCTGGGTATGGGTCATCATAAAGTGGTATCAAAGGTGGTTTGTTTTCTTTCTTTACTTTTTCGAGATAATAAATTGGAGAATAAGAACACTTGGTAAATTTTCATAAGCAATGATTGGGCATCGCGAACCCTTATTCGGGGTAAAATCCATGTTAACCAAAATACAATTATTGTTTTATTTTTCCTATTACAGTTGACATTACCTCACCATTAGGTAACACACATGCTGTTTGGTGTCGTTTATTATTACTCTATTGGGAATTTATTTCATCCTTAGCCCAATGATATGAGGGAAAGAAGCATTTCTACATTCCTCATTATAGGAACCTATAATTCACATGTCATGTATATTTCCAAGCCATATAGGTGCATTTTAGTGATTCTTATTTCTTGATATGCCTATAATTTCTGAGTGTTTTTGTGATAGTTTCTTGTACTTGTATTAATTTGGATTTGATTGAGTGTTTTCCAGTCTCAATTCATGAGGTGTATGGTCCCTCAGGGGTTGGGATGACTAATTTACCGAGACAAGCCATTATACTATAAAGAAATGGATGTCATTTCTGGTGATATGTTTATGGGAACTGATTCATCGGGAATGGATATCCATTATAAAGTGAATATTGAAAAATAAAATGAATTGTTTGCACATACTTATCCTGCCTTGTCATGTCAACGTAAGGTAAAGGATTGAACCTAGAAATTAACTAAAAATGACATAAAAACTATACTTAATCACTTATCGATACCTTGCTATCTAAGTGTGTAGTTTGAGTAGTATGCCTTGGGTAGTGAGTTTTCTTACGTTCATCATCCATTATTAATGCTATATTTTTCTTCTAAAACTATTCTATGCTGTGTGATTGGAATTTCTAGACCAATGATTCCACGAAGTCCACATGTCATTCAACAGGAAGGTGGTGACGACCATGCACTAGGAATGGTGGGCCCTGAGTCGATAGTTTTACTTCTAGGAGTTCCACTTGATGCACTGCCTGCTATAACTAATCCAGGCACTAATGCCCAAGTCACTGATGCATTGATTCCGAAAACTCAAACACATTCCAAACAGGAATCTAGTGATGAATGGAAGTTAATGGCCATGTTTTCTATACTTCATCTAAAGATTCATGATAGTCACGAGCATTCATACCTATCAGCCTTAACAGTTACCTCTTCCCTCCTTGAGATGATGAAGATTAGGTAGTTTCCAAATCTTGATGGTTTGTTTCTATGTTAGAGTATATTATGAGATAACCCCCCCTCTAGATTGATATGTGGACAAAGATGTTGTTTTGAGTCTACGTGGGCGTATCTGGGTTCTTGAATATATGAGAGAGGAGTTGATGAAAGAGTGTCGTGCTTCTAAATGGGTAGTTAATCTAGGAATCTCAAAGATATATCATTATATGTGACACCAGTATTGGTGGCCTAGAATGAAACATCAGTTTTTAGGCTTCATCTCTAGGTGTTCCACCTATCAGCATGTTAAGGAAGAGCACTAGAGACCTGTATGATTTTTAGAACTGCTTCCAGTCCAAGAATGGAAACAGGAGGATATTGCTATGGATTTTGTAGTTGGCCTGCCTAGGTCACCAAGGGGTAGTGATGATCTTTGGTTAGTCATTGACTAACTAAAAAAATCATCCCACTCCATTCCTATTCGAGAGACTTTCTCATTTGGTGAGATGGGAAAAATTTATATCCGTGAGATCATACAACTATACAGGTTTCCATGAACTATCATTTCAGATAGAGATGATCCTTTCACTTCACGGTTCTAGAAAGGCTTGGAAAAATATATGAGTACTCATGTGAATCTAAGAATAACTTATCACCTTTAGACTAATGGCAAATTTGAATGTACAATACATGTTCTAGAGTATATAATCGGAGCATGTGTCTATGATTTCGGCAGTTCGTAAGAGAAGAATATCCCTATCGTCTAGTTCTCTTATAATAATAGTTTTCAGGTGAAGATTCAGATGGATCCTTTTGAGGAATTATATGTTAGGTCATTTTGTTCACCCTTGTTCTAGCTAGAGGTAGGTGAAGAAGCCATACTAAGTCCTCGTCTCATTCAGGAGACTTAAGAACTAGTTCAGCTGATCAGGAAGCGTATGACTACTACTTAGTATAGAAAAAATTCTTTTTCTGATCTACATAGATGACCTCTTGAGTTTGAGGTTGGGGATCATGTATTTTTTCTTGGTATCACATCGGCTAAGGAATATATGTTTAAGGAAGTAGGGAAAGTTGTCGCCTTATTATATCGGTCCATTCGAGATTCTAGAGAGAGTCGAGCTGAAAGCCTATTGGTTGCTACTACCTCAGAGGTACCATTCTATGAACGATGTTTTTCATGTCTCACATATTTTCTAATATCATGATGACCTATATCATACATTTAATACTGAGGAAGTTGAGTTATATGCTGATGCTACTTTATAGGAGTATCCTATATGCATCATTGACCGAAGCCAGAAGACTATCCGAGGAAAGTCTATCTCTTTGTATGGGTGCTATGGTAGAATGACTGAGTATATGACAAGACTTGGGAAAGGGAAGCCGATGTTCGTTATCAATGGACAGAGTTGTTCTCAGAAATGTTTTCTTTACCCTTGGAAGGAGAACTCGAGGGAGAGTTCTTTTAAGGGGGAAGACCGCAAGAACCCATTTTTTCTCATAGGTATGGATTCCTAATGAGTTATTATAGGTTCCAAGGATTTACAGGGATTTTTTGGATCCCATAATATACCTTTTTGGAGATAATAGACTGTGTTTTCCAATTTATAGTAAACTGTGCAGAATTACGCAAGGTTTTCTAATATTGTGGAAGGTGTTTTTTCAGATAGATCTGTCTCGCATGGTTAGCACAGGGCTGTACATCCTAACCGTGAGAACACCCCCTTTCCCCATGTACCCATGAATGGGTTGTGCACGGTTTGATAAACCATGAGGTAAAACCATTCAGGCATATCTATCCCTCACAGTTTGCGCACAGTTTTACAAACCATGCAGACAAATCGTGAGTATACTAATGTTTTGGGTACTTTTTCTAGTTTTTCCCTTAATGATCTATTAATCCACCCCTTCCTCCCTAATTCATGTTTATTCAGGACTGGACTTTTTCTCTATCAATTTAAGGTTTTTTAAAGATCTATACTTGGAATCAATAGATCTACTTCATCCGACATCTGATCAAGCTATTGCTAACCACATTTGACGCACAACGGTAAGTACTCGAGTCATATATAGATATTTTTCTTCTCTCTTTCTCTTGACCTAGATATCTTTGTGTGTGCATTTTTCACCTTTTTTAGATCTACCCTGATATGAGGAAAATAAAGGGCTGATACCGGAGGATAAGGATCGTGAAACCCTAAGGTGTGTGGTCTATAACTTATCCCTATTTTTTTGATTTTGGAATGTTTGTGTGGGGCCCATTGATTCCATCGGGGACCGTTTCTTAAATTTACATGCCTTGATTATACATTATAGAATATTATGATTAGCCTATTTCCAAACATGTGATTAGTTATTAGTGGTTTCAAACACAACTAAATCTGCCTAATGTTGAAGGTTATTCCATAATTTTGTTTTTAGTGTTTTGGAACATTTGAACCCCCATTCAGGTGGCCCTTTCTTGACATTCCTAACGGTGAGTCTTCATATAATAAATTGTTTTTTTAATGAGAATTTAATAATAGAATGTACCATGCATTCTCACCAGTTGACTTAGCAATGGTAAGTGTTTCAAATTTATTATTAAATGTGAGATGTGGAATGGAATATATACCATGTATATAACATGGAATTATCAAATAAGACTGAATAATGGTTACATGATCATAACACCCTTCTCTATGTTGATGAATGGTAGCAGAGTGAACTGTACTTAGGAAATATGACTTTATGGTTAATAATGGATTGATTAAATACTTGAAATTAAATATGGCCTATCCACACTAATAAAAGACAAGGCTTGGACCTATAAATAAATGGTTGCAACTCTACTTGACCTATCCACACCAATGGAAGGAAATACATGAACCAAATTAATTATTACATGATTACAACATCAAATAGGAATGGACTGACTTGATCTCAGCTTGGATTATGATAGGATCATAACTTGGGTCTTGAAAACTACATTCCGATTCAAGGATACTATTCTCAAAGTTTGATAACCACATAGAATCTAGTTCTTCTCAGTTCCTCGGATTCCTGGTATACTACCGTTGGTTACTTTTTCATTATTATAGTATACCTCAGATACACTCCTTGGATCCATCATTGACTTGTAGGTTCCATGGTAAAATCCCATCACACCCTTTCCTTTCTTATCCTCATTTTACCTTGGTCGATCATCTTGGACACAATAGGTGAATTATTTTGGAATTCCCTAGATTACTCTCCTTGGATTACACTCTTACCCCTAAGATAGACTTGGATACTACTGTGTTATCATCCTGTGAGATTTACATTACCTTAGTTATTACCTTGGAACTCCCTCACAAGATATCTTTGTCTAGTTTCATTATTACGTCTTTGGACCTTCACTACTTATATTATCACGAAGTGATGTAAATACTGGCTATGCCTCATAGGACCTATTTACATTAAATGGTAATTACATAATTAATATACTAATTACATGTTCAGACACTAGCCGAGGGATGAAGCAGTTAATTAGGTATTTAGTTATATTGTACTTATTTATTTACTTTATATATTCATGTTTGCACACTACTATATTCCATTACACGGGTTAGAGGTTTTAGACACTGTTAGTGGTGGCCCACTAATATTTATCTCATACCCTCTCTAGGAACCTTTTGGTACTCAGAGTAGATTACAAAGTTACAAGCATTGACAAATGGAATAATATTACCTCCCATACTTAATTTCTTGTTGTTAGGATGGAGCTTGATAACAGATGACTATGTTGATCTTAGGATGTTAGGACTATCCCTATTTTCTTTTACCTTGTGGAACATGTTATGAATATTTTATTGTATCAATGATTTCTAGTTTTATATTGAAATTGAATTACATCATCACTTTTATAGTTGATACAGTTATTGTTATTCTTGTTTATCTATTTATTTATATTTATTTCGATGTTTATTATTCCTTTACATTCTTTCTATTGTGCTAAAATCTTTTAATGATGTCAAAGTCTTCCCATAGACACACCCTAGGCCCTCAATACTAGTTTGCATCCTCTGGAATTCCGGAAGATGCCCTTGAGGCCATGTGTCCCATCCGTCTTGGGGAAACCATTATGTGTCATCCAGGTCCTGGTCATCACAATACTCTAGGTGGATATTTTATGATCTTTGGATCACTATTTTATTCAACTAAAACATATTCTTCTTATTTTTTTCCACTAATGGCTCATCTCTTTCAACAAGAACCTCACCAACAGAGTTCTCAAATATACCATCAGATTCAAGACCTAGATCCACCATGTTATTTGGTCTAGTTGTGTGATCAATAGGTTTTAACTCATCATAAAATTTTTCATTATCACTTACCCAACATCCCTTCCATGGGTTAAAATTACTCTTACCCTATTACAAATAGTTTTTTATATACAAAAACCACCATTTTTTTCCCCATATTATTCTCTAACTTTAACTTAACCCGTTTCATCTAAAATCGCTGAAATCTTTTTGGTATATATTAGAGAGTCCAACCTTGAGATATTTTTACACAATTCAAGCATATGAACCATAAAAAATTTACATAGATTTATTATCTTCACTTTATTCATCATATACAAAAGTATACATCTTGATTCCTAATTATATTGATGTCCCCTTTCCTTGAAAAAAAATATTCTGTAAAAATTTGAAAAGAAACTTACACTAACCATCAAGTTCAGCATTAATAGGCCTTCTTAGTGTACCATCTATAGTTAAATATAGTAGACCTCTTTAATAATTGAATGTTTCACTATCACTTAGTATAATTACTTGAAAATCCTTATGTACCCCTTTATGAGAAACCTTTAAACATTTTTCTTATTCTCTTGAAAAGAAAGAAATACCTTTTCCACTAATACTGCTTCAAATTCTACCATCTTTCTTCCCAAAAATAATTCTAACATTCTGATAAAATTAAAATACCACCCTCAAATAATACACTTTATGATTCAAGGTAAAATAGTTCATCCACCATTTTTCTATTACCTTTAACACTAGTTTATTACTACTTGGAAGACACTCTGCATCAATTTCTTTTTATTCTTTGACCACATGATTTCTCATATTAAATTTTAGTGAAATAGTTCATAAACTTGTCATAGATACTTTTCATTTCATTCAATGCCTTATTTCTTGTATATTTGATTCTTCAAATTTCTTCACATGGGCCATTCATATTGGTTTAAGGCTTCATCTGGAACAAGGAATAAGGAAGATCAGTTAAAGAGGAAGGCAAAGGTTCAGGAGATCACGGGTTAGATGTAGTGAATTAATTTAGAGTTATCTCGATTATTTTGTTATTATGGTATTATAAATAAATAATAATAAAATTTAAATAATACAAATTTAGTCAGTAAAAGAATATATAAATGGTAATAAATCAATGGTAACATAAAAAGGATCAGTGATCTGTTCAATTGTAACTTCATCAATGGTGACTCATCAAAAATGAATCATCAATGGTGAATCATGAGCATTGATATATCAATAGTGACTCATCAACAAAGACTTATAAAAAATGACTCATTAAAATGACTTATCAATGGTGAATTTTCCATGGAGACTCATCAATGGTGTCTTATCAATAGTGAATCATAAAAGGTGACTTGTCAACGATGAATCATCAGTAATGACTTATCAATACTGAATTATCAATGGTGAATCATCAACCATAATTTATCATTCGAAATTAATATTTGATGTAGTTTAATATTTCAGAATTCAATGGATTTGTGAAGATATCAGCTAGTTGATGTTCAATTCTAATAAATTGTAAAGTAATATCACCCTTTTGATAATGATCTCTCAAAATGTGATGTCTTACGTCAATGTGTTTTGTTATAGGGTGTGATACTGGATTTGGAAAATTTTATCGCACTAGTGTTGTCATAATTTATAGGTGCATGTCTAAATTGTTATCCAAAGTCTAGTAAATTGAGTTTTTTATGAGTAAAAGCACAACTCATAAACTATTATTCTATTACCAATTGATTTGATGTCTATAACATACCCACCAATCCTAACCAAACAATATAATTTTATTAAAGAAATGAAGAACATAAAAAGGCAAGTAGGAGGACCTACTGGGGGGGAGTAATTAAGTCCTAGTGCATCACCTAAAATAATGATCTCACACTCTAGGGGAAAGGAGCCTGGAATAGAGAAGGAAACAAAATCATCATCATGAGGGAACCATGATACAAGGAAGTCTACAAATTTGTTACCCTCACACCAAGTATGAAGTAAGCTAGTGATGTTATCCAGGAGAAGCTATCAGTGAAATATATGGTATTAAATGTTACATGGAGTGGAGATATTATACATAAACATGTCATAGAGGATTTTGGAGTTAGTTTTGATCTCTAAGAGAAGCAGATGATTTGACATACTGAGCTGAATCCCCATCAGAAGTGACTAGGCCTCAGTCTGTAGGGAGTCTCCACTACCAAAGCCAGCACTATATGCTGCAACCACCCTTCCAATTAAGTCATGGATCACACCACACCTATCATAATTCCCATAGCACAGGATCCATCAGAATTGAGTTGCAGCCCTCTGGATGGGGGTCTCCAATAGATCCATTGACCCACTAAAACCCTGTTGTGGACAACCTGTTCCTTATACCAAAGCATCTGCTTCAACAAAAGAGCTTCCTACAATTTTTATAGATGTACACATAGATTTGAGATCATCAATTTAGATCTAGAAATCAGGCCTGCCTTTGAGCGCACAACACCTTCAAAATGTGATTTGTTCCTCACCTCCCAGATACACCAACAACCAGTTCAAAAACATATTTCCCTCACCTACTTCTCCATATTATTAAAAACAACTCCATTGAACCACATCTTCAAGAAGGAATCCCTAAACCAATTGAAGATGATAGGCTAGTGAAATCCCCAACTGCATCCCAGAAAATTCCGTCCCATTCGCTCTCGAAAAATAAACGTGAGGTGGTATCGACATAGGGGGTCATCCAACAAGACCATTTTGAAACAATTGAAACCCCTTGTTGGAGGATCCCCTCATCTATAGATATGTTGTGGTTTCGAATCCTGAAAGTGAAAAAAAATATTTTTTAGAGGAACACTTTTTATCTAAAGGAGTATTCCACATGAATCCTAAGCATGGGAATCTTATAGGATTGACCTGTAGGACATAAAAAAAAGAAACTAAAGATGTCTCCTTGAAAATACACCTATATGGGTTATCTGAGAGTTTGATGATATTGAAAATGTTGAACTAATATTTATTTAGGACCACATTGATGGAGGTAGTACAATCACTTTATTTCATGAAAGTGACATCAGGGATCAGAAAGCCAAGAAATCCAATAATATCCCCTAAACAGTTGTCATGACAAAACCTGATGTCACCATGCCTGATGATCCAACTTGACTTACTTAAAAGGCATGGAATTTCACTCTGAATAGTGATCCAGAGATAGGAGGGGTTAATTTTTTGTTCCAGGTATCGCCCATATTTATCCTTTATAACTTGTTCCCAAAGAGTACTCCCTATAACTACCTCCCATAACAGCATCGTATGAAGGCAATGCATTATCTCAAATACACATCGCATACCAATACCACCTCCATTTGCAGGAAATACCATTTTAGACTAGGAGGAACAATGGAACTGAACCTTTAAATGGGAATCCCAGAGGATAGAGATCATAATACACTTAATATTCTTAAGAATAACCTTTATAACTTTAAGAACCAAGAGAACATGCATGGGGATTGATGTGAGCATGCTATCAACCAGATTTTTCCTCCCCCCAAATGAAAGGGATCGATTTTTCCAATGGTTGATGCGAGATGAGATTATTCCAATCACAATATCCAGATGTTTAACACGGAGCCTCCCCTATGTAATTGGGGTGCCAAGGTAGTCGGTAGGAAGGATCCTGATGATGTTGACCAAGCTGAATTCAATTCCACGACAGCGTCTTTCCAGAAAAAAACAAGATATGTAGATACTACTTTCATCTCTATTAATTAGCTTACCACTCCATTTGAAGTAATATTTAAGAATGGTATTGATAACCTAGATAGATATGGAGTTCCCATTAATGAATAGAACCATATCATCTGCAAACATAAGGAGGGAAAAATTATAGATATAGAAATGGAAGCGAAAAGGCAGAATGGTCCCCTCTTGCATGATGGCTTTGATGGATATGCTCAAAGCATACTAATCTAGAAAAAACAAACTGGACAAAATCAGATCCCCTTCTCTAATACCACTGATAGATTTAAAGAATCCTTTCTTCCTTCCCATGATGATAATATAGAGCCACAATGGACTCCAACAACTAAAAAAGAGATCAATATCCCAAAAGGAAAAACCTTTGCTTATAATAACTTTGATAATAAAGGACCATTTGAGTTTTCCATAGGTTTTTTCCACATCTAGATTAATGACCATATTCAAACCTTTATATTTCTTATTAATATCCTCTATCATCTCCTAAGAAAGTCTAATAACACCTTTGATGGACCTACCTCTCACAAACCTATGTTGTTCCACTGAAGTCCACGATGGTAGATGGATTCCAATATGTATGTCGAGCACTCCTACCAAGATTTTTTAAGCAAAGGTGTACATAATAATGGGCCTTTATTTCATGAGAAAAGAAGGATCCTTGACATTCGAACTGAGAACAAAAGTAGTATCACTAGCCACCTGAGGAGGAATTCCCCCATGAAAGTAGTACTGCACTACCTCTATAACATCTGATTTTACAATACTCTAAAAAGCCACATAAAAGGATTAGGGAAATCCATGTGGCCTGAGAGAGCTTTTAGTATTGAGGCCCACAACCTCCTCACATATTTCTTTCTCCTTAATAATAGGTATAAGGAACTGATTATTGGCCTCATATGCTACTCTAGAAATGTTATAAAAAATAAGGGATTCCCTCTTGGGTACCCATCATGCATAGAAGGGTTAGGACATGCAAAGGGAGATTTAAAAAGATCTTCGGCTATACCTCAAACAACAAAATTATAAGTAATAACAGATCAATCCTCAATGATAATATTTTCCTTCTTAATACAACTCCTTTATTTAATGAAATCATGGAAATAACCCGATTTCCTGTCGACCACATGAAGAAAAAGGGATCGATATTTCTCCCTCACCAACCTCTCCTTTGCGAGGACCATATCCTCCAGAAGACTCCTTTTATGGAGAAGATAGGTGAAGATACCATCATTCCAGCCTTCCTCGAGACCTTTCTCAAGATTCTCAGTACGCTGTTTTATGGAATCCATCTACTACTACAAGGGACTACACTTCCTTCTATAGGGAGTAAGTAACTCCTTCAAGCAAAGTAACTTATTCTGAAGAGCAATCTAGAAAGTTCCTTCAATAGGAAAAGACCAAGAGGAGAGAACTTCCAGTTGGAAGTCCAGGTCCAAATCAAAACTACTTGAGCACACAAAATTCTCCCTCCTCTCATTTCATGGCTCCAGTGAGATGAGAATTGGAGTGTGATCAGAGAGAGCATGAATAATGTGAGTGTTTGACACCTTCTGAAAGGAGGAGATCGATGTCAGATTAGCTAAGAACCAGTCCAATCGAAACCAGGTTTGTTTAGTTCCTTTATAGTTATTTCAGTAAATTAACTTTTTCCCTATGAATCCTATATCCATTAGACTAATATGGAAAATTATGGAAGAGAAATATTGATAAGATTTCCTACAGAATGGTCCACCTCCCTTATTTTCTGAGAGATCAGTAATGGAATTAATGTCTCCCCCACTAACTAAACTATGGTTCTAGGATCAAAAAAGATAAGGTTAATATAGAGCACCTGCCAGGATTGACGGTCACATTTAGCATAGACAAATGAGACATATGTTAAATGGTTACCAAAAAAATATTGGTTGTAATGTGATGGTCTAAGACAAACACCTACTCAAATGATATCTTAGGATTCTATAACAGCCTTATATGCTAGTTACATGAGTTTCCATGAATTTCATTTTGAAAACCTATTCTCTTTTCCATGTTTGAGATGTTTAATACATTTTGTTTGGGTTCCAAGATAGCCCCATGAATCATCTTGGTAGAGAGAACCTCGCTGAATATGAAATCAGTTTTCACCCATGATTTTAATCCATAAGAGTTCAAAATCACAAACTTTAACATTGAGTTTATGACTCATTGGTTTTGAGCCTAACATAAAAGGCTTTATTTTAGGGAAAACAAGGCCTTGTTACTTCTTGTACTTAGAGTGAGTCTTAACACCTGAAAGAGAAGGAGTTTCTGACCACAGAGAGTGAACTAGGGGGATAAACTCCCGCACTTACATATCTGAATTATCTAGACTGGAGAAACTGTTTTGAAGAGGAACTGAGAAGGAGACATGAGAACATGGGACCTACATGGGTGGGACAAACAGAGGAGAATATGAACACACCAAAACATTTTCAATGGAGGGATCTGGGATTATCCATGGGTGGAGGGTAGGGATAGGGCCCAGGAAGGCTTGAATAAGACCAAAGTAAGGTCTAGGGTGAAGATAGGCGGGGAAAAAAGGTAAGGGAGACATATAATGAGAGGATTAGGGATTCATTTTAACTTGAGGGGTGGTGGTATAAACATTGAGGGATGTGGAACAAACCCCACAAAAGGTGGAGGAGGCCTAGAGACACCCTTTGGGGATAGGGAAGAAAAGGACCTATGCAGAACGCCACCCATCCAAACCCATGATGGAGGAATAGCCTCAAAGGCCACTGTTACAACTTTCAGTTTGTGGCACTTCTTAGGGAAGATATCAAAAGAGTTCCCATGAATATTATAAAAAACAATATAACCTCACAAGAGAATCATAAAAGATATATTGCCACAAATAATGATAATCACCTACACATAGAATAATATGGTCTCAGAGCTCCTTAGAGATATGAATTTCCACAAAAATATAGGCTGAATAAAAATCTAGGATAAAAGAGGTCCTGACATTCAAACAATGTAAAGAGCCAATAGATTCACCGATATGACTCAATAAGGCCACATTGAGGAAGGGAAGTGGAACCCTTGGTAAGCTAATCAAAACTAAATCCAGGGGATTCCTTTCTGAAGTGAACTCCCAATGACCATCTAAAGAGGTGAAATTACCACTTGACACATGAATGAGAGCGACACAATAAAGACTTTACAAAATAATTCTCTATGAAAAACACCACACAGAAAGATATATGGTTAAGCACGAAGACCTTGGTTGGGGATTCAATCCACCAAGAGAAAACAAACACCTGGAATTCTGGGAGTAGGGGCTTCTTTCCACCAAATCAGAAAACTGACATCCACCAATAAAAATTAAAAGCTTTGGAGAACTCCTCATCTGAAAAATTGAGAACCAGGAATCCATCTACCATCGACAGATAGGGAGGGGGAATATGCAAGGTGGTCATATGAGAGAATGTGATAGATCCCTATGAAGGAACTCCCAGGAGAACTTCTTTAGCTGATATCTCTAAAGAAGCATCCACAACAGATGGGAAAGTAGGGAATTGGGGTCCGGTTGGATCCGTGCATAGAGGAACCATGGAAGAAGACAGAGCTATGAACAATAGCAGAGGGGCCGGAGTAGCCAAGAGAGGCCACAATGGAGGGGGGAAAAGATGAATAATATGATATTTGGGGAGGTACATGAAGAGAGTTCTTCCTTGAGGAATTATCCATCTTATTTGGATTGTAATTATTAATGTTTTTCAATAATAAAACATCATATTAGTAAAGTGTGTTTCATCCCCAAGATTTGTGAAAATCAACTTAATGTATCTATTTATTCACCTTCAACTGTAGATAGTGAAAAAAAAATTTGCTTCTTAAAACACCATGTTACTAGAGATTTTCCTAAAAGATGACTTGTTCCTTATGTGATTGTTCTATCTAATTTCTGCCCCAAAAATTAGAATTAGAATAACTAATTATATCAATATCATGTCCTATTGAATAAAAAAATCCTAAATTTGGTGTATACTTATAGTTTTTAAAAATTAATTTGATAACTAATAAATGTGACCATATAAGATCTTTTTGAAAGAGAGTACACATAGACACACCAAACACAATATCAGGATGACTGAATGTTAATTATAAAAGACTGTCAACCAAACCTCTATAACTAGTTTAATCTACTGATTTCTCATATTCATCAAGGTCAAGTTTTCATGTGGTACTCATGGAAGTATAACCACATTTCATACTTTCTAGGAAAAACGTTTTTAATAGATATTTAGTGTTTTTACTTTGATTTATGATAATTCATTATTTATTTTGAGATATCTGAATGCCAATAAAGAAAATGAGTTCAAGAATTAAACTCATTTCAAATTCATTTTTCATCAATTTAAAAAATTACTACTTGTGGAATATTTAGTAGATAAATAGATAATATCATATATATATATATATATTTGTACTATTAATTTAAAATTATTTTCATAAAGAGGTTTGGATCAACTATAGCTTCTAAATTTTTTTTTAAAATAAAGAAAGAGGTAAGCCTATCATACCAATCTCTAGGATCATGTTCTAAACCATACAAAAATTTTGTTAATTTAAAAACTTGATTTGGAAAATGAGGATTTTGAAATCCTGGGGGTTTTTAAATAAAAATATCCTCAATTATAATTCCAATTAATAATTTATTTTTAACATCCATTTGGAATATTTTTAAGTCCAAATTTTATTATTAAGAAATTAGTATCCTAATGGCTTAAAATCTTGATATAGGTGAAAAAGTTTCTTCATAATTAGTACCTTCTACTTGGTTAAAAGTTTGTGAAACTATTCTAGCTTTATTTCTTACTATAGTTCAAGACTCATCAACCTAGTTTCTAAAAACCACTTAGTGCCAATATTTAAGCTGACTTTAGGTTGTTCAACAAGTTCCTACACATTTTTTCTTTCAAATAGATTATGTTCTTTTTTTCTGTATATTGACCGGAATTCATCTTTGATGGAATCATTATTATTTTTGGTTCAATATATGACAATAAGGATTGATGTTCAATTTTATTTATAAGGGAAACTCTGGTCTATGTACCTCTATCATGGTTTCATATTATAACATCTAACAGGTGATTTCTATGAGACCTAATCGGTATTTGAGAAGAGGGTCTTGTAGACATAAGGAATTATTTCTGTTTGGGTTTTGGAAATATTCTTGCTACACTATATATTTGATCAATAGAACATTCAAAAGGTTTAGAATTGAGATTCAATGTTTGAAGATCATCATTGGGATCTTCTAAAATATTCATAGCTTTATTTGGATCAGTTTCATAAAACTTAATGTGAAAAGATTCTTTCATTATTATGGTTCTATTATTAACCACTTGAAAATCTTACTAGAAGGTTAATACCCAAGTAAAATTACTTCATCACTCTTAGAATAAAATTTTCCCAAATTATCCTTCATATTTAGAATAAAAAAATTTCAACCAAAAAATCTATAGTATTAACTTTTGGATTTATATTATTCTATAACTAATAAGGATTTATCTTTATTAGAGGTCTAATAAATAGTCTATTTATAGTGTAACAAGTTGTATTAATAGCTTCAACACACATGTAGACACATAGGTCATACTACTTTAACATGGTTCACACACTCTCTTGAAGAGTCATATTTCTTATTTCTACACACCATTTTGACATGGTGTCCTAGGAGTAGAAAAGTTATGACTACAACCATTTTGAGAACAGAACGATTCAATGTCTTGCTTTTCGAATTCTCAACTATGATCCCTTCTTAAGGTCTTAATCCTAATTCCACTAATATTTTCTATATATTTGGAATAGTTAATAAAGTAGGAATAAGCTTCAATTTTTTGAGATAGAAAGTATACCCAAGTGTTTGTAGTGAAATCATCTATAAGGACATAGACATATGTTTTCCATTTAGGATAGAGACTCAAGAAGGTCCAGAGAGGTCCATATAGATTAAATTTAAAGGTTGAGAGGTTAAAACTTATTTCATTTATTTAAAATAAATCTTATGAAGTTATTATTTTTTGATAGGGATTACAAACTATATCTTTTGTGAATTCAAGTATTGGTATGTCTCTAACTAACCTTTCCTAGTTAGCTTTCTAAGTGAGAGAATATTGCAATTGCCTAGTCTCCTATGAAAAAGCCAAGATTTTTTTTGAAATACACTTACAAGATTAATATTATTATAATATAATGAATTTTAATCAATAGAATAAATAGTATTATTTATTAAATAAGTAAAAATTAAATCGTTTTTATCATAAAAAACATGACAGTAATTGATTCCAAGTTTTAAATAAAATCCATCATCACATAATTGGGATATTCGAAGCAGATTGTATTATAAATTATATATATATATATATATATATATATAAAATATTGGAAATTAGTATTGAATTATAATTACTAATTTGGATAGGGCAGATGATTTTCACTTTTACATTGTCACCAAAAGTGACATATTCACCATCAAATTCGATCAAATTATAGAAGTTTGAATACAAACTAGATATATGTTTGTAACATCCACTATCCTAATACCATATGATTTTTCTGGAGGTTTTGAAATATATCTCATAAAACACACAATTTATTCCAAAAATGAGTTTGGTACCCAAATCCTTTTGGGTCCCGTTCAGTTAGTAATTACAGAATTTGGAAACCATATTTTTCAGATTGGTTTCTTAAAAATTTATTGAACAATTCTAGAGATAAAAACATTATTAAGTCTAGTTGTGTAGGTATTTCCATTATATGAACTTTTAGAACTATTACTTGATGTAAATATTGTTTTTGTAATTACTCTTTTTCCTCACGGGTAACCTCTACCATTTATATACATGGTAGTGACTTTATTTACCAATAATGGAGTTAATGTTTTTTTACTTTTAGTAAAGTTATATTTTTATATCTTTAACTTTTAATTTGACAATTTTAATTCATTGTTTTCTTTCAATTGTTGATTATTTTTCTCATTTTCAATAGTAAGGTTATTTTTATCATTTATTATTAAGCCATGACATTTCTTGAGTGACATGTATTTATTTTTCATCTCATGAAAGGCGTTTATAGAATGATACAATAATCATATAGATATTTTATGTTCATATTTTTCTCATTGTAATTATTTTATTCATTTTTAGAAATGTATTAAATATTAGTAGAAAAAACAGGAAGAACATTTTATACCTCTGATATTCTTGTTGTAAATCACATATTGGCTTGGTTAGAATTATATTCTTGATTAGTGTCTGATACTCTTGAGATTTCATTGGAGGGACTCCATGTTGCTTTGAAGGTTTTTTTTTAAAAAAAATTCCTTATCATCATAATTATTTTTATATTTAATTGTTGGATAGTTATGTTTAATGTGACCTTTTCTCTTGCATTCATAACTGGTGAATTAATTTTATGTTTCATCCTTTTTCCAATTCCCATTATTATCATAATATCCTCTAATTATTTTTTAAGAACTTTATTTTCCAATAGAATTTCTAGAACCTTATAGACTTGTGTTAAGATTCTTCATCACTGTCATCAGGAGATCCACTTCATTGGAATCATTTGTTTTTTCTTGTTCTTTTTTTTGGAGGTAGTATATTTTAAGGCTTCTGATTTTATTTTTGGTTCATCTTTTTCAATATCTTTATCCACTTCAATATCTTCTTCATACATCATAAACATTCCTATCTATTCCTTGATAGGTAGTTTGATTACATCACATGATTCTATGATTGAAGTAGATTTTCCTTTCAATATTTCTGGTAAGCATCTGAGTAGTCTCATTACTTGATATTTTTATATCACATGTTTTCTAAGAGAGTGCATAATATCCACTATTTCATTGAACACAAAATACTTATCAGAAATAGGTTCATCAAATTTCATTTTAAAAGTATCAAAATTGATTATTTAGGTATTTAATCTCATTTCATTGACATTTTATTTTCTTTTATGAGAGAAAAATAAGGTATCCCATATCTCAAAAGTAGATTTTCAAGTAGATATTTGATTAAATTGATCATCTTCTAATGAAAAAAATCATTCAAAACTTTACAATTATTATCGTAAGTTTTTTTAGCATTACTATATTAAATTATAGGATTTTTTGGTATTTCAAAATGATCTTTTGCTACAATCCATATGTCAAGACCTATAATTTCCAAATGCATTTTCAGTTTTATTTTCCGTTGGTTATTGTTAATACTCTTTAAATAAAGAGGTTTGTTGGTAGCTGATCCTTATTTTCTATTATCCATAAAGAACTAAAAATTTGAAATGTTATAAATTTTAAATATTTAGAATACAACTAAAATCATATTTATAAAGGTAATAACATATATAAAATAAACAAGAATTGGAAACCAAATGTTGGTCAGAGTGAGTAACTGAAGGTAAGGTGAATTCTGTTCTCAAATTTTTTTATTCAATATTAGGTCAACATAAAAATCCTTTTAATAAAAATAATAATTCCAATTAACAAAAATATAAGATCAATATAAGATTTATCCTTTTAAAATATTTCTTAAAGAATTATTAAGTCTTAGTTAAAATGTTGTTTATATGTACATTAACTTTTGAAATAAATTTAATTAGATAAAAACAAATTTCAACACCTGTTAATATTAATTATCAAATTAATAGAATTGTTTATAGATTTAAAAATAATCTAGGATATAGTAATAAAACAAAACATAAAGACATAGCAGAATAGACAAGAGGTTCAGTCTCAAGATGAGACCTAATCACCTCCACTTGTAAATCACCTACTACCAAGAATATTATAAATATATTCAAATATATCCAAAACTGGGAATATTTATACAGTCAAAAAAAGTTTTCCAGTCTTAAAAGCCTCTTCCATAGTTATTCATGGGATTTAAGAATAGAATAGGTCACACATTAACCTCTTCTAAAAACATAGTGGAAAATATATTGAGGAAAAAATGAAAAACAAGTATTCTCTAAGAATGTTTCGGAGAGAGTGTGTGTTTTGACAACTGAAAAACAACATACTTATGAAAGGTTAAACAAAAAAATAGATAAGAATTGAAAAATCTTAGTCAGATGTGTTCTGTATGATCATAATGCTTAGATCAGCACTGGAGTCAAGTTTTATCTTTGATCAATAATTTTGTTGTAGGAAAAGGATCATAGGAAATATGAAGATATGTTTCCATTTGATCTTTTTTAGCTTCACAATTGATCTCAGTACAGTGTTATATTTTTCTGTGTCATTGGATCTTCATATAATATGAATCAGCTAGTTCATATATTGGGTTTCTCACTTATGTAAGATTTTTAGTAAATGATGTTGTAGTGTATAATTCTAGTTAGTAGGGTTTTGTTAGGTTTTATTTGTTATTAAGAGAGGGAGAGAGAGATCCTTTGTGTTTAAATAGGTGAATCAGATCCATAATACTTAGACCATCCTTTACTATGTCTTGAGGATATGGTCAAACTATCGAAGAATATATTTATCTATTGAGCCATTTATGCCAACATCTTCGAATGACAATGAAAATTAAAATATAGTGGTGACTCAGTATCTAGAGGTGACTCACCTTTGGTGGTAGCTCCTTTGGTGGTAACAGTGTATTAACTATGGAGGTAGCTCATCCTGGTATTACTCCTTTTTATGGTGGTAGTGACATGGTTTGGCGGTAGCTTTTCCAAGGAGTAATGGTGACTCGGTCTGGCGGTATCTCATCCTAGTGATGACAGTGAATCCCAACCACAATGAATTGGATAAAACATAAATGAAAAATCATACAAGAAGTCTAAATTTTATCATTCAATATGTGAAACATTAGTACAAAAATAATCATGGTTTGTGATCATTAAAATAAGATACTATGAATCACACTCAATACAATTAGGTACCAACAATGTTGCAGTATGATATAAGCATCCATATCTTTGTGAGACTTTATGTGTTCATTAAAAATGGATGAAATCATCAAACACTAAATGTCGATAGTATCAATAATATTTTTATCATAGACATTGAACTCTTATTCACTCAAATCCAAAATAGGTGGATCTGTTAGTGAGGATTCTAGAATGTAAGGTTTTAATTCATGGCATAACACAATCCATAGTCATATAAACAATTCATGTAATTTACTTCTAGTAAGGATATGGCATGTCTCCAAAAATAATCATTGGGATAATGTTGTTGATGAAATTTATATTTATTCTAAAATTATAAGAGTAAATTATTAGTATGTCACTTGATTAAAATTTATATGAGACATAATGATTTTTTTGTTAATTCTACCACAATTTTATCAAGTCCCAATATCCATCATAATTGGACTTAGAATTCCTAGTTGTTTAGAAATTATTGTATAAATGAACCATAAGTCCCTTTTCATAACCAAATTGAGTGATCATTCAATTACATGAATGTATTTAGGAAGTCAAGTCATTTCCAACCACATGCTTGTATGTTCTTGATCCATTGATTAGACTCCAAAATCTGGGATCCCTTACCTGGATCTTATCAATACTTTCCTCCATGTTACATAAGGTCTAAGGAGGGATACTTCTTTTGATGAAAATAAATTAATTATATCTAAAGCATTCATAAAAACTCCATGATGAAAATAAGTGTCCCAACAAGGGTTGGCTAAACACTTAGTTCTATGGATTTAATTCCAAATCATATAATGGAAGTCTTAATGACTTATTATTAACTTGAGGGGGTTTTATTTATTTTACATAGCTTTTTCTTATTTTACCATTTACATTTCTTGTCAATTTTAAGAAGATTTTACATAGGTGATTAACCATGATTTGATAAAGAATTTATGGATAATCTATTTATTTTAATTCCATATTGGTATATTAATCCCTATATTTTAGAGATTATGGTCTTGCATCTATAGAAATAATTATTTGTATGATATATGTAAATAAATAAATAAACAACCCAATTAGGAGCTTATCTATTTGTTGATTTATGTATCAAACAATAAATCAACCTACGACCCTAGAGTAAGACTTCTTATGTTGATCTTGGAATAAGTTGAAACATTCCAGCTACCAACTTGTATTTCAACCAGGTTTGTTTCAACTCACTTCCATCTTGAACCACCTCCATATGTATTGGGATACACCTTTCATTACATATGTTTATAAATCACATATAGGTGAGGGGAACCAAATGACTTGTTAAGGTAAATTACATAAAAAACACTAAACACCCATGTTCAATATAATAAATTAAAGAGGGATGAATCACTCAACATCAAACATAAATTTGAAATTATTAATTGAATAACATGAAATTAAATATATTTTATTTAAATTAATAGATACATAGTGCTGGTAAAAGATCACATATGGTCATAAAACTTCAACAAATACATAAAAGTGAATTTTCTAGAATTCACTTAAATTTATTATTTATTATTAAGATAAAGTTTCTTGTTCTAATGAACTAATTAATTATTTCTATTTATCCTAAAAACCATTATAAGTCTATTGGAGATACCCATAAAAATGTATTCATTCCAAATAATCTTCTTGGTAAATAATAAAAGATAATTATAAAAAATTAATTGTGCATTTTTAATTATATAAAACCATTATTATATAATTAAACACATATGAATCTAATATTTTAATTAGGTTTTAAGGGAACAATTAATTATTTAAGGTAATTTAATTTTTTCTTTTATTGTGAGACTAAACGGCCTGTATAATTATTCTAAACATTGTGTTCCTCAATTTCCATGTGTCCGAGATAAACACTGAAATATTAGATGTGTACTTAAATTAGGATTTCAAGATGTATACTAATGATCTACAAATAATGTGGTATAGTTTCGATGTTTATGGGATAAATTTCTAGGGCCTCAACATGTATCACGACTAGATTACGTAGTTTATACTCATGAGTTACATGTCACGTGGTCATCATTCCATCTGTCTACGTAACTCGGTGATTGATGCAACATGTTCTTTAGATGTGGGAATTAATATATTACACATCATGTTCACCGACTACATTCCAAGTATCTCATTAAAGGTTTAGTATTTCATTCTCATGTGATTATAAACCATGTATTTGACCAGACTGTGGGAATGAATTTCACCACCAAACCATGTATACTACATCATATATATGCCCACTACTTGACATGTAATCCAATAAACCATTTTATAAGTTGGAATAGTATACAAATGGTGTGAAACAAATGCTGTTCATGTAAAAGATTCTCGATGTGTCATCTATACCATTACACATTTAAATATTGTGACCTTGGGTACAAAACATGTATTCTGAATACATTATATATAACAAAATAAACCGTCTAGAAACCTTGGAACCTCTCGATAGGATCTTTGATGGATTTTATTTTACTCATAGGTATTTAGACAATAGGAATTATGAATGAAAAGTGATAAAATGTTGAAATAATATTAATTAAACACCAGTTTTAAGAAAAAATAACATTCAAATGAATAATATAATCACTATTGATCATAATCAATCAATAATCAAATAAAAAATTATAAATTTAAATGTGAACCAATGATATCACATGAAGGTTTTATGTGCAGTAGAAGTGAATGGTGGGTGAATACCAATTAAGGTTTGTGTTAGATAAGATGGATCATTCAACAATTGTGCATAATGTAAATGTCATAACCAATAATATTTTTTCATTGAAGATTCATATAAAAATCCTGGAAACCATAGTGGGGTTTTTTCACGTTAAAGTTATAATTAATTTTAATTATATCTAAATAAATAATACCACAATTTAGGATATTTCTTTGATGAATTTTTAGATCATCCAAAACCATTTTTGGATTATTTTAATTGTGTAGGGATGACCCAATGTAGAGACCCTCAAGTGGAGAACCACACATAATTATTTATCCTATGAACAACACTGATATATTTACGTGTTATATCACAATGGATCTATCATCTTGAATTTTTCATCTTTATCACATCAATTTTCTTTAGGCTTGAATTAATTATTCTCATTGTCAAGAGGACAGGAGAAAGGGGAATATAGAGAGAAGTCCATTGTGCGCAAGGATTCTCAATTCTCAATTAAACCTACACAATAGACACACCAATCAATTTATAGAGTTAGTGTTTAGGTTAAAATATTATTTAATTATGAAAAAACACTTAAATAACTTAATAAACCTCATATAACCCTAGTCCATATAATATTAATAATATTTTATCATGTTCACTATCTTGTATAATGATAAATATTATTTTACCCACTTGAAAATTAATATTTATAATCAAACACAATCTTGGTCTATTCATCATCATCAACATTTATCCAATACCTAAATAAATATTTATTAAATATTTATTTATAAATAAATATTTTATTCATAGTCTCGTGAATAAAAATTTATTAAATTATCAATAAAAAAATATATTCTATTTATAGTTGGTGAATAAATATTTATTTAACATTCTAGTAATTAAATAAATTAATTATTAGTGAATATATAATTAGTTATTACCTTGTAAATATTTGAGATGAATAAATATGGAATAAATTTACTCCTCATTCTTGATAATAATATTTCTTCCAATAATTAAATTAAATTAGAATTTAACTTTTATTAATTGAAATAATTAGTGTTTGAACCTATATGATTATTTCTCATTGTCATTAGGCTAACTTGGATAAAGTCTAGGATTTCTATCTTGCAATGGGTCAAGTCACCCTAGATAAGTAAGTTAATATCAAAAAATCAACAACCACGAATGAGTTATCATTGTGTAATATAATCCCTTTTAATAATATCTTATAAAGTAGCTTTCACATCCATGCTAGTAGCCTACCATTTTGATAATAATTTCATTGAATATCTGAAATAAACACATTATTACAACATAAAAATGGAATTTAATGCAATATTTCTATTTCAATCAATGAGTTGAGATATCAACTTCAAAAAATTTGGAAGTGATAAATAAATAGTTTACTTATCCATTAATAACATGTCATTTGTGATGCAACCAATATACCCTACTTCCCATGAACATATGTCATTTTTGTTTTTGTTAGTAAATATAAATTCATGAGTCATGAGATGAATTAAAATTAATTATTATTTCTAAAGGCCATTACAAAAGCTCAAAGAAAGGAATATCTGACGAAATATAAACATGTGATATTCCTAGTAGCAGATCTATTCTCATAGTCTACCATAATGGAAATTACCAAGTGTGAACTTCATGAGAAGAATTATAACAATATTATGAGAACTTTTACATGATGGTAAACATTATATATATATATATCATTATATTATGTTATCATACAATAAAACTATATTTTAAAATATCATCATGGAATTTCAAGGTTATCATTATAGTGGTGAACTGGTAGGAATTTAACAATGAAAAAAATAATCTAGAAAATTATTACATTAATGTTATGAAGGAAAAATTAAAATATGTGATATAATGTCTAATTAATATTAAAATCATGAAATATATATGTAAAGAAAAGTATATATAGTTGGTTCTAGAACACCAAATCCAAAACATATAATAATTATAACTATTTAAAATTGAATTAAGGAATATTAATAATGCAAGAAATTTATTTACTATTTACATCACCCGGGTTGTGATATTATTCCCCCATTTTTTAAATTGTAACCTCTCAATTTTATTCCTTACTTAAACAAGTGTGAATATTTTTTCTTTAGAGTTTTAAAATTATTATATTAATTATTAAATAATATGAGTTTTTGAAAACATTAACCTAGTAAATAAATTTATTATATAGCACTTTGCCCCTACGGTCGAGAATCTCTACTAGATGTCCCTCATAAGAAAGGTTTTCTTCAAAAAGGTACTTCCTCAGGGATCAAAATAAGATGTAAATCTAACACATATATCCTTAACAATTAAATATAAAATATGTCATACCCATGAAATAAACTCAGTGGAAAACCCCCCAAAAAGAAACCTATTCAATATTCCCTAGAATTTCATATGTTCCAATGAATTGTGGGATTAACTTTCCCTTTTTACCAAAATACATAACACTTATACATAGAGATACAATAAAAAAACATGATCACATACATCAAATGAAATATATTTCCCTTTATTATCTTCATATTGTTTCTTTTAAATCTTATCCATCTTCATGTTCTTCCAAATAAAAATTTCCTTCTCAACTATTTCTTCTACCAATTTAACATTCTTTTCCCAAATTCATCACAAAAGCATGAGTTTGAAATCACTTTCCATATAATTCTTAGAAAGGTAACATATGTATACTGTAATGGAAAATTTTAATATAATAAAACAAAACTGAAGTTAGATATTGAACCCTAATACCTTGATAACCTTTTGAATAGGATCAAATAACATCCTCTAAAGTCCAAATCAATCACCTTTTCCATCTATCATATTGAAGATTAATGGTGGTTCTAAAATTTATTTCAACACCCAATGACTTCTGAATTCCTTTCTAGAAATTGGAGGAGAATATGGGATCATTATCAAATATAGTGTAAAGAGGGTATCCATATAATATAATTATCTCTTTAACGTAATGTAGAGAAATTTAATCCCAAAAAATATTATATCCAATGGGATGAAAATTTAATTATTTAGTTAATCAATCAATAACAACCAAAATTTCATTATTCCCTTGATATGTATTTGGTAATTCATCCATGAAATCCATGTATATATTCTCCAATTTCCATTTTGGAACTAGAAAATTATGAATCATCCCCTTTCATAATTTTCATTCATCTTTAGCCTATTGACAAGTAAAAAATTCCATCGTAAAATCATAAATTTATTTATTCAATTCATCTAATTAGAAATGATCTCGAAGGTCTATTATCATTTTTATAGTAGTATGAATTGAAAATAGAGAGTAATAATTTTTAATATATATTTGTTTTCTATAATTGGGGTCAAACGAAACATATAACTATTTTATAAATCTCAAAACACTTTCTTTTTCAGAATTTAATATAGGAAAATAACTATTCATAACCAATTCTTCCTTTTCATCTAAAACATAATATTATTTCTGAGCTTACTTAATCCTATATAACAAATATGATTGTACTAAAAATTGATAAAAATATGGATTTCACGCATACAAAATTTCTAATCCAACATTCATCAAATCATTATCCAAAGATCTTGGTTCATATATATAATAGTTAATAATGTGTTCTATTTTTGAGTCAAATTAATAGTTACTCAATTTATATTTATTGGATGGTATTTAACTGTACAATCATAATCTATTATCAATTATGTCCAGCACTTCAATCTATTGTTTAACTATTTATTAGTAATTAAATACTTATAAATTCTATGATCAGTATATATTTCACACATTACTCAATATAAATGATGTGTTCAAATTTTTAAAGAAAACACTATAACTAAAAATTCAAGATCATGACTAAGATAATTTTTATCATGGGGTTTTAATTGACCTGAATTATAAGAAATTACTTGATTATTCTGAATTAAAAAAACCCAATACCTTTGATTAAAAATCACAACAAATAACAATGTCAGCATTTATAAATAGTAGTGACTAAACGGAAGTATTTACTAATATTATTTTTTATTCCTTTATAAATACATCACATTCATTTTCCTAGATTAACCTAGATCATTTTCATTGGAACTTGGTTAGTGGGAAAGATAATCGTGAATAGTTTTCAACAAAACTCTGCTAATAGCTAGCTAATCCTAGAAAACTCTGAATTTAAATTACATTTTTATGTATTTGATATTCTTAAACCACATTTAATGATGTGGGATTAACTGTTATTTCTTATTTATTCATAATATATCATAGGAATGAAATCTATTGTTAAAAAAATTCATATTTTCTAAATTTTCCTTATAACTTCTTTTATTTCAAGGTTTGAAAAACATTCTTAGATATTTTTCATGATCCTCATAAATTTTATAATAAAACTAAATATCATCAATAAACACAACCATAAATTTATCAAATATTTATGCAAAACTCTATTCATAATATCGTTGAATAAATCTAGAGCATTCATCCTCCCAAAAGGAATAACCACAAACTCATAATTTATTTACCTAATATGAAATTATATCTTTATAATGTCATCCTCCTTAAACTATAGATGATGGTACCTATACTTTAGATTAACCATAAAAATTATGATCACATTGGAGCTAATCAAAAGAATAATCTTTTTTAGGATACAATTACTTATTATTAATAGTTATGTTATTTAATTAACTATAATATATGAAAAACTATAGGGATCCATATTTATTTTTAATAAATAAAATAGTATCACTCAATAGATAAGTGAAATGATGAATGGGACCCTTTTGAATAATTTCAATAAACAGTTTCTTAATATCTAGAAGATCTACTTTAGCCATTTGATAAGGGGGTTATAAATTTTTTTTATCATTGGGTACTAAATCAATAGTTAATTCAGCTTCTTGATTAGGTCTAATACTAATAAACTCATTAAAAAAATCATCTATATATTCTTTTACTACCATAACATCATTAATTTTAACATTTCCATTATTTTTAAAAATATGAACAAGTTAAATTTAATTTCTATAATTTATTAATTTAATATATTCTTGATATGTTATGAAATAGATGAATAAATTTGTATATACAAACTGAAATTAATCTCCAAAAATAAATTCTTTGGATTTCAAATCTATCTTTACATGATAAACCAAAATCCAATACATATCTATAATAATATAAAACATTATATAGGGAAAGAAAAAATGTTTTTTAGGGAAACTACTTCCATATAAAACAACATGAACATTATTATTACTTATTTCTTCCATAGTACTCCCCCCATGTTTTTTACAAAAAATTATGGATTCATATGTTGAGATGAAATTTCCAAATTACCTACAAATTTAACATAATTTAAAGAATGTGTAAACCCAAAACCAAAAAAGACATTATCACAATATGAATAAAAAAGTAATATACATATTATCACTTAATTTGATGGACCAATATCTGGATAAGTAGTCACAAAATATTTTAAACTACCCTTTTACTAATAGTGTTTCTTTTTACAGTCATTTGTGATCTTATTTACATATTCATCGACATAATTACCATTTTAATACATTTAAAATTCCTTATAACCTGCTTATCAAACCATTTATTACCACTATTAAATTATTTTTTATTTTCAATCAAGATACATATGACTAAACTTACCATATCTTAATCACTTCCTAGATTTCATGAGTCATTTTCTAGGGTGCTTTATACCACACCTATAAGAAACTAAAAACTTTATTTTCTCACCATTAGATTTATTTGATGGATTCTTCCCATTTTCATGCACCCAATACATCTTTTCATTTTTATTTATGAAGTACAGATGATAAAAAAAACTCCATTTCCACCTTATCACAATTGTAGAAAAGTTTTCAATATCTTTTAAATTTGATTTTGGCTAGTAATATCCTCTATATTTTCTTTTATCCATATTAAAATCAATTTATTTTATTGATAATATACCAGACAAAATTTAGTGCATACCTTTCTAATTGGGTGATATTTTTTTTATACCGGACACTAAATCATTCTCCTCCATCAATAATTCCATGAATTTAGTTTCTATTCTAATTCAAACATCCTTAGAGAGATATTTCTTAAAAAATATTTTTAAATGTATCCCATTCAATGACATCAATATCTTATATTTCCCTGGTATTCTAAAACATTAACCCCCATAAATAAGGTTCACTTTCAAAATGGTTACTAGAAAGAGTTACCCTTTGATGCTACAAATAAACCATGACATTGAATATATTTTTTAGATAATTAATCCAACCCTCAACTTCCTATGAGTAATAATATCCACTGAATGATGGACATCATTTTCTCATAAAATGATCCACTATCAGCATGCTCATTTATGGTCGATCCGGATATTCTCTTGAATGTATTCCATAATAATTTATAGTATTTTTTAACTTTGAAATCAATGAAAAAATCTACTCAGTTCCAATTACAACCATTCTAGGTTTCTGATTTTGAAGTATATTTTATTCTTAGTTCCTTTCTAATTTAGCTTCCATATTTCCTCTTTAGAAAACCATTCTTAATTAGCATAGTTTATATAAATCAACCTGGAATTATTAAAAATCTATATCAATATAAACTTAAATTAATATCCCTTATGGGTATTTTATTTCGTTATTCTAAAATGTTAAATTTTCTAAACCCTTACTCATATACCAAATTTAATGAAACAATAATAAAAAACAATAAACTGCAAATTTAGAAAAGTAATCATTTTCTTTTATTCATGATGATATTTCTGGTTTATAGTTTTATACAATCAGGTTACCACCCATATATAAATAAATATTACATCAAAAAGTGGTAGATTCCACTCAGTATCAATTTATTATGATAATAGAAAACCTTTTACGATATAAAAAGATGTTTTTCATAATATGTCTTCAAAATTTTCATCTTGAACTCATACTTGTCCCCAATCCTCCTTAAAACCCCATGTCAAAAATTTAAAAATATGGGATGGGAACAAAAATCTTAGTAAAGTAAATATAAAAATAAATAATGGAACTTGTTAGTCTTTGAATACTCATTCTAAAATTTTTCTTTTTTATAAGAGACTTTGATCTCAAAATGAATGTTTTCATACAAAAATAAAATTAAACTATCTACAAAAATATTTTCCTAAAAAATTTCATAATAATTATTAAGGGAAAAAAATAAAAATCACAAAGTCTTTTTTGGAATCATGAAAAGTACATTAAAGCATTTTAAAGATTTTATACATTTCACACATAAAAAGTATCTTGAAATTTTCTTTAAACTAAACAACATTATCTTACCTTGTGAAAGCATAATATTATTTCAAAAAACAATAGAAAGTATAGATAAATCATATATTTAACTTGGGAAATAGTTTTAATATCACTGTTATAAATCATTTTTACAAATGGAATAATAGACTAAATAAAATCCAATAATCTTTTAGTAGGAAATTATAACCAGTTAACACCATCCATTTACCTAATTTATTAGAGATGAATATTTGGATAAACTATAGTCATGAGCTATATCAGGTAAATTTGTAATCATGAGCTATACCAGACTCACATGTCAACCTAAACAATTCCCTATAATTATAATGAAATCATAAAACATGAAATATTTCATTTTTATCATCATACTCATAAAAATATTATTTCCACCCCATAATAAAAACATTTCTGGATATCAAAATAACCATAAAATTTAAAACACATTTTGAAAGTACCAATAATGAAGGGATGGGGTGTTTTTCATGGATGAAAACATAGAAGATTATAATAAAATCAAAATATAAAATAATAGTAACAAATGTGGGAAAAACCATTGGAATCTTATATAGTAATACTGAACATTCGTTTAATCTTTTTGTGAAAATTCTCTCTAAAAAATATATAAAGATATTACATTTAAAAAACATTAAATTTAATTTAAAAGTGAAAAATGTCCAGTATAATTAATTTATTTCTATATAAATTCAGTCATAAATGAAATTTTAGAATATGGATATTGATGAGAAAATTTTATAAAATAAAATTTTAAAACAATTGAAATGAGGTTTTTATGGTAAAGTTTCCCTTACATTCAGTCCAACTCATCACTTATATTTTTTATCATATTGGATAATAAAAATATGTTAATTATTTACTTACTTAGTATCATTATTAAATATTATTATTTTATTTAAAATCATTTTATGTTAAATTATTATTCAATTAAGTTCATGTTGGATGTTTTGATGATATTTGGCTTATATATACCAAATTACTTATATAGGTTGACTATAGTTAAAGTGGTAATTATTAGATCATATATAGAATAATAATCAAGAAATAATTATAATTTTTATACATTAATTATACTTATAAAATATATATTGATATTTGTTTATGAAATATTAATTCCATTACAATCATGGTGACGATAGGCCGTATATACACATCAGTAACATTTTAATTTTTCTAAGTGAATGAGGGAAACAAGTAAATTATAATTTTATTTTCATATAATTATTATTATATTTTAAAAATATTATTATAACTTTAAAAATATAAATATTATATCCATGTGATATAGTAATGAAAAATGAATCACATCGCTTCATGGAGGTGGTAATCAACACACACACACGAATGATGCTATAAATATTTAATGGATTTAAAGGAAAGAAAAGAAAAGAAATTATATTTATGGAATGAAAATTATATAATTAATATGATATATATATATATTAAATATTTCATAATTACTATCTGTGATAGCTGGTGATGGAAAACAAATTACCTCAGTTTTGTGTGGTGGTACCACACCACACACATGATCGATGGTTTCATTTTCCTTTTTATGTAAGAGGAGATTGATATAGGTTATTACATTAACATAATAACTTATCAGTATATTTAAGATAATTATTTTATTATCACATCATTCTTTAAGAATATTTTATGTAGGTAGAAGATGAAATAAAATGACAACACTAGATTAAGAACTGTAGAACTTATCATGAAAATCTATTTAGGTTTATATGTAAAGCCTTCCTAGGTAAGTTTTCTGATAAAAAATGTACTCTAAGATGTGGGTATGAATTTTATAATTCGAGTTTTTCATAAATTTTTCAAACAAAAATGATCTTGATGTGTGTATAGGGGAGGAGATGAGGCATTCTTTTAAAACTGGGGGGGAGACACACTTGAAATTTGTAATTTTTTTGAAATATATTAATGTCCTAATCATGTAAAATGGAAAAAATGGAACATTTAAAATCATTAGATAATATAGGGTCTAAATATGTCCATAAAATAGGATTTATACATGTTTCATTTTTTTACACTTTTCACATTGGTTTAACCCCAGGTAAATCCTTATTTTCCTTAATCATGGCAACAAATGTTTAATAGTTTTTTACTATTTATTATGGCCAAAAATTAATTTGAACATATTAAATAATATTAATTAAGGTGATAAAAAATATGTAATCCATTTTATCATATTCAATTAAAAAAATTAGTAGAATTTTAATTAAAATTAAACCACCAAAATGTGACGAAAAACATTTTTTTCTGAAAAACTGACCTCTTAAGTATAAAATTGTTTTTATACAAAATTTAATTATAATGTTGATTCCTATAAAATTTATAAAATTAAAATTAACTTGTTATATTTTATAAATAATTCAAAATTGAATGTTATTATGTAAATACTTGAAAATAAAATATAGTTTTCAATAAAAATCAGTATTTTCAATTTTCATTGAAAAAAATATTTTCAAATTGTTCTCAAGATTTTATCAAAAAATAATTTTTAAATTTTGAATTAAAATATTTTCTCCATTTTTTGAATTTAAATTTTATAATTTTGATAAAAATATTAAAAAACCAAATAATGCATGAAAGCCCAATTTGGTTAAAAATAAATCTTTTTTTATTTTGACTGAAAACATTCATAATACTCTTATAATTATTGAAACTATTTATAATATAATTAATTATTATTAATAAGATGTTAAACTGATTTATTATTAACATTACCTAAGATGTTACTATTAGGTTTGATAGGGTAATAGTAGATAGTTTAGAAGGGGACAGTAGAGCATATAATAAAATTCATACTAATAAATTGATTAATTAAAATAGTTATCAAAGATAATTATTATGGTTAATTATTAGTAGAAAAAGAAAATAACATAAGAATGTCTTTTATATTAGTCTGATCCAAAATGGTCTTACGAAACTCTTATACCTCTCTACTCAGTGAGAGATACATGTGAACGTAAAATGATTCTTATGGGGGAATCATAACCCAATTACAGAATTATATTATAGCTGAGGGAAAACCATGATACTAAATTTTGTATGGGGAGTAAAAACCCTTATAACCTGACTCTAGATAGAGTTATTTACAACTAGAACACTCCTGACTTTATATACTAGGAGTCAGAACCCTTATATCCCAAATTTATAATCTGATAGTCACAAGCCAAGGAATAATAATAAAAAATAATGATTTTGTGCGCAAAAGCATGTATAGAAAAATAGAATGTATATGAGATTTGTAAAATAGTGTTACAGATACAGAAACCAGATTAGAGAAGTTAAATAATTAATTCATAGGTAATGGTTATTGATATTTGGATTAACACATCTCGTCAAAGAAATTATAGTCAAAGAAGAAATAATTCAGCACATGAGAGAACATTCAAGAGATGAAATTGAGTGTCTTAGGATATTTCTAATGCATAGTGGGTTCTAAGTTCACCACACTTTTTCTTTGAAAAAAGAGAATATCAGGTATGTTAACCATTTTATATTTTCTAGAAATATATATATATATATATATATATAATGAATAAATTTTCAGTAGTTACAAAATCTTTGCTTCCCTTGAAAATTCAAACAAAATTGAGTCAAGATCTTTCATATAATATTTCCACAAAATTAGCAGCCCCGTTACATATTTATTCCTATAAAATAAATCTTAAATAAAATAAATTTAAATATAATGAATAAATATTCCAATAAAATATCTATAATGATAATAGCATCTAATTATTTAAAACTCTGGTTTAAATCTATTCAAAACTCTTTAAATTTAGTCAAAAATGTTGTTGAAAACTAGTAGCACAATCCAAAAGTAAATAAAAATATTTTTATTTAAAAATATTGCATCTTCCGACTTTATTTTATAAATATTTTGAAATAATTTATTATTTTTTCTCAAAAAAATTGCAATAAAATCATCAAAATATCTTCGGTCATAATCTTTAGATTTTATGTGAATTTATCCAATAGGAATATTTCTAAAAACAACCCATATATACCCATAGATATATATATATAGCAGATCAAAATACATCATACAATCACAAAGTGGAAATAACAATGTAAGGTACAAAAAGTTGGGTACATGAAATTGTTGCACAAAAATTAGGTCACATGAAAGTAGGTTCACCGAAAGTAGGGTTAAGTGAAGGTAGGGTTAACTGAAAGAAGGGTTAACCAAATGTAGGGTTCATCGAAATTAGGGTTCAAAGAAATTAGGTTTTATTGAATGTTGGGTTCACAAACCATACTTTCATAAAAGTAGCACATGCTTCATCAAATTAGTATAGGGTTCATCAAAGTAGCATTGGGTTCATAAAAGTAACCTAGGGTTCATCAGTGTAAATTAGGGTTCATCAATGTAATTTAGCCAAACAATTATTTGAAAAAGTAGTGTTGTTGAACCATACTTTGCGAAATTAGGGTTTCTGAACCATACATTATGAAAGTAGGATTTATGAAACATTATTTTCTAATGTAGGTTTGTTGAACCATACTTTACCAATTAGGGTTTCCAAACCATGCTTTTTGAAAGTAGGGTTTTAGAACCATATTTTGAGAATGTAGTGTTTCCAAACCATACATTGTGAAAGTAGGGTTGCATAACCATAATTTGTGAAAGTGTGGTTTACAAACCATACTTTGCAAAATATGGTTGCAAACTATATTTTTCAAAATTAGGGCGGCTGAACCATACTTTGAGAAAAAACAGGACATCATACTTTAACATATTTCAATGAAATTTTAAATTCTATTAATTGCATATTAATCATTGGTCACACATACTTATTTGTATAAAATAATATTATACTTATAAATAATTAAGAATATAATAAAACTGACATCTTCTACACCTAAAATTATAAAAAAAACATTCTGGAAAACTGCATCTGTGAAACAACATTGAAAAACTTTAGATAATTTAATAACCATCCAAATGACCTTTTTAGACTTTGATATAAACTAATTAAATCTAGATAAATATGTTTATTTCTAAAAATTAATGTTTTTTGTAACCTCGTTATCAGTAGAACTTAAATTAAATTAAATGAAATATCTTTTCAAAACTATAGACTATAAAATTTATACACCTTTAGAAGAAAATTCTTTGAGTTTTTAGACTAATAGAAAATAATTTTTTGTCTTCATCATAAACTTCTAAAATTTAGTAAAATATCTTATCTATAAAACAATATATGTTTAACAAAAAACCATTAATTTTGGGTTGAGATATCATCAAAATATAGAAGAAAACTATAATATATTTTATACTAAAAAGTCACATATAATGAACCAAAATCCCAAAGAAATAGAAAAACAATATATAAACATATATAATCAAACAGAAAAAAATATGCACAAACACAAAAAATCTCCCCCTTTTTTTATTACAAAACCAAAACATTAAAATAAATTAAATCCCATTTTATAAACATTTAAAAAAAAAATTTCTCCCCTATTTGGTAAATAAACCAAAAGAGATAACATAAAAACTCCCCCTAAATAAATGTAGTAATAAAAATTTAAAATTAAAATACACAAATATAAAATTAATTTTTTTCAAACTGAGTGGAGTCTAAAGTATTTTTAAGAATATTCACTAGATGATTTTAATAAGGTGTAAATTCTAAAACAATATCACCATTGTTCACATGATCTATAATAAAATGAAATCTATGATCAATATTATTTGTTCTAGAATTATGTAAGAGATTTTTAGAAATAGAAATTACAAAGCATATTATAACAATAAACAGGAAATTTATAAATATAAACACCAAAATATCATAAGGTTTTTTTATTCTGTAAACATTGATCATAACAACTAGAAGTATAGATATACTCAGCTTCTACGGTAGATAAAGAAACATATATTTGTTTCTTAGATATCTGTGAAATTAATTTTTCTTAGAAAATGTCACATAACTAATGTGATTTTTTTCTCAATTCTACATCCTCCAAAATCAGATCTAGAATAAGATGTTAAATCAAAACAATTATATTTTGGAAAAAATAAACTTGAATCAAAAGTATCTTTAACATATCTAACTAACATTTTTATATATTAAATATGACTTTATTTAGGATTAGTTTAAAATCAATCACATAAGAAAACACTAAACAAAATATTAGGTCTAGATGCAGTTAATTATAATAAGCTACCTATCATCCCTCTATAATATTTAATATCAAAAAATTTACCAGATTTATCAATATCTAATTTACAATTAGTACCCATGAGAGTTTTCATTGATTTAGAGGAATCAAGGATAATAATTTTAACCAAAGCTTTAGCATACTTAGTTTTATTAAGAAAAATTACACCATTTGTTTGAAATATTTGAGGTCTAAGAAAGTCTTATAATTATCCAATTTATCTCAAGTCAAACTCATAATACATCAAAAAAGAAAAATCATTACATAGTATTTCACTAGATGAATAAAAAATATATCACCAACATAAGTTTCTATAATTACAATATCATTATGATGTTATTTTAACAATAAGTGTTGGATCAAAATTTACTTCCTTAAACAATTATTTAATAAAAATAAATAAATCCTTTAATTCTTAGAACACCGTGATTATTTGATACTATAAGAAATCATTAGATAATATAAAAACAAGACTAGGAAATATTTCATTTTCAAAACTTGGAGTTGAGAAGCATAAAAATCTTCAGTTATAAAACCATTTAACAAATCACTTTTTTACAACCATTTTATATAATTTAAATCCTTGAAAATGAGAAGAAAAAAATTCTAATATCCTCTAACCCTACAATAGGTGAAAAAGAATATTCAATGCGTGTACCATCTTCTTGAGAGTATCCTTGAGAAACAAGTCTGGATTTTATTAACAGTCTTTATAGATATATCCAGCTTGTTTATTAAAATACTCATAGTCCCAATCACATTCTTATCCTTATGAAATTATACTAAAGTCCAAAAATTATTTCTAACATACTAATTTAATTCATCTTGCATAGAAAAAAAAATCCATTTTTCATCTTTTAAATCAACATGAACATTAAGATGAAAAAAATTAGAAATTAAAGAAGAATTGGCCTAACTGTTTAAAACAAAATTTCTAATTTTCAGACCAAAAAATTGACTTTTCTAATTACATTTTCAATAGGATGATATTTTTTAATATTCAATTATTTTGGTTCAATTTGAGAAGGATTATACCCCCCTTAAATTGGTTCATTTTTATCTTAATGAATTTTTTCATCAAAATTAAAATCTATAAAATCATCATCAACAACATTGGATTAGAAATTTTTTTTACATTATTTTCATTGAACATAACATGATAAAATTCTTCAATTACCATTATTCTTTCATTATAAAATCTATAAGCTTTAATATTATTCCAATATCTATGAAATATACCTTCATCAATTTTAGCATCAAATGTATCTAAATTATCATTTTAATTTAAAATAAAAACATGACAACCAAAGAATCTAAAGTAACCAACTTTAGGATTATTCATTTTGAAAAATTCATAAAGAGTATTATTTAATATCATTCTAATTAGAATTATCATTGAAATATCATGTGCTACAAAAAAAATTCTCAACTAATAAATATCTAGGAAAATTATATTCACTTAAAATAGTTTGATCCATTTCAATAAAAAATTTATTTTTTTCATTTCTACAATACCATTTCTCTATGGTGTTATAGGAGAAGAATAATTATGAAAATAACATTTCTATTATCAAAATTTTTTAAAATCTAAATTATGAAATTCACCTCCTTTATCACTATGAATAGAAATAATTATACAACCATTTTTATTTTTACCTAAATTACAAAAGGTAGTAAATCTAGAAAATGTACCATTTTCATGATATAGAAAGTATGCCTTTGTAAATATACTATAATTATCAACAATAACTAAAGTATATTTCATTCCACAAAGCCTAGAACTTTGATAGGAGATAAATAAATCAAGAATTACTAACTTTAAGGGCATATTAGTAATTATCTGATTGATTGGTATACAAGAAATTTTATGTTTCTTCCTTTTTATACTAGTATCACATAAAAGAAGATGTTCTTTCTTCAAGGAAAGAACCTATAACACAGTCTCATGTTTTTAGGGATTATATAACATTATAAAATTAACATGACATAAACATTGATGCTAAATGATGTTTTTATTATGTATAAAATTTAAACACTTAACATGTTTAACATTTAGTTCTAAAAAATAAATTGTATAAATATATTTTTTCCATTACCATAAAATAATAAAGAATCATCTTTAAATACTAAACATTTATCATTTTAATGTTTAAATTCCATTACATCATCACATAATATTGATATACTAATTAAATTATGTTTTAAACCATAAACATATAAAACATTAGAAAAAAAATTAGAATTTGAAATACCAATTTTATCAAAACCTTTTACTTTTCCTTTGGAATTGTCCCCAAAAGTAATAGTAACTCCGTCACATTTATTTTAAGTGGTAAAATTCGATGGGTCTATAGTCATATTCATAGAGCATCCAATATCCATGTACCATATTTTGTTCTTCATACATCTAATTAATTTTTCTTAAAAAAATAATTTACATGAAATTTTTGATACACAAGGAACATTGGGTCTAATAGGATTTGTAATAAAAAATTTTAGAAGCCATATAGAATTCAAACAAGTGGTGTAAGGTACTCTAGATAATAAAGATTTATAGATATTAGTTTTTTTAAATCCCAAAGGTTGTTTAAATGTATGTGAATATTCATTTTCAAAGTGACCTTTAACACCACATCAAAAAAAGTAAGAATTGAAGTAAAACCATTTTTAACTTTTAACAAAATGAGTTTTAAAAATTTCAAGTAATCTTCTATCATAACCGAAACCATCATTATTTTTATCAGTTTTAATAAAAGACATCATCTCATGATATTTTTGATGACCCTAAATAAAAGTAGACAAATTTTTTTTAAGACATCCAACTTTATTTTTCCAAATTTCATTAAAATATTGAATATTTTTGAAATTGTCATAAACTATGGCATGAGAAGAAAAAGAAGTGTTTCTTAGTTTTTAATTTTCTTATAAAATTAATTTATTTTTAAAAATATGTTTATCATTTTTTTCATTAATTATATTATATAAATCATCATATTTGAAAATATATTTCCTTAATCATTCAATTTATTTATTTAATTATAAAAAATTTGGGTTTTAGAATCATATTTAGAATTATAATATTCAGAATAAAAATTTGAATTACTAACCTTATCTAGTAATTCAATGAAGAAGAAGTTAATAGTTTCTTTATCATATCTAGATTATTAACTGGAATCAGATTCTTCTATACAACTCTAACCAGTGGTAAATTCCTTTTTAACTTCTTTTTTTATTTTTATTTAATATTTTGTTTATGGAAATCTATTCTGATATTTACTTTCTTCCTTGAGTCATAATAGGTTACCCCAAAAGCATTGTAATTTGTAACACCTTTCTCATCTCCAATATATTTTTCTTTTTGAGGGTTTATTCTATACGATTTTTAATTAATTTATTTTTCATTATATTATAGAATCTAGCCACAATCTATGAAATATCTTCTTTTTCATTATCTTGTACATCAGAATTAGAATAGTTAGTAGAAAAAAGAATCAACAATTTAAAACCTGTATGTTTTCTTTTTTTCTTTTTGTCTCCATGACAACTATGTCATTCAGTTACAATTAATACTCAAGTAGTGATCTAATAAATTCATCCATATTATACTCTTTTATGTTTTTTTTCATCCCTAGAAACCTTATTGGAATACCATTTCTTTGGTAAGGATTGCAGGAATCCTTCACCTATTACTGGGTTTTCCCGAGATTCTCTATGTGAATTCATTCCATTCATAAGGCTTGTGAATCTATGGAACATTTAGTTTACTATTTCATCTTCACCAATCTTAAAGTCTTGAAACTCAGCTCAAAGCATTCCATTTTTTTAGATCAATTTTTTTAATCCAAGGTGAGTAAAATGTTGAATCTTCTAGATTTCATGATATCTCTTAAAAGAAGACACATGAATAAAAACACTTTTATTAATAGCATAGTATAAAATATTAACAATTTGTAGTTAAAAATATATCTATTATCATCAATTCTAGTAAGAGTATCTGGTTCAATGTCAGGAAGTGTGTACTATTTTTAAATGATAGACCAGTGCTCGGTGCTTAAATGTTTGTGGTAATCCTCCATTTAGAATATCCAGTAGCCAAAACTATTTCCATCAAAGTGTGGTTTCTTCGTAGGAATCCAAACATCATTCTAGTTGAATCATACCATCTTATAAGATCTTTTTCCTTATACTATGAGGTCTAGGAATATGTTATCCCAATTAAATACAAAATAAAACTCTATAAAGGGTTGAATTATTCCAAAAGTAACAACCTATAACACCATTTTTTGGTATCAAGAAGGAGAATGATAGAGATAAACTATTCATAAGAAGTTTGTCCTCTGATACCCATTGTTAGGTTCGATAGGGTAACAAAAGATGGTCTAGAGGGGGTAGAATAGACCAGATTAAAACATTTAAGCAAAATAATCAATTAAAATAATTAATTATCAATGTTAATTAGTAAGGATTATTAGTAGAATAAAAAGTAAATAAAACAAGGAATTTTTTTAAAGTAGTTCTGTCCAAAGTAGGCCTACACTACTCCTATAACTCTCTACTTAGTGAGAGATATGTGTGCAATAAAAATTATTTTTATGGGGAATCATTACCCAATTACCGAATCCTTTTTTAGTAGAGGTATAACTATGAAATTGACCTTTTTATGAAGAGTCACAACCCTTACCACTTGAATTTAGATAAGGGTATTCACAAATAGAATAGTTCTGAATTTAGGTACATGGATTAAAAACCCATAGATCCTAACATTAAAATCTAAAATTCAAAACCCAAGGAAAGATAATAAAAAAATGATTTTGTGTGTAAAATCATAATAAAAATATAGAATTCGTTTGAAAGATAGGAAATAGTTTTACCGACAAAGAAACCAGACAAGATATGATAAACAATTAAAGAACACTTACATGTTATTGAGATTTGTATTATCACATTTATTTAAGGAAATTGTAGTTTAAGTATAAATAATTTAGATATTGAGATAATGTTTTGGTGATGGAACAAAGTGTCACATGATGTTGGTAATGCATACCAGGATCAAAGTTCAAAACACATTCTCTTCGAAAAACAGAATATTGAATATGTTAACCTGTGTATGTTTTCCTACCAGATATATATATATATAATAAATATTCATGTAATCAAACAAAATAAAATATGATCATTCCAAAATAGTTACATAGGTATCATATGATATCTATCTCGATATATATTGATCCCCAGAATATAGGCTACTTGACATAAGTTTTTTTGGTGAAGCATGTACTTAACTAAAAATTAACTGATTTTAAGACTTTTTCTTTGTTTAATATAATTAATATTTCTTAAAAATATCATACTAACAAAACTATATAATTTCCACTATCCTTATTATCGGAACATGCATAGATTTCTTTCTCAGTGAAACCAAATTCTCTTACGACCACATCAAAATAAAAATTCCTTGATTGTGATTCCAACATTAACACATAAATGTATCTTTATTTTTTTCATAATTTATTGGATCCATTTGAATTAATTAACCCTTTAGGTTGATTCATATCGTTTTCTTAAAAAACATCCATTTTCAAAAAGTAGTATTGACATCTATTTTCTATATTTCATAATCTTAGAATTATTATATTTTCAAGAAATATTATGATGGATTTCCAAATTAAAACTGGGGAGAAGGTTTCATCATATTCTATTCCATGACATTTCATAAATCCCTTCACAACTTGTTATACATTATAAGTAATTAATTTAGCACACATGTTTTTATTTTTCTTGAATACTGATTTACACCTAATGGGTTTTAGATTGGCTAAAGGGTCTTCCGAATTCAAAACATGATTTTGTTACATTTAATACATCTCATAATGAACATATTATTTATATTTAGTTTTATCCTTTCCTTATACTATATTTTTGTAGGTTATAGATTCATCATTTTTTACGATTAATGTGTCAATTAACTCGATAACAAAAAAATCATATCGCTCTAGTTAGCTAACATATTAAGTAGACCGATGCAGTACTCGTGTCTTGGGAATATCATTTTCTCACATTGTCTCTTGTGGATATCATTCCAATACTAACTCTCATGCATCTACAGAATCAAATTCATTAAATTAAATCTTTCTCCCATTATTTATATTGGAAATGTTATCACTTTCTAGAGATAGGGAATGTATTTCCATAATAAAGTTTATATATTTAGTGTTTTATAGGTAGTATCCTCTATTTTCATTAGTATAACCTATAAATATACACTTCATGAATCAAGATTCTAATTTTTCACTTGGTATAGTCTTGAAAAAATATTCACATCTTTGTACACATGTGTGTGAAAAATAAGGTATCTTTCTAAACTAAAACTCATATGGAATCCCATATGTTTCATTAGTTGGTACTAGGAAAAAGTTATATTCCACTTATTGAAATGTGTATCCAAAAAAGTATAATAAAAGAGTTTTATAACTCAATATTGATATTAACATATCAATAAAGGTCTAATTCTCCCTTTAACTAACACTATTCCACTCAGAGGTATAAGGAGGTGTGAGTTTGGACACTATCCCACAATCTTTCAAGTGATTTATGTAATATTTGTGGAGATACTCTATACCTTGGTATGAGTGAAGTTATTAAAAATTATTACAAATCTAGTTTTCTACTTTATGATAATATTCCTTACATATATTAAAGGAATTCTAATTTTATCTCATTATATAGATTTTTTCATACCTAATATAGTCATAAATAAAATTTATGAAGCATGAAAACCCATCCCTTACCTATACTAAAAAAATACAAAAAAAATTGTGAATCAGTTATAGTAGTTATATGACCCTTAATCCTTTCCCAATAAATGATTATTAAGTCATTTTACCTTGTAAAAAAGAATGACATATATCCAACGGTTTTACATCAGTTGATTCAAAATACCCATCTTGTTGAAACTTATATAAACATTTCTCATTTACATGATAAATCTTTAATTTCTAGAGGTGGGTATGATACATGTCATCCTTATTGGTTTTTTTCATTTATTTTTATAATAGGGTTTCCATGTTCTAGTATATAAAATCCACTTTTAAGATGTTCCACTCCATAACATATATTATCCTTATAAAATAGAAAACATTTACTTCTAAACTTGAAATAAAAACAAATAGTTTCAAACAATGAAATTAAGATGATGTTAATGGTAATATTACATATATAATAATAGTTATTTAATACAATAAACTAATTAGTATTCAATCTGATATGGTAATTTCCTACTAGTAATGTGGGGAGTCATGCTCTATTTTCATCTCAGATATCCACCTCATCCTTTGCAATCTTATTTAATCTAATTTGTCCCAATATTTGAATACATATTTGTGAGACACATACTACATCTAACACTCAACTTATAATAATATATTTATTGAAGTTAATGATCAATATACCTGAAGCAAAAGTATCACCTTTTTCTTTTTTCACAGCATTATAATTTGTTTTGTAGTGGAATTTCTTGACACATGTAAAGAATACAACATCCCATTTATTACTCACCCTTATTATCATTGGATTCATGGATGGGCGGTTCATTAGTATCAATGACATAGATCAAGGATTTTATTCAATATATTTTCCTGTAATAAATCATAATTTTATCAATGGGATATATATTCTTATAATTTTGTGATATTTAGTAATGTTGTATAAACCACATGCACCACAAGATGAAAAAAATATATTATATTAATTTAAAAATTAAATTTATAGAATAAATATTCCCATAGGAATTTAATGTATTGAAATAGAAAATATAGAAAATAATACAACAATAATAAGAAAATTTGGATCTTATTAATCCACCAGAATAATCACACTCATGAACAACACTTCAAAAATTAAGAAAAATATTGTTTATATAATATAGATATTTTAAGTTAAAATATTAATAATATGTATAGAAAATGGAATATAATGAAATTTAGAGTATTTATAGAAGGTAGTGAACCTATGTTACTATTACAAATATGATTGTTGGAATAGAAATTTGAATATTGGAACAGTAATATGACCATTAGAAATAGTAACCTCAAATATAGAATTAAAACTCATGATTATTATTTTATATATGTTAAGATTCAAGTAATGTTTAACACATTTATTTACATTGATTTCTAATTTAAAAATGTTGAGGAAGATATTCCATATTTCTGTTGGAATTTCAAATTTGTTTATGTTTTGTTGGTTTTGGGATTCCATTAATCAATTTAATCAAATTTATTAGTTATTTTTATGAGTTGTTGTTGAGTTTTTCTTTGAATAATTATTTTTTTATTTTATAGGATGACAAAGATAAATTCAAGTCTATTAGAATGATAATGATGATGGGTATTTATAGACTCTAAAAATTATTTATTTATGAATTATTTTTATATTAGAGATGAAGAGTTTTCTAAATTAATTTTATTTCATTCTAATTTATAAAGAATAAAAGAATGGAATTTGATGAATTGTGATAGATACATGTACTTTATTAATGTTGAGAATATTTTGATATTTTTGGTCCTGAATTTAAGGCTAATCTATTAATGAAATGATGAGTATGATGATATAAAATTTTGTTGATAGAACTCTTGAGAAGGTTGAGTTCAAAAATTCATTTATAGAATTAATTTTAATTCAAAATTTGCGAGTTTTTCTGAATATGAGATATTTTTAAGAGATAAGTTGAGTATGAATGGAGTGAGTTGTATTGAATATTTAGAGTAAACAATAAAGCCTGAAACCAATGCTTGGAGACAAAGAGAAATTTTTTTGAAGCCTAAGAATTCACCAAATCATGATTGTGATGAACTTTAATTAGATTTATTACACTATATTCTATGTGGATTGATCATATAATTGTCGATATTATTTAAGGATCATGGAAAAAGAACATATCTATTACTGCTGGTGTACTGAATCTCTAAAGATACATTTCTCATTCTGATTCAACTTTTTTGTGTTGAATTGGATGACAGAAGAATCCAGTGTGAGCCTTGATCAACATAGTGTGATGCAATACTCATCCATGTAATATTTCACTCACCTATTCTTATAGTAATGAATATCTGACTGTGGTTAGTAACCAATCATGATGATGATAAGATTTACCATAAAGGGACTAAAACATGTTAAAATTCATGTGTTCTTTTCACTTTAATTTTCTATACATACAAGCGAGGCTTAGAACTCAAATTTGAGAGGATAAAAAATTAACTAGTTAAAAGGGTTGATTTATTTTATAGTAAATTGTAAACAATAGTCAAAATTTATTCATCTGCTTTTTAGAGAAGAAACTCAATCCTGGGAAATTTAGTTATGAGTAGTGGAAATCCATTCACCTATACTAATGTAGATAATGGTGGTATCCTATTCACCATACTATTGTTATTGTGTGGATATCCTGTTAACCATAGTATTATTGTTGATGGTGATATCCCATTTATATATTAATTGTTAGATATGGTGAAATTTTATTTGCTATAGTATTATTGATGATCATAATAACATTTTCCCTTAACATTATAGGATATCATGAGAGATCATTCACCAAAGTATTTTTGATAAAAGTTATAGTCCATTCACCTTAGTATCATTGAATAAGATAAAAACCACTCACCATAGGTTATATGACATTCAAATTTATTAATTTTGAATATTGGTAGTTTTTTCAACATAGTTGATGACCCATTCCCCTAAGTCATTATACCAGTGGTGGTGACCAATTCACCAATAATTGTGTATATAGTGGTGATACCCTATTCACCCCGGACATGTATAATGATCACTCATTCACCATTAGCTATTTATTTATGGTGATGAATTAATAAATAGTGGTTATAATCCATTTACCATTGTGGTTGATCATAGATATAAACCATTAACCTATTATTATGACACTGTCAGTTATAACCCAATCACCCACACTAATTTTTAACTATAAAATTTATTTAAACCATTTTATGAATTTTTTTGGGTGATAAAACATTCATAATTATAGAGGGAAAATACTGTGGGAGTATCTATCCAACTGTAAAACTAGACAAGGTATATATGAGTGGACTATTAGGGTGACTTCTAGAGTACTTTTTGTATGATTGGTTCATTGTAAGTTATGTTTTAAATGTCTTTTTAATTTAGTTCATGCATTCCCATATATATTAGTTTTATTTGAGTTAACATTAGGAGTTGATGTTTTAGTTTTTGTATTCAAAAATTGAAGTTTTAAATAAAATCAATGATTTGATCCTAATTTAGATGTCATAAGTCATGTTTTGTAAAAAATATATGTGATAAAATTTTGAATATTAAAATGGGATCATTTTCTGTTTCTTGAATTCTCGTAAATCAAGGAATAGAGATCCTTTAAAAATATTTTCTAATCCAGTGGAATAGTGATGAGAACCTGTTAAAATGAAAGAAATATATATTTTAACCAAATAAATAAACAAATTTTTATGGTATTTTTAATTTTTTATATGAGAATCATATGAAACAATATAGCATATAAATAGGGTTAAATCATTATGTTAGATTTAATTTGAAAGGTTGTGGATCCAAAATAGATACTCCAATGAAAATTTATTAATTTTTTATGTTGTAATTTTTAGGAAGGAGTTTTACTAAATTCAGGTTTGTGTTTTCTAAGGAAATTGCCTTGCACCAACCCTTTTAAGGCTATATACACACTATGAAATCCATGTGAGTACCTTATTAAATATGTGTGTGTTATATAACAATTTCTCACACACACACACACACACAAATATTAACACTTGGGAACCCAAGAGGATATTAATGGTTACCGTATAAAGGGCAAACACCCAAGATAGGTTTTCCTATAAAAAACCCACTAAGCCCCCCACATTAATATATGTAGGAACCATAAGTATTTAAAGGTTTATAACTTTAGACTATGTTACCAATAATTAACAAAAATAATTTTTAGATGAAAAAATATTAAAATTTTATGGAAAATCTTGGTTGTTTGGTTATTTGAGGGGTTCAGAATTGAACCCTCAAGAAAGACCAGTTCTACATTGAATCCACCTAAGGTAGAGTGAAATACATATATCATGTAGGGTCCCTAATAAATAATGTCTATATATGATTATTCTTTCTTTACGTCCTTTTGGAGCCATCCCTATTCTTTAAGGACTTACCTGAGTGTTATATTCAGATTAGTTTCTTCTGTAGAGGTCCATACCCATCCTTTAACGGCTCCTTTAGAAGACCGAATATTACACCCCGTTACATTAAAAACACATAAAACTTTATTTAATATTAATTATATCACATTTTTTCCATTCCCATGATTTTTTGGTCTTATATATTTATAGAATTATGAAAAATATTCCATAATTAGTTGGTTAAATTTACAAAATGTACATTTTTTCCACAAAGATAGGGATTTAAGTTCAAATTCCAATTTCATTCAAGATTATTTTTATTATTTTATTATGAGCATAAAGTATAATTTCTGAACTTCATATAGTTTTTATTCATCCTTAGATCATGAAAGAAAATATTCGAAGATATGGGATGTGAATTAAATGCAGATAATGGAAGTAAAAAATAATGGAATTCCATTAGTACAACAAAAAAATGAAAACCCATGAGAATTTTTACCATTTCCAAATAAAACATTGAGAAAATAACTTAAACATTTACATATATGAAAATAAACCTTTTATCAATTAAAATAATTAAGAAACCATAATTAATTATATGAAAACTATGAAGGGATCTTAAGGAACATGGGAACCCCTGAAGAAATATTTCAACACTTTCACTTTTAGAAGTAAATAAAATTTACTTACATCATGAAATGAAATGATTTATATAAAACCCTTATTACAAGAATAATATAGGTATATTTGAGCATCATATTCATAAATATGGAACACTCGTATTTATTTTGTGTTCGTATAATGGAATCCCATATTATTCTATAATAGTAACCAACCATGTTATATCCCTAATTTTTTTTCTTTAGAAGATCAAATGATATCCCAAAGCATTAGAGATCTATATCGAGATTCACAGTCATCATGTTCTATACCTAGATCACTCAACATAAAATATAATTATAAAGTACTAAATCATGAATTTAACATTTTAAATATTATCAATTTTATTTATAAAGATGTTGAAACCTCACATTAACCCATAAAAAACAAAATTTATTTTTTTTCGTAATCATACGGAGAAATATTATTTTTCATTGAAAACTCTTAAAAAGAAAAATCTCCAAGAATATTTGAAATATTATCAAATTTAGATAATCATGATAAAATATAGAGGAATATGATCAACTAATAATTAATATAATGGTGGGAAAAGGAAGTCAAGCCGTATACTATAAAAAACATTCTTTTCCCACTTTTTTTTAAAATTTTAAAATAACACATATGGAAAGTGTTGAAAATAATAATTCTGAAAAATTGTTTAAAAATTTTAAATATAGATTAAAATGACCATTATAAATGTTGGAAGCATTGATAAGATGAATTTATATATTTTTATTGGAGACATTTCTTTACGATCTATTCATGATTTATTCTATAATGCATGGATTTGTTCAGATTTTTGTAGGAAATTGGAAAACAGTTCTCAAAAGGGGAGTTTCTGTATGTTGAGATATATCATAAATTAGAGGCCATGAAACCTATTCACTATTTAAATTCCCTGAGTTTAGGGAACATACATAATGAATTCCAACCCACAAAATTAGTACGATTTTTTAATCATCCATGAAAAATAAATACAAGATGTGAATTCATTAAATGATGAGAAAACATTTAATTCTGAAGCTGCTAAAATTTCAATTTGTGAAATCGATGAGATATAAGATTTAAATATATTTTTGAGGATCTAATAACATGCTTTTAATTTCCCTTCCATTTCATGAAAAGTTCAAGGAAGAAACCATTTAATGTAATCTCACCATGTGAAACCTTTACATATTGTGAGATGATCAGACCAATATATATTCCCACAATGACTTAGAATAGAGGATGAATGAACTTTCTTTATTTCTATTACATTTTATTCTAAACACCTATCAAGACCATGTTTTAATCATTTTCCTATGTTTATTATTGATGTTTTTTAATTATGAATCATTCTAATGAATTGTGGATATCTTTTTCTAATTATAACTATTTTTTCGACTCCAATTTTTTCTTTCAACCTCAATTTCTATGTGTCCTTTCTTGTTACTTCAAATAATTAATTGTTTTTTTTAATTTTAAATTTTTTAATAATTTATTTCTTTAATATGATTTATTTAATTTATATTTCAAGTATGCTTCTTAATTTAGTTTCTTCTAATACTGACTAAACTTATAGGGTTATAGATTGATAGTAGGGGTGGTTTAACCGTAATGAATCCTTAAATGAAAGCTTGGGTGACACTTTGGTTAGTAATTAAGTTAATAATTATTGTTAATAATATACATTTTCATAACCCTAATTCAGTGAATTGAAATAGAAGGAAGCTGACCTAAGTATACCCGATTAGGCTAGGACCAATAGCATGAAATTATTTCTTTCCTTGAAACTGAGGTAATTTGAACTATGTTTTTGAATACCTCTCAACCAAAAATTTGTTTATAGCTTAGGTAGATACAATTGTTTTGATAAAAACAATTTTGGACACCTACAACACATCACCAACTAATCCATATGACTCTCCAAAGATAGATCATGGAAGACCATTTTCTTAAGACTTAAAATTAACCATAATCGCTATCTTTCTCCTAAAGTAAAACCATTATACCTTATCCATAGAAAATAAAACCTATAAGGGTCACATGGCAAAACTATATTTCATTATATAATCAATAGGATACCAACTCTGTCATCTTTTTCTTATGTTTTAGACCCCATATTTCCACTATTCTATACACTTATATCTAGTATAGTTTGGGGATTTATAAATTTCTATTTTGATCAACACTCATGAGGACTCAATGAGGCTATACAGACTGGTCAAATTTTAGTGATATTATTGGGGACCAACTGTTTCTTAAGAAAAAATGACCATTTATGAAACCCTATGATTATCTCACAGTCTCTTTTCCTTTTCACCTATATTTTTTTAATAATTTGACATAGAGACTAGCACCATTGTCTAATTTGTTGGTTTGTTCATGTGCCAGGGCCCTTTGACTTGTTCAAGGACCCATAACAATCAAGAAATATTTTCTTCTAATCCTAATATTGAGGGATACCTTTCTACACACTGTTGTTCAATTATGGTTTATCACAGTAACCTTGTTCCGCCTAACAATCAAGATATTTAATATGCACCACCTGAACATCATGGAGAGCAAACAATGCTGTAAGAGTGCACCATTATGGATTATGGATTTCCATCCATTATTGGTGATTCACCCATCATCGTTCTTCCTCATATCTAGAAACAGACCATTTAAGCTAAACCAAGAAATTGCTATGATCTAGAAATAGTGATAATTCAATGTACTATAGAAAAAAGATCCACATGACAATATTTCAAGTTTCCTAGAAGTATGAAACACCTTATAAAGTCATGATGTCTTGTCTGATGTGATCATACTTAGAGTTTTCACTTTTTATTTGTGTAATATATTAAATGATTGGATCAAAATATGAGATCCCTTGTTAATTAAAACTTTTGGAATCCTTTGATAATAAATTTTTAGGCAAATATTTCTCACTAATACAAACTGGGATAATTATAAATGAGATCCAAAAAATTTTCCAGGTGGACAAAGAATCATCTTAGGAAGAATTTTATTTCCCTAAATAGATGAATATAATGTTCCCACATCATATATTTTATGTGTGGAATAGATTGAAACATTTTACAAAGGACTATAAATAGATGCACATACTATAATGGATTCCTCTAATGATGGTGAGCACTTGCTCAAAATAAAAATAGTTTGAAAATTTTTTTTTGATAATATATCCCAAAATTAATTTTTCTGTAAGAGAGATCGAGGACCACATCGAGGTAGAATTCACTAGGTATACGAGAATACCCACCTTCCAGCCCAAGATGAATCACTCACAAAGAGGGTAGAAACATTTTAGCTACCTTCTCTATTACTACCTATCCTACCCTTGTTATGGATATTTAGTCTTATTAATTGTGGGGAGGATCACACCCATACCAGGATTGTATATCATTAATATAAGAACCCCAAAATTAGTATTGTAATTACATAAATTATAATATAAAAAACAAATAATTTCAAAACTCCAACAATACTATAAGGCATATTATCCACAAAATATGGTTTAAAAGTCATATAAAACCAATCATAGTTTCTACCATTAGAGGAGTGGTTAAGAACCACCATTAAATTAGGAAAAACCATAGTACCCACTTCAAAATCTAGCTCCTCAAACTGAACAAAAATTTCCACAACAACCTACCACCTAGAGCCGAGTAATTTCCACCCCAAAAATATTTTTAGTAGGATCTACTATGGTAGAGACAACAACATCCAACATAACAACAAAATATTGAGAACCCACCCATAGAATTTTTTTAGATTTTTGATTTTAGGATAAATAAAAAACAAAATTGAGATGAAGAATCAAAGGGACAACCTCTATAATCTTAATGAATAAGTGGGAAAAATCTCCAAGACTCTATCAGATTGATTACCATGTATTTTTCCCAGTAATACCGTGGCACATAATAGAGAGTATTTTTTGGTTGTGGTCTTTATGAGTGTAAAAAATTCCATTATTTTTTAACCCATGCATAGGTTAAGAAAATAAGCTAGAAGAACCTGAAATGTGTGTGAAAACCATCAGCATAGATAGTGATGATAACACACACACATCCAGTCAAGGATGAAATATGGAATCAAAACCAACTGAAGAAGCTCTTATATAAGAGAAACATGAAAAAATAAGATGTTTATGTGGCATAAACCCCATACATACCACATCTTCCCTTTCTAGAGATAGTTGTATGAGGAAAGGTTGAGGGGTAATAAGATTTTTTAGAGATGTTTTTGTAGTTACACATCAATTTACCCATTGTAGATGCCATCACATAGATACATAATTATGGAGAAATTTTAAATTATTTTGTCCAAAATAAAATAAAAAAGGAAGTCTTTAGAGTGATTTTCTTGAATGAATAACGATCTAATCTCATTTGGAAGAAGCTCCCACTAAATATGTTAGACCCCATAAGCTTCTCAGTTCCCCACACTATTGGGACCTGATAATTCACAAAATCCTTTTGTGACCTCAATTAAAGTATTAATCTCAATCCTATGAGTGTCTTTAGATAGTCAGGGATTAAATATTTGTAACCCCTAAGAGTTACATGTCAACTGGTTGAATGATCTGTCATGTTCCATTAGGGAATTCATGATGAAATTTTAGTCAACGTTAGTAAATTCAATTTTACTACTGATTTTATTATTTTGAATGTGGATGAATAATTCAATGTCCAAATAATTATATGGAGGATATTTCTCACCACTGGAAAGGTGTTGGTTTATGTGAATCAAGGAAGGTTGATTTTTAGAGTTGGTGATGGAGAAGTAGTGTTCGATTTAGTGACATCCACAAACAAGGTGGTGCTTTAATAATTATAAAGCCATATTTTGGACTGATGAGAAAGATGATTACATAACCATTGAGGATGAATGTGATACCTGGACTCCTTATGATAAAGAGTACAGTGATTATGAGGACATGAAATAAAGTGAACATGTGATGAGGGATACCATTCGACCATTCATACCCTTAGTCATCAAGACATCGACCATAGAATTGAAGCCTCTACCAAACAACTTAAAGTATCGATTATTAGATACTATATCTACGCTGCAAGTTATCATTAGTTCATAGGTGAATCAAGTGAAATAATAAAAACAAATTGAGGTACTAAAAGGTCATAAATACCGAATTTTCTATAATGTGTCGGACATTAAGGGGTTAATTCCCACTATTTTCACCCACAATTTTTTTAGATGAACATACTAAACCAAAACATCAACCCTAGACGAAACTAACTTGATTGTTGAAAGAAGTAGTCAAGATTGAATTCCTAAAGCTTCTAGATGCTGGTGTAATATTTTATATCTCTGACAGTGAGTGGGATGAGTCTAATAAAATTCATCATAAAGAAATTCAACATGACTATTATTACAAAAAATAAAGATGATTTAATGTCAACTCAAACCATTTCTAGATGGTGAGTATGTGTTGAGAATAGAAATCTCAACACAATTACTAAAAATGACCATTTGACACTTCCATTCAGAGATCAGATGATAGAGAGACTATATGGGGATGCATTATATTATTTTATAGATTGATATTCCAAATATAATCAAATCAATGTTGAACCTATAAATTTTTCAAAAACCAAATTAAAGTGTCCTTCTAAAAATTTCACCTATCAAAGGACGTCATTTGGAATGTGAAACACACCAATGAAATTTCAACAATGAATGAAATAGATTTTCAATGATATGGTAGAAGAATTTATAGGTGTTTTCATGGATAATTTCTCCATATATAGTCAACCTTTCAAGGGATACATAAGTAATCTGAAGATAGTTCTTGTAGGGTTGTCAAGATAATTTACTAGTGGTAAATTGAGAAAAATTCCATTTTATAGTATAAGAAGGCATAGTACTTGGACATAAAATTTCAAAGTATGGAATGAAAGCCAATATATAAAATGAAAAGTGGATAAAGATTTACCTAAACCCACGATAGTAAATGTTATAAGGTGTTTTATGGTCTATGTAGGATTTTATCACTGTTGTTGATGATTTTTTAAAGAATAGAATACTCAATACCACACCTATATTATAATGGCACTCCATTAAATATCACTGAATAGTGTTTTCAATAATTAAACACCCTAAAAAATAGCTTAGTGGATAATCCGATCATAGTATCCCCCAATTGAGATAGGAATTTAAATTAATGTGTGAAGCCAGTGATTTTTCTGTTAGAACTGTTTTTCGATAGTGATTTGGACACATCTTATTCCTAATATATTATTCTATCTATACCATAACTAAATCATACATCAATTATATGACTACAGAGAAAGAGATACTGGAAGTAGTCTTTGCATTTCAAAAATATTCAATAATACCTCATACTATATAAAGTGGGGGTGTATACAGGACATGTATCACTAGAATACCTTTTGAGAACAAATTATTCCGAACCATGGATAATATAGTGTATCATGTTTCCACTAGAATTTAACATAGTCATCAATGAAACAATTGGGAAAGAAAATTTCATTGCTGATCACTTATCTACAATTCCATTACCAAGTATTGAGGATGATTAAAACATGAGTATTAAAGTTTATTTTCCCAATGTAACATTTTTAATATAAATATGAAATCATGACCATGGGTTTCTGGTATTTTGAACTATCTTTACATGTGGCCACTTTACACACACTTCCCCTATAAACATAGAAATAAATTCTTTGTGTATTCCTCATGTTATTATTTGTTTTAGCCACTATTACTTAAGTGTTGTGCTAATTCTTTGATGTGATGTTACATAAAAGAGGATGAAATTCAAAGAATGAGTGAAATGTGTCACATATCAACCACTATAATAATTCATGGGAATGAACGCACCATGTATAATATCCTACAAAGAGGAATATTATGAACCATACTCCATTAGGATGTGAGGATCTTGGTACAATGTTGTGATTGATGCTCGCAGATAGGATCAATTAGAAAACAAAATGAAATGACCTAGAACCATATACTTGATGTCAAAATAGTTTATGTTTGGGGAATTTATTTGACAGCACCATTTCCCAAATTATTATGGGATCTATTAAGTCTTGGTCAGTGGGGACTATGTTTCAAAGTGGATTGAAGAAAAATACACCACCCATGACACAACTAAGGTGGCCATTATTTTTAAAGGAAAAACATTTTCTTTGTATTTGGATTTACCCGATTACTCGGTAGTGATATAGGAATGAAATTCACAAGTAATAATGTTAATGGTATGCCGGGAAAATATAGAATTCTATAAAATACTGGAACTCCCCACCATTTATAGGCTAGCAGGAAATCTGAATTGACCAATCAGGAGGTCAAAAAAATTCTAGTAAAGACAGTGAGTACTAGTAGGAAAGATTAGACTCTTAAGTTATATGATTCACTTGGGGAATATTGTACAATATATAAAACAACCATGAACACTACTATGTTATAAATTTTATATGGGAATACTTATCACCTACCGATGGAATTAGAGTATCTCTCTTATTAGGAAATCAAAAATATAAAATTAGATGCTCAAAAATATAGAAAACAAATATTAAAAAAAATTTACAGGTTGGAAGATAATAGAAGAAAAATTAATGAAACTTCTTGAATTTATAAATAAAAAGCATTTATAAGAAATGACCAATGCATTTGGTGATGGGTATTCAGACCAGGGGACAAGGTTATGCTATTTAATTATCATCTAAAGCTATTATATTGGAAACTGAAATACCAATGATAGATTCTATTAGAATTTTCCAACGTTTCCCCCTATGGGATGATTGAAATCCATGGAGATGAAGGTCCACCATTTATGTTTAGTGGTCAGTGATTAAGAATTCATCAAGAACCATTTCATAAAGGGTGTGTTATATTTTTAAAATTTACCTGAATTTAATACTATTAACATCTTGATGTTAAATAAAAAACCAACTAGGGGGAAATAATGGATAGGTTTTATAGGTTAGATTAGGTTTACAAAAGTTTAGGAAGGATCAACAATGATAGTAGTAGGACAGAGGACCATGGAAATAGTTCAATAAATGGTATAATTCTAATTGTGTAAACAATAAATGGAATGAATTTTTCATGGTCAATAAAAATCAATTCTTGTGTATTACATGTTATGAATAGGATACAAGGTGTGAAAATCAGGGTCTGTATTTATAATTCATGAGTGTAGGGATCATTAGATACAACCATTTCTCCCCCTTAGACTATTGGTCCCACCTATCCCACATGCTACACCAACAATAATCTTACCTTCTTCTAATTCTTCATTTACTAGTCGAACCTCCATCATATTCCCCTCACTTTCATGCTCCTTCATTCTATCAAAAATAGACAACTAAAAACCATAAGCACTTCATACTCTGAGTGCATGACCCATCATGTCGATCTCCCTCTACCCAAGAGTTTAGTGAATGCTACTCCACTAACACCCATAGATCCTTAACCTTCATTTTATTCATCACATTTGGACACTCCCAAAACCTCCAACCATTTCCATTATTATTCTAGATAGTCCCAGGGTGCTGTCCATCACACACACCTATACCCATAATTAAACCTTTTCTTAGCTTAAACAACAGGTTTTCTTGGTTCTTCTTTAGGCTGAGACCATGATGAAAAAACAAGACCCTTAACCTGGACATTCTTGAGAAGATACTCATGCACATGGTGTCCTAGAGATCATTAGATTAATGAACGTTTTGATAATTTTGAGCTATGTGAGGATACGTACTGAGATATATTGTCGGATTACCTTGACACTTTGGAGCTTGATGTTGCAAACATCACCTTTCTCCTTGGTAGCAGGCATTGAGAGATTACATTGAGAGAGTTTGGTATTGGGATAGGTATTTATACCACTTATTTTATTGATTATACTTATTATGATGAATTATTGATTGATATGAACAAGGGCGGAACTCTACAGACATAGCATTTAATAACTCCAGACCCCCATAACATTCATGAGCCACGTATGACGAAGAGAACCTAGATGCGGTGTGACACTTATAGATAGTGAATCCGGATCACATCTATGCTTTAATGAACCAAGGATATGCTCCTGGGAGCATCATTCTGAATGAGGTGAAAATTTTATCCTCTTCCATGGGTAGAACTACTATCAACATGAACAAAAATATTTTACTCCCCATGAGGCATGGTAAGTAATAACTCATGGTAGGTTGATAGGCATAGTTTCATTATACATCCTTCATGTATTTTTTGAATTTTTTAGTATTCTAAGACCCTTTCTTATCGTGAGAGTACATATATTCCATTGATCTCTTTTTACTCCAAAATATGGGGCCTCTGAGGAAGATAAGAGCACTACACTTGGGCCCTGATTATTTTGTTTAGGCTCATGAGGATCCATATCCTATTGCTTCTTCTCATACTCTAGCTACACCAACTACCCCAACTACTACCACTACACCATCCCACCCATCTATCCCAACTACTGCAACTACACCATTCTACACATCTTCTCCTACTTCTACCATTGTACCAACAGCTTCCCATTCTACACCTACCCCAATTTTTCTTAGACATCTAGGCTATTATCCAATGTATTCTAGAGAAAGAGAGACTATTTTTCTGAAATTTAAGAATCCATTATGTAGATCCATCCCATTTTACCACCATTGACCCACTTCCATCCATTAAATCTACATACCCACTAGCTTTTTTTTCAGACCCAACCTTTCCCTCAATTCCCACACCATTACCCACCCATGTCATCATTCCTCAAGATTTTATTGATCATAGTACTTTGTGGAACTTATGACAGAGTAGGATTTATAGGGAAAGGGACCCATCTTATCTTATCCATCTGAAGTTCCATTCATAGATCCAGTCACCTTACATTCAACTCTAGTACAGATTCACACCTCCCCTTCACCAATGACAATTGATAACGCTTCCAGCACCATGAAACCATCTATGGTTGGCCAATCCACATGACTCAACCTCCATAACAACTATATACATAGAGGTTAATATCCAAACACTTACTTTTTGAGAGGTGACATCTGATGATGATAGAGAAAATTCAACCCATGATTTTTAGTCTTTTCCATGCATAACCCTCCTCTATTGTACTCTATTTAGGGTGTATTTTTTCACACTATATTCCCTATTCCTAGTTGTATAATTTATTTTATCAAATTAATTGGATACTTTTTTTAATTTTATAGATTTATTAAATTTTCATTCTAACTTATGTGTTCATGAAGCCATTTCACGCTCTATTACACCTACCATGGTTATCAACGAGTCTGTTAGACAACCATATGCCCCTCACAATGGGACTTTCCTCATGTTCCTAACATATAGGGACAAATCAAGAATCCCCATATCCACACTGTATAGAAGTCCCTTCCACTATCTATCGGGATGCTCGATCTACCACATGAGATCATAGTTTGTCCCATTCTTGAATTGGTAAACCCCACCAAGAGTCCCTATGATCTCAAGTATACAAGTACAATTTCCTAAAAGAGTCATATGATAGCTAATTCACTGGACCTATCCACTTGATACTTGTCCATCAATCTAGATAATTACATCCTGTAAGCACATTATAAAAGGAAACCCATATTTTTTGAGTTTTTTCTGAATTTCATAGGACCATAAATTTTTATATTTCTCATATTTTTTTTGATAATTTTCTTGAGACATATTTGTGATAAACCCATGAATTTATATATAAATTTGTCTACTAATATTTACTGTACATACCTACCCATTTTTCTTTATCTAGATTTCATATATTTTATGTAATGATGGTTTATTTAGTGTAGGTATTTTTATTCTAAATTTTTTTAGGTGACTCATTTCACCTCACAATCCAAATTTTTTCCCCATGACATGACCTTTATTATAGGAAGCTCTTGATTCCATAATTTAAATTCACAATTTACATCTCTTTTATGTATATGCAATTATTTCTTTCTCTCCTATGCCACCTTCCAAAAAAAGAGAGGAAACTATTTAATTTTTAGTGTGGGTGAGTAATTATTGAAATTTATTATGCTTTTAGCAAGATTTGTTTTATTATTCTAGTAGATTTTTTTTTCATTTAAATCAATATTTAATTGAAATTTCATTACACCCACTAAAAGAAAATAAAACAATTTGGTAGGAAAATGTTAAAATATATATTTATTCTTGATTTTAATATTAGCATGATTGCTGTGTTGATTCATTTACTTCAAATTTTCATTTTTATTTTAATTTTATTGAATTATTAATAGTTTTTATGCCATGAGTGACTTCCCTATTTTTGATTCCCAATATATATGGGATTATGGACCTATATTGTCCATTAATTTTTGAGTATATTTCTTTGGAGGTACTAGGGGAATGTAAACCTACCAAAAATTTCATTTGAATCTTATTGTGTCTATGAAGGAATAAAAATAATTTTTAAATTATTGATCAAATATTTGTTTAGACATTTATTCTTAAACATTCTTGTATATTTATCCTTCTAAATACTATAGAAGCCTGAAATGACCTTGTTAGGATTGATCCATGTTATAACCCCATTTATCCCTTCCTATCTTAATATTGATATAATTTCACGATTTACACTTGAATAAGGGTGGAGGAGATGGAAATTATTGATGAAAATTAGATTATTACTACCAAGGAGATTTATAGTGGCTTTTTTCACATGATTTGTAGTAATTAGTCCATGGTCCTTCTAATATACAATTGATAATTATCCTATTTGAAATATAAAATAAAATAATATTGGTTGTGTATTAGGAAGGTCACAAAAATCCATTACCGGACCAAATAATCTTATGATGGATCATATATGGTTAGGTGATTGATGTGATATGTGGTCTGTACATGATTTTTAAAAAATGGAAATAAAAGAAATAAGATAATTTCATTACACTTTTATGACACAACCATGGAATTTCCATGAAATTTTGGGAGTATAGAGATAAAAATTTCAAGAGGTGGGTTTTCATTGAATCACTCATGATGATATTTTATTATAAATTAGTGTTTACAATCCATTTTGAGATTTATTTTTATCATCTACCCACCTAACCACACCTGCAAATTCATTTGAACCTTTTTACTGAATCCCTTATGATTAATTATGTGTTTTTTACAGATTTTAGATGATAGAACCAATTCAATCCTATGTTTGGGAACAATTATTCAATGTATGAGTCTAACTTTATTTTAATTTCAAATTGAGTGATGATAGAAAATTCCTGGTGATGTAAATTTCGATATGTGTATAGATTATAAAATATAGTTGAGAAATTGTAATTAAAGGAAGAAGGATCTGAATAAAGAACCTAACCATAAGGGAGGCATGAATTTATCTTAATTATTGATTCTCAACTACTATATTTTTCTTCTGACACTTAGTTTTATTTATTTGGTTGTAATTCATGTTTTATTTTTTAAAAAATATTTCACACAGAATCCATGTTTAGATGCTTTTTTTTTCTTTAGGATAAGAAATTTTTTAAGTGTGGGGGAATTTGATAAGATGAATTCAATATGTATATTGGATATATTTATTTAATATATATTTATAATTTATTTGATAATTAATTATGTTTTATATTGTTTTTTAGGAAATAGTAAATAAATTATCAAATGCGGATTTTCTTTATTTTTTTTAATTTTATACATTACACGTTGTGAAACCTATTCATGAAATTAATTCCTTGAGCATAAAATAACTGAAAATTAAAATCCAACCTTTCAAACCCATAAAGTTTTTGGATCCTCTTGGAAAAAGAAATACATTATGTGAATTCATTACTTGACATGAATGTTTTAACTCTGAAACTGCCAAATATTTAAAATGAAAAATATGGGAGATACAATATTTATTGATATTCTTTAGGATCTAAGTACATGAATAAAATTTACATTACATGTAATGAAAATTTTATGGAATAAATAATTTAAATCAATATCATGAATTGAAACCTTTATATATTATGAGATGATGAGGATTAAATATATTATATTATTGACAAAGAATGGAGGAAGACCACAATTTCTTTCCTTATTACAAATATTTTTATATTATAGATGATTTCAGAGACCTGTGGAAATGTTATTCTTGTTACAATTTCTTCCCAATTGTAAATTATGCATTCCACCTCAATTTTTTCAAGTCCTTTCTTGTTCCTTCATTAAAATAATTGTATTTATTGATTTTTAATTTCGTTAGTCATTCATTACTTTAATATAAATTGTTAAATTAATATTTCTATAATGTTTTTGATTTCCCTTTCCTCTAATACAATCATTATCATGTGTGACTAATCCTCTAGGGTTAGGGATTGAGATTACGAGGGATTAACCCTAGTTATTCTTTAAATAAAAACTTGGGTAATACTTTTTCTAGTAATTAGGGTATATAATATCATTAATAATATTCTTTTACACAAACCTGATCTGGGAATTAGAATAGAAGGACCATGACATAATTAGAGTTGAGCTGGATAGGACCAATATCATGTGATGAATTATTCCGTTGAATATAAGATAATTGAAGCTATATTTTTTTCTACATGAAGAAAAAATATTATTTTCTAGCATAGTTTGATCCAATTGGTTTTACCCAAACCAATTAGTGAACTCTTCACGACTTTGTAGGCTAATACATAGGACTATCCCAATCCAGATATAGGGTTACCTTTTTCCTAATCCCTAAAATTGAATACCATCCATATCTTTATCTAGAATTAAAACCAAACAATGCAAACCTTATAAAACCAAACCCATGAAAATCACATTATAAATACATCTATTCGGTTCTAATCGATAGGTTACTAGCTTTTCAAGCTTGTCCCTATGGGTTTGCCGCTGTGATGAAATTATGATCCACCCTTATAGATAGTGTAGTTTTGGACTTTATAAACTTATAATATGATTTTTTTATATTTTTAACCAATGATGTCGTGTGGGATGGTCATGTATAAATATTTGTTTTTGAAAAATTTAAAATAACCTCAATATTTATGGATATTTTTTGAATGAAATCATTAAAACACAAATTTTAAAAGAAATTCCCTTACCTTATGTCACATTTAGCTTCATATGTTACCTAACTCTTTAATTATAAAACTATTTTATATATTTACTTAATTTAGAACCATTTTAATGTTCATTATATTTTCATTATTTTCTTTACTCCATTTTTACCATGTTTAATTTAGTTGCTAAAATGGTTTGGTTCACATTGGGTGCAAAGTATATTACTTCAAAATAACATCGATGCATTGTATAAGATCAAAGTGGTTTTGATTCCATTAACTATATAACATTAAAAATGATATAAATAATATATTTATACATTATATACAAGTTTGAAACCAACTATTTCAGGTATTAACGAAAAACAAACCACTTCACTTCATGGTGATGATAGTCCGTAGGAACACGTGAACGACACATTCATTTTTTGTACAGGGAGGAAATGAAATTAAGTAGAATACATTTTTATTTTTTAAAATAAATATGTTTTTAAATTAATATTTATTCACTATTTTTATACTTATGACTATACTAAAATGGTGAAAATGAAAAATTAGTCACATTACTTCTTGGAGGAGGTAGTCCACATGTATGCACAACCATCATTAACATTTTTAACAGATGGTAGGGTAAGAATGTAATTAATACATTATCATAAAAAAATTATAATTATGTCATTATTTTGACATATATTCATTATGTTCATCATTTTAACCATCTATATGATCTAATGATAAAAAATGGAACACATCACTCTGTGGAGGTGGTAGTCCACAAAAACATGTGAGTAATGTTTTCATTTCCCATAGGATAAAAAAGGAGATGAAAATAGTTTTAACATAATAATAATAGAACAAAATCATATTTATGATACATTTTTAATTATTATTTCATGATATTTAAATATTATTTTAATGAGGTAGAATAAGAACAAGATATGGAACAATCAGTTAAGAATAATACCTCTTCCTTGGAAAACCAGCCTTATAGTACCCATCAAGACCTCTTAGGATGGTATTTTTGTGAGACTATATTCTATAAGAAATGTTTAAGGATGTTAAAAAGGTATTTTTAGGTATTTTCTGAGATAAATGGCTAATAGTGTTCGAATAAGGGAGGATAAAAGATACACATTTTTAAGTGAGGGGAGTGACACAATTGTAAATATAGAAATATTTAAATATAATATATGTCTTTCTCAAATGAAAGAGAAAAAAAATTTAAAATTTTAATATATAGTATGAGGATTATTCTAGACACACAAATCCAATCAAATATAAACATATTTTTTAAAAAAAGTTAACCATATATGTTAGTTTTAACTCCCTTTTTAAATCTTTTATCGATTACTGTAGTGAAAATGCTCTATCAAGGTTACCACTCATAATGGAAAAAAATATAGTAGAAATTATTACCAAAATATAACATACTTGTAAAAATATGTATTTTTACCATATTCAATATAATTAATTGGTAAAAAATCATTTTAACTTAAATACGCAACCCACAATGAAAACATTATTTTTAGAAAAATTCCATTTTAAACATAAAATTGATTTTATAAAAAAAGTATAACGATTATTAATATAGAATTAACTGGATTATTACTCATAAAATAGAACTAATTTAAATTTAAAAACAATAAAAAATAAAAAATTATTTTTTTAAATATTTGAAAACAATGAAATTTCTCACAATAATATGTATTTTTCATTAGTCACCCGAAAATAAATTATTTTAGAGAAATATCATAAAGTCACCCTAAGATATATTTGATATAGTGATTTTAAAAATGAATTACATTTTACAAAATTTAATTTTTTAATAAACTAAATTTAACTTTTAAATGAAACTTTGTAAGACATGGAATAAAATTTAGTTAAATAAACTACTACTTTTTCAACTACAAAGTCATATAAAATTATTTAAAAAACTATGATGAATATGAATCCATTAAATGAATAATTATAAATAATAATATTTATCTATCTATTATATTTCCTCTGTTGTCATAAAAAATCACATAAGTTTCATACTATTGTGAATTTAACACAATCTCTCACTAGTGTCTACGATAACCGTTATGACATCATTTTTTCAATATTCTTTAACTAAAAAGATTTATTTTCATATCCCTCACGCCTTACTGTGGGCTAAAACAACTCCCATGTCAACTAACTAATATAAATCTTTCCATTTCACCCTAGATGATTCCCTAAATATAATTTACCAATTTCACCCAATTCCCCACTACAAAGGAGTAGTTTTATCTAATAATCATACATGGGATAAACCCCCCAAGTCCCCATGAATTCATCATATTAGATTTCACGTAAAAAGCCTCCCCAACGTCACCATTTTCATTCAATGATTCAAGAAGAAGGACTCACCAAAAATGTTTAATCTTCTTTGATGACTTCACCTAGCAGTTTTATCATAGTAAATGAGAAATGATTTCTCATATGTAATTCCACCACAACTCACTTCTAAGAAACAATTTTGTCATTGTCACTTGTAATGAAAATGTATTCGGTTTCCTTTAAATTTTATTGAAATATGTGGGTTCTAATTCCCTTTCCTAGGGTTACAAAGGAATCTCATTCAATATCCTAATCCATTTATAGTAACAACTTCTTCCTCCCTCGATGGAGATAAATTCTAGAGTGAATTTTTAGATTTATATAAACTTTAGGGTAATCAATGTTTCAGATCCCTTGTGTATTTTCCATTTAAAAGTTTAGTGTTAACAAATTTCTTTTAAAAAAGAGAAACCTATATTGTTACATGGAAGTATTTATTGAATATGAAAAAATTATATAAAATATTGCTAGAACATACTAAAAACTCTTATGTGTGATGATTCAGCCTCCCATTATATTTATTGGGATATATATAACCCTGAAAACAATAATGGAATGGTTAATAGAAAAAAACTTCATCAATAATATTGTTTAGAAATTTTATTATAGTGGCACATTACATGCTGCCAAAAAATTCAAACTCCATTAAAATGTTTTTTAAATAACTTATTTAATTGAATTTATTCTATAATTTAATATATTATTTATATTCTATTTTTAGTGATATATTTTTTTTATTTATTATAATAATATCTATTTTGTTAACCGATAATCATTTATGTATCATATTTTTTTTATATTTTTGTGATTTTTTAATGTTTTATGTTTAATATTTATATGTAGGTTGTTTTTTCATTATTATAATCTCATTCCACTTTTTTAAATGAATTTATCGAGTTTTAGTGTCATATCTCACTTGAATACTAGTAAATTCAATCACTGTAAAACAAAATTCTTGATATATTATAGTCAATTTTACTTTTTCAAATATAGAGTTTTATATTTTAGTTCTACGTGAAGATAGAATATGTACGTACATCACTTTATTATGTGTTTCACTATGATATTGTTTTTTCGATTATAAAATATAATTAAAAAAAATAAAAATAATAGATACACTTTAAGTACCAGTTTTTTCCTTTAGGTATGGATTCTTTTAATTTATGGTTAAATCATTATGCTTGTTCTTTTTTGACTTAAACCCAGAAACCACACGCTAATGCGAGTGATTTTGTTTAAGAAGAATGGTTGCATGGGCTAAAGGCTGGCTGCATGGAAATTACCTGACGTGTATTTGGAATACATGGCGTCTAGATAACACATGAAGTGTATTGGCCTGGTAAGGCCAATTTAGGACATGTAATAAAAATTCCCTAAAATGTAAAGCTATATAATTACATGACATATAAATCATTTACACCACATGTAAATGTCTGAAAATGTTTTAAAGTGGTAGACCCCTATTATTTTTTCCCCATTCTTTATTTCCTTCTTTCTCTCCACCACACGGAAGGAGATATCCCATTGAGATCTCATCATGCCTAAGACTAGTATTTTATATTTTTCCTCTACATGGAATCTTATTCTAGATATATCATTCATGTTGGAAGCATGTCGGTAAGAGTTCCACTCCATTTCCCCTATTCATAGTTTTCCTTTCTCTCTAAAATGCTATTTTTATGTAGGATCATATGCTCTATTTTATGGGTGTTAATATATTTTTCTGATCCAATCCAATCAAATGGTTGATACAAGATGAGGAGAGTTCTTTAGGTATAAGTTAGGTGGTCTATTACTTTCCCATAAACATCTATTCATTTATAGACTATCATCTTTGTGCTCATGCCCACTTCACGAGGCATTGCCTATTAAATTCATATTCCTTTATTATAATGAATATTCTCATATTATAGATCTTTATTCTTATATTATCTTAACATGGTTGGAGTTTGGAACCTCAATACAATTCACCCTGAGTAGGTTCTGCACTTTAGTATGCCTTTAGTGGATTTTTATGACTATCTACACCACCATTCGAGTGTGCTATGACTTGATCTCTATAAGGTAAGTGTTTTAGTTTATTCATGAATATTTTAATTTTTAATTGGAATGTATAAATATATATATCACATATCCTAGAATTTTATAATGAATTTAACTTGGTTGAATATCTAATCTAATCTTGTCACCTTGGATGAAAGGTAATGGAGTGAACATAATAAAATAATAAATAACAAGAATATTTTTAGATATCACTTGACCTAGTTAATTATAATTGAATTATAATTGGTTTCATATACTTATAATTACATGTCATATAAAATTTAAGTTAAAGGAATGATCCTAAAAAAGTATTAATTAATTACTTTAATAAAAGGTTTCATGTCATGGATTAACCTTGTCACATTGTTGAATAGTAAGAAAATGATCCAAATAACTTATCTATTTCCATGAGTATTACATGGATTTAATAAAATAATTATATATACATAAGGTGAATATTTTATATGGACATTTTTATCTCCATAAGAGTGTCCCAACATGATCCACCCCTGGATTCCTAGGGGAAAGACATGAGCACTCAGAGGATTTCATTCTGATTCATAGTCCCTATTACAAAGGGAGTTACCCACCTTAAAATATGGTCCTTGTTTACCCAATTATGTATGTCATGATGTTTTCAGATCTGTCACTATCTTATAGATATTAAAATTCCCTAGATACAATCTTTGAATCCAACATTATTTCTTCGAAGAGATGACTCTAGGGATTCCCCACATTGATCCAAATCATGCTTAGCCCATGATTACTTTAGATGATATCCTTGGTTATGGTTATAATTTATTAATATGGTGTTCCTTGAGAAAACCCTTTAGATTAAACTCAAAAACCATTATTTCCAGACAACATGAGGTAAAACTATTAGTTTTCCAACCATTAAAGTCAAGGATTATTTTATTATACCCTTGATATTCCTTTATCATTATTTTAACATTGATTAGTATTGTTGAAACTATTTACATCTAATCACTTTATTATACACTAAACTAAAATAAAATAATTAAAATATCTCATGTTCATAGGAATTACTAGCTAAGGCTGAATCATGTATGAGTTAATATTACAATATTACTTTACACAAAATCACCCACACACAAAGATATATATACACACACACTACTCAGTTATATTCATATAAAGGATTTGTATAGGCTTTGTTGTAGGTTTCCTGCTAATATTAATCTAATACCCTATCCCATATATTGTTGGTACCTAAGAAGATTATATATATGTAGGTGTCGATAATGGGAATCATCCCCCATTGGAAACATGAATGAATGACTTTCTCACGTTCGGATGGGAGCTTGGTAGTAAATTAATGAGCTAAAACTCAAGATGATGAATGGTTTTTGGATTCTTTTTTTTTATTTTTTATAGAATGTATTACCATCTTCCTTTAATCATTTTAATGATTTTTAGAGACATTATATAACATCATCATTTTTTATATATGAATGTTTATATCTTTTGAGTTTATTATTTGATGGATTTTTGTACTTATCTTCCTTGACCAATTTTCTTTATTAATCATTATTCTTCCTCCATTGTTATATAGTTGTTTTGTATTCATCCTTTGTGCTATACCATGACATGATAAAATAGTATATATAAAGACTCAATCTTAACATACAAGGATATTACATCATTTTAGTTAAATATTCAGCACGTTAAAAAAATAAACGCTTGTGGACCATAACTGTTGAGCATCTTTAGAAACATGGAAACAAAATATTCTATCCTGGTGAAAGTTCTTCAAAATCACTAATAAAGATATCCTCATTTAGTGCTTCTAACCTAAGATTATTCTTCAATACCTTAGGAAAGGAAATATTAGAAATTGGTTATATTATATTCTCAGTAAGGATAAATAAAGGAAATGCATAAGCTTAACTTGAATAGAGGGTATGGAACTTGAGAAGAACATTTGAAGATCATACCCTACATATTAGATATCATTATAAAGATTAGAAGTTTGTAAGATATGTATCATAAAGTAATTAAGAGCATAATTCATGAAAGAAAAACATATGAATAAAACAAGGAATTTGTTTCATGCACATTGGTTTATAACATTGAGAATATGTATAAGTAGGAACATGTTCACTCATTAAGTTAAGGAAATGAAATCAGGCCCCTATATCAACTTACATACATACAACCAGGTCCATTAATAAGATTGTGAACATGTAATCAGGTTCATGAATAACCTTTTGGATACTAAACCTGGTGCATTAATAACATTATGAACATCTAATTGGGTTCACACATAACATTGTGAACATGTAATTAGGTTCATGCATAAACTTATGGAAATGAAACCATGTATATGAATTACATTTTGTACACATCCTAAGGTTCAAACATAACATTGTGAACATCTAATCAAGTTCACACATAAACCTTTGGAGATGAAACCAGGTCCATGTATAACATTCTGAACATGAAATCATGTTCACACATAACATTTCGAACATGAAATCAGGTTCACGCATAACTTATATACTCATGATTTATCCATCGTTACCCAATGAAATATAGAGAGATATAGATCCAACCCAAGACATAATAAAATCCTACGTATGAGTAAAGAAATATTATAAACAATAATAATATCATAACTCATGAAATTATATATTCATCATGATAATTTAATCATATAATTACCCATGGAAAAGAGGTAGGTCTCATAATCACTACCAGTTAAAAGAAGCAGGTTTCAAAAGCATATTACCCAGGAAAGAGAGATGAGTTTCATAAACATCATACCACAAAAAATTAACCATTCATATAAATAATATGAATGGAAGAATTGAAAAATTTCCCTAAAAAGTAAATAGTATCTAAAACATATTTAATCTAATATGGGAAATAATTTGGAAATATGTTTTAAAAACAATTATTTTGAAAAATAACTTTTCTTCTTTGAAAAATTAAATTTTAAAACATAAAACCTTTTGAAATCTATTTCCTTGAAAAAAACTTGAAAAAAAAATTATTCTTTAGAATCATTTTGGAAACCTTTTTATTTTAAAACTTATCAATAATGCTTGAAAATTCTAAAAACATTTCTTAAACATAAAACATTCTTGAAAATATTTTTTTTAAATAACTTTGAAATATTTTAAATGAAGCTTTGAAAAAAACCATATAATATTTTGGAAAACCCTTTTCATGGAAATCCACAAAAAAACAATAAATTTATAGAATATTAAGAATACAAATTTCATTTAAATTCAAATTGTAAACATACAATGGATGGTTCAATGAAATGATTGTCAGAACAATGGTAAGTCCATACTTAATGAACATTCCTTTTATTACCTTAAAAGTTACTAAAATTTCCTTGATATGAAAACAAAAATGGGATTACTTATAATACCATAGAAGGTAAAACATGGGTAAAAATTTCCTTTAACATAATATGATAAAATTAAAAGAAATTAATTTTTTTAGAAGCTTGGTTTTTGAAAGAATACAGATTTCCAACCAAAAGGAGAAATGAATTTATATTTTCATTAAAACCTTTTCTTAGTTATAATAAGTACCAAATAGTAAAAAAATGGTACTCATACATGAATATATCATGAAAACTAGAGGAGAAGATAATTCCTGGGTGTTCTTGAGAGATAGATTATGAGATGTCATTAATTGAAGCATAATCATAAACAATCTCGATAAATATTGAGGTTGTTTACATAGACTCTTAACAATCAGTAAAATGAATGCATAATAACCATGTAAGAAAATAAAATTTCTTGAAGATAATAATATCAGAAAAATATCAAGATTCATGACATAAAATTTCAAAGGGCAGTGTATACACCACAAAGTAAAAGTGAGTGGTGAATAAGGCATGTATCTCACTAGAATAAAAGGTGAGATGAAATTCCTTTACCTTAACCTTCCTTCTATTTTATATTATTTATTCTACAATATTTTTGTTAAAAATATGTCTATAACTTATAACATGACCACAATATTTTTTATCACTTTATATACTATCTTTTTATAATGTCTTATTACTCGTTTATTAACAATCATTTATTATTTTCACTATTTCAGGTGTTAATTGCCTAGTTTTTCATAGAATTTTTTGACTTGTTATTTTATTATCTTATTACATAGATCATAATTTCATCATATAAATAATTTTACCCATGAATTAATTATCTTATATATTTAGTAGATATGTATTTATAATAGTCTATAATTTTCAGAGATAAGAAATGAAATACATTGTTCTTGGAGACGGTAGACCGTACGTATGCAAGAACGCTACAATAATTTCATTATTGTATTAATAGAATTAAAATAGAATTATATATTTATATTATAATTACAGTATCATATCTATGTTATATATTTTAATTATTTTTATTAATACCATCCTTTTTTACATTCCATGTATGGAATGAATGAGTCACGTTGCTTTGAGGGGGTGGTAGTGGACACTTTCTCAAACGAAATTACCGTATTTACACAAGATGGAAAGCATAAAGTGATTTTCTAAATAAAAACTAAATATGAATTAAGATATTATTAATATAATATAATAATATAGTGTCCATTATAATCCCCACCATGATATATGGTAATGAAAAAAATGAACAATCCTCATTTTGTGAGGTAGTAGTTCACTATACAGAGAAACAATAAGTTTGTTACCCATTAGATTGAGTTGTGTGTAAGTGTTGGTATAAATAATAAAATACCAAAATCATAGTATTTTTATTATACAAGGATTTTATTCAATCATGTAATATGAAGTTTATAGGGAGTGGAGAAGCAAATGAAAGAAAATAGATAACTGGAAAACATTACCTTAAAATCGGGTAACTCCTTTTAGTTTACACCAAAGGGATTACTAGGAAGAATTTATGACCAAATGAATACTTATAGGTAGTGTTTTTAAACTATTTGGGAAGATATTTTCTGAATATATGTGGTTTGATAGGTGTGAGGAAGTGGGAGAAGTGGTGGTGTTTTATAATGGAGGAGGAGTGTCACTCTTGTAATATTTTGACAATGAAATTCCATATACAATTTTTACATTTATAGTGGAACCAATAATGGATCCAAATAAATATATTGGAAGATATGGTCGAAATATTTCCATTAATTAGCTATTTTACAATTGTATAGGCCATTTTGGGCCTTAAGGTTAATGTTTATTCCAGTATTATGCCTAATTTAACCGTAATCATTGTAATTAATTTTAATCATTTTCACTAGTATTTTTGGTACAAATATTTGGATTTATTATAAATTTGAAATTATGATAATTCGAAATATTTAATCCATTTTCAAATTTCCAATCACAAAAAATTATTAAATTAATTTAAAATTCATCCTGCAGGTGTGACGATAATGCATGTTTTCAATTTAAATATGTTCAGATGTTTGATGTGTTTTAATAGTCAATTTAAAATTAAAATTTATTCCAATGAATGAAAATATATTAATTGAAAAAAATATCTAATTAAAAATTAACACCAATATAAAATATAATTTAACTTTATTAATAAATTATATGAAAAAGCATCTTTGAACTAAAATTTAGTATTTTCTACTTTTCCTCAAAAAATGATTCTTTATAGAAAAATACCAAAAAATTCAGCTTAAGATAATTTTTATGTTTATATTATAAGTATTATGTTTATTTTGACATATTAAATTTATAAAATTTTCATAATTTTAATTTAAAATGGGTTTTCCAATAAAAGGTGGTAAGTATTCCATTATAAAAATATTAGGTTTTATGTGTGAAATTGGGATTGTTCTTATCTTATGGAAATAAAACCTCATGGATAAATAAAAAAAATATTTTATTTAATATATAACAAATATATTTCATTAAATAATTTTGATTAATATATTTTATAAAGAAAAAACTCATTTGGTAGCATGAAAATATAATAATATTTATTGATTATATTCATTTTCTTCATAGTTTCATTTATAATTAATTGGTAACCAATGAATTCATTTTATATTTATATAAACCATAAATTTTCATAAGTTAGATAATAATTTTAATAAATAATTATTTATTGTCTATGTTATATCTTATTATATAAAATAATAACATTTTAATAACAAATTATTTTCTTGTAATATTTAGTCTTGTGGGTAGTGTAAACTATTGAAGAAAGTCTCTCCCTCTTGTAACACATGATAACTAGACGTGGTTTTCATTTAAATACATATAATATATTATATTTATTTAATATTGTAAATTTATTTTATAAATTATTAGCTTATTATATTTCCATTTATACTTGGCGTTGCATGTAACAGATTCTAAGTTGGTGCTGCTTGTAATGTAAAACCACGTTGGTGTCATGTAGCCCAATCAAGTTGGTATCATGTAAAAGGAATGTATCACTTAGTGTAATACAATAACTCAATAAAAATAAATTTATTTGTGAAAAATATTTCACAAAAACTCAAGGGGTTACATTCTACCACCCTGAAAATGATTTTCCCTCAAAATTCATGTGGGTTGTAAAAGGTTTTATATTTGAAAGTTCATTTCATATAATCCCACATGGTAAAAACAAATACTAAAACATCCTTTCCAAAATAAAATTTGGAAACATTATGGTTACCCAAAGTAACATATAAACAGTTTTATATGTAGAAGAACATATGTGGGATGTGAAAACATGGATATGGAAGAGAAACACAACTATCATGTCTTGGTGGAGAGTGATAGATAACTTGGTCTGAAGAAAGTTAATAACCAAAAAGCTATAAATCAATGTTTATCTAAGGGAAATTTTGATTTATCAGAAAAACAAGTCTCTAGGAAAACTTTTTATGTTTCAAAATCCTCTCCATAAGCTTGGAAAATTTAAATGAGAAGTTATAATTACTTGATTTCATTCCATTTCATATGTAAAATATCACCCGTTGTTCATGTCTTGACGAATTTCCACTTTACCTCTTTCTCAAAACAAGTAGGTGAATTTTTCATTCCTGAAGCACTAAAAAATCATGATATCTATGATAATTCATCAAATATCTATTTATTTACCTCAAATGTGGAGTTTTTAGAGTAGGTTATCCAATATGAATAAATCCCCATGTGCTGAGAAAACACATTAATCTCACAAACTTCATCTGAATTTTAACTTAAACATCCAATAAATGGTTATCCTTATAAATGTTATGAATGATTAAAATCCAAAACATTATAAATAATGACAGTAAATGATTTTAACTTTGATCCCCATATATCAAAAATTAGATCTTGGTTGTTACATTATTACCATATGAATATCCTCATCGTATATTGTCCTAAAACATTGTAATGACCTAAATTACCATAAATCCTTATAGAAGACATGAATTATTCCTTATTATAGAGGTTACTAGATGAATTTATTAAATAGATGATGTTTTAAACATCATCCACGATGAAATATAATACATTTTCAATAGATACTTTATCAGTTTTGAGGCAATCAACTCTATCAAATTTACTTTATCCAAATCAATTATCTCTTTATCAAAGCGAATTTTTTTTTCTCAACATCTTGATCAAATTTAGGGTTACCTTACCTTTATAAAAATATCAATTTTAAGACATTTTCACCATTAAAATTATTCTTTTCTATCATCAATGAAAACATATACTGAACATACTTATTCATTTCATGATTCATATAACATAATCTTTGAATTCCAAAACATAAGTACTTCATTCATCCAAATTTTTTCTTAAACCATTAATTAGGATTCATAAACATATTCCATAATACTGATTTCCTGGAATGTATTAATCAAGTATTAAGGTTACTCAACCTCAATCTAATCATGCTTATTATGATTATTGTAAATAATACTGGAAGAATATCACATACCTGTACATATCATTTATTGTCTCTTTATATTCATAAGTATAACCAATAATCATACCACCATCCTTATTATATTTATGATATTTCCTCTTGGAAAATAGATTTTTATAATTCCCATACATTCCACATTTGAAACATTTAATATTAAACATGTTTTTTCTAATTCTCTGCATTTACTAAAACCAGAAAGCATAGGGGTGAGAAACACATATCATAGAATAAAACTAAATAACCATGAAAAGTAACTTAAAGGATATAAAAATTATGACACCTTTATTAATATATGATACCTTAGGTTTATAATAGGTTATTAATAATCATCATCTATTAAAATACTTTATAATGGTTCTGTAACACCCCAAGCTTCCACGGTACGTTTCCCTTCGAATAATGCGATAGCGTGTGTTGTACGCAACCTCGAGTTCTAACACACACCACAACTAATTAAACTAGCCGTTGTGAATACTAATACCTACTTTTTGAAATTATATATATTTTATATTTGAAAATGGACTTCATTTTGGGATTCGGAATATCAAAATTAGCCTAGGGTGAAATTTTGGTGCATTTCGGATAACTTTCATATTTTGATGAATAGTGAAAATTACTAAATTTTAATTAAAAACAACTTTTTTAATAAAAATAATTAATAGTGATAAATTGTGAATTTGAGTGGTTTTAAAGTATATTTAGAATATATTTTTACCATTTAATATAATGTTGGTCATTGGACATAATTTTACAATTAAACCGAACATAAACAAGTGTCAATCTTTTGATAGTTATTACCTCTTAAAAACACGCTTTTTGTTTTGACAGCGGGAATTAATTTTAAATTAATTTCTTCCACTTCTGTGTTTTGAATTTAGGAAAATGGATTCCATATTTGGAATCAGGATGTTCAAATTATGTAAATAGGTAACTTTTATTTTTACACATTTTGAATAATTACTGCGGTAAATATTTTATTTACCATGGTTAAAGGGTAAATCCGGTAAATAAGGGTTAAAAATAATAATATTATAATAATACTAAATTACCCTAAAACGTGTCTTAACCCTATTGGTTGATACATGGTCGACCATGGGCATATTTGGGTCTGTTTTGGGACCCCATGGATCCACTTGTAAGTGATAATGACACATTATATTAATAAAGTTAAAATAAAAATAAAAATGGCATAAGCTTACATCTTTTAGAAGAACAATTTTTACATAGGGTTATACATGTTGGATTTTCGATTATAAATATTAATTAGAAAGATAAAAAGATTTCCTACATAATGATATTTTATTTATAATTTTTAGACATCAAATAATTTAAATTATTAATGACACAATAATGATGCAATGTTTACCTCATTAATAAATCATTTAAATAAATAAGATTATAATGATTAAAATATTATCTAAAACCTGTCCAATTCTTATTGGTTGATGTTATTTAGAATATGAGTCATCTTATCTTCGACCTCAATGATTTTTGGATCATTATAAACCGAACACAAATATATTATAAAGTAATACTTTCACACTTTCCTAAAGAGCCCCTCCTCTCCCTTATAAAAGGAGACCACTTCTACTCATTCCTCACACCTCTCAAGCCACTTGTCTCATCCAAACTCTTCCCAACTAAGCTCCCCACATCCCTCTACTCCTCCTTGAAGCTTACCCTTAGGCAGAAAGCATTTCAAGAAGTCCTTTGGTTCCAACCAAAGTGAGTTACCTAAATTAAAGGTAACGATTTCTCTTAAAATATTTTCATTTATTTTGCTTCTCCAACCCCCAAACTCTTTTTATTTCCTTTCTTTTGTAACAACACCAGTATCCTCAATATACTAGGATGTTGTTATAATAAGGATTCAAACTACACATACACACAACTCCATCTAATGGATGATGAACATAATGTTTCTGTGGATGGCAAACTAACGCCTCACGAAACGATGATTGTTCAAATACATCTTACCGCCTCTCATGGTGGCCATTATGATGGAACTGTAATTAAATATGATATTAATGATATATATTTTATATATAAGCTTCTGTAATTCCATTTTATTTCATACCATTATTTGTTTCATGTTGTATATACATACGATAATTTCATTTGAGGAAGTGCGGACTACCGCCCCCTTAAAATGATATGACTCGTTCATACCACACATGGAACGTATAAAGGATGGTGTTAATGAACTTAAGTAACATATATAAAATATTATATTATACTGGAATAGTAATATACCTATGTATCATTTGGATTCGATTCTTTTAAAATAAAAATTAAATGGAAGTAGCGTTCGTGCGTACGTACGGACTACCGTCTCCACGAACGCGATGAGATTCATTCTCCATCGTATCCATTAAAGTATAATTATCATTTAATGATTTAAAAATGATGTTTAAGGACTTGATATCATTCTGGATATGAATAAGATACAACAAACATGACTTATGTAACAAAACATAATAAAGAAAATGAGTAAGTTAACACACGAAACGACGATAATACTAAGATATTATCAAATCAATATTAAAAGATCATATATGATATCATATTAATGTATATGATTCTTTTATAATTTAATAACAATTATTTCACCATTATACAGGAGGTTATCCTACCCCAACCAAGGAAAAGTACAAGGTAAGGGTTATTTCACAATCTCTTCATTATCCGAGGTTGTATTATACGTAATAATCTACTGGGATCTCTTTATCATCCACATCCATGTTTCTTCGAAATGTATTTCAAAACATTTTTTACTATTTACAAGAATATGGGTTAAAGTAATTTATACCCTTGTTTGACTTTTTATAAGAGGTTTATAAAGGAATCTTTCCGTCGTTTTCAAAACAAGGTCCTTTTTAACCTTTTCGACAGAATTGAGGTAAGAATGTTTTTTTAACTTATACGGCGGGTGCGGTTATTTTCCGCCGTTATAAAATCGTCGAAGCTTCCCATACAAGCTTATAAGAATATTTTCAAAGAAAATGTTTTATTTTATATGGATCTTAAATTATTTCAAAATAAAAGGAGATACTTCTTTAAAAAGAATTTTGATTTCATCTATGTCAACATCCTTTGATGGATTTTAAGATTATTTGAAGTTGATTTATTATGATACAAAACTTCTATATTGTATTGAAGGTTTTGTGATATGTTTGACTGTGGATGTGCTATTTTTATACCATTCATAGTTTATGGTGAAATTATTGACATTTCGTATGCTAGTTCTAATACGAATGTTTATGTTATGTTTAAACCTTTTCATATGGGAATGCATTGGACTTAATAAGTGACGGGTGGAGCCCGCTATAGCTCCTCGATGCATCGGTAGGTCTCATGAGACAAACTAGTGTCTTGGCACAAGGCCTTGACAAAATCTTATTTGTAGTCTGGGCACGAGGCCTTGGCTATGTGGTTATGATAGTCTGGCATTATGCATTCCAACATTATGAAAGTGGTTATTGATTTTGCATGTGATTATTCGATTATTAGAATATCCATGTGAATAAGTAAATGGCATTATTTCATTTTACTTTTGCCATACTATGTTGAAGTTCATGTTTAAAAGGCTTTTGTTTTAGTAATTCATTGCCTTAAATGTTTATGCTTATTTTGAATGTTCCGCTATATTGTTATCCTTACTGGGCATTTGAGCTCACCCCTTTTCTATGTTTTATTTTTCCCAGGTAGTGAAGAAGTAAATTATGATTGACTTGCAGGGATATTATGAGGGGTTAATAGTGTGGATATGAAGACTTTGTTGTTGTAGTAGTTTTTCACTTTGAAATGTAATGTAAAACTTTATGAATATATCTAGTGTTTCCAAGGCTACTAAACCAATCGGTCTTTCGAGATTTGATCTTTCTTGTGATCATGCCAATGTTACGAAGTAATGCACCGACTCTGGGTAGCTGGGGTCGGGGCGTTATAGTTGGTATCAGAGGAAGTTTAGTACAAACCTTGGAAGCTAGATTTAGATAAACTCTGATTAGAGCACGTAGACCTAAGATGAAATTTGAGGATTAGTATAGAAGAACTTCCTAGAATTTTGGTATTGTAGAGATTTTGTGAGTTTTCCGAGAAATACATCCCTGTCTGGATACGAGCAGGTAGAGGCGGCTCTGGCACAGATGTACCTAGGGGTAAAACCCGAAAACACCGCTTTGAGCTAGACTCGAACGGGAACTGTTGCACGACAACGGTCCTTGCTGCACTCTTGGTTACGACACTCCCGGGGGATATGCTTAGGATAACTCTCATTTTCTTTACAAATCATTATGAAGGGTTTATGAGTATATACTTCCTCAAAGAAAACATTTTTATGATTATGGATTATATCCATAAATAGTTCAATTTATGTTAAGTGTTTTATAAGTATGGGATTATGTATTTTGATTCATAAACTGATCTAGTTTATGCCATTGTTTAGAAATGGCGCCTAGTGGAAGAAATGGAAACCGTATCAATGCACACACTCCATGTAGGGATTGCCCTCCTGCTCAAGATAATTATAGTGGGGCTGGTGATGCAACTGGTGCCGATCAGCTAATCACCATACTGGGACAACTTACTCAGGTTATGAATAATAACCTTACCCGTATGGAGCACCCTGATCCGCAGCGTGGAGGATAAATGTTAGATCGATTCATGAGGCAACAACCACCAACTTTCAACGGGAATACAAATCCATTAGTAGCTGAGCAATGGATATTTTCCCTAGAGAAAATATTTCAGGCTTTGGGGAGCAGTGAAAGGGAAAAAGTTATCATGGCAGTTTACCGCCTCACTGGAGATGCTGATCAATGGTGGTCATTGATTCAAAAATTGAAGGAAGATGATGAAGTATCAAATATGGAATGGAGGGAGTTCAAAGATCTGTTTTTAGAAAAATACTTCCCTCGCGACCATCGAGCGGATATGGAAAGGCAATTTCTAAGTCTGAGACAAAAGGAGGATGATAATGTCACAAAGTATGAGGTTAACTTTACAAGGTTAGCGAGGTATGCTGGAGATTATATACGCAACCCAAGAAGTAAGATTGATCGTTTCTTTGATGGGTTAAAACCATTTCTCCGTCGAGCATTAGTCTCACAATCCTTTTCATCGTACGAAGACATTGTCTCATGTGCTATCAAGACCGAAAAGGAATTCTCTAAGTCTTATGACTTTAAAGCGAAGCAAGAGAAGAAGAGACCTGCTGATCAATCTGGGAATGGAAATAAGGGGAGGAAGGGAAAGGTTGAATATCCATCTTGTGGTAAATGCGGGAAGAAACACCCCGGTGCTTGCCTGAAGGGAATGGGAGTCTGTTACAAGTGTGGTGAAAAAGGCCACCAAGCTCATGATTGCAAGGGGAAGAAGGAAGCTACCAACGTTCAGTGCTACAATTGCAGGGAGATGGGGCATTATGCAAATACATGTCCTAAGCGTCAGGAGAACTTACCTCAGAAAAGGCCAAGGGATCAAGGCCAGGCTTATGCTATCACTACTGCTGAGGTAGAAGCTCCGAAAGACGTGGTGGCAGGTAATTTAATGGTTTCCTAAAGTTTAGCAAATGCATTATTTGATTCTGGATCATCGCATTGTTTCATATCTTCACAGTTTGCTAAGAAAATTAGATATTTCCAATTTGATTTAATAAGGGAGTTGTCAGTCAAAACTCCTAAGGGAAGTATCGTTGCAACAAAGTTTTGTGAATCAGTCCCCATTAGAGCACATAAATTTTCTTTATCTGCTGATCTCATCGTCATACCTATGATTGAGTTTGATATAATCCTCGGTATGGACTGGCTTTTGGACTATGATGCGAAGATTTATTGTAAGAAGAAAGAGGTTACGATTCTTGATGATAATGATAAGGAACACCTTATTTTTAGAGCAGAATCGTCACCACCTAATTCTTATTTAGATCCACCCCCAGTAGCTCAACTTAATTCAATTATTGGGGAGGAAGAGAATGAAATAACTGTCGGTGAGGAAAGTAATGTTCAAATAGAGGATGTACCTGTTGTGAAAGAATTTGTAGATGTATTTCCGGAAGATTTACCTGGACATCCTCCAGAACGAGAAGTTGAGTTTCCATTGATTTGATTCCTGGATCAAGGCCTATATCGAAGACCCCTTATAGAATGGCCACTGTAGAGTTAGTCGAACTAATGAAACAACTAGAGGAATTGAGTAATAAGGGATTTATTCGCCCTAGTGTTTCTCCATGGGGAGCCCCTGTTCTTTTTGTTAAAAAGAAAGATGGATCTATGAGGTTATGTATCGACTACAGGGAGATCAATGCTATAACAATAAAGAACAAGTATCCCCTACCTCGTATTGATGATTTATTTGACCAACTGCATGGAGCTCAATACTTTTCAAAGATTGACCTTCGATCTGGATACCATCAGTTGTGTGTAAAGAAGGAAGACATTCCGAAGACAGCATTTCGAACCAGGTACGGGAATTACGAGTTTACTGTAATGCCGTTTGGATTGACTAATGCACCCTCTGTATTCATGGATCTGATGAATAGAGTTTTCAAGGAGTATCTCGATGAATTTGTGGTGGTATTTATTGATGATATCTTGGTATACTCCAAAACCTACGAAGATCATGAAAATCACTTGCGCGTTATCATGAAGACTCTGAGGAGGCATGAATTATATGGAAAGTTTAGCAAGTGTGAATTCTGGCTTCAAGAGATTTCTTTTCTTGGCCATATTGTCTCTAAAGATGGAATCTCTGTTGATCCTTCTAAGACCAAAGCAATCCAAGAATGGCCAGCACCTACGAGTATAACTGAGGTACGTAGTTTTATTGGCTTGGCAGGTTATTATCGACGTTTCGTCCAGAATTTTGCCCGATTGGCTAACCCATTAACGAAGCTCACACGTAAAGGGGTTAAATTTGTTTGGACAAAAGAGTGTGAAGAATGTTTCGAAGAACTGAAGAGAAGATTAGTCAATGCTCCTATATTGACTCTACCATCGGGGAATGATGGGTTCGTTATTTATAGTGATGCATCAAAGAAAGGACTTGGTTGTGTCCTTATGCAGAATGATAGAGTTATTGCCTATGCATCACGACGGTTGAAAATTCATGAAAAAAACTATCCTACTCATGATCTTGAGTTAGCAGGTGTGATCTTTGCTTTGAAGATATGGAGGCACTACCTCTATGGTGAAAAATGTGAGATTTATACTGATCACAAGAGTCTGAAGTATATTTTCTCACAAAAAGAACTCAACATGAGGCAAAGGAGATGGCTTGAATTACTCAAGGATTATGATTGCACGATACACTACCACCCGGGGAAAGCAAACAAAGTAGCAGATGCTTTGAGCAGAAAAGACCATGGATTTCTGAACATGATGAGAATTGAAAGGGATCCAATTTTCATGGATCTAGAGAAGATGGACATGGGAATAACCAGGGAAGGTGAAACATCAATTCTTTTTCAAATGGTTGCCAAACCGTCTTTACTAGAAAGGATTAAGAGTTCCCAGACCGATGATGAAGAATTTCAGAAGAAGATTAAAGCTGTGAATGATGGGAGATTGAGAGACTTTGTGTATGAAGATGGAATTTTGAAATTCGGGAAGAGACTTTGTGTTCCCAATATACCTGATCTAAAAAGGGAATTGCTGGATGACGCTCATAGTTCCAATTTCTCTATACACCCTGGGAGCACCAAAATGTATAGAGATTTGAAGGAACATTTTTGGTGGGACAACATGAAGAGGGAGATTGCTGATTTTGTGTCAAGATGTATGGTTTGTCAACAAGTGAAAGCTGGAAGGCAACAGCCTGGAGGAGTCATGCAACCTCTTCCCATAACGGAGTGGAAATGGGACAATATTACGATGGACTTTGTCATGGGGCTACCAAAGACTCCTAGAAGGAACGATGCAATATGGGTTATTGTTGATCGTCTTACCAAGTCAGCACATTTTCTTGCTATAAGAGAAGATCTACCCCTGGAACGTCTAGCAAGACTATACATTAATGAAGTTGTGAGACTTCATGGAGTTCCCCTATCGATTGTTTCTGATCGTGATCCCCGTTTTACTTCAAGATTTTGGAAAAGTCTTCAGAAATCCCTGGATACTGAACTTCATTTGAGCACTGCTTACCACCCTCAGACAGACGGACAATCAGAATGGACTATTCATACCTTAGAAGACATGTTGAGATCTTGCTCACTTGATTTTTAGGGTATGTGGGATCAATATTTACCACTAGTAGAATTTTCCTATAACAATAGCTTCCATTCGAGTATTCAGATGGCACCATATGAAGCGTTATACGGAAAGAGATGTCGTACACCAACCTGTTGGGATGACGTTGGTGAAAGAAAACTTGTAGGCCCAGAACTGGTGGAGGAAACAGTGGAAAAGGTGAAGGTAATCCAAAATCACATCAAAGCAGCTCAAAGTAGGCAGAAGAGCTATGCCGATAATCGAAGGAAGGATTTGGAATTTCAGGTCGGTGATCATGTTTTCCTAAAGGTATCTCCATGGAAGGGAGTCATACGTTTTGGTAAGAAAGGTAAATTGAGTCCCAGGTACATCGGACCTTTCGAAATTCTAGAACGAATTGGGACTGTAGCTTACCGATTGGCAATGCCACCAAGTCTCTCCAAAGTTCACGATGTGTTCCACGTATCTCTGTTGAGAAAATACATGCCTGACCCAACGCATGTACTCACCTATGAGGAATTAGAACTGGAACCTGATCTTTCCTATTGTGAAGAGCCCGTCAGGATTCTTGATACAAGAGAACAAGTACTGAGAAACCGGACGACGCGTCTGGTAAAAGTTTTGTGGAGAAACCATAAGATGGAAGAGGCAACGTGGGAACCCGAGGAACTTATGATGAAGAACCACCCGAGTCTTTTCATGTAATAAGTATTCTAGAAATTGCGAGGATGCAATTATTTAAAGGAGGGGAGAATGTAACACCCCAAGCTTCCACGGTACGTTTCCCTTCGAATAATGCGATAGCGTGTGTTGTACGCAACCTCGAGTTCTAACACACACCACAACTAATTAAACTAGCCGCTGTGAATACTAATACCTACTTCTTGAAATTATATATATTTTATATTTGAAAATGGAATTCATTTTGGGATTCGGAATATCAAAATTAGCCTAGGGTGAAATTTTGGTGCATTTCGGATAACTTTCATATTTTGATGAATAGTGAAAATTACTAAATTTTAATTAAAAACAACTTTTTTAATCAAAATATTTAATAGTGATAAATTGTGAATTTGAGTGGTTTTAAAGTATATTTAGAATATATTTTTACCATTTAATATAATGTTGGTCATTGGACATAATTTTACAATTAAACCGAACATAAACAAGTGTCAATCTTTTGATAGTTATTACCTCTTAAAAACACGCTTTTTGTTTTGACAGTGGGAATTAATTTTAAATTAATTTCTGCCACTTCTGTGTTTTGAATTTAGGAAAATGGATTCCATATTTGGAATCAGGATGTTCAAATTATGTAAATAGGTAACTTTTATTTTTACACATTTTGAATAATTACTGCGGTAAATATTTTATTTACCATGGTTAAAGGGTAAATCCGGTAAATAAGGGTTAAAAAAAATAATATTATAATAATACTAAATTACCCTAAAACGTGTCTTAACCCTATTGGTTGATACATGGTCGACCATGGGCATCTTTGGGTCTGTTTTGGGACCCCATGGATCCACTTGTAAGTGATAATGACACATTATATTAATAAAGTTAAAATAAAAATAAAAATGGCATAAGCTTACATCTTTTAGAAGAACAATTTTTACATAGGGTTATACATGTTGGATTTTCTATTATAAATATTCATTAGAAAGATAAAAATATTTCCTACATAATGATATTTTATTTATAATTTTTAGACATCAAATAATTTAAATTATTAATGACACAATAATGATGCAATGTTTACCTCATTAATAAATCATTTAAATAAATAAGATTATAATGATTAAAATATTATCTAAAACCTGTCCAATTCTTATTGGTTGATGTTATTTAGAATATGAGTCATCTTATCTTCGACCTAAATGATTTTTGGACCATTATAAACCGAATACAAATATATTATAAAGTAATACTTTCACACTTTCCTAAAGAGCCCCTCCTCTCCCTTATAAAAGGAGACCACTTCTACTCATTCCTCACACCTCTCAAGCCACTTGGCTCGTCCAAACTCTGCCCAACTAAGCTCCCCACATCCCTCTCCTCCTCCTTGAAGCTTACCCTTAGGCAGAAAGCATTTCAAGAAGTCCTTTGGTTCCAACCAAAGTGAGTTACCTAAATTAAAGGTAACGATTTCTCTTAAAATATTTTCATTTATTTTGCTTCTCCAACCCCCAAAATCTTTTTATTTCCTTTCTTTTGTAACAACACCAGTATCCTCAATATACTAGGATGTTGTTATAAGAAGGATTCAAACTACACATACACACAACTCCATCTAATGGATGATGAACATAATGTTTCTGTGGATGGCAAACTAACACCTCACGAAACGATGATTGTTCAAATACATCTTACCGCCTCTCATGGTGGCCATTATTATGGAACTGTAATTAAATATTATATTAATTATATATATTTTATATATAAGCTTCTGTAATTCCATTTTATTTCATACCATTATTCGTTTCATGTTGTATATACATACGATAATTTCATTTGAGGAAGTGCGGACTACCGCCCCCTTAAAATGATATGACTCGTTCATACCACACATGGAACGTATAAAGGATGGTGTTAATGAACTTAAGTAACATATATAAAATATTATATTATACTGGAATAGTAATATACCTATGTATCATTTGGATTCGATTCTTTTAAAATAAAAATTAAATGGAAGTAGCGTTCGTGCGTACGTACGGACTACCCTCTCCACGAACGCGATGAGATTCATTCTCCATCGTATCCATTCAAGTATAATTATCATTTAATGATTTAAAAATGATGTTTAAGGACTTGATATCATTCTGGATATGAATAAGATACAACAAACATGACTTATGTAACAAAACATATAAAAGAAAATGAGTAAGTTAACACACGAAACGACGATAATACTAAGATATTATCAAATCAATATTAAAAGATCATATATGATATCATATTAATGTATATGATTCTTTTATAATTTAATAACAATTATATCACCATTATACAGGAGGTTAACCTACCCCAACTAAGGAAAAGTACAAGGTAAGGGTTATTTCACAATCTCTTCATTATCCGAGGTTGTATTATACGTAATAATCTACTGGGATCTCTTTATCATCCACATCCATGTTTTTTCGAAATGTATTTCAAAACATTTTTTACTATTTATAAGAATATGGGTTAAGGTCATTTATACCCTTGTTTGACTTTTTATAAGAGGTTTATAAATGAATCTTTCCGTCGTTTTCAAAACAAGGTCCTTTTTAACCTTTTCGACAGAATTGAGGTAAGAATGTTTTTTTAACTTATACGGCGGGTGCGGTTATTTTCCGCCGTTATAAAATCGTCGAAGCTTCCCATACAAGCTTATAAGAATATTTTCAGAGAAAATGTTTTATTTTATATGGATCTTAAATGATTTCAAAATAAAAGGAGATACTTCTTTAAAAAGAATTTTGATTTCATCTATGTCAACATCCTTTGATGGATTTTAAGATTATTTGAAGTTGATTTATTATGATACAAAACTTCTATATTGTATTGAAGGTTTTGTGATATGTTTGACTGTGGATGTGCTATTTTTATACCATTCATAGTTTATGGTGAAATTATTGACATTTCGTATGCTAGTTCTAATACGAATGTTTATGTTATGTTTAAACCTTTTCATATGGGAATGCATTGGACTTAATAAGTGACGGGTGGAGCCTGCTATAGCTCCTCGATGCATCGGTAGGTCTCATGAGACAAACTAGTGTCTTGGCACAAGGCCTTGACAAAATCTTATTTGTAGTCTTGGCACGAGGCCTTGGCTATGTGGTTATGATATTCTGGCATTATGCATTCCAAAATTATGAAAGTGGTTATTGATTTTGCATGTGATTATTCGATTAGTAGAATATCCATGTGAATAAGTAAATGGCATTATTTCATTTTACTTTTGCCATACTATGTTGAAGTTCATGTTTAAAAGGCTTTTGTTTTAGTAATTCATTGCCTTAAATGTTTATGCTTATTTTGAATGTTCCGCTATATTGTTATCCTTACTGGGCATTTGAGCTCACCCCTTTTCTATGTTTTATTTTTCCCAGGTAGTGAAAAAGTAAATTATGATTGACTTGCAGGGATATTATGAGGGGTTAATAGTGTGGATATGAAGACTTTGTTGTTGTAGTAGTTTTTCACTTTGAAATGTAACGTAAAACTTTATGAATATATCTAGTGTTTCCAAGGCTACTAAACCAATCGGTCTTTCGAGATTTGATCTTTCTTGTGATCATACCAATGATACGAAGTAATGCACCGACTCTGGGTAGCTGGGGTCGGGGCGTTACAGGTTCATGATGTGTTTGTGAATTTCCAAAGCATATCCCGTAGGAGTGTCAAACCAAGTGTGAAGCAAGACCCATTGTTAGGTTCCATGTTACCCCAAGTGAGGCCTGGAACGTCATGTAAATGTTATCACTCTTTGGTAAATCTATCCCAGATCCACATACAATTGTAAAATCCTAATATAGATTTATTTCTTGGAAACCACTTGCTCTATCCTTTACAAAAATTCAAGGAAAAATTCCAATACTTTTCATTATACTTAGATTTATCCTTAGAGACATCCCTAGAAATATTCTTAAAAATACCCCTAAGGATCCTACTAAGGATTTCTAATCCAAGTTTCCAAAGGATGAATAATACATTCCTTTGATACCAACTATTGAAATCCAGGATTAATATAAATGAATATTACATCATTTTTTAATATTTAGTACGTTACAAAAAAAGAAGCTCGAGGACTATAATAATTCAGTTTCTTCGGAATCATGGAAAAAAATTTCATATCATGGTGAAAGATCTTCAACATCTTCCATAAATATATCCACCATGAATACTTTAACCTAAAACCATTATTCATAACCTGGGGAAAGGAAAAATAAGAAATGGGTGAGATTGAATGCTTAGTAAGGGTAAATAATGAAAATATGTAAGCTAAACATTAACAAAGGATATAGAACTTGAGCATATCATTTTAATATCAATAACTACATATTATATATCATAATAATCATTGGAAGTTCATAATACCTGGATCATAATATAATTAATAGTATAGTCTTGAAATCATAACATTGGAATAAGACATGGAATCAGTGGAATAAGAATAGGTTTATAATGTTTTAAACATGTAAATATAGAAACTGGTTCCCTCATTAAGTTAAGGACACAAAATTAGGCCCTCACATCAACTTATGTACATGAAACCAGGTCCATGCATAACACTATGAATGTGTGGTCAGGTTCATGCATAACGTTATGGACTTGAAACTAGTTCCATTCACAACCTTAAGAACGTGAAACTTGTTCAATTCATAACATTGTTAACATGTAATTATGTTCATGCATAAAATTATGGACAAGAAACTTGGTTTATGAATAACATTGTGAACACATAATAAAGTTCACTCATAAAATTGTGAACATGTAATCAGGTTCACGCATAATCCTATAGACATGAAACCAGGTCCATTTATAACATTGTGAACATGTAATAAGGTTCAAAGATAACATTGAGAACATGAAATTAGGTTCATGCATAACATTTATACTCATGATTCATCCATTATTACTCAATGAACTGGAGGGAGATATAGATCAAACCCAAGACATAACAAAAGAATACATATGAGTGCGAGAAAATTATAAAAAATAAACATATCATAACCCATGAAATGATATAGGAATCATGAACAATTAATCATATCATTATATATAGAGAATAGGTTGGTCTCATAATCCCCACCCATGAAATGAACAGGTTTTCAAAATCCTATAACACATGAAATAGAAACATGTTTCTTAAACAACAATCCATTAAAAAATTAGTCATTCATATAAAGAATGTGAATGGAAGAATTGAATGATTTTCTTATAAAGGTATGAGTAACACCAATAGATGTCATATTATATGGGAAATAATTTGGAATAATCTTTTAATATCAATTCTTGAGTAAAATATCATTTCTTCTATGAAAAATTCATTTTTAAAACATAAACATTTTGAGAACCATTTACTTGAATGTAAACATGAAAACATATAAATAAATATTTAAAATAATTTTGGAAACATTTTTCTTTGAAAAATTATAAATAATGCCTGAAAACATTTAAAACATTTCTTATTCATAAAACATTCTTGAAAACCTTTTTATTTGAAATTAGGTTGAAATATTTTAAATGAAGCATTGAAAAAACCATAATTTTTTTGAAAACAATTTTCATTGAAAAAACATAAAAACCTGTAAATTTTATAAATATTAACAATTTTTTTCCTTTAAATTAAATATCTAAACATACAATGTAAACTTCATAGAAATTATTGTCGCAACAGTGGCATGTTCATACATACCGAAAATTTCTTTTTTAACCGTAAAAGTTCTAAAAAGTGCATTGATAGGAAAATAACAATAATATTCCTTATAAAACTGTAGAAGGTAAAAATTTGTTAAAAAATTATTTTAACCTAGTATTATAAAATTAAATATTTTATTAAATCATTTGTAGACATTAGGGTTTTGAAAGTACCAAGATTTCCAACCCAAAGAAGAAATAAAGTCGAATTTTCAGTAAATTTTTTTATTAGTTATCCTAAATACCAAAAAGTGTAAAATGGTAATAATACGTGAATATATCATGGAAAACTATAGAATAAGATAATTAATGTTTGTTCTTGAGAGGTGGACCCTGATATGTCATCAATTGAAGCATAATTATAAATAATCTCGATAAATGATGAGATTGTTTCAATAGATTCACACCACTTGGTATCTTCAAATCATAATCACCATGTAAGAAAATAAAATTTCATGAATATTATAATATAATGAAAAAATAGGATTTAGGATATAAAGTTTTAAATTTCATTGTATACACTACACAATAAAAGCGAGTGGTGGATAAGGCATGTATGTCACAGTAATATAAAATTGAGTTGAAATTCCCTTACGTTAACCTTCCTATTGTTGTGTGGTATTTATTCACCTATATAGTAGTTTCAAAAATTTTAATAACTTATAAAATAACCATAATACTGTTTATAATATTATATATCATCTTTTTATAACATCTTATTACCCATTTGTTAACAATCTTTAATTATTTTCACTATTTTGGGTGTTAATTGCCAAGTTTCTCAAGTGTGTTTTCGAAATTTTATGCGATTATCCTGTTACATAGATCATGATTTCATCATATAAATAATGTAAAAATTAATTAATTAACTTATATATTCCATACATATTTATTTATACTAATCTATAAATTTTGGAGATAAGAAATGAAATGCACCGTTCATGAAGACGGTAGGCCATACGTACGCATGGACACTACTTTCATTTATTTTTTATGTTAAAAGAATTAAAACTAAATGATATATGTATATTTTTATTATATTATAATATCTATGTTATATAAGTTTAATATTTTTATTAATACCATCCATTTTAAAATTCCATGTTTTGTATGAACAAGTCACATACTTTGAGGGGTTGGTAGTCCACACTTCCTCAAAAGAAATTATCATATTTATACAAGATGGAAAGAATATATGTATGTTATAAATAAAAATAATAGAATAATTAATAACTTATAAATATATTATTTAATATATAAATATATTTTCCATCATAATGTCGACCATGAGAGCTGGTAATGGAAAAATGACAATCATCATTTTGTGAGGCAATAGTTTGTCGAACATAGAAACTGTATGTTCATTACCCATTGAATGAAGGTGTGTTTAAGTGGAGTTATAAATAATAAATTAAAAACATTATATCATATTTAGGATACTGTTGTTGTTATCTAATCATGGAATAAGAAGATTATAGAGAGTGTAGAAGAAAATGAAAGAAAAAAATCGTTGGAAAACCGTACCTTAAAATTAGGTAACTCCATTTGGTATATCCCAAAAGGATTCCTTAGAAAGATTTCTTCCAAAAGGTAGGATTCATGTTCTATAATAGGTATGTTTTTTAAGAAATTTGGGTAGATATTATCTGTACCTAAGTGGTTTGAGAGGTGTGAGGATGTGAGAGAAATAGTGTCCTTTTATAGAGGAAGAGGAGTGGAACTCTTGTAATATTTTGAAAAAGGAATTCCATAATCAATTTTAAAATTTTTGGTTTCCCCAATAATAGACCCAATTATATACAAGTAGGATAGGATAAAAATATGGAAATAAAATATCTCTTGGAAATTCTTATAGGTCATTTTTTCACTTAAGGTTATGGTTTTGTCCCATATTATTCTTAATTTTACCTTAACCATTGTAATTATTTATAATCACTTTCACTAATATTTTTGGAAAAAAATTGGTCTTATTATAAATAATAATTTCTTATTATTCCAAATATTGAATCCATTTTTCCAAAATTCTAATAACATAAGTGTTAGAAATAAATTTTATTTTCCCCCAGTATTTGGGACATTAATGCATGTTTTAATGTAAATGTATTCAAACGTTTACTATGATTTTAAAGTAAATTTCAAATTGAAATTATTTACAGGGACCTGAATTGGATTATTTGACAAAAATATGATCTAATTAAACTTTAAAACCGATCCAAAATCTAATTTAACATTATAATTAAATTATATTAAAAATATTTTTGGAACTAAAATTCAGTATTTTACACTATTCATGAAAAAGTGAGTCTTTATAGAAAAATACCAAAAAATCAACCTTTGATAATTTTTTTATTTCTATTCAAAATATTATGTTTTTTAAAAAAAATTAAATTTATAAAAGGGTCAAAATTTAGATTTAAAACGTGTTCTCCATTAAAAAGCAGTAAATTTTCCATTATAAAAATATTAGTTTTTATGTTGGGAATTGGGTTTGTTATTATCTTATATCTATCAAACCTGAAATATTAATACAAAAATAATAATTAATATGTAACATTTATATTTCCTTAAAATCAATCCCTAATTTTTATTAATTTATATTATCAAGACAAAATTCTCTTGGAAGCATGAAAATAATAATTATATTTCTTTTTATATTCATTTTGTTCTCAGTTTCATTTATAATTAATTGGTAATCAATCAATTCATTTTATATTTATATAAATAATAAATTTTCAAAATGTAGTTAATAATATCAATAAATACTTCTTTAATGGCTAGGTTATATATTTTTATATTAAATATTAAATTTTTAATAACATATTGTTGTCTTTTAATATTTAGTACTGCATGTAGTGTAAGATGTCGAAGAAAGTCACTGTTTCATGTAACACAAGATAACTTGGTGTGCCTTTCATTACTATCTATATAATATAATATATTTATTTAATATAGAAAATATATTTTAAAGTATCATGTTTTTATATTCCCTTTTACAGTTAGTGTTGCGTGTAACAAATGCCAAGTTGGTGTTGTGTGTAACAAAATCCAAGTTGGTTGTGTTTATCACATACAAGTTGGGGTGATGTGAAACAAATTTTTTACATAGTTAAATAAAACATCTCATTGAAAATTAATTTATTTTAAAAAAATTAGTTCACAAAAACATGGTGTGTTATAATATCCCCACAAACGCACCCTAGGCCCGCACTGCTAGTTAGTATCCTCTAGCATATGGGGAAGCACACTTTAGCCCATGTGAATCACCTTCTCAGGGAACATTTTAATGTCACCTAAGTTGGGATATCACAAAGTGGTATCAGAGTTATTCCTTTTCCTACCTTACTATTTTGAGACAATAGAAAAGATATTTGGAATGCTTTGGAACATGGTTATAGTCCATGTTTGGGAGTAGCAGACCCACATATAGGGTAAATTCCTTGTTTCCTGGGAATAGAAAATTGTTGTTCTATATTTTTCTTATTATAGTTGATATAAATTCACCAATGGGTGATTTAGATGAACTTTGGTTCTTGATATGCATTATGGATATTTACTTCTCATGGTATGATAAGGAGAATTATTACATGCATCATGATAGGAACCTAGAATTCACATGACATGAATATACCATTCCATATAGGTGTATCTCACTTCTTGAGTTTCATGTGTTTTTTATAATATATGAGTGATCCATGGTTTTTATTCATTCCTTACTGCTAAAATCATCTTTAGCGTTAAGTAATTAGTTATTTAAAGTTTCAACATCAATCTAAATAGTGATTTCCTGTATTGGTTGATGGTGGAATCTTAGATAGCTAGTTTCTACACATGTTAGAAATGTAACATAGGGTAAATGAGATAGGATTTGGCTTTGATTGAGTGACTACCAATTTCAATCCATGAGTTTTATGGGCCCCGGTGAATTAGAAAGGGTAATTAACTATTTCTATACATCATATATTACTCGTTACGTTTTATGAGTGAAATTATGGGAAAAAATAAGAAATGAAATGGGTATCAATTTCAGTTATAATGTATATAAGCCTTTAGTAACTAGGAATTAAGATCCATTTAATCGAACCCATTTTATATGAATATAAATAAATACAAACACTAATTGTGAATATTGACTTTTTAAATGAAATTTTTTCTATTAAATGAAGAGGAAAAGTGAATTTTACCCTTCACTTACTAGAAAACATGTAAACCAGATTAAAATACATACCAATACTTTAGCCTTATAAGTAGGTAATTAGGTAAATATTCCTTGATTAGTGACCCCTTGTTCCTTTTGATATACTTCCTCTAGTGTTTTTATATTACTTTTCTTGGTTCTGAGGTATGTTCTTGGAATTTTTAGAGTTATGCCATCATGACGTCTTCTAGTCATGTGCTAGGAGGGTAGTGATGATCATGCTCCAATGGTGGCGGGCCATGAGCCGCCTATGATCCCTCTAGTCATTCCTTTAAGGTTTCTTATTAAAGTAGTGGAATCCAAAGTATGTTCACTAGTATATCCATTATATTTTATCAGTTTGGATGGAAGGGTAATATAAATCCCCAATCTGATATAGGACCTATTGAGTTTCTTTTGAGAATATTTATGGGTGATATTCATAGATTATTGCAGACTATTCCTCATACTAATAGTAAAAGAGGATCCTCAGTGGAACCACCATTAGGGGAAGTATTAGTTATAAATAGTTAGGATGGTAGTTGTAGTAACAGCAATTTGAAAGGCTGAGTAGGAGGTCATAGTCCTGGTAGAAATAATTATGATTATCAACGATGGTAGATAAACCTTGCTCAAGTTTGTCCATTTCTAGCATAGAGACGTGTATTAGGCTAGTTTCATGATTTACAGCTGATACCCAAGGATAAGAGTGAAGAATTATTGACTATATGAGGTAAAATCCATGTATCATATACTATTGTATCTTTTTTGTTTGATTTTGGTTCTTCTCATTCACTTATCTCTTTATCGACAGTGGAAAGTCTCAGTGTAATGACCCAAAATTACATTAATGAAAATTCCTCTTGATCTAGTTAAATGTATTATTATTTAAAATGGATATATAAAAAATATTCACTTATTCGGTTTTATGTTTTTTTATTTTTAAATACTGTTAAGAATTGTTACCATTAATAATATAACCATTGAACAGTGATCACATGATTACTATAAATATTGGGTTTTAACAAATCCAATTTACTCAGACAAAGGAACCAATAGCCTCATCCAATAAAATTTATCCCTACTAATACCTTTTTTCAGAGCTCGGAAGGGAGGTATCAAGATTGGGATTCTTTCTTGACCAAGCCCAATCCATGCTTCAACATGTTAATGTTGAACAGAACTGCCTACGGGAGAAGTGAAAGTTGATAGACCTTACCACCCAAGCAATGTTATCCGAGAAACCCCAAGAGTCTGTCACTATCGCTCACCTTACCCTTAGGTCTTAATTAGCTATTATAAGGGGTTATATAACAATACCCTAGCACTGTGATTATGTCCATTTTTTGGTATAGAATAAAGAACATACATTCATTTTATTGTTATTTTGTAAATGGGTTTTAAAGAAAAAATTGTATTTTTAGTTAATATTCAATTAAGATATATATTTTGATGAAATAATGGACTTTTCAATTAAATAATATTTTAATAAAATATTATTACTAAATTAATTTTTATTAAATATAAATGATCATATAATTTTTTTGAATACAATTGTAATATTTATTAGTGTTCAAAAAATGTTTTTATCAAAACCCATGAATTTTCGATAAATGACATATTTTATTTTAAAAGTTATAATTCACATATTTAGAAAATTATTTAGATAAAATTAATATTATTGTTGGATTTAGGATGTCAAAATTATATAACAGTGATTTTTTCAGAATTTTCTTAGACAATTGAATTTTTGGGTAAAAGTTAAATACTATTTAAATATATAATGTGTTTTATGACATCATAATGACCCAATAATGTGGTAATAAAATACTATAAATGGTATATTTGGACAAGATATGTTTTACCTTTAAAATAATGTTATTTTATATTTATTTTATTTATTTTACAAAGCCTTAGTGAACCCTCCAAGACTTATAAAACATTTTAACATTTTAAAATGATTTCCTTGAGAGTGTGACTCACCTCCACATAATAAAGCATAAAATTTTAATAATTTCGGCCATTTTCCTTATAAAATAATGTTTTCCACTCCCCTTTGGAAAAAAATTATGGGCAAAACCAGGGGTTGGTTTGTGGTTTTGATTAGTTTAATGTGTGGTGTCCAAAACCCAAATAATAAAGAATTCCCCCTATTTTCCAATGTAAACCCACCCAAGCTCCCACTTCTCTTCACCAAAAATCTTTTTAGCTCAAACAAATCCTACCCAACTTTCATTATAATCATTCCAAGGCACCCGAAGCTCCAAATAAGTCTCTCTCAAGCCTCTCCCATGCCTTTGTGATCAAACATTCAAGTAAGGAATATCTTCCTTTTTCATTTTTGTCCAAATTTCATTATGTTGTCATACCATTTTAAATTTATTCTAAAATATTGGGGAATGATTTAGAAACTCCCACATACTTCCCTCCATATGTTTAAATGATGTTATACCCATTTCTCTCTCATTAATGCTTCCCATGTATACCCTTTACCATGCCGAAATTCTGTAAGGATTTTAACTCTTCTCATTTACATCCAAGCAATTCTATTATATTATTCTCCTAAATTCCATGACATATATTTGTATATTATGTTTCATGACCCCTTAATATCCATTTCATGTATAAATTATAATAGACCCATTTCTCTTCCATCAACCCATTTTACAATTTCTATTTGACATTTTTATGCTTCCTATGTTACAGCAAAGTTTCCATGACCAAATCATCTTGTAGGTGAATACCATACCCATTTCTCTATGAATGGTACTAATCATTATAAACGTGTATTTTATGATTTAGGGATTACATTTATGTATTCTATATCTCTTATTCTTGGAATAAATTATGATGTTTAAAGAATCCATGTTTTTTGGTCAATATGTCACACTTATTCATGAAATGAAATGATTAAGAAGGGTGCACCCTGATAGTGCTCCAATGAATTGAGTGAAGATTAGTATCATGATAAGTCAAGTGCAATGAGGGTTTACTCATGATAATTCATGTGAAATGATGGTTTTATCAAGCTCCATGTGCAATGAGCCTTGGATCATGCTCGTATCATTTTAAATGTCATTGCCACATTTCCATGTTATGATAATCATGTTATATCATGAATGTATGTTCATGTATCTCTTGTGATCTGTTGGTATGCCTATTTCCTAACATATAATTTATTCTTCATGTTGTTCCTTGTTTACTACCTTAATGGGATTTATATCTCACCATTTTCTTATGCATGTCCTCATATTATCCCATGCAATTATAAGTACGAAATAATGTTGAGGTCATGTAAAAGAATTTTTCAATAAAATTATCGTGTTTTGTGTACTATGTTGTTATGTAATGTTCTTAATTTTCCCAGACACTATACCTCTAAATCCTCAAAGTTTTATTAATTGAAATATTACATAATAAATCATTTTTACTTGTGTAATAATGAGTATGGTTGTTATAGTTGGTATCAAAGGATATGTTTAGTTATTTTTGGGATTAGGATTAAAAAACCCTAGTGAAAGACTTCGGGATATGAATGAGTACAATAAAAACATCCCTAAATTTTGGTGAGTATTGAGTAAGTGGTTTATCAAGAAAATACATCCCTGTATTGATAGAATCATTTAGAGGCGGCTCTGGCATAGATGTTTCTCAGGGTAAAACCCAAAAACACCACATTGAGATAGAATTAAATATGAATTGGTACATGAAAATGGGCCTTGCTACATTCTTGGATACAACCATCCTAGGGGGAATTCTTTGGTAAATTTATGAGATTATTTTCAACCCTTATTATAGGAATAAAAAAATTCACCTAAGATTATATGTTAGGAAGTAGATCATGGATAACATAGATTGAAGCCTATAAATTCATAATTTAAAAAAATAAATGTAACTTATAAGGTACCCTTTTTGAATTTGGATTCCCATTTATGTGTTACCCCAAACTATTCCATCTAACACCCTGTAATAATAGGACTCAAACTAACAACCGATGAGAAGATGGATGTGATGATTATTCAAATGAGATGCCAAATTTGATGGGAGCAGGAATCAAAAATGTTGTCATTATACTCTCTCAGTTAACTCATGTTTTGAATATAAACATGGGTCAAGAGGAATGTTCAAAATACCCTAAGAAAGAATAAGTCCCAATAAAGAGATTCATGAGACAAAGGCCTCATACTTTTAATGGGTCATCTAATCCGTCAATTGCCGAACAATGGATCAAATCCATTGAAAAGATATTCCTTATCCTTCAATGTTCTTAACAATAGAAAGTTCTTCTTCCTACGTATCATATAGAGGGTGAATATGATCAATGACGGACATTGATAAAAAATATGAATCCTGAGGAGAAGATCGAGGCATTGGAATGGAAGTATTTTCGAAAAAAAATTCAATAAATATTTTCCACACACCCTCTGAATTTAGATAGAAAGGGAATCCCTTTCACTCAAGAAAGAAATGAAGAATCCATCAGATCATATAATGAAAACAACACAAGGATTTCACGATACGCCTATGACTTTGTCATTAACCCCGAATGAAATGTTTACCGCTTCTTTAGTGGGATAAAACCTAGCCTACAGAAAAACATAGAGATCTGTGACCTCAAGGGATATAAAGAAATTATATCATGTTCCCTCAATGTCAAAATGAAGATCGGATAATATGAGGGATATTATGGGGATAATAAGCATATTCTGGACATTAATTCTATTTGTCTAATGGATGAATCCATCAATTCTATGAAATTCCAGCACCCCACTCACCAAAGGTGCGGAAAAAGCACCCCATAAATTTTCTGATGGGGGAAGAGAAAATTATTTAGGTGTGGAAGAGAAGGGAACATGGATGTTAACTACTAATAAGAAAAACTATCTACTAAAAAATAAGAGAAGAACACTCCATTCGAACCTCAATGAATTGTTCATTTCTTCAACTACAGAGAACCAGGGATCTTTGGAAACCAGTTCCCTAAGCCTAGAGTTTTTAGAGGCAACCAACTACCTCCATGAAAGAAAGGGTGAGATTTTTCCATCACTACTGCTGAAGTGGACCTCAAAAATAATGTTCTGATAATTATGCTAGTTATTATTTCAATAATAGAGAACACACTTTTTGATTCTGGTTCTACGTATTCTTTCATATCCCAATAGTTTAGTAGAAAAATCACAACACCCCAAAAAATCATGGAAGTAGAGATGTTGTTGAGAAATGAAAATGAGGAAATCATGGATCCCATGAATATAAATCTTCCCCTATCAAAATTTGTGGATTAAACAACCTGGATGAATTCATCATACTCCCTCTAGTGGAATTTGATGAAATTCTTAGCATAGATTGGATTTCCTTATATAGATCCAGCATAAATTTCTGTGAGAGGGAAATCGCTCTCCATATGGGGAATCGACCCCTCGATTCTGTACAAGTGAATGGAAGAGGATGAATCTTATTTAGCACCATCATCTCAAGCGTGGATATTAATACCCTACGAGAATTCATATTATTCTCAGATGATTTAGTCTAAGGAAGAAACCATCCATGAAGACATTTCTATTTTTTGGGAATTCGTTGAAGTGTTTCCCGAGGAATTACATGGTTTTCCTCCTAGAAGAGATGTTGAATTCACAATTTATCTTATACCTCTTCCACTACCAATATCCAATAATCCGTTTAGAATGGATATTGTGGTGTATGAAGAGTTGAAGAAAAAACTATAGGAGAATCTAGATAATGGGTTTATACTCCAAATTTCTTCACCATGGGGTGAAATTTCCCTCTTCAACAAGAAGAAGGGTGGTTCAATGTGACTTTGCATTGATTATCATGAGATTAACAAAATCATGATAAAGAAAAAGTATCTTATGCCTTGAATAGATTAATTGTTCGATCAGCTACATGGATCACAATACTTCTCCAAGGTGGATTTGTAGTCAGGATATTACCAAGAATGGGTGAAGAGGGAGGATACCCTAAGAATAATTTTCGTAAAAGGTATGGGCACTATGATTTCACAATAATTCTATTTTGGACTCACTAATGCTTCATAAATATTCATGGACTTGATGAAAAGATTATTTAGAAATTACCTCAATAAATTTTTGGTATTATTTATAGATTATATTCTAATACACTCCAAAACCAAAGAGTAGTATGAGGAGTATCTAAGCACTATAATAGAGGCCTTGTGAAAAGAGAATCTCTCGGAAAAGTACAACAAGTGTGAGTTCTGGTTGAATGAAGTCTTATTTTTGGGTCATATCATCACAAGAAATATGATATTTGTGGATCCCTCCAACAAAGATACAATTGAGGGATGACCGAGGCCAACATTGGTGACAGATATCCATACAATCCCAGGGTTAGCAGGATACTATCACTAATTTGTGATAAATTTCTCATGATTTTCAAACCCTCCTTCCAAGATCACTTTGAAGGGATTCAAGTTCAAATAGAGTGATGAATATGAATATAGCTTCAAGGAGTTGAAAAGGAGGCTCATCACTTCCCTCATTATCACACTACCCACAAGTGGAGAACTTTTTTTGTTATTTAGTGATGCTTTGAAGAAGGGATTGGGATGTGTGTTGATAAAAAATGAAAAATAAATTTCATCTGATTTATGTAAATTAAAGTTTCATGAGAAAAACTGTTGAACACATTATCAGGAGTTGGGCTACAGTAATCTTTTCTTTAAAAATTTTGCGACATAACATCTTTGGGGAGATTTGTGAAATATACACGGATCAAAAAATCCTCAAGTATATATTCACAAGAAAGAGTTAAACATGAAACAATGAAGATGGTTAGTGATGATCAAATAATATGACTACTAAATCCATTACCACCCTATGAAAGAGAACAAGGTGGTAGATTATCTAAGAAGAAAGGACCCAGTGATTCTATCATTGATGAGAATTGAAAAGGATCCAATATTCTTTGATTTTATAAATATATACATGGGAATCATAAAAAAGAGAACATTGTCAATCCATTCACAAGTTATTTCTCCACCGTATCTTTTGGAAAGGTTAAAGGATGCTCAAAAGAATGATGTGAGAATTAAGATGAAAGTGGAAACTATCAAAAAAGGGAAATCCTCAAGGGTCAATGTTAATGAATAATGAGATTTGGGACCAGAAAATGTGTTCCATCTAATCCATAGTTAAAGAATTAAATTTTGGATGATGCACATAGTTCAAATTTCTCTATCCACCCAGGAAACAAAAAGATGTATTGAGATCTATGAGAGCATTATTGGTGGGATAACATGAATACGGAGATCGCTGAGTATAAATCATAGTGCCTCATATGTTAGAAAGTGAATACTCAAAGGTAGAAGTCTAAGGGGATGATGCAACCATTACCCATACTATTGTGGAAATGGGAGAAAATCACCTTGGAATTTTTCACTAGACATCTATAGAAATCCAAAGGAAACAATGCTTTCTGAGTCATTGACGATCATCTCACAAAGACTGCAAACTTTATTGAAATTCGGGAGGATTTCTCATTAGAAAAAAATCACACAGATATACATCAGATTAGTGGTAAGTCTTCATAATGTTCCACTATCTATGGTATCCAATCGAGATCCAATACTCACCTCTAAGTTATAGAATATTATTCAACTTTTCTGAATACTGAGATGAACTTTAGTATGGCTTATCATCCTCAAACTAATGGACAATCAGAGCGGACTATCCAAACACATGAGAATATGTTGAGGGAATTATCAATGGGATTGAAAGGAGGATGGTATCAACATATTTCTCTGGCTGAGTTCTCATACAATAATAGTTTCCACTTAAGAATCCAAATGGCTCCTTATGAATCCCTTTATGGGAAGACTTTCAGAACACCAACATGTTGGGTTGATGTTGGGGAGTGAAAAATCCTAGGTATGAAAATAGCCAATGAAATGGTGTAGAAGGTTAAGACCATCCCATGACACATTAATGATGCTCATAGTCGACAAAAGAGCTACGTTGATAATCATTGATGAGACCTAGAGTTTGAGGATGGAGGCATGGTATTCCCCCACATATCACCATGGAAAAGAGTTATGAGATTTGGGAATAAGGGAAAGCTTAGTCCAGGGTACATTGACCCTTTTGTGATCCTTGATCTCATTGGAGAGGTGATCTATCGACTGGAACTTCCACTAAACCTATCTTAAGTACATGATGTATTCCATGTACCACTTTTGAATAAGTAGCCATAGGTGGACCATTATAGAATTACCTCAACAATGAAGAGAATCCAATGAAGATCTTAGATTATAGAGAAAAATTTCTACGAAATAAGACAATGCCCCTCCTCAAGGTGTTTTGGTGAAACCAGAAGTTTGAAGAAGCGACATTGGAATTAGAGGAAATGATGAAGTAGAGTTACCCTCACCTATTTTAGTGTGGGAAAATGAAATTTTGAGGGTGAAATTTCTGAAGTGGGGAAGATTGTAATGACCCAAAATTTCATTAATAAAAATTCCTCTTAATAAAATTAAATTTCTTATTATGTAAAATTGACATATAAAACATATGCACATTCATGGTTTTATGATTTTGGATTTTGAAATACCGTTAAGAATTTTTACCATTACTAATATATTTATTGACCAGTGATCACATGATTAGTATAAATATAGGTCTTTAACAAAAACAATTTACATAGGCAATGGAACTGATTGCCTCATCCAGTAGAATTTCTCAACACAAATCCCATTTTTTGGAGCTCAGAAAGGAGGTATCATCATTGGTCATCGTTCTTGACCAATACCGATCCTAGGTTCAACACATTAAGATTTAATGGAACTGTTTATGGTAGAGGTGGATGATGATAGAGATTAGCACCCAAACGATGTTATCCAAGCCACCCCAAGAGTCTATCACCATATCTCACCTTACCCTTAGGTATTATTAGGCTGTTACAAGGGGTTATGTTACAATAACCTAGCACTATGATTATGTGCATTATTTTTTTATATAACAAAGAACATACATTCATTTTATAGTTACTTTATAAATGGGTATTAAAGAAAAAATAAATTTTTTTAGTTAATATTAAATTAGGAAATATATTTTTATGAATTAATGGATTTTGGAATTAAATAATATTTTAATAAAATATTATTAAAAAATCATTTTTTATAAAATATAAATGTTTTTGTTATTTTTTTGAATACAACAGTAATTTTTACTAAGGTTTGAAAACTGTTTTTGTCCAAACCCTTGAATTTTTTATAAATGTTTTTTTAAAAGTGAAAATTCAAATATTTAAAAAATAATTTAGATAAAATGAATGTTATTTTTGGATTTAGGATGTTGAAATTATCTAACGGTGATTTTTTCATAATTTTCTGAGACACTCAAATTTATGGGTAAAAATTAAATACCATTTAAATACATAATGTGTTTTATGACATCATAATGACCCAATAGTGATGTAATAAAATAATATAAATGGTATATTTGGGCAATATATATTATAAATTTTAAATAATGTGATTTTTGATTTATTTGATTGATTTTACAAATCCATAATGGTCCCTCTAAGACATAAAAACATGTTATCATTTTAAAATGATTTCTTTGAGAGTGTGACTCACCTCCACATAATCAAGCATAATATTTTAATAGGCTAAGATATTGGACTTATAAATAATATTTTCCACTCTCCTTTGGAAAAAAACATGGGCAAAAACTACGGGATGGATTAGTTTAATGTGTGGTGTCCAAAACATAAATATAAATAATTCCCTCACATTTCCTATAAAAAACCTCTCAATATCCCACTTCTCTTCACTAAAAACGTTTTTTCTCAACCATAACCTACCGTAATCTCTATAGAATCATCAAAAATCTCCCCAAGATCCTATGAAGTCTCTATCAAGCCTCTCTCAAGCCTTTGGTATCACACTTCCAAGTCAGGGAATTCTTCCTTTCTCATTTATGTCTAAATTTTATTATATCATTATACCCTTTTAATTTCTATTACAATTGTTGGGGTATTATTTCTCACCTCCCCCATAACGACCTAAATATGTTTTAATGATTAGATACCCATTTATATCTCATTAATTCCTCCCATGTATACCTGTTACCATACCGAAATTTTGCAAGGAATTTCTCTATTCTCATTTGTATTCAAGAAATTATTTTATATTATGAAACTAAATTCCATTACATATGTTGGGATATTAGGTTAAATTAACCTATTACTATCCATTCCATGTATAAATGATGATATACCTCTTTATACCTCATCAAACCTTTTTTCAATTTCTATTTGACGTTGTTATGCTGCCGATGTTATACCAAAATTTCCATGCAAAAATCAACGTGTAAGTAAATACCAAAACCATTTTTTTATCAAGGGTGTTAACCTTTATGCACATGTAATTAGTGATTGGGGACTTAAATTTATGTATTAAACATATTTTATTCATGGAATAAATTATGATTTTTAATGAATCCATGTTGTATTATCTCTGTGGCACACTTATATAGGAATTGAAAGGATTATGATGGGTGTGCCCAGAGAGCACTCCAATGCACTGGGTAAAGATTAGTATCATAATAAGTCAATTACAATGAGGGTTTACTCATGATAATTACAATGAAATGAGGGTTTACTCATGATCCATGTGCAATGAGACTTGGATCATGCTAATATCATGTTAAATGTTGTTGCTATATTTCCATGTTATGATAATGATGCTATATCATGCCTCTATGTTCATGTTTCTCTCGTGCTGCATTGATATTACTATTTCATAACATGTACTTTATTCTTGATGTTATGCCTTTTTTACACCCTTATTGGTATTTTTATCTCACCTTTTTCTTTTGTATGTCCTCAGGTTATCCCATGCAATGCTATATACGAAGGAATGCTGTGGTCTTGTAAAAGAAGTTTTCAATAAAATTGTTCTGTTTTAAGTTCTATGTTGTTATGCAATGATCCTAATTTCCCAAGACACTAGAAATATCAATCCTTAGAGTTGTATTAAATTTAATATTATGTAATAAATAAGTTTTTTGTTTGTAATAAAGAGAAGAGTTTCCATACTATGACTGGGAATTTAATACTTCTATGGCATGATGACCCTAGGCATACCATTGGGAGTGCGGTGAAAGGGTATAAACCAATATAATGACTACCCCCTAGAGGTAGTAATTCAACCATTTTTAGGGACCTATTCTTTTTTGTGATTACAAGATTCAATTTTATTATTGGGATGTATTGGTTAGTTATCTATCAGGCCTATGTCAAATACAATCACCACTGAGTATCATTTACATCAGTAGAGGATGGTTGTTGTATTTAACAGGGTGAGCTAAATGTACAAGATAGTAGAGATGAACTAGAGTATTATTAGTTAAGTTGAGTGACTATATATATTTATATACTTTATTTAGGTGATCACGTTTTACATCAGGATGAATTCAATCCAATAGTAGAAAATTTTAGGGATTTCGTTCACAACAATTTTTTGGCTTCCTCATGTGAGAAATGGATGTGGAGTTTACAATTGATATTATTCTAAGAGGAAATCTAATTCCCATTCAATTATTCAGGATGACACCTACTGAGATACAAGATCCCATGAAATAGTTGTAAAAACTAGAGTCTAAATGTTTTAGATGACCTATCACTTATTCTTGGGTTTCAACCATGCTTTTTGATAAAAAGTAAGATGATACCCTTCCTTATGAATGTATTGAAAATGGTTGAACTATATTATGATTAAGAAACTATGTTCATTTCCTTATATAAATGATCTCTTTGACCAACTATGAGGATATAGTGTATTCTCAAAGATTGACCTGAGATCTTCCTATCATCTGGTGTGATTTAGGCCTTCAGATATACCATATTTGGATTTTTGTAGAGAATATGGTTTATATGAGTACCTTGTTGTTTTGTTTGGTATTATGATCATGACCACCATTTTCATGGATTTTATGAAAAGGGTTTTCTACCATTATCAAGATTCCCTTTTCATTATTTTTTTGGGTGACATCTTGGTGTATTCCAATACTCATTGTAATGATGATAAACAGATGGAGATAATTTTTAATACACTGATAGGGAATTATATTCATGATATTTTTTCAATGTGACACTTCTGAACTGAAAAATTTCACTTATTGGGTCATATTTTCTCATAATTAGGAGCATTAATTATTCTAGGTAATTTGAGTTTTGTGGTTTTCTATGAGAATCCAATGAAAGTTTTTTATATATGGATAATTTTATGGATGGCTTGATATTATGAGAATTTCATATAAGAATCATCACACCATCATACACCTCTTTCCATCCTTATAAAGAAGGGTATGAAGTTACTCTGGTAGAATCATGTGAGAAATCATTTCATGAGATAAATGAAATTCTAACCTCAACACGGATTCTGATTTTTACAAAGCCTAGAAGAGTGTATATAGTTTTTTTGTGATGCATCATGCATCAGATTAGGTGTAGTGCTGATGTAAGAGGTTAGATTTGTTGCATACAGGTCCTGCCATTTATGACCTCATGAGCATAATTACACGATGCATGACCCTGTGAAAGCTGTAATTATCCATTCCATACATTACTGGAGACACTATTTGATGGGTGAGAACTTTATGGTTCACATAGACCAAAAGAGCCTAAAATATATCTTTATATAGATTGAATTGAATATCAGACAGTGAATATGGGACTAATACCTTCAAACTTTGATTTTGAGCTTACCTATATGCCTAGAAAATGCAATGTGGTGGTTGATGCGCTAATAAAAAAACTCAGGTACAATCCGTACATGAATCCATTGATGAATGGAAATTGATGGAATTATTTGCTAAGTTTTATATAGAGTTTTATGAGAGTCATGAGTAGACATGTCTTACAACCTTGATAGTTACCTATTTCCTTTTGGATAGTGTGATGAGTATGATGTTTTTAGATCTCAAGAGGTTGGTTCTCTATGAGAGTTTTTCTGGTGGGGATCTGCCTCCAAAATGGGTTTTTAATGGAGAAAAAAATCATTTGTACACTTGGGAATGTATAGGTTTATACATATATGAGTGATTAAATAATGTGATAGTCCCAAAATTCTTATTAAACAGTTCATCCAAAAATGTCCAAGATGTTTTGTGATATGCATCGCCAGTATTGGTGGACTAGGATGAAACTTCAGATATCATGTTTTATCACTAGTTGTTCAACCTGTCAGCAGGTGAAGGTAGAGATCCAGTGGACCACTAGCTTGCTACTACCATTATTAGTCTTAAAATAGAAATGATAATATTTTGAAATGTATTTTTTAGTTGTCTTACTGAGGTCTCCTCAAGGTAGCGATGCAATTTGGGTAGCTGTGGATTGACTACTAAATGTTCCCCACTTCCTTTCTATTTTGGAGACTTTCTTAGTTGATGGGAATGGAATACTGTACATCTGTGAGATCATGTAACTACATGGGGTCCCTTGTTATATCATTTCATATATGTAATCTTATTTTACATTGAGGTTATAGTAGGGGTTACATAAGACAATGGTTACACAGGTCCTTATGAGTACAAAAATTCAGCCTCAGATGGATCAGTAGTTGGAATAGACAATAAAGGTGTCAAATGAGTTTCTAGAAGCATGAGTTCATGATTTCAACAATTATTGGGGGAAGAATATAACTGTAATCAATTTTTTATACAATAATATTTATCAAGAAATGATTTTGATGGATCCTTATGATACCTTTTATAGTAGGCTATGCAGTTCACACCTGTGCCGATTAGAGGTAGGAGAGGTAGTGATACTAGGTCAATGTTTTGTGCAGAAGACATTAGAGTATGTTTAGTAGATCATGAATCTTATGTATATTCCTCATTCAAGATAGAAATATTATGTTGATCACCATTAATGACCTCTCATGTTTGTGGTTGGGGATCGTGTTTTCTTGTGGGTATCACCCAAAAAATGGAATAGATGGATACAATGGAAAGGGAAGTTGTTACCTCATTATTTAGGGATGTTAGAGATCTTGGATAGAGTTGGTTCAGTAGCCTATTGAATGATATTACCTAAGAGGTACCAATTAATGCATGAAGTATTCCATATTTCACATCTACACAATTATCACACCGATCAGTCTCATACTTTGGATCTCGAGGAGGTTGAGTTAGATGCTGATTCTTCTTTGGAGGAGTATCCCATATGCATCGTTGATCAGAGAATTAAGGCTCACAGAGGCCTGTTTTTTCCTTTAGTGAGGTTTTTATGGAATTATGATCATGTACAGGATGATACTTGGGAGTGGGAGGCCAACATACATTCCCAATGTCCAAAGTTGTTCTCAAATAGTGTTCTACCACCCTATTATGTAAAACTCAAGGATGAGTTCCTTTAATGGAGGAAAACTATAATATCCTAGTTTTTTACTTTTGGTATAGATTCTATTATTTTTTGGTCAAATCCTTGTTTTTGTTTTTTGGATTAATCCCAAAAACTGTACCTTAAGGTGAGTCATTTTGTTTAGGAAGATATGTTGTAGTGGCTGAAGGGTAGATGCATGCCTTGTATAGGATGTGTTTTTGGAATACATAGTGTGTAGCCAATACATGACATGTATTGGAATAGTTAAACAAATTCATGACGTGTAATGATATTTACCTATAATGGATATCTCAATCATTACATGACGTGTAATGCATTTAATCGTCATGTAAATTTTAGGAAATGTTTTGAAGGGGAAGTCCTATATTCTTTTTTACTAACCCCTCAGTTCATTCATTCTCTCCCACACATAGTAGGTGCTCTCCCTTTGAAATCTCTATGTACCTAAGACTATTCTATGAAGACATTCCTCCTTCCATACTCTGATTCCATAGATATTGATCACATTAGAGGCATGTTGGTATGTGCTTCACTCTTTATCCCTCAATCGTAGTTTCCCAATCTCTTGATGATGAAGTTTTGATGTAGGCTCATATATCTTATTTTTTGGGAATTTATCCATTATTTTATTTTCCTCTGATCCAATACAAAAAAAGGGGTGATACCAGAAGAGTAGAGTACTACATGAATAAGTTATGCAGTGTTTTAATTTTCCCTAAAATTATCGTTGTTTATAAACTGTCATCTTTGTGAGCATGCCGATTTTACCAAGTGTTTCCTATGAAATTCCTAAACCATTATTATAATCATTGTGCTAATATTATAGATCCATATCCTTATAGGATATTTATGTGGTTTTAGTTTTTAACCTCTATGAAATTGAACTTGAGTAGGGTGTTCTCTTTAGTATTAATTTAGTGGATTCGTTACAACTATATGTTCCACTATTCGGGTGTGATATGGATTTATGACAATAAGGTAAGTGTTTTAATGTCATAATGAATATTTTAATTGGTAATTGGAAGATATAATTATAGATATAACCTGTAATAGAATTTTATATTTGGGTGAATTTGTTGCATATCATAACTAACCTTGTCACCTCTGATGAAAGGTACCAGATTGAACCTAATGAAATAATAAATGAAAACTATATTTAGAGATATCACTTCTCCAATTTAATGAAAATTGAATGGTAACTAGTTTCACACCCTTAGTATCCATTTACAAGTATAATGAAAGTCAATGTAATGGACATAATAAATTATTATGTAATTAAAGTAATAAAAGGTGTCATATCCTAGATTAACCTTATTACATTGATGAAAGGTAACAGAATGAACCAAATGACTTATCTGTTGGTATGAGTATTACATGGACTAAATCAACATGGATTCCATAGGGAATTCTTTGATCACTCATAGGACGCCATTTTGAGTCAAGGATATAGTTTTAAATGGAGTTACCAAACTTTTTACATGGTCCTTGTCTACTAGTGGATAGACAACATAATTTCATAGAATCCTTTCACTATATTTTAGATATTAGTATTCCTCGGATACACTCCTTGGATCCATCTTGATTCCTTATAACAAGTGACACCTTGGATTCACCCCATTGGGACTAGTCATGATTAGATGGTCATTTACATGGATGAGATCCTTGGTTTCAGTTAGAATCTATTATAGTGGGATTCCTTGGGAAAGCCCCTTGGATCACACACAAACCCCTTTATTTCTAGTCTTCATGAGTAACTCCTATGATTTGGATGACCATTGATGTCAAGGATCCCTTGATTGGATCCTCCTTTATCATTATTATGATACTGATCAGTATCACTAAAAAAGTTTACAAATTATCTCATTATTATAGAATTAACTGAAATAAATTAACAAAATGATATCATGTTCTGAGGAATTATTGGATGAGGCTGAAAGAGGTACGAGTTATTATTTTCATATTTCATTGCAGTTATATATATATACACCTAAAAATGATCAATTATATACATAGAATTGTTTTTTATTGAAGTCATTGGAGGTGGTCTATAGAGATTTATCTCATACCCTATCTGGGAAACCATTAGTACCTGAGTAGATTATATGTATACAGGTGTTGATGAGGGGAAGCATCCTACTTTGAAAACCTAACTTACTAAATTTCTTGTTTTAGAATGAGATCTTGGAAAAAGATGAATGATCCATTGTTCGTGATGATGGATAGTTTTTGGTTACATTTGGTTTATTTTGTCTATATCATATTACCTACTACTTTGTATCCATTTTTTCTTCATTTTTGTGTCATGACATTACATCATTTTTTTATATGACTATATTCATTTTTTGGGTTGATTATTATTGGAAGGATGTTTATTATTATCTTCAACTATTGTTTTATTTATTCATTATTATGCTTCATCCATTGTTATCCGTTTGTTTTATATACATCCACTATACTACTCTATGACATGGGGGCATAAAATATCCACTAACACATTCTAGGACCTCCCTACTAGTTGGAAGATTCTGGTGTGCGTGGAGGTGATATTGATTCCCTATGACCCACTTTCTTGGTGCTCATTTGAGTGGTACCCATGTCTGTACATCACATACACACACAAAAATATATCTTCTAATATAAATAATGTTTTTTTCAGTATAATTTTTTAATAAACTCTCATATATTGAGAAAATTATATTTAAACTATATACTTAAACTTAACAGTCATCTTTACGAGTTATTTGATGTGTTTACATGTATTTACAAAATTAATGTGGTATTTTACCTTATATTTCATGGTTATGGTTGTTTTTTTTCCAAATTATAACTCTATTTTAAGTAGTATACATGCATAAAATGACTAAAATTGATAAAATGATCTTGAATTATCATGAAAACTAAATAAAATGACCATAAATTATTTTTTATGTAATGTAATAACCTATATATAAATAAAAAGTGTGATGATTATAGAATAACCCAATGTGTATTTTTTGAAGTATTATTCATTTCTAAGGTACAAAAATAAGTAAAATGATCAAGTTTTAGTAAATATTCTTATATAGTCATGAAAAACTAACACAATTTTTATTTATTAATTTATAAAATATAGAAACAAACAATAAAAAATCTAAAATTTTATGATCTTGGGATGAATGAAATTAAATTTTTTAAAATTAATTTTTTTATTTACAAATTCATGAAAAAATATCAAAACCTAAGAAAAAATATTGAAGTATCATAATATTTTCGGAAAATTACCATTGATTTATTTATGACTTATAGGAAAACCCACATTTCAATATTACATGTGTCGTTATTAGATTGAAAAGTCATTTTATTTAAATTTTAACTCTTAGTTATATTAATAAGATGTTCCAAGTGGTCAGAATTGAATAAATAATATTTATTGATGATAGAAACTTTATAACAAAATTATTGATTAATTTTTAATGACCTGGAACAAACTTAACATAAATATAAGGAACAATTTTCTTAAAATTTATCAAGTGTATTTATTTTTAAATGAAACTCTTTTTTTAAGATACAAATATACATTAAATAAGAAAAAATCATTAAAAATGCCTAAAGACACGTTTTTTATAATAATGTCCTTAGAACAACTTTTTATTTTTAAGAATAAACTATAAATAAATCTAAGATGTGTTGTTCATGAAATAAACAAAATTTTATATTTTGAATTAGAACTATTTTATGTTAAAATATTTCTAAGATAATCATAATCAATAAATAATGTTTGAAGAATTGTAATGATTTAGTAAAACTATCACCGATTAATTTATTACCTATATAAAAAAATAAAATTCACCCCACATCACATTTCAATAAGAATGTACCAAGTATAGTTTTTGAATTATGAATATTTTTTATGTTATAAAAATGCATCATATTATCAAAACTAATCAATTGAGATTATATTTTTGTTAAAATCCTGAAAAATAACTGTAGAATAATTTTTTATATATAGAAACAAACTGTATGAAAATAATGAATCGGCCTCAGATTCCATCTGAACCAACACTTGAATCATCCCATTACAATATTGGAGGGTGTTCAAGATCCACTAGAGCTATCAACTTGTTTTTGAGCATCATAAAACAGACTTGGTAACAATTATTCACTTTTAAAAAATAAATAAATAAGTAATAGAAACAAAATAAATAATCCAACAATACCTAGGATAAATAGCATGAATATCTAAATTTTTTTTTTATCATAAATGAATACACAATGTAAGATGTTAAAAATAAATAAGAAGAATACAAAAGACCAAGAAAAATGGATGATCACAATCCAAAAACTAAACTAAAATCACGAACCACTCCATCAATTCTTCTTATAACTCATGATCACTAACCCAACTCAATATTTCCTTTGGAGTAATGATTGAATATGAATGAATATGTATAGTGCCTAGACCTATAAAATATAGGTGTGAGATATATATACAATTATATTTCCACCTTATGAATCTATGAAGTCACTTAAAAATCATTTTCCAAAATGGTAGTACTAAATACAATATAAAATATGTTTTCCATTAGACTTAGAAAAATAAACCAACCAAACATCATTTTTGTTTTAAAAATTTTATCTTTAGTTCTAATAAATAAATAAAATCACTTGTAATTTTTGTTTCCTAGATGAATACTATAGTACTAAATAAAATTTTATATTTTCTATTTTGTAAAACCTCTTAAAAATCCATTTTAAATTAAACTTCCATCCAAAAAATATGGTTTTTATTTTCAAAGAGTTTTTGAAAATAAAATTTAAAATAAAGTAAAAAAAACTAGGATTGGATTACTAAAACAAAACATTAAAACAAACACATCAAAGTTTAAAAACAAAAGCATTTAGTTTTTTTATATTACCAAAACATCTCAAATTCCTTTTCAAAAAGGAAACAAAATTTCTTTTTCAAAGAAACACAACCGTCAATACCCATTTGTAAAACATTTTAGAAAGTACAAAAACAACACCTAAAATGGGAGACCCTAAAAAATAGGCACCATAAAATCACTCAATAATTTAAAATAAATATACCAAGTAAAGGTTTCATTAAATCACATGATAAATATGGGATACAATAAACGAAAAATTTGGAATTCTGTAAAACAATCTAGAATAGTATACCAGCTCATGGGAATCAGCCTAGGACTTAGGTAATAAGGACCCAAAATGGAAATTGGAAATGTTGGCTGAGACTAATGAATTTTTCAATTCCCTTGTTAGTCCAATCAGAATATCATGAAATAAACCTCATGAGAGTACACTACTATAATTTTACACAAAAGAGGATATCTCATTTACTCCATTGGTTTGTGGGACAAACAACATTCTAAGACATTCCTTAATCTAACAGGACACACTCCCTTGTCAATGCACTATCTATACTAGGGTTTTTATCAATCTTTATCTCTACCAAGTCTCTTAGGTATACCATTACATAAAACAAGGATATAAAAAATAAAGAAATTTCATGCATCAATAAATTCAATAAATTTATAAATTAATGCTCTCCTCATTTCTAACTCCCTCGCATTAAACACCCTTTAAATCATAAAAAAGACCCCATATATATAAATCACCACCTATAATAAAGAGAGATATCCAGATACTTGTGTAATAAAGAGGACCTCACAATCTTTCATGGGAACTAGTTTTTTTATTAATGTTCCAAAAGAGACTCTTTTAAATAATATTGGGGTTCCAAGATGACTAATAGCCCTTAAAAAAACTTGTTTCAATGAAAATTTGAAATTTAATTATAATAAAACTTCTATAAATCCAATTGGTAAATCAAACTTCCCACCAATCTAAAATAAAAATAATAAAATCCTTCAATATTCTTTAATACATTATTCACTTGGTCCAACACACCCCTTTTCAAATAAAGAAAATAGTTTCTAAAATTTGAAATTATTTTATTACAAACCACTCAATGTGAAATATCTTAAACTCAAAAACTGGTTTCCATGTACCCTTTAAAATAATAAAACACCTTTGAATAGCCACATGATCCTTTTTAAAAACACTAAGAATAGAATCAGATTCCTTTTAAGGGATAAAAGTACTTTAAATAAACTTTATCCCCTCACGAGACATGCATATTGGGATAAATTAAAATTGAATCATTTCAAAACACAAAAAATAGGTGAAATTTAGTTTAATGTGAAAATAAATGAACAAACCACAATTTAAAGGTAAACAAGCTGGAAGGTGTCACCATTGATTCTGAACACCCAAGAAAAAATGTAATGATATATAAAACCCCTATAAGAAAATACAATCAGGATCAAGTCCAGTCCCAATCCTAAAATTATATCAAATAAGCGTTAGGGTTTATGGAATGAATAAAATTCAAGTAAAAAGAAGAAATTGATTTGAGGAAGTGGTTTTAAGGGAAATAACAATGAAGAATCTACTTTAAAAGAAGTATGGTAGATTTGAAAATGGAAGTAAGAAAGTGAGATATATCCCTTGGCGGTGAACTTGGTTATTTTGGATGAGAGAGAGAGGGAGTGTAGGGTTAAAGAGGTTAAATCGAGTAGGGTAGGAAGAGTAATTTCACTTTATAATGAATCTAGATTGGCCACATGGTTTGGGAACATTTTATTGCAAACTATGTGCTAACCATTTGGATCTAATTCCAAGTAAAAACCACTAAGTATGATTACACCTTGGCGATTCCCCTGATAAAAAATATTTCCCTGATCATTATAAATGAAACTTTGAAATTACATATCTTGTTAACATGCTTATCACATGGTTTACCAAAACATTGTGAAAGTTGTGTGCCAACACCCTCATACACTCAAGGTCACATACTATTAATCTTATACTCTACATTTTTTGGACCAATAAAATCACTAAGCATGAGGAAATAGATTTTTTGGAACAAAATGAACTAAAAGGAAACTTTCATAAGGTTAATTTCCCTGTTTCCCTTAATCTATTCATGAAAATAGTGCAAAAAAGTAAACTTTATTGATTTTTCATGTTTGGAGTCAAAACATCATAGAAACATAATTCATAACTAAATAACATAAAATAAAATAAAATATCACTATAGTGAGAATAACAGGGGAATAATTATGAAGAACATTCCACATTATTCCACCCAAAATTCCTAGTTAAATGTAGAGGTCAAAGGAATTTGAATCCTAGGAATTTCAATAATGAGTTTCAAAAGTTTGTCCCTGAGAAAAAAGTTCCACCTAATCAAAATTAATCCTTAATCCAAAAGTAAATCCTCAAACAACATGATGAATCATAAAAAACATTAAGTAACTAAAATTATATATTAATCCACCTTTGATCATAGAGAATCTTCTTGAATAAAATTACCTACCATAAGTCTCCCCACTATTTAGAATTTATCTAAAATGGTGGAAACAAATATCTCCCATATAGTGAGGAGATTCAACCAAACAATCACATTACCAAAATATTAAAACATAATTGTATAAATCTAATGGTTATAAGAAGCAATTAATATAGTCTCCAAATCCTGGAGGGAGGCACTGAACCATAAAACATATTGGTGGGCCACAAAACTAGATCACCACATCCGTGGATTTCTAAAACCAAGGACCACAAAAATAAGATACATTCCTCACCAAGGAGTAAAATATCTCTAATACATAGGTCAAAAGATATATATAAGGGTTTTTATGTCAAAACCTATGGAATACTATCCCATAGTGATTCCAATAGGTAAATCATCCCAGTAGTACCCATGTTCCAACTCGAAAAAAATATGCTCACATTTACCAATGAAGATACTCTAATTTTACCCATGTATGAACAAATAAAATAAAGACAAAAAATGGTCTATAACATGTAAAATAAACCAAAACACCACCAAAATAAAGGAATTGGAATTCACAAAAATAACTACTATATATAAGGAGTAAAAAAAAGAAGCACCTTAGGAAAACACCGGGAGGGGATATCATCAAACCACAATTAATACATACTCACTGAACAAAAACCAAATAGATCGATAGTCATCCAAAAGAGATATGGAAGCAAATTTAATGTTTACAAAAATAATAATGACCTCATCAACCATAAAAATCCCCAAGAAAATTGAACCTCATGAGTCCAACAATCAAACTAATGATCTTGCGAATAAACTACCTTTCATATAAGACCTCAGAAAAACCACAAGAAAAAACATTACCTTGGTTAATTTCAAGACACACTACATTAATAAGAAAAATCACATGGAACTCCATTCAGAACATGGGAAATGTTAAAATAAGAAAGAAAAAAGACCCCAAAGACAAGCACTCTTTCATAATCAACCCTTCCTGGAGGATTATTCTAAACAAACATGAGACATTAACTCAATATTTTATTGATTTTTAAATCATTCCATGCAAAAAATTAAGAAAAATTATTTTAAAACTCTTTTTGTGAAATTGTGGACCACATTTTTCAAATACATTCAAAACAAATCGAGGGTCCAACCCCATTTATTAAACCACTAAAGAGGAAACAATATTTAGAACCAATTGAAAAAGAACACATTGTTTTATTTTAAAAAAATTCATATTTTGGAATTATTTAGAACCACCCACTAAAAGGTAAAATCCTAAACAAGCCCCAAAAATTGATTTTTGTAAATATGTTTTCTTCTATTAGAATAATAATCCCAATTTGAGTATTTCTATTAATTAATTTTTTAATAACCACTTGAACTTAAAACATCTCTTACAAAATCCATTTTCATTTAAAATATTTCAAATTGGTTCAAAACCAAAACACACTCCACATAATTAAATTTAAAACCAACCAGTCATGAAATAATACACAAGAGAATTTAAATTTCATTTTAAGAAACACCATTGATTTTTTACACCAAAAGAACACCTTAATTTCATGATAAAAATATACTTTCAAAGTTCACAATGAAATAAACCACATCAAAAAACATTTCTCAAAACCAAATCTCACTTATAAACATTCTTTAATTCCTTTTTTGAAACCAACAAAATTTTTCACATGAAAGAATCTTTTAATACACCCAAATTCAATTTCAGATCACACACCAAAATACACTAGAAAATACATAACATGAGCCTCAACCAAAATTTAATCAATTAATGCCAAAATATCTATTGATTTCTACCAAATGGGCATCGGAAAATTTAGTATTAAAGAAATAAATAAATAATAGGTACGATTTCTTTAGAAAGGAGGGAAATAAGCAACATTAATACATAGGGATTATGAACATGGATTTAATTAACCACATAAACTTAAGAATAACATTTGATGGGGTTATGGGTTTCATGTGATCTATTCATTGATCACATGTAGACCCCCAGGAAATCCCTCTTAATCTTGTAAAGTCTTATAGACAAGAAATGATGTTCATCAAAAGGATTATAGATGAGTTCCTCCATCCATGTAAAATGTTTATCAATAGAAATCAAACAATCTCCGAATCTATTTGTTAAATAAAATGTGAAAAAATGTGGAAGCTTCATGAGAAGTGGTTTATGTTTATTTCCAAGAAAAGGGGTGATGCGGTTTTCATGATCAATCTGTTGATCATGAAAAGTCCCTAAGGATAGGTTGAACTCATAATATGAAGGAAACTAGACATTCCACTTTCATTATTTGAAGTATTTCAGACATTTCCTTTTCATTATGTGATGCCCTGATGGAATAATCATGGTCCAACATCATAGTATTTATAAAATAGAAGATATAAAATTAGGCAACTTTATGAAAAGTAGAGTTATGCTATTTTTATTGAGAAGGGGTTATGAAATTCATGTGATAATTTTATCAGTCATGCAAAGTACCTATAACATGAAAACCTCATACAACATAGGGATCCAAACATCCTACCTTTATTTCATTAAGTTTCTTAGATATGTTAGTTTTATCTTGTGAAGGCCCATTGACCTGTCAATTTGATAATGTGAAAGACCGAGGACAATACATGTGTTCTATAAATATTGGAAATGTAGAATGATTATGTCATCACTATTTATCACATGATGAAAGAATGAGGTCATTGATAACCTATGACTAGATCATGTGAAACACATGATGTGATGCTCCCTCCACTAACCCAATCCCACACTTATGATTTATGTGTTGTGTAAAGAAGTGTAGATCTGGGGCATCGATGCATATAAATTATAATTTGGGATAGAAAAAAAACATATGGGAGAAAATAGGTTAGATTGTAATTTTCAATGTCAAGAACTATGCAATCTCAAGAATCTTGTACAATGTAAACTGAGGGAATAACTTAAGGGATTATAAAGTACGTTTATATTCATCGTGTGATCACCACATTGATCACTTGAAGGGATTTAGAAATACTATACGTACCACACAATGGTGTATCTTCTTGTAGAATTGATCAAATGATGCCTCAACAAGAATATTGAAAATGATAGACGCTTCATTTGAAAACAGATATAATGATTTTCATATGACCAAGTTAAGAACTTCACATGATCTATTCATCAATAACATGATGACTCTAGGACATGTCTGGTGGTGCATGCGACATTTCTATGAAATTTCATCTAGTTCACAATACAGTCCAAGGGAATGTCATCCAACTCACATGATATACTTCATACATGTTATCCTAGTCACATGAGGACTTTCATGAATTCCATATAGATTAGGAGAAGATCTATGGAAAACCCAATTAGATCAGACTATGTCCTCTAATCATGAAAACATAATCATTAGAAGTCCTCCAAACATCCCATCCAGATCATACAAAGTACTATGGGAAAGTTATCTAAATCATGTGAAGTCCTCTGAACATGACATCTAGTTCATGCGAATTCCTCTAGACCTATCAGATCAGATCTTGTAACAACTTATAGCCAATTCACCTTATTCATGTGATGAAACTTAGACATGTCTTCTTCAATCTTATTAAGACCCTCTAGACATGTTATTAAAGTCACATAAAAACCCAAAACATGTTATCTGATTCATGAGAAGTCCTCTGGACATTCCATCTTGATTACACGAAGACCCATAGAAATGTTAAGAAAACACATATGGACATGTCAGACATAAACCAAGAAATATCCCAATGACATCTATAGACATGTCAAAAAGACCCTATACGAATTTCATATAGACACTCTATACATGTTATATAAACACTCTATACATGTCAGCCACACACCCCCAAACATGTCAGCCTTGTCTAGAAGGAATACATGGTCATATGTTCTCAAACCATGTAAACCCTTGACCATACGAATTTAATTGAACATTCCACTTTTATATGGGAAGTTTGAATTATAAACTATGGATATAAACTCATTGATAGTATGATACCATCATACCACTCATAATCATCACCCTTTATCTATTAGAGTATAATGGCTCTATATCTCTAATGGGAACCCCTTCAATGAAAGTGCCTGATATTCCATTTACTTCGATTCATAAGAACCACCTCGTTTTGATCTATAGCTCTTCCTAATCCATCAGTGGTTTGAGAATATAATTCAACTACAATGGATATGATTATTTCTATAGGTAGGATATGTAGGATGCCATCCTAACAGTCTATCTCTATATCAAACACCCAATCAGGGTTTCCCTAGTATATAAGATTCACATCCATTAGCAGTGTGTTTGATTATTTTTAGTCACTTGTTTCTCAAGACAAGCACGACTTAGGTGAAATCAAGGATTTTTTTAATGATTATATCACCAGAACTATACAATTACCATAATCATACCAACTTTAGTGTGAAATCCCCATTCTATGGAAATATAAAAAATTCCTCCATACCTAGGAATCCACCTTGGTGTAAGCCCAGAATGAATTCCTATATTGGTAAACTTTGAGGAAATAAACCTCATGATTATTAATTATTTGTCCCTTCCCATCAGTGGTATATGGAAAAACTAAAATATAATAACTCTAATTCCAATCATAAAAAGGATACGTAATATTTGTTTTAAAGCCTAAGCTCCATACCAAATTCTGAAGTTCCCTCATGTATTTCATTTCTAAATTTCATAAAACTACATGACTTGGACCTAAATTAAGTACATGGGTTTTTATTATTTTTCTCAAAGGACACATAAGGCCACTCAGGGAGGTTTAATCCCATTATCAAAATATTAATTTCCTCCATGTATGGATGTAAACTCTAGAGTTCCTAGCCATATGGATTAAAAACACAAGAAATAACCTATTTCTAAGAAATAACATGAAACATATGTAGAATCTCTGATACATATAAATGATTTCACTAATAAAACCCAATTTTACATTTAGTGTTATTCAACAACTGATCATTTTATTAGGGTAACCAATTATGTATTGGGATTTTGGAGAGATTCAAGAACATATCTTAAACCTATAAGAGGGCCCCAAAGTAGGAAATAATTCCCCCCAAAAGGGTGTGATGGGATCAAACTCTCTTACTCTCACCCATTGCGAGTTATTAAGTACCATTGGGTTTGAAAGACCAAATGAATTCCTACCATTGGAATGGGGGCCCATGAATTTTTAAATATTTTTGAACCATTAAAAGTTTCCAGGATAAATAAAAGTGGTTAAACTGATATGACTTATTGTTTAACCATACTCAACCCACCTCCCAATTGGTCATTATATCCAAATTATCATTTGAAAAAATGGTGAAATTTATGTAAATATGGAAACAATAAAAGAAAATTAATCTTCATACATTGATACGTTTCACATGAAAAACGTTGAAGAAAAAATATTCTCAACACAATATGAATATTTAAAAAAATAAAAAAGATCAGTTGACCATGTGCCATTCTATTTTGTTTCTCATTTCCTATGAAAAGGAAAAATGTTGCACCGAACATAATATCTTTTAAAAAAACATAATAAGGGTTCCCATGAGATATGATATCTCACAGTTTAAATTCCACGTGATAAAAATGGAACAAATGAAAAAAATGAACGATTTAGTTACCCATGCATAGCTAATTGAGCATGTTTCACACTTATGATGATTCACTAATTGACGAACAAGTTACTTGTTTTCTTCGTGAATGGTGATAAAATACTCATAAACACCACCTTAAACAAAGATATTTTCTTCATGAAGTGAATATTATGAATCCATCTCCATTATAAAAAACCTCCATATGTCAAAAAACAACATCACCCACCAGATACATTAAGATTTGGGTGGTGAATATGATGGTTTGAGAATACCACCTACATGGTATGATACTGACCCTAAAGTTCATAGATAGATGTCTTCAATAACTATATACTATAAGTTAATCTCATTCAAAGAAATATGTAACAAAATAAATGGTAGTTTTCTCCACTGCTGACCGATTTGGAATCTATCCCTAGAGTGTGACAATAGGAACCTTCCATACCATAGGTAGGTGGATCAATGAGTTGACCATGACTATATTCCAATTCAAGAGCTACATAGGAGGGATAATTTCAACCTCTATCACTAGCTTCATCCCCCCAATTACACTTAGTTGACTACTGATAGAAATTAATGATAGGATTTCACCCTAGACAGTCATTCATAAGTACAAAGAATTACCTAACAAGCATGATAAGTTATAGATAAAAGAGTGTGGGGTGATATTATTTCTTCCACTAATGATGTCTACCAAAAACTTATAGTGGTAGTTAGCGAGTAGGCTCATACCCATTCTCACTTGGATCTAGTATGTAGAAATATTTCATGAGTATTCATGGGGGATGCATATATCCCTACCCTCACAGATGAATCCTATCAACATATCCAAATGGAAAAAAGAGGACACGAATTGTATTATATATTCGCTTCAATCGAAGACATATTCTTGTATATCTTGGAGAAAGAAAATGTTTAGGCCTATATTTCTACATACACTCTTCCAATGTGTTAATACATTCTAGAAACAACAGAAGAGATCAGTTGGGATATTAAAATAGTAGTAAAAATATAGGGATAGACACACATCAAAATCCCAATCCCCAGATCAATGTATCACCATGATAAGTATGAACATGTGGCTACTATGGAACAAGCACACATTCATCCTCCTATCTAGGAGGATTATCAAAATATTCCTTTAGTGGAAGAGGCATAGTTCCATGATCATATTAATTTTATGGCATGGTCTTAACAATCTTGTTTCGAACATGACTCTAGACATGTTCACATTCTTGTCGATGAAATCCAGTAGTATACTCAAATTTATCTGGACCGAGATCATACCCCCTCTCCAATCTAGTTTTTTCAATATGATATAGAAATCCCCTTAGGGTTGGATCATATCCCTTTTGACGAATCTACTTGGTATATTCCAACAGCTTATGGAATCTTGGATCATATGCGTACTTACGATGATGAATGTCAACATAATCATCCTTCAAAGTCTATATAAGAGGAGGTTCATATAATTTCTATCATTCCAGAGATTAATAGACATATTCTAATGGGGAATTCATACCTAATCTTGGACCATATCCCCACTTCATCCAGCATTGACCGTAAAATTATGGAAACCACCCACAAGGAGACTCATATCCCTACCAACAATATAGAATCTCGTTGATATACAATAGAAGCTTATCAATGGCGGACTCATATCCCCATAGTAATAAATCACCATCAACTTATTCCAAGTACTTTCCTACAACATGATCATATCCTTGATAAATTCCAAAAGGAAGGTGGAATATTATAGCCAAGAAAAATAATGAGCCCCATATCCTTGAGCTGCACAAAGCAAGTGTCCTTTAGGTCACACTAGGAAAATATACAACACCTCAAAGGTCTATTGAATCTTTAACCAAAGGATAATAAGATTACTACCTTGATATTCCACCTCTCAATAGTAGATAGATGGATCATATAGAATCTACACATGATATCCCCCATAGAAAACTACCCTATGGTAATATCTCACCCAGAGAAGGAAATCATGCCCTTTTTTATACACCTTTAAATAGATGGGTGCTCAAAACACTAACGTTAACCATATATAGTTCCCCATCAACTATAGGCACCAAATCACTTGATTCAGTAGGAAACCTAGAGAGGAAACCACTATGGTCTTACCAGGTGGAGACATATAAAAATAATGAATAAGGGGTTGACATGGACATATGGAGGGAGTTATCCAGAAAAACATCCAACCATTTTTTGTCCCATGACCACTTCTGATTATGAGATCACATATGATATTGGGAAGGATTCCATGCCTTATTCCAAAATATGTGCAGAAATCATCAGCGCTTGAAGGCTATATATCTCCCATATCAAGGATATGGGGGTAAAATCCAAATCACCAATAAAATCTATTATTTGTTGGGAATGCATACATTATTTGAGGCATGTGGCGTAATATCATAAGATACTGATAAAAAATTGATTAAATGTATGTCTTCATATTATGAAAAATATTTGGTGATTTATTTCTAGATCCCTATTAGATGTTTGTATCAAATGATGGAGAATGTTTTGAGCATTGAAAATTACTATATACTTAAAACAATAAAACTCCCAAAATACAACATCATGTAATGTTATAGCTGTAAGAGAGATCAGGGGATATGGTAACACATGGTCCATTTGTCTGATACATCAAGACTCCTACACTAGGGAGATGTAAATGCATTTTGAATAGTGATAGGGACACCAGTAATATCTTAATATGGACCTCTCAACAAAATACTAACATGGATAAAATATGAAACTAGAAGTCATGGGTAACCTGATGGCTTCCCATGGGAAGTGACCCCCAACACCAGTAGCCATTGCACTATACCCATGCACAAATACAACTATAAAAAACAAACAAAACACAATAATAACATCAAGGAAAGAAACCATCTGATAGGTATGGGGGAAATTTTACAACCACATCCACCCCTAAGGTCATAAAAACCTAACGTGATCCAAGAAATATTGGTTTTGGAATTGAACCAACCCCGCCCTATAGGGTTTGGGGTATTTTTATCATAATTATTACCATCTGGTTCATCACACCTCAAGAGGGTCTTGGATAAATTGACGACAGTTCTAGATCAACCCCTTATTATAGGTTTGGGGGTATTTATATCCCAATTTGCTTCTCAAAAGTAATTACATTCTCAACTAGGGTCCTTGGATCCTTATAAACAGGATCAGAACGTGCCAATAGTTTCACTGATGTATCCTCAAATAGGTATGTGAGTATTTATGTCATTATCAGCATCCCAAAAGAATATAGACTTCTCTAGGTTGGGTGATAAATATTGATGATCGACATCCCAACCATTTCTCCCACCATGAGACACACGTCTTTTATTTGGGTCCCACTTAGAAATAAGGACCCCAAACACCGTTATGGTCACTATTAATAGACCAGTACATGGGTTATTTATGATAAATATGGTATAAACTCATAAAGTACATAGTCCAAAATAGCCTAATATGACAAAGGGTATGAGAAATGAACCTAATAAAAACCTCTATAGAGTATTAAGTGATACAGAATCACCATATTGTTCAGAGAGTGAAGGGGTAACAACAATTTCCCAATACACCTCATTGAATTTCATCACCATAAATACAATAAATGATGTCGCCCGAGACATAAAAATAGAAGGATACAACAAAGAAACCATACCTTGAGAGTTTAGTGGTTTGGATGCACAAACCGAGGTTTTATTTATGATAAATCGGAGAAGGTGCCAAAACGTGGCCCCTACAAATAATGAATTTCCACCTCCCTGGTAGAATTAGACCATGGATAAAGGGAAAAGAGTTCTTATGTCCCACTTACCACTTAGAGGATCTGAAATACCCTCCTCCAAGGAAAAAATGGCATTGTATGAAAACAAGATTCAAGATCTTAGAAAACTCAATAAGGAAATACTTAAGGGAGATATTCCTGATGGGTATCATCTTTAAAAAAATGAACATCCATCCTCCAAAAAATCTTGAGAGAGATAATCCACGAATAATTGTAAAATTTGGACATCTACCTGGCACTAGATCAAGGAAACCAACCTACATAAATGGGAATGTTGAGGATGATCGTGACTTTAGACCATTATGGAGATCGCCCCACCCCCATATGAGAGATCATTTAATCTTGAAAAAAATTGAGAATCAGAAAGATATAAAAAAAGGGACACCTCATCATGGCTCACATACTCCCTTTGGATGGTAGGTGGTCTAGACAATGATACCTCTATAACTCCTCAATGCTATTGAATCTCTGGATACTCGAATAGAATCTATGGAAAGGTGGAACACTTGTGTGAAACATAAAAGTTATCCATATCCAGAATGGGTTGATGGAAATTTTCCTCTAAAAAATTTCTAAAATAATCTTTTCTCAAACTTTGATGGATTGAGAGATCTAGAATAGCATCTCACACACTTCGTTTCCGTATGTGCCCAGATGATGGGCCCTTGAGAAAAGTATGAGGTGACCAAACTAAGATGTTTTGTAGAAAATCTGGTAGTTCAAACAATCATTTGTTACATGAACCTTTTAATAGGGTATATCGTGTGATAGAAAGACCGTAATCATCAATTCCATTATCCTTTCAGCTATATATTAAGGAAAATGATGATTGTGGTACCCAAAAATTACAAATAGTTTGAAAATGAAAGATTATATGACTTTAACACCAGGTGGAAAGGGTAAATCAAATCACAAAGTATTCTACTCTCATATGAGAAATTGATGGAACCTTATGATGCGAATCTTTGAGATGAGCTGCAAACACCTTTGATCTAAATGATGTATGCTAATAGATTTCATGACACTATAGGGAAAAATAATTTAGAGGTGGTTTTTCATGGCATTTAAAAAAATATACATTTTTTATTTCAAGAAAAAAAATTAGCAACAGGTTTTTAGAGGTCGTTTTTAAAACCCCGTTAAATGATTTTTAATTTTTCATTATTTCTTTCAGAAAAAATAAATTTATTTTTAGAGGTAGCTTTTGAAAACCATCGCTAAAATAAAGGAAAAAAACTAAAAACAAAACATATGATTATGACTTATTATTTATTAGTTACTATCATATATAGTTTATTATTTTTAATTTTAACTAATTATAATGTGTTAATTAATAAATGTGTACGTGTCTATAAAAAAATCTATATTTATGTTTATATTATAATATATGTAAATACATACATATATATGTAAATATTTTTGTGTCTTTTAGAGATTATATGTATTTACTTGTAAGTCAAAAATATTGTGTGTATACATCATATATGAATATATTTAATATAAATATAGCACTATCATTAAATATAGTATATAAATGAATTTAAAACAAAACAATATGAATATATATATATATAAACGTATATAAATTTTATTTACATATACATATGTGTGTGTGTGTTGATAAACATATATATATTTATATTTATATTCTATTATATGTAAATAAATATTAATATATAATATATTTAAATAAATTTATGTATATATATATATATAATACACATTCAATGAGATTTCATCTTCATTTAAGAGTGTATTTATATGCTTCTTATCTAATTTATAATTTTATTACATTTATTTACATTCCTACTTATTTGGTGGCGTTGTAATTGTTGGGATTTCCCTTTTTTGGTAATTTAGTATCCATTATATATTTCTTTTTATACGAATTTATGAATATTTGTGTATATTTATATACATTTTTAAATATTTATATATATTTATGTTTATATTTTTTATATCATATATGTTTAAATATATATATATATAGATATTTATATTTACTTGTGTTTATATATATATTTACATTAATATACTATTATATATTTGTGTGTGTTTATAAATATTTATGTAACATAAATGTGAGTTTATACATATTTATGTAAATTTGGTTACATGTATATATATTTATTGATATTCATATCCATTTACTATTTTATTATTTATTATTTATTATTTATTATTTACTCAATTATAATTTATTACTTATTATTCATTGTTTAAATATTTATTTATTATTGACTTATTATTTATTGATTTATTTTTATTAATAAATTATTGTTAATTAACAATTTAATATTTATTTCATATTTATTATGTATTACGTATTATGTATGTATTTATTATTTATTATTTATTTAATTTTTATTTTATTATTATTTTATATTTATTACTTATTATTTAATTATTCATTATTTATTAATAATTTATTAAATAATTATTAATTAAATAATTTTTTGTTAGTTAATTAGTGAAGTAATTATTTAAATATTATTATTTAATAAATCAATTATTTTCTTATTGATATATTGTTGATATATTATTTATAAAATATTTAACTATTTTCATTATTACTTTATTAATTTACTATTTATATATTTTCTTATATTATTTTATTTATTTATATATTATTCATTATTTATTTCTTATTTAGTTATTATTTATACAATAATTATTAATATATTGTTTTAATTTTTTTATTTTTTTATTAAATTACTCTTATTTTGTTATTAATTTTCTATGAGCATCATATTTATTATTTATTTATTTTTCATTATTATTTTATTATTTATTTGTTAATTATTATTTTTTTGATTTTTTATTTATTTATTTTGACACATTAATTATTAATTTACATTAAATTTTTAATTTTTAATTTTTTTATTATGAATTTATTATCACTATATTGTTAAATATTTATTTATTATATATTCTTTATATATTTATTTTTTATTTACTTATAATTTATAATTCATAATTTATAATTTATTTATCATATATTAAGTTTGTAATTAATTTATTAATTATACATTACTTATGTATTATATATTATATATTATATATTTATTATTTACTATTTACTATTTACTATTTACTATTAGTTATTTATTATTTACCATTTACTACCATACTATAAATATATTTATTTGTTATTTATTTCTATTTTAATTATTAATTTTAAATTAATAATTATTAAATATCAGTAATTACTTATTAATTTTAAATTTTAAATTATAAATTATTAATGATTTTTATAATTGTTAATTATTTAGTTTGTATCTATTTATTATGTATTATTTGGTTTTCAATCTATATATATATATATATATATTCTATTCTATTCTATTCATTCACCACATAAAGAGTCTGCTGGAGTGATAAAGTAATAAGAAAAATAAGTAAGTGGTAATGGATTCAAATCTCACATGACACAGAATTTATATATATCGCATATGAATATGTGTTCTTTTGCATTGTAACACCCCAAGATTTCATAGTGTGTTATTTCTTCAAAATAATTCAATAACTTGCACTACATGCAACACCGAGTTCAAGCGCACCATGAGTTACCAAACAAGCTATTCAAAAAAGGTTATGAATAGTATTAACTAAATTTTAAACTTTATATAATCCTTATAATTTTAGAATCCATATTATGAGTTTCTTAGACATAATGTAAGAACAAATTCATCTTCAGTATTGTAGTTTTACCAACTTTTAATAGTGAACCCTTTTTAAATAAAATATTTTAAACTTTTTGACTAAATGGGGACATCAAAAAATTTAAAATAAAACATCCCAAGCTTCCACGGTATGCTTTCCTTTGAATAAAACAGTAGCGTGTGTTGTACGCAACTTCGAGTTTTAACACACACCACAACCGATCAAACTAGACGTTATGAATAGTAATACTTAATTTTTTGAAATTATATATTTCAAAATGGACTTCATTTTTGGATTCGGAATATCAAATTTAGCCTAAGGTGAAATTTTGGTACTTTTCGGATAACTTTCATATTTTGATGAATAGTAAAAATTACTAAATTTTAATTAAAAACAACTTTTTTAATCAAAATAATTAATAGTGATAAATTATGAATTTGAGTGGTTTTAAAGTATATTTAGAATATATTTTTACCATTTAATATAATTTTGGTCATTGGACATAATTTTACAATTAAACCGAACATAAACAAGTGTCAATCTTTTGATAGTTATTATCTCTTAAAAACACGCTTTTTGTTTTGACAGCGGGAATTAATTTTAAATTAATTTCTGCCACTTCTGTGTTTTGAATTTAGAAAAATGGATTCCATATTTGGAATCAGGATGTCCAAATTGTGTAAATAGGTAACTTTTATTTTTAGACATTTTGAATAATTACTGTGGTAAATATTTTATTTACCATGGTTAAGGGTAAATCCGGTAAATAAGGGTTGAAAAATAATATTATAATAATAGAAAATTACCCTAAAACGTGTCCTAAACTTATTGGTGGACACATACCCGACCATGAGCATCCTTGGGTCAATTTGGGGACCCCTTGGAGCCACTTGTATGTGGTAGGGACACTTTATATTAATAAAGTTAAAATAAAAATAAAAATGGCATAAGCTTACATATTTTAGAAGAACAATTTTTACATAGGTTTATACATGTTGGATTTTCGATTATAAATATTCATTAGAAAGATAAACAGATTTCCTACATAATGATATTTTATTTATAATTTTTAGACATCAAATAATTTAAATTATTAATGACACAATAATGATGCAATGTTTACCTCATTAATAAATCATTTAAATAAATAAGATTATAATGATTAAAATATTATCTAAAACCTGTCCAATTCTTATTGGTTGATGTTATTTAGAATATGAGTCATCTTATCTTCGACCTCAATGATTTTTGGACCATTATAAACCTAATATAACTATATTATAAAGTAATACTTTCACTCTTTCCTAAAGAGCCCCTCTTCTCCCTTATAAAAGGAGACCACTTCTACTCATTCCTCACACCTCTCAAGCCACTTGGATCGTCAAAACTCTGCCAAACTAAGCTCCCCACATCCCTATCCTCATCCTTGAAGCTTCCCCTTAGGCAGAAATCATTTCAAGAAGTCCTTTGGTTCCAACCAAAGTGAGTTACCTAAATTAAAGGTAACGATTTCTCTTAAATTATTTTCATTTATTTTGCTTCTCCAACCCCCAAACTCTTTTTATTTCCTTTCTTTTGTAACAACACCAGTATCCCCAATATACTAGGATGTTGTTATAAGAATTATTCAAACTACACATACACACAACTCCATCTAATGGATGATGAACATAATGTTTCTGTGGATGGCAAACTAACGCCTCACGAAACGATGATTGTTCAAATACATCTTACCGCCTATCATGGTGGCCATTATGATGGAACTGTAATTAAATATGATATTAATGACATATATTTTATATATAAGCTTCTGTAATTCCATTTTATTTCATATCCTTATTCGTTTCATGTTGTATATACATACGATAATTTTATTTGAGGAAGTGCGGACTACCGCCCCTTAAAATGATATGACTCGTTCATACCACACATGGAACGTATAAAGGATGGTGTTAATGAACTTAAGTAACATATATAAAATATTATATTATACTGGAATAATAATATACCTATGTATCATTTGGATTCAATTCTTTTAAAATGAAAAATTAAATGGAAGTAGCGTTCGTGCGTACGTGCGGACTACCGTCTCCACGAACGCGATGAGATTCATTGTCCATAATATCCATTCAAGTATAATTATAATTTGATGATTTAAAAATAGTATCTAAGGACTTTATATCATTCTGGATATGAATAATATACATCCCATTAATAACGAATATGGCTCACATAACAAAGAATATAAAGTAAAATGAACCCGTTAACACCCGAAATGACGATAATTCTAAGATATTATTAACAAATCAATGTTAAAAGATCATATATGATATCATATTAAAGTAAATGATTCTTGTATTATTCAATAACAATTATTTCACCATTATACAGGAGGTAAACCTACCATCGACCAAGGAAAAATTACAAAGTAAGGGATTTTCTTATCTCACTTTCAATTCCGTGAGATTTCCATTGTTCACCACTTAATTATTGCATGTGGTGTACTAACCATGATTGTATTCATTGTGTAATATACTTTAATTTATGGGTATTTACATCATCATGTTATGATACTTCTTTCATGGGTGTATGTTTCGTAAGTTACCTAATCGATAAGGGAATTTGAGATTTCAATTTCCACTCATTTGGCTTTACACATATTTCATTGATTATATTACTCCAAGATTATGTGTGGAATCGCTATTCATTTTATTATGCCTTAATTTCCACTCCCCTTTCTGTGGATATACTTTTGATACACATAATCACTCCATTGATAAATTCTCAAGTGATCGGTATGAACTTGATAAGAGTAATTTTAACTCAATCTCCATTTGTTGAGTTAAATATCCAATTCGTTGGTGTTGTTTTTACAAGAATATGTGTGAATATCATTTGATTGTTTTACACTGAATATTCAATCATATTTAGTGTATTTATATTTTTCACACATAATTATGTCGTTGATTTATCCTTAACCTAAGGATACGGCCTTTATGAGAGATTTCATCTCAATTTACATTGAACTGAGACTTATTTGTTGATATACACCAAATCACTTTTATGCGGTGTATATAATGTACTTGACATAGTATATCATGAATCACTTTATTCTCATGATATTACAAAGTTTTTATTACCTCAATTATATTTATTCAAGTGTCTCTCTTTTGGTTAGAACCTCTAACCAAAATACCATTTTAAAATGTTTTAAAGACTTATTCTTCTATATCTTGCTCATTAATGTCCATGTTTTAAAAATGGTTTTAAGGATTTATTTATATGGACATTAAAGTTTTAAAATTAAAACTCCTTTTAAAAGTTTCAAAGTGGTATGGGACACTTTGATTCAAAAGTCTACTTTTAAATGGCTTCTTGACAAATAGTGTGACTTTTAAATGTTTTCAAGAAAAGGGGGATATTTCTCTCAAATAGTTTTGATGATTATTTTCATCTATGTCAACATCCTTAATTATTCATGATTGAGGTTAATGTGATACAATACAATCTTCCATATTGTATCAAATGAGTTATGTTTGACTGTGGATGTTCTATTTTTATACCATTCATGGTTTGTGGTTAAAGTATTGACATTTCGTATGCTAGTTTTAATACGAATGTTTATTTTATGTTTAATCCTATTCATATGAGGAATGCATTGGACTTAATAAGTGACGGGTGGAGCCCGCTATAGCTCCTCGATGCATCGGTAGGTCTCATGAGACAAACTAGTGTCTTGGCACAAGGCCTTGACAAAATCTTATTTGTAGTCTTGGCACGAGGCCTTGGCTAAGTGGTTATGATATTCTGGCATTATGCATTCCAACATTATGAAAGTGGATATTGATATTGCATGTGATCATTCGACTAGTAGAATATCCATGTGAGTATGTAAATGGCATTATTTCATTTTACCTTTGCCATTTTATGATGAAGTTCAAGTTTAAAAGGCTTTTGTTTTAGTTATAAATTTCCTTAAGTGTTTATGCTTATTTATGAAATCTTATGCTATAATGTTATCCTTACTGAGCATCTGAGCTCACCCCTTTCAATGTTTTATTTTTCCCAGGATTATGAAGAAGTAATTTATGAATGACCTGTAGGGACAGTATGAGGGGATATGAAGACAAGATGATTTTTTTATGATGTAATGTAAAAAATTATGGATGTATCTAGTTATTCCAAGGCTACTAAACTAATCGATCTTTCGAGACGTGATCTTTCTCGTGATCATGCCAATGTAATGTAATAATGCACCGACTCTAGGTAACTAGGGTCGGGGCGTTACATGCATGGTAATAAAAAATAAACAACTTAATAAGTAAATTAGTTGTGACAATAATAAATATTAAATAATAAACAACAAAGATATCACCAAATGTAGAATTTCTATATATGGTGTACGCATGCATGTGCATGTGCATGGTGAAAACATTATGAGAATTAAAAAAATTATAAAAATTATAAAAAATAAATAAATTAATAAAAAAATATGTAAATAAAACAAGAGAACAATAAAAAATAAAAAAGATTAAATATGATAATTAAAAAGTTAACAATAATAATAATAGAATAAATAGAATAATAAAATAATAATAAGTAAATAATAATAATAAAATAAAACATAACTAATAATGAGAATAATAAAATAATATATATATATATATATATATTAATTACGAGAGTAAATAAATAAATAAATAAATAAATCAATTAATAATTAATTAATATTATTATAAAATAATAAAATATTAAACTAATTAAACAATAAAGAAAAAAAATATTAAAAAAATATGAAAATTTTAAAAAATAAAAATAATTAAAAATTGGATATGAAATTGTTTAGCGGTGGTTTAAAAGGCCTTGAAATGATTTCCCTAATTTTAAGAAACTACCGTTAAATTATTTTGTCATGGATTTGAAAAATCACCATTAAATGATTGTTAATGAAATATTTAATCACAATTTTGCAAAACTGTCATGAAATGATTTCGAGGTGGTTCAAACTATCGCTTAATGAAAAAAACTCTTTCAAAATCTTATTTTGGAATAATGTGAGTTTTCAAAGAGAGAAAATGCATAGAATATTTCATTTAGCAAACTCGGGCCAAATATCATACCACACCCATGAATCAAAGAAAAAGTCATCGTATGGATGAAACTGCATCTGTTACCCATAAACTAGTAGCAATGTCTGTTCAAGAACCCACGTAGGCCTCAAATCATCCCACACCTCCCGTCGAGTGTCAAATATAATAAAACCACACTCGTCAAGAAGATAATAGAGATCATGGTCTCCCATGATTTTTGGAATGTATGAATGAAGTGTATTCATTCTGAAATGAATAGGTCCCTAATTATTTCCTTACATCCAGGGAAAATAACCTCCTTAAGATATCAGCTCCCAGGAAACCTAATGAGATCAAACTTATAGACCATTCTAACAGTTTCCTATTCCATAAGATATTGGGCCACACTATCCATGGTTACTTTTTCTTCAATTATTTCCTCTAGATAATGGTTGATTCTGAACAGGTGATACTATGGAAGGCCCCAGAATTGGTGACCAATGTTACCATCACCAAACCAGAGGTAGAGGGTGAATGGAAAGAAGTTCCAGCCACGTGTTGATAGAATCTTGATAACTAGATAACTCGAAAGATAGTTGACCAAGCTCATGCCACACTGGGAGTAGTACTTTGTAAAACAGTAATTATCCAGAATCCTAGGGACCCTCATTGAATACATCTCCCGAAGGTGTGCATAATATTCTGACATGGGAAAAGAAACAAGAGGAAGATCTATAACAACCTTTCTCTTTATTAAACACTTAAACATGATTTATTATATAAAATTGAACTTAGTACAACATTGAGGATCTATAGGTATAGTGTCTTGGGAAATTAGGAACATTACATAACAATTTAGAATAGAAAACACAACATCTTTAATGAAAACTTTCTTTACATGACCAAAATATTCCCTCGTACTTAGCATTGCATGGGATAACATGAGACAATACATGTGAAAAGGGTCCGAAATAAAGCCTAGTATGGGAGTAAATAGGGAATAATATAAATAATACAATACATGTTATGAAATAGGCATATCAATGGAGTGAAAGAGAAACATGAACATAAAGCCATGATATAGGATGATTATCATAACATGGAAATGTGGTAAAAACATTTAACATGATATTTTCATGAGCCAAGTCCCATTGCACATGGAGCATGAGTAAACCCTAATTCCATATGAGTTAGCATGATTAAACCCTCATTTCACTTTTTGTATCGTGATACTATCTTTTACCCAACATATTAGAGCGTTATTAGGGCGCACTTTTCTTAATTATTTCAATTCATGCGTAAGTATGCCACATGGATCATATAACATGGATTAATTAAATATAATCATTTATTATATGATAAAGGAATGTGGAATTCATACATGTGACTCTATAACCAATAATTAAATGTGCATAAAGGTGAATACCTGTCATAGAGAAATTGGTATAGTATTCACTACACAATGAATTTGGATTGGGAAATCGTAGTGCAATTTCTGCAGCATAACGACATGAAATAAGAATTCATAAAAAGGTTTGAAGATAGATACATGGGTGTATCATCATATTCACATGAAATTTAAAAAAAGGGTGGGGGTCATATACATACATTTCCAAACATAATTAATGGAATTTAGATTCATAATACAAAAAATTGCATGAATGTAAATGAGGAGAGAGAAATTCCATGTAGAATTTTGGCATGGTAACAGGTGTACATTGGAGGAATTAATTATAGATAAATGGGTATGTCATCATTAAAACATAAATAGGGTAGTATGGGGGAGGTGGGAAATCATACCCCATAATTTTTAATTGAAAATAAAAGGGCATACCAACATAATGAAATTTGGACAAAAATTAGAATGGAAGAAATCCCTTAGTCGGAAGTGTGAACCAATGGATTGGGAGAGGCATGATTGGGGCTTTCTGGAATCTTGGGTCACATTGGGAGGATTTTAGAGAGATTATTGAAGTGGTTGGTAGAGCTACAAATTATTTTATTGAAGATGAAGTGGGAGCTTTGTTGGGTTTATATAGGAAAAGGGATGAAATTCTTTATTATTTAGGTTTCAGACCCTACACATTAAAATAATCAAAACCACAAACCATACCACAGTTTTTGCTTATGATTTTTCCAAAGGGGAGTGGAAAAAATTATTTCATAAGGAAAATTTCCTAAATTATTTAAATATTAGGATTTATTATGTGGAGGTGAGTTACACACTCAAGGAAATCATTTTTAAAAGTTAAAATGTTTTAGAAGTCTTGGAGGGTCCACTAAATCGTTGTAAAATAAATCAAACAAACCTAAAATAACATTATATTAATTATAAAACATATATTGGCTGAAAACCCCATCTATAGTATTTTATTACATCACTATTGAAACATTATGATTACATAAAAAAATTATATAATTAAACATTATTTAATTTTTACCAAAAAATTAGATTGACTTGGAAAATTATGAAAAATTCACCATTGTATAATTTCGACGTTATGATTCCAAAAATAATATTCATTTTATCAAAATATTTTCTTAAATATGTGAATATTTAATTTTAAAATAAAATCTTACATTTATAAAAAATTCACAAAATCATAGTTTCAGGATCTTGTTACGTAACCCCTTATAACACTTGCATAAGACCTAAGGGTAAGGTGTGCGACGGTGGAAGTCTCTTGGGGTGGCTCAGAAAACATCACTCAGGTGATAATATCTATGAACTTCCACATCTCCCACAAGAGTATCAGTATAAGATTAACATGTTGAAGCTCGTCTTGGGATTTGTCAAGAGAAAATCCCAATGAAACCACCTCCTTTCCGATCTGCAACAAATGGGCTTTGTATGGAGAAATTCTACTGGACGAGGCCATCAATATTTTTTGAGTAAATTATATTTGTTAAAGCCGTATATTTCTTATATTGATGTGATAACTCTTCAATGACAATATTTGAAATAGTCACAATCCATAATGGTATTTTATAATCCAGAAAAATAAAACCAAGGAAGTTCATATGTTATATAACCATCCTACATAATAATACATTTAATTAGATCAAGAAGAATTTTAATTAATATAAGCTTGGGTCATTACAATCTTCCCATGCTTAAGAAACTTTGATCTTGAAATTTCCTTTTCCCACACTAAACAGATGTGGGTAACTCTACTTCATCACTTACTCTGATTCCCATGTTACTTATTCAAACTTGTAGTTTCTCCATAACACCTTTATGGGGGGAATTGTCTTATTTCTTAGAACATTTTACCTACGATCTAACATATTCACTAGATTCTCTTTATAAGAGAGTTCATTATCCAATGGTACCACCTCTGTATTGATTAAATGCGATGGGTCAGGTATGTACTTACTCAAGAGTGATACATAGAATACATCATGTACTTGAGATAGGTTTGATGGGAGTGCTAGTCGATAGGCCGCTGCTCCAATGCGATCAAGGATCTTAAAAGGGCCGATGTACATTAAAATAAGCTTTGCCTTCTTCCCAAATCTCATAACTATCTTCCCTGGTGATATATAGAGGAATACCATGTCTTCGACATCAAACTCTAGGTCTTGTCAACGATTCTTAGCATAGCTCTTTTGTCGACCATGAGCTGCTCTAATGTGTTGCGGTATGGTCTTAACCTTCGCCACCATTTATTTGACGATTTATGGAATTAGGAGTTTTCTCTCCCTAACCTCATCCTGACATGTCGGTGTTCTATGCCTCTTCCCGTATAGGGCTTCATAACGATCCATTTGAACACTTGAGGGGGAACTATTGTTGTAAGAGAACTCAATCAGAGGGAGATGTTGATCCCTTCCCCCGTTGAAGTCCATTTAGAATTCCCTCAACATATCCTCTAGTATCTGGATATTATGCTCAGATTAGACATCATATTGAAGATAATAAGTCATACTGAAGTTCATAATAGTATCCATAGAATGTTGATGACTCTTCCAAAACATGGAGGTGAATCTTGGATCTCGATCAGAAACAATAGATAGTAGTACTCCATGTTTCCTTACCACATCTATGATGTATATCCATTCTAGTTGATCCAATAAGAAATCATCCCAAATTGCAATGAAATGTTCAATATTTTTAAGATGATCCACAAAAACCATGATATCATTGTTTCCCTTTTCTGTATTCGAAATTCCGATGACAAAGTCAATGGTTTTGTTATCCCATTTTCATGATGGTATGGGTAATTATTGCATCATCCCCTTATACTTATATATCTCATCCATCACTTTCTGACATAATAGGCACTTTTATGTATACTCAATGATCTCCTTCTTCATGTTATCCCACCAATTTTCTCTCGAAGATCTCGATATATATTTTTGTTTCTTGGGTGAATGGATAAATTTGAACTATGTGCATCCTCTAGAAGTTCATTCTTTGAATCAAGATTTGATGGAACACATATTCTTGTTCCAAATATCACAATTCATTCTTCATTAACATTGAAATCTAAGTATTTCCATTTCTTTACAGTTTCCACTTTCTTTGGAATTCTGACATCATCCTTTTGGGCATCATTTAACCTTTACAAAAGAGATGGCTGAGAAATCATTTCTAAAATTATTGATGATATTACCTTATTTATGATTCCCATTTACATTTTCATCAAATCTAAGTATATTAGATCCTTTTCAATTCTCATCGATGATAGAATCACCGGGTCCATTATACATATATCTTCTGCCACCTTGTTCCCCTTCATAGGGTGGTAATAGATTGAGCAGTTATAGTCTTTGATCAGATCTAACCATCTTCATTAGTGCATATTCAACTCTTTCTATGCGAATATATACTTAAGGATTTTTTGGTCTATATATATTTAAAAATTCTCCCCAAATAATTAATGTCGCAAATTTTTTAAAGAGAATATTAATATAGAAAACTCTAAATCATGTGTTAGATATTTTTTCTCATGAACTTTAAATTTCCTCGAAGCATAGGTAATGAATTTTTCATTTTTCCTCAACACACAACTGAAACCCTTCTTCGAAGCATCAATAAATACCACAAGAACTTCTACACTTGTGGGTAGTGTGAGAACGAGCGTAGTGATAAGCCTCCTTTTCAACTCCTTGAAGCTATCTTCGCATTTATCACTCCAAGATAACTTTACTCCCTTACAAGTTATATTGGTAAGAGGGTTGGACAATTGTGAAAAATTTATAACAAATCGACATTAATTTCCAGCTAACCCTTGGAAGCTTTGGATATTTGTTACTGATGTTAGCCTCAACCTCCCCTCAATTTCCGCTGCATTGGAGGGATCCATAGATATCATATTTCTTGTGATGATATGACCCATGAAAGAGACCTCCTTAAACTAGAACTCACACTTTCTATACTTCTCATAGATCTTTTCCTTTTTCAAGGTCTCTAGTACTGTGATTAGATGATCCTCATACTCCTCATTGGTTTTGGAGTATATTAGAATATTTTCTATAAATAATACAACAAATTTGTCAAGGTAAACTATAAATACTCTATTAATCAAGTCCATGAAGATTTCTGGACTATTAATTTTTTCAAAAAAGGCATTACTAGAAATTCATAGTACCCATATAATGTACAAAAAGAATCCTTGGGTATATCCTCCTTATTCACCCTTACTTGGTAGTATCCCATCCGCAAATCTACCTTGGAAAAGTATTGTGATCCATTTTGCTGATTGAAAAATTCATCAATTCGTGGAAGAGGATACTTGTTCTTTAACCTGAATTTTTTAGCTCATGATAATCAATGAAATGGTGCATTAACCCATCCTTTTTCTTGATGAAGAGTGCTACTGCACCCCCTGGTGAAGCACTTGGTCATATAAACCATTTATCCATATTTTCCAGCAGTTGTTTCTTCAGCTCCTCAAGATCCACAACCACAGTTCAATACAGAGTCTTGGATATTTAAAATTACCTATGGATAAGGCTAATGGATAATTTAAGATCACATCTATGAGTAAGACCAGAAAATTCTTCGGGAAACACATCAATAAAATACCTCACAATAGGAATGTGTGCATGGATGGTTTCTTTCTTTAGAATAAGTCATCTAAGAAAGATACATGTGCTCATAGTGCAATAATATCCATGCTTGAGATGATGGTGCTAAATAAGATTCATACTCCTCCTTAAACATGTATATAATCGAGGGTCGATTATCATTATAGAGAGTGATTCCCCTCTCATAGAAATTTATTATGACTCTATATAAGGAAATCTAATCCATGCTGAGAATTGAATCCAATTCCACCAAAGGGAGTATGAAAAGGTTCTCCAAGAAGTTCAATACACAAATTATGACATGGGAGGAGTTATATTCTTGGGATGAAAATATTTCCCCAGTTTCTGTACTGACCTACATTTTTTCTTCCTTGATTTGTGGTGGTGTTGGGATTATTCTAATAAAATTTTGGGATATAAAAGAACGTGTAGAACCAAAATCAAAAATTAAATTCAATATTTGTGAATGAATAACTAGATTACCTATTAACACTTCTTTTTCAAGGTTCACTTTGGAAGTAGTGATGGAAAAATCATGCCTTTACATCCTTGGATGTTGTTGGTTTCCTTTGAAAACCCTTTTCATAGGGAACTGGTTTGAAAAGTGCCCTAGTTCTTTGAGTTGAAGCAATGAACAATGAGTTGAGGGTTTAATGAAGTGTTCCTCTCCTCTGTCACAGCCACAGGTTTCTCATGTTGGCAATTAATTTCCAAGTTCAGTTCCCTTCCACACCTAAATCATTTCCTCATCCCCTTCAAGAAATTTCCATGATGCTTCTTTCTGCACCTTTGGCAAGTGGGGTGATGGACTGTCATAGTACCATTGGATTTAACCATTCGACCTCCATAATAAAATTACACCGTACACTTGTTATCCCTATGATACCTCTGAGAATCTATGATCTCAATTTTATCTTTTAGGTCACATCAGAAAATTTACTCATAGCTCTCGAAGTCACGGATCGCTAGGGGTTTTCGTAGGCTACGTTTTATCCCACCAAAGAAGTGTTCAACCTTGCATTCAGGGATAATGATAAATCCAAAGGCGTATGGTAAAATCCTTTTGAAGTTTTCCTCATACACTCTGATGGATTCATCTTCTTTTTTCTTGAGGTAAAGGAAGTCCCTTTCCATCTAATGTTGGAGGGTGTAAGGAATATATTTATCGATTTTTTTTTCATAAATCCTTCCATTGAAACACCTAGATCTCCTCTTCAGGCTTTGTATTTTTGATCAATGTCCTTTATTGATCAGATTCACACTCTATATGTTAAGCATCAATACTTACCATATCATTTTCATAACATTGAAGTATTGAGAAGATATTGTCAATGGATTTGATCCATTGTTCATAAAATGAGGGATCAGATGATCCATTAAAAGTAGGAGGCCTTTGTTTAATGAAGCTCTTGATCATGAATTGTTCTTTATTGGGGGGGGGTTGAATATTCATCTTGAACCATGTTTCTATTCAATACACAAGTTAACTGAGAGATTCTCATGACAATGTTCATGATTCCTGGTCCCATCAGATTGGGAATCTCATTAGAACATTCGTCACATTGATCTTCACAGCATTTGTTATCCTAAGTCCTCCTATTACCACCAATTAGCTAGAATAACATTAAAGTTAAGGGTAACACATAACATGGAATCCAAAGAAAAAATGTATGACTAATAAATTATTTTTAATTACTTAACTTATGAATTTATAGGCTTTAATATATGTTATCCATGATCTACTTCCCAACATATATTCTTAGGTTAATTTTTTATTCCCTTAACAGTGGTTCATTCTAATATTGTTAATTTACCAAAGCATATCCCCTAGGACTGTCGTAACCAAGAGTCTAGCAAGGCCCATTTTCATGCACTAGTTCTCGTTCGAGTCTAGCTCAAAGTGGTGTTTTCGGGTTTTACCCCTAAATACAACTGTGACAGAGCCACCTCTACCTTCTCTTATATAAACCTAGATGTAATTGATTGATAAAAAACATACTCAATACTCACCAATATTTAGGGATGTTTTTATTATACTTAGTCTTATCCGTAAGGCCTTCACTAGGGTTTTATAATCATAATCCAAAAAATAACTAAACTTATACCCTGATACAAACTATATCAAACATTCTCTTTATTACACACATAAACATGATTTATTAAATAAAATTTCAATAGAGACAACTCTAAGGATCTAGAGGTCTAGTTTCTTGGGAAATTAGTAACATTCCATAACAACTTAGAACATAAAACACCACGTATTTATTGAAAGGTTCCTTTACATGACCACAACATTCCCTCATACATAGCATTTCATGGGATAACATGAGGGTATACATGTAAAAAGGGTGATCTATAAAGCCTAGTAAGGGATCAAAAAAGTCTTAATATAAATAATACTGTACATGTTAGTAAATAGGTGAATCATTGGAGTGAAAGAGAAACATGAATATAAACGCATGATATAGCATGATTACCATAATATAGTAACATGGCAACAAAATTTAAGATTATATTAGCATGAGGCAAGGACTATTTCACATGAAGCATTAGTAAAACCTCATTTAAATTGAATTTTCCTGAGTAAACCCTAATTTCACTTGACTTATCACAATTATAACCTTTACCCAATGAATTGGAGCACTTTCAAGGTGCACCCTTCATAATCATTTCATTTCATGCATAAGTGTGCCAAAAGAATCATATAACATGGATTCCTTAAACATCATCATGTATTATAAGATAATGGAATTTGTAATTTATACAAGAAACTACATAATAAATATGTAAATGTTCATAAAGTTGAATAACCTTAATAGATAAGTGGGCATAGTTTTCACTATAGAATGAATTCGATCCGGATAATCACAATGCAATTTTGACAGCATAACGACATGACATAATAACTCATAAAAGGGTTGATGAGACAGAAAGGGGTGTCTAATAATTTTTAAATTAAATGGAAAGTCTGTTGGGTCATATATATATATTTCACAACATAAGTAATGTAATTTAGATTCATAATACAAAAGAATTTCTTGAATGAAAATGAAGAGAGATAAATTCCTTACGGGATTTCAGCATGGTAACAGTGGTACATGGGAAACATTAATCAAAGAGAAAGGGTAATATCATCATTAAAACATAAAAATGGAAGTATGTGGGAGGTGGGGAATCATACCTCAAAATTTTTAATTGAAAATAAAAGGGCATAACAACATAATGAAGTTTGAACAAAAATGAGAAAGGAAGAAATCCATTACTTGGAAGAGTGATCCCAAATACACGGGAGAGTCTTACGAGGGGATTTTTGGGAGCTTAGGGGGCCTTGGGAGGATTCAAGAGATATTAGGGTAGAGGTTTATTGAGATACAAAGGCTTTTAGTGAAGAATAAGAGGGATTTTGGGTTGGTTTATATAAGAAAATAAAGAAAATGCTTTATTATTTAAGTTTTGGAACCTACACATTAAACTAATCAAAACCAAAAACCATACCTTGGGTTTTGCCCATGTTTTTTTTCAAAGGTGAGTAGAAAAAATTATTTTATAAAAAAAATTATGGAACTTATTAAAACTATAAGTATTTCTTATGTGTATGTGAGTCAATCTCTCTTGGAAATCATCTTAAAAAGCTAAAATGTTTTATAAGTCTTGGATGGTCCACTATGGATTTGTAAAATAAATCAAACAAACCTAGAATCAAATTATTTTATTGGTAAAACATATATTGTGGAAAAATATAATTTATAATATTTTATTATATCATAATTAGGTCATTATGATGTCATTAAACACATTATATAATTAAATAGTATTTAATTTTTACCCAAAAATGTGACTGTCTTAGAAAATTATGAAAAATTCACCATTGGATAATTTCAATATCCATATTCTTAAAATAATATTAATTTTATCTAAATAATTTTATAAATATGATAATTTATTATTTTAAAATATAAATGGACATTTATCGAAATTTCATGGGTTTTCACAAAAATAGCTTCAATCCTTATTAAAAATTAAAATTTTATACATAAAAATTATACAATCATTTATATTTAATAAAAATTTTTTGGTAATAATATTTTATTAAAATATTATTTAATTCAAAAATCCATTAATTCATCAATGTAGATTTCTCAATTGAATAGTAACTAAAAATACTATTTGTTATTTAAAAACTATTTACAAAGTAACACTAATAAAATTAATGTATATTATCTATACATAAATAATGAACACAATCATCGTGCTAGGGTCTTATTAAATAACCCCTTATAACACTAGTATAAGACCTAAGGGTAAGGTGTGTGATGGTGATGGACTCTTGGGGTGGCTTGAATAACATTGCCCAGGTGGTAATCTTTATCAACTTCCACTTCTCCCATTAGTGGTTCTGTTTAAGATTATCGTGGTGAAGATCAGATTGGTCTTGGTTAATAGAGAAGCCCAGTGACGCCAACTCCTTTACAAGCTCATAAAAATGGGCTCCATATGCAGAAATTCTACTCGATGAGGCCATTGCTTCTTTTGTATGAGTTAATTGGATTTGTTAAAGCTCAATATTTATACTAATCATGTGATCACTATTCAACAGCTATATTAGAAACGGTCACAATTCATAAGGGTATTTTAACATCCAAAAACATAAAACCCGAGAAGTGTATATGTTATATAACCATACTACATAATAATACATTTAATTTGATCAAGTGGAAATATCATTAATAAAAGTTTGGCTTGTTAAAAGATCTATATCAAAATCTCAAAAAACACTAACTCTTGAATATTTATTTCCATCAATATCTGAAGATTGGGCACTACCCAACCAAACAAAACCCTCATTGAATGATGTGATATTATTTTTTTCTGTTACAATATTAAAAATAAAAGATCCATTTTATGATAGTGAATATTCCCCTGAGTACGTGTTCCACATACTTGACTAGGGAGATGGAGGCCATGGATTCATAAGCTGAGGGTATAAAGGATGGTGCAGGCACGGTTAAATGAAAAATTTCAGTCACATCCCCATGTAATCCATATAAATATATGAGACCTGTGGTTGATTATAATTAATCCAAACAAAAACATGGGGGTAACTCAAATCCATCTACCATTTATTCATGCCCAATCATTTTGCATTACTCACTGGGAGGGGGTGATTTTATGATCTGCACAAATGGAGGGAAAGGAAAATGCGACTTATGCTACGTGGAGAAGATTCTACATCAACCACTATCTAAGTAACATAACTTTTAACTCAAAAACCATAGCTCTTGATCTATATGATTGGGAGATGCCCACCCATGGGAAGAGTGGGGCTCTGGAAAAAATGTAATATTCTGAAATAATTAGCGGTTGTCTCATCCAAACTCTCAGTAATAAATTATCCTCATCTTATAAAGGAACTTATATGGGAACTCATCATGGGCCTATAGATCCCACAAGATTTTGGTGTGGAATTTTCTAATGTATAGGTTTACTGAGTGGATACTATGTCTTTAGAATGTCATCCCACCAACTTGTACATAGAAAAGGACCCAGAAGAGTCATCTAGGGACATATCTGACCACTATATGTTTCATGAAAGCTTATTAATGTTGACATCCAATGGGATCTAGTTGAAAATTGTTCCTAGATCAAAATTTTCATGATATGGACCCTCAATAATTTGGGGTATATTGAAGGGTATTTTTCTTAGGTGATGCTAATCATTCACGGGTATGACATGATAATGAAAAGGTCTCTCAGAGAGATCAAAATCAAATATTTGTTTTGGTATCTAACATTTAAAAACGATTTCAAGCTAATATATTAGGAAAAATAATATAATTTCCTTCCCAAAATACATATATTTCATATCCATGTAGTGACACCTTCAACATTTCATAAATTTGGGAAATACCCCATCAATGGAGAGGTCGGTATACTACTCGGCGACAATACCCCATTAAACTATTGAAAATTTATATATGGTGTGGAAATTATATACAAGTGGGAATGAAAACAAACAATGGTAGATAATGATATGCAACTTTTTTCTCCCAATGGCTTGGGGAAAACTTCTAAAAATCCCCAAAGCATGCTTGAAAATGTCTATGTGTTACCCATAAACCTGATCGAGGTAGAATATTTGATCCCAACAAGATATCCTGAAACCCAAACTTAACTAGTTCACATCTATGTGTTAGAAATCATGTTAGTTGAAATGGAATCATTAAAGGGAATTCAGATTAACGATCTAGTAGGATCTAAGAGTTCTCTTGTCCCATTAGAAGTAATGAATGATTCCCCCATGAAATTATATTCAACCCATGATGTAGAAATCTATCATATCCTATGCAGTAGAATAAAGGAATAAAATAATCACGATAATCTCTCTATTATGACTCTGTCATTACATAATTTTAATTTATATTCTTATAAAAACTCTTATCTATATGGTGGAATAAATTCCCCCAAATTATTCACCATGTATGAAAATAATTATATAGATAGTGAGATGGAAGAAGAACAGAATAAACATAGAAACACCCCTACCATATTTATGGAGGGCATCTCCACCACCATCGATGAGCTCAGATAAGTGAATTTGAAAGTATAATAAGATACATGACCTATTTTGATTATAAAAACCATGACTCTCAAGTATTAGGATATATAAATTTCATTTCTAAAGAAACATTGATACATGTTTTCATGGAATTATATAGAGATACCCGAGATGAACCCTGATGTGTCTACTCATCACCTAGTCTTACCCAACGACCATTGAGGTTTCAAGTAGGTATCTAGAAGAATGAAATCCTCTCATGATACTAATGCAGATTTCTAAGTTTAAAATGTAGTCAAATATATCTTTGTATGATAGGTACATTACACAAAATCTATTTTCAACATCATCCCCATCACAAAAAGGATTAGGTAAATCATGGTCCACATTGAATTTTGAGGCCTTAATTGAATCTTCATAATGGTTGATTACACATTTCCAATAAAAAAACTATTTATCAATGAAATAGTCGGTTTCCAAGCCATTTTCATTATGAATGAGCATTTCATGTATAATTAGATAAAGATGGGCCTTAACGATGAGGAAAACACTGCCTTCAGATCACCATAGGGGATTTTGTTCTACCAGGACATCCCATTTAGATCAATGAATTAACAAAATAATTTCCAATCCATCATGAATCATATCTTTAATCCATTCTGGGATGAGTCATGGAATGTTATGTTTATGGATTGGTTGTAAAAAATCATCATCATTTGGATCACTTCATTGATATTTAAATAATTTTTGAAAATTATCAGAGTATAGTTTAAAGATGAATCATTTGATGCGTGAATTCTGATTAATGTCATAAAAATTACTTTTATTTTTTGTATGAAACTATTCATCATGTTTGATATAGAAAAGACTAGTGAAATCTGAGAAAATTCACTGGCTGGGAACCTTAATGAATTTAGGAGGATCAATGAAAACGTCCTTTATATCTTATATTTCATAGAAAACGTAGTAGGAAAATCCTTCACCTTCACTATGTTAATGAATAAGTGATTCACCTATTTATTGGATGAGGAGCACTAAGAATCCTTCAAGAATTTTCAAAAATTCCCAATTCAACCACTAGAATTGTTGTTTCAAGTTAAAAGAAATCCACGTATCCTAATTATGGCCGCCATGGAATGATCACTTTCTTCTCTCCCCATAAAGAAAGATGATTTAAGGATTTAAAAAATCTCTATTATCTTAGTAAAATGGTACTAGGTTGTAATACATGATATTATGATATTGGGTAGAACCACCTCTCACTCGTCTTTGTAGTTACAAAGACGAGACATTACGCATAGCATCAAAAAGTACAATTGGTCTCTCATATTGACCTTGTCAAGTATATTTTTAGCCTCCCTTTATTTAATGAGTGTTTATCTGAATTATTAGTCCTACTATAACAATATGACAACAAATTTGTGTCACTGAATGTATTTAAAGGGAATTAAATAGCTGATTATCTGAAAGAATATTCAAACCTAGAAAGTACTTCAGTAGACATCAGACATTTTAATGAAGAAGTTTTATATCATCATAAAACACCCTTAATGTGGAATATGTATTTTGATGGAACCTCATAAAGTTTTATTGGATTTATAATAGGAAATATAAAAATAAATTGGTTTGGTTAAGGGATTGTATATGTGTCCCCTGAAAAAGCAGTTTTCCATTATTCATTCTCATTGTCTAGAGGTTTCACTAATAATGAGTCAAAATACCAAACCATTATCACTTTATGGGAGCTAGTTATATGACTATTTATAGACTACTAAAATATTACTTTAGACCCAAATTTAGTAATTAAATAGTTCAACAGTGATTATTCTATCAATATGAATTAATTCCCCCCTCAATAGTTATGTAAGAGGATTAGTGTCATAATTACCTTTTGAATTAACATTGCATCATGTCCTTCAATCAAAAAATGATGCTACCTATGCACTATCCTATACAACCAAAGTCATGGAAGATCCTATTCATGTCAAAGTGGGTTTTCCCAAATACACCCTGAAGGTTGGACTCACCTATTATAATTTGTGAAATAAAGAAAATCAATTAGGTAAACACTACCCTAAAGTGAGAAGAGATGAAATCCACCCATGAATGGATGGATTCTATAGTATATTACCTCTAAAAATATACCATCCCATTATATTTATATAAAAGGGATCATGTATGATGTCAAGAAGTAAAATTTACCCATTTTTATGGGGCAAATAAGAAGAAATCCTTTTATAAATGAGGTTTCGATGGAATCCTCCTTATATGCATTGTAGAAGGAGGGATTACGACCATTATAAAACACATCCTTGAAGGTTCCTATGAAACTCACCAATCTAGAACCAAACTCTCATTGAAAATTAATATGTTTGGATACTATTGGGAATAAATGATGCAAGACTACATGTAATTCCATAGGAAATGTCATGAATTCTATATTCATGAAAACATCATCCATTAACACCTAAAGTTTCAATATACAACTATGTATTCATGTCCATTTTCCATATGAGGAATTTATGTTGTGTGGAAATATCCACCTGATACAACTAGATAGTTTAATAATGGCCTAAATTCTATTTACTTATATTACAAATGGGTTGAGGTTATACCCCTCATATAATCCAGGATGAATAATATCATTAACTTCATAAAGACTTCAATTATCTCTAAATTCAACAACCCTCACACAATAGAGATGTAGAAAGACCCCATATTATTTTATTCTCATATAAATATGCTAAAATAGGATTACAACATTGAGTCCAAAAAGTCATCATTCTATAATGTAGTAGAAAATGGATATATAGATACCTTTTACATAACTATCAAATATATTATAGAAAAATGTTGGAAAAGGACAATATATCATTAATAGAAAATTCCTATCATGCTCTATAGTCATATTATACAACCATGCACAATTACATGCATGTAACCCAATATTCATTGGTTTATAGTATTGAGGAAATGTTTTCCATTGAATTCCAGCTCCCTTCACCCCAAATATCTATCTATGAACAACTTATAGATGATGAGTAATAAAAAAAGTGGATGGATGAGTTATAACAGGTTGATGAGAAAAGGTTATGTACATTTTACAAACTTGAATTCAATATAAATCATACTACACAAACCTTCAAAAAAAATGTTTACATACGCACATTCCTTCTAGGAGAGAAGGTATTGGTTCTTAGAACCCTGATAAAACCAGGAAAGAAATCTAAAAAATAAAACCTAAATGGGAAGGGCCTTACATCATTCAAAAGTTCTATTCTAATAGATATTAATCATTTGACACAATGGGTGGGAACTCATTACACCCCCACCAATTATTTTTTTATCAATATGTACTTTTCATAGCTACAATAAAGGATTTTAACTCAATGTAGAAAGAATTTAATCCACACAAATTTCAATGTCCTTGAGATAAGAAATTAAACTCCAAATAATCTTATGTCCTTACCACATGATGTTAGACTACATGGAAGAAATCCTAAAAATTTAAATTAAACTAAATAAAAGACATAACTTCATGAAATAATAAATTTATATGAGGTAGATCTGTGAGGGGAAAAAAATGAAGTACCCATGTCTCTATGTAAGTGTGATACCTATATGAAGGGAATTTATAAGAACAATATGAGGCTTAATTCATTTTGTAATACAATTTTTAGTGGTTCTCAGATCCCAAACCATGGGTACATCCATAATATATATATAAATACCCCTCCATGTATATGGGTTAGACCAGTTTAGGTAACTCCATTAAGAACTAAATTTGTCTTACTTCTTGTTTTTACAAGATATTTATTGATTCCCATATCCCAAATACAAGGCCTATATACAATATAAAATGGAAAAAATTTCTCCCTATATGTATGGGTCAAACAAAAATATGAAATTTTCTATTTAAGAACTACGTATTGATTGATTCCTATCTCTACATGATAAGTAGTGATGCCTAGATACTAAATCATGGGTCCATCCATTATATGAAATAGAAAAAATATCTGACATTATTTATGAATCAGACAAGTGTTGGTAATTATCCTTTTTAGAACTATGTGTGTACTTATTCTTGTTTCTATAGGATATCCAGTGACTCCAAAATCCAAAATACTAGGTCTATATATAATATAAAATAAGAAACTTTTTCCAAGCATATGGGTCAGACATAAGTACGTAATTTTCCAATCAACAATTAATTGGATCGTGATCCCTCTTTCTAAAGGAAACATAGTGATTTCCAGATCCAAAATCCTTGGTCTAGCCAAAATATAAAATTGAAAAAATTCTCCCTGCATATTTGTTAGACATATGAATATAAGTTTCCATTTAAAAACTATGTGCGACTTTATGATTATTTAAATAGGATTCGTACTGATGCCCGATTCCAAAATTAGAGGTCTAACCTCAATATAAAATGGAGAAATTACCCCCCTACATACGGGTCATACCAATGTAAGTAATTTTCCATTTAATAACTACATGTGGATTCATTCCTATTTCTAAAGTAAATTTACTAATGACGATATCCAAATTCCTTTGTCTAACGACATAATAAAATGTAAACAATGCCCCCTATGTATGGGTTAGACCTAGACAGAGAATATTCCATTTAATAATAATGTGTGGATTGATTATTATTTCTATAGGATATTTAGTGATTCGTAGTTCCTAAATCCTGGGTCTAACTACAATATATTTTGGAAAAATTCCCCCTGCATATGTGTCAAACATGCACAAGGAATTTTCAATTTAAGAACTATGTGTGGAATGATTCATATTTATACAGGATAGGCAACGATGATTAGATCCCAATTCCTAGGTATAGAATAAATATAAAATTCAAAAAATATCCCCCATTCATATGGGTCAAACACCTAAGAGGAATTTATCATTTATGACCTAAATATAGATTGGTTCTTATATCAACAGGATACATTGTTATAGCCAAATCCAAAATCATGGGTCTAGCTGCAATACAAAATGGAATATTGTCCACCCCTATGTATGGGTAATACCTATATAAGAAATTATCCATTTAATAAATACACATTTATTTATTTATGTTTCATCAAGATATGTCGTGACACACATATCACAAATATTGGGATCAACAAATATATAAAACAAAAAAAATATCCCGATACATATGGGTTAGACTCGTGTTTGGAATTATAATTCTATGAACTATGTGTTTATTGATTCATATTATCCCATGATACATAGAGACAACCATATCATGAGTCCTAGGTACAACCGAAATATGACAAAAATGACCTATCCCTGCAAAGAAACTCAAACAGTGTGTCAAATTTATTCTGTGAGAACTATGTGTGGATTTATTCATGTTATATAAGATATGTAATGATTCTTGTATCTTATATTTAATGTCTATCCATGAGTTATTATCCCTCAAAACCATGAACCTACATGAGAGTTAGATTAGTGTAGGGGCTCCAGTCCACATTAAATTTTGAACACCCCTATATAATCCCTATAATGCACTCCCAGACAGCTCATCAACATGCTAGTTATCTCTTTTTTCTCAAGCCAATCATGACCAATGTGATCTTAAGTAACCTATAATGTTTATCTAACCAACATGATCAAAACAATTTCTATCTAAAAATAGGGAACAACATCTAATTTTCATGATGCCAAACTAAACGACTATATAATTTTTGTACAATGATATACTGCATGACAAGAGTCCTTCATGCCAAAGAAATCATCCCCCTGATGATTGTGTATTCAAGAGTTTCATGTTTTATCTCCTCACCCTGAAAATGTGTTCAATACAAACTAGCATAATAATTAGGATTCTCATATCCGTTTTTAATCTGATGGTCTTCATAAACAAACTCCATATCTTCAATACAGAAGTCGATACCAAAATATTCCTCCAGTTGATACCGTTACCTTGGAATCCCATGGACCATGACATCCCATGCTCTTGGTTAAACCTCTAGAAAACTGGTAATCGAGACTAATATTTTTTGGAGAATAACACAATGCCTCGATGATTTCACTTAGTGGATCTTATCCAAGAGGAGCTTCCCTCCTTAAAACTAGAGTTACTATCCCAACTACATGAAATATCGACTTCATCCATTTTCAATGGGTAACCTATACCCACCGTTATCTATCACCCTTCAAATCATATATTATTGTATTATGATTTAAAATTCACATAACCTAACTATTAAATTGGATATATATACCCTCAATGTTACACATCCTTTCATCTTAATCATTTTTACAGAATGATTATGACAATGTATTATTGTACCCATTCATTTTTGGGTATATATCCCCTAAAAAGACCTAACTGCCTTATGATTTGAAATCCCATGGAACAAACCCTTTTCAAACTTCATGACCCCTTTAATGTCTAAATTTCTAGATATCTTTAGATCATATTTTCTTGTAATTTCATAGAAAATTGATAACAGGTACTGAAAAATCCTAAAGGGACCCAGCTGAGATTCATTAGTAAATAACACAATGTTTAAGAGGCATTTCTAGGGGAATATTTTGGTCGTTGAGGAATGGTCCCCCTTAAATACATGATTTAATCCTATAATGGTGTGTCACTAGTCCCATACATCATTAAATGATCATTATTGGTATATTAATTTAATGACATGATTTATTTCTCCCATTTTCTCTTTGTACAAAAGGGATTAAGAATATATCAGTGATTCATACCTACATATTCTAAATCCTGGTGGTAAGACTCTAAACTGCATAGAATTTATATCAGAACTACATGTGGCTTGATTATTATTTCCAAAAGATACATAGTGATTTATGGATCGAAAATCTTGGGCTTAACTATAAGATAAAAAAGAAATCTCCCTATATATTGGTCAGAACTATGTAGAAGTTGACTATATAATAACTAAACATGGATTGATTCCTTTTACCGTAGGATATGTAGTGATACTCGATTTATCAAACTAGATTCTAGACATAGCCCAATTTTAAAATTACCATTCCCCATATATGAGTTCAATATATAGTGGGCCATTCTGAGAATTATGTGTAGATTGATTCATATACTATGGGATATGAAGTCACACCTGGATCTTCAATTTCATTCTGATCCATGAATTATCATCACTTGTAATTATGTTCCTTGAAGGAAACCATGTTTTTGTAGGGGTTCCTTCTCATACGTAATTTGAGTACCCCCTACCCCCCACACATTCCCTATCATGAACTATCACATAGATCAAAAAGTTATCTAATTATCTATTGTTTCTCATACATATAATGGATCTTTTTAGCATAAAGAACTGAAAAAATCAGTCTAACAAATTCAATCAAGTTGAATCATATCTAAATATAGGAAAAAACATCCTTACATCATGATTTTAAAATTCACGGAAAGAGGTCTTCACATTGAATAAATTATCCCATATGATGGTTGTGTATTCAAGAAACACATGTTTTTTCTTTTCCCAAAAAATGTTTTTCTATTACACATTGACATAACCTTTAGGGTTCTCAAACCTTTCTATAATATTAAGTTCTCTATAAAAAATCTCATATCCTCAATACCTTTGTCGATACCAACTAATTCCTCAAGTTGATACCCTCCTCTAGGAACCTCATGTATAGTGATCTCACGTCCTATTGATTCCCCCTATAGAAAAATAATATCATGGATGGGATAATCCAAATGGTCCACACTAGGATTGGATATTGAATAATGAAATGCCTCAGAGATTGTGCTCTGTGGATGTAGTCTTAGAGTATAGGCCATCCTTAAATCTTGGAGTTACTATCCCAACTTTTTTGAATATGGGATTTCTCTATAATTAATGGTTGACTTGTACCAACTAGATTCCACATATCATTGTCTAGAATATTATTGTTTATTATTTACACTTTATATAACCAAACTATTCAATTGGATTCATTCCCCCTTGATGTTATACATATATGCATCATAACCATTGTCAAGGAAAGATTATAATATCATATTCTTGTACCCCTCTATCATAAGGTATGGATCTCCTTTGGATACCCAATTTTCCTAAGTCAGTCATTCCTCATGTTGATATTTCCCAATCTCATGATGTTAAACCAAATATAATTTTCCTAGTCAAATGATGCTAAACTACACGAAAAAATCTGAGTTGCACGACATTAAACTACAAGACCTATGATCCATATTATAGGATGTAAAAGTTATTATTATAGATCGTACCATCCATTAATCTATTATAGAGGTGAGTGTTTCACTTCCATTTATTAAATAAATATCAATTACAATTCCCTATGTATAATCTTGGTCTACAAAGAGTACCCATTTTCTGACTAGGTTGTAAAGGCTCACTAATGGAAGAAAAGAAATCCCCCTCCCTCTATAGCAGATAGATCTATGAAGGAATTCTATTTTTCAATGATCAATGTGTGGAATGATTCCTAAAATATCATAATATTTAGCGATTCCCAGACATATTTTCATGATCCCATTCACTGGTTTACACTATCTGTACATTCCTAGGAAATTGATCCATATTGGAAGTTCTCGACCTCAGTTAGTCATGAGGCTGTAAAAATCCCTCCAACAATGAGAGCCACTCACAATATAAAAAACTTTGACTCAACAATCAATAGAGATAAACTATAAACTCTAATGGTTATGGATAATCTCCCTTTCAGGGGAAATATTCCATACCCCTGCATACAATTCAGATCTATACGGAGGGATCTCTTTAAAAGAGTTGACTGTGGAATGATTCATACCGTTAAAAAATGCATAGCAAAACCCATGGAATACCAAAAACAGAACATTCATATAACCTAATCTATAGTATACATTGAAATAACTTAAATAAATTATTTATGAATGAGTCATACATTCTCACCTCACCTACATATAAATAAAATCCAAGTATGGATTTCTTATTCACGAGATAAATATTCATCGGAACGGATCAAATATATGGATACCCACCAGTAAGGCTATAAAAGGATTAAATATACATATCACATATAAATAAAATAGATTAGTGATAAGTATAATAATAATATCTTGATGTATTTATTTCCAGTTCCTACATCCTTACCCTATGAAGCTAAAACTACAAGGAAGATATCCTTTCCACATAACATTAAAATGCATGATAGATGTATTAGAACTTCATTAAATAAAACTACACATAAAATCATACAAAATCACTCCTTATCAAAGGACTAGAAGTTCCTAACCCAAGTAATCCAATGTTTATAGTGGTTCCATCATATTTTTGAGAACCAAAATCCATGAATAAGAATTCATGCATTGAGTTCCTAAGATTACCTCAAACCTCCCATTTTCCTTGGAAGAGGATACCCAATTTCATGGGACCCTTTGATTGACTATGAATGTCTATAGATATCTCCCCTATATGTTCTCCCAACATCCAACTTGATGTATCCTTTCCTTGGAAAAAGATATTTTCATTCTTTTTATTCCTGACATCATCATATTGGAGCTCATCACCACTGAGTGATTTGCGATTTACCTTAACATGTTTGTACCACATCACTATACATTATTTGAGATACTTAAGCCATGATTTATAACATTTTCATCACCCACTTGGTATGGAATTGAAGTACTTATGAAATTAGGAATCATAATTAGGCTATTGTATTACGCACCCCTTATACAAGGCCCTCACGTGTCATGAACTTAAACTATATGATATTTGGTCAAACCTGTGTGAAATTATACATAATTCTTTGATTTTCCAACCCAAAATACCTTACAATTCTATTAAAATATACCAAAAACATGATATGATGGAAACCCACAAATGGAGGTCTGAGAAAAAGTCAAGTATCCGCATTCTAAATTTATCATCTTTAAGGTTTAGGAAAATGATATTGCGTAAAAAAAATTATGGGGTGAAGCTCATAGGGACCATATGGTGGCCCTAACAAAATCTTATCCACGATCACCAGACCTCCCTGGTCCAAATTTTTTTAGAGTAATTATTTTTCATGTATTCTCCCCATGATGTTGTGTTCACTAGGTCGTGAAAAAAAATTTAGGGTGCACGAACCCCTCTTGAATATTATATTTTCCATGAGTCAACTTCATGCCATTGAATTTTGAGCTGACACTCACCAATTCCTTGATTCAATAACCTTCTCCTATAAAACCATAAAATTGAATTATTTCTCTTGGTTATCCATTGTAGTGTATTTTTCACAGGGGGTTATCAATATGAAAGGGACATACAAGGATTCACTAGTGAATAACACAACACCCTATATCTTGCACGTGGTTGGTGTTTTAGTCCTAGATCAATGTTTCCCTTAAATCCATGATCTATTTTCATAGATATGGGTGGAAATAGTTTCCAATAATACTAATGGTCAACCTGTATCTCATATCCCCTACATTAACTTGAGTGATGAATTTTTATACCATGATTTACAATCTCCATAATCAAACTGTTCATGCAGATTTGACATCCTCAACATTAAATCCCTATGTATCATATCTATTCTCAAATAAGGAATATGATACTCCATTTTTTAACCTTTTGATGGTATAAAACACATGACCCAAAACCAATTGGTGTATGGTGTGATCTTTACAATGCTAAATAGTACTAACCATTAGGTGAAATAACTTTCCTTGGATAGTTATTCTTCCATAATCTATGTCACTATAAGTGTGTTTAAATCTTCATAAATCTCCCACAGACCACTGAAAGAAGTGGGGACCCTTATATTTGACCATGAATGAGATTGATCCACATAAGTTTTCTAGAACAGTCAACCATATGCTTCACATACTTACTAGAAATGTCTTCTAATCCTCATGATTCCTGGAAACACTATAGTAGAACTTGGAACCGTAGAGTATTTTGAAATAATACCCGATGTGTCTTCCCTATTATATCACACTTAGTTGAGACTAATAGAGATGTGATTTAAACAACCCACATTCAATATATACATGTGTATTTGGTATCCCTTACTCCACCATATATAAAACCAGATCTCAGTATGGATGTTGGGTGCTTGAACACTTCCTGAATAAAAATATTTTATCATCTCAGTAAGGATACAGGGTACTCAAACCCTTCATAAATAATGATCAATTACCCATTCTATGTCTCAGGTGTAAAAAATAACTACAGATATGATCTATAAGAAATTAAACTATATAAAAATATGGTTGAATCTAAAAGAACATAAACTTAAACAACATATGGACCGAGCTAAATGATGACAAACTATATAAAGATATGTTCCGAGCTAAAGGACCCTAAACAACCTCAACAAATAGTCTGAGAAAATATACCATAAACTACAAAAAATAGATGGTCTGTGAAAAAAGAACCTAAACTAAAACAAAAAAATTTCTAAGATGGAAGACCCTAAAATAAAACAATATAATGTTCAAGGTATTCAAACTAAAATCATAGCATATTAGTGGTCTATTTTACACATTCTTAAAGTTACCAATCGAATGAGACACAGTGCTCTCCATGTTGAAAACCGCAAAGGGATCCTTGGGAAAATTTTGAGTCTTTTCTCATTAGACACACTATATTTCTGATCCAAACTATATCGAGACCTTATTAAATATAATTGAAAAAAATTTATTCAGATGAGAACTCATAAAATATTTCTTGAACAAATCCAAGTCTATTTCCACCAATAATTAAACATATTAAATTTATTCAAAATTTTAGGCAATATAAAAAAAGAGATACCAATCTTGAAGGGGTCCTTATCTTTCCCTTGAAAAAATCATGTTATTCTCACTAAGTCCATTGGAATAGAAAAAATTTAGAGACCCTTCCCTCTTCGACATATTAAAAAAAATATCCTCTTAAACAAGGTAATATTGGTAAAATTAAAGCAATTACATAAATAAGAATACATGACAATTAGTATCATAAAATATATGCATGTCCCCCTTATCACTCGCCAATTATTTCTAATCCAGGAAAATATGTATCTTGATATCATACAATTTCAAATAGTCAAATCCATTAACTCCCAAGTCATAAAATTTGCTAAAAAAGTATTCCAATTGGTCATGAATATTCTCTAAGGGAGTCTTAGAAATAAGGTTGTAGAGTTGCTACCAAATTATCCTTCTTGTTATTCAGATCTCAATGGCAGTTTTAGGGTTGCATGGGAAATAATAATGGATAGTGATATGGAATCAAGTATCAGGTCCATTGTAGAAGGGATCAATTGATATGAGGAAAAAGTAATAGAGGAAGTCTCATGTCTTCTATACCTAATTAGTGAATCATATATTACTGGTAATGAAGGGAAATCATCTGTAAAAAACCCTATCCTATTGATATGAGACTCTTCACTATAATAAGAGTGATTGCATATGGACTCTCTCGAATCCTGAATCAACTCTATCATAATCGAAGACAAGTGGCTCAAAATGAAACAAGGATTATTTTATAAAGAAAAATTTATTTTCTGTACCAATAAGGTGTGCTTCCACCCATTATTCGCTATATTCCTAAGAAAAGTAGATAGTGGATTCAACTGGTGGTAGAATAATTTAATCATTTGTATCATTGAGAGACAATCCAGAATTGGTGAATGAGTTTGGGATGATTTTTTCACTAAAGTCCAATGAAAGGAAGATGAAAACCACTTTGAGTATAAAAAAATAGTGAGTAATCCAATAGAGTGTATATGGATCATAGATGATCTTGTTTTCTAAAATAGATATTAGAACACCATCCCATAGTAATAAATTTATATGTATCATTACAAGGGGAATATTTTGGTTTTTAATAATTATCCTAATAAGTGTGGGGTACAACATGAAATTGAAATTATTATGTTGTCTAAACATATCGATGACCTCATCAATTCCAAATGACATCACCTCAAACCTGGAAACGTTTAGCATCCTAGGAAGGAATAATGAATGATGAATTTATATATTATTCACATAATTATAATACCAAAACAATTTCTTATCAAGAAAAATAAATATTAAAAAAGTTTGATGATCTAGTAGGGAAATTTACCCTATTGAACATGGAAAATGATATGATAGAGGTGAGAAAGGGTTGTCACAACTATGTTGATGGGTCAAATATTTGAAATTTTTAATTCCGTCACTAATATGATGACTTTTATTTCCATTCATTCATTCCAAAATGGGAAAGGACACCCATTAAAAAACATGGAAAAATTCCCCACTAACTGGATGCTTGGGGATAACTCTAGTATTAACTATTAGTCCCATGAGTCATACTCTCCATATTCTAGAATGTAAAAAAAAGATCATGTTCTATCTTGAACATGTCAATAAGGACATTGATGAAGATTTATGGTAGTTAGATGAATCCCACTATGATGAAATAAGATGCTAATATAATCCAAAAAAGAAATTATCAAGTATAGGTTAAACGTATTCTTTAACTTATCCTTCGTAAAGGTGAGAATATTGCATTCCAAATTTGTGGTTTGTTTTGGATAATCCCAAACATCCATATTTATAAGGAATTAATCATACATCTCCCAAAGAGGAGGTATTACTCCAAAATGATAAATAACCCATTGGTGGAACACGTCCTTGCCACGCGTCTGCTGAAATGAGTTTGCGCTAGTGCACCAAAAAATGATTCATTCCCTAAAAAGTTTCAACTGATAGTACATGATGAATTAAGAGACCCACATCACCTCCTAAATATTTATAAAATTATATTGATCAGAAAATTCTACTTAGATTTTCGTAACAAAATGTGGGCATGCCCATGGATCAAAAAAGTTACCACTAAGGTGAAAGTCCCACTTTCAACACCATCCACTCTTTGGTTTATCCAATGAGTAGGTGAGAATGCTTCATAAGTATGATAAATAAGTGGATGATAATGATCATGATTATCCATACCCATAAGGGAAGTAGTGGACTTACAACATAGCCCATGAAATTGTGAAACAATTAACTCGTTGTCCTCATAATGTTTTTCTCGAATGTAGTCAAGAGAGGGTAAAAGTCAGTGGGATAAAATTTTATATTTAATTGAAAAATGAAATTTTAATTTAGAAGGATGAATCCATATAAAGTTATTATATGTGATAGAGTATAGTATTGATGTTAATTTAGAATAAGAAACTTTAACATCTCATTTTTGAAAAAAAACCTAGTATCCATGGTCAAAATTACAGTTCTGGCCAATCATAACTCTCTGGTCAGCCACATCAGAAGGAATTTTCAAACATTAATATATATATACTGAGAAAGAATCATACATTAGATAGATAATATATCCTTTCCTAAATGATTTTCCCTGCAAGGAATAAAAATAAGTATGTATCTTGGTCAGTATCACACAAGTAGCATGACCTTTATAAGAGTTCGTGATCACATTAACTATTATAGGTATCACAAATTTCATGACCAATGTTACATATTTTGATTAAATTTCTCATTTTGGGACTTGTGACCGTGTGGACATTTAATGTTCACATGAGTCTCACAATGCTTATAAGATTATACTGTAACACCAGAGAGATTCACAAAGCACATGAAGAGACCTCATGCTGAAGAACATGCATCACGGTTCATGTGGTTTTCCAATATCATCTAAAATGTATATTTTACGAGTCATAAAGGCATGAAAATAAATTTATAAGTCACATTATAAAACACTATGATGGATTAATGTGGATAGTTTCTCTTGTTAGGTCACATGAATCAATCTTTTGAAGCTATCATACATTAGAAGAAATCATGAGAGATCTAGTGGATTTTCACATGAGTGAAATGACTATGATTACACTCCCCTATTTATAGGTAACCCCATGAAATTAAAATAGCCTCCCAAAAGTAAAACAAACAATAAAAATACAAACTATTAGTATCCCAAGGGACTCTGTTGGAATTTACATACCTTATAACTGAGTCCTTGTTCATCAAGACCTCTCTTTTTTGGGGGTAATTTGTTAATGTTCACCAAACGAGCATATAATATTTTTGGATTGAATAAATACTTGAATAAGATGTATTATTTTCATCATAAAAGAAATAAAGGAGAATAATGGATATATGGGGATTAAGAAACTTGGGCATACAAACTGAATGAACATAAGAACATCACACAATGGGGTAATTAACTTGATGTGATCTTTTCATTGATCACACAAACCCTCTCTGACAGGACACCATGATATCATAAAGGATTTCTGAAAAACATTGATGGTCAAGAAAAAACTTCCTAATGAGTTCCCAAAATCATGTTACATGTCGATAAATAGTTATTGGACAAATTCCCAAGCCATTTATAAAATAAAATATAAAAAAGGTGGAAGATTCTTGATAATGGAGTTAAATTGATTTTCCCAGGAAGGGTAGATGAAGTTCATGTGATCTATATTTTGATCAAAATAAGGCCCTAGGGGTATTATAGACTTATCACATTATGTCCATTGGATATTTCATGTTCATCATGTGAAGAATTTCATACATGTCTATTTGATCATGTGATTCCATGATGTAAAACTGATGGGATAAATCCATAGGATTTATAAAATGAAAGATGAAAAATATGTATCCTTTATGTGAAGGAGATTTTTTTTGTTTTTCATGTTAAGGGGTTATATGATTCACTATTTATATTCACTGGTCACATGTAATCCCTCCGACATGCCATCCTGGTCCTACGAAGGGATTGAGACATGCCGACTTGATCTCATGAAGGTCCCTAAATATGTAGGACTGATCATGGGAAGTACCTTTGATATGTATATTTTATTATGATAAATCACCTTCAAATCCACAGGTTCCATGAATATGGAAATTTTGGAATGATAATGTGGTTCCTATTTATCACGTGACATAAAAATGATGTCATGGATAACTCACAGCTAGGTCCTTCGGAACACATGATGCAATTCTCCCTCCACCAACTCAAGACCATTTATGCAGTTTAATAACCATACCAAGTCGATTAAATTTGGAAAAAATATTCCTAGAAATCCCCCCTGACAGAAAAAAACACATGGGAGTGAATATGGGAGATAAGACATTCTGAAGTAGAGAACTACATAATCCTAAGATTCTTTCACTAGGTAATCTGGGGGATTGGGTTAAGGGATTAAGTTGTATATTTATATGGTTTTCATGATCACTCCATTGATTTCATAAAGAGATTTTGGAATTAAAGATAGATCACATAAAGGAGTTTTTGGGTGTCAATAAGATCATGTGGTGCATTGATAGGATGGCATGTGATGAACATTGAATCATTTATGTAATAAAGGATGAAATGACAGATGATTAATTGGAAGAAGGATATGTTGATTTTTATGTGGATGTGCCATGTACTTTGAGTGATATATTCACCGATCATGTGATAATCCCTAGATATGTCATTTGTTTCACACGATATTCCATAGAAATGTCATCCAAGTCACACAACAACCTTTATAGATGTTCTCTTGTTCAAGAGAAGTCCTCTAGACATGACATCATCATCCTAAAAAGTCATTCAAACATACTAGTTGAATCATGATATGTCCTATGGACATGACTTCCATATCATTATAAGTCTTACAAATAATACAATCGGGTCTTGCAAAGTCCTCTAGACTTCTCCACTAAATCATTTTAAGTCTTTCATACATACCATCTTGTTTATGAAAAGTCATATTTACATGTTTTTTAGATAATGAGACAACCTATGGACATGATAGCTTGGTGATGTGAATAAATTTTCATGTTTTTACTTCGATCATGTGAACACACTCTTGACATGTCAATCAAGTCATGAATCAACCCTAAATAATGTCATATCATTCACGCGACACCCTTCAGACCCATTAGCACAATCATGTGAAGACCCCTAGTCATTTCAAGCAAAAACCTCAAGATATGCCAGATATACCCCTATACATGTTATGAATACACCTCTTGAAATTTCATATAGACCCTCTAAAAATGTAACATAGACACTCTAGACATGTTATGAAGACACCTCCAAACATGTCATCCTTTTCCAATGAGAATAATTTTTAATATGTCCTCACGCCATGTGAACTGATGACCATGAGTCCTTGGTTGAACATTCCCCTTTTATATGGGATGTTTTCATAATTTACTAGGGCTATTCACACACTGATGTCATGATACCCTCATTCCCCCCATAATCCAAACCCTCTATTGTTCAAATGTTTTTTGATGAATATCTCTTATATGCATCCAATTTTGTGTAAGTCCATAATATTTCAAATACTTTGGTTCAAAGGACCCACCCAATGTGGATCTATCATTCTTCCTCATCCATCAAAAGATTGAGAATATTATTTAACTACAGAGGCTTTGATTCCTAATATAAGTAGGATACATAGTTCTCCTTCATAAGTCTCAAGATCCATATCAAACATCCTACCATGATTTCCCTAGAGCATAATACTCACATCAATGAGTACTGTTACTTATAATTTTTTGTCTCTTATTTCTCACACTGACAATGGCTCACCAGAGCATATGGATTTTGAGACGATCGTATCACTAACAATATAAAATTCCCCTAACCAAGGAGAACATAGTTTGTAATCCACATTCAATGGTATAATATAAATTTATACATGGGAATTCACCTTGGTGTATTTACTGGAGGAATTACCCTATAGGTAGACTATTAGGTAATAACACTCATTATTATTATTATTAATTGTCTATCAATGCCCATCACCAGCCTGAGGAAAAATTGAACTACATAAACTCAAATTCCTATAATAAATGGGATATGTAGTATTCCCATATAAGGCTCAAGATCTATACCCCATTCTAATGTGTCTTCATATACTTCCTTTACAAATAACGTTAAATTTAACATCTTTGAACTAAACAAACAAAATGTGGTTTTATTTCTTTTATCACAAAATATGTAGGATGCCTTCTGGAGGTTCAATACCATTCGTGAAGCACCAATCATATCCATAGATGATAGTAATCTCCATATCCACTCATTGTATGGCATTGATAAACAATCATTTACCCATTTCTATGAAATGAAGGGAAATAGATGGATAACCACGGATACATACATATGTTGTCATTACTAGAAACCTCTTTACATGTATAGGGATTCAATAAAAAATCATTTTATTATGGTAACCAATCCTGTATCAGAATTTGGGATAGATTCAAGAACATATCTTAAATATATAATCGAGTCTTGGAGTAAGAACTAATTCCCCCTAAAAATGTTTTTACGTGCCTAATCTCCCACACAATTTTCCAAAGTTATTTCGTAAGTACCATTGGGTTTGAAACCCCTAATGACCACCTACCTTTGAAAAAAGGCCCATGATTCATTAGGGACGTGGGATACATTGAGGGTTTGCATGAGAAATGAAAATATTCCACTTGACATGAATGATTTTAATTCATACTCAACCCCCTTTTTAATCAATCACTGGGTCCACGTTTTCCTCAGAAGAAAAAATGGTGAACTCAACGTGAATCTGTAAACTAAAAAAGAAAATACATCTTCACATGTTCATCCATTTCACATTCAATAATTTAAAGGAAATAATATCACAAGAGACCCCTTGAAACTTTAATCCATTAACTAATCATACTGTCCAATACAAGTGTTAAGGGGTATAAATAGGGAAACCAGATGAGATATAGAACTGTTCTATAAGTTTAAACATGGTTAACGACTATATGAAAATCATTAAATAGTCCCTCTTTCATGTGGGATATTAATAACGTGGTTTCTACATTATTTTCCTAGATATTATATCAAAACACTTTCCATTATTTTCTTCTGCATCTCCATCCTAAAACACAAAATATTAAACATAAGGAATCTCATGATTTGTCTATGAGGATCAAGGTACAAGTACATATCTTAATCCAATAATAAAAATGAAAAACAATGAAGATATAAACTATTCATGGAGTCAAAATTCTAAATTTGAGAAAGATCTCAAAACACTTTCCCCACACCAACACAAGAGTCTCATCATGTTTATCTGTAAAAACCAAATTCCCAAATAAAAAGACATTTCATTCAGAAAAAGGTTCCATTAAGAACCTAGTATATGTTACCATTTTCTAATGATATGACCTTAGAATCCATCTAACCCAACACCTAATCAGACAACCTATTGGCCCAATGGTAATTCTCTATCACCATAGACTAACATCTAATGCTTGAGAATCAAAAAAAATTGTGAACAATTTTTCCATCATAAAAAATCAAATAAGTAGTAGAAACAAAATAGATAAACCGCATAAATATTAGATAATCATCTAGAGCATCCAATACAATATATAAAACTAAATCATAATTAAATACCAATTATAAGCAGTTATAAAGAATTCCAAATCATAAACATACTAGACCAAATGGATGATATAAATCCAAAAGATATAGTAAAACCTAGAATCACTCTAATCTGTATCTTTATGACTCACAATTAGTAAAAAAAATAAAAATTTCCTTTATAAGATCAATATAATAAGAAGGATTTTTAATATGACTTGGACCTATAAAATATTGGAAGAAGATATACAACCCTATTGGTTTCCACCTACTGAATCAATATGGTAGATTACATATCTTATTCCATAATGTATGTTTTAAATATAACATGAAATTTGGCTCCCATAAGAATTAATAAAAGAAACGAATAACACATTACAGAGAAGTGCCTGACGATAGAACTCGAAGGTAAAATAATTGGCTAAACAGAACTTCACTGCATCAGATCTTTGAGATGTAGTTGCTGCTATCACAACTCAGAATGTTTTATCCTATATTGGGACATCAATATTATAGAAGCACCCAAGATATATCTACTCCAAATGTGATCTCTCGTCGATATGGTAATTCCACAACCTCTTTAGGAAAAACATTAGGGAACACTTACATAATCCCATGAATCACTGATGACTGAACTTCCAATAAACTATACATAAAATTAGCCATCATGGAATAGAAGGACTTAACTTACCTCCTGAGCACACATGGTTCTCAATCACTGATAAAAATGTAACAATAAACATAAACAACATAGAAAGAAACTTACAACCTAAAACAATATATAATATTCTGCACCACATAAGACCAGAACATAACGAGGATGATGTCATAGGGATATATCTATAAACATAATAAATCTTCCAAAGATTGGTACTTCCCCAATACTAGATCAAAGTATCTACACACTTTATAAAATTATGCTAGGCCTTCAACTGGCATAGTCAATGCCAATGGAACTAGAATCATTTCCACATCAAGTCCCAAATAATGGACTAGGTAAGGTGATATGAAGGAGTGTGGGTCTTGAAAATAAAACAAATCATGCACCCTAGATGAAAATAATAAAATGATATGTCAATTTAAACCAAAAAACGAAAATTTAAAACCACAACCACAAGATATGTCAACAAAATAACATAATGTCTTTGAAAATAGTGAACAATATCAATGTTTAAGGGATGAAAGTAATAAATAGTTATTTATTAATATGTATCAAACAACTATAAAAAATTATTTTGTTTAAAAAGTTATGTTCTCTATCAATGGAATTTTAACCATGAATGAATAACAAAAATTATTTGATTTGTATACCTAGAAAAATTTCCTTTTATGAATGTGGGATATATGAGTCATGCATGGAATTATTTCATAAACATGCATATATTTCTTAAAATATTTAAAATAATAAATTTTCTACCATGTTTTGTTATAGATAAAACATTTTTATCTAATTTTGTTCATGTGAAATCATTATACTAATACATCTATCCTTTAAATATTGATTACATGGGTGTAATGAAGAGATGCATTATTCTTATTCCAAATTCCATGTAGCCTGATTTGTAAATAATATATTAAATTAATTTACATTTTTCCAAATAAATAAAAGAAAATAATAAAAAAACCATTTATAATCATATTGGAAACCTTCACCCTTTCACAACTAAAAAAGGGAAAATAGTACATAAGATGATAAAATGTAAACTCAGTCCACTAAGAATAACTATAGTGAACATATGAAAGGAAACATTATCAAAGTTGAATAATTTAATGTATATGATAAATAAATAAATCTAAAAAAATAAGTAAAAATTTAGAAATTATAGAAAAAATGTACGCAGAGAAAAATTTGTTTGATTGTATTTGTCCATTATTGTAAAAGTATAAATCCACCTCAATTAATTTACATCCGTGGAATTAATTTAGGTTTATTCTAAAAAATATATCTATATATGAATTCATAAAGCTGGAGTTAATATAAAAAAATTATTAAAAATTACCTAGTAGATCACTATAAAGGCAAATATTATTTCCATTCATCCATGTATCATGTTTTAGAATAGAATCCCAATAGTGAACTGAGTAAGAAACATAATTGAGAAGCGTGTTTCCATATATTTTTATTCAGTTTCTAATGAGGAAAGTAGGATGATGATGAGGTGATATGTCCAGAGGAAATGTGATTAGTCTATGAGATTCAATGGATCACGATGGTCGATGAATGTGATATTTTAAATCTAAGCCAATAGTTGAATAATTTATTGTGAAATAAAATAAAAATTAGAAAATAATTCAACATTTATACATAACTGAAAAACAAATTAAACACCTCAAATATTGGGTAGTTAAATAACCTATAGCAATATAAGAACTAAATTAGATAATATAAAACATTATTTTATGTAGCTCAACATTTAGTGATACATCATATGTAAAACTACATAATTTGATCCAGTATCTAAAGTTTCAAAGAATCATAAATCTATTCTTAATCAATATTAATCTAAACAGTCTATAAATATAATTACACGAAACTTAATGATGAGGATCTGATATGATCTGTTCCACCACATAGAACATACTATATACCATTGGGAGCTTAATGAGATAAATAAAATGAATATTAAACAAATGAAACTGAACTATAGAAGGATAAATAGAAAAATCAGGAAAAAACAAATCCAAACTAAATATGGAAAATTTGGGTTGTAATATGATGAAATCTAATAGAAATTTATCTAGACCTGCAAAGAAGATATAGAAGAAGAAAATGTAAACATTGAGATAATGCATTTGAATATCTAAACTACAAACTTCTAGGGTGAAGTAATAATAAAAATCTAAAATAAACTAAACCTTACAAAGACATCAATTGATGGAAATATTAAAATTTGGTAGTATACAATTTCAACTTATAGTAGTGTTTCTATTTTGAAAAGATAATATGAAATAGATGGTAACTTTCTTCATTTTTATATGAATCAACCTCACTGAAAATTTATATTTACAATGAATCTTATATTATTATAAAAAAAATATATTGATATAAAACATAAAATAACTACTATATATAACATTAAAAAATTAAGTCACCACCATAGTTGTGACTATATCAAACATGAATCTTAAAAAAATTACTACATTCTGCCCTTATTTTTTGACAACGACGCTACAATTAGGAGACATTTACTTGAAAATAAAAACAACAATTTTATAAAATAGAACATATATTATCTAATATAAAATATATTTATAATAATTTATCATAATTGATTTTATTTGTCTTCAGTATTGACAAATGATCATTATTATGAATTTTCCATGACGTGTATTCTCATATCCAAATTATCATATCATACTTAAAAGGGTAATTATCTATAATAAAATAAAAAAAGAAGGCCTTGGGGCCATTCAGGTAATAAATTTCTAAAATATTTATGCAGTCGACCTAATACACTAACATAAACTAAAAAAAACCCTATAAAACCAAACAATATATACCAATTAAAAGTAGAAACATATTTGTATAAATACTCATTTCATTAACATTAATTAAAATATACATACCTAAAACATTTAAAATTTGATAAAATAAACAAAATATACAAAATTTATGAAAAAGAGTGTATCATTACCTATTTTTAAACATAAATTAAAATCTATTCAAAGATAAAAAATATTTTTTAGACAAGATACTTATAAATAAGGTAGAATATAAAAACATAGGAAAAAATAATTGTCTAATATATATTTTTTTATCTTTAATTAAAAGAGACACAACTTAAGATTTTAATCATTATCATACTTGACAAATAGTTTTAAAACAAACTGCTAATAAGGGTAATTTTTTTCATTCATATATGAATCTAAATCTTTGAAAATATATAATATCTATGAATTTTATAAGATTAAAATATATAATACTTTTATATAAAACATAAGATAACTAATATAAGTATCCTTATAAAATTAATTCATTGTCCTAGTTGTGATTATATCAAATGTGAATTTTAAAATAAAATAATTGCATTCAACCCAGCCTTTTTGATGACAACACTACAACTATTAAACATTAACATGAAAATAAAACCAATATATATATATATATATAAACCAAATATTATCTAATATAAAATATATTTAGCATTACTTCAATATTTTAGATTGTATTTGGATACATTATTTCCAAGTTATATTTGTTAAACTATTTCTATGAAAATAATTTTAATATATATCAACTAAAAAATCATGTATAAAAAATAAATATTAAAAATAATGAACTTAAAAGAAAGTATAAAACTTACGTTTTGTAATATGTTATTACATTTTTTATGAACAACACCTAACAAAGAGATAACCCAATATATTGTGCATTCATTTTTGAAGAATACTCCTAAAATCTAATGACCTATAAAATATAAAATGTTTATAATTATTGAAATTATAATGAATATCAATTCATAATTATATTTTTGTTCTTATTCAATAAGGAATGGAAAAAACTATCACCCAATTTCTATATTTTTTAATCTCTAACAAATATATGTAACTATTACAAAAGTATTAAAAAAATTTAAAATTCGTATAAATATATTATGGATCTATATGACCATAAACACCAGTGGTATAATTTTGAATAAGGTGAATGTTTAGATACCTAATTAAATAAGTAATTTAGTAATTCACATGAAATTATATTTATTTTATGAAAGAAAATCTAGAAGATAAATTTATTTATATGGAAAAAACTGTAGCACGGGAACACTATGTTCGTAAAAAATAACTAGATCCATGATATTTTTTAATATAATTAATTGATAGTCTCTTAACCATATATTAAGATTTATCCAAAGATCATAAATATTATCTAAGGAAGAAGAAACATGGGATAATATTTTTATCCCATCAGAAATCTCAGAAGTAGCTGATGTTTTTGGTTCTTGAACCATTTTTTTGTACTAATTATTTTGATTTAAGATACTAATATATAAATTACATTTCATAAGATATTATAATTAATTTTCAATAAAATTTAAAGAATATTTAAACAAAAATGAATTTATCATATTCCTGATGATGAATAAGGCTACCCAGACAAAGTAAAAAAATGACCCATACAATCTCTAGGTATGGTGACCTCCACGATAGATAATATAAGTAGACTAATTGGATTCATAATATCATGTAATGAAATTATTACTTGACCCAACATTATAGGTTAGTGAAGTAAAAAATACCCCCAAAAAATATAAATCTATATGCCACTATACGTACATGTGGATCTCCATAATAAAAGATCTAATATAAGGTCAGGTCTGAATTAGGAGGTGGAGGATTTGAGTATTGAGGTTGGGATGGCTAGGCTTGCTGGGAAGGCTACATAGGCTATGATTGTCTCATCAATTGTTCAAATATATCCTATACAGCTGATTTAATTTGGTGACCATTGGAACTTTTCTGGTATTTCATCTCATCTTTTAAGGAATCTATTTATGGGTCTCTTGATTTCTTACTTTTATGACAAATAACATTCCCAATCCTGACAACCACATTATATATTTTTATACAATGTATGGTTTTTGGCTTTCCTAAAGATGTATATAGGATGCACATCCTACCCTTAAGGATAAAAGTCCCCTATATCACTTTCTCTAGAAGGTCATCCTAAAATAAAAAATTAAAATGGTATATTACTTTTGTTTATTTAAAAAATATAATAATTCCTGAAAAATTAAATTAAATTTCTTAAAATTATATCATCCACATACTTAGATTTATCAATAATATAATTTTTTTTCCTTATACATATTTTTCATTTTTCATGGTGAGTGGGGGAGATAGCGGACCAAATTAGAACTCTACTAAACCACTACTAGATTGAGCATTTAATGAATCAAACTTTTCCAAAATCATATTATCCTCAAATAAATGATAACATATACACGAAAAACTATGAGGGTATATGTTATTCAAATGGATCACATGATTAGATATCATGGGTTCCTATTATATATGAAATTTCTAATAAGGAATATGGAAATATACGAGAAATTCAATAATATAAAATGATTATCATACCGTAAATGATTCATCATATTGGGTAGAAAGGAATCACTTCTATGTATCTGCATCTAAAAACCCATATTTTAGGCATGGTTTTTTATTATGTAACTTATAAAAAACATATATCTTTTCAATTTTTTTAAATATCTCCATTGAAATGTCATTAAATATATAAATCTTTTTGTAATTTCTCCAGTTTCTTCAAATTTTAATTCCATCTGTGATTGAACAAATTAAATATTATTCATTTAAAATATGTAATATTTAGAAAATGATATTAAAATTAATCAATTGAGATATTTTACAATTATGTACTACCACAACTACTCTTTTTACAACTTTTTGATGAACTTCTAATACGGATATAAAATAATAATCACATAAAGAACCTACATGGTGATATTACTGGTAAACTGCATTGCATTTTGGTTCAGTTGGGATATTATTATCATCAAAATTAATATTTTTTTCCTATAGTATGCATGAGAAAGTGATAGTTTTGTTCATTGTTTAATCATGCATCTACAAACTCTGAAAATCTATTTCTCTATAGAAGAAGAAAAATACTCATCTGTAGGTGACACATCATTAGTCCTATAATTATTTTTTAACTTAAACACATCAATTCATTAAATAATTATATTACTCAATATTTAATAATATAATAAAAATACATTTCTCCCATTAAATGTACATATGCCTATATTGTTATCAATAAAATAGACAAATGTAATGAAATTGTGGGTACCTAGATACTATTACAAAATTAAACATTTAAAAATAGGTATTACAATATAACATAAGTAAAAAATTAGTTTCCCACTTGTTTAAATTAGAAAAAATATGTAATGATTCTTAACAAAAAAAATATGAAAGTCAAACTATAAAATATAAAAATTAATTCTAAAATGATATAATCATTTATAAATTTAAATATCACAGTTAAAAAAGTGTTTTTTATATGTTATAATTTAACCAGAACATAATGATGTATATTGGGTTTGTAATTCAAAAAATGTTTTACAATAACTATTTAATATAAAATTTAACTCAAAAAACATACAGATAATCATTATATATATAATTATACCTACAATAATTAAATTTGTTAGTTTTTACAGATTTAAATTTTCCAAAATAAATAAAATATAAATATTTTCCAGAATAATTTCAATAGAAATTTAATGTTTTCCCATATCCCTTTATCATGATAATTTCATATAACATGGACTATTTTTACAATATAGTCATTATTATCATTTGAAAATTGCTTAATTGACAAATTAGCCTCATATAAATCCATAACATCATCATCATCCTTATCACCGAAATAAATTCTTTTCCCTTAAAAAATGATGGATCACAAATAATTTAATGGATCAATGACATAAACCAATTTATTTTCATGTCACATAATGATAAATGGTTCATCTTTGCAACTAAATCTTGTCAAATTATCTTTGGCAATCCCAAAATCATCATGTTTCACACAACTATTACTATCATCCCATTTACACTTAAACACTATGACTCTACATTTAGTGTAATCAATTTCCCATATATCCTCAAGAAATCCAAAATATTTCATTGATGTAAAAATTGGTTTTTTTCTTTCACACTTGAAAAATGTAGTTCTTCAAAAATGACCATTACCCTACTATTTCACAAGGTACTATTTGATAGGTCGGAGAAAAACGGGAATGATGGCAAGAGGGGGGGGGGGGTGAATTGCCTTTTAAAAAAAAGATTAACAAATTAAAATCAAAGTTGAAATGCAGCGGAAAGTAAAGAGGCAAGACACACGAAATTGATAACGGAGTTCGGCCAAAACCCGGCCTACGTCTCCGCTCCCAACTCAACCGTTGAGAGATTCCTACCGCTTTCTTTTCAATGGTTTTAGCAAGAAACCCACTAGGCTTTGAGGTAACACTAGGACCTATTACAGCTTTCTTTTTGTGGTTTAGCAAGAACCCACTTGCTTTTGATGGTTTAGCAAGAACCCACTAGCCTTCTTATAGGTGAAGGCTAGCTCACCTATGACACAAGCCTTTTAAAAGGAAAGGCTTGAAGAAACCTCTTCACACCTTAGTGGTGATGTGAAACCCAAAAGAAAGAGGGATGAAGAAAGAGTTTGGGGTTTGTAGGCACAAACCCAATTTTAAGCTCAAAATAAATAAAGCAAGAAAAACCGTGATTGAGGAAGACTTGGGCGCCAAAGTATGATGGAGTTGATGTAGCGTGCTCTCCCAAGCTTCTTGAGGTGCTCCTTGGATTGGAAATTGGTTGGAGCACTTGGGGTTCCTTTGAAGTGGCTCGCCAGAGGATTGCCGGATGATGGAAAGAGTGTCCGTTGGCTTCACAATAGTTCCGGGTGGTGTCTAGGGCTTCCTCAGCCTTTATTTATAGGCATGGAACCCATTGGGGGCCTTTGGAGCCGTTGGAGAAGTCCTTGGAGCCGTTGGAGGCCAAAAGAGGGTTGACTGGTCAAAGCCAACGACTAGTTTGACTGGGCTACCGGCTGGCCGGTACAGCTCCACCGGCTGGCCGGTGCCTTGGTAGTTTGAGAGTGCTTCTGCCCAGGAGCCACCGGCTGGCCGGTGAGAAGGCCACCGGCTGGCCGGTGGTGAGACAGTAGGTCTCACTATTGCATCAGGTTGCCACCGGCTGGCCGGTGATAGAGCCACCGGCTGACCGGTGGAACCTGGCAGTGGGCAATGCCTCTGCCAGGTCCACCGGCTGGCCGGTGCCATCACACCGGTTGGCCGGTGGACTGAATTTCAGTCCACTTGATGTCCATTCTTGGGCCAATCCTTTGGCAATCTTTTGCCTATCATCCACAACTCTTAAAAACAATGTTAGACAAAAATTAAGGTGATTGTGATCATGAAAATCAAACAACGAGGGGAATGAGAGGTACAACAATCTCCCCCTATTTTGATGATCACAATCACCAAAGCAATTGAAGTAAAAAACTGAAATTGAAAGGAAATGCTAAGCATGATGAAAAGGATTCTCCCCCAATCAATCAAGAAATTTCTCCCCCTTTGTGATTATCAAAATAGCGTGGGGCATAAAACTTGATTGAGGGAAAACAAGATTTTAAATCAATTGAAATTTTGAAATTTGAATTGAAAGTTTTGAATCAAAAATTTGAAATGAAAATTTTGAATTGAGAATTTTGAATTGAAAATTTTGAATGAAAATTGAAATGAAAAATTGAATAACAGTTTGAATTGAAAGTTCTGAATCAAAAAATGAATAAGAGAATTTTGAATTGAAAAATTTGATACCAAGAGTTGAAATTTGAATTCACAAAAAAGGCTTAAAAGAACCTAACTCCCCGTAAATAAAAACAATGAATCACCGGGGAGTGGGATTTTGAAAAGAGACAATTTTAGGCCCGGAGAGACTCTCTAGAAGGGATTTTTCAATCCAAATTTGTTTCATGGCGGGTCTTCTCCTATAAAACTCATCGGAAAAGAAAATAGACTTGGGTTGGCCGTACCGGGCATTTTTGCAATCACACTCGTAAATGAGGTGCCCGAGTTTTTTACAATAATTGAAAAATTTATAACTAGAGCTCCCCCTTACAAAAACAGTGGGTGCATGGGAGGAGGAAGCTATATTGGTGTAGCCAAGTCCATTGGTGGTTCTAGATACTCGTTGAGAACCTAAGAGTTTGGAAAAATTTTGTTCACCTTGGGTGAACTTGGCTAGGGATTCTCTTAGGTCTTTAATGGTTTATTCTAAAGAATCAACATCGGGAAAATTTTGGATTTTGAGGGTCAACTCTTCCTTCTCTTTAAGAAGTTGTTCTTTTTCGGAAGAGAGTTTTTTGAAATTCTTTTTTAAAGAAACAAATTTGGAAGAGAGCTCGTGAAATCCTTCCTCCAATTGATCTCTAGCATGTTGGAGATCCTCATAAGACATATGATTGAAAGAATTTGAATTTGAAGAACAAGAGGAGGAGGAGTCGGAAGATGTTACCTCGTGAAATGCCATTAGGAATTTGTTACCGTTGTCGCTCGAGGAGGAGGAGGAGGAGGATGATGAGGTGTCACTCCATGTCGCCTTGAGGACCTTTTTCTTTCCTTTTTCCTTTGGCGTGGCCTGTTTTTTGTTGAGTGGGCAATCGGGCTTGTAATTCCCTTTTTGGCCACACCCGTAGCATTTCACCTTGGGCTCGGATTTTTCGGTGGGTTCTTGCTTTCGGTGCTTGCGGGATTTCTTCTTCTTGTGCTTCTTCATAAACTTGTGCATTTGGCGGGAGAGATTCTCCATTTCCGAGTCGCCGCTTGAAGATGAAGGAGATGAGGAAGATGAGGATGAGGAGGAGCTTACTTCTTTTTGAACCTTGAGGGCAATGTTCTTTGGTGTCTTGATTGGTGTGCCCTCCTTTTGAGCTTGCCTCCTCATCGTGATTTCGTAAGTCATTAGGGATCCGATGAGCTCTTCGACCGGCATGTTCTTGACATCCTTAGCTTCTTGGATTGCCGTCACTTTAGGTGCCCATGAGCTCGGAAGGATCCATAGGATCTTCTTGACCATTGTTTCTGCAGAAATGTTATCTCCAAGGGACTTTCTACCATTGCAAACGTCAGTAAAGCAAGTAAACATTTCAGAAATAGATTCATTTGGATGCCTGGAGAAAGATTCAAAATCTTGTCGAAACATATCTAATCGAGTATCCTTCACTTTGTTGGTCCCCTCATGGGTAACCTCCAAAAGTTTCCAGATTGCATGAGAGGAGGTGCATGTAGAAACACGATTGAATTCATTTCTATCTAACCCGCAATGAAGAGCATTCATGGCTTTGCCATCAAGCTCAAAATTCTTAATATCGGCAGGGGTCCATTTGGATTCGTCGGGGGAAGACAAAGAATAACCTTGAATGACAATTTTGTAAATAGGATATCCTATGCTTCTAAGAAAGGTAGTCATGCGGGTTTTCCAATAATTATAGTCGGTCCCATCAAAAAATGGAGCCCGACCCAATGAGTAGCCCTCGGGGGCGAAAGAGGTAGATGCCATCACAATGGATCTTTGAATTTGAAACCGTTTAAGGTATTACTCAAATTACTCTTCTGATACCAATTGATAGGTCGGAGAAAAACGGGAATGATGGAAAGAGGGGGGGTGAATTGCCTTTTAAAAAAAAGATTAACAAATTAAAATCAAAGTTGAAATGCAGCGGAAAGTAAAGAGGCAAGACACACGAAATTGATAACGGAGTTCGGCCAAAACCCGGCCTACGTCTCCGCTCCCAACTCAACCGTTGAGAGATTCCTACCGCTTGCTTTTCAATGGTTTTAGCAAGAAACCCACTAGGCTTTGAGTTAGCACTAGGACCTATTACAGCTTGCTTTTTGTGGTTTAGCAAGAACCCACTTGCTTTTGATGGTTTAGCAAGAACCCACTAGCCTTCTTACAGGTGAAGGCTAGCTCACCTATGACACAAGCCTTTTAAAAGGAAAGGCTTGAAGAAACCTCTTCACACCTTAGTGGTGATGTGAAACCCAAAAGAAAGAGGGATGAAGAAAGAGTTTGGGGTTTGTAGGCACAAACCCAATTTTAAGCTCAAAATAAATAAAGCAAGAAAAACCGTGATTGAGGAAGACTTGGGCGCCAAAGTATGATTGAGTTGATGTAGCGTGCTCTCCCAAGCTTCTTGAGGTGCTCCTTGGATTGGAAATTGGTTGGAGCACTTGGGGTTCCTTTGAAGTGGCTCGCCGGAGGATTGCCGGATGATGGAAAGAGTGTCTGTTGGCTTCACAATAGTTCCGGGTGGTGTCCAGGGCTTCCTCAGCCTTTATTTATAGGCATAGAACCCATTGGGGGCCTTCGGAGCCGTTGGAGAAGTCCTCGGAGCCGTTGGAGGCCAAAAGAGGGTTGACTGGTCAAAGCCAACGGCTAGTTTGACTGGGCTACCGGCTGGCCGGTACAGCTCCACCGGCTGGCCGGTGCCTTGGTAGTTTGAGAGTGCTTCTGCCCAGGAGCCACCGGCTGGCCGGTGAGAAGGCCACCGGCTGGCCAGTGGTGAGACAGTAGGTCTCACTATTGCATCAGGTTGCCACCGGCTGGCCGGTGACAGAGCCACCGGCTGACCGGTGGAACCTGGCAGTGGGCAATGCCTCTGCCAGGTCCACCGGCTAGCCGGTGCCATCACACCGGTTGGCCGGTGGACTGAATTTCAGTCCACTTGATGTCCATTCTTGGGCCAATCCTTTGGAAATCTTTTGCCTATCATCCACAACTCTTAAAAACAATGTTAGACAAAAATTAAGGTGATTGTGATCATGAAAATCAAACAACGAGGGGAACGAGAGGTACAACACTATTTTCATTCTATTTTTTGTGTGTATAATCTGTACCCAATAATATAACAACAAGACCATATGATCACCTTTAGAGATAGTCTCCCTGATAACCATTTAAATGTTTGCAATACATATATATCTATGATGAGTTTCGTAATAAACCTTGAAAAAATATATTCTTATGATCCATAATAAACCAAATTTCATATCTATTTGAATATCGTAACTTTATTATAACAATATGTGATGATACATATGGTTGAACCTCATATATGTTGTCAAAAATGTATAAATGTTCTTGTATCACTTCATCGCGTGGAATGAACTTTACCTTCAAGGAATTAATCACTCTACCTTTACTATCAACTAACATATTTCAAGATATAGGGTGACCAATATGTTCCAATTGATACAAATAATCATTATATAACTCAATAACCTCTTTTGATAAATAGTTTTGGACAATAGACACCTCCATTCGATGAGTATTATTAACATTTCCATTCAAAATTTTCATATTATATCAAAATGATACATCCTACATAAATAAATAGGCCCATATATTCTTATCTCACGCACTATATGAATCACCATATTTACCATTATAACAAAAAAAATAGTGGGAAACAGATTTATAGTTGAAAAGTATAATAGAAGCATTGTTATCCAACACATATTATAATCTTTGATCAATAAATTTTCTACAAATGGATTTGAAACAAATTAAATTACTTTATGATAGTATTTATGAAAAATGTTGACAATACATAATGTAGTGTGATAGAATTTGTTTCAACAATACGTCAAAGTCACGGTATTTCACACCTATTAATTAAGAATCATTCAATAACACCAAATTCTTCACATTTAAGGAATATTAATAGGTTAATTTAATATAATGTAAACACTAGAAAGAATTTAACCTCTCACTCTTTCTTAATATGTGAAGAAAGATGTAAATATGTTATTTTTTTCTTTCATAGAGGAAGATAAATCTAAATGTATTCCAATGGGTATCAAGTCCAATATAGCATGCAATCCATATTTTCCATTCCTTTTATTTTTAAAAAAGTTTCAATCAAATTGTCACATATGTTTCTCTCAACATGCCTGACATCATTGTTATGTTTAATCTCTAAAAATATCTAATAAGGTAGTTCAAAAAAGGTAGACTATTTTTTCTTGATATGTTTTTAATTACTAGAACTCTTTTTATTTTTAAAAGTGAAATCAATATTTTTCACCCAGTAGTAATATCTTTCAACAAAAAATTCAACATGGGGGAATATTATATTCATGTAAACTGTTAAATGATTTTTTTAATCTATGATAATTGTGATCGATTTGTAAAAATCTTCCACATACTATGTACGATATCTTTCATCCATTTTTAGAATAATAATATTAAGTCTATTCTCCAAACCTTTTCAATGATTTATCTCCCTTAACAGTATACACTGATAAGTTTATATATACAGGAAAGTCACTTACAATGATCATTATCAAAGAATACAAAATAAAATACTATTTCTTGTATGCATTAAAAACTATAACATCCATATCCTTAAAGGTTTCAAATAATCAATAAATTCTGAAATATACTTATAAATATTTATTCCCATATCATTTGGTATATAAATCATCAAAATCATCATGAAATTTATTTTCTTTATACAATTCTTTATAGACATGTTGTAAACAATCAAAAAAATAGGCCATGAACTATGTTGTCTATTGAGGCTCTAATATGGATTTGTTTCATATTTTCAAAGTCTCCTAATATTTCTAAGGCCACTTCTAAAATCAGAATTGTTTTTATGAAGACTCTCCCACATTAGTGAATCATTTGGGGGACATAATTTACTATCAGATATGTACTTGTATACATTCTATCTTTACCTTTTAAGATCAAATGTATTTGAAAATAGATGATTCAAAAAAGGAAGTATTAAATGGTACTAAATTAATTTAGTATGAGGCTTAATTAATTTACCTAAAAATGAATCAAAGGTGAATCATTGGATTTATAAAAAGAAATTATTGGAAGGAATTATAAGAATGTTCCAAATATATTTAGCAGTAGTTTTTATTCCATTACCTAATAAAGAATCAGATTTACATATTTCATCCATCTATAGTGTGATGTCTTACATTTAACACATTTTGATAAATATTCATATTCCTTACTATACAAAAACAAATCATTGAGGGAAGAAAGTATCTTTTAGTACTGTAATACCATTAGACATGATATTTTATTTGACTTATAATGAGTATCTAGAACCCCATTTCCTTTTAGAAGTAGCGCATTTGAAAGTTTATGAAACTCAGAGAAACTTTGATCACTCCACCCATTTCTATATTTCATATAATATAATCTCAAAAATACTGATAAAAATATATATTTATTGCAACATGAGAATAATTGTTTCTTAGAATCTCTATATAATTGTTCAACATTTGATATTTTTGGGATGGTTTCAACACCTTTATTATAAATTAATTCTTTAATACAATCATGTCCCATATTATGAATATTTTTATTAAAATTAGATGTTAAAAAATATGTTCTTTCACCATTCTAGATCAAACATGAATAATTTTGGATAAAACCGTTGAAAATGATATGATCCTTTTTTTCTTTGAAATTTCAATTTCTCATATTCAAACACTTCATGCATTGGTAGATAATAAAATCTTTGTTTGGAATATTTTGTTTAGGGAATTCATAGAAATCATCAACTCCACTTTTATATTCATAAATGGTTCTTCGTAAATTTCATCAATTATGTTCTAATAAATGCCTAAGATCATAATATAAAAGGTGAATATATTTAGACTTATAATAATTTATAATTATATAAAACTAGGTAAATATTAGACATAAAAACATATAATCAAAATAATAAATTATTTATAACCATTTGATCATAAAAATTATGCACAATGATCAAAACATTTTATAAATAATTTATCTTCAAAAAATAACAAAAACATTATACATAATCTAACGTCAAATATTATATATAATTTATCTTAAAAATGAAAAATAACCCACAAACATTAATACATAATTTATAAAACATAAAAAATATAATAACTAACAAAAATTTAACATAAAAAAATATCTTAACAAAAAATTAAACACAATTTATATTAAAAAAAATTATGATAACTGAAAATTAAACATAAAAAATTAATTAAAAAAATTATGAAAAAAAGATCTTTAATTATGTACAATTATAAATACAATTATAAAAAATATTATAGAAACAATTATTCAAAAATAAATTACAAAGATTTAACATAAAAACAATTATTTAAAAATCTATATGAATAATTATACAAAAATTTACACATAAATAACGTACAAACAGTAATACAAATAGTTTTGAAAAATTTATTAAAAGTAATTTTTATAATAAATAATTTTCATAATAAATTGATAAGTGTAAAAAAAGTTAATAAGTTACCAAAAAATATAGTAAAAAAATTCATACAATATTTATTTTAAGAAATAAAAAAACATATAAATTTCAGAGCATGATAATTAAAAATACTTAGATAATTACAATAAACTGAATCAAGGTCCATAGAATGAGAGAGAATGCTGCAAGATTGAATTAAAATGAGTTCAAAAATTAAATAAAAAAAGAAAAAAACCTAAAATCGTCGTTGACGGTAAAATATAATATCTTGAGGATTGTTAAATAATAAAAATGATGGAATATTCAAGAGAAAGAAGATCAAAAGTGGATGAAAATTGACTACAACTGATATTCATTGGTTTTCGAGGGTCATCAAAGCTGTTGGGTGCAATCATCGATCGATAGAGAGGGTTTTGAGTGAAAGAAAAATATGATTTTGGGTTTTTGGTATAATTTTAAAAATACTTTTAACTTTGGTTTTCTTGAAAATCAATGTTAAAGAGTTTTTAAAATTTGTTTTGACATTAATTTTATTGAAATGATGATTAAGAGTTATATGTTAAAATCATTTTTTTTAAAAACAGACATAAAAAATTCATTGATATTAATTTAAATGTTGGTTTTCATTAAAACCGACATTAAATTGTATTTATAATATTTAACATGATGTTTTTGAAAAATGAATATACAAGTGATACTGAATACATTTTAACATCAATTTTGAAAAAAAATATAACATTAAAAATCCCCTCATTAGTTTTAACATCATTTTATAAAAAAAATCAATGTAAAAATACCAACACCGAAGATTATATTTCTTCTAGTGACTTAGAACATGATGCCTACTTAGGGTGATTATGAAGTTTTATTTTTGATGACCCCATATTCATAATAAAAACATGTGCATGATCCCTTGGTATAAGTCTGAGAGCCGCCACCCCCCTGACAAATGAGATGATCAGGGTTGAGAAGTACACCCAGTAAACTCAAAGCTCTTTTGTCCAGGAAACTAGAAACCCTTGGCCGTAATTTTTTTTTGTGAAGAATAATGAAGAATCCCCTCTCTTTATGATATAGTTCTAGTTAATTTCCTCTCAACAAACTCTACTCTTTCCAATGCCTCAATATATTTCAGAAACATGAATGGGGTGACCTAGAACTATATATTTAGATGTAAATACTCTTAAAAATACATCACTATCATGTCCTTATCTGGAAACAAGTCTGAATCATATCATACAATGGTTATAAAATGGACCCCAAACCCCCTCACTCTAGAATTTCCTTATTGAAGGGTAAGAAACTCCTTTCAACTAGCCTCCTTCACAGTCGAAAAAAAACTATACCAAGAATTGGTCTTTGAGTATCTACCATGAGACACTTGAATACTCAATTACCTAAGGAAAAATATCCACCAATTCCTCACAACTCAACAAAACATCATCAAAAGCATTGAAATGTTGTGATCTATTCGAAAAAGGATTGAACTAAAAGCTATATAAATATCCTCTAACCAGTCTTTTATTAATGAGTTTGAGATTAATCCCTTGTAATTTTTTTGGATTTGGGGTTGAAACTATTAGAGTTTTATCCTCAAAGTGTCATCATCATCAGAGTCCACTACGTGGTTATCTACCAATATGTAATGCTAAATATCCTTTATGAGAAATTGGTGGGGATTTCAAACTGAATCCATGACTATAAATTGACAAAAGGCTAAAGACTCTTAAACCTATAATTTGTAATATTTAAGATTAATTAATTTTTTACTATATTTATTTATGGTTTAACATAATCCCAAGTTCTACTCATTTCAAATATTTTCATAAAGAGAAATGATGTGTTATTATTTCCTAGTTCTCTACCTCTCAACCATTATCACTTTATTTAGTATTCATGGTAAACATAAAGGTCTATGCATCAGATCATAGGGGTTCAAAAATTCATATTTTCTATCATATCTCCCTTGTTTACATATCTTAATAACCTAAGCTAACACCATTTCACTACCAACACATGATGTTCTCACATATTCCTAACTCCAAAATTCATCCCATCCCTCAGCCAGAACACTTTGATACAACTATGTCATGAACCCCTCCCCCTAATGAGTACCCCTATTGGGTTAGAAATTAGGTAACGAAGATAGTGGCCACCCAAATACCACCAATAATATTCTATGAGTAGGTGAAATAACCAAGCCTATAATAAACATTCAAATTGGAGGCATTACCCTCTAAGATAACATGAAGAAGAGAGAGATATGAAAAAGACAAAAATTAACTCCTTATCATATAGATAAAATAAATCCCATGTACATATATGTAATGTCATATAATGCTAAAACAACTATAAAGAAAACTACAAGTACCCAAAAGTTAATCTCGGTAGCAATCATGAATCCCAAATAGATCATATAAAACCATAAACTAGTAATATCATGAAGAATCTACAACCTAATATTATTGAACTAAAAAATAATATATATATATATATACACACACACACACAGAGAGATTTGTTGATTATAATAGGTAAACTTAGAAGGATCCTCCTTTTAGCCTCTCATTCAAAGGATAAATAAAGCATACTAAATTCTAGTGAATAAAAGGTCAAACTAACTAATCACCTAAACATGTATACTAATTTCACAACATTACCATGGATATATCTCACCATGTATAACATACAAGTGATCATATATTATTGTAATAAAACAATATGGATATCCCACTACCACTTATTTACTTTTTGTCTTCTCTTCTCCAACATTATATGTCCTGATCCATCTCTCTCCAAAAGAATACATCTGGAATACACCTTGTCTAAGTATCATAATATACATATCATGAATCACATCATCTCATCAACCCATAAAAAACTCAACATCTCTACTAAGTAGTTTTAGGATACAATACATCTCATATGTTCTATATCATACATCGGGTATTATAGCAAAATCTATGACATCTTATACATAGAGTAATGTACCTTGATCCATCACAAACCATACATGACATACCTATAATAATTCATAGGATATTATATCTAGAGGTACATGTGTGTGAAAAGACTGAATGAAATTAAATATATCTACACACATATATGGTAAACTAACCATCGTGCATACCAAAACATAATACTATGAAGAGAAGAGAATGTGTCCAAAGGGGGTAGTCAACCATCCGTCCCTCTCTATGATGGATATTAGGGAAACCACCATCTCAATGTCTACTAGGTGTCAGCCTCCCTATAGACATGTTTGGGGTAGCATATGAAATCATAAAACATACATTATATAATATAGTTCATAACCAAAATATGAACATAACTAAGTCATAGTCTCTACAATATCTATCATCACTCAGACACCCATCAACCACTACTAAGAACTAGATATCCTATAATCATAGAAGAATTTAAGGATCTATATTTAAACTACTTATTTCTTTTTTATCACTTCATTTAATTAATTAATTCATTATCCATTAAATAAAATTTTTATAAATTACATTCCATTAACCATCAATTAACAATGATGTAAACCACAATTTATTATCTTCATGTGATGTCCACAAACTCTATGCATAATCCAAACCGAGTCTATGGTTTCTAAAGATTATTATCCTTTCAAAATTCAATATTAAACTAACCCAATGTGATAAAAAAATTATTAAACATTATTAACAACTCCATAATTCTAGTCACACTAGGAAAACATTATAATCTTACACCATGAGGTGAATAATCAATCACATCTAGCTGCCTTAAGTCGTGGGAAAAAAATGAATATTACTAAGTAAACCATCCCTCTGGCCTATAACAGATTTATTATCAAGAAATCACCTAAGATTTTGTCACAAACATTTATAAGCATTGTGTCAACCCATTCCTTAAACTCTAATTCCATCCTCAACAACCTTATGCACATCACTATGAATATCATCATCATTGGTGTCAACTATTTCCACAACCTAGGGCTTCCCCACCGATATCTCATCAGATATCCTAGGATCACAAAACAGGACATAACAAAACAGATTTCCAGACAAAAGTAGAAGACTGAAAACAACTAACAAGGTAAATAGTGAAACTAGACACTAAAAATAACGAATTATCCTTTACATGGAAACATGCTCACATGACCCCAAACACATGGAATCCATCCTCCATAAGAATGAAACCACTCTTAACCATGATATATTATCATTATCAATCAAATAGTTTTATTTCATATTTAATTAACTAATTCAATTATTAACGGTCACAACTGTGGGTAGGCTAAGGAATCAACTATAATAGGCTACAAAATTATTTAAACATTCTCTATTGAATAAGTATCCAGTTTTGAAAAATGTAATGAATAAAAATTATCATTATCATTCCTTTATCTATTATTATTATCAATAAGAATTCCAAATTCATGTTATTTATCCAATTCAATTAATATATAGAATAACATATTTAATTAATCATCAACTGAGCATAAATTTTATTTACATCCAATTGCAAGAAACCAACGTTTCATTTAAATATCCCTATTTAAATTAATTAAGCAACAAAAAAATTACTAGCATTATTATCATTACCAATTCCATCAAGATCATCATGTTATCCCACACATAAATAATATGTTACTAAAGAATAATATAGATATCACAATATCTAGAAAAATGCGAGGCAATCCATAATCATGATGGAGGTAGGAAAATGATCTCTAACCATAAAATAATTATTTTAATTTAATAGATTATTTTTTATTAGGATAAATTTCACCACCATCCAAAGAAGCTAAATCATGGTTACTTTGAAATTCCATGTAAAATAAAGAAGAATCAACGAATCCTATACCTCAAGGATTTCCACATTATTTGAATTGAAACAAAACATTTATGTTGTTATTTGATCATCTGTCATGTATGGAAACTATGATATTATAAGGTCTTAATTCCAATAACACAACTACAAATAAAAATGAAATTCTATTATAATTAACGAGATCAAAATATAAAACAAGGAATGAATAAAAAAAGGTTACAAGATCGAAGGAATAAAAAACCTCAAGAAATGAAGGATGAACTTACCTATAACACAATTGATCAACCTTGTTAAATCAGTGATTAATACCTATTGAAATGAGATTATAATAAATTTAATAACCACCCTTGGGTACTTAGGGTTCAACGTATAGAAGTGGGAGATAATTGGGTTTAAAGGGGGTTTGAGTATTTATAGGAAAAATGAAAATTATAAGATGATAGAACAACCCTCTCAGCCAAAACATAGACCACCTAGAACATGATGCAATCCTCCTAGACCATAGAATACCCAAATAGGTCAAAACATATCTAAAGAACATGGTACTGACCATGGTGAAGATCTTGTTTACTTAGAGAGGGACTATGACACTACCTATCCCACCACACATTAAACCCCGTATTCCAAGGAAGGGTAATTTTCCACAACCTACTACCCATGGTGAAAATACCACATAACTTGGAGTAACACCTATAATCACTATTCCACAAACACGACCACCACGATTCACAATCCATTTATAATATGATACAGTCTAACTCCATAGAACAACAACATATCCCAACTATTCCATAACCTACTCTCATGGTGAAACTAAGCCAAAAATATTTTTGGATTTGAATTACAATTATCAGGACCATACACTGCAACTATTCCCACTACGCCACAATGACCTTGCTTACGATGCAGCTTAAGGCTCCCCTGCATGGAATACTCAGCACCAGATATTATACAACCTAACTCCCATGACTTATCCTCAATCCTCCTCTTGGAACCATTAACACCTTAAAAACATAATGGGAAGATCTACTGTGATCAATGACCTTTCTTGAGTAAATAAACCTTGTTGAATACTTCATCCACAATTTATTTTTCTGTGATCATTTTTTCACTTTTTAGATATAAAAATAGTAGTGGAAAACTCAATTCATGGGGAATTCATTTCATCATGATATCATTTAAAATTAATTAAATTAGTATTTGATAAAAAATATAATGAATTTAACTAAAAAAGTATATAAAAAATTGAGAAAATTAACTAAATAAGTAGTATGAAGTCACCCCTTTATGAAGTATTCATATATTCTTACACCAGGTATTATGATCATTCATTTCTTAAAAAATTATTTCCTACATTGAATACGTGTATTGTAGATAGTCCATGTAGTACTATAAAAAGTCAAATAATCCAATGGTTAAATAATTTTTAAAATGAGGTTACAATTATCATTGGAAATATATATTTTTGGAAGAATGTTTTCAGATATAATGTGATATATTCCATAAATTTCAAATAAAATAACCACAATCCCTTTCATTAGATTATTTTGGACACTACAGAAATATTTTGAAATATAATAATTTGTTTTGATATATTTTTTGATAGTGTAATATAATTATATATAAAATAATAACTATGTTGTTCTAGAATTCGTTAGGCTTCTTATGCTCATGGAGCATACTCGTAACTTGATTTTGATGATATTTGAACACCATGATATCATATTTTTTCTTCATTAAAACATAATATAATACATAAAAATTAATGTTTATTTGTAAAATGTTGAATATAATGTACTAAAAATTGGTAAAATTTATCATTTTTAGTCACTTTTTTTGCAAATCTATTCATTAAATCTAAAAAATAGGTTATTAGAGTATCATAATTGATTGTAATACACTACCAATGATCCCAAAAAACAAAAAGGAATATGAAATGAATGAAATGAAAATATATTTTTTATGATTAAATTGTATAGTTTTACCCCAACATCATGGGTATTAAGAAGTCTCTATCATCTATAAGTTTATTTTCAAAAATTGTTTCCATTTATTATACTATTTATAAATATCATTATTCTTCTAAATATATTTCTTGTGGAGAAGCGATGTGAGAACTAATGTCTCTAATTTTTGGTTCACAGGTATTTCCATTCAAATAGTATCGATAAATACTCCTATTAAAATATCAATAATATTCAACTATTAGTAACATACTAGATCATCTATTGGATAAAAAGATTATGAAAACACACATCATGTATACAATTCCAATTGAGACTTATAGATATCCATGCTTAATTATTTCATATACATATTCTAGATGAATAACGTATAAAATTGTCTCTCTGAAAATTTTTTCTTTAAAATAAAGGATGGTTGTATAACCATATTTAAAAATTTTATCCAAAAAAACATAAAATATTAGTAAATAAAAAAATTTGAACTATTGGGGTAAAGGTAATCTCTAATGGTTTTCTTGATCAATGGGTTGATCCTTTATATTGTTTTGATTAAACCATAAATCTCTCATTCCGTTTTCTATCTATAATAAAATTAATCTATTCATTAATCTTTTGATTAATTTTTAATGTTTTTTCATAAAAAATTAGATTGTAATGGATTACCTCCTTGTAGAAATTTAGTTTTACAAGATCAAATGACATTTCTATGAATGTTAAAATATACTGTTTTACAATGTGGACATATAGATCATCATGGGGAATCGGTAGTTCAGTGATTTAATCAAGATCTATAGAATCCCCACTCTCTCATAAACTTTTGGAATTTTTGTTTGAGTAGAATATATCCTTGTATATTTTATATTTTCCACTTAACAAAAAGTATATGGATGAGTGTTGAAAAATGTAAATCATAATAAATTTTACCTGATAGAATATTTGTATTCAAAATCTACCAGTGTCCCCCTGATTCACATTTCAAAAGAATAGTTATGAAAAAAAATATTACATGTGTTATGGATGATCTTTTATGGGAGTGACTATCTCAACTATGGGGGGAGTTAGTCTTCATGTAGTGGTTGTTTCTATGTTGTTTCTTCTCTTTTTTTCTTTGTCTATGACATTCAATAACAACATATGATGTTAATTAATTTTTTTTCTTTTAGAATAGTTTTTTAAAATAATATCTCTTAATTTTTATTATATTTATCCCATTGTGCATTTATTTTCAAAAATTATGTTCATTTTTTTCATTCACACACATGAATCCAATTATTTTTGTGTGTTTTGATCTACTAGCATTCTATGTCTATTTACAAGATCAAACTTCTTTGGAGCATGACATGGGATGGAAGTGGATTTTTATTTTGATTCATCAATTTCAATATAGAAAATTCAACATTATTATGTTTTTTTCATGACATATAAAATTATTTATATAAATTTAATGTACATTCCATTTTTTTTCAATTTAATTATACACCCTCCTTACATTATAGTATGGGTACATTACTTTTTTTCCACACTAAATTATTTCATAAATCTTTTATTGTTTCATAAGTCAAAAATTTTTAATCAAAGTGATCAATATAAATATTTTCAAGTAAATTATTATGAATCACAATATAACTGAAAAGATTCCTCCTCCCAATGGCCAATAAACACATTCCAGGTTTCTTGGTATATCATGTGTGCATAAATCAATGAGAGTTTGGGTTTAATTTTCCTTTAGTATCCTTGAGATGATTTTTTTAATAATTATATAAAATCCTCGATGAGATTTACATTTACCATTAATACAAATTTCATTTGTTAGATATATAGTATAAATTCACTCCACAAGGGTTAATAATGAGTGAATAAAAGCTTCATTATTTTATTTTCTAGAAAAAACTAGATATTATATCAAAATTAATCCTAATATATTTCCATTTTATATAATTAGTAAAATTAAGAAATTTTTTCCACATATCCACATCAATTGATGCATGCATTCGAGTGGTGACCGCAAAAATGACTAATGGAAAAAAACATTTTAGGGGTAAAAAACTGGTGGTGTGTATTCTATCCAACAAAAAATTCTAGGCCTTTTATTATAACCATATTAATTTATGTTAACACCATATTTCTATGAATGTTATTTGGCAAAAAGTTTATTCACATTCTACCATTCCTTTAGTTTCAACATCATCAATATGCTGTCCCACAAGATTAGTAGCACTGATGTGGGAAAAAACCTATTTTTACTCTACATTGGGAGCACTGACCTACTGAGAAACATATTGTTCTTAAATATTTATAGCATTGGAATGTGTATAAGTAGTTTACTATGTAATTTTGTGAATATTTAATTTAGATTACATAAATACACTAATGGAAAAATAATACTATGATGCAACACCATGTATATAAGAAAATATATCACCTAGTTATTGAAATCTCTCTTTTTTATTTAAAGGATTAAGGGATTTAACCCATATATAGAGTATCCAAATCCACATATTATGGTATCTTCTAACATATAAGACCATATATACATTATAACCTCCATGAAATGATTTTTATTTTATAATAAAAGGTAAATCCTAATTTGAATTGAAATATTTCCCTAAATTTGTTTTGGTCAGTAATAGAACAATTAACCACTTCCGTTTGTATGATTTAGTTAATAAATTACATCATATGATTCTATTATGAATTTTTTAACCTTGTAGCCTTATTTAATGAAATCCACATTCATGAATCACAATTCATCCAATTTAACTAAACTTCTATTATCGACCCATTTTCATTGAAAAATAAACACATGGAATGTTGTATAATCCAACTCTCATAATTTTTTAATAGTCCTAAAGTTTGATAAGTTCTTATAAATTTTATTTCTATCCTTGGTTCCCTATACATGCATCATAATTAACAAAAGTGTAACTCCACAATTTTTCATGGAATTATGTTCATCATATTCCTTTATATAAAATTTATAACCATTAATTACATAACCATTATGAGATAATACATGATCACTTAGTCCTCTTGGTAGCCATATAAGTTATTAGTACATTGAACATGGGTATACAATTGACTCCTTAAATACATGGTCTCAAAATAATTCTATAATTTTTCGATTATGTGCAATTGATATCCAATTTTCATCCCTTGAGGGATTCAAATTTCAAAAATAACATTCCAAACCTCTAACCGATTATGTAAAAACTAAAGTTAATCCTCCTCTTGATCTATAATGGATGTTGTGAAAATTTCTATTCTAAAAATATCTTCACCCAAAAGGCATCAACTGTGAGGATATTTTTTTGGACTAATTATTTCTATATCAAGTTGGTATTCAGTGTATAATTCAACAGTTTCCTCAATAATATATTATCCCACAATACAACATTATAGAAAACATCAAATTTTTAAATACCCTTTCAAAATATTCATACATCATTCATTAGGGTAAATCCATCAATAATATGCATGAACACAAAGCTAAATATCTCTAACAAAATGAACCATCATGTAAAAAATTATATCAATTAATGATAGAAGAAAGAAAATCTCTAATTCATATAATATGACAAACATTTCCATTTCCGTAGTTGAAAATTTTATATGCTCTATAACATTACCTCACATAGATTTAGAGAAGAAACAAATCTTGGTTAATGTATGATTGAATTTTTTTATAAAAATTCAATATAAATATACAGGCTTTAGATATTGTATAAAACTATTATAGTCTTGTGATTTTAGGACATTGAACTTTAAATCAGTCATTGAAATGATATTCTTGATATTTGACGAATAACCCTATGAAACAATTATAACATTCAATAAAATCTAAAACTGATATATCTCTTTCCTTGAAGGAGTTGAAATAGGTGGAGGAAGTAAAAGTCTATCTTTCACCCTTCACTGACACCTACTCTTCCCGTATCCGCATGTTATTCATGTCCAACCTAACCTTAATGTCATCCTTTCTTTTTTATGGGATAATTTAGTAATGTGGAAATGCCACTATCAAAAAAATCTTTTCTAACATGCATGAAATAAAGAAAATCAATGATGAACAAACAATTATATTATAATAATTAAAAAAATATATCATTTATTTTCCCAGTATATTTTTTATGTATTATAAATATGGTTTACGAAAAATGGTGGCTATAAAATTTACATTCTCAAATAGTGGATCACCTATCAATGAAGATGATGTTGTAACTTCTGCTAAATTCACATTGAATGATGTATTCCAAGATCATTATTTATGTCAACGAGGTAGAAATATATGATATTCTAGAAACATAGATTTTGAGGAATGTTTCAACCTTACTAAGTGTGTAACTTGTTCACAAATGGGGCACCCTTGAGTTTATTTAATGTTATTCCCTAAAATAATTTCATAAGAAATAAAGTCATTAATTTCCCCTAAAAAATTTCTCTCAAAATGAAATATTCAATTATATAAGAATCCTACAATGTAACACTTGAATACAAGATGAAGTTAAAATCTTAAATAAATGAATCCCACTAAGAATCAACATCATTAGATTATTCATTTAGTCTTGATATAAGAAGACAAAACATAATGTATTTTCAAATCATAGATAAACATGTAAATATGTTATAATTTACAAACATAACCAGATATGTATAGTGAAGGATAATTTATAAAATAAAAGGATTCACTCCATATGTAGGTAGAGAAAGATGAAGGTTTCTCAGGTATTTTAAAAATTCAAGATACTTTTAATCAATTTCATTCATATGAGGAGAGTCCACTTGGTTGAAGAGTTTACTATATTTGTTTCTTGTATATGCATGAAAAACAATTTTCGTGTAATGTATTCACTTAAATATAGGCAACTAAACTATCGAATGACTGACAACTACCATAAAACATTCAAATGACTTGATTTATATCACATATATCGAGAAGAATCACAATTTGGGAAATTTTTATGTGATTTATTCTCCTTTTGAAATTGTATACAGTTATTTGGACAAGCATCAATTCTTTCACAGATCATACCCATTGAATTTAAAAAAATTTAGTGTTTTATATTCAACCAGGAAGATCATTATATTCTTGTAGAATATCAATCATGAGAGAAATTAGTCTATTAAAGCCGATGTCACTCCATCTTTTTCTAGATTTTAGATTACATAGATTTTGTATGACGAACACTGTTGTATATTTTGTACAACCTTCATACAATGGAATATTTTCAAAATATTTAAACTTTTGAAATAGTTTTTGTAATTCATTATGTTCATATTTAATTTCAATTATAATTTCCTCAATATGATATTCATTATATTTTACACCTGTAATCATATCCTCGATATTGTATTCATCATCGTTCACACTTGAAATCTTATTATATGATCCTTAAAACATAGTGTTATCCTAGTCAGAAGCTACATTTAGTTTTTCTTTGTGTTTATGAAAAAATTTATAAATTTGATCTATTCCATGATAGATCAAGTTTTCTTCCAAATCTTCTAGAAAAATTAGTATTGACTAAAAACAAAACAAACATAGAAAAAGGATGTCATAAGGTTAATAATCAAGATATTTTTCAATATTGATGAATTATTTCCCACCATCATCATAATATTTTTTAATATTATTGGAATCCATCCATTTAAGATTCATATCCATCCCATTTTACTCAGTAATATTAATATTTAAATAACTAAATAAATACAAATAAGTTATGATCTTAGAAATCTAAATGGATATTCTTTATATATACACACATATTGTCATCATATTTGAAATAAATTTCTATTGCATCAACAAATTTTTAAAACATATAGAGACCAAAAATTATTGGAATTTAAAGTATTACAACAATTATTTTTTATTATAAGAATTCACATATTAAAAAATAATTCTTTTTTTAAATGGATTCATCAATGATGGAAATTCACTGCCTGTCACTATCAATACTCATAAGAAACTTATGGATTTGTATATATGGATAAGTGTAACGCCTCAAACATAGTTACCCAAAGTCAGTGCATTATTACATAACATTGGCATTATCACAAGAGATCAATTCTCAAAATACTGATTAGTTTAGTAGCCTAGGAGGTACTAGATACATACATACATTTTTCATTACATTATGAAATGGAAAAACTAAAACATTGTGTCTCCTTTGACCACACTCATATCCATTATCCTATTCTTGGAAGTCAATTATATTATACTTCTTCAAATACTAGTAAAAATAAAACATAATAAAGGGGTGAGATCAGATTCTCGGTAAGGATAAAAATATAACGGAAACTATCATAAGAAAACATAAACATTTAAGGCAATCTATAAGACTAAAACAAAAGAATTTTAAATTTAAACTTCAGAATAATATGAAAAAGAAAAATCAAAACATTCCATATACTTATTAATAATGATGGAAATCAGAATGTAGAATAATTACATGTAATATCAATAGCTAACATCATAACAATGGAATGCATAATGATTAACATCAAAACCACATAGTCAAGTCATCGTGCCAAGACTACAAATATGATTTTGTCAAGGACTTATTCCATGACACTAGTTTGTATCATGAGACTTACTGATGCATCGAGGAGCTATAAAGGCTCCACCCATCACATACTATGTCCAATTCATTCCTCATATGAAATGGTTGGAACATAATCTAATCATTCGTATTAAAACTAGTATATGAAACATAAGTATTTTAACCACAAACCATGAAAGGTATAAAAATAGAACATCCACTGTCAAACATGAATCATTAAATACTATATGGAATATTGTATTATAGTAAATCAACCTCAATCAAGAATAATGTGGGATATTAATAGAGATTAAAATAATCAGTAAAACTATTTGAGAGAAATATCCCCTTTTCTTGAAAACATTTAAAAGTCTCATTATTGATCAAGAAGCTGTTTAAAAGAGATTTTTTGAATCAAAGTGTCCCATAAAAAATTGTAAAATTTAAAAGGAATTTTAATTTTAAAAAATTCATTTCCATGTTAATAAATCCTTAATACCATTTTTAAAACATGGAAATTAATGTGAAATACTTTAGAAGAGTAAATCTTGAAAATATTTAGAATGATATTTTAGTTAGAGTTCCTAAACAAAATGGAGATGCTTGAATAAAAGTTATTGAGGTAATAAAAACATTATAATATCATTATAATAAAAGGATTAATGATATACTATGTCAAAGTACAATGTATACACCATATTAAAGTGAATTGGGGCATAACAATAATGAAGTCTCAATAGAAAGTAAATTGAGATGAAATTCCTTGTAAAGACTGTATCCTTTGGTTAAGAATAAATCAATGAAATAATTATGTATGAAAAATATAAATACACTCAATATGATTTGATATTTAGTGTAAACCAATTAGAGTACATTCATACATATTCTTTTAAAAACAAGACCAATTGCTTAGATTTTTAACTCAATGAATGGAAATTGAGTTAAGATTACCCTTATAAAGTTCATATCAATGTCATAAGAATTTATTAATGGAGTGATTATGTGTATCAAAATTATATCCACACAATGTGGATTGTAAATTAATACATAAATAACGAAATATTTATTTCACACATAATCTTAGAGTAAAATAATCAATGAAGTTTGCGTAAAATCCAATGAGTGGAAATCAAAATTAGAAATTCCTTTACCGATTTGGTATCTTAAAAAAAATACACCCAATTAAATAAGGATAATATAATTAAGATTTATAAACCCATAAATTAAATTATAGTACACAAATAATACAGTCATGGGCAGCACATACACCACACAAAAAGAAATTTTGTCAATATAGCATGAATATCACAGAAATAAGAAGTGAGATGAAAACCCATTACCTTTTTCTTTTCCTTAGTTAAGGGTAGATTAGCCTCATTTTTAATGGTGAAATAATTGTTATTAAATTATAAAACAACCACATACATAAATATGATATCATATATGAACTTCTATGATTTCTTTGTTAATGATATTCCAGTAGTGTCATTGTTTTGGGTGTTAACTGATTTGTTTTCCTTTATATGTTTTGTTACATAAGTAAGGTTTTTTATGGATAGGATGTATTTTATTAATATATAAAATGATATTAATTTCTTAAACATTATTTTTAATAATAAAATGAAAATTATTCTTGAATGGTTATGATGAGAAATTAATCTTATCGCATTCGTAGAGACGATAATCTGTACGTACGCACGAGCGACAATACCCTTCTATTAACATTGAAATCGAATGTAATTGGATGGTTATATTATTTATACAGAATCATTAAAATGTTATATTTATTATTTACACCATTTATACTTATTGTTATACTCGTCCAAAAAATGAAGTGTTGAATACGAAACTATACCACAACGTGGAGACGGTAACCTATACGTACACACGTATGGTGACTTTATCATTCATATGATAGATAAAATAAAGAAATATGGTTGTAACATATTTATAATAACATAAAATTATGTATAAGTTAATGTAGTAATTATTTTGGTATGGAAAAAACAAAGAAAGGGGAAGTGGAAGAAGAAAAGAACTTTGAAAGAAGTGATGAAATTTTTACCACTTCTTCGGGTGCTTCCTTTTTATTTGATCAAAAGGGATCCATAGGATGGATTTCTGATCAATATAAGGCCTATATGTGGAATTTAGGTTAGTTGGGATGATATTAGATTAGGGTTTGGCCAAGCCAAATTGATTTGGAGGTGTAATTTGGAGAGAAGGGTAAGTACCCTTTTTTAAGAGAGGTGATGGTCACTTTAGGAAAATCTTGAAATATTAATCCTATTCAATTTATAATGGCTCAAAGAGGATTTATTTTGAGGATAAAGTGGGTATGGGTCGAAAAAATATCAACCAATATGTTTTAGACAGGTTTATGTCACCATATTAACCATAAATTTTAGAATTATCTCTTAGTTAAATAGTTTATCTTTTACCATGCATTCTTGTATTATAATAATAAATTGTTAATGAACTTACTTTAAAAATACAAGAGAACCCCAAGTGGTTAATTAATGAAATATAGACCATTATGTGAGTCCTTTGGATAAACCTCATTTTTTGGGAATATTATACCATTTAATAATATAGTATTTGTTTTAAAAACTCATTTATGTCAATTTTGACACTATTTAGTATTTTTTTTTGAAAGTCAAAAAAATTTATTACTTCAACAAAATAAATCAAATAAATCCTAACATGTCATATTAACCTAAAAAATTAGTGTAACGCATCAAAAGTATCGATTTACATTTATTTGAATATTTGTAATGTCAATTATTTTAATATTTCAATAATAAGGTAATTACAGTATCATCATCGTGTCATAAATAAATTTAATTATTAAATGACTAAAAATTATAAATAAAATACCATTATGTGTGAAATATTTGTATCTTTCTAATTAATATTTATAATATAATTTATCATATGTATAACACAATATTTAAATTGTTTTAGTTAGGAAAATTCAAATTTAACACTTTTAAGTCTTTTTTAAATAAATAATACTAAATGTCACAATCTTATAATAGTGGGTTAAATAGGATAAAATTTTATTAATAAGGTTTATTTTAGTCGAAAAACACTTATCCAAAAGAATTAGGAAATTTTTTAGGGTAATTATAATATCATTTTTACCTTTAATTACCATATTTACATTTAACCATGGTAAATAAAATTCAGAAGTTACTATTCACCAAATTATTTTCATCCTATTGAACCAAATTTTACTTACTGGATTCAACTATGTCTCTCAGATTCATTAAATTCAATTCATAGAAGTGGTAAAATTTGGTTTTATGAAAATTTTCAAATGTGCCTAGAAGGTGGGTAAAAGATATTAAAATGTTCAATAAAATTTTATACATATAATTTTATTATAAAATGAATCCAATGAATTACATTGAAACTTTATAGGTATTATGTATCTATTTTTACCGAAAATAAATTCAAATAAAATAAATAATTATTTGAATAAAAATTAGGTCTTAAATAATAATGCAATGTTTTACACTATTAATAAAAAATTGATTGTTTTCAAAAAAATACCAAAAATTCACCCTATGATATTTATGATATTCAAAATTCAAAAATGATATATATTTTAATAAATTAAAAACATATAATTTGAATTAATTAATTTAAAAAAAATATTTCTCCACTCAAAACCAAAAATTGGGTTTTTGAGAAGTAAAAACTAACAAAAGATTGATATGTGTCAATGTCCAATTTAAATGAAAAATTACTTACAATGAACAACATTGGATTAAATGATATAATTAGATTCTAATTATAATTAAAAACCATTCAAATGTATAATTTAACTTGATAAATTATTCTGATTAAAAAAATTTGTTTTCAATTAAAATTTAGTATTTTTCACTATTCATCAAGATATGAAAGTTATTAGAAAAGCACCAAAAATTTATCCAGACAAAATTTTTATGTCTTTCTTCTAAAATAAAAGTTTATTTTGTCAAATTTATTATATAAATGTGTCAAATATTAGATCTAAAAACAGTTTTATATTAAATCGCAGTAAAATTGCATTTTTTGAAAAAAAATTTCATTTATCTGAAATATTGAATTTCTTGTTATATTATGTATAAGAAACACAAAATATAGATGTTACAATTAAATGGACAAAGTTTTTTGTTTTTAAATTCCATTTCATAAAGTTGAGTAATTTATTTATGATATTGACTAAGAACATAAAGAGATATACTTAATTTTTAAGTACAATTTCATCCTTTAAAAAATTTCTATCACTAACTCATCTTTTCTCCAAATGATGAGAATGCAAGATGACTTGATCACCCCTAAAGCACAAGAAATAAATTCTAAAGAATAACATTATTAGAAAATGATGAACTATATATTTCTCTTTTCTTTATAGATAAAAAAACCAAATGGTTAGTACAAGATCAGATGATCTCTAAAATGGACAATCCTTTATAGAAAGAAAAACTAATTTTAATTTCCAAAATTAAACAAACAATACCCAAAGTTCAATAAAGACCATTCAATAATCAATTTTCCTTCAAATCTTTCAATATAATCCAAACTATGATTGAAACCCAAAACTTAGAAGAATTTAATCCCATAGCCTTTTATAATAAATCTTAACATTTATCTCCAAATTACATCAACTACTCCTAAAGTCTCATACAGAAGTGTAATTAACCAAATCACAAATTCTCTATTATAGGTTAATAGTTTCCATTAATAACAATAATCTCAATAAAAAAATATAGATTCTTATAAAATAAAAAATCCACCATTACAAGTCAAATTAAATCCCATAAAATTCTATTTTTCTTAGGCATATAGTGTTCCTAACAGAGTGATTGTATTCCAAAATAAAATTTATCACTTAATCACCAAATCATTTTCCTATAATAATGATATCAATTTGATAAAAAATATGATCCAAAATAAATATATTTTTATCAATAAATTCATTTAACTAAAATTAATTAGTCAAAGTAACCAGGGACTTTACGTAGTCCAATGGTATGTGATAAATCCCAGTCTCACTTTGGTTGTGGGTTCAATTCCCATAGATTTTTCGGATGCGATGGGTTGTCACATAGTCTGTGTGTTGAAATTTTTCATATAAAATATTTTATAACATTTCCAAAATTAGATAAATTCCTCAAAATCACCGTAATAGAATTTAACCACAAATTTTATCTCATACCTCTCATTTTCATCCAAAATATTCATAACCTGTAATTGCCTCAAATTCAAGGATCATATAAACCCAAATGGTTATTTATAACTATATCATCAAAAGAAAAGATAATTCTTACTCAAATAAAATTTTCACATAACAAACTGTAGAGTTAAACATACAAGAGAAATGTCTTCCAAAGTAATCCCATCAACCAAGAGAATTAATACTTTTAAACATTTCTCCATCCATTTATTTCCACATAGGTTCTTCCTCGACCTAGTAGTTATCCTATATAATAGGGAATTGATTCGGGTAATGCCAAGGCCCCGTATATTTAAGTAAAATCTATGTAAATGGATTCTTAGGATCATTTTTATTTTCTTCCATAATAATCTTCATTTTTTCCTTAGAAATTTTTTACTTAATGTCCTTCTTTCCCACACATAAAGAATTTCTTTGTTTGATTGAGAACTTTGTTATGTGTCTCCTTCAACAGTTTCACCATGATAAAAATTGAGCTTTCTTTTCTCCACGGTCTCTAATACTGGAGCTCTTATCATTCTCCACCTTTTTCATCTTTTTTGAGTTTGGGAGTTGGTTAATATATATGTTGTTGATGATTTGTTTTTGAAACATACTTTGACATGAACATGAGATCTTTTACGCCTATCAACATTTCATTTAGTTTCTCATTTCTACCATCATTACAACCTTGTACATCATGTTCAATTTTACTATAACTTCCTTGGAATTCAGCCATTAACTAAAACCAAAAAGCATAGTGTGAGTAACAATAGTCATAAAATCATTTAGAGAATATTATGACACATTATTTTCAATCTAAAACACCTTAATATTAACCAAGTCTATTTATTCTCATCTTATATTAAAATCCATAAAATATGTTTGTAAAGATAATGTGATTCCTCCTAAGAATATCCCTAGGGAGTGTCGTAACCAAGAGTGCAACAAGGCCCATTGTCATGCACTAGTTCCCATTCGAGTTTAGCCCAAAGCGGTATTCTCAGGTTTTACCTCTTTGTACATCTATGTCAGAGCTACCTCTACCTGCTCGTATCCAGAAATGGATGTATTTCTTGGAAAATCTATATAATATTTACATTACCAAATTTTTGGATGTTCTTCTATACTAATCCTCAAAGTCTATCTTAGGGTATTGTTTTCTAATCAGTGTTTTTCTAAATCTAGCTTCCAAGGTTTGTACCATAATTCATCTGATACCAACTGCAATTCCCTGAACCAAGTTACCCAGAGTTGGAGCATTATTACATAACATTGGCATGATCACAAGAGATAATATAGTGAAGGACCTATTAGTTTAGTATCTGTGGAGGTACTAGATACATACATAAATTTTACAATACATTATTAAATAGGGAAACTACAACATTGTGTATCCTTTGAACACAATCATATCCCTTAACCTATTCCTGTAGGTCAATCATAATAAATTTTTTCACATCATGGAAAAATAAAACATAAGAAAGGGGTGATCTAAGATGCTCTATAAGGATAACAATATAGTGGATACTATCATAAGAAAACATAAACATTTAAGGCAATGTATGATAATAAAACACAAGACTTTTAAATTTAAACTTCAGCATAATATGAAAAAGATATATCAAATAATTCCATTTACTTATTCACATGGATATTCTAATAGTCGAATAATCACATTTAATATGAATAAAAAATCTCATAATGATAGAAAAAAACACCGAACATTATAACCACATATTCAAGGCCTAATGCCAAGACTACAAATAAAAAAATTTCAAGGCCTTGTGCCAAGATAGTAGTTTGTCTCATGAGAACTACCTATGCATCGGGGAGCAATAGATGCCTCCACCCATCACATACTAAGACCAATTCATTCCTCATATGAAATGGTTGTAACATAATTTAAACATTCTTATTAAAACTAGCACATGAAATGTCAATATTTTAACCACAAGACATGAATCGTATGAAAATAGTACATCCACAGTCAAACATAACTCATTAAATACAATATAGAAGATTTTATTATAATAAATCAAACTCAATAAAGGATAATGAGAGATATTAACATAGATGAAAATAATCAGGAAAACTATTTGAGAGATATATCCCCTTTTTCTTTAAAATATTTAAAAGTGTCACTATTTATCAAGAATCCATTTAAATGATATATTGGAATCAATGTTTCCCATACCACATGGAAACTTTTAAAAGGAATTTTAATTTTAAAAAATTTATATTCATATAAATAAATCCTTAAAACAATTTTTAAAACATGGAAATTAATGGCAAATATTTTAGGAGAATAAATTTTGAAAACATTTAGAATGATATATTAGTTAGAGTTCCTCACCAAAAGAGAGATGCTTAAATACAAATAATTGAGGTAATAAAAACATTATAATATCATGAGAATAAAATTATTCATGATATACTATGTCAATGTACAATATATACACCATATAAAAGTGGATTGGTTCATAACAACAAAGAAGTCTTAATGGAATGTAAATTGAGATGAAATTACTTGTAAAGACTGTATCCTTAGGATAAGGATAAATAATTGACATAATTATGTATGAAAAATATAAATACACTCAACATGAACAAATATTCAGTGAAAACTAGTTAGAGTACATTCATACATATTCCAATAAAAATAAGACCAATGACTTGGATGTTTAACTCAATGAATGGAAATTGAGTTAATATTACCCTCATCATGTTCATGTCAATAAATTGAGAATTTATTAATGGAGTGATTATGTGTATCAAAAGTATATCCACAAAAATGAGAGTGGAAATTAGTACATAAATAAATAAATAGTGAATTCACACATAATCTTTGAGTAAAATAATCAATGAAGTTTGCATAAAACCCAATGAGTGGAAATCAAAATTAGAAATTGCCATAACTATTGGGTAACATACAAAACATACACCCCATAACAAAATTATAATACATTTAAGATGTAATTAACCATAAATTAAAGTATATTACAAAAATAATAACATCATGGGCAGTATATACACCACACAAAAGGCAATTGTGGCAATATAGTATGAATCTAATGAACATAAGAAGTGAGATGAAAACCCCTTAACTTGTATTTTTCCTTACATGAGGGCACTATAACCAACTATATAATGGTGAAATAATTTTTATTAAATTATAAAACAAACACCTACATAAATATGATATTATATATGATATTCTAATAATTCTTTGTTAATGATATTTCAGTAGTATCATTGTTTTGGGTGTTAACTGATTTGTTTTCCTTTAAATGTTTTATTACGTAAGTCATGTTTGTTATATATATGATGTATTTGATTAATATACCTAATTATATTAAGTTCTTGAAAATTATTTTTAATCATAAAATGAAAATTATTCTTGAATGGTTATGATGGGAATGAATCTCATCACGTTCGTGGAGATAGTAATCCGTACGTACACATGAGCGACTATAACATTCTATTGATGGTGAAATCGTATATAATTGGATGGTTATATTATATATAAAGAATTATTAACCTGTTATATTTATTATTTACATAATTTAAACACATTTTTACACCCATCAAAATAATGAAGTGTTGAATAACAAATGACACTACGACGTGGAGATAGTAAGTCGTACGTACACACGTATGGTGACTTTGTCACTAATAGGATGGATGAAATAATGAATATGTTTGTACCATATTTATAATAAAACAATAGTATATATAAGGTACTGTATTTATTAATTTGGTAAGGAAACAACAATGAAAGTGTAAGTGGAAGAAGAAAAGAACTTTCAAATAGGTGATGTCATTATTACATCTTCTTCGAGTGCTTCCTTTTGATTTGAAAAATGAGCTCCGTAAAATGGATTTATGATCAAATTAAGGACCCTAGGTTGACGTTAGGGTAGTTTGGAGGATATTTGAGCATGGTTTTGTTGAGCCAAATGGCATTGGAGGTGTGATTTTTGAAAAAAGGGTAAGTACCGTTTTACAAGAGAGGTGAGGTTCAATTAAGGAAAATCATGAAAAATTAATTTATTATAAAATAATATTCAGATTATAATTGCTCCACAGTGATTTATTTCGAGGATAATGTGGGGATGGGTCACAAATAAATTAAATAATTGGTTTTATATAGGTTTAGGTAACTATATTAACCTTATCTTTTAGATTTAACTCTTAGTTAAATAGTTTAACTTTTACCATGTATTCTTGTATTAATATAGGAAATGGTTAATAAACATAAAATAAAATTCCATGAGAACCCCAAGTGGGTTTTTAATGACATATATATCATTATATGAGTCTTTTTTCCAAACCTTTTATTTTTATGAATATTATATCATTTAATAATATAGTATTTGTTTTAAAAACACATTTATGTTAATTTTGACACATTAGTATTTGTTTTTTCTGAAAGTCAACAAAAGATTTATTACTTGAAAAAAATACATTAAATCAGTCAGAAAATTTCATATTAACCTAGAAAGTTCTTGTAATGAATAAAAATTCTAAATTAACATTTATTTGGATATTTATAATATCAATTATTTTAATCATTCATTAATAAGGTAATTATTGAATCATCATTCTGTAATACATAAATTTATTTATATAATGTCTAAAAACTATAAATAAAGTACAATTATGTATTAAATATTATTATCTTTATAATGAATATTTATAGTCAAATTTATCTCATATATAACCCTATATTAAAAATGTTTTAGTTGTGAAAATTTGAATTTAACACTTTTAACTCTTCTTTATGTAAAATAATTAAAAATGTCCTAATCTAATCCATGTGGGTAAAAGAGGATCATATATTATTTTTAAGGTGTATTTTGGTCAAAAAACAATTATCTAATAGAATTAGTACATGTGTTAGGGTAATTATAGTATCATTTTTACCTTTAATTACCCTATTTACTTTTAATCGTTGTAAATAAAATTAAAAAGTCACTATTCACCAAACATTAATTTCATCATATTGGAAAACATTTAACATAATGATTTCAACTGTGTCTCTTGGATTTTTGAAATATAATTCACTAAATCAGTAAAATTATGTTTCATGGAAATTTGCAAATGTACCTTGAACGTGGGTAAAAGATGATAAAATGCTCAATAAAATTTTATATATCAAATTTTACAATAAAATTACTCCATTGAATTACATTGAAATTATAAAAGTATTATGTATATATTTTTAGCAAAAAAATATTAAATAAAATATATTCTTATTTAAATAAAAAGTAGGTTTTAAACAATAATTCAGTGTTTTTCACTACTCATCAAAAATTGAATGTTTTCAGAAAAATAATAAAAATTAACCCTATACTAATTTTGATATTACAAATTAAAAAATGATGTCTATTTTACCAAATTATAAACAAAATTTTTTATTAATTAATTTTAAAAAATATTCCCATTGTCAAAACCAAAAATTGGGTGTAGGAGAAGAAAAAACTATCAAAAGATTGATATGTGTTAAAGTCCAATTTAAATGTAAAATTACTTCAAATGACCAACATTGGGATAAATGATAAAAATAAGATCTAATTATACTTTTAGACCATTCATATGTATAATATAACACTATAAATTATTTTGATTAAAAAAGTTGTTTTCAATAAAAATTTAGTATTTTTCACTATTCAACAAAATATTAAAGTTTTCAAAAAGGCAATGAAAATTTATCAACACTACATTTTTATGTCCCTCTTCTAAAGATGAAGTTTATTTTGTCAAATTGAATCTATAAAAGTGTCAAACATTTGATTTAAAAAGGGTTCACCATTAAAAGGTAATGAAATTTCATTTTTGAAAAATACTTCTTTTATCTGAAAAATTGAATTTTTTCTAATATTATGTCTAAAAACACATATTATGGATGTTAAAATTATATGAAGTACCTAAAATTTAAAATTCAGTTAATAATATTCATAACCATTTTTGGAACGACTAGTTTGGTATGTCGTGGTGTGCTCGAACTCAGTCTTGTGTGTAGCGCAAGCTATTAAATTACTTTAAAGAAAATAACTTACTATGAAATCTTGGGGTGTTACAATAAGTATTGGAGTATATATAATAATATTTATTATCAATATATATATATATTAGTTATTTTTTAAAATGATTCCACAGTGTTTTAAATGAACTAATCACATCGATTATAGTTATTACGTTTTAAAATTTATGAAACCTATCATATTAAAATTTATTGGTGGATAATAATCGGAATTACATTTTTAATATTCAATGAGATATTGAAAATAGGAAAGATTATTGGTCGAATGGGAAAAATTAATCCTTAACCAAAATAAACCAAAATATCTAATTTCAAAACCATGAAAAGGATGTATTTAATCAAAATAATAATAATTCTAATGAGTAATAGAATTCAAAAAATAAATACAGTCATTTTTAAATGTTAAAAAATTAATGTCTTGAGACATTTAAGTAATATAAAAATTAAAATTTCCATGTTTTGATTCATTATTCAATGAAAATAATGCCAAATTTTAAAATAATATTTTTTAATATTGGTTGAAGTATATTAATTATAATTGGAAAAAATTATAACTTTATTTGGGAATTTAAAAATTTTGTTATGCGTCTTACCATTGGGGGTGCAGATATTCTATGTGGGGATGCATTTGAGAGAGGAAAAAGGGTGATTTTTATGTATTTTCTTGTTATTTCATGCATTGAATCTTAATAGATAAACACACCTCTTTGAATTATCTATTTTAAAACATCAAACCACTGACCTAAATCCCTTAGATTTCCCATGAAAAATTCCTTACGATTGAGAACATATTTTCTCTTGGATTAGAGATGCAGGTACATTGAAATATTATGAAATGTGTTCATGATCTCAACAAGAGGAAAACTTGCAAACATATATTCTCGAGTAAGGGAGATACATTTATATAAAATATAGGCAAACATGTGAATGGATTGATAAATTGATTAGATGGAAATTTCATGAAAATAATGAAAAGGGAATTAAAATCATAAAATAAGAAATATGGGAATATGATAGAAAATGAGTGCTCATTTTCTTTTTTGATTTAATTTGCCTGATTTTGGATTAAGTCTAGATATTTCAAAGTAATGTAATGAATTAAATGTAAAGGAATGATAAAATGAGAAATTTTTGAATTTTTAATTGATTTGAATTCCAAATATTCCGTAATAATTTCATTAATTTATCACATATTTGGTGTTTTAGAATATTATTCGAGTTAAATTATTCAGTGACATAATTTCATGCCTTTTATTGTTTTATTAATGTGAGAATTAATTTTGGTGTAAACCCACACATTAAAATTAGATTTTCATTGATGTTCATGTGTAAATTGAATCTATATATGATTTATAGAGAATTTTATGGGTTTTGGATGAATAATATTGTAAATAAATACTCATGTGAGATTAAAGTGAATTCTAAAAGACTGACATCATATTAAACACATTCCAAAAATTATGTGACATTTAATCACATTTCCAAGAATCATGTGGGGTTTAAAATAAGATAAAATAAAAAAACAATCATGAAAAACACTAGAAAGGATGATCGAGATTCCATAAAACATATTCATAGATTTATACATTCGGTTTTGAGGTTTGATTTGTAAAAAAACAATAAACCTAGGCTATGACAGTCCTTCAATACCGTGAGAGTTTGAGTGTGGCATAAGAAATATGCGATTTTCAGGGTTCTTTTTCAAAGTGGGTGAAGTGTTTTTATCCCCACTTCTTGAAAAGAAATGTCATATGTGTTTTTTATTACCCCCAAAAACATAAGTGCTGACAAATACATCTTTTTTCAATGCTTTCATAGAGGTGGAAAATCATCACTTTTATCAGCACTGATAAAAGTGTTATTTCCCAGCACTCATAAAATGAACTTTTATCATCACTTAACCTAACATTAATAAAATGTAAGAATACATAATAAAAGAATAATAACGAAATAATATTAGTTATATAAATAATAAAATTATTAAAAATGAAATAAACTAATTATTTAAATTCCAAAATTAAAAAATAGCAAATAAATAAATAAATTATATAAATTAAAAACATATTAAAAATAATAAAACTTAAATAATAAATATGTAAAAATAAATATTAAAAAATGAGTAAATTTTAATGAAATTAAAAATTAATAAATAACATCAAATGAATCAATATTAAAAATTAATTAATAAATTTGAACAAATTAAATAAAATATTTAAAAAAGTCATTTTATAACATTAATTATATAAATTAAAAACACCAAATATATGAATAAAAATGAATAAATAAATAAAATTTATTATATAAATAAAAAAATTATAAAAATGATTAATATTAACTATTAAAATAAAAAATAAAAAAAATGATTTTAAATAAATTAAATATATAAATTTCATACATATTACAAATATAAAAACATAATAAACAAAAATAAAAGCATATATTACTCATATAAATCATAGACATATTGAAAATAATAAAAAAATATTAAAAAATATTTTTAAATAAATATTAAAAAATAGTTAAATTCAAAAAAATATAATTACTAATAAATATTTAAAATGAATAAATAATATTAACAGAGAGAATATTAAAAATGAATAAATATAATATAATATAATATAAAACTTTTTAAATAACGGATTCGTAAGATTAATTCTATGAATTGTAAAGACGTATAAAACTGAAGAAATCTAAATAATTTAATTAGAATAATTATATAAAAACAAATTTTTTAAAAATGAATTAAATTAAGTATATAAATTATAAAAATATTAAGAAACACATTTAAATAAATTAATGATATAAATTTAAAAAATATTAAATATATTAGGACTTAATAATTAAAATTTAATTAATATCAATCATATATATTAAAAACATATTAAATATATTAAAACATAGTAAATAAATATGTATAAATAAATATTTAAAAAATGAATGCATTAAAAAATATTAGAAATTAATAAATTTGAAAAATTAATAACTAATATTAGATTAAAAAATATTATAAATGATTAAATAAAACTGAATAAATTACAAAAATATTTAAAAATTTTAATTTGAAAAAGTAATTACAAGAGTTACAAACGCATAAAAATGAATAAAAAATAGTAAATAAATAATATTAATTATACAAATAAAAAAATTTAAAAATTAAATATATCAACTATACAATGAAATTAAAATTGAAATTACTTTATAGAAATCAATTATATAAATTTCAAACATATAAAAATATTAAAAAATAATAAATAAAAATGAATAAACATTAATCCTACAAATTAAAAACATATTGAAATTATTAGAACTTTTTGAATAATTATGTATAAATTTTTAAAATTGAATAAATTTAAAAAAAATGTAAAATATTAATAAAAATAAAAATAAAAAAGTAATATCAAATGAACTTATATTACCAATGAATAAATAAAAAAATTATAAAATTATTAAAAAAACAGAACTCATGACATTAATTACATGAATTGGAGACACATAAAAAATAAATAAAAATAAATAAATAAACAATAATAACATTTCTAATTATTGATGCATGTATTATAATGATTATATATAAAAAACACAATTAATTATTAGGTTTATAATTAGTTATAATAATTAGAAATATTAATATTTAATTAAATGTATAAATGTTTAAAAATGTTTAAATAATTATAAAAACTGAATATATTACCAAAATATTAATTTAATATATATTTACAATGAATAAATATTATAAATCAATACACTATATAGAATACTAAAAGTAAAGAGATATTAAAATTGAATAAATAATGTTAATTGAATAATTAGATAAACACATACCCACATATATACATGTAGACATACATGTACAAATACATACACATATATATACTCATATACAGATATACACATATACACAGATACACATACACATACCCATAGCGATACACATACACATACGCCTACACATACACATTCACATACACATACCCATACCCATACACATACACATACACATACACATACACATACACATACACATACACATACACATACACATACACATACACATACACATACACATACACATACACATACACATACACAGACACATACACGTACACCGACACATACACAAACACAAACACATACACATACACATACACATACACAAACACAAACACATACACATAAACATACATAAACACATACACCTATGCATGCATATACATACACAAACGCATACACATATGTATAAACAAATGTATACATAAAATTACATACAAGTGCATGCACATCCATAAACATACATATTCATGCGTACACATACTATATAAACATACACATACACACCCATTAACCTATGCATAGACACACATGTACACACACACACACAGACACACTCAGGTACGCATAAATGCACAAACACGTACATGCATATATATACACATACCTAGAAACGGACACACACATAAATGTACACATAAAAATACACGTACACATACAAATACACATACACATACACATACACAAACACATACACATACTCAGACACATACACACACACATACACATACACATACACATACACATACAGAGACAAATACACATACACATACACATACACATACACACACACATACACATACACATACACAAACACATACACATACACATACACATACACATACACATACCCATACACATACACGTACACATACACATACACATACACATACACGTACACATACACATACACATACACATACACATACACGTACACATACCCATACACGTACACATACACATACACATACACATACACGTACACATACACATACACATACACATACACATACACCTACACATACACATACACATACACATACACCTACACATACATGTACACATACACATACACATACACATACACATACACATACACATACACATACACATACACATACACATACACATACACATACACATACACATACACATACACATACACATACACATACACGGACACAAACACATACACATAAACCTACACATACACATAAACATACACATACACATACACATACACATACACAAACACATAAACATAAACATACACATACACATACACACACACACACACGTACACATACACAAACACAAACCCATACACACACACATACACATACACATACACATACACAAACACATACAAAAACACATACAAAAACACATACACATACACATACACATACACATACACATACATACAGTTAAAGAAACATCGATACACATACATACACAAACATATGAATACATATAATTTTTCTAGGAGAAATATAATTTCTTATCGGGGTAAATCCTTACCCAATAAATTTAATATTCGATTGATCATTTATATACTGTACAAGATGTGAACGTAATGACTAAAAAGAGTTTTATAAATAATATTGATAATGAATTACCTCATAAATAAGAGGATATATTTTCATGTTAAATTTATAATAAATTTAATTAGACCATATCAAAGAATACGTCAATCATTGAATCTTTCTTTGATGATATTGTTGATTATCCAAAACCATTTTCAGTTTACCATCATTGAAATTATAGAATACAAGTCTAGAATACCCCAATCAAAGATCCACATGTGCTCATTTGATCATTGAACAATGTTGATGGATTTTCAGTTGCTAGCATGAAATATCTATAATAATTTCGTGTTTTTTAGATCCTTGCGACAATTCCTCCGGGATTGAAGAATTTTCCTTGTACTCTCGTTCTTGAGAGGGTGGAGGAGGTGGATAATCTCTAGAGAATTATTCAGTCTTCAGAGAGATATATGAATATCATTTTTCACAATAATTCTCAATTTTGATCAATCTTGATCAATCTATATACAATAGATATAACCATCTATTAATAGTGATTATGATAGAGTTAAAATAATATTTAATTTCAAAAAAACCAGTAAAAATATATTAAACCTCATCTTATCTGATTCCATGTAATAATAATAATGTTATTTTTTAGTTTTATTGTGTACATAGACTGGAAAAATAATAAATATTATTTTACACGATTTCAAATTAATATTTATCACTCGATACAATCCTTTTTTGGTCGTTCTCCTCAACATTTTTGAATACCCAAATAAATATTAAATTGATTTTTTATTCTTAAATAGAATTAATATTCTATTCATTGTTTGGAGAACAAATATTTATTAGATATTAAATAAATAAAATATATATTATATTCATAGTCTGGAAAATAAATTTGTATTAAATATTCATGTAATTAAATAAATTATATATTAATGGGAACATAATTATTTATTACCCTGTGAATAAAAAGAACCAAATAAATATTATATATTAATTTAATTAAACAATTACAATTTTAATAAATATTTATTTGATATTTGTGATCAATAAATCTTGAACAAAATTATTCCTCAGTCATGATAATAATATATATTATAATAATAAAATTCAAATAGAATTTAGTTGAGATAAATAAAAACTATTTATTTTTGACCCTCTATGTTTCTTTCTCATTAGAATTAGGGTGAAGTAATATCTTGAATTATCAATGTATTATTTTTAAATATTATAAGGAATTTATTCAAGACTAGGCACTGAGACGGTGTGCAGTTCTGAGGCCTGGTGTTCCCAAAATAAATGTTTGAAATATTTTAAAAATATAGAATTTCACATGTGAGAGGTTTTCATAAAAAGTTTAATAACTTTTAAAAGGGTACCCAGATCAGAAATATGAGGTAAACATTGCATTCAGAGAAACAAATTTATCTTAGGCGAGGGTTAACATCAAAAATCCAAGGTCGACTATGAAAGTTAGTATTTTTATTTTTAAAATAATAAAATAAATTAATGATTTTTTTAATGATATGAAGTGGTACATCATCACGTTTTCTGTTTCTAAAAAATATACTCAGCAAGGGACCCAAGGTTTGAATTCATATCCCTAGAGAAATACGAAGGATATATGGAGAGGAATCCGGGAGATATCTCTCAACAGAGGACAATGAGATGGTGGATCAAGATCATTATTAGCAGATCACCATAAAAAATGAGTGCTCGACAACAAATATTAAAAATTTTGAGTAGGGTGTTGTGATTTCAATTCCATCTTTTTCATTATTAGAATCAATGATGAATGGAAATCAGTACACAAACATGTTCACCCAAGGTTCGATCATTCTTGCGGGATGGGTTGATAGAGGGATTGAGATGGGGATGATTATGATTATTGTTTTTATTATCTTGTTGATAATTCTTACGGGTATAGACTATGGATGAAATTAAAAATATCCATGGTTAGTTCCTCAGGTTTTTTCTATGTGAATTTATTCCCCTTTTTTCCACACACTCCTCATTCTTCCTAGGATATGTACAAATGGTCGTTGAACCTTCGATTCACAACAAACCGAAATGAGATTGTTGATCCAGCATTGGGACAACCTAGTGGTGGTGATTTAGAGATGCGGAAGGACAGATCAAAATATTTTAGGGGATACAATTCTTCAAGAATCCTTCATACAGGTGACCGAAAGTAGATTTTGGAGCCAATTGAAAGCCCAAAACTCAATGATTCGGTCCTATGATGACATGGTGACCTTAGGTCAACTTATTTGGGTTAAAAAAACCAATGGATCTAGAAATTGAGGATCGAACTAAGAACATGGAAGAAGAAATATGATTAAAAAATGTCATGGTGAACACATATTATATTCTGTGATACATGCCATGTGGGCCCCACTGAGTGGTGGCTATGGTTTTGGGATGCCGTAAAGTGTCAAAACAGTGTGTTACATCTATCACATATTAGGTGGGACCTTCCATGGGACTCTACATGTATCTAGAAGGATATTTGGACAAGCGGAGGAGTACATGACATGTACCCCACCACACGGAATGACCCAGACCGATTAAACTGGTAACCCCATGTACTAGTATAGGGATATCAGAACATAGGATGATGTTGTGTACTGGAACATTTCCAGAAGACACATAGTGGACCCCAAATAATTAGAAAAAATTTGTGACCATTTCTATACAGTGTGGGTACCTTTTTATTAGATGTATTGTCCTGACATGGTCTGTTGAACACAACTAGTACCCAGGGTCACAGGACACAACGTGTGACCCTACCACACACATTGTATTTCTTTATAAATGGAATAGTCCCATTGTACGCTATATCTTAGAGATGTTTTTAGGGGTTTTTTCCTTGATCGTTCCCTAAAAGTTGGTGGGTATCATTTACTACTCACATTTGTATGATTCCTTCAGCACGAATTCCAGGATAGAGTGGTTGAAATACCCCATGTGGCTCAGAGGAGACCCAATATTTTGTTGTTGTTTCCAAGGTATAGTTATGGGTATAGACCTGACCAACTTCTCCTAGAGTTGATCCTATACTTAGTGGGTCAATCTATATAGATTTGTTGGTATGGATCTGTGGCCCAACCTATGATCCTCATATGATGTACCATATCTCTCTTTAGAACATTCAGTATATTTGTCATTCATGATGGTTCCTGACAAACAATAGTTCTCATACAGACATCACTGGTTCTATTAGACTTAGGAGTGTGTGATCCTAGATGAGTGCATTTTGGAATACTCAAAATGGATCTTTAGTATTTGTATGAAGTGGTTATGACTTACCCTAGACGATGTGGTATGGTTTGAGTATATTAGGATTTCCTTGTTATATGTTGTATACATATACTTGTGTGGAGATGACTATATATTTATTTTTTGCATTTATTTGTGGTTTTAGGGTGTCCTAATGAGTATTGTTATACTCACTCATACACAGTATTTTCTTACAAGTGTCATATATTTTTTAGACAAGTGACCATTTAATAGAGTGTAGGGATGACTAGGACTAGAAATAGCTTTATGTGTTCAGACAAGCCGATGTGTTCCTACTGCATTGAGCAGCAGTCCTAGTACCTATTTTTTATAGGATGAACTTTGTAGTTTACAAACTCTTTTGGTGGGATTAGATTATGGCCCAATTTACTTTACTTTTTTTACATAAGTTGTACTATGTTGGTTGAGATATTAGTATATGTGTATTTACTTTCTTAGTGGTTTTTACATTTCAGTATTTTTGTCTTGGATAAGTGTATGTGTGTACAAGTACATAGTAAATTCCTCCAAAGTTAGTTACATGAATACTCGATGCAAGTCACTATCCCATAGCCTATTGGTGGCGGGCTTGGGGAGTCACTTCACAGGCCCCACTAGGACAAGTCATGAAATTGGGCTTGGTTATATTCTATGATTATTGTCATGTAATGGCCCAGGGTACCCAAGAGAAATAAGATAATATCTTCATGTTGACAACCACATAAAAGATATCACTATGTAAAGTATTAATTTTATAACAATATATTATCATGTAGTTTGCACACATGTGTCATCGACCTATATGTTTGATGCATCTTTCTTTGACTATCTAAAATAAAATTTTCATTAAACTGTGGCATTTAAATTTAATGTTATTGTAAAATTTCAATCAAATCTCCAAGATTAAAAATTTTCTAAATATCGAAGGTAATAATCCTTTTTTGATATATTATTTAATAACATTTTATTCATGACACACCCAATGCACCCAACTTTCCACGCACATATGGAGTCACAATTTTAGTGTAGGGATTATAGTAAAATTCATGACATACACAAATAATAATATTAAATTAGCTGGACCATTAAACACACTCAAAGATAGGAATTTCCAATGTCACATAAACATTAAACATTTTTACTGGTGGGTCATTTTTCATAATCTACCATCTTGTAGATTACCAAGCATGAACTTCATGAGAAGAAGTGTCAAATTCTTATGATTGTTTACACATAAAAATAGAAATATTGTGTACTTCATCATAGAATTAGATATTAATATAGAAATTGTTTTAAGAATATAGTCTTGGAATTTTAAGGGAATTATCATAGTGGGGAGTTGCTATGACCTTTTCAATAAGACATATACTCCAAGACATTATCACATTAATTTTATGAAAAAGAATAATTAATATATGATATGTTATTTAAATTTATATTAAATAATTTGAATATACAAGTAATTTATTGTATAAAGTAGTTAGTTCTATGGAACCAAGTCTAACAGACTCACACTTGCACTAGATCCAACTACTAAATACTGGTTAGTTCACACATGTTAGATATTCTTATGCTGAGTATGTCTAAAGCTACTAGGCCGACCACATTTATGTGGAAAGGGTTAGTATATAAACATTTATATATGGAAAATATTCTTATTGAAATATTAATAACTTGTAAAACTCCCTGATGTAGTGATACAAAAGAGTATCCACCTGTTGTTCCCACATCAGAATCTTAGCAACCAAATAAAATTTATATGAAATTTTATTCAAAAATATGATAAAACAATTTATTTTTTATAACCCAAAAATAAGGAAAATACATTTCTAAATTGATTTTTAAACTGTATTAGAAGATGTAACAAACTTGGATAACATATTTATGAATACCACTGTATGAGATATTACTTTTTTCTTTTATATAACCTTATAATTATCTTTGATAATACTTAAAATTAACTAAGTGAATAAATTTGTTCAATTAACTTTATCACTAGTATTCTCTCTTCTCTAAACCCCAGAAACTGATCCAGCACTATATTTCCAAGTACTATCAGATAGTTCTAACATGAAATAAACGTATCTATGTTGGATCTATTTGATATTTATCTATTATGCATTAGTAAAATCAAATGTTAGTATATATCATGGGATATGAGAAAAAATCATTGCACCCCAGATTGTGAAATTAATTTATTCTCAATAATCACTTCCTATGACCATGCATTCTCTACTGGAAGGATTATATGCCAATAAGAATTGAGTGTTGAAACTTATAAACATGTATTTTCAATACTTTAATATATATATTACGACTAGATTTTTTAAACCCATGGATCAATTTTGTGTATATTATTCCCTAGAACATGGTTTCTACATTAAATTATACTTAAGGAAATTTCATTTATTAGTCTTAATATAATGGTAAGACATAATATTTGTTTCTATGTGTAATCAATATATTTATCTTGAAAACCTATCGTTCTCCCACTAACCATTTCGAGAGACATGTCACTACTTTATTTCTAAAGATATATTTTATGATCACTATACAATATGTATTCATAAATGAATTTATGTAATATTCATATATCATTGTAATTTATTGATTTCATCAACTATTTTTGGTTATTCCTTATAAAAATATATTACATGGTCTCATTTTAGCTGTGTTATATAAAACTATTCTATAAGTAGCCCTCCAAATGAGGTGTACATAACTATCAATTACCCAATATGATGACAATAGAAGTTTGTTATGATAATTAGAACTTCAAAGTATTTTAGTCATGAGGATTTATTTATATCTTTTCTCATAAACAAAAAAATTCAATACTAAATCATTCTCTATTATCACATTATTATACCGTCCATGTCTAGTGTCTCTTGAATACTCTCCAATTTTATCAATTATTTGAAACATTCAAGATACAAAATCCCCAATTCATGATATATTTTGTCCATTACTTGAATTTATATTCACTTTTCAACCTTATAATGTTTCTATTTACTACTTAATTATAGGAATATTTATTCTAAAAGAATAATATATGTATTACGGCACACATTGAATAAAATATACCTCTATGGTTAAGAATTCTATATAGTATCTCCCATAGAAAAACACCTCCCACTATGATTAGTAGTGTCCAACATTCTAATGTCAACTCATATGTATCCAAATCCTTAACACATAGAATTTGAGACTTCTTCCACTGTTGTTAATGAGAATGAATTCCTTTATAGAAATATAAATGTTATTAACTTGATATAAATATCCTTAGTATCTATAAGACCATTAAATTAAATACAATTTAGTGTTTGATGTATATTTTTATCTAAGGGAAACTTTTAACAAATAGTTTTCTACAAGAACTTATCATAGTTTCCTAACATATTATTATAATATTGAAATTGTTATGATATCCATTATTCATTATTCTAGGACCCAAGAACACTATAAGAGGGGATGGGTGAATCAAGGTGTCCACATTTTCATTTAAAGTGATGGATATTATTCCCATATTGGCAGTAACATGTAAAAAATATCTGATGGAATTGTCCCATCACTAAACATTCATATGAAGAGAGAAAACACATTAGTTTTACTTGGTTCACCACAAAAGAACATAACATGGAGAATACGCCGATAGTTTTTCATATATACCTAAATCCAATATGATTTACTAGTTTTTGTGTAGTATAGAAGATCAGTTGTAGTCACTCTATGCTAGGCACACTGACTTTACATGAATATTAGTGATATAACACTACACTCCTTGTAAAACATCTATTAAAACCCCCTAGATCAGTACCTTGAGAGATGTATCAATTAGTTTCTGGAATTTATGGTTTCCTCAGTAGATTTGGAATTGGTGTCTTTTCCCCAGATTATCATGAGACACTTCATTCACCATAGTCCTGAGTTGATGCACTTGAAATCACTATTCAATTATACCAAATGTTAAACACATATATTGTTGAATCTCCTATACTTCATGAAACCCCCATTATGATTGAAATAGATATCAATGTTTATGAACCTACAAACTTTCATAAGGAAATATCCTTCATGAATCTCTAAGTCTTAATGAAACTCTCATTCGTCAAAAAAACTCCCTATTTATAAAATCCATAACATTAGTTAATTATTAACTAAACCTTTCACAAATTTCATCCTCATGAAAATTTCTTGATCCTTGAATATCATAGCCTTTATGAATTTAGGGCAATTAACCCTTTCCTATAATTATATTTAAAAATAAAATGAGGGGAAACCACCTATTTATAGACTTATCCCTTCACAAATATCCCAACTTCAAAGAAGTATTTTCATAAGCCTCTTTAGAACTACTCATGAATATCATTTATTTAGGAACCACCAATGAAATTATTTAGTCTGCGAAGGTTCTCGTAGTCCCATAGATTTCCATCTTCTCATTGCGACTCAACTATTTTCACGAATCTGCTATCATTAACCTTTAAACATTCACACCAGTAGATTCACTTATGAATACCCATGTCTATTAAAAGTTACAATATCCATGAAATATATGCCTTCATCATATATAAGAAGATTAAGTCTGCTAAAACCACCATTTGAAAAGCATGATATTTCCTCTAGATTTGAGCTCAAAAAATAGTCTAACACTAAGAAATGATGATACCTTCAACACCGAATCCATGTGCCCTGTAAGATCACTTTCCTTTAAAACACCATAATAAACCATTTTTTAGATTGAAAATAAACACAAAATACCCTCTATTTCCAGATGTTAAAATACTTTATTCCAATAATACACCCTTTGGGTTTTTTTGGAAATCTACAGATAAATTCAATAAAGCCCCACCCTCAAATAGAAGCCTGATAAACATGAAATAACTCATCCATCACTCTAAGTCTATGGGAGAAAAACATGGCGTAGAAAACAATAGTGGTAAAAAAATAATTCCATACCTCATGAAAGTACTAACTAATCCACCTATCCCACAAACTTGAATTTCAATCTCATTATTTCACTTTGTTATTAAACCAAAAGAACCCATAATTCGACTTTAGTTATTAAAAAAATCATCCCCCATGATGATATCTCCCCCATAGAGCTGAATAAAATTTAAAAACATATTAAAATAGTTAACACCAATGGGGAGATATAAAATACTCTAACCTACTCATGTAATGGGAGGTGTCTAACACAGGGGTTTTACTGATGATTCTTGAACAATTGTGATACCAAGGTATTAGTCAAGATTTCATCCACTTGGTCATCAATTTCATGAAGCTCCATTTTAATCCATCATTTTTAAAATTTTTCATTAATTAAGTGATATCTGATCTCAATATTTTTGTACGAGATTGATAAACCAGATTATTTGTAAGATCGATCACGATATTGTTTTCACAGTGAATCAACATTATTTTTTTCATATCATCACATATATAAGTCATCTAGTTCTTTATCCCCAATAGTTTTCTACATAATTTTATCGTTTATATATACTATACCTAATCTGTACTAAGATAATTGATTTCTTATATCTTTCTCATCCGTCCCACACATTTGGTTCCAATAAAGAATTCTCCACCACTTGTTTACTTTCTATCCATCATATATCTAGCCCAGTCATCACTAGAAAATGATAATAATTCCTTATATATTAATTATTAAAATTTTAATCCAAAATTGAGAGTACCTAGAATATACCTCATGATTATTTTAATGACTACACGATTTTCTTCTATTATATTACTTTGGAAAGAAATACTTATGAATATTACAAAGATGATATATGGCCATGTTACAGTCGCATATAATAATCTTCCAATGATCCACCTGTATAATGTGGGATCCAAAAATTTCCCACCCTTCTAATTTACATGTTTTGTCTCAACTATAATTGAATTCAACATTGGTTTAGAGTCATGCATGTAGAATTTATTCAGCAACTCACTTGCATATTTTTATGAGAAATAAAGGTTTAATTCTTATTTTGAACCACCCGAAGTCCCAAAAAGTATGTTATTTGACCAGTCATATGCATTTTAAATTCATATGTCATGTGATTAGACAATTATTTCACCAATCACTACTTGATTCAGCCAAAAATATTATCATCTACATAAACAAGCGATATAAATTGATCTTTCTGAGAATTATTCACATAAATATTATAGTCAAAACCTATTCTTTTAAAATCATATCTTTTCCAGAAAAGAATCCAATTAAGAAAACCATACATCAGCTTCCTGATTCATACCACAAAGATCCTTATTTAATCTTAAATCCTCCATCTCATCGTTTTCAATTAGAAATCCCATTTGTTTTTCAATGTAGACTTTTTATTCAAGAACACCAATAAAGACGTCCATTTTGAAATCCATATAATAAAATTTTTACCCTAATTGAATTGCCATGGAAAAATAGACTGATCAATTCTAGTTTAGGAGATGGAGAAAATTTTTCTTCAATATCAATTCATTCAAAATATACATAAAATTTACACACCAAGCATGGATTGTTTCAAATCACATTTCCATTCTCATTGATATTTTTGAAGACCCACTTTTACCCAATAAAATTGTGATTTTATATTACTCTAAAAAGATCCCATGTTTTATTTTTTTCAACTCATCCAGTTATTATTTCATAGCTTTCACCCAAGATTCAGCCTTTACTTATTCTTCAAACAATGTTTTTTCCACAATTGATAGGAAAAAATAATGTGATTTATTCCTCATTATCTATGTTTGTGTAGGTGTGGTCTAATCCCAAATTACATTGGAGTGAAAAATTTCATATATTATATTTATTGTATGAGTTTCTAATAATTTTTATCCAAAAATGGTTTTCTATTCTGATTCATCTTCTTAATCTACATCAATTTGTGAGCCCTGATTATTATTCAAGACTTCCACTATTTCTGCATTTGAATATGTACTGTTTGAAATTTCTTATTCATCTTCAATCATATAAACATATGAGCTCCTTGAGGTATTTATAGTTCAATCCTCAATAATCGTATCATCATTGCTTTCCAAAATATTTCTATGATGATTATTGTAACATTTTTAGTCTTTAATATTCACTTAGTATCTAAGGAATATTTTCACATCTACAACATCACTATAGTTTACCTGATTTCCCTTTTTGTTTTAGATGAAATATTTACTTCTAGGAATACAAAAATACTTCAGAGAGGGATTCATTTTATACCACATCTCATATGGTTTCCTGACCTCTCCTATAAAAATTCTTATTCTATTTCGAGTGTGTACAACTACATGAACAAACTCTTTCCAGAAATTATGAGAACCATGACTCTCAATATTCATGTTTCAAGTCATATTATTCACCTATCGAATTCTATGTTCAGCAACCCAATTTTTTAAAGGAATCTTACTGAAGGCGCATCCAATTTTATCTTATGTTTTTAAGGTAATTTTAAAATTCAATGGATGTGGATTCTCCTCAATTTTCTGATCATAGAATCTTTACAATGTCATTATTTTCATTATCATCTCTTTGATGATAATTAATTATTAAAAAATAACTTATCATTTAATATATATAAGAATCAAATAATACATTATACTATAATCATAAATAATAATAATGAAGTACCTATATTCAAATGTTCTTGTTATATTCATTAGACCACATACATCATTTTTATGAGATCAAGATGATTCAATGCTATTTAATTCTTCGGCCCAAACAAACTCTCGACCATCTTTCCTTACATGCATGCATCACATGTTTTTTTCTGAATAAAACTTCAGATTGGGATTGTTGAAAAAAATACTAATCTTAGATATGTATTTCATTATTTTTTGATTAATGTACCCAAACCCATGGTACCAATTTTTTTTATATTTTAATATTTTAGAAACAAATTTTCTCTATATTGTCAAAATGGTATAAGATTCCATATGTTCAACATCATTTCATGAGAAAATTACCATTCTTTACATTGATAGTACAACCTCACTGATTAAATGTCACTTCCAATTCAGATTCATATAGTTTACTCACACTCAAGAGATTATGATGCAAACCGTATATATAGAGAACTTTAGTTTTCCTTATCATGTCATTTTTTAGTCCTGTATTTCCATTGACTTTGATATTTAATGAACCATCATTGTCAAATCCCACTATTTTTGAACTATTTTCTTAATCGTAAATAAATCTTCATCTCTTGTCTTGTGATATGAGCATCCACTATATATCAAGAATCTTGGTGCTACTATTCTTTGTATCTTGGAGAGATATTTATGTAAGATTAGATTTCTTGATCTTCTATATTTCCTTCCAGGAGATATCTAATTGAGTGGAGGATAATGATGGACTTCCAATATATTTTAAATATTCATAGGTTTATCATACTCATATTCTTTTTCGGGAGAATAATACCTATTTTCAATAGTAACTCTATTTGGTTGATGGAAATTGACTTGTCTTTGAGTTCTGTATGTATTGTTCTCACCTTTCCTCTACCTGAATAGAATATATTTATGTATATATTTATAATAGTTAAAACAATATCCATATATATTATTTCTTTTATATGAGGAAAGATATGATATCATTCTTTTTTTATGACTTCTAGAGACTAACCTTTTTAGATAGATTCTTTCCTCTTCAGAGAGAGACATGGTATGTCCTTGAAAGTCATAAAATTAACATTTCATGAGGGGAAATATCTTCTCACTTGAATTCCTCCACATATCCACTTCTTTTGTAAAGGTATTTTATCCATGATAATATTTGAATACTTGAGGATTATTTTCATATATCTTTTTTTTGGTTTGAATATTTCAGTATGGAGACATTATGCGCCTTTTTGGAATGTGATTTATTATTCTCTTTATTTTATATCATCTTGTTTGCTTCATTTTTTGTTTATTCATCATATATAATTATACTTTTTCACATAAATGTGAATTAATGACCATTCATGGCCTTATCTACTCTTTTAGAGCCACATTTATCACTCTCTAACAACTTTTCACATGAAAATCTTCCAAAAAATAATTTATTACTTATTTTCCTTGATTTTGATTGAGTTTCTAGTTTACTCCATAAATTAAAAACTTATTCTTCATGTACCTTAAATATCATACACTTTTCCTCCAGTCTCGATGTAAGTTCATTGATGATTTTTTCCTAGTCTTCAATCGTAATTTTTATATTCTATAACCATTTCCAATCATTAAAGAAATGTTACATATTTTTTCCTATCCTTTCAATAGATCAATTTATTCTTCTATAAAATCAATATAATTTGATAAATATTTCGTCATAGCTCCCATATTTCTATTTTTTGAATTTAATGTTCATCAAGGGATCAGTCAAGTTTCACCTTTAGATCAACAAAACCAATCAACTGATTATCTTTATATTGTGTAGGTTCCGCCATTTCAACTATAGCCATCATGGCTGCTTCGGGTTAATATTTTAAATCTGGTTCTACATCCTCCAAAAATCTATTATCATCTTTTTCTTCTTTGCAAAATATTCTCTTTCTCTATAATTTCTTTTCTGAATTCAAGTATCCCTTTTTAGGGAACCTATTCTGAGGATTTTTCAAAATTTTTTCTTCACATTCTTCATCATCAAATTTCATTGGGCATTGAGAAGTATAATTCCCTAATTTACCACATTAAAAGTAAGAAAAGGTAATATTACCAAAAAATCTTTTTTTCCTCTCTTGATTTTTCTAGAATCAAGAAATATAAATTCACCATACACATCATATCCATTATCTCTACCTTTGGAAATGTAAATATTTTCCATTGATTTTAATTCCATTTCCTTTCATGGTTGAAATTTTGTTTCTTTTGGTTTGACTACAATTTCTTAATACACTGTAATTCTTTGTATATCATCAATAGAATGTTTAAATAGATCTGATTCCTCAAGGGATAATACTTTTGGATTATAAATATGTGGAATAATTATTAATATTTTCTTGAAAATGCCAATATAATCAATTTTTTACCAAGTTGTATAATTTCTCTGAAAACATTAGTTTTTATATTAAAAAATATATCTACATTTTAATATGAATTCATTTTCAAATAATAAAACTTATTGTGAAAAACATTGTGTTTGGCCTTCTTCACATTGTTATATCCTTTGTATATATTTTTTAGATTGTATCGTATGTACTTGAATGATGTGAAACTCATCAAATTCAAATAGATTTGATCAAATAGAGCTGCAATAAGGCCATTTTGGGTTTTATCATCTATATCACGAATTTTACTAACTATTTTAGTCATTGAAATAACTATTCCATCACTGACCAGAATCCATTATTCTATGGAAAAGATAACTTCTATACCAAGGGATTTCAAATGATATGTCATTCCACTCACTAAAATAAAGAAGTTTATTATATAAAATAAGGGAACTCCCCTAACAATCACTAAATTATCCATGAAAAATTAGATTATAGTAAACACTAATAATTTTTATTCTCTAATACCACATGTATGACCCTATAAAAACTTGATAGGGGAGGGTGAATTAGAGTATCAACTTTTTATTTTCAAAAGATGGGTCTTATTCCGATGTTGGTAGGAACTTCTAAAACATGTTTGATGGAATCATGATATTATTAAACATTCATATATAGAGATAAAACACAGTAGTTTTACATGGATCACCTTTAAGATATAGTATAGAGAGAATACACTAATAGTGTATTGTCTGTACCAAAATCCACTAATCTACACTAGTTTTTGTGGAGTATATAAGATTAGTTATAATAACCCAATGTGAGAAACATTTCCATTATAATAATTTTAGGGATAACACACTGCATCCCTTGAAACTTTTTTTCATCTCCCCTATCTCACCTCCTTGGACGAATTCTTACATAGTTTAGCAACATAAAGGTAACCTTAGTGTATTGGAAATTTAAGTCCTTTTCCCTAATTAGCATGAGTCACTTATTACACCATAGTATCGATTCAATTAAACTAATAACACTATTCAATTAAACTATATGTTCAACAATTATATTCAAGAAGCTCCCAACCCTCAGGAACAACCTTTATGTTTCAAAGAAATACCGATGATTATGAACCCACACACATTCGTGAAGATACCAAGATTCATAAATATCCCAACCTTTATATAACTTCAAGTCATCATGAAATTACATTTCATAAAGGCCTTATCATCAATTAAGCCTTAACCATAATTTTTTCAATGCTCATGATCTTTAAGAGTTATTAATTCACAGAGTTCATAAACTTTTTGAATTCAACGAGATTCACCATTTCCTCAAATAATCTCTATAAATCAAATGAAGGGAAGAAAACTACTTATAAACATACCCATATGTGGAGATCCGAAGATCACAATGGCCTTTTCATGAACTTTTTCATCGATGCTTGTGAAGATTGTTTATCTATGAAGTTCCCATGAAATTATTAAATTTATGAATCTTCTCATAGTCGCACTGATTACCATATTATCTTTATGACTTATCTATTTTTATGAATCCTCTTTCATGATCTTTCAAAACTTTATGACACATTTTTTGTTAAAAGAATTCTCACCTATTTTTGAAACAGCAATGTTCAAAAAATGCATGCCTTCACCGTATATATGAATAGTAAGTCATAGAAAACCACCTTCCACAAAGGTTTCTTATTTATCCTAATTTTAAGCTCTAAAAATTTGGAAAACACTGAGAAATGATGCCACCTTCAACACTGAATCCATATTCACTATAACATCTCTTCCATTGATAACTCCCTTATAAAACCTAGTGTGTATTGAAAAAATACACTCTATTTTAATTTGTGAAAATCCATGGTTCTAACATATATAGTTTTCATATGGTAATTTTTTTTCACATTTATTTTCAACACATTTCTTGGAAAACATTATGGGAGATTCACAGTATATATATGACTCATAATTGATCTTCATTTTATTTAAATCATGATATTTTTCTATATAAGGAAATATGAGTTCTAGAATACCTTTAATTCATATGTATGATCAATTATTACATGGATAAGTTGTTCTCAGAAAAAACATCATGAAGACTCCTTAATCATTACCAAGTACAGTCATTTACTTCATAAAGAATTTTCAAAATTTCATTAATGAATTTTATGTACTATATAATGTTACTTAAAGCTTTATAATATTTAAATTGACCATATTAAACTAAAAATATGTGGGTTTTTAATTCCATTATTTTAAAGGAATATTTATCTTAAACATGAAAAGTAATTTGTTCATATACTATGTATATTAGCTTAATTTAGACTTAAAAACTTTTATGGGTATAAAAATTTAAAACACATTTAGTTTTATTTAAAAAGTAATTCTATTTCTACAATCAAGTAAGAGTCTTATATTTTATATTTATCGATCATTGCAATGGTAATCTCTGATTCAAGAGTTACTGAAACATTAGTTTAGTATTAATATACATAATGTAATTTATTCCATAGTGAAATAATGTCTCATGTTTTTTTATGAGACATTGAGATAAATATTTTAGAGATTCTAATAGAAAAAATATATCAATTCAGTTTGTAATCATAAGTAGAGAACTCCCCTTGGATGACATAATAACCTCCCTTTCTCATCAACTTTTATGTTCACTCTATAACCTTTATATTCTTGATCATTTCTTTTATTTAAATGCATATAGTTTGTAAAAATATTTTATTTTAATACACAAGTTATGAATATAAAATTTATGATTAAAACTCAAGTAGACAAAACTATTTGATTATTCAATTCATCGAAATTTCTTTTCCAGAGTCCATTATTTCTACATAGGTAGTAAATAACATCTTATTCATTATATAGAGTCTAAATCATTTGTCTCTTTTAAGTATGTTATAAACAATATATTGAATTTATATATGGGATATTTATAATTTTCTTTCATACTTTTTATCATATAGGATAGGGAAACATGTTTCAAGTAATCCTTATCCACATGGTTAGGTATGGACAAAATAATTTTGATTGACTTATCCATTTTCTTTATCAACACTTGGTAAAATAAGAATTAACTTAGTGGTTATTGTAATGAAATAAGATTAGTGGATAAAAAATTATCCAAGTGGGTGCCCAAATTTTCTAACTAATCATAATACCCTAGAATTTTGAAACCATGCTCACTAGATAGATTCCCTTCTTCCAGTTTACACTGATTTAGTGCATTGATAATATTATTTATTTAAATCCTCTCCTTCTACTTTTCAAGAAATAAAAGTTGATATATTATAGTATAGGAATCCATGTCCTTATGTTGTATCATCAACTCTCCAAACATATAAGATAATATAATATAATGAATATAGAAAACATCATCAACCTATTTTCAGTAGGTATCCTTTTCTCCTTTTCTCACATATTGGGGAGAAAGAACATGAATAGGGGATTTAAATAGAAAATAATTTTTTTAATAATAAAGAAATTAATAAATTCTTATACCATATATAAAATTTTGTACTTGTAGGGATATAACCTGGGTAATAGAATGATTATAGGGTTTTTATGATTTTAATTGTCATTCATCCTCTATAAGAATTATAATCCATCATTAGAGCATTAATTGGACACAAATTATGTGATATATAAGAATTTCAATTTTTTTAAGACTCCAACTATTTTATCATGTCCCAATGACACTCACCATTGAATTCAAAATTTCTTCTTGAAAAGAAATTATATTTTCAAGGATCTATATACCTATTCTCATATCCCAAGTGAGGGATTGATCAATTATTCAAATTCATTTAGGTAGTAATGTATCTTCTAACTGTGTGCTTGTAGATCCTTGATCTGTTGAGTAGACTCCCCAATATAGAGACCCTTGATCTATTTTCTTCAACAACAACCTATATGTTACATCATGTCTAGAAAGGGATACTTATCATGATGTAAATTGCTTAAGTCATCACAAATATTTCAAAATAATTCCACATAAAGTTTATGTGTCCCAAAGGGGATTCATAAAACATATATCTATATGGTTTCATTTATAATATATTAATAGAAGAATTGTTTTGAATTAATATTATGTTGAGGGATTTTATTTATAATGCATACAGATTTCTTGTATTATCTTCTAAATATATTGTTAATATAAAGTGGATTTACTTTATAGAATAAGTATGTAATAATTACACATTTTTTCATATAAAGTTTATTTTAATTCCATATTTATATGTTAATACATTTAATTATATGATCATAGGCTTCCATTCATAAAATAAACCATTAATTATATAAATATAAAGTAAAAAAAATGAATGAAATGATCATGAGATTTATCTAATGGTTTTTTTGAGTGGATTATAAATCAACCTATGAACCTAGGGATATAATATTTACACTAATCTTAGTATGATTTGAAAATAGCCACCTTTACACCTATATATCTTCTATATTGATTTTATTTTGGTTCCATAATGTTCCTCCCCCACATTGGTTCTATCTAAAACTGAATCCATATGCCTTTGAAAAAATATTTTATTATATATATTTAATAACCCACACACATGTGAGGGTAACCAAAGGATTGGTGAAGGGTAATTAAACAAAACAACTTTGGACATGCTGGACGTATATAATATAAGATTTATTGATGAGTTGTAGTCCATCATATTTAATTTAAAAATAATTTATTGAAAAACCAAGAAATAAAATTAAATTAAATAAAACTAAGTCATACATTTTTCTTTTCAAGATCATGATCCATCATACACATGTAATGATTTTGCATTTAAAAAAACTAGAAATAATTCATTTTTATTTGTCTTTTGATGAGATAAAATTCATTCACATTAGATTGATTAATTATCTTATTCATCAATTAAATCAATTTTCATTATTCCATCTAATCATTCTAACATTCACATCAACATTGATTTTAAATAATATTAATAACATAATTTTATTTAAAAACAAAATAAAATAGTTCACCACTTCATACTTGGAAGAAACTCAATGAGGGCAAGTCTAAAATATTCAAAAAGGTTTTAATTATAAATAATGAACTCATACGACATATTGTGTACATGGAATGTGTCATAATTTCATGGTGTGTACTACTAATTTAATTTAATATTGAAAACTAGAATATTAAATTTTATGTACAATATAATGCATTTATTGTTTAACATACAATAACTATACATGATTCATAGTTTCAAATATTTTATGTAATTAATTAACTATTTAATATAATATAAAAATTAGTGAATGGTGGGTAATTTCAACTTAATGATGCAAAAAACTCAGGACAATGTGTTTTAATAGAGTAATTAATTAAATATCATATTTTAGTGTAAATAGGTAAAGTACACATCATGTGAAATCCTACTACATGAAGTGTAAATCTCTTTATCAGATATCCGTAGTACATGCCTTGGGACTCAGTGTGTACTTCACATAGACATTTATGAACACGATGCGTAAAAATAAGACATAGTTTTTACATTAACTTATATTAATAATATTTTATATGTTTTATGTATTAAATATAAAATGTGTAATAATTACAATACATGGTTTTACCCCATGTTTTCCAACTAGAAAACATGTGAAATAAATTGCATGCAGTAAATATACCCAACATGTTCTCTGTTAAATATATGTGCAAGCATGGATGGTCAAAACATGGTGTATTTATTTTAAATTAAATATAAAAATTACACTATGACCTGAAACACACACACATGAATCATTGTGCAATGAACAATGATACACAACATGTAACAAAGGAGTACACATCATGTTGTCCAACATCATCTAACCAATTTTTTTTTTCATATACAAATGGGTTATTCAGATGTGATATTCATTAGTCATTAGTTGATCATTATAGTATTAGTGAGAAATGAATAACAGGAAGAAGATATTTCTATGATAAATCATGAAAAAAATTTAAAATTTAAATGAATCTTATCTTTTAAATGGGCAGTGATTAAAAATCAAATAAATAATTATCAAATTGAAAATAACCTCCCTCAGATAACACTTGATGGCTCCAGGAACATTAAAAGAACTTTTTTGGGCCGATCCTGACTCATGAAAGGTCATATTCAATGGATAATTCGCATATTATACAAGACATGACCTTCATAACTGATGAAATTTTTCCAAATAATATTGACAAAAAAATACATAGGAACCATGAGGAGAAATTTTAGCATTAAATTTATAATTACTTTAAATAGATTAGATGAAATAATACCATAGAATTAGGATATTTAATTTATGATATTTTTGATCAATTTAAACCCTTTTTGGTTTACCATTATTTCACTTATAGGATACACAGCTAGAATCCATCTAGTGGTGATCCAAATGGGCTCATTTGATTTCCAAATAACACTGATGGATTGTCATGTGCTAACATGTTGGATCAATCATCTTATAGTTTTCATTTAGATATCTATAACAATTCATTTAGGCTATAATAATATTCCTTGAACTCTATATCTTGAGTGGAAGGAGGAGGGTAGTGAATCTCAAGAGCATTCTTCGATCTTGAGAATGATCTATAGGTTTATTTGTGCACAACAATTCTCAATTTCAATCAATCTCAATCAATCACTACACAATTGAAATAACAAACTATTTATTGAGGTAAGGTTTGGGTTGAAATATTTTTTAATTTCACATTACCCTTAAAAAATTTAATAAACCTCATTTTACCCCATTACATATAATAATAATAATAATAATAATAATAATATTTTTATGGTGTGTCCAAACTATCTTAACAATAAATGTTATTTTTCTAGATAGAAAATTAATATTTATCACTAGAAAAAATATTTATCCCCTAATACTCCTTTAAATTTATTGAATACTTGCGTAAGTATTTTATTAAATATTTATTCATTAATAAAATAAATTTTATGTTCACTTTCTGGTGAATAAATATTTATTAAACATTATATAAATAAGATAAATATGATGTTCATATTTTGACGAATACATATTTTTTAAATATTTACATAATTTAATAAATTATTTATTAATAAATAAATAATTATAAATTTCCTTGAAAATAATAATAAATAAATCAATATTATATTTTTTTGTAATTTAAAATTTTCCTTGTCATTACATATCTATTTAATATTTTTGATCAATAAATACTGAAAAACATTATTCTTCCATCATGAGAACAATATTTATTCCAAAAATTAAATTCATATATAATTTAATTTAGATAAAATACACTTAGTGTGTGACCCTTTATACTTCATTGTCACTGGAATTTGGAAGGCTTTCCAAAAGTCCAAGATTAATACCAGGAAATAGGTTTTGGAACCCAAGAGAAAGAAGTTAATTTCTCCACATCTACAACAAGATATGAGTAAATGCTATAAAATATAGTCCCCTGTAAGAATATCTCACCATTCAGGTTTCACATCCATTTCATCAACTGATATACTTAATATATATTTCTTTAACTATCTGAAAAAAACTCATCTTTACACAATGTCCATGTAATTCAATATGAAGATTCCATTTCAATAAATAGTTTAAGATATATATTTTTGTAAACATGTATGGGACAAATCCTTCCTCAAAATATTAATTAATAAAATTTATTTCATGATGCAACCAACATGCCCTACATTCCATGAACATATTATGTAACCGTTTTGGTTAATAAATCAAAGTGTGTGTGTGTCAAGAAATGCATTAATAATAATTATAAAGTATAAGGACCACTACACACACTCATAGGCATGAATATATAATGACACGCGAATATATGTAATTCACATTTGTTAGTCTTTTCTCATAATCTTCCATCTTGGAGATGACCAAGTAAAACATTTATGAGAATAAGTTTCATCTTCTTACGAGTACTCACACCAGATGTCCAATATATTGTGTACCCCATCATAGAATGTTAATCTAACATATAACCTGGTTTAATAAAATCATCTAGGAATCTCAAGGTTCTCATCACATCTTGTAATGTTATGAAATTTCCAATGTTATAGATACTCTAGAACATTATCAAATTAATTGTATATAGAAGAACAATATATATGTGATAAGGTATTTAAAAGAATATTCACTCCTTTCAATATACATATAATCTAATGTATATTGTAATTGGTTCTAGGGAACCAATTGATGGTTCCATATATAGAGAAATATATTTTTGGGCATAAATCCATTACATATTTTTTTGGATTAGATGGATCATTTGAAAATTTTACAAGATGAAAACTTCATGAAAAAAAATTCCATCAAACATTAAGAAAGAAATCCTAGAACCAAGAGACGATCTTTTTCATGTAATACATATAATTAAAAAAATACATCATACTAAACATTACCTCATACTAGGATATTTATTGGGTGAATATTTTTATCATCCAAAACCATTTTTCGGATTACCATCATTGCATAGGGTGGAACCAAAATAGACTCCCAATATTGGTGATCCACACATGACCCTTTGATATCTGAACAACACCGATTGATTTCCGGGTGATAACATGGAAGTTCTATTATATTGCATTGTTTTCATGATTGATTTATGTTCCTTAAGGAGTGAAGGCATCTCTATTGTTCTTAATTTTATTAAGAGGATGGAAGAAGGAGGAATCTCAAGAGAAACCTATTGTGCACAATGATTCTCAATTCTTGATTGAACCTACACAATTGAGATGAAAATCTATTTATTGAGTAAGGGTTAAGGTTAAAACATTATTTTATTACCTAACAAACCTTAAATAATATAATAAAAATTATCTTAACCCATTCTATATAATAATAATATATTATTATTTTTTGGCATGCTCTAACTGGCACAATGATCAATATTATATTACTAGATTACAAATTAATAATTATCACCAGAAACAATCTTAGTCTACTCATCCTACTGATCTTTAATCGAATACTTGAATAAAAATTTAATTAAATATTTATAAAAAATTTAATATTCTATTCACAGTATGGAAAATAAATATTTATTACATATTTAACAAATAAAATAAATATTATATTCATAGTCTAGAGAACCAATATTTACTTAACATTTATAATCAATAAAACATGAACTAACATATTAATTGGTATTGAGAATAATATTAATACTAATAACTAAATTCAAATATATTTTAATTTAGAATAATTAAAGCACATAGTGTGTAACCCTCTAGGCTTATTTTCCTTTTTAATTTTGTTTGATTACTTAAATTATTTGATTACTATCTATAAATGAGTGAAGAAATAAAATATTAATATCATAATGTTCCAAAATTGACAAAAAAACATAAATTATTACAATTTAATATAATCTCCTTTTCATTATATGTCATTATGTTGGTTTCACACATGTTCATCAAAATATGTGCTTGATACGTCTTTTTTGACAATCTGAAATAAACAGGTCATTACAACATGGTCATGAAATTTAATATAACTGATAAGTTTTAATCAAAATGATGAGATATATACTTCCATAAGGATAGAGGGGGTAAATCCTTCCTCAAAATGTTATTCAATAACACATCTCATTGGACACACCCAACATATCCAACTCTTCCATGTTTTGTATCATTATGGATTACAAAATACATCAATGTTTGTAATTAATGACATGAATTAATAACAATATTAAAGTCTATGGAATATTAAACATGATATTAGATGGAAATATATGGTTATATAAACAGAAAAAATTCTTATAGGTGGGTTTATTCTCATAATCTCCCATCTTCGGAATTACCAAATTTGAACTTAATAAGAAGTCTCATCTTCTTAAGAGTACTGACACCTGACAGTCAACTTTATATATCTCCTATCGTAGAATTCTATCCATATATAAAACTATATTTAAAAATATCATCTTTATATATCAAGTTTCTCATCATAGTGAGAAACTATTATAACCTTATCAACATGACATATACTATATGAAATTCTTTCATTAAATTCATGTAGAACAATGAAAAATATATTAGAAGATGTATAATTAATATTCACTTCTTTAAATACAAATCTTATTCTAAGTAAAAATAGTTGGATCTAAAAAACCAAATCTAACAGCCTCCCACTTGAACTAGAGCTAACTTCCTACAACTTTTATACTTCTAGACCACACACAATGATCTTGTTTCTATTGAGTTAAGGATTTAGTCATGGGGTCTTCCACATTGTCTTCCATGGAGACTCTACTCACCTTGATGTCAACACATTGAAAAAATTCCCTCAATATATATTACTTCCGATTTATGAGATTCATCCACTTATGTTACCTTGTATTCATGTTAAGATCCACCATTGTAGTGTTATTTAAATAAAGTTTGATATGGTCATTACTACTAAGAACAAATTCAATATCATGGAAAAAGTTTCATATCAAAAAATACATCATTAACTACCTCATAAGTCACAATATACATATACTCTACTATAGAATATGTTACCACATCTTACATTGAGGTATTGTTTCTTACAAAACCTCTATTGAGAGTGAAGGTGTATTCTAACTGTGATTTTAGATCATCATGAAATCTTTATAAACTATCATCTACATTTAATATTATTGATAGTTCCTCATATCATCTGTAGACCAAAAACTAATCTTTATTACACCTTAGATACTTATTTATAGTATTGACTTACATCTAAAAGAAGTCATCGGGTTAGATTTATATCAGCATATCACATGTAAGGAACATGTCAGATCTATACTCATATATAAAAAAATATACATGAATAACCTAATAATTAACATGTTTGGATTTCTTTCCATCCTTTTACTTTCCTCACATGTTTGAGGAAAAATTTCATTGAAAGGATGAATGTTAGGTGACTTCACAAAGATTCCTCTCTTGGATTAGTCCATACTAAATCACTTAAATATCTTCTCAATATATGCATTATGTATTAGTCCAAGTTGTATCTAAGAACTATTAAAATGGATCTTGATCCCAAGAATAAATTCTACTTAACCTATTTCCTTCATGAAGAAGCATGTCTCTAACCAAGATTTAATGGGCTATAAGACTGGTATTTCATTTCTAATAAATACCATGACATCAACATGAACTATTAATAAAATTATTGCACTCCTACTAAACATCTTATAGAAACAAGGATCACATTCATTATTTATTAAACCATCTTATGTTATATATTCATAAAACTAGATGTTCCATGACTTTGATGTTTTATTTAATCTATAAATAGGTTTGTGTAGCTTGCATACCTTGTTGGAATCCTTTGAAGTGAAAACCCCTTTTAGTTGTGTCGTCTTGACATCATTTTAAAATATATTATTAAGGAAGGATATTTTAACATCCATTTTCAAAATATCATAGTCATGGTAGGCCACTATGGAAAGTATAATTATAATGGATTTTAGAATAGATACTGGTGAAAAGGTTTCTTCATTTTATATGCCTCAAAACTGTTGGAAAACTTATCAGTCATGCCTTTTAATTATTGACTTATCCATCCAATTCAATTTTCTTCTTTAATACCCATTTACAACCAATGGTATTTACATCCACTAGAGGATCTACCAAAATCTAGAATTTTTTATTATATGGAATCCATTTTAGAATTTAAATCTTTTTTCCACAAGGAAACATTTTGGGCCACATACATCTTCTTTATATGTTAGGGGATCATTACTATCATGTAATAATGAGTATAAATACTTAGTGAATATAAATCCTTATATTTCATGTTCTGTAACCTATATTGTTCTCATACATAATACTTGTGTTTCTGTAAAATTTTATTCTATAGGGATTTGTGGAATTTGTTCCTATACCAACTCTTGTGTATCTTGATCATAAACATCATGAAACTCTATCTCACTCCCATGATCTCCTTTAAATATTTTAACCCCTTAAAAAGTGAGAATTATATTAATAAATTCATTCTTAACTATGTGATCATATATATAATATTCATTAGTTTCCTTACAATAACCTATAAATAAACACTTAGTGCCTCAATGCTTATTTTTTTTTCTAGTAATAGCCTTCAAAAATATCACAACCCCACACTCGTATATGTGACTACATGGGTTTATTTATAGACTAAATCAAATATGTAATATTGGTTTTTTAATTAGTTGGAACTTCATTTAGTATGTATGTTTTTGTTTATAACATTTATCCCCAAAAAGGTAATGGAATACTCATAAGAATCATCATTGATCTCATTCCTGTATAACATGGTGTAGTAACTACTTTATATTACACCATTATACTAAGGTATATATGTAGGATTGAGTTGGGGTAGAATAATAAAATCCCATAAATAATCAATTAGGATGTCGATAATTTATTTTCAACCATGGTTTGAGATGAGTTTGTTAATTTTCCCAGGAAAATGGTTCTCATTTTCCTTCTAATATTATTTGAATTTATCAAAATAATCTAAATTGTACCACATTAAGTATACATATCCATATCTAATAAAATCATCTGTAAAAATTATGAACTATGGGTACCCACCCCATACATTTATTGGATGTTGATTACAAAAATCAGTATGAACTAATTCAAGAATCTCTCAGACCCTTTCACCTTTTCCACAAAATGGAGATTTGATCATTTTTCCTTGTAAACATGTGTGACATACACTAAGTGGTATTTTTATTCAAAATAATCCATATATCAATCTTGGTGTTATTTAGTCAGATTCTTTATAATTACATAAACTAGCCAGTGATTATATATTTCGATTTGGTATAATTTATTTAAACTACTATTATTATCTATTTCCACTAGTTGGTTTGTGTAATGAATCACATTATGATTGTTATTTAAATTTTCATTTCCTTAAAATATATATATTTATTAAATAAGAAATATTTATTCCCAAACTTGAAAATAAATCCATATATATCATATCTGGATAAAAAAAATATTATTTCTGGTAATAGATGGAGAATAATAAAAAAAATTTAAAACTAAGATCATTCATATCAACAATTTGAGGAGGTTTTCCCTAATAACCAAATCCTCAATTCTAGTTCCATTGGCTACTTTTAAGTCTTCGACATACATAGAATTTTTTCAAAATCTAATTGGATCCTATATTTTAATACATATGTTACCACCACATGATATATCTAATACCCAATGCATAGAAACAAATAAATTTTACTTGATAACAAATTCACATTAATCTTCCCCTTACTTTTTTTCTTGGGTGCATTATTTCTTCTAGTGGCCCTTCAATCCATATGTGCAATATAGATCATCATATTTCCTTGGTTTCCCCATGACCCTTATTTTATTGGAAGGGTGTTGTGAAGAATAATTGGATTTAGATCTATTCACCTTGTCATTCCTTTTGTTCACTATAAGGATAAAAGGATATTAACACTTCAATTTCATATAAAATTTTCAAATTAATGAGATAAGGTTTATATAATATTGATCTATGTTTTAAATATTATAATTTAAAAAAACTATAAAATTTTAGAGGGTTTGATTGAAAAATGAGATCAGTGCATAGTTCACTAGGTAGCTTAAAAGATTAAACCTCTAGGTGCTCAATGTATCTAATGAGTTTGATTATGTGGGGCCCATCAAGTGAAAAATATCAATTTTTTTCTCTTGGATATCTCAAAACATTCTTTTTTAGAAATCTTTTAATAAATAACTCTGATATGCTAGAGTATACTATTTGCATCCATGTCTTCATGTTATTTCATGAGTTCATTAGATATGGATGAAAGAATTAATCCTTGAACTTTGACCGTGTCACATAGATGTTTATCATAGATAGAGAGATCATAATCACTGGGCTCCTTTGATGTTGGATCATACCATGAGGATTCTAGTACATAAGACCTCCAATCATTGAGAAACACAACCCGTAGTCATCTAGACAAGTCTTAGAAATTAATTCCAGTTGGAAGATAGATATTATCTAAAAGTGACCATATCAATAATTTGGTTGTAAATTTTTTTCATTATTTCACAATATCTAAAGGGAATATTATTAGTAATTTACTTGGTTATAAATTATATGTGATATAATTATAATTATTATTTTTTCAAGTCACCAACTATTTTATGAAGTCTTAACGACCCTCACCATTAAGATCTGAATCTCTTGATACTCAAGTCATTATAGTGGAAATGATCCACATTTCTATTCTTTATGATCCCAAAAATATCCATGAAAACCATAAAAATTTATTTAGGCAGGAGGTCTTTTTAATTTTAAACTTGAATTTCCTTTAACCATTGAGTGGATTCCCTAATCCAGAAATCATAATTGGGATTTCCTCAACACTTATCTCAAAATTTTTACTGAACAGATTGTGGACGTTAAATTCAATAAGAGTTTCATTAATTTGAACCATAATATTAGTTAAGACCACCTAATAATTATAAGTTCCCCTATTATGGACTAAATAGATGTAAAGACCCATAATTTATGTGAATTTTATTCCAATACGTGTGAATTTTACTAGTCCGTGAAAATTTACGGCACATGATTCTGAGCCCCGGTGTGCCTAGATTCAATTTCTGAAGTTTTGTTCAGGTACGTTCAGTAATCATACGAGTGAGTTTTTATAACTTTTGAACTGGTGCTTGGAATTGAAATCATAGGGCACCGTTGAACTCGTAGCACCGATATTCGCTTAGGAAGACTTTCACCTCGACGGTAGTTGGTCGAGAATAAAAGATAGTTTTTGGGGTTTTTAGAGATTGAATAAAATAAAAATAATGTGTCTGACATTATTTTTATTTGATAGTTAAAATCTCCTCATGTAAGTTGGTGGTAAGACCACCACACCTTAACCTCCCATGAGAGGTTATGGTGGTGGGGCCCATCCGAACCTAACCTCCCGCGAGAGGTTATGACGTGGGGACCACACGGGGCTAAACTCCCATATTAATGGTGGGAGAATAAAACCTCTAAACTACCCTCATTAACGAGGGAGAGTTTCTCCACACCATCCCTCCATTATGGTGCCACATTCCCTTTGATACCAATTTGGCACGACCCATTCCTCGGGGCTCACGTCGTGACTACCCCAAGCCCACCTTCTATAGGCTAGGTGCAGTCGACTAGCACCAAAAGCGTAATTCCCTATAACTGGGAAGGAATTTCCTTTATAAAGTGTAAACACAAACAACAGAGCACACATCTAGATACGAAACACTAAGAAAAATGTATAACCAAAAGAGGGTGCTGAAAGTAAAGAGGCTGGAATACAAGCCCAATAAGAATGTACAAGTACAACTGAAGAACAAGTACAACAAAAGAAAGGTAAAATAGCTGATGGGTCGTCATCCGAGATTCCTACCTGAAGGGTAGATATAGATAGCCTCCTCTGTAACACCCCAAGATTTCATAGTGTGTTATTTCTTCAAAATAATTCAATAACTTGCACTACACGCAACACCGAGTTCAAGCGCACCATGACTTACCAAACTAGCCGTTCAAAAAAGGTTATGAATAGTATTAACTAAATTTTAAACTTTATATAATCCTTATAATTTTAGAATCCATATTATGAGTTTCTTAGACATAATGTAAGAACAAATTCATCTTCAGTATTGTAGTTTTACCAACTTTTAATAGTGAACCCTTTTTAAATAAAATATTTTAAACTTTTTGACTAAATGGGGACGTCAAAAAATTTAAAATAAAACATCCCAAGCTTCCACGGTATGCTTTCCTTTGAATAAAACAGTAGCGTGTGTTGTACGCAACTTCGAGTTTTAACAGACACCACAACCGATCAAACTAGCCGTTATGAATAGTAATACTTAATTTTTTGAAATTATATATTTCAAAATGGACTTCATTTTTGGATTCGGAATATCAAATTTAGCCTAAGGTGAAATTTTGGTACTTTTCGGATAACTTTCATATTTTGATGAATAGTAAAAATTACTAAATTTTAATTAAAAACAACTTTTTTAATCAAAATAATTAATAGTGATAAATTATGAATTTGAGTGGTTTTAAAGTATATTTAGAATATATTTTTACCATTTAATATAATTTTGGTCATTGGACATAATTTTAGAATTAAAACGAACATAAACAAGTGTCAATCTTTTGATAGTTATTATCTCTTAAAAACACGCTTTTTGTTTTGACAGCGGGAATTAATTTTAAATTAATTTCTGCCACTTCTGTGTTTTGAATTTAGAAAAATGGATTCCATATTTGGAATCAGTATGTCCAAATTGTGTAAATAGGTAACTTTTATTTTTATACATTTTGAATAATTACTGTGGTAAATATTTTATTTACCATGGTTAAGGGTAAATCCGGTAAATAAGGGTTAAAAAATAATATTATAATAATACAAAATTACCCTAAAACGTGTCCTAAACTTATTGGTGGACACATACCCGACCATGAGCATCCTTGGGTCAATTTGGGGACCCCTTGGAGCCACTTGTATGTGGTAGGGACACTTTATATTAATAAAGTTAAAATAAAAATAAAAATGGCATAAGCTTACATATTTTAGAAGAACAATTTTTACATAGGGTTATACATGTTGGATTTTCGATTATAAATATTCATTAGAAATCTAAACAGATTTCTTACATAATGATATTTAATTATAATTTTTAGACATCAAATAATTTAAATTATTAATGACACAATAATGATGCAATGTTTACCTCATTAATAAATCATTTAAATAAATAAGATTATAATGATTAAAATATTATCTAAAACCTATCCAATTCTTATTGGTTGATGTTATTTAGAATATGAGTCATCTTATCTTCAACCTCAATGATTTTTGGACCATTATAAACCGAATATAACTATATTATAAAGTAATACTTTCACTCTTTCCTAAAGATCCCCTCTTCTCCCTTATAAAAGGAGACCACTTCTACTCATTCCTCACACCTCTCAAGCCACTTGGCTCGTCCAAACTCTACCAAACTAAGCTCCCCACATCCCTATCCTCATCCTTGAAGCTTCCCCTTAGGCAGAAATCATTTCAAGAAGTCCTTTGGTTCCAACCAAAGTGAGTTACCTAAATTAAAGGTAACGATTTCTCTTAAATTATTTTCATTTATTTTGCTTCTCCAACCCCCAAACTCTTTTTATTTCCTTTCTTTTGTAACAACACCAGTATCCCCAATATACTAGGATGTTTTTATAAGTAGGATTCAAACTACACATACACACAACTCCATCTAATGGATGATGAACATAATGTTTCTGTGGATGGAAAACTAACGCCTCACGAAACGATGATTGTTCAAATACATCTTACCGCCTCTCATGGTGGCCATTATGATGGCACTATAATTAAATATGATATTAATGACATATATTTTATATATAAGCTTCTGTAATTCCATTTTATTTCATATCCTTATTCGTTTCATGTTGTATATACATACGATAATTTTATTTGAGGAAGTGCGGACTACCGCCCCCTTAAAATGATATGACTCGTTCATACCACACATGGAACGTATAAAGGATGGTGTTAATGAACTTAAGTAACATATATAAAATATTATATTATACTGGAATAATAATATACCTATGTATCATTTGGATTCAATTCTTTTAAAATGAAAAATTAAATGGAAGTAGCGTTCGTGCGTACGTGCGGACTACCGTCTCCACGAACGTGATGAGATTCATTGTCCATAATATCCATTCAAGTATAATTATAATTTGATGATTTAAAAATAGTATCTAAGGACATTATATCATTCTGGATATTAATAATATACATCCCATTAATAACGAATATGGCTCACATAACAAAGAATATAAAGTAAAATGAACCCGTTAACACCCGAAATGACGATAATTCTAAGATATTATTAACAAATCAATGTTAAAAGATCATATATGATATCATATTAAAGTAAATGATTCTTGTATTATTCAATAACAATTATTTCACCATTATACAGGAGGTAAACCTACCATCGACCAAGGAAAAATTACAAAGTAAGGGATTTTCTTATCTCACTTTCAATTCCGTGAGATTTCTATTGTTCACCACTTAATTATTGCATGTGGTGTACTGACCATGATTGTATTCATTTTGTAATATACTTTAATTTATGGGTATTTACATCATCATGTTATGACACTTCTTTCATGGGTGTATGTTTCGTAAGTTACCTAATCGATAAGGGAATTTGAGATTTCAATTTCCACTCATTTGGCTTTACACATATTTCATTGATTATATTACTCCAAGATTATGTGTGGAATCGCTATTCATTTTATTATGCCTTAATTTCCACTCCCCTTTCTGTGGATATACTTTTGATACACATAATCACTCCATTGATAAATTCTCAAGTGATCGGTATGAACTTGATAAGAGTAATTTTAACTCAATCTCCATTTGTTGAGTTAAATATCCAATTCGTTGGTGTTGTTTCTACAATAATATGTGTGAATATCCTTTGATTGTTTTACACTGAATATTCAATCATATTTAGTGTATTTATATTTTTCACACATAATTATGTCGTTGATTTATCCTTAACCAAAGGATACGGCCTTTATGAGAGATTTCATCTCAATTTACATTGAACTGAGACTTATTTGTTGATATACACCAAATCACTTTTATGCGGTGTATATAATGTACTTGACATAGTATATCATGAATCCCTTTATTCTCATGATATTACAAAGTTTTTATTACCTCAATTATTTTTATTCAAGTGTCTCTCTTTTGGTTAGAACCTCTAACCAAAATACCATTTTAAAATGTTTTAAAGACTTATTCTTCTATATCTTGCTCATTAATGTCTATGTTTTAAAAATGGTTTTAAGGATTTATTTATATGGACATTAATGTTTTAAAATTAAAACTCCTTTTAAAAGTTTCAAAGTGGCATGGGACACTTTGATTCAAAAGTCTACTTTTAAATGGCTTCTTGACAAATAGTGTGACTTTTAAATGTTTTCAAGAAAAGGGGGATATTTCTCTCAAATAGTTTTGATGATTATTTTCATCTATGTCAACATCCTTAATTATTCATGATTGAGGTTAATGTGATACAATACAATCTTCCATATTGTATCAAATGAGTTATGTTTGACTGTGGATGTTCTATTTTTATACCATTCATGGTTTGTGGTTAAAGTATTGACATTTCGTATGCTAGTTTTAATACGAATGTTTATTTTATGTTTAAACCTATTCATATGAGGAATGCATTGGACTTAATAAGTGAAGTGTGGAGCCCGCTATAGCTCCTCGATGCATCGGTAGGTCTCATGAGACAAACTAGTGTCTTGGCACAAGGCCTTGACAAAATCTTATTTGTAGTCTTGGCACGAGGCCTTGGATAAGTGGTTATGATGGTCTGGCATTATGCATTCCAACATTATGAAAGTGGATATTGATATTGCATGTGATCATTCGACTAGTAGAATATCCATGTGAGTATGTAAATGGCATTATTTCATTTTACCTTTGCCATTTTATGCTGAAGTTCAAGTTTAAAAGGCTTTTGTTTTAGTTATAAATTGCCTTAAGTGTTTATGCTTATTTATGAAATCTTATGCTATAATGTTATCCTTTCTGAGCATCTGAGCTCACCCCTTTCAATGTTTTATTTTTCCCAGGATTATGAAGAAGTAATTTATGAATGACCTGCAGGGATAGTATGAGGGGATATGAAGACAAGATGTTTTTTTTATGATGTAATGTAAAAAATTATGGATGTATCTAGTTATTCCAAGGCTACTAAACTAATCGATCTTTCGAGACTTGATCTTTCTCGTGATCATGCCAATGTAATGTAATAATGCACCGACTCTAGGTAACTAGGGTCGGGGCGTTACAGTTGGTATCAGAGGAAGTTTAGTACAAACCTTGGTAGCTAGATTTAGATAAACTCTGATTAGAGCACGTAGACCTAAGATGAACTTTGAGGATTAGTATAAAAGAACTTCCTAGAATTTTGGTATTGTAGAGATTTTGTGAGTTTTCCGAGCAATACATCCCTGTCTGGATACGAGCAGGTAGAGGCGGCTCTGGCACAGATGTACCTAGGGGTAAAACCCGAAAACACCGCTTTGAGCTAGACTCGAACGGGAACTGGTGCACGACAACGGGACTTGCTGCACTCTTGGTTACGACACTCCCGGGGGATATGCTTAGGATAATTTACATTTTCTTTACAAACCGATTTAAGTAATATATACATAAGATGAGAGTAAATGACCTTGGTTAATACTAATATGTTTCAAATTGAGAATATGGTGACATTTTAATCTCTAAATGATTTTACGACTACTATTACTCACACAATGCTTTCTGGTTTTAGTCAATGGCTGGATTCCAAGGAAGTCATAGTGACTCTGAGAATGATGTACAAGGTGGGAACGGTGGTGGAAATGAGCAACAAAATGGAATGTTGATAGGCGTAAAAGATATCGTCTTTATGCCAAATCAGTTTTCCAAAAATATGATCAACAACATATATATTAACCAACTCCCAGACTCAACAAGGTAGAGAAAGGTGATAAATGATAAGATCTCCAGCAATGGAGACCATGGAGAAAAGAAACCTCAATTTTCATCATGCAGGAATTGTGGAAAGAGACACCCAGGAAAGTGTCTCAATTGGACAACGAAATGTTTTACGTGCGGGAAGGAAGGACATAAAGTGAAGAATTGCCGAAGAAAAATGAAGAGTACTATGGAAGAAGATAAAAATGGTCCCAAGAGTCCATTTACAGTCATTTGCCGTAAATGTAGGGGACCTGGCCATTACCCGAGTGAATGTCCTATTTTATAGGATATTTTCTTGCTCAAAGAAGAAGCTATGCGGAAATAAATGGTTGGAGAAAAATTTAAAAAGTATTAGCACTCCTTGTTGATGGGTTTACTTTGGAATAATTTTCTCTTGTATTTGTAACCCCTCAGTTTGCCATGTGAGAATGATATTTGAGGAATAATTGTCTCTTCTCTTGTGGATATAGGTATAAATAACCATTTGGTTTTATATGATCATTGGGGTTTGAGAAAATGATAAGTTATTACAATTTGGGATGAAAATGCAAAGTATGATATAACATTTGTGGTTAAATTATGTTATTTTGAAAAATTTATCTCATTTTGGTAATATTATAGAATATAGTTTTTGAAAAAGGACAACACGTAGACTGTGTGACAACCCGTCGCGTCGGAAAAAGCAGTGGGAATCGAACCCACAACCAAAGTGCGATTGGGATTTATCGCCTACCACTGGACTACGTGAAGTCCCTGGTTAGTATGACTATTTTTTTTGTTAAATGATTTTATTGATCAATAATAAGATGATTTGGGTTCTTATGTCTTATCAAATGAATACCCTTGGTATAGGAAAATGATTTGGTGATTAAGTGATAAATGTTATTTTGGAAGATGTTCGTTTTGTTAGGAACACTATATGCCCAAGGAAAATAGAATACAATGAGGTTTCATTTGTAGAGTAATGGTGGATTTTTATCTACGTTTTTATTGTTGATTTATAGTGATTTGGGTTATTTATGGAAATGATTAACCTATAACAGAGAATATGTGATGATGTTAATTACTTTTAAGTATGTGACTTTAAGAGTATTTGATGTCATTTGGAGATACAATGTAACATGGGAGACTACATAATCAAATTCTTATATGATTTGGGTTTCAATATTAGTTTGGATTATATTAAAGGATTTTAAGGACAATTGGTTATTGAATGGTATCTATTTAACTTTGGGGTATTGTTGGTTTAATTTTAGAAATTAAGATTAGTGCATATTTATCTCAATGAATATCCTTTTTGGGGATCATTAGATCATTCACTAACCATTTTGGTTTTGATTAATTTTCAAAGACAATGTAAATATATGGTTTATCCTGCATGGATCATGTGATTCTATAGAAGTTCATTCTAGCTCTTCCAGTGTGACCAAGTCTTCTTGAATACTCATCGTTTAAAAAAATTGAGTTAGTGGTAGAAATTTATTAAAGAATGAAAATCTACTTAAAATTTAAGTATATCTCATAATGTTCTTAGTCAATATCATAAATGAATTCCTCTTCCTTATGTAATGTAACTTTAAAAAAAAATGTTGTCCTAGATGGTACCTTCAATCATCACTAATTTATGGCTTTGGGATTGTTGGCCTTTTCATAGCCATGTTCTCTACCACTCTCCATCAGATAATTGATGGTTAGATTTCTCCTCCATATCCATATTTTCCTACATGGAACCCTAGTATGTGTTATTTTCGGTAATCTTCATACTTTCCACTCTTTATTTTAAATAGAGGCCTCATTAATTCATTTTTCGATGTGGGAATTTCAACTAAGATATTTTGAAATGTCAAAAATGTGTGATCCCAATACCCTATATTTTGTTGAACCGATGGTACTTCAAATCATCATAGATTGACGAGTTTAAGGACCTCAATTTTATAATTGTTTGTGATTGATGACCTCAACCACTACCTATAAATATTTAAGTTTTTCCTCCAATTATATGTCTCTAATTGCCACCAATGTTCTCCTAATCGAGATCATAATTTGGTGGTGACCCTTTCATTTCTCTTTTCCTCATATTAAGACTAAATTTTAGTAAACCAATTTCCGATGTGGGTTTTCCCACAAATATATTTTCTATTTTCAACCTTTTATTTTCGAAGAACAATTTCAAATTGCGAGGACGCAATTTATTGAAGGAGGGGAGAATGTAACACCCCAAGATTTCATAGTGTGTTATTTCTTCAAAATAATTCAATAACATGCACTACACGCAACACCGAGTTCAAGCGCACCATGACTTACCAAACAAGCCGTTCAAAAAAGGTTATGAATAGTATTAACTAAATTTTAAACTTTATATAATCCTTATAATTTTAGAATCCATATTATGAGTTTCTTAGACATAATGTAAGAACAAATTCATCTTCAGTATTGTAGTTTTACCAACTTTTAATAGTGAACCCTTTTTAAATAAAATATTTTAAACTTTTTGACTAAATGGGGACATCAAAAAATTTAAAATAAAACATCCCAAGCTTCCACGGTATGCTTTCCTTTGAATAAAACAGTAGCGTGTGTTGTACGCAACTTCGAGTTTTAACACACACCACAACCGATCAAACTAGCCGTTATGAATAGTAATACTTAATTTTTTTGAAATTATATATTTCAAAATGGACTTCATTTTTGGATTCGGAATATCAAATTTAGCCTAAGGTGAAATTTTGGTACTTTTCCGATAACTTTCATATTTTGATGAATAGTAAAAATTACTAAATTTTAATTAAAAACAACTTTTTTAATAAAAATAATTAATAGTGATAAATTATGAATTTGAGTGGTTTTAAAGTATATTTAGAATATATTTTTACCATTTAATATAATTTTGGTCATTGGACATAATTTTACAATTAAATCGAACATAAACAAGTGTCAATCTTTTGATAGTTATTATCTTTTAAAAACACGCTTTTTGTTTTGACAGCGGGAATTAATTTTAAATTAATTTCTGCCACTTCTGTGTTTTGAATTTAGAAAAATGGATTCCATATTTGGAATCAGGATGTCCAAATTGTGTAAATAGGTAACTTTTATTTTGAGACATTTTGAATAATTACTGTGGTAAATATTTTATTTACCATGGTTAAGGGTAAATCCGGTAAATAAGGGTTAAAAAATAATATTATAATAATACAAAATTACCCTAAAACGTGTCCTAAACTTATTGGTGGACACATACCCGACCATGAGCATCCTTGGGTCAATTTGGGGACCCCTTGGAGCCACTTGTATGTGGTAGGGACACTTTATATTAATAAAGTTAAAATAAAAATAAAAATGGCACAAGCTTACATATTTTAGAAGAACAATTTTTACATAGGGTTATACATGTTGGATTTTCGATTATAAATATTAATTAGAAATCTAAACAGATTTCCTACATAATTATATTTTATTTATAATTTTTATACATCAAATAATTTAAATTATTAATGACACAATAATGATGCAATGTTTACCTCATTAATAAATCATTTAAATAAATAAGAGTATAATGATTAAAATATTATCTAAAACATGTCAAATTCTTATTGGTTGATGTTATTTAGAATATGAGTCATCTTATCTTCTACCTCAATGATTTTTGGACCATTATAAACCGAATATAACTATATTATAAAGTAATACTTTCACTCTTTCCTAAAGAGCCCCTCTTCTCCCTTATAAAAGGAGACCACTTCTACTCATTCCTCACACCTCTCAAGCCACTTGGCTCGTCCAAACTCTGCCAGACTAAGCTCCCCACATCCCTATCCTCATCCTTGAATCTTCCCCTTAGGCAGAAATCATTTCAATAAGTCCTTTGGTTCCAACCAAAGTGAGTTACCTAAATTAAAGGTAACGATTTCTCTTAAATTATTTTCATTTATTTTGCTTCTCCAACCCCCAAACTCTTTTTATTTCCTTTCTTTTGTAACAAAACCAGTATACTCAATATACTAGGATGTTGTTATAAGAAGGATTCAAACTACACATACACACAACTCCATCTAATGGATGATGAACATAATGTTTCTGTGGATGGCAAACTAACGCCTCACGAAACGATGATTGTTCAAATACATCTTACCGCCTCTCATGGTGGCCATTATGATGGAACTGTAATTAAATATGATATTAATGACATATATTTTATATATAAGCTTCTGTAATTCCATTTTATTTCATATCCTTATTCGTTTCATGTTGTATATACATACGATAATTTTATTTGAGGAAGTGCGGACTACCGCCCCCTTAAAATGATATGACTCGTTCATACCACACATGGAACGTATAAAGGATGGTGTTAATGAACTTAAGTAACATATATAAAATATTATATTATACTGGAATAATAATATACCTATGTATCATTTGGATTCAATTCTTTTAAAATGAAAAATTAAATGGAAGTAGCGTTCGTGCGTACGTGCGGACTACCGTCTCCACGAACGCGATGAGATTCATTGTCCATAATATCCATTCAAGTATAATTATAATTTGATGATTTAAAAATAGTATCTAAGGACTTTATATCATTTTGGATATGAATAATATACATCCCATTAATAACGAATATGGCTCACATAACACAGAATATAAAGTAAAATGAACCCGTTAACACCCGAAATGACGATAATTCTAAGATATTATTAACAAATCAATGTTAAAAGATCATATATGATATCATATTAAAGTAAATGATTCTTGTATTATTCAATAACAATTATTTCACCATTATACAGGAGGTAAACCTACCATCGACCAAGGAAAAATTACAAAGTAAGGGATTTTCTTATCTCACTTTCAATTCCGTGAGATTTCCATTGTTCACCACTTAATTATTGCATGTGGTGTACTAACCATGATTGTATTCATTGTGTAATATACTTTAATTTATGGGTATTTACATCATCATGTTATGATACTTCTTTCATGGGTGTATGTTTCGTAAGTTACCTAATCGATAAGGGAATTTGAGATTTCAATTTCCACTCATTTGGCTTTACACATATTTCATTGATTATATTACTCCAAGATTATGTGTGGAATCACTATTCATTTGATTATGCCTTAATTTCCACTCCCCTTTCTGTGGATATACTTTTGATACACATAATCACTCCATTGATAAATTCTCAAGTGATCGGTATGAACTTGATAAGAGTAATTTTAACTCAATCTCCATTTGTTGAGTTAAATATCCAATTCGTTGGTGTTGTTTCTACAAGAATATGTGTGAATATCCTTTGATTGTTTTACACTGAATATTCAATCATATTTTGTGTATTTATATTTTTCACACATAATTATGTCGTTGATTTATCCTTAACCTAAGGATATGGCCTTTATGAGAGATTTCATCTCAATTTACATTGAACTGAGACTTATTTGTTGATATACACCAAATCACTTTTATGCGGTGTATATAATGTACTTGACATAGTATATCATGAATCCCTTTATTCTCATGATATTACAAAGTTTTTATTACCTCAATTATTTTTATTCAAGTGTCTCTCTTTTGGTTAGAACCTCTAACCAAAATACCATTTTAAAATGTTTTAAAGACTTATTCTTCTATATCTTGCTCATTAATGTCCATGTTTTAAAAATGGTTTTAAGGATTTATTTATATGGACATTAAAGTTTTAAAATTAAAACTCCTTTTAAAAGTTTCAAAGTGGTATGGGACACTTTGATTCAAAAGTCTACTTTTAAATGGCTTCTTGACAAATAGTGTGACTTTTAAATGTTTTCAAGAAAAGGGGGATATTTCTCTCAAATAGTTTTGATGATTATTTTCATCTATGTCAACATCCTTAATTATTCATGATTGAGTTTAATGTGATACAATACAATCTTCCATATTGTATCAAATGAGTTATGTTTGACTGTGGATGTTCTATTTTTATACCATTCATGGTTTGTGGTTAAAGTATTGACATTTCGTATGCTAGTTTTAATACGAATGTTTATTTTATGTTTAAACCTATTCATATGAGGAATGCATTGGACTTAATAAGTGACGGGTGGAGCCCGCTATAGCTCCTCGATGCATCGGTAGGTCTCATGAGACAAACTAGTTTCTTGGCACAAGGCCTTGACAAAATCTTATTTGTAGTCTTGGCACGAGGCCTTGGCTAAGTGGTTATGATAGTCTGGCATTATGCATTCCAACATTATGAAAGTGGATATTGATATTGCATGTGATCATTCGACTAGTAGAATATCCATGTGAGTATGTAAATGGCATTATTTCATTTTACCTTTGCCATTTTATGCTGAAGTTCAAGTTTAAAAGGCTTTTGTTTTAGTTATAAATTGCCTTAAGTGTTTATGCTTATTTATGAAATCTTATGCTATAATGTTATCCTTACTGAGCATCTGAGCTCACCCCTTTCAATGTTTTATTTTTCCCAGGATTATGAAGAAGTAATTTATGAATGACCTGCAGGGATAGTATGAGGGAATATGAAGACAAGATGTTTTTTTTATGATGTAATGTAAAAAATTATGGATGTATCTAGTTATTCCAAGGCTACTAAACTAATCGATCTTTCGAGACTTGATCTTTCTCGTGATCATGCCAATGTAATGTAATAAGGCACCGACTCTAGGTAACTAGGGTCGGGGCGTTACATCCTCAGTACTCCACGTCTGTCAGTCTCTTCTATGTATCGACTCGTCATAAGGTCCACCTACGGGTACCATCCACTCATGATAGTCTCAGCCTCAGTCAACACTGTTTGTCGTTTTCATCCAACACAATGAGGTGTGGGAAAAGCCCGTTGTAGGGGTGAGTATAATGATATTCAGTAGGGACCCTGATACCCTCAAGGTCTCACAAAACCAACAAGGATAAACCATAAGGTATGAAATCAACTTATAAACCACTTAGGTAAATGCCCATATATATACTTAGGTTATCAAGTAATCCATCTCAATCATGAGGTAAAAAAAAAGTTAATGACTTAGCTAAACTATGATTTTTATTATCAAAACCACGTCTGCTGGAGAACTCCTCCTCTGCCAAGTACAGTGGGCCTGCCGTGACACCAAGGAGCTTCCCACTATCCTTTGACTGTTGAGGTACTCCTCCTGTCGAGTACCGTGGGTCTGCTGCATCACCAAGGCACTTCTCACCGTGGGTATGCCACGTCACCAGGGTGGTCCCCCTTATAGCCTACTAAGGTACTCTTCTTGTCGAGTACTGTGGGTCTTCCGTGACTCCAAGGTGCTCCCCACTGCGGGTCTGCCACGACACCATGGCGTTCCCCGCTAGGCATGTAGAGTCACTCCGAGTCTAAACAGTCAGCAGTGGTCAGGTCTCAGCCAGCTACTAGGTCTCTGCACTATGCATGCTCGTCTCTTGGAGGATCCGCTCCATGATCTATTAGTCGATACTACATCTGTTATTAAGTACCACAAATATTTATCTCAAAGGTTTTCCACATCATATGGGTCTCAACGCAATAGACAATGCGTCAATCAGATTCCCTATCTCTGAGTTATTAGCCTTTTAGTCCCAGGGTCCCGGTTGGATTCGTGCATGATCCAACCTGACCAAACCTCAACTTTCCCCCGAACTGTAGTCGGGTATACACAAAGGGACTGTCACGCTCCCAGAATACTAGTGTCACTGACAGTTCGTCAAACAGACGTCCGGTGAGCATGATATGGCCAAAAGAAAGTAAAGGATAAGTAGTGGACCTGGGTTCGACCCAGTATGGGCCGACCTGGTCTGGGTGCTCCCGGTCCGGGTCGATCTGGTCAGACCTGTTGGGTATGGCCCGACCCATGGGGTGGGCCAGCCTGTTAGGTTTGGTCCGACCCGATGGGCCCAGCCCAGTAGGCCACGTAGGCGGATCGGCTCGGGCTCGGGGCCAGCTCGACCTGGACCGTCATGAGGGAGTGGAATGGAACGGCTCGGCCCAGAGGTTACGGCTGGGCCGATTAGGCTAGGGCACCGTGAGGGGGGCCGCGGGCAGCTCGGGTACGTGTGCCGCATGGGCCGGTACGGTTCGGCCGGGCAGGGAGGGAGGCGGCTGGGTTTGTCGGCGAGTGGCTGGGTCGCGGCTTGGCCAGCATGGGTCGGCGGGTTTGGTCGGGGCGCACAGGAGGCTCGGGAACCTGGGAGGTCGGGCCGGCGCAGTTCGTCATGGCTCGGGCATGCGCGGTCCGGCGGTGTTCGGCTGGGGCACACGGGAGGCCGGCGACATCCGAGAGCCGGATGGCATGAGCCGTCAGCAGGGCGGCTGGGGGTGGTCTGTCGGCGGGCTGTGGGCCGATGCTGCCCGACGCCCGGTCGCCACTGGCCTCCCGTGCGCCCCTGCCGAACAACGCCGGCCTGCGTCGGATGCTGCCGTTCCAGCCCGACCTCCCTACGGACCGGCCCGCCCTGGCCGGAACGCCGCCCGGCCGCGCGCCGGCCCACTTGGCGCTTTACCAGGTCACCTTCGATGCGCCCTTCTGAACCACCCTGGCCCGCGCACCCCATGCCGCCCGCAACCCCCCCGCACGGTAACCTGGCCAAACCAGCCTGATCGTGCCCTTCGAGCCATGCCCTCGCGACGATCCAGGCCGAACCGGCCCCGAGCCTGGGCAGAGCCGTCCACGCAGCCTACTGGGTGGGCCCCAGCGGGCCGAGCCGAACCTAACAGGCAGGCCCACCCAATGGGCCAGCCCAGACCCAACAGGTCTGATCGGGTCAGACCGGACCCGGGTCCACTACTGATCTTTTACTTTCTTTTGGACATATCTTGGGCACTGGACATCCGTTTGACGAACCGTCAGAAGAACTGGTATTCTTGGAGCGCGAAGGTCCCTTTGTGTATACCCCACTGGAGTTCAGAGAAAATTTTAGGTACGGTCAGGTTGGATCTTGCACGAATCCAACTGGGCCCCAGGATGAAAAAGCTAATAACACACAGACCAGGCGTCGGATTGAGGTGCTGACTATTGCGTTGAGACCCCTATGATGTGGAAGACCTTTGAGATAATTTTTCATGGTACTTCATGATAGTTTGAGTATCAAAAAACAGCTCGTGTACCGAATCCTCCTAGAGACGAGCATGCGTAGTGAGGAGACCTAGTAGCTGGCTGGGAGCTAACGACTGCTGATGGTTTAGACTCGGAGTGACTTTACTAGCCCAGCGGGGAGTTCCATGGTGTCGCGGATGACCCATAGTGGGGAGCGCCTTGGTGTTGCAGTAGACCCATGATACTCGACAAGAGGAGTACCTCAACAGGCTACAAGAGATAGCCCCTTGGTGACAGGGCATGTCCATGGTGGGGAGTGCCTTGGTGACACAGTAGACCCACGATACTCGACAAGAGGAGTACCTCAGCAGTCCAAGGCTAGTGGGAAGCACCTTTGTGTACTGCCAGACCCACTGTACTCAAAAGAGGTGGAGTTCTCTATTAGTCATGGTTTCAATAATAAAAATCCTGGTTGAGCTGAGTCAGTAACTTTTTTTGTTTACCTCATGATTGAGATGGATTACATGATAGCTTAGGTATATGTATAGGCATATACCTAAGTGGGTTATCTGTGGATTTCATACTTTGTGATTTATCCTTATTGGTTTTGTGAGACCTTGGGGGTCTCGGGGTCCCTACTGAGTATCGTTATACTCACCCCTGCACAGACATTGCCCGCACCTAATTGTGTTGGATGCTGACGACAGGCATCGCTGACTAAGGCTGAGACTAGCAGGACTAGACAGTACCCGAAGGTGGACCGTACGACGAGCCGGTACATGGAGGAGACTGAAGGACATGGAGTAATGAGGATACTATCTGTACCTTCCCTTCTTGTAGGAATCCCGGAGGACAACCTAGTAGTTGTTTTACCTTTCTTCTATTGTACTTGGTTTTTAGTTGTACTTGTACATTCCTGTTGGGCTTGTATTCTATCCCCTTTACTTTCAACACCCTATTTTGGTTATAATGTTTTCTTAGTGTTTCGTATCCATCTGTGTGCTATGTTTGTTTGTTTACCCTTTATAAAGGAAATGCATTCCCAGTTTTAGGGAATTACGCCTTTGGTTCTAGTCGGCATCCCCTGGCCTATGGAACGTGGGCTTGGGGTAGTCACGACATGGGCCCTGAGGGACGGGTCGGGACAATCGATACATTAACTATGGTTTAATATTAATTTAGATGATGGAATGAATAAGAACATAATATTAACATGAGATATTTTTGTTTTATTATGCATATAATTTTGTCTTTTTTTATCCCTTATGTGACTTGTTAATATTAAGTGGATTTTACAAATGTGTTTGACCATGTTTTTATAAAACATTTAAGCATAATCCATTTATTTAAATTTCATATTTTCATATTGGTCAAATTATTTATGTGTTCATGATTTTGAATCCATAAACGAAATCATTTATATGACACAAATAAAGAAATAAATAAATGACTTGATCATGATATTATTAAATAGTTTCTTTATTTTTCTGACAATAAATCAACATATGGCCCTTGGGAATAACTCCATGTGGTATTCTTGGAACGATCTACGACATTCCACTAGTCTACTTATGTATCAACAAGTTTGGTTTCATCTTAATTACATCCTAAACCACCTCAATATTCCTTGGAAAAATCATTTTATTACATATATTTATAAGTCACATGAATGTTAGGGGATCCAAAATATTGGTTGAGTGGGGTTAAACAAAAAACCACAGACATGAATGTCCTATAAAAAATAGGGAGGTATGACACACATTCCATCTGATTTAATATAATATTAAATAATTAAAAACCCATTTAATAAAATGAGATTAAATAAAACCAACTCATACATAGGTCTGGTCGAATCTCATTACCTGTCATATACATGAAATGAATACACAATAGTACATTCATTAGCATTAACATCAATTCATTCTTTATTATTAAGATAAAATCACTTTTATTAATAAATAAATCAACCCATCAATTAATTATTTTAATCTTAATGACCATCTAATTTTTCATAGAGATACCCATCATAAATTCATTTAGGGTAAATAAACAACATGGCCAATAAATACATATAATTACAAAGAATAAATTAGGAATTTATCAATTCTTCAAAATCTATATTACATAGTAAAAAACATCAGTTTCTGATAGTGTAATTATTTTTTAATGATGAAATTAATTCAATTAATTTAATTTAGTTATTTTCTGTATTGGGAGACTATTAAACTTTAAATAATGATCTACATGCTATGCTATTCATGTTCAATGTTTTCTGGATAAATTTCAAGGGACTTAGTGTTTATCCTGGCCAGATTACATGAAATGTAAAAATGAGCTAATCACCATGTGGTTCATTTTACATGTTTTTAAATGACCCACTGACTGACTCTGTATGTTCTTCAGATGTGGGGATTAATGATTCTGAGGATGTTTGAACCGAATACACACCATGTGTTTCATTAATGTTCCAGGCTGTGAGTCTGACATTGTACAAACCATGTGTTTGACCACACAGTTAGTGTGAATTTCTCCATTAAACTATATTGGCTACATGATGTGTATGCTAGATACATATTGTCTAGTATGATATACCATGTTATAGGTGGCATATTTAACACACAATATTAAATAATTTCATTGTGTGTAGGAACTACTTGCCGTGTCATGTACCCCAGGACGTGTCCAGGTGATGTAAACATGGGAAAAAGGTGTGTACTCCAGCAACACAATGTGTTAGCAAATCTAATTTTTATAATCATCAAAACATCCTGAAGAAGTATTTTACCATTCTTCATATTTTAATTGTCTTTATGAATATATAAATCCTTGAGGAAGAATATTAAAATATCAAAATCATGTTAATTAATCATAGGAATAAAAAAATCTAGAAATGAAAACTAACCAAAATTTCACATATATAATCAATATTAAAATAACTAATTAGAAATTAAAATGTGACTACTATGATACAACTTGATGGTTTTAGATGCAACAATATCACATTTTTTTCATAAATATATTATGGAGTTTTTCAAATTCGATGAATTATACAAAAAATTCCCCAGATATAAATTAGATGAAAAATTAATATTTCCCATCTAATATTGACAATGAAATATTGGAAAAAAGAGATTATCTTTTTAATGCTAAATTTATAATAAATTAAAATAGACTCGAAGAAATATGACCTCATATTAGGATCTATCTTTGATGAACATGTTTATTTTACAAAATTGTAACATCCCAGATCTGGGTTCCGCCCAAGGGTGCACTGAACACTGTTGGTCACATGACCTCAAGAGCATTTCCTCAACCTCCATAGGCTACCGACTAGAAGTGAGGGACAATGTGTGATATTGGGGAAACTATTCCCTCATTGGTAGAGTATACATGACAAAAAATGAATTGTAACAATATTAGAAGCAGTAATACCAAATAGAAATAAACAGCAGAAGAGTGAATGTAAATTCAACATAAGCCATAATTTATATATATGATTCATGGAATATGTATATAAGAAAATAGAAAAAAAAATTACAATGCTATAACGAAACCAAGAAACAAAAGAAACAAGTATTCTCCAATAGTATCACAAGCCTCATCTTTGTCTCATCCTCTCCATCTTCAATAGTAATCAAGTACCTGATAACGAAGGTTTCTTGACCTTATCTATACCTGTAACCATATAATAAGTTTTGGTCCAAAACATGACCCTAACATGGTTTGAGATGAATCCCAGTAAGAAACCACAAAAAGATCTATACCTAACTATAAGTGAATATATATAGTAGGAAATATACAAAAACTATGCAATAAACTAGGAAGTACTCAAAAGTAAACAATCCTAGAGATTTCAATTACATTCATTTACATTTATTATTCAACCCATTGAATCATATAAACCATGAGATCTAGAATAAGATTTGTATCCCCTATTTACGTAACAAAATATATGTATTAGAATACTATCTAACAATCAATTAAGATCGATTCCAAGCATGTGCTTTGGCTAGGAAGACTCGTCACAACCATTCAATCATTCATAAAAAACCCTCTGGGAATCCTATCATGGACCAACCCATTTTTTATAACATAGAAATAAATAATTAACGAACTACCCTCTTTGAAGATCTAAAGGTTTAATCCCTTTTGTTTAATATAACACAAATTCATTACATAATGAACCTCTGGGAAGCTTTCACAGTCTAACCACTTTGTTTTAACATAGTTACAATTCATCAAATAATGACCCTCTAGGAAGCTCTCATGGTCTAACCCCTTTGATCTATCATATCACCAATTCATTAAATAATGACCCTCTTGGAAGCTATCATGGTCTACCCCCTTTGGTCTAACATAGTACTAATAATTTACAATTGACCACCTCGTTAGATCTCAAGGTCAATACCCCTGGGTCAACATGGAATCAAAAAATTATAGATGACCCCCTAGGGTAGCTCTCATAGTCAATACCCATGGGTCAATCATCTACACCATGGATCTCAGAGGCCTGTGTAAATAATTTGGAAGTCCCTGTATTCTTCCTCATCCAAAGATCTCACGGTCCATTGGAAAAATAATGTGCATATAATATCAAAGCTGTTAATGTGATTTGAAACTACAAATGGATAACAATTCCCAATCATATCACATGAATTTCATATAATCAATCAAACTCCATCCTAATCAACCATGTAATAGAAAACAAGGAAAAATAATATGAATCCAAGACCAAACATCCATAAACAATCAATCAAGAGAAACACACTCATGGGGTGTACTATAATAAGGAATCTAACCTTACGAATAAGAAAGAACCCTTTATCAATCATTCAATCCATATATGGTAAAAAACATGGTAAAATTCCAAATCAATCAATAACCCAATCATGAGTATGTGAATATTTTAGCATATATAATCAAAAGACAAACAACTAAAGGCATAAAACACCAACCTAGATGTCATATGATTGATATACTTGAACTTCAACCCTTGAATCGGCCCATATCAAAGTATATCTACAAAAGGTGAAAAATTCCAACTTTGAATAAATCATAAAAGAGGAGGAATCATAAAGAAAGGCTCAACGGGTTTTGATAACCAATCTGTGGGATTCCAACACACTTGAAAATATCTCTATCAGAGCTTGGATGAAGAATTTTGATGGGTTCAGAGTTCGTCACCCTTTCTGCAGCGCTCTTGTACGAAACACAGGAAGAAGACGAGGGTTCCAATCATGAGACGCGACCCCACGCCGATATATCAATTAAAAAGAAAACTACACAGTGTGTACTTTAAAACTACATACCATGTAGTGTCCTTAATTGAACCCCAACATAAGAAGCCCGATAGGTCAACACACAACCATGTACTTGGTCGTTACATGGCCAGCACACATCTGTACACGGTAATCCAGGTACACGACGTGTACTAAAAACTAAATGGCATGTACATAGAAAATATAATCTTCATCCTTTTCCATAAAACAACCTGAAAACAAGATCCATATCAGAAATAAAGATCCATGTTCTTAAAAACATTCCCCCATAGGAAAATTCATCCCTCAATTTCCCTTCCAAGGGTGGTGAAGAAGAATCTACAAACAACTCCAACCACTGTGGTTGTACGTAATCCTCCCTCTCCCAAGTATTGTCATGCACTCATCTGTACTTCCATAGCACCCATACTTGAGGAATATACCGGCCATAGAGAACACTTGTGTTGAGATGATCAACCAAAATAGGGTGCTCCTTGAAGGATGCATCCACCTCAAACTCAACCTCCTCAGGTTGAAAAATTTGAGGCGAGTTAGAAAAGTAATGTCATAGTTGAGGAACATGAATGAAATAATGCATAAACCGATAAATCCAAGGTAAATTCAACTGATAAAAACCCAGACTAACTCTCTCCAAAACATCAAACAGTTAGAAATATCTCTACGAATGTTTCCACTATATCCTAATCCTTATATGTACTAACCTCGTTGTGACACATAGGAAAAACTGATCTCCGACCTTGAAATCTAGAGGGCATCTTTGTCGACCAGCCTAAATTTTTTTGTGATATTGTGAATTAGTCATATTCTTATGAATCAAATTTACCTATTTAGTGGTCTCCTAGACAAAAAGATGCCCTAGCATAGCTACCTCTCCTACCTCTAGCCAACGTAGGGGTGGTCGGCATGGACTACCGTACAAAGCCTCAAAAGGTACCATCTGAATCGTTATATAAAAAAAATTATTGTAAGAAAAATACAGAAGGGGTATGTGTCTCTCCAAGTATACCCCTAAATATAGGATGCATGTTCGAAGCATGTCCTACATAATCAGAATCATACACTCAGACCGACCATCTTTGTGGAGATTGTAAGCTATACTCAGAAGTAACTGTATACCCAAAGACCTATGTAGTTCCTACAATAAATGGGAAGTAAACCGAGAATCCCTGTCTAAAATGATAGAGTGCACAACCCCATATAAGTTTACAATCTCTTATATGTTCAACTTTTGAATCTAATAGACATTGAGGATTCCTCGATCGGTTAGAAATGTTAAACCTTCAAGAGCCTATCAATAACCACCTAAACTACGTCATTACCTTGAGGATAGTATAGTAAACCTATCAAAAAATAACTTATGACATCATTCATATTCTACTTAGGAATGAGTAACTACTATATTATCCCTTCCAGTGGATGATGGTCCACCTTCACCTGCTGACATGTGGAACATCTCATAACAAAACTAGCTATATCCCTCTTCATACCCGGCCACCAATAATGATGATGTAGATCTCCATTCATCTTAGTAACATCGGGATGAACTGCCTATACTGAGGAATGAAAATCTCACAAAAACTCCCCGCATATGTCTACTAACACCCATACATGAAAATAAAAACCCATAACTCATTCTCACCTATGGTCCTCCTAGGAGTAGGGTACTCGCCTAACACACTATCCCATAGGACTTGGCCATCGGAATTTGATAGATGCATCATCCGTAATCAATCCAATAGATTTTAGGTAACAGTTATAGAAGAAATAAATATATGTTCCAATTTGTAAAGCACCTCCAAATGCATCTCAAAGAACATAGAAATAAGCTACCTCTCACAACCCGCCTCCTGAACTATATATATCCGAGTTCTCCCGCTCAACGCATCAGCCACCCAGTTTCCTTTCCTAGGGGTGTAGGCAAGCTCATTGTCAAAATACTGAAGTTAATCAACCCACATTCACACTCTCAAATTCAGATCACAGTGAGTAAAGATATATTTGATGCTCTTGTGGTTAGTGTATACCACAAAACACTCTCCCAAAAGATAATGTCTCCAATAGTACAAGGCATGCACAACTGCATCCAAATCAAGATCATTCATTGCGTAATTCCTCTAATTTGGATTCAACTACCGATACCTATACACAATGAATCCTCCCCCCTACATAAGTAAATATCCCATCCTGATGCCTGATGCATCATAGTAAAAAGTGTAACTCTTTCCCAGCTTTGGAAAAATCAGTATCGGTGTTGAAGTAAATCTTAAATTCAGATCTTAAAGGATGAAACATTAGAATCTATCCACAAGTTCCTCACAACCTTCTTATTTAGGCATGTGAGTGGCACTTCTATGCATGAAAAGTCATGAATAAAGCGCCTTTAGTAATCAGAAAGCCCCAAAAAACTCCATACCTCAAATATGTTCTTCGAATACTCCTAAGAAACTACTGCTCTTAGTTTCTCTGGGTCTACTCATACTCTTGTCTCTGAGACGATATGACCCAAGAAATGAGTCTAGTATATCCTAAAGTTTCATTTTGAGATCTTAGCACATAACTTATTCTCTCTCAGTGTACGCAATAAGATTTTAAAATGGATGGTATGTTTGGGTAGAGTGTGAGAGTACACCAAGATATTTTCCACCAAGATTACCACAAAATAATTCAAGTAAGGATGGAACACTTGGTTAATCAGTTCCATCGAATATGCCGACACATTCATGAGACTGAACAACATCACCAAATAATCATATAGACCATAGCTACTCTGAAAGGCTGTAGGAGGTATATCTGATGGTATAACCCGCAAATGATGATAACCAGATCCCATGTAAATATTCGATAACATCTAGGATCCTCAAAACTGATCAAATAGATCCACAATTATTAGTAAGGGATATCTATTATTGACCATCAACTGGTTTAACTTCTGATCATCCACACAAAGTCTTTGGTTACCATCCACCTTCTTTGCAGGAAAGACAGGTGAAACCCAATGATAAGTACTAGGTCAGATGAAACCCTTTTCATGAAACTCCTCCAACTGCTTCCCAAGCTCTTATAACTCTAGTTTATCCATCATATAAGGAGGAATGAACACTATTTCTTCTCAAGATACAATTTCATTAGAGAAATCCACCTCTCCCTTCATAGGTAAAACTAAAAATTCGTATGGACAGAAATCTCTAATACTATCCACCACTGGAGGAAGTTCCATCTGTGAAGTCCCCTAGTCATCCAAATATTAACTAGAAAATTTTGGATGTGATTTATCCCAACCCATGATTCTTGAGTTCATATATTCTCATCGGTTTATCCCATTATCCCTTACGTATAAATGATATTCCCTCTGGTGATGTGAAACTCACCCTGTGGCGATAACAATAAAAAAAGTCTTGAAAGGATACCAACAAGTCCATTCCAATAATGACATAAAAACCTTTCATCTCTAAGACATAGAGGTCCCATAACAATATACACCCACAAACCTCCCAATTTAACTCCTTTAAATGATGTACAATAGTTTTCCTAATCCCTAATAGAGTGTCTAGAATCAAAAAATCTGTTAAAGTACTGATTCAAACACCAAGTATCTCCACAATAGAAACAGATATAAATTTATGTGAAGCCCCTATATCAAATAGATCAGAAACTAAAACTGAGGTAACTAGAATTGTACCTCTAACTGTATAGGGTATGGGATCCTGCTCTTGTTGAGTCTGTTCAATTTCAAAAGTCATACTTGTACTGCGACCCTGTGACCCTGCCTGACTACACTTAGATGATCCACCCGACCTCTACTAAAAACTTTTCATATGGATACCAAGGACTTGAACCCAACTTCGACCTGAATAGCCTAAAAATAAATTTCTTAGAAAGATAAAGAACTGGTGGTTGTGCCCCTGTACATGGAGTCATAACAGATCGCCCCACTCACTGCTGGTGAGATCATCCTATAATTTTTTTGAATATGACCCATCTTTCCACAAGATTGGCAATCAATTGGGTCTCTTGCACACTACGATTTCATGTTCCAACACTTCCCACACTGGCATCACCTTACCTAGCTACCTAAAGATACATCCCTGCTACTGAAAGAGACACCACATGTAAGCTTCTTATGGCACTTTATACTATTAGTCGAAGGAGTATTATCCCTAAATGTTTAACCGCCCCAGATCATAGCTCCCAAATCCCTGATATTGCACTCCGTAATCAGTAGTTGATTTACTATAGCAGTCAAAAATTTCAACAAAAAATCATGCACCTATGATTAGATGTCGTACTTGAGTCCATCCTCAAATCTCCTAGCTAGTGACAAATCGTTAACTCCCAAAAAAGGTGTGAAGCGCTGAGTCTCTGTAAAGTGAGAAGAGTAATCCATCACTGAAACAGAGATCTACTACAAATTCATGAACTCCTGGGCTCAGTTGGACCTCAACGTCTCGGGGTGGAAGTAATCATAGAATGTCCTCGAAAACTCCTCCCATGCTATATCATGATGTCACCCCGCTGGTGAGATAACATCCCACCATATCATATAGTAACCAGGAAGCTTGTAAGTCACGAGATTCACCGTCCTCTCAAGAGGTCTCTACAAATTCTCGAAGATAGAAATCATGTCTTCCAACCATGGATTTATATCCTGTGGTCCTCCATCACCTAAAAAAGTGGGTGGATGCTACTGTTGGAACATGACCTTAAATTATGCCATAGTCGGGGCTTGATGTGGTGCTCCATGAATGGTCAACATCATCCTAAAAAACCCTTAATGGAAATGTGCATCAACACATGTGTTCAGTATAATAGCTGGTGCCAAGACGGGTAAAACGAGAGGATCTATGGGTATTCCCTAATCTTCTATTTCTGGTGTCTGATCACCACCTTGTACCTGGCATACAACTAGAGTACTTCTTGGTGGAATAAATCTGTTAGTTCTAGCACAAACCTCAGTTCAATATTTTTAATGGAAAAAAACATAGATGTTATATAAAGGAATAAGATAAAGAAATAATTCATGTTTTATAAAAGAGGGTTACACGACATATAGAGCCACTACACGTCATGTTCCCTTAAGCCTTGACATGGGTGTGTACCTCTGCCAACCTGGTTGTGTAACACCAAACACACACAGTGTGTTCCTTATGAGGCACAATGTGTACCTGAATATCCCATCCGACCCAAGTACTTATACAAGGATATAACTACATGGTATTGCTGGTGAAACACTACGTGACTTGTTCACCCTATACATGGGGTGTACTAAAAAGTTCTATCCACCCATGTCATTAGTCACACAATCACATACATGGTCGACTATAACATGGAATGTAATTGTCATACACAGTGTGTTATACCAAGATTTTACCAACCCTATGTCTCTAATCACAAAGTTAGTCACATGGTAAACAACTACAAAACATGTAAATACAGTACATGACATATAGTTAAGAAAAGTTATTTCTTTCAAAATAGAAGAACACATGGCATGTGTTCATAACATCACACGCCGTGTTATCTAGGTTCTGAAAATTAAACCTTTTAAATTTATTCAAAACCCCAAAAATCATATAGTTTGGCCAAGGAATACCATGTTCTGATCTTTGGGAGCACATAATCACTACAAAAAAAGTTTGGAATCCTTATTAATGTCATATCTTAACATAATTCAATTTAAGTCCTAAGATGATCCAACAAATTCCGATCCAAGAGGCCCTACAACCCCTCAGGGACCAAACCATAGAATCTAAAAAATTTAACATTACACATACCAATATACTATCAAAATATCTGGTATTTCTATCACGTCATCTATCACAATAGAATGCATATCTAGCACAACATCTATCACAACCATATGGAATCAGTAATGCAGCCTAAAATGGCATGACAAGAATTAATGACATGTGATCTCTAAAAAGTGCCTATATGATGCATGAGATTGAATACCCTAATCTCATTAGATTTCAAAATAAATATAACCTAAATTATTTCAATCATAACAGAACAAAACCAAGTAATTACCCAACGGTGAAATCAAATCAATTGTAAAAATTGAAAAAACAGAAAAATTGTAATATTAAAGGTAACTTTGATTTTCCCTGTATAAATGCTAAATACTCGTGAGAATGTTTTTTTACCAACTACATATTCCTTCCTATCATAGTCTATTGTCTCAAAATAATAAGGCAAAGCAGAAAGGAAAATTCCATCGATATCACTTTGTAATGTCCCACATCTGGGTGCCACCCAAGGGTGCCCCGAACCCGATTGGTCACATGACCTCAAGCAAATTTACCCAAACTTCATAGGTTAATGTATAGAATAAAGGACCAAGGTGTAATATTTGGGAGACTATTCCCTCATTGGAAGAGTATAAACATCAAAAAATGAATATTCACAATAGAAAAAGCAGTAATAAGAAACTGAAATAAATAGCGAAAGACTGAATTTAAATCAAACAGAAGCCACAATGTATATATTTGAAGCATGACATATGTATCTAAAAAACATCCAAACAAGTCACAATAATAGAAATAAAATTATAAACCAAAGTAAAAAAAATAAACAAGTAAACTCCAATAGCATCGCAAGCCATAGATTGGTCCCATGCGCTCCATCTCCAATAACAATCAAGTACATGATAAAGAAGGGTGCTTGACCATATTTATACCTACAATAAAAAAGTCTGTTTGATTCCAAAACAAGACCCAAATGGGGTGTGATACGAATCATAGTAGGCAACCACTAAAATATCTATGCTTAACTATGAGTGAATTTATATAGCATGAAATATAAAGAAATTTCGCAATAAACTAGGAAGTACTCAAAAGTAAACAATCATACTATTTTCAGTTACATTCATTTACATTTATTATTCCATCTGTTGAATCTTTTAAACCTTGGGATCTATCCAAAAATCATTATCCTCTATGTACCTAGAAAAACTAATAAATCAGAAGACTATCTAAAAACAAGTAAAACCGAGTCCAAGCTTGTGCTTAGCCTAGGTATACTCGTCATAATCAATAAATCATTCCAAAAAAACCCCCTGGGAAGTCTCTCATTGTTTAACCCCATTAGATTAACATAGAACCAATTAATTAAATAACAACCCTCTAAGAACCACTCATGGTATAAAACCTTTGGTTTATCATAAAACCAATTCATTAAACAACGATCCTCTAGGAAGCTCTCACGGTCTAACCCCTTTGGTTAAACATAGTACTAATTCATTAAATAATGACCCTCTAAGATTTTCTCATGGTCTAACCACATTGGTCTAACATAGAACCAATTCATTAAATAATGACCCAATGGGAAGCTCTTCACATGCTAAACCCTTTGGTCTAACATAGAACTAATCATTTACAAATGACCACCCAGACATCTCTCACTGTAAATACCCCTAAGTCAACATGGGATAAATAAATTATAAACGGCCTCTTGGTTAACTATCATGTCAATACCTATGGGTAAATCATCAACACCAAGGCTCCCATGGTTCTATTTAAATAATAAGGTGGTCCCTGCAGTCTTCCTAGTCGAAGGCTCTAACAGTCCATTAGAAAAAATGGGTGCATATAATATCAAAGAATCTCATGTAATCTAAAACTACAACATGGATAATCATTCACATGAATATCACATGGATTTAATATAATCAATCAAACTCCATACTAACCAATCGAGGCATGGAAAACAAGGAAAGCCTAATTGGAATCCTAGACCAAACGACGATCAACAATAAATCAAGGGAAACACACCCATGGGGTGTCCCTTAACAAGTAATTAAACTTTATGCATAAGAAAAAAACCTTTATCAATTATATAACAGGTAATAAACAGGGTTAAATTCCAAATCATAAAATACCCCAATCATGGGTATGCAACACATTTATCATATATAATCCAAATACAAACCACTAAAGGAACAAACCCCCTAATCTGATGTCGTACGATCAATATACTTGAACGTCGGCCCTTGAATCAGCATAGATAGACATAGATCTATAAAACGATTACAAAATAACAAACATGAATAAATAAGAAGAGAGAAGGAATCATGAAGAAATGCTGTCTGGGTTTTGAGAAATCACTGGTGGGATTCCAATGCACTAGACATAGTCTTAATTGGATCTTGGATGAAGAATTGTGAGGGGTTCAATGTTCGTTGGCCGTTTCACAATTCTCCTATACAAAACATGGGAAGAATAAGATGGTTCTGAATATGATATGTGGCTCCAATATGATATATAAATTAAAAAGAAAACTACATGGAAAGTTCTTTAAAACTACACTCTGTGTAGTAGCCTTAATCGACTCCCAACATAAGCAGTCCGCTAGGTCACCACACATCTATGTACTCAGACGTTACATGGTCAGCATGCTGTTGCACACAATAAGTTAGGTACATGGTGCATACTCATAAGTACACAACATGTACTTAGAAAATACCCATTTATTCTTTTTCTTAAAAAAATACCAAAAAAAAGATACATTCCTGAAATAAAGATACAAGTTCTTACAAAAACCCTTTTTATATCACCGTCAGTGTGTATGCATGACCCAAAATAGATCCCCTATAGTGGTGATCCACACATGCTTCTTTGATCTCTAAACAACAACGATGGATTACCAGGTGATAGCATGGTAGATTGATCTTCTTGGATTATTCATATTGAGTTCTTAATTTTACTTTATTATTGAAGGAATCATTCATATTCTTCTCATTCTTGAGAGGATGAGAGATGGAGGAATCTAGAGAGAAATCCATTGTACACAACGATTTTCAATTCTAGGATAACCCTATAATATGGATGCAACTATATATTTAGACTAAGGTTTAATGTTAAAATATTATTTGTTTTCACAAAAATCCATAAATAATTTAATAAACCTTATCTAAACTCATGCCATATATTAATAACAATAATATTATTTTTATCACATGCACATACTAGTGCAATGATAAACATTATTTTACCTGCTTGAAAATTCATATTTATCACAATACACAATATTTTTCTTCACATGATCCTCATTATATATCAAATAACCATATGAATATTTATTAAATATTTATTCATAAATAAATATCATATTTATTGTATGAAGAATAAATATTCAATAAAATTTCAATGAATAAAAAAATTCTATTCAAATCCTGGAAAATAAATATTTATCTAACATTTTTTATCTATAAAACCTGAAAAAAATTATTTACCATTCTTGAAAATAATATTAATTATAATAATTAAATTCAAATAGAATTAAATTGTGATCAATGGAAACACTTAGTTTGTGACCCTCTAGGTGCCTTTTTCAAAGGCATCAGGCATGCTTACTTAAATTCCACGATTATTATTTAACAAAAAGTTAAGGAAACTAAGAGAAAGAAGTTAATGTTGCAAATTCCAAAACAACACACAAAGGGTTAAGATATAATATAATCTATTTTGTTAATATATTATCAAATTGGTTTCACACACGTGTCATCAACCAATGTGCTTTAAATGTATTTTTTTGACTTTCTAAAATAAACTCGTCCTTACACCATGGTCATGGAATTTTATGTGATAGTTATATTTCAATAAAAGGGTCAAGATATCTACATCCATAAAGATGGAGGTTAAAATTCTTCCTCAAATTATTAATTTAAAAAACATCTCTCATGAAATACCAAATGAATCCAACTTCTACATGAAATAAATCATCATAGTTTAGAAAATACATCAAAGTGCATGAGTCATGACATGAATTAAAAATAATAATAAATTCTAATGTCCATTACACATAACCATATATAAGAATATCTTATGACACATAAAAAATAAGAATTCCCAAAACCCGATCTGTTCTCATAATCCCCCATCTTGGAAATTAAAAAATGTAAAATTCATGAGAAGAAGACTCATCCTCTTACGAAATAATATTTCTTGACAGTCATCATTATATGTGTCCCATCGTATAATATTATTAAACCATATAAATATATTTAAAAATATCATTATGGAATTACAAGGTTCTCATCATAGAGGGGAACTACTATGACCTTATTAATGCGACATATACTCTATGATATTAATGCATTAAAGTCATGAAGAATAATGAATAATCTGTAATATAGTTTTTAATTAATATTCACTTATTTGAATATACATGTAATCATAAGTACAAACAGTTGGTTCTTAAACACCAACTCTAAAAACAAACACATACTATATAAACATACACATGCCATATAAAAATATGTACACATACATACAAATATAAACATGTCATATACATACATACACATATATACTCATAAATACACATGCACATACATACACATACACATACACATACACCTACACCTACACCTACACCTACACCTACACATACACATACATGTACATATGCACATAGATACAAACAAATATATACATATGCGTACACGAAATGTTTATATTTCTATGTATATGCTTGTATATATGTCACACCCTGACCTATCTGTTATTTTTGTTTTATTATTTTCTTTGGTATTAATTTTTTTTCGATGTTTCGGTTGAATCCAGAGAATGATTTTTGTGTTTTATAAAAAAAACACAAATTTTAGTTGATGTCACTGAGCTCCCGGGCGGAGCGCCTTTTGGAACCCCTGTGTGGCTTTACCCATTCAACGGCACAGTCTGCCTATCTTCATAATATTAAAATGGATAAATAAATGATATTTGCATTATTTAAAAAAATTCATGGTGAATAATTTTAATTACTATTATTCTTGTAATTAAAGATATTATTATTATTATTATTATTATTACTATTAATATTACTTTTATTATTATTATATAATATTTTTTTTTGTTTTTTCTTCTTTTTATTTTTTTCTTCTTTATTCTTCTTTATTTTTTTTCTTTTCTTTTCTCTTTTTGTTCCTTCCACGCGGGTGTCCCCCCATTTTTTCTTCTCCTTTTGCCCTTTTTTTCTTCCTCTTCCTGTTACAGCACCCCTCCACCTTGCTTCTCCGCCTCACGCCTGACGCCCTCTAGCTACACCTCTTGTCAGACTCGCCAGACCCTCACACCCTACTCTGCCTCGTACCAGTAGTCGTCGAACCTCCAGGCCCAGCCGACCCACCTCCTGCTCCATGTGGTGCATCCTCCACGCCACACAATGTATATCCCTCCTATTGGACTACTCTACGAGCAGCCTCTTCCGAATCCCTGCCCTACGACAATGCCTCACGCCCAGCCTGCCCCCCAGATCTTTTACTCTCTGACCCTCTATCCTCCGTTCCAGCATGCCAGCACCCCAGTCTCCCTCACCACTCTACCTCCTACCTTGCCCGACCCACACACACGAGCCTGTGAACCTACCTTAACTCCCACACCGCCCGTGTAACCAGTCGACCGCACCTCCACGGTCGAGCAGCCCGTCTCCTACCACTCCCCTCAGCACAACGCCTCCCCTCTGCCAGCTTCAAAAACAAGCCCTCACCACCTGACATCCCTTTTATTCATGGTGTCTCCATCCTTTTTAGTTGAAACCCCATCACGCACACCTCCCCTGAGCTCCCATGGCATGCCTCCTCCATCCCTCTGGTCTCCTCCACCTCCACCCATGCAACACCGCCTGGACGAACCCCTGCCAGCGCACCTAGTCTCCAGTCGAGACCCCCTCCAGCCCGGTGTGTGAACAACTCTGGTCAAGACTCCGACCAGCCTCCAGAACTGCCTCTTCTTTCCAAAATCATTCCATGCACTATTCCTTCATTCCCTCCATGTTGGCCAGCCCTCAGCTCCTCCTGTCCGGCACTGCCCATTTATTTTTGGGCTGGAGCGAATCCCTCCGGTGTGGTTCCCTTTGGGCCGGTGCGAAACCCTTCGGCATAACCCCCTATTGGCCAACGTGAAGCCCCTCAACCACACACCCTAATTCCAGCGTAGCTCCAACCAGCCAGTGAGTAACTGTCCGCCGCACACCATCCATTCAATTCTCCCCATGATTTTCAGGCCCGGTGAACCCCCTTGCAGAGTCGCTGGCATCGAACCTTAATTTTGTTGTGTCCAACCCCTCACCGGTGCGTCACACACTCTTTTTCTGCCAGTGACTGTACCAGCTGGTGCGCACCACTCCTTTCCCACTTTTTCACACCCCACTGGTGGATCACGTTGATACACGCCTGTCGTGGGGAATGGAAAAACAATATTTTATTTACCTATGTATAATATAGAAGTTTATCCTAGGTAGTCTCCCGAAGAGGAGTGCACACAAAAAAGGTTGTCACTTTTTGTAGTTTTTTTGAATTTTTTTTTAATTAATTTGAATGACTATGAGAGAAACAATCAGATTTAATTTATTTTTTTTAATAATTGATAACGATGGTGTTCGGATTGGGTTCGGCTAGACCAAGTGTTGTGGCATCACAGTTTCCAAATTTACCTATTCATCTTCCTTAAACTTGTAAGAGAGAGATTTATCTACTGAGTCCTCTCTCTCCCTTAGTCAGATAGATGTGATGCGAATTTTCCATTCGAAAACCATATATTTTTCTATCCTCAATGCAATGTGTTTAAGGTTGTAGAAGTTTTCTTGATTAATTAGAGCAATCCCAGACCTGGAATTTTTGTTCCCTAATAAACCATGATTCCGATATAAAATCCTATACACGTGCTTGAAAACTGCCGAGCAATCACCACCCAACCCTAATCTTGTTCCACTGTAAACAGATTAGAGTTGGGTGTAGGGAGCTGTGATCATTGACCAAAGAAATTTATAATTTCAGAATCAAAACCGAACACTACCACATTTGGAATTTAATAATGAATTATGAATTGAAACTAGAATAACAAAGAAGAATAAATTTGATTCATTTCAAGAACAAGAACTAAAAAACAACACATAAGTCCAGCCTCCCCTCTATTTGATCACTCAGATGAAACTATCCTTCCATGGATGGGGTAAGCGAGATGACATGGGAGAGGAGAGACATTTTAAAGTAAAGAAAAATAAAAGATAGAAACAGAATGATGCTGAAGGAGAATTTCCCCGAGTGTCCCTTGGATTCCACCCACCTACGATTGTGGTGTAGAAGTCCTTCATCAGCATGATTCAACTCCCCTTTATATAGGACAAGGGGGTGCCATCCTTCGGTCTTCAAATTTAAGATCTTCATAATTCCTCTTTAAGATTTTCTGCAAATTCTGTCCATTTCATGTTTGACCATGTTTGGCCAATTTAGTGGCCTAAAGTTGAGATGGTTTCTTCTTGAAAGATCTTAAAAAATATCTTTTACGTTTCATCCCAAAATTTTATATTCATCCTCCATGTATAGCATGAGATATGGCCTGTTTAATTGGATCATTTATTATGGTTGAATGTTTCCTTTTTCCCTTCCCCACAATTTCAACATCCATGGGCCACCATAATGATGGTCAATATTCATGATATTCAACTTCCGAACTCCCCAATTAATGCTCGTTCCAATAAAATTGGAATCACATAAAGCGGATGAATGTAGACTTATTTATGATCAATTTATTGAGGTGGGGGTACACAAAGTCTTCTAGAATAATTTTCCAACTTGATTGAATTTTGTAGACCCATGGATGATTGAATTAAATCCTAGTTTTAAAAACAAAAGATGAAGAAAATGAATTTATGAACCCAATAAAAAAGAATCTCATTAATTTAATTTATATTTTAAAATATATTCTTGTATTACCAAAGTGATTAAAATCTGTCAATATTCCCAAATTAAGCAGTTTCCAATTTTAGCCCAAAACACATAATAAATCCAAAATTGATGTAAATAACCCAACTTGTTCAATTTTTAGGGACTAAAAAATTGAATTAAATATAAAAAATGATGAAAATATTATCTCTATAAGTTATTCACTATCTTCTCTCTCCACATTTACACAATATCTTCTCTCTACTATATATTCTATTTTGTTTATTCTCACCTCTTCTTCTATTCTTCACAAATATTTTTTTCTTTTCTTCATATTCTTCTTCTTCAAAATTGTTTTTATTATTACTTATTTATATCTTCGCATTATCACTAATCATTATATCTTTTATAATAATTTCATTTATTATATTTCAACTTCTCTTCTCTTATTATCTCTATCAATTCCCCCACATTTAAACTATGCTTTTCATCAATCATAAAATCTCAGCATGGAAATAAAAGGGCCCCAATGTCGCCAATATTTAAATTTCAATGAAATAAAATCAAAAAATTATCAAATAACAATAAAGTTTACTTGTTCCACAAAAAACATCAATTTAATTTCCCATTTTTCAAAGAAACAATTAATTCATTCATTTTACAGTTCCCCTTTGAACAAATGATGGAGCTTCTCATTTCATTAATTCAAGATTCTCAATTTATTATTATTAAACATGCCAAATAATGATCTAACTCTCTTATGAATATTTTCTCTCATCACTCATGATACACTTTATAGTGTATTTATGCTCATATCATGAGAACAAGATCCTTATCCATAGTCTTGTAAATGAACTACTTTCTCCACTTTGTAAAGACAAAATGCACATAAAATCATGAGGACTTGCAATAAAGGTTTAAATGACTCTGTGGCTTTGGGTTGGTGGATAAATGACTAAAATAATTTAAGGCTAGAAGTAGGATATTTGACTCTTAAGTAAAATTCATGATTAATCAAGAGAAAACACAGGATTAACGTCATTCAAATCCCTTTGATAATGTGAAACACAACACCACCCCCCTTTTAAAGACATGGGTCATGAGTCAATAAATGATTACAAATAATGATATTATCCAAGATCTCCTCCTCTCTTTTATTTTATTTTATTTGTAAACCTCCAGAAAGGAATAACTTTATTTTTCTCTTTTTTTCTAAAGCTCCAGGAAGGAAAAACTTTACTTTCTCTTTTTTTAAGGAGAACCAGATGAAACGAAAGAAGCATAATGAAATGATGAATCATGCACAATTTTCTAATAATAAACTGCTGCCTAAAATGATAACACACAACTCACACCACCCACAAAAAGATACTCATCCCAATGTACACACATGAAAGGACCTTCCCCCACACTCAAACTTGAATTAGCATGCAAAAATACTAAAAGTGTGGGTTGGTAAAGAAAATAAGCTTGTAATGTGTCTTAAACCTATAAAGAAATTCATGGATTGTATGGGATAACGAAGGATAAATGTAAGGCTGGGTCTCAGGTAAATATGTGGATTTCCAATTTAGTACCTCAACCATTTTAAATGTGTTTTTGTACTGTCATAGCTTTGACAAGTTTCAATACAAGTTCTGGTTGATGGCATGTCCCAAGATCACTCAAGAAATATTCCCAAGATAAAATTGGGAATATTTGGTCTAGAAATCCTATCGTGAATGGGAATATAATATTGGACAATCACTCATGGCATGATTAATAATATCAAATTAATTCACATGAATTTCATAAATTCAAAGAATGAATAATGGAAGGGAAATTTCATTTACATGAATCATCTAATTCCCTCAAATCATGAGTCTATATTTCAATATCCTTGCTTTACTTTAATTGTCCAATTATCCATTTTAATCATTAAATCTCATTAACATTGAAATCTAAAAAATGGAGTCACCATATTCCTATGAAACTCATGTCTCCAAGATAAGTCAAGTAAAAAATGAATTCAAGCGTGGGCATGCATTTTTTATTAAACTCTTTAAAAGACTAAATATGTAGGGAGTAAATTTGGATAATAAAGAATTGAAACTCTTACTCCCCTTCCAAATGGATGCTTTTCTTTATGACGTGTAATCCCACTACAACCTCTTCATTAATGGACCTGAAATATGAGAATGAAAACAATTAATACTGCAGGCATGTTCAATCATGCTGGTAAGTGACTAAGAGGTCAAGTGGACAATGGGGGGAAATTTGGGTCGCCTCCATGTAGCACTTTTGTTTGATTTTGTTGGATCAACTAAAAAAAATTAAATTTTTGAAAAATCGTAGACTACAAGATTCCCTCCCCCACACTTAATTGATGTATTGTTTTCAATGCATCTAAATGGAATTTTTTATGTATGAAAATATGAAAATGAATCATAACAAGCAATTAAATGTAGAGAGGTATGACCTAAAAGATTTTATTGATAAATAGGATGGAATAGTCTGATCTTCTGAACTCTCTTTTTCATATTTCTTGGTAAAGACATGTTGTACCAACAAGAGTATGATTTATGTCCATGGATACCACAACACTAGAAAAACCCTTGAAATCTTGTTCTTCTGGAATGGTTTTAAATATTTCTTGATATTTATTTCTTCCTTGTTGCAATTTTAACATAACTCATTTTATGGGATTGTGGTGTCCTTTGATAATTCACCTCTTCTCTTGAAGAATGAGATTGACCCTCAATTTTCTTTACCCATACGAACCTAGTTTTGGGGTTTTCCTCTTTTTCATGTGATCCACTCTTCCCATTGGTTTGAGAATATCCTTTACACTCTATAGTTTCACTGGGAATTTCCTTGACATTCTTCAGATCAAGTTCCATTTAAAGGTATATGGAATTCTTCTTCGCTAGGTCTTCTTCCTTTGTAACAATTTCCTTCCGGAGATCTATGATAATCTTTTCATATTCGGCCTCCTTGAGTTTATACTTATTGATCTCCACATCTTCTCTTGATTTTGATTCTCCAGCCTCTTCTAACAAACTATCCACGAATTCTAAGGTTTTCTATTAATAAATTTTAGTTGTTTTTTTCCTTTTTTGTGGTAGATTCCTTTCAGTTAATGAACATCTTCTGAATTCTTCATGAATTCGAGTATATTGAAATGCACTCAACTATCTCTAAACTCCACTGAGATTGTTCCCTCATGAACATTGATGATGGTCTTTGTAGTATTTAATAATGGTCTCCCCAAGATGTTGGGTGATTGTGATGAACTCCTATATTCTTCCATTGTCAGCACATAAAAGTTAGCTGGGAACAATAGATCTTTTACCTTTACAAGAATATCTTCCAGAACCCCTGTTCGAAAAATTATGGATCTGTTTGCGAGCTAGACCACCACTCTAGTAGGCTTCATTTTTTTGACCTTCAAACATGTAAATAATGAGTGAGGCATCACATTTATCGATGCTCCAAGATCACATAATGCATTAGTAAAATTTAAAGAACTGATAGTGCAGGGAATAGAGAAAGACCCTAGATATTGACATTTTTGTGGTATCAGTGGTGTGATCAATGCTGAAAAGGTTCTTCCTCAGTTGATTCATTCATTTAAATCCATCCTCTTTCTTTTTGTACACAGATCCTTCAGAAATTTTGCCTATTTAAAGAATTTTCTGATTGCATCTAGTAGTGGGATGTTAATCTCAACTTTTCAGAATGTTTCTTGAATTTCCCGTTGAAGTCATTCTTCTTCACCCTTCTTTGACTCATCCAATGCTGATGGTAATGGTGTTGGGATATCCTTTTTCTCCCTTTGTTGTTTTTGAAAAGGTGCTTCCATTATTTGCTTCCGAAACCTTGTTCTTTCTCCTTTGTTGTCGACTCCATCTTTTGGTTGGACAAGACGAGCTTCAGAAGATTCCCTGGAATCATCCTCCAGGATTTTTTCTAGTGGTGTGAGCTCCTTCCCGCTTCAAGTTGCAATTTAACTAACATTATCCTTTGTATTGAGAATTTTTTTTGAATAAATATTAACTTGGTTCCTGGTGAGATCATCCATAATGCTTGAAAATTGATCAGCTAGCTTGTCCATTTTATCTTCTATTTCTGCAACTCTTGTCTTCTGCTGTTGATATTCAGTTTTCAGTGCACTTGTGGATGGTTGCTCACAATTCTTCTAATAGAAAGGTGGGGGTTGGAAAGATTGTTGTTGTTGGAAGGACTACTTATAAGGTTGTTGGAATGCTATCGTGTTCTGATATTGCTGCTGAAAAGGTGCTCTGGCTTAGTTCTGTTGAAACCCATACCCGGGTATGGTTTGCGGTTGGTATTGACTTTGTTGATATGATGCAATACAAATTTCTGTCCCCTGCACTTATGTACATTGATTAGTCTAATGAGAACTAGAAGAGCATAAACCACATACCTGATTCAGTCCTTGTTTTTCCTTTAATTGGTTCATAGCTATATATCGCACTAACCTAGTGAGTTCACCCATTTTGTATCTAATTATATCTACTTAATTAAATGTTCTTACCTCATGGATTACTCTGGTGATTGTACCTCAAGTTCCAAACTACTGTGAATTTTGAGCAATATTTTCAATTAGAACATGGATATCTGTAGGTGATTTATCAATGATGGATCCCCTCGATGATGCATTTAGTAGATTCCTATCATTGTCGAGGAATCCTTGGTAGAAGCACACAAGGAATTGGTACTCTTCTATTTTTTGGTGTACGCAACTTGGAAAAATCTTCTTGAAACGTTCCAAGTATTCGTAGAGTGTTTATCCAGTTGATTTATGGATGACATAAATCTCCTTTTTTATTGCAGTGCTCCTAGATGTTGGGAAGAATATTTGTAAGAAGCATTTTTTAGATCTTCCCAGTCACCTATCTCCCCCGGTTTCAGATTGTACAACCATTCATTCATTGCACCCTCTAATGAGAAAGAGAATGACCTCGACTTCATATGCTCTTCTGCGACTGCTCGAGGTTTGAAGATGGATCATACATAGGTGAATTCTTGAATATTTCGATTTGGGTCTTCACCTGCAAGACCATGAAATTTAGGAAGCACTTAGATCATGTTAATTGGAAATTCAAAACCATTTTCTATGATAGGAATTGCAATTTGATAATTTTGAATGACAAATTGAGGTGTACAGATGTCGCACAGGGTTCGGTTGGGATTGCTAGCCATTATTACAGGTTCAAAGTCTTCACTCAAGGTATCAATTCAATCGGTGAGTTTGATTTCTTCTAAATCTTTTTGAAGATTTTGATTTCTCAATTTGGTTATTGTGTGCTCAATTTCTGGATCAAATTCCAATAAATTTCTATTTGAACTACTGGTCATTCAAAAGAGATTTTCAAAAAAAAGTTTTGAGGAAGTGCCTCCCCGGAAATAGCGCCAATTTTGACGCACGCCTGTCGTGGGGTGTGGAAAAAAAATATTTTATTTACCTAAGTATAGTATAGTAGATGATCCTAGGTAGTCCCCCGAAGAAGAGTGCACACACAACAAGGTTGTCACTTTTAGAATTTCTTTTGAAAAAAGATTTGTTTTAATTAAATTGAATGACCTTGAGAGAAATAAATAGCTTTAATTGATTGGTTTTAACAATTGATAAAGATGGGGATCTAATTGGGTTCAGCTAGACCTAGTATTGTGCCATCATGGTTTCCAAATTTACCTCTTCTTCTTCCTTAAACTCTTAAGAGAGAGATTTATCTACCAAGTCCTCTCTCTCCCTTGGTTAGATAGATGTGATGAGAATTCCCTTTCTAAAACCTTATATTGGTCTATCCTCCTTCCAATATGTTTAAGGTTGTAGAAGGTTTCATGATTAATTAGAGCAATCCCAGACCTAGAATTGTTGTTCCCTAATAAACCATGATTCCGACATAAAATCCTACACACGTGCCTGAAAACTGCCGAGAAATCACCACCCAACCCTAATCTTATTCCACCATATACAAATTAGAGTTTGGTGGAGGGAGATGTGTTCATCGACCAAATAAATTTATAATTTCTAAATCAAAACCGAATAGTGCTGCATTTGGAATTTAATACAGAATTAAGAATTGAAACCATAATAAGAAAGAAGAAGAAATTTGATTCATTTGAAGCACAAGAACTCAAACACAGCACATAGTTCCAGCCTCCCCTCTTTTAGATCACTCAAATGAAACTACCCCTACATGGATGGGATAAGCGAGATGATACGGGATAGGAGAGATATTTTAATGTAAAGAAAAATAAAAGAAAGAATTAGAATGATGCTGAAGGAGAATTTCCTTGAGTGTCCCTTGGATTCCTCCTGTCTCCGATTGTGGTGTCGAACTCCTTCCTCATCATGGGTGAACTCCTCTTTATATAGGCCAAGGGGGTGCCATCCTCTGGTCTTCAAATTTAATATCTTCATAATTCATCTTTAAAATTTTCTGTAAATTCTGTCCATCTCATGTTTGACCATGTTCGGCCAATTTAATGGCTGAAATTTAAGATGGTTTCGTATTGCAAGATCTTCCAAAATATCTTTTACGTTTCATCCCAAAATTTCATATATATCCTCTTTGTATATCATGAGATATGTCCAATTTAATTAGAGCATTTATTCGGGATGAATGTTTCCTTCTTTCCTTCCCCACAATTTTTGCATCTATGGGCCACCATAATTATGGTCAATCTTCCTGATATTCCGCCTATGAACTCCCTAATTATGTATCCTTACAATATAATTGTAATCAAATATATTTTATGTAAGTAGACCGATTTATGATCAATTTATTGAGGTGGGGTCCACACGGTCTTCTACAATAAGTTTCCAAATTGATTGAATTTTTCAGACCCATGGATGGCTGAATTAAATCCTAGATCAAAAACAAAAGATTACAAAAATGAATTTATCACCCCAATAAAAAAGAATCACATTAATTGAATTTATATTTTAAAATATATGCATGAATTACCAAAGTGATTAAAATCAGTCAATATTTCCAAATTAAGTAGCTTTGGAATTTTAGCCCAAAACACATCATAAATCCAAAATTGATGTAAATAACTCAACTTGTTCAAGTTTTAGGGATCAGATCATTGAATTAAATATAAAAAATGATGAAAATATTATCTCTATCACACTTACCCATGTTGAGGTGGGTTATTCACTTTCCATTTGTTTAAATTATTTGAAGATGTTGTGTCTCTGTTATAGTCATTTTTCGATGGCTACAATGTGTTGGAAGGTAATTATGCATTATTTTAGGTAGGTCCCCCACAAAACTCACCTTTAAATTTAGAGTCTATTAATTAGATGTATTTTTTATTAATTATAATAAATGAGAAATAAAATTAGAAAATTAATTCGGGACTAATTACTCGATGTAAAAAGAGTTGTTTATTTTATACACGACACTTGAAATATTTTTTTGATGAACATACACACTATAGTGAATGAATGCTTATTTGGATTTTGAACATAATTAATATAATTTAGAGTGTAGTCCTATTTTAATGATAAATTATTTCTTCTAAAGCATGAACAAGTGTTTTGGTTCTCTTGAGAAATGAGGTTTTTCTTTAATATTTATGAAGGCCAATTTGGCACTTTAATAAAATTAATTATTTTTAAAACACTCTTTGGGGAATCTCAGTGGTGATATTTTGTGTACATTGATTTTCGTGAGTTGTGTATGATGTTTGTGAAATGTGATTGGTTACTTGAATGACATTGTTGACTCACCCCTTATTATTTAATGTGTTAACTTTGGAACCTGGCATAATGAGTGAATCTTCTGAGAATGATTGTTGCACTAGTTTAGACTATGCACTGGCTAGTGGCCCATAGCAGAGAGGTGTTTTGTTATCAGTGTTATGGGATTCGGCCCTCGGTTAAGACATGTAGGGAAACACCGGTCGTTAGGGAGTTATGAATCCATTGAGGAGGACATCCCTTCGGGATGAGTCACATGTATAGTACATTCTGGATTGTTCAGGAGCTCCATGGTTTGACCCATGTTTCCATTAGTGTTTATTTGTTTATGGCCAAAGATTGAGAGGCCTAATTTGGTTTTTGGCCCCTGTGTGCCACTTATTCCATTACCCTTAGTGTATATTTTGTTTTATGTGTGGTTTTCCTTTTGGCTAATAACTAAAATTTGGATTTCTAAATTGTTCACAAAAATGTTTTAAAATGCAATGCACTAGTTTCTTTCAAAGATTAAACTTGTATTAAAAAATTAAAAAGGGAAATAGACTATTAATTGTTTTAGAAATGAAAGTGTTTGTGTGGAAACCCATATTTTATATAATTTATTTCCAAACTAGAATTAGGAAATTTTTTGTTTAATGGTAGTGCATTGGTAATAGTTTGTTAGGCACACCTACTGAGTTTCAATACTCATGCCTATATTGTTTTTCCTATTTTTAGTTCTGTTGCAGGTTTAAATCGAGGTTTCTCGCCATGGGAGAGAGTTGGTAGTGGAATTTTGAGCGACTATGAAGGTCACGATGAGTTTTAGTCATGGTCAGGTTAGTTGGTTGTTGTTGATATTTTTTTTCATGTTGTTTATTTACATTTATATATTATACTTTTTGTATTACTTTATTTATGTTTCACATGGCTAAATTGTTCCCCATTTTCCTCTATCGATGCCCTGGTGCTTGTCGCCAGCCCAGGAGGATCGGGAAAGCCTCTCAGGCCATGTCGCAGATCAGCTCGGGGGACCAGTTCAGGGTCGACCTGGGTCGGTTAATGGAAAAATGGTATCAGAGTAGATCAACTCTTGAGAAGACCTTGTTTTTCAAGTTGGCCATTATTATTTGGGGTTGTCATTGTAGAAATAGTAGAATTTTCAGGACTCTAGGCATACAACTGATAACGAAGTCATGAAACCTTGCTCATTCCGATCCTCGGGTTACCATGGGATTTCCAGGAATGTTGGTGTCCTTTGATTGTTGTGAGTTGTTTTATGTTGGAAAATGAAAAGGGAGTTGGGAAAGTAGCCCCGTGAGCTCGCAGGGCCTGCCAATCCATGTGGAGCTGGGAATTATAAGGATCTGGCCTTAAACATTACATAATATTGAACTAAATGAATAATTAACATTAAGGATCCTTTCAGGTTTAGAGTTTTAGAGAATTGGGCCATAACTATTACCTAACAACATGAATATTACATGCAGACACTGCTACTCAGTATCCATTTTTTCATAAAATGAAAACTCTTAAAAAGAAACACGTCTAGTTCAATGTTTGAGAGAGAATGACTTTTCCTTAATCCTATCCTTGACCTTTTTCATCTTTAAGCCATGTGAAAAACATTTCATAAACATGGGATGAGCATAAAAATCTCAGTAAAGGTTATAAAATAAGGAAGGAAAACACTATCCCATTAATAAATACAAATCAATGCATCCATACTTTTCAATCATAACATACCTTATGAAATCATATGATATATGAATAATACACACAAATCATAAATCATAAAGTCAACTTATGGAATTCACAATATAGTAACATTGTTGCTATCGCAGCTATATATGGAGTCACATTTCGAATACCCATCATAGTATATTCCCTAAATCTCTTAAGAGAAACATTAATGTTTACATATGTCACGTTACCCAAGGCATTGTAGAGCAATCTCAGGATAACCAGCCCTAGGTTTATCACGGAACCACCTGTATATGTAAACAATGGCCAGTATCCATAACATAATCATAACACATAACACAAGTATAAATGAAATATAACATTTTCACCTTCCAATATATCAAATCAAGATATTGAAATAAAAAATTCTTTGTCAAACCATTTAAAACATTTAATAAAGTGATTTTTGAATCAAAGTGTCCCATACAACTTTGAAGATTTTAAAAGAATTAAAATTTTAAAACATTAATGTCTATATAAATAAATAATAAAAACCATTTTTATAACATTGACATTGATGAGAAAGATTTATAAGAATATATCTTTAAAAAATAATTTAGTCAAAGAGATCCTATCCAAATGAGATGTGCTTAAATACAAATAATTGAGAAATAAAATTCAATCAAAAGATTATAATATCATGAGAATACAAGTATTCATGATATAATATTCCAAAGGACAGTATATACACCATATAATAGTTAATTGGTGCATAACGACAATGAAGTCTCAATGGAATGTAAATTGAGATGAAATCCCATATAAAAATTGTATCCTTAGATTAAAGAGAAATCTATTACATAATAATGTGTGAAAAATATAAATACACTCAATATGATTGGATATTTAGTTTAAATCAATCATAGGGAATTCACACATGTTCTTTTTAAGACAAAATCAATGACTTGGATGTTTAACTAAATGAATGGAAATTAAGTTAAAATTACTCTTATCAATGTTATATCGTTGACTTGAGAATTTATCCATGGAGTGATTATGTATATCAAAAGTATATCCACACAAAGGGGAGTTTAAACTACAACATAAATAAATAAATACTTATTCCACACATAATCATAGCATGCCATTATTATGAATTAGAAGATTAAATCAAGGAATGGAAATTGGGTTAAAAGATTCCATTACCGATTTGGTTACTTACAAAACATACAAACCATTAAAGAAGGATCATAAAATGAAGATTTAAGTACCCATAAATTGAATTATATTACACAATGAATACAATCATGGGTAGTACATACACCACACAAAAATAAATAGTGTCAAATATAGAATGAATCTCACAGGAATAAAAAGTGAGATGAAAACCCCTTACCACGTTGTAATCAATCGAGTCGTATGACAAAAAGTTAATAACCACCAAATAAATAAAGAAAACACAATTAATTTAAAAATTATAATGATAATATATATCAAATGGTAGTAAAAAATACACCACATGCAATAAATAAGTGGAGAACAATGGAAGTCTCATGGAATTAAAAGGGGGATAAGAAATCTCTCACCTCATATCCGACTTGACTTGTTTGTTCCTTGTTATTTCTGAATAATAAACATAAGTTAATTAATACTTGATTTAAAACCCTTTTTCCTGTTGATTATTCCTTATATATCAATTATTATCATGTTATAATCATTATATAATCATTTATGTTAATAATGGTGGTTTTGTTGATATTTTGTACTTGAGTCCAAACTAAACACCTTATAATTACAAGTTGTCCATGTGGTCAAGAGTCCATTATCTCCATAATTATTTTCATGATTTAGATATAATATATATAATATATATCCAGTATATATGTGTATTTATAACAGTACATAACATTTGGAGATAAGAAATTAAATACACCGTTCATGGATATGGTAAGCCGTACGTATGCATGAACACTACTTTAATTTATATTTTGTATTTTAATTGAATGAAAACATAATGATAAATAGTTGTATTATAATTAACATATAATATCATAAATATTTTCAATAACTCCATCCTTTATACGTCCCACATATGGTATGAACGGGTCATAGAACTTTCAGTGGGAGGTAGTCTGTACTTCCTCAAATGAAATTATCGTGTTTACTCATAATGGAAACTATAAAGGTATGCTATAAATTAAAAATATAGAAGAATATAAATAACATAAACATAATATATATCATATATAAATATGGTTCCATCATAATGGCCACCATAAGAGGTGGTAGGAGATAATTGAACGGTCATCGTTTCGTGAGGTGTTAGTTTTCCACCCACAGAAACAGAATATTCTTTACCCATTAGATGGTGGTGTGTGTAAGTGTAGTTAAAATTATTTTCATAACAGAAAACTAGTATATTTAGTATAATGGTTTTTATATAAAATAATGGAATAATAATAGTTTAGGGGTTGGAGAAGTAAAATAAAATAAAAGAATTTAAGAGAAACTATTACCGTTAATTCAGGTAACTCCCTAAAGTTTGAACCAAAAGAACATCTTGAAGTGCCCTCTGCCTATGGTAAGGATTCTAGGATTAAATATAGGGATCATGAGAGATTATTTGGGTAGGGGTTTGATGAGCCAATGGGCTTGAGAGTTGTGAGTAATGGGTTAGATGTGAGGGCTTTAAATAAGGGGGAGGTGGGGTTCTTTAGGAATGTGTGAACATATTATTTTATTATATAATGATTTTTGTTTTCTAAAGGTCCAAAACTCATTAAAGTTTAAGATAAGATGACTCATGGTCGAAATAAATTCATCCAATAATAATTGGACAGGTTTTGGCTGTTATTTTAATATTTATAATCTTATTTATTTAAATCATTTATTAAGAAGTTAAATATTGCATCATTTTTGTGTCATAAATTTTTTTATTTAATTAATGTCTAAAAATTATAAAAAATACCATTATATAGGAAATTGTTTTATCTTTCCAATTAATATTTATAGTCGAAAATATAAATTATATAACCCCTTGTAAAAATTATGTTACTAAAAGATATTTGTTTTTGTCATTTTTGTCTTTACTTTAAATTAATTAATCTAAAGTGTCATTATCACTCCCAAGTGGCTCCATGGGGTCCCAAAATCGACCAAAGGAAGACCATGGTCAGCCATGAATCATCCAATAAAGTCAGAAAAAGTGTTAAGGTAATTTTATATTATTATAATATTCTTTTTTTCCTTGAATTACCCAATTTACCTTTAACCGCGATAAATAAAAGTCAAAAGTTACTATTCACCAAAAAAATTATCTTCATCTTATTGAACAAAATATTACTTACTAATAAAAACGTTGTATTTTGGATTTTCAAAATTCAATTTCTAGAAGTGGTAATGTTTCATTTAAATGAAGAATTCATTTTTTTAACTACTACTTAGTGGTTTCAGTATTCATGAAAAATTGATGTTTTTCATAAAAATATAAAAAATTAAACCTAATATATATTTGATAAACCAAATTCAAAAGTGATGTCTATTTTTAAAAAATTCAAAACATAGATGTTTAATTAATTAATTTAAAATTAATTCCCATTTTCAAAACAAATAGTGTGTTTTTAAGATATAATATCTATCAAAAGATCGACACTTGTTATGCCCAATTTCAAAGTGAAATTTCATCCAATGACAATAATTGGATTAAATGGTAAAAATATAATTTAATTACACATTAAAACAAATAAAAAAGATAATCTAACCATATAAATAAATTATTTTAAAAGGTATCTTTGAATTAAAATACAGTAGTTTTCACTTTTCATTAAAAATTGAATTTTATCAAGAAAAATACCAAAAGTTTTTCCAAATTAATTTTTGATGTCCTGATTCTAAAGAAGAATTTTATTTGGTCAAATAGAACACATAAAAGTTACCAAAACTATAATTAAAGGGGTTTCACCATCAAAAGGCGGTAAATCGGCCTTTTAAATTAAAATATGCTTAAAATCAGATTCTTTCTTATTTTAAGCCTCTAAAATTTATTAGGTAAATGCAAAAATCATTTAACAAACATGTGTATTCATATTGTAGTATGTTTTGTTCTTTCCCGCCTATACAACGTCTATGAGATAAATAATATTATATTATTATTTTTCAGTATGACTCAGCATTGTGTGCAACATAATATTTTAAAGAAACCCATTGTTGCATTTCGGGTACACCATCGAACATATCATCATATTTAATGTAAAATTAATATTTAATTAAAAAAATTTACAAAATATGAAAATTTAATATTTTTTATTTACCCAAGATGTTATTTAGACTTTACCCAAGAATGTTCTTAGTGATGATGGTGTGATAGGCTTATGGCCGCCAACCATATTTCTGAGTCACGTACCATCACTAGTTTACCCCTAGTGAATTGTTTAGCTTTTTATCCGTTCTAAAAATTGTTTTATAAAGTTTTATTTTGGAAATTGTGAAAATTCGAATTTAAAATGGCAACGACCACATTTGACCCAACTTTTTTTTTCTTTTTCCTTATTGTTCGCCACCCCCAAAGGTTTGATGGATGCCCAAGGTGCAGCTTTGGGTGGGGCATCCTTAGTAAATTATCCAATTGATCAGTCTATGGACTACGTCCTTTTGTTTCAGAAGTTGAACCTTCCACTCTTTTATGGGCTAGCAGATCCTCTTGAGGTAGGGGAGTGGTTGTGGAAGATTGAGAGGAACTTTTGTTCTCTCACGCCTCCTGATTCATTGAAGGTAATGTTGGATACCTTTATTCTTGAATTTCTATCCTAGAAGTGGTAGAAGTCCATGTCTCAAAGAAAGCCTCGAGAATAACTCACTTAAAAGTTCTTAAAGTCATCATTCATCCAAAAATACTTCTCTGAGGTGACAAAGGTGAGGAAAAGGATGGAGTTTTGTGGTATTCATAAAGGATTTGGATCAGTGTTGGAATTCATTCATCATTTCCTGGATCTGGCTTCATATGAACTGGGGTATGTTGGAAATGATCCCATGAAATCTCGGCATTTTGAGATAGGATTACGTTATGAGATGTAGTCCAAGGTGGAAGAGTTCATCATAATCACGTTCACTTACATGGTGAGACATGATTTCCTCACCAAAGATGACTTAATAGAAGGACATAAGGTGGAGATTCATCTTTTTTCATGGAGAAGCAGTGCAGAAGATAGCGATAAGAAGAATGGGAAGCGGCCTGATGCTGGTAGTACTGGTAGAGAAATCAAGAGGCCTTCATACCTTTAGTCATCTTCCTCACAGCGCAATTCCTTGATCTGTAACCAGTGCGGTAAGTGGGGGCAGAAGAGGCCGATGTCCCAAATACTCCAAGACCCTACCACACCTATGGGCACCTAGGTCACATGTAGCATTTTTTCTAGGTGTTTCCAAGAAGCACATGGAAGACAAACCCGACACATTGAAGGTTTCCTCAGCCTGTTAGTAGGAGTAGGGCGATGTTTGTGGATCGGTTTGAGGTTTTCTTTTTGTAGTGTTTCTTGGATGTAGTAGTCATCATCTGTAATGTTTTTTGGGGGATTTTTATTCATTTTTAAGCATGGTTATTGTCTAACCCCTTTGAAACCTTTATTCAAATGGATGTACATTTGGTAAAATTCTGGTTCATGTGTTATGATTGGGAATTTTGAAGCCTGATAGTGAGGTGTGATTTGTTTCAATCATCAGAGCTCCAGCGATAGGTCCCGAAGTGAAGCTAGAACATAGTTAGGTGAACCCCAATGGTGCTAAATACATTGGTATAATCTTTGTCATTAGTGTAGCAAGGATTGTGTTCTTTCGAGGGTATGACGTTGTTGATATGCTGATGGTGGTAGTTCTGATGCTCTATCGATTGGTCCCTTCCCTTATCCCCCTTATGGTGGGGGGCTTTTGGTCCATGTGGGATTGTTTGATGTTCGGTTAATCTCATCAGTCTTTATGGTGGGGAGACCCATCGTGGGTCTCACTAAATTAATTTCGGATTGTTTCCTATGGTGGGGAGTCCGTTCGGGTATCCCCATGTCAGTATCAAATTTTTATTTTTGGTTTCCTTTTAGTGGTGTTTAAAATGATCTTGGTTTGAGGATAACTTGTATGTCATGAGAGTTTGGTGTTCATTTGGATCGATCCGCTAAAGGCGCTTAAACTTTTGGGTGTGAGTGACACTTAAGGAGTTTCATCTTAGGTCTAGGTTTTATAGTGGCTTCCCGGGGATGGGAAGCATTATGGTGGGATGAATTATCACACCCCAACCTATCTGTTATTTTTGTTTTATTATTTTCTTTGGTTTTAATTTTTTTTCATGGTTCAGGTTGAGTCATGAGCAATATTTTTTAGTTCTGTCAAAAAAACGCGCATTTTTTAGTTGACGTCGCTGAGTGCCTGGGCGAAACACGTTTTGGAAACCCCGTACAGCTTCACCGAAGTAATGACACCATTAGTATGTCTTCAGAAAATTAAAATGGATAAATAAATGATAATTGCATTATTTAATTTTTTCATGGTTAATAATTTTAATTATTATTATTGTTTTAATTAAGGTTATTATTATTATTATTGTTATTACTATTACTATTATTATTATTATTATTATTATTATTGTTATTACTATATAATAATATTTTTTTTGTTTTTGTTTAATTTTACTTTTTTCCTTCTTTCTTCTATCTTATTTATTCTTTTCTCTTTTTGTTCCTTCCACGCAGGTGTCCCCCTTTTCTTCTTCTTATTCAACCATTTTTTCTTTCTTCCCGTAGAAGCACCCCTATGCCTTGCTACTCCACCTCATGCCCGACACCCTCCATCCGCACCTCTTTCCAGACTCGCTAGACCCCCGCACCCTACTCCGCCTACAACCAATAGTTGTCGACCCTCCGCACCCAGCTGACCCACCTCCTACTGCATGCGTAGTAGCATCCGCCCCACACAACATCGATCCCTCCTACTAGACTGCTTTACGAGCCGCCGCTTCGACCTCCCTACCCTGCGACAGTGCAGCACACCCAATCTACCCCCTGATCTCCTTCTCTCCAATCCTCCCTTCTTTTCCCTTACAGTGCACCAGCACCCCGGTATTCCGCACCCCTCTACCTCCTGCCCTGCTCGACCTACACACATGAGCCTGTGCCCCTTCCTGCACTCCCTCACCGCCTGCACAACCATTCAGTCATGCTTCCACGGCCTAGCATCCCGCCTCCTACTGCTGCCATATACACAATGCATCTCCTCTTCCAGTGGCACGAACATGCCCTCATCACCCCTGCGTCCATTTTAATCCCCATGTCACCCTTTTTTTAACTAATACCCCATCGTACACACCTCCCCTAAGATCCCCCGGCATGCCTCCTCCATCCCTCCGGTCTCCTCCACCTCCACCCGCGCAACACCTCAAGTACGAACCCCTTCTGGTGTGCATAGTCTCCGGTCGAGACCCCCTCTTTCTCAGTGTGTGCACAACTCTGGTCGAGCCTTTGACCAGCCTCTGACACTATCTCCTCTATCCATGATTCTGCCCTGCACCACACCATCACGCCCTCCCTACGGGCCGGCCCCCAGCTCCTCCTGTCCGGCACTACCCATTTATTTTTGTCTGCTGTGATTCCCTATAGTGTGGTTCCCTTGGGGCCGGCGTGAAACCGTCCAACACAACCCCCTATTGGCATGTGTGAAGCCCCTTGACCACACACCCTTCTTCTGGAATAGCTCCGACCATCTGGTGCGGCTTCGGCTGCCACACACCATCATTTCCAGTCACCACATGCTTTTCCAACACGACAAGCCCCCTTAACGAGTCGCTGGCAGTGACCCTCAATGTTACTGCATCCAGCCCCTCATTGGTGCATCACACACTCATTTTCGGCTAGCGACAGTCCCTACTGGTACACACCGTCCCTTTCCTACTTTCGCGCGCCGCCAATACTCGAGCATGTCTCTGTGTTGAGGTGGGCTATGCACTATCCATCTATTTAAATTATTTTAAGTTGGTGTTTCTGTGTTTTTGTCGTTTTGCAGTGGATGAAACATGTTGGAAGGTAATTTCATGTTATTGTAGGCATCAGTGTGCAAGTGCTTATGCGCCTGTGTCTATCATGTCATGTCATAATGATTGGTTTGTGAGTCTTTCTATGTCCCCCGCTACACTCTCCTTTAAATTTGGAATTTATTAATTTATTAATATTTTTTATTAATTTTAAAAATGATAAAAAGTAATAGAAAATTAATTCTGGAATAATTAATCAATTTAAAAGAGCAGTTTATTTTATGCACAACAATTGAAATATTTTCTTGATAAACGGACACACAATAGTGAAAGAATTCCGATTTGGACTTTGAACATAATTCACAGAATTTCAAGTGTAGTTTTGGATTAATGATAAATGATTTCTTCTGAAGCGTGAAATAGTGTTTTGGTTCTCTTGAGAAATGAGGGGTTGCTATAATGTTGGTGAAGGCCCATTTGGCAGTTTAATAAAATAAGTTATTTTGAAAAAACTCTTTGGGGTGACTCAGGGGTGATCTTTTGTGTACATTGATTGCGTGAGTTGTGTGTGATGTATGTGAAACGTGATTGGTTACATTATTGAGATTGTTGACTCACCCCTTTTTATGGCACGTGTTGACATGGGAACCTGACATAGTGAGTGAATCTTCTAAGAACGATTGTTGCACTAGTTTAGACTACGCACTGGCTAGTGGCCCATAATTGAGAGGTGTTTGGGTATCAGTGCTACTATATTGGGCCCCACAGTTAGGCCATGTAGGGAAACACCGAGCATTAGGGCATTATGACGTCATTGAGTAGGGGATGCCTTCAGGATGAGTCACATGTATTGTATGTTCTAGACAGTTCACGAGCTCCTAGTTTTGGCCCATGTTTCCTTTAGTGTTTATTTGTATATAGCAAACGATTGAGAGGTCTAGTTCAGTTAATAGCCCAAGTGTGCCACTTGTTCCATTTCCCTTAGTGTGCATTGTGTGTTGTATGTGGTTTTCCTTTTGGATAATAAAAAAATTTGGATTTGTAAATTGTTCACAAAAATGTTTTAAAATGCAATGCACCTGTTTCTTTCAAACATTAAACTTATGTTTAAAAATAAAAATGGGCAATGGACTATTACTTGTTCTAGAAATGGAAGTGTGTGTGTGGAAACCAATATTTTATATAATTTAGTTTAAACCTGTAAATTAATAAATTCTTTGTTTAAAGGTGGTGCATTGGGAATAGTTTGTTGGGAACACCTACTGAGTTTTAATACTAACACGTATAGTTTTTTTCTTTTATTTAGTTTTGTTGCATGTTTGACTCAAGTTTGCTTGCTAGTGGAGAGATTTGGTGTTGGGGAAAAATCCCTCAAGGTATCGTTGAAGCATTTGTGAGGTGATTGTGTCTGTTGACAAAGTGGACATCAGTGTTGTGATTGTGGACAATGAAAAACAATGACATACAAATTTTTTGAAAAAGGGGATTTCATGGTGGAATGTCAAGTTCCAAAGCAATGGTCAACGATCCATGTTTGATTCAAGAACGTCAACAAATGAATGGATGATCTGGAGGTGGTACAAAAATAATAGATAATAGGTGGCACTATTTTCCAGTGTTTGCGAAATTTTTGGGCCTGAAAATCGTTAAATGAAGAAAAGTGGTTTTTGGAAAAGGGACTTGCACGCCATGTACTTTAAGGAGAGGAAACTTGCACGCCTATTGTTTTTCAAGATTAGATGATCAAAATATGACAAAGGAAAGAGGGTCATGTAGGTATTGGTGTGGTCACACAGGTGACTTGCGCGCCATGAAAGGTCTTCCATTCCGGTGCCTAGGAGGGTAGGAATGTTCCACGCCATATGTTTTCCAAGATGATGTCTTCAAAATATGGAAAAGGAAATATGGTCATGCAGGTGTCTTGTAGGGGAAGAAACTTGCATGTCGGGACTTGCGCGCCGAGAAGAGACTTGTGCACCGCTACATTGGCTGACCAAATTCCCATAAATATAGGACCACCCCTCTTCATTTTCAACGGAGTTCAACACTTAGAAAAATCAGAGACCCCATCGCACTGTTGTGGTGGTTGCGCATGTGGTGTGTGGTCACACAGGTGGAATTCTATGTCAGTGTTTGAAGTTGCAAGCCGGTTGGTAGTTGCACGCGAATATTGGCTTGGGTGTAAAAGGGATTGAGCCGTGCAGGTTTGGAGTTGCAGAAGATTGTGCCACACATGTGGTAGAGACAGACTTTCACGCCAGTTGTGACTTGCGAGCCGATACTTGCATGATGGGTTAGACCTGTGTGCCAAGTAAGTTTTATTCCCCTACAGTGTTTTTGAGTTGCGTGGAAGTTATAAATTTGCATGATACCTTCGGTGTAAGGGGAAATTCATCTACAGGTGAAAGTTGGACTTCAACAGAGCATCTACATACAACAGAGGATGTATTCATTAGAGACAATGAAGAGACCTACAAGTCTATAAACTGTGAGTGGGTCCTTTCCAGAGCAGTTAGCAAAGGAAGAGGAAGAAGGTGATCCTCTCCACAGGTAGTGAGCTAGAGAGAGAGAAATAGGGAGTGACCCTTGGGAAAGCAGTGATAAAACCCTAAACAGTTTAAAGGTAGTGAGCCTGGGACATAGTGACTGTGCCCGAACCTTGTAATACACAGCTAGTGATGTTTAGTGGAATTTGGTACATCCGACAACTATTCGGAGTATGCTCTTTGTAAGTAGCCCTTAGCGGTGAACCAAGTAAAAATTGTTGTGTCCTGTGCTTACTTTACTTTCTTTTTATATTGTGCAACAAGAAAGAGAGAGAAGAGTGTTTGGCCTAACATAAAAACAAGATCAGAAAGGGATTTAATTTTAAATTAGTCATACCTGGATTCACCCCACTCTCAGGGTACTCAACCTTATGGAAATAATATTCGGTTTTGGGCTGGTGAGAAAATCTCAGAGTCGCGAGGAGTTTTGGTCGTGGTCAGGTTAGTTGGTTATTTTTGATCATTCTTTCTTTTCATGTTGTTTCTTTACTTTGCATTATTCCACTTTTTTGATGCTTTATTTATTTTCACTTGGCAAAATCATTCCCAATTTTCCTATATCGATGCCCTGGCGCTTCTCACCAGACCGGGAGGATCTGGAACACCTCTCAGGCCATGTCTCGAATCAGCTCGGGTGAACAGTTCAGGGGTGACCTGGTTTGGTTCCTGAAAATATATATGCATGTGTATTTCTATGTGTATATAAGTGTATGTGTGTGTGTATGTGTATGTGTATGTGTATGTGTGTATGTGCATGTGAATGCTTGTGTACATGTAGGCCAATGAGTATTTATACATGTGTGCATATATATGTATGTGTATGTGTATGTGTATGTGTATGTGATTGTATATATGTGCATGTGTATGTGTATGTTTGTACACATGTATTGTTATGCATACGTGTGAGTGTATATGTATGTGCATATGTAAGTATATGTGTATGTATGTTTATGTATTATGAATATGTATGCAGATGTATGTATGTGCATGTGCATGAATATTAATCTGATAGTATGTATGTGGATGTAGATACATACGTGTATGTGTATGTATATTAATGCATGTGTATTTGTGTGTGTCTAAATATATATGTATATGTACATGTTCGTATGCGCACATTTATGTCTACGTATATGTATATGTGTATCTGTATGCCTATTTGTTCATTTAATATTATTTATTCATTTTTAATATTTATCTATTTTAGTATTTTAGGTTATTTCTTCATTTTTAATATCTATTCATTTAATATTTCTATAATATATTAAATTTTGATAGTCATCTATACATTTGTAAGCATTCATAAATTTAATAAAATAATAGTATTTTTAATTATTATTAAAAATTATAAAGTTTAATAATTGAATATTTTTTAACACAATCAATACAATACATAGATCAATACTTAACAATAATAATATTAATAATGTTTTCATTTTTATTCAATTTTATGTTTTCTCAATTCTTGCAATTATTGTCATGAAATCACTTTTTTTTTAAATTTTGGTAATTTATTCAATTTTAATATTATTTCATATATATTTTTCATTTTTTATATTTGTTATTTTTTTATATTTTTGGAATTTATTCATTCTTTCAAACATTTATCATTTTTATTTACTATGTTTAAATATTATAAATATGTTTTTAATTTATATAATTAATATATATTCATTTTTATTTATTAAGAAATAATATTTTTAATACATTTTAAATTTATATAATTGATTTATATAAATTAATTTTAATTTAATTTTTTATATAGATAATATAATTTTTTAATAATTTTTTATTTATATAATTAATATTATTTATTTATTCATTTTTATTAATTTTTATGTGTTTGTAATTCATGGAATTAATTTTAGGAAGTCACTTTTTTATTTTTTTAATTTACTCTATTTTATTGATTCATTTATAATATTTTTCATTTAATATTATTTATCAATTTTAAATATTTACTTATTTTTAATATTTTTGGAATTTATTATTTTTTCAATATTTATTTATATATATTTATTTACTAACATTTAATATTTTCAATATGTTTGTAATTTTTAGGATTAATATTTATTTAGTTTTATTTATTATGTTCTAATATTTTTATAATTTTTGAAATTTTTATAATTAATATATTTAAATGTGTTTTAAATATTTTTGAAATTTAAATTGTTAATATGATTAATATTTATGAATTTTGTTAATAATATAATTTATATAATATGTTTATTTATTATATATATTATTGTAAGTTTTCACAATTCAATTAATTAATCTTATATGTTCAGTATTCAAATAGTTTTATAATCTAATAAATTTTATTGATTCATTTTTTATACGATTTAATTTAATACGAGTTATTTATTTGTAATGTTTATTAATATTTATTTCTTCATTTTTACTGTATTTTAGTATTTTTGAATATGTTTTTTATTTATTTGAATAATATGTATTCATTTTTGTTTATTAAGTTTTAATCTGTTTGAGAATTAAATGATTAATTTAGTTAAATGTGTTTTTAATTATTACTGTAATTTGAATAATTAATATTATTCATTTTTTTATTTTTTTATTTATATAATAAATATTATTTATGGATATTTTTTTATACGCTTTTAATGGGTTCCAAATTTTTGTAATTAATGTTATAAATTCGAATTTTTCAATATTTTTCTAATTTATTCAAATTTATTTATTTAATTTTTAATATTCAAATATTTAATATTATTTGTTAATTTGTTAAATTTTACTAGTTTTTAATATTTCTTGAATTTAGTCATTTTTAATATTTATTTATACATATTTACTAATTAATTTGTTTTTTATTTATATAATTAATTATTTAAATGGTTTTTTTTTATATTTTTGTAATTTAAATAGTTAGTATATTTAATTTTTAATAATTTTATTATTTATATAATTAAATTATTTATTTACCAATTTTTATTCAATTTTATTTTAAATTTTTTTGGCGCTTGGATAAGCACTCATAAAAATATATTTTATCAGCGTTAATATATAAGAACTCTGAAATACCACTTTTGTTAGTACTTTTTTAGTGTTGATAACATTGATAATACATAAGTACTGATAAAAGTGGTATTTTTATGTGCTTATGTTTCTTATTTTGATAAAATACACTCCCATCAGCACTTTTAGTAAGTGTTAGTAGAGACCTTTATCTCCTTTAAAAAAGAACCTTGAAAGATCATGTCTTCCTCATGCCGCACTAGAGATCTTGGACAACCAAATGTCTATTGTAGCTTAAATTGATTGTTTTGGAGAAATCGAATCCTTAAAAATTAATTAATGTAATTCTAAACTTGTTTATGTGGAATCTTTATTGATATTTTATGTGTTTTGATTGATTTTTTTGAGTTTATCTTTTAATCACATGAAATAAATAGAAATGTGAATAAATATTCAATAATTTATTGGTTTGTATTTAATATGATGTGAGATTTCTAGAATTCATTTTAATTACAAACAAGTGTAGATTTCCAATTTTATTCATCCACAACCCAAGAAATTCATAGTAAATCATATATAGCTACACTTTACACCTGTAATCAATTAAAATATCATTTTAAAGTTTTGGTTTATTACAAAACAAATTATAAAATAAATAAAACAATATAGAGAATATAATTAATCCATTAAACAATTTAACTGCAAAAAATTCTAAAAAAATAAAAACTTTCACAATCTATTGAAAATATGGGGTCATATTTGGATTTGAAATCAATAATTTGTTTTTGTAATTTATCACTCCCCAAACTTAATCCACTACATGCCTGAGAAATATCTATGCTTAATCGAAACTAAAACCAGTTAAATAAAAATTGGAATTGAGCACTCATTTTCCATTATATTTTCATTTTTCTTATTCTATGATTTTAATTCCCTTTTCATTATTATCATGAAATTACAACCAAGAAAATTGATAAATCCATTCACACATTTAACAAACTCACACTGAAATTAACCCCCCTTACCCAAGATTATATGTTTGCATGTTTTCCTCTGATTGTGATCCAGGATTCTTTTCATAATATTTCAATGCAGCTATATGTCAAGTGAAATAAAAAAATTGTTCTTAATCATTAAGAGTTTTTCATTGGTTATTAATGGGATTTAGGTTTCAGGTAGCATGATAAAAAATAATGGATTATAAGATTTGTTTTTATCTCTTAATATTCATTGTATAAAATTACAATAAATGTTAATAAAATTTTACTCCTTCTTTTCCTCCCTCAAATGCATCACTAAATCGAATATTTTCACACACATTTAAATGTTAAGATGTCTTTTTTGAAATTCCCAAATAAAATTATATACTTTGTTTTCCTATTATAATTAATATAATTCACCAAATTTTATTAAATTTCATTTTAAAACTGTACATTATCTTCATTGACTAATGAATTAAAATTTTTAAATTAAATTTTTTTTTTAGAATTTAAAATTGTGAAAATATTATTTTTTCGAAATGTAATAACAATTTTATTTATTTTGTGAATCACATTAGACATTAAAATTATTTTTGTGATTAATTAAATCCGATTAATGGTTTTGAAATTTGAATATTTGGGTTATTTTGGTTAATGCTTTCAATCTCCATATTCTACCCTCAATCTTTACTAGTTTTCAAATCTCATGGCATATAAAATTTTTTTAGTTTTATTATCATAAAAAAAATAATTTTAATATGAAATATTTCATAAATTTACAAATGTAACAACCAAAATCATCTTGATTAATTTGTGTCAAACACCATAAAACTATTGTGAAATATAAGTATTTTTTGATTTATAATTTGATATTGAAATATTATTACATATAACTTAATAGTTAACCAGTTATATAAATCTATATGTTCATTGAAAACATTTATAGTGATATGGATTGAAATATCTTACATGATGGATGCCTTTAAGAAATAATGATAATTTATTATATGTGACTATATATAAAAAAATAAGTGTTATAATACATTAAATTCATAAAATTGTTTATATGTTATATCAAGTTATTGACATAATGAATATTTATATCAAATATTATAATTATAAATGTGTTTATATAAATAATATACTTTTAGGGTTCTTTGATCATACCTTTTTTGTATTTACTTTTTTAGATATGAATTTTACTGAATCATATAGGATGGATATAAATAATAATTAGATGGATGATAATCATATGGAAAAATATTATGAGGATGTGGTGAATGAATTCATCATGTTTTAAAAAAACAATGCATATGACCCTTCTAAAATACCTTGTTCATGTTTAAATTGTTGTTATTCAAGACTAATTACTCTAAAGGAGTAAGAAGAACATTTGAACTGTCATAGAATATATCAAAGTGATAAATATCGGAATAAACACAAGGAATAATTAAATGTTTCCATTAACTAGGATACCATTGTGTTTTATGGACCATCTGATGTGATTACATGTGTGAATGACGATGAAGTCCATAACAAATGTATGATTATAGGATTGAATGACGATGAATATCGTATTGTAAAAATGGAAACTGATAGTTGAAGATGAACTTCATGATTATCCATGACTATTTCAGAAGTTAAAAATATGTGAAAATATTCCGTTGTATGATAGTTTACTAAATATACAACATTTCTAGACATACTAAAGATATATTATATAAAATCTAACTATTAATGAAGAGACACATACATTATGGAACTACTTTATAACTTGAATGATATGCTAGGAGAATACATTGAACTTCCTTTATGAATATATATTTCTAAACGAATGATATGATTAATGGGTATAATCTCTATAAGAATAAATTCCTATATAAATAGATTTATACTCTATATAAAAGAAAAATGAATCACATAGAAAAGGAAAAAAAGTGTGGTACATCTTGATACGAAAAAGTTGAATCAATTCCTTCAGATTATTTACAATAATTTCTAATCACTTCTAGGTTTAGGAACCTATATAGAATGAGGAGACTATAAGGAAATTGAAATTGAACAAAAATATACGAAATCAATATATAAAACATCATCATCCACCAGAGTCTCCTTAGTGGAAGAAAATTTATTATGGGTATCCCAAATTTGGAAACAATCTATGAAACCTTCGTCCTGCGCTATCTATAGATGTAGTGAATTCTTTTGATTTACAAGGTAGTATGTACCGTACATGTCCAGTTATGTTGGTAAATTATAACTTACCACCTTGGTAATGGATGAATTGAAAACTAAATTATGTTGTATCTACATATATCAAGATTAAAAAACTGGGAAATAATATTAATGGTCATTTTAATCCATTGATCTATGATGTGAAATTAATATGGGATTCATGAGTTAAGGGGTACAATGCTTATAGAAATGAAGATTTCAGGTTGATATACATATTGTGTGGGTAAAAAATGACTTTCCTTATCATGGAAATTTTTTAGGATATATAATTAAAGGAACTCAATGGTGTCCTATTTTTGAATAAGGTACCCACTCAGATAGGTTGAAAAATTCACTGAGAAGAGTGTTTCTAGAAAAACATAGATTTCTACCCCAAATACATAAATAAAGATCATTCATGACATCATTCAATGGGAATCCAAAAAAAGGTACACCAACGTCTTTATTAACAGGTGAACAACATTTTTTGAATGTAAAGAATATGTCCACCACTTTTGGTAAAACCTCTTTGAAAAACATTATGAAAACTTGTTGGAAAAAGAGATTTGTTTTTTCAATTATCATAGTGTAATTTTTTATATGTCCAACATTTTGTTTATGTCAAGGGTGTGGAAAAATATATTTGATAGGGGCATTAAAACCTTACTAAACTCACTAAAAATGATGTAATTAAGTCTTTGTTAGATGTATTTACATGGGGATACATGAAGAGTTGGCACGAATGAAGTCATAAAGATATAATTTTCTTCCTATAACTAGTCTCACTCATTCCAGACAATAGAGTTATCAATTATGAAACTTCATTAATGATTTAATAATTATAGTGGTGTATTCATCAATTATCAAGAATATTATGTCAGTGACTAAACTAAAGTTCAAGGGAATAAATTCAAATGAGTGAAATGTATTTATGCAAGATCTAATTCCTAAAGCTTCATATTTAATTTTTCTTAAAAATTTCTATCATACAGTAACCAAGATGTTTTTCTCTTTCAAATATATATTTAGTAACATTATAGACCTGGTAAAATTAATAACCATGTTAATTAAAATTAATATCATATTGTATGGATTATAGATGTTCTTCCCAATATCATTCATTGATATGATTGTTTACTTCATTAATCACTTGGTTAGAGATATGAAGTAATGAGATCATATAAATTATCGATAGATATAACCATTGAATGGTGTATGAATATTCTGATAGTGTATATAAAAAATAACTTTAGCTAAAGGTTGTATTAAGGAGAGATATAATGTTTAAGAAGCTGTTAAATTTTATATCAACTACTTGTCTGATGCTGAAAGATTTTTTTGCTACCAAAATATCATCATAGCAGGGGTCTTATGGATGAAGGAATTTATAGAATTGATATTTTTACAATACCCCTTTTAGATAATGAGTGGGATAACCTTTAATTTTAAATTATAGTTTAGACGTTTAACCATACGTTGAAACCCATAATGTAATTCTTAGGCATTTGAATCCCTAATGGATCGAAATCTTTATATCAAATAACAATAACAGACTATTTATATTTCATTTTTAGAACATATTTTTAAGAATTTAATTTTACAAAAGATTCCATGTCTAGATAGAGGACTAATAGTTCAAGTATTATTTGGCATTGGTTATGTAATTAATGGTTATATGTTTTTATAATGGAACATGATGAACACACTACCTTGAAAGATACCAAAGTTACACTTGTGGACGAGGAGATTCAGGAATCAGATAATATTTACATAAATCTATTTTTTGAAAACATTCTATACATTAATATTGTTAAAGAAATATGAGAGTTGGATTATACACCATTCAAAGTGCTTATTTTCAATGAAATTTCATTGATAAAGGAGTGCTGTTAAAATTTTTGAATTAGGATTCCTGAATGTGTATTTCATCAAGGAAGGGTACTAGGATGAACCATTTATAATGAAATCCTAGGATTTGTAGGTATTTTAGGTTTGGGAACGTACAAATAGAAAACGGTTCATTATTTTGTTCTCGACAAACCATTTCATAGTGAGATGTCAACCCAAATGAAGATGACCCATTCATTGGGACATGACAATCACATCATGGTTGCCCCAATGTATATGTGGTATTTTATATTAAAGGATACCATAATGAGAGGAAACAAATACTCTATAGAGAGGTAAAATATCTTCATGCTTTAAAGAAAAATAGATATTTTAATAATAAGGTTATATTGTTTTGGATTATACATTGTGTTACCTCATAATATTAATTTTTCACTCCCGTGTTTATGTAATATAAATTAAATGTTCAACTACTTATGTAGAAAATGGTTTTTTCACATGCCAATACTCCCAATATAATTGAACAATAGGTTTCTCAACATGTTGATGCTCCCAATACATAGGAACAACATGTTTCTCCATAGGTCAATGATAACAATCTTGTGGAATAATATATTAATGATGTTGGGACTGATGAAATGGAATAATGTGAACAAAATATGTCCCAGAAAAATCATAGCATTATTTTGTGATGGTGTTAATAAAAATTATTAATGTGAGAAGCAATGACAACAAATTTGAGGTTGTACGGATTGAACATGTCCATTATGATTACCCCAAATGTCTATTTTCATTAGTTAAATTGGGGAAACCACTTGAATGCACATGAAAATTAATATATATATATATGTGTGTGTGTGTGTGTGTGCGTGTGTGTGTGGACCAATTTTGTTTCTATGATAGATTCTCTAATTTGGGATGTGATTTTAGTAACAAAGTTATATACATTCTGTATTTTATTAAGAAAAAAAATATTTAAACGTTCATTTACTCCTCATTATCCATATAAATTGTTATACTAGATTATTATCAAATTAAATTTCTATCAATGGTCAGTCTAATTGATAATAGAGGATTTTATATAATTTTTATAAATAACTATATTTAGTATGTTAACGGGAATGTAAAACCACACCGAACACAAATGTATCCACACATGATAAACCAAGAAATGTGGAATTACTTTATTTGTTGTCATGAGGAGGTATCGTTTTAGGTACACTATGACTGATAATAATTCACATGAAAACATATTAAACAATCACTTTCACTAAGAAGTACTAATTTATTAAATACCAAATGAGTGCTGTAAAAAAGAATTGTGGATCAAAACCAACACACCCCTAATGTTATGAAAGGATGAGGTACACTTTACTTGAAATAAATTGAATATATTTTGAATATATTGTAAAAATGTTATATGGAATGAAACAATAACATAAGTATGTTCATTTTTTATATATAGATTGATGAATAAAAATACATATCCAATTCCATCCCATCTCAAGTGCTATAGAAGGAGGATTATTCAAATAAAGATAGAATACTAGTTGCAGAAAACATACAAAAATAATTTGAATAAAGTGTAAGTATGACATTATAAAAAAATTCTACATTAAATCATTATTATATATTAATGACTACTTATTTTCATTTTTTCCAAGTATAGAAAAAGGAATTATCAAGATTTTTACATTATTAATGACTTCTTTCGGTGGCCTTGATGTAGATAGAAAAATATGGAAGCGTTATAGGCTCATGTTTTGTAGTGTTTCCCCAAGAAAATTTTGAGAAATGATATGACCAAGGGGATAAAGATAAGAAAATGGAGGACGCGCAGACACAAATAACTGCTCTATACGAAAAAATAAAATTGGAGTATGGGTTGTTAGAGAATGTTATTGGAATGAATCAAGGAGAAGAAACAAAAAAAACAACCACTAAATAAAGTTCCCCCCCATCTTTTAGGTGATCCATTCTCATCAATGTTCCTCTTTACTAGAGGAAATCAATTTTTTCATAATAATGTCTATGAAATATGAATTAGGTAGACACTATTACATTTCTTATACTAATATTTTATAGGGATAAATCAATTAAAATTTATATATATCATGACCCAATCACCACCTTGCTGCGAGGGGTCAAATTTATAATATCTAGTGATATATTCTATACAAAAAACATACAAAAGTTCATGGAAGGGTCTTGATTCATAGAGATCCAGAGATGAGTATAGAACAACTTGTTCCCCTTAATGATATATATGTTGAACCCATCAAAATTTCTATTAAAACTTTTGTATAATAGACATTTGATCTTGTATAAATACATATTGATATAGAGACAATCCTTTCCAATTTATTATTTATGTGAATACTTTAACAATTAGTGAAAAGGCCTAAATTGAGGAATATTATTACAAATGGATAAAATGAAGGAGAAATAAAAGGTCAAATAAAACCATTTTAAAGGATCATAAAATTGATCAAAAAGACATTTAGAGAGTACCTTTACCATATGAGATAATATTTCACATTTACTAATATTACATGTTTATATGGATACAAATTTAAAATATAGTTATATAACTATCATTTATTTTGAAGAAAAAAATGTGTAGGGAAGATATTATAGAAATAATTTGTCTTTAAAATTTAGATGAAACCATCAATCATGGATACTATGAGTATGAGTTTTAAATATATACATGAGGTTTGTTTTCATAATTTGTTAATCCAATATCAGATCAAATTTTTCAATTGCAGTTTAATTCAAATCATTTTTATAGATTATTATATATCTTTACTATTTGAGGCGGAAAACCTTGGAAAACAAATTTGGACTCATTAGTTCTCACATCACTTATACATAATAAAAAAAATTATTCGAATATTAATAATATAAAATAGTGGAAAACTAGATGTGATGTTTGAAAATAAAGTTACAGATAGAATAATCTTCTTAATACCCATAATACTGTGGTAAAAATATTTAATTTAATCATATAATTTTTTTTATTTCATTCATTACTTATTCCTTTTGTAGGTATCATTGGAAACTCATTACAAATAATTTGGATACTCTTAAATTTATATTCTGGATTCAATGTGTAGACTCTTAATAAGTTGACCACACATGATTCCTTTTGTTGTTTTGTAATACACTGCATTAAAAATTTTACTAATAAAATTCTATTTTTACATTTTATATTATGTTTTAATGATTTTTTTATAATTGGATGGTGTTTAAATATCATAATAATCATGGAATGATGAAGGTCCATGGGCACAATAGAATAATTGAATTATAAAACTAGATAAGTATTAAGGTGTATATAATAATATTTAACTATAAAAACATATATAAAAAGAATTATTCGTTTTTATCAATGTTTATATAGTGTCTAAATAAATCTATTGAAAACTATAGTGGTCACTATGTTGATCAATTTATGAACTATAACATGTTCTACAAAAAAATAGAATCCATGAAGAGGTATTTTTTATGATATTAAATTTTTATTTAAAATTTTTATTAATAATTTGTTTTCTTATATTTTTACAGTACTACCACGTCTTTTGATAGTGAACATATTCAAAAGGTTAAATATATCTATTTAGAAATGAATGGATAGAATACATGGTATCAGAATGTATTCAAGAATAATGAAGTGGTGTCCTCCTACCATGTATTTGGTTAATTTTCTAATAATTTATCAATTTTTTTAGTTAATTAGGTTTTCATTTTTATATATTACATATTTAGTTAATTTTCATGGAGATCATGTGAATTTGTTGAGAATTTATTTTTTTGAATCCATTTTCTCTCTAGAAAGAGTAGAAAATGATCAAAGAAAAATAAATTCTACAAAAATTATTTAATACAGATGATGCAATCAGGTACTATTTATTCTCTTCAAAGTGATATTGTTTCATTATTTGAACTATTTATGTTCTGTTGTGTGTGTTTTCAATTTAAAAATAACACAATGTGCATGCATTGAGTTTAAATTGACATTATAGTTAAGAACATGTGTCACTAACTAAAAAGAAATAAAATATTCTTTTTTGGTCTTGATGATTTTGTAAAATGATCTATAAGTCACTTATAATGTGTAAAAATTATCTGTACATCAATTCCACACACAATGATTCTAGTATGAATCAATGTGCATGTTTTCATTTAAAATTAGAATTATGTCCAAAACACGCATTACATACATAAAACTAGGAAACATCACTCTTATTGTGTTTATAGTTTTGGATAATGATATATAATTCATTTTTGATGTATAAAAATAAAATATACATAAATATGACACAGGGTGTATCTATTATTACTCAAAGAGTGTTTCTATTTAAAATTGAAATTTTTGTTCAAATGATATGAGAAATAGTAAAAACCAATAAAACACATTCATATTGTTTGGATAATTTAAAAAAATTATTTATAAGATATTTATGACATGTATGAATTATCCATACCTCAATCTGATACATGATGTGACTAGTGTGATTAAAAATGTGTGTTCTTAATTTTAAAAATGAAATTTTAGTTGAAAACACGTCTCACATCCTTGAAAATGATAAAACATGACCATATTATTTTGATACTTTAAAAAAATGATCCATTATTCATTTTTAACTTGTAGGAATCATTCACATGTCAATATAACACAAAGTGTAATCGATATGACTCAAAAAACATGTTCTCAGTTTAAAAATTATATTTTGGATAAAAACATGGGTGAATCACTGAAAAACTAGAAAAAATAGTTATATGATATTGATACTTTAGGAAAATTATCCTTAATTATTTTTATGTGTTTGAATCAAATTCACATAAATCAGAAACATGGTGTGGCAGGTATGACTCAAAGTGCTTATTTTTACTTAAAACTAACATTTTAGTTCGAAACACATGTGAAATACTCAAGACCAAGAAAACACATTCATGTTTTTTTGATAAATTAGGAAAACTATTAATAAGTTATTTTTGGTGTCTAAGAATAATTCATACATTAATTCAAAAAATGATGTTATTAGTATGACTCAAAGTGTGGTTTTCATTTTTAAAATGACATTTTAGTTTAATAGATATGTGACATACTCAAAACCAAGTAACATATTCATATTATTTTGAAACATTAGGAAAATGACCCATAAGTCATTTTTGATGTGTGGGAATCATTTTTACATCAATTTCATACATGGTGTGACCGATGAGGCTCAAAATAAATGTTTTCTATTTAAAAATGATATTTTAGTTAAAATTGTGTGTCACACTCAAAAAATTGTGAAAATTTTCTAATATTATCTTGGTACTTTTGTAAAATTATCCATAAGTCATTTTGACATGTTTGAATCATCCGAACATCAATATTACAAATAGTGTGACTATTGTAACTCAACGTATCTCCTTTCTATCAAAAAACAATGTTTCATTATAAAACACATGTCACTCACTAAAACCCTATAGAAAACTATGATTATCCTAATAATTTCTAAAAAATATCCTTAATTCATTTTTGATGTGTCAGAATCAATCACACATCAATCTAACACATGGTACGGCCGATAAGACTCAATGTGTGTGTTTTCAATTTTAAAAAGACATTATTGTTAAAAACACATGTACCTCACTGAAAATCTAGAAAACATTATAATATTATCCTAATAAATTATAATTATTATCTTCATGTCATATTTGACATACAAGAATCAATCAAATATCAATTTGACACGTGATATGACCAATATGACTCAAAGTGCATGTTTTCATTTATAATTGTCATTTCTAGTAAAAATATGAATTACCTAATCAAAACTAAGAAAAAATTCAAATTATTTCGATAATTTATGAAAAAAATTAATATGTAATTTGTGATGTGTAATAATCATCATTACCTCAATCTGATACACAATTTGATTAGTATGAATTGAAATGTGTGTTTTTAGTTTAAAAATTAATTTTAGTTAAAAATGTATCAAACTCAATTAAAACTAGGAAAACATGGTCGTATTTTCTAATAGGAATCATCAAGACATAAATTTTACACCTGGTGTGTCTGGTAGGACTCAATATGTGTTTTTTTAGTTAAAAAATGATATTTTTCTTAAAAACATGAGTCACTCACTAACTACCTACTTAAACACACTTAGATTGACTTGTTACTTTTAGGAAATGATCATTGAGTCAGTTGTGACGTAAAAGAATCAACAACATGTGTATTTGAAATATGATGTGGTTGAAATGACTCAGGGTGCGTGATTTAATTTAGAATATAAAATTTTATTCAAAATATGTGTGACATAATCATAAATATGAAAAATCATTAATATATCTTTGATACTTTAAAAAACGATGCATAAGTAATTTTTGATGTGTAGGAGTTAGTTATACTTTAACTTTTTATACGGTGGGACCATTATGATGCAAAAATGTGTGTAATTAGTTTAAATATGATATTTTAGTTAAAAACATGTGTAACTCACTTAAAATTGTGAAAAACATTTCTTATTATCTTGAAACATTATGTAAATGATTCATAAGTCATTTTTGGCCTGTAGAAATCATCTTAATGTAAATTTGATACACAATATAAAAGATAAGACCCAAAGTATGTGTTTTTAGTTTAAAAATGATATTTTATTCAAAATCTGTTTCACTCACTGAAAAAATAGAAAATATATTCATATCATATTGATATTTTATGATAATAAACGATAAATAATTTGTGATGTGTTGGAATTAGTCACATATCGACATGATACATGGTGTAGCTGGTATGACCCAAGGTGGTTGTTCTTATTTAAAAATTGAAAATTTTGTTCAAAACACACATCATATACATAAAATCTAGAAAATGTTCTTATATTGTATTGATATTTTTAGAAAATGATATATAAATCATTTATGACATCCAGGGATAAACTTCACATTAATTCAACATATGGTGTTATTGGTATGACTCAAAATGTGTGTTTTCATTTAAAAAAACAAATTTACTTAAAGACATGTGTCACTTATTGAAAAAATAGAGAACATCACTACTGAAAATATTACGTATCCCCATGGTTTGAAACTATTAGGGAAGCCCTTCAAAGCATTAGGATAGGTTATCCAAAATTTTCCAGGATCTGTTGCCTTGTTGGGCATTGTAAGATCCCTAAACCAACAGTTTTATAGAAACTGTTGGTATATGGTTGTCCAAGATTACTCTATTCCAATGGTTTTAGTGAAATCATTGTAATATATGTATACTAATGGTCCAAGAACAGTGGTATACATACTGCCCAGCAAACCTACATACTGCTGCTCTATTCCAATAGTATCAATCAAATTGTTGGGATATATGTATACGAACTGTTCAAGAACTATGCTATACATACTTCCCATCAAACATACTATTTATCTATTCTAATGGTTTCGATGAAACCATAGGGATATATGTATACCAATGGTTTTAGAACCATGTTATACACTATATACCAATTGTATACAAAACCATGTGTATACTGACCACTACTCAAATGTATACCAATAGTTCTAAGAACCATTGGTATATCTTCTTCTCCTTTCAAAAATAGGTACTTCTTCTAGCTAGAACCTGTAAAAAAATTGTAACCATGTAAAAATATTTAAATGGCCTCATCATGATCAATGGATGATTTAGAAAATTCTATGATATTTGGTTTATTCCCAAAATTTGGCCAAAAATTCCATACTACATCATCTAGTTGGGGAGACCTTATGAAGTGTAAATTGAAGGATGCAATGGATATGGTTTATAAAATATTTAATAACACATTATGTTAAATATTAAAACACGCATTGGGTACCTATAGTTGAAATTCTATCATGAATAGGGAGTACAATCCTAGAGGATCATTTCTATGTAAACACCATGTTGTACATGACCAAAATGTTCCATGGGTAGAAAATGATTTTGGATCCTCTTGAAATAATCGTTTACTAACTATCTAGAGTTTTTGGTGTTGTGTTATTGAGGTACAAATCATATACATAAGTTTACATTACATGATAAGCTAAGTTACATTCCAAGTACCTCTCTTTGATTTAGACACCCTGTATACAATATTACACATTTTTTACTTCTTCCAGATTCGTGTACATGACATATCTATTTTTCCAAAGTCAGATCATGACATGTAGGCAATATAAAAATGTGTAATATTACTAAATAGATTGTGATCATTACCTTTTATTATATATTATATTTTTAACATGAACTGATATACATATTCTTGTCCCATTTAGATCGGATACCTGAAAACAGATATCTAGCATGTCATTTAGGGAGTTCTTTAGTAGATATAATATTTCTTTAGTTGAGATACAATGTTAGATTGTGGATCCCTCTTATTATCCTAATGAGGGGTTGGTGTTAGCATATGACTACAAAGGGAACATAGATCCTCAATATTTGTATCAGACATGGTTTGTATTCTTCCCAGTTACATGATCGATGGTTCTTTTTTTAGTATAGTTTATATTTTGGCAAACTATGTGATAAAAATCACATGGTATTTTCCACTAGAGTAAATATTCATCAAAATAATATATATATGTATATATATACTAGATGATGCACATATAATATGTTTAAGTTGTGTTGTCAGCAAGTGTAAATCAGAGCATGCTTCTTTTTTATTCTTCAAAGAGATACATGCTTGTTGGAGTGGGCCATATTTCTTAAATGGGATGTTGCATATTATCCTTTCAAAATAATTCTTACCCTTCTCCCTCATATTGACCATTTCTGAGAGATAAGGTATTTCATACAATGTTCCTGAACTATCTAACCGTATGTCACAAAAAATGCCTCAGTTTGGGGTATAAATAGTTAATCATGGTTCTAAAATCCTATATATAAACTATATTATGAATTTATAGGGGAAATAGGGTTTATAAAATTTAGGGTGATCACTATAATAGGGGGATCACCATAGTTTGGTACTAATATCATTTAAATTAAAATATCAACATCTATCCCTCAGTAAGTGAAAAACCAAAATCTACAGAAGCATGATACACTCATCTCATTTTTCTCAAAACCAAACCAACTTCAATATTTGGTTTTATTTATGGGATTTTAAATAATATATGTCATTTTTATACCATTCCTAGGTCATCAACCAAGACTTACACTTATAATTGTTTTAAATTAGTTAGTGTTTCTTAGAGTTTATAAATGTTTACATTTGTTTATCCGATATATTTAATAATGTCTTTCGGGAATGTAAAAATATGTGTCATTGATTGGGAGAGATGATATGAAATATTTAGGATATTTAGTATTTCAGATTCATATTTTTTTACTTTTACCCTATTTTAACAGTTAGTCTTACACATTATTAATATGATAACCCACTTTAGTACACAAATATTCAAAAATGGGGGAAAAAGAAGCGAACACACTTTTTATCATGGGATTCAAACGAACATGGGAAGACTAAATAATAATATATAAGATGAGGAAATCATGAATATAAGATAACTAGGATAAAAAATGAATAGGTAGTATGAAAAATAGAAAACCAATATCTCTAAGTAAGGATCCCAATGATGCAAGATCTCATCAACTAAAGGTGATGCTAAAATGTGGGGGGTCAATCCATATATTGGCATCCCTACAGTTATTTCCCAACAATTATATATTAATCACACAATAATAAAACATTATTACTAATTACATCCAATTCACTAGAATACCTCATCTAGTACCTTATTATCACATTGATATTTTCTTAGAATTGTGTGACACCTTCTATTTAAACAATGTAACAATAGATGTGGTGAGGTTGTGTTTATTATAATTCTCTCTCAAGGGAAAATCTTGTGAGTGGATCCAGAGCGTACCCCCAAAAATAGTCATATGTTGGGAGGATCTGCCAAAAAATTTCTTGAAAATAATCCTCCATAATTTGAGGCTCCTCCCATCATCAATGCACTAGATGGTATTTAACAATTTCAATGGTCCCCCAATACTTTTCACATGAATTCTGAGTTATTGAATTCATATTCTTATTATAAGTTTCAGTGATGGAAAAAGATATTTTCCAATTTTTCTAATTTTCTGGATCCTGCTGCATGTAAATTCATCTTACTAATTACTCTTTGTATTTTTGACGATTCATACTAAACAACTAAAAGTTATTGAACCCGATAAATAAAAAATTTATTTTTTGTACCAATATTATTGATCTATTTTTGTATATGAATATTATATATTAAATGGTTGATAATTTATTTATATTATATTAATGTATGTTAATTGATAGTATGTGAAAGGTTATGTATACATGAAAGTATCCCATAATTTTAGTGGGTAAATCCACACATAGCCCTTGGCATATTATAGATGAACATAATGAGCTTTCTTTCATGAAATTTATAATGTGAATTTTTTGTCTTCAATTTTTTAGGATAGAGTTTTGAGTTAAAAACATTTGAGTATTTTTATTTTTGGATAGTTATATTCAATTTTTTTATACATGTATAGTATATAAATTCAAAAAAAGATCCGTGAAACTATTGTTGGGGGAAAAAGTATTATTTAGAAAATATATTTTTGATAGAATATGAATTATTTATATAAAATAGGAAAACATACATTAACTAAATTTATGTCATGATTTTATGAACATGTGATTATGTCTTTTGTTTCATTTCATTGATAGTACATGTGAACCAGACTAATAGTGGTGTAGATTTTGTAAGATGATCCCAATCCCTCCCCAGTTATTCCATGTTTCCTAAGCCCTCCTATGTTTCATACATGGTAATGACCTAGATTGGCTCTAATATAAGAATGACTATGTAAGAACCTGATTTTTCATTTAGGTGCAGATCCATTAATTTGTGGCCAAAATCATTACTTTGTGCCAAATATGGATACATAATGTAGAGACCCAAATCTTGACGTACATGGACATTACATTACTTTTGCAGAATACATAATACATAACAAAAACAGACACACAAGGACCGTAATAGTTTAGTGTCTTTGGAAACATGGAACATAATCTTCTAATCTTGGGGAAAGATCTTCAACATCTCTCATAAAGATATTCCCTTTTTCTCCGACCTAAAACCATTCTTTATATCCTAGGGAAAATAAAACATATAAAGGGTGAGCTCAAATTCTCATTAAGGGTAAGCATGGATAAAATAAAACAAACCATATACATTTTAACTTCAAAACATGAACATAATATTTAAACATCAAATTCTTGAGCAATGACATAAAACATGGAAGTACATAATGCATAGGTCATAATGGAACATAAATCATGTTAAAATTGCATGGGTATAAAACATGTAATTTTGGAAACCATTAATCACATGTTATGATTTCCATAGTAGCCAAGTCATTGCTACCAAGACCATATTAGTGGACAAATTCACTTACTAAACCGGGTTTACTTGCCATTCCAGACCTGTATTACTGAACCGGATTTACTTGTCGTTCCAGCCATGTCTATCTTATGAGATATAAATCTTTACCCAATGCATTGGAGGGAGATATAGGTCCCACCCATCTCACAATGAAATCATTCTAACCTGTGCCACAACATAAACATAAATCATTCATCACAACCCATAGAATAAAATGGGTTTCATAAACATCATCCCATCATAACATAATCCATATAAATTAAATGGATATCATTTCATCATAAGAAAAGTAAAACCATGTAAATTATAGAGACATTATACTTGAGACATACACATATGAAATAATTTCATCTTATATGGAAATTGGTTTTGATAAAACACTTGAAATGAATTCTTGAGGAAAATATCCTTTCTTCTTCAAAATCATTTTCTTTTCACAAAATGCCATGAAATTTTAAAATAAAAGGATTTGGTTGAAAATATTCGTGAAATCTTTTAGATTAATCTCCATGAAAATAAGGTGTTATAAAACTGTAAAAATCCGTTCATGCCGTATAAGTTAAAAAAACATTCTTCTCATACTTTTGACAGAAAAGTCAAAAAGTACCTTGTATGGTAAACAAAAGAACGATTCCTTACATACCTTGTAGTAAAAGTCAAAAATGGGAAAAAAGTACTTTAAACATACGTGAAACCATTTTTAGAAAATAGGTACATGGATGATAAATATAACCCCAGTAAATACTTACGAATAAACAATATCGGATAAAAACAAGATTGGAAAAGTTATCCCTTACTTTAGGTCAGATATGCTTCGTACGTATCCAAACCTCATGTGTAATGATTTAAATAATGTCATAGAATTATTATAGAATCATATTCATTTTTATGATATCATATATGGTTCACTTATGACGTTATATTTACTGTTCTTTTGTAAATTCAGGTTAAAGTAGCGTTTTGGGTAAAATCGTTTCATTTATCATCCGTGTTTTGATTTGTAATTATTAATATTATTACATAGATAATAATTACTTAATTAAAAAATATATTACATGATTTATATATAATATATATTCCGAATATACACATATATAATAGATCGATAAATGTAATGAAATACACCGTTCATGGAGACGGTTGGTTGTACATACGCATGAACGCTATTTTAGTTTCCTTATTGAATTGAATGGAATTAAGTAGATGACACACATATATATATACATAAATCCAGTAGCATTATTATGTCATATATTTCATGATTAACTATTATATATACTTTATTATCATTCTTGAAATGTTAACATGGAAAATGAATCTCATCGCGTCGTGGAGACGATAATCCATACGTATGCATGAGTGATGATATCATTCACATATTTATTGAATGGAATTGGAGTGAATGATATAATATCATAGAATCTGTGTTATGTTATAATAATAATATTTAGTTATTCTTTACACCATTATACCCATCTAAGTAAGGTGGTGGTGGAAAAACAGATTACACCACGGTGTGGAGACTGTATTCTGTATGTACGCACACGCGGTGATTTCGTTTTCCATAGGATGGATAGAAGGTGAAATAGGGTTGTTTCATATTTATAATAACATATCAGTATATGAGTGATACTGATGTTATTAATTTATAATTAAACAACTAATGAAGAAGAACTAGGAGAAGAAATAAATTTGAAAGAATCAGTAACAGATATTACCTCTTCTTCGACAAGCCTCTTTGAAATCTCCTCTTAGGGCAATGAAATTGGTATTTAAATAAGACCAGGACCTCTAGTATGTTTCTAAGGTGGTTTAGAAGAGAAATGGTCTTGTTTTGTCCAAGCTTGAAGTCTCAAAAAGGTGTGAGGAGGAGAGGTAGGAGGTGCCCTTTTATAAGGGAGGAGAGGGCACCTTTGGAATTATAAGAAATATTAATTTATAATAAATTACAAACCCACTTAAAAACATCAAAAAATGACTCAAATACAAATATTAGATGATATAGGGTTGTAATATCATCAAACAATACAATTTAGACACGTTTTGAATTTATTTTAAACATTATAAACTTGATTTATCCTTATATAATCTATTTAATTTTATTTGTGGTAATAATATTCTAAATTTTAAATCATTATAAATATTTACTTATATGTTGTGAATTTTCCATAAACATATTATTTATTACATTTTCGACCATATAAAGTTTAATTTATAATTTATAATTTTTTTTTGATTTTTAATCAATTTTATAATATGTAATTTTTATAAAATAACAATAGTGTCAATTTTGACAGTATTCATTTATTTGAATTAAAAAAAAATATATATAAAAGATATGTTCTAACTAAAAGATTTAATAGATTAAAAACATTTCATCTGTATCTATACAATTAGTGGAGAACATTAAATAGTTCATATAATATTTATTTTAATACTTTTAACATCATTTATTTGATATTTCAATTAATAATATAATTTCAACATCACTATTGTGTCATAATTAATGATAATTATTTAATCCCTAAAAATTATAAATAAATTTATATGATGTAGATAATTTTATTATATTTCTGGGAACTATTTTTATCAGAAGTGTTATGATGTTTATCACTATATTAAAATTATTAAACTTATAAGATTTAAAAGAGAGACATTTTGTCACTTTCTTTGGTTTTAATAATAATTATATTATTTCATAGTCAAAAGTCCATGAAATTAATATAGTTAGACCCTTATGTGATATGGGTCTACTTTCATTCATCCAATAGGATTTTTTCATGTGTTAGGGTAATTTAATAATCTTATTTTCACCCTTAATTACTGGATTTACCTTTAACTCTAGTAAATAAAAATTACCGTAGTTACTATTCATAATATCAGAAAAATTAAAGTAACCTATTAACATAATTTGGACCCACTGAATTCAAATATGGAATATATTTTTCAAAATTCGAAACACAGAAGTTGCAGTAATTAATTTAAAATTAATCCCATTGTTAAGAGAACGAGTTTTAAAAGTTAAAACATTGAAAAAGATTGATACGATTTTACCTATGAATTCAATGTAGAATCAATGCTAATGATAGACATTATATTAAATGGTAAAAATATATTCTATTTATACTTTAAAATAATTCAATATTATAATTTAACCATATATATTATTACGATGAAAAAAGTTGTTTTTAATTGAAATATAGCGTGTTTTTACAATTAATTAAAATATGAAAGTTATCAGAATAATATGAAAAATTTATCCAAAGTAAATTTTAATATCTTGATTCCAAAGAAGAATTCTATTTTGTCAAATTGAACTTATAAACATGTCAAAAACTAGTTTTAATGTGGGTGCGCCCTCAAAAGGCGGCAAAACTGCATTTTTTGAAAAATACCTATTTTAGCTGAAAAAATTATTTTGTTCACATACAATGTTTTAGAAAATGTGTAATATGAATAATAATGTTATAAAATTCAAAATGTAGTTAATAATATTCATAGCGTCTATTCTATAATAATATTAAAACAATATATTGTTTTTTAGTGAAACCCGATACTACGTACTACACACGCTATCGAGGAAGGTCACGATTGCGTGTAACGCAAGCCAAGTCAGGGTTGCGTGTAGTGAAAGACTCCTTTGTTGTTGCATATAAAAGAATCCATCATATTTCATTTATATATTGAATATATATATTTATATATATATACACACTCAATGTTTCATAGAATAACAACAATCCAATGAACTTGAAATTGTGTGTAACACAATCCATGAATAATGCTGCATATACTGAAAGATAATATGGTGTTGCGTATAACACAAGATAATATTGTTGTAGCATACAACAGAAGATATGAAAGAAATTAAAAAGAATATATCTCATAAAATCTCAGGGTGTTACATTCTACCACCTTAAAATGAATTTCTCCCTCGAAATTCGTTAGGGTTATAAATGGTTTATTACATGAGAGTTTCTTTCATAGAAAACCACATCTTAAAAAGGAATACCAAAACTTTTCTTTAAAAACTAAATTATGAAATGTAACTGTTACCCAAATTAACTAATCACTGGGTTTCCACATAGAATAACATAGGTGAAAATAAGGATATGGAAGAGAAATCTAACCATCAAGTTCTGATAGAGAGTGGCAGAGGACATGACTATGATAAAGCCAACAGTCACAAAGCCATAAATTTGTGATGATTTATGGTACCATCTGATTCATTAGATATGAGAGCACAAGGACAACATTTTTGGTTTTCAAGATCATTTCCCTAATGTTAAAGTATTTTTTGAATTAAAATAAATACTTACTTGATTTTGGTAAAATCACACTGTTGTTCATGCCTTATACAATTTCCAATTCATCTCTTAAATTAATGAAGTTGAATTTTTCTTCCATGAAGTGTTAACAGATCATACGATAGAATGTTAGGTCATTCCATTTTTCTTAAACAAAAGGTTAGAAAAAGTTATTAAATATACATAAGTCCTTCTATAGTGGGATTAATCATATATGGTGCCTAAAATGGACTTATACTTCATATATCAGACCACTTAATAAAATAAAACTAGTTTCTACTAACCAAGGACTTCTTATAGGCCAGTGGTTGGAACTAAAGGCCTATCGCACTTCGGTTGTGGGTTCGATTCCTGTAGCCTTGTTCGACGCGATGGGTTGTCTCCCATCCTATGAGTTGTCCTTTTTCTAAAACTACACTATTATAACATTCCTACAATGATATCGAAAATATTTATAGCCTTAAACAATACTATCTTAATTCATTATAGTATTTAGGCTTATCCAAAATACTTATGTCCAAGCTCATATTACAAAGAAAACAATTAATAGAAATTTCATCTACCGAGCATGTGAATATCATCATTTATCACCCATATATCATAATATATATCTTGTTGGTCACATTCCAGACATGTGAATACCTTAATCATGTGTACTCTTGAAAATTGAATACCCATTGAACCTTAGCCAAAACATGAATGTTGTCAAAATCTAACTCTTTCTACATACCAAAATCCCAAAAATTCTTTATACTCAAACCATGATATCAATTTGTCCTCATATCAGTCATGAGCTCACTAAATCTATCAAACATTTAATATTCTTCTAATCCCTTCATTATGCTCATATCATCATCTTTCCAAAATATTTCTATCACTTTTCATGGTTACAAGTACCATATAATTATTGAAAACCACAATAAACCATTACATAGATATTCCAATGTTCCACAATTACTATAAATGAGATTCCAAAAAATTATTTTGGAATTCCTTTACATAAACACATAATCATTCCACCCCATTGTTTTCATACTCAACATTGCTAATAGTGATCGCATGTGACTTCCCTTTATCCTTTTCCTTAAGAGGTTTCTCACGTTGATCATCATTAACCCTTGGATTAGGACATTGATTAGAATAATGACCCATTTCCTTGCACTTGAAGCATTGAAGTGTTGGTGGGGCACTCTGTGAAGCCTTTTCTTTGTTCAAATCACTAGGCATCTTCTTCCCATAATTGAGGAATTAAAATGCCTGATGAACTTCTTTTCCACATTTGAAACCTTTACTTGTCCCTTTAAGACAAATCCCTCCATCTTTCTTTCCACACTTTGAGCATAAGGGAAAACTCATCTTTTTTTAGTGTGGTATTTATATTTTCCTTTTAATTCCATTTTCTTCTTATTATCAAACCCATTTGATTTATGGGGTACTCCAATCTTCTTATTGACCTTGAGAGCACATCGAACAATTTCCTCGTAGCTATTGAAGTCCCTTATGGCAAACACCATTCGAAGAATTGGTTTTAAGCCACTAATGAATTGATCGATCTTACTATCAGGTTGGATAATAATCCCAGAAGTGTACCTTGAAAGTCTTTTAAAATTTTCTTCATAGGTACTAACAGATTCATCATCCTTTTTCATCAGTTCAAGAAACTCATTCTTCATCTTTTTTCGAAGAATACGATGGATGTACTTATTGAAAAATAAGTTCTTGAACTCGTCCCATTCCATGGACTCAATTTCATCCCTTTACCTCATATTCTTGATATGATTCCACCACTGTTCAGAATCACCTTCCAAACAATACACTGCTAAGATGAATATTTCATGTTCAGAACATTGAAGAACTGGAAATATCTTTTCAGTTGTACTGATTCATTGTTCAACAACTAATTGATCAATAGACCCGCTAAATGAAGGTGGACGGTGCCTCATGAAGGATTCAACAGAATGTTGCTCCTTCCTTTGCTTATTTGGAAGTCATATATGATTCATAGCTTGAGAAAGTTGTGTGATCATGACTACAATATTTTTCATTCCAGTCCCCGTAACGTTTGGTTGCTCAGGGGGACAATCATTTCATTGCTCATCGCATTTCGCATTAACACGGTTCCTTCGGGTTCCAGCCATTGACTAAAACCAAGAAGAATAGTGTGAGAAATACTAATTATAATAGGAAAACCACATAATCAGGAATTAAATTTTACACTTAAGGTCTTATCATAGGTTATTCATGGCCATTTCTAAAACACTAACATTGTGTTCTATTCATAGACATATCCTTAGGGTTCTAAATAAGGGTTTCACATCCTAGTTTCCAAAGGTTTACTATAACATTCCTCTAATACCAAATATGACAACCCAAATATTGATGTACATGGACATTACATTACTTTTGCGGAATACTTAATACATAACAAAAATAGACACACAAGGACTGTAATAGTTTAGTGTCTTTGGAAACATGGAACATAATATTCTAATCTTGGTGAAAGATCTTCAACATCTCCCATAAAGATCTTCCCTTTTTTCTTACCTAAATACTTTATTTATATCTTGGGGAAAATAAAACATATAATGGGTTAGCTAAAATGATCAGTATGAGTAAGCATGGAGAAAATAAAACAAACCATATACAATTGAACTTCAAAACATGAACATAATATTTAAACATAAAATTCTTGAGCAATGACATAAAATATGGCAGTATATAAGGCATAGCTCATAATAGAACAAAAATCATGATAAAATGGAATGGAAATAAAGCATGTAATTTTATAAACCATTAAGAACATGTTATGATTTCCATAGTAGCCATGGAATTGCTGCCAATACCATCTTAGTGGAAAAAGTCCCTTACTGAACTGGGTTTACTTGTCGTTCCAGCCCTATATTACTAAACCGGTTTTACTTGTCGTTCCAGCCATGTCTATCCCATGAGATATAAATCTTTACCCAAGGCATTGTAGGTAGATATTGGTCTCACCCATCTCATAATGAAATCATTCTTACTTGTTCCACACCATAAACATAAATCATTCTTCATAACCCAAAGAATAAAATGGGTTTCATAAACATCATCCCATCATAACATAATCCATATAAATAAAGTGAATATAATTTAATCATAATAAAAGTTAAACCATGTAAATTATAGAGACATTATACTTTAATCATACACATATGAAATAATTTCATCTTATATGGAAATTGGTTTTGATAAAACACTTGAAATAAAATCTTGAGGAAAATATCCTTTCTTCTTGAAAATCATTTTCTTTTCACGTAATGGCATGAAATTTTAAAAGAAAAGGATTTTCTTGAAAATATTAATGAAATATTTTAGATTAAGCTTCATGAAAATAAGTCATTATAAAACCATAAAAGTCCGTTCATGCTATATAAGTTAAAAAAAACATTATTCTCGTACTTTTGCTGGAATAGTCAAAAAGTACCTCGTATGGTAAACAAAAGAAATATTACTTACATACCTTATAGTAAAAGTAAAAAAAGGGTAAAAAGTACTTTAAACATACATGAAACTATTTTTAGAAAAGAGGGACATGGATAATAAATATAACCCCAGTAAATACTTACGAATAAACAATATCGGATAAAAACGAGATTGGAAAACTTATCCCTTACCTTAGGTCCGATATGCTTTGTACGTATCCGAAACTCTTGTATAATGATTTAAATAATGTCATTTAATTATTAAAGAATCATATTCATTTTTATGATATCATATATGGTTCACTTATGACTTTATAATACCCGTTCTTTTGTAAATTCATATTAAAGTAGCGTTTTGGGTAAAATCTTTTCATTTATCGTTCGTGTTTTGACTTGTAAGTATTAATATGATTAATTAGATCATGATTAATTAATTCCAGAAAATAAAAAATGATTTATATATAATATATATTCATAATATAAATGTATATAATATATCGAAAAATGGAAAGAAATACACCGTTCATGGAGACAGTAGGCTGTTTGTACGCATGAATGCTGTTTTCATTTACTTATTGAATTAAATATAATTAAGTAGATGACATAAATATATATATACATACATAAATAAAGTAGAATTATTATGTAATATATTTCATGATTATTTATTATATATAATTTATAATCATTCTTGAAATGTTAACATGGAAAATTAATCGCATTGCGTCGTGGAGACGGTAATCCGTACGTACACACGAGTGACGATATCATTCCCATATTTATTGAATGGAATTTTAGTGAATGATAGAATATCTTAGAATCACTATGATTTTATAATAATCATATTTAGTTATTCTTTACACCATTATACCCATCCAAGTAATGTGGGGGTGGAAAAATAGATTACACCACGGCGTGGAGACGGTATTCCGTACGTACGCACGCGCAGGGATTTCGTTTTCCTTAGGACAGATAGAAGGTGAAATAGGGTTGTTTCATATTTATAATAAAATATCAGTATATGAGTGATACTGATGTTATTAATTCATAATTAAACAACTAAATAAGAAGATGTTGAAGAAGAAATAAATTTGAAAGAATCGGTAACGGATATTACCTCTTCCTTGACACGCCTCTTTGAAATCTCTCTTAGGGCACTAAAATTGGTCTTTGAAGAAGACCAGGAACTCTAGTATTTTTCTAAGGAGGTTGATAATGGAAATGGGTAGGGGTTGGCCGATCTTGAAGGCTCAAAATGGTATGAGGAGGAGATGGAGGAGGTGCCCTTTTATAAGGGAGGAGAGGGGCACCTTTGGAATTATAAGAAATATTAATTTATATTAAATTCCAACCCTACTTAAAAACCTCCAAAATGACACAAACAAAAATATTAGATGATATAGGGTTGTAATATCATCAACTAATAAAATTTAGACATTTTGGGAATTTATTTTAAACATTATCAACTTGATTTATCCATATATAATCTATTTAATTTTATTTGTGGTAATAATATTCTAAATTTGAATTAAATATAAATAATTACTTATATGTTGTGAATTGTACATAATTGTATTATTTATTACAGTTTCGCCCATATAAATTTAATTTTATAATTTTTAACTTTTTTTGTATTGTAATTTTTTTTATAATATGTAATTTTTATAAAATAACAATAGTGTCAATTTTGGGACTATTAATTTATTTGAATTTAAATAAATTATATACAGAAGATATGTTCGAAATAAAAGATTTAATAGATTAATAACATGTCATATTTATCTATAAAATAAGTTGATCACATTAAATATTTCATATAATATTTATTTTAGTACTTTTAAAATCATTTATTTGGTATTTTAATGAATAAAATAATTTCAACATCACTATTGTGTCATAATTAATGATAATTATTTAATACCTAAAAATTATAAATAAATTCATATTATGTAGATAATTTTATTATCATCCTATGGAATATTTATATCAGAAGTGTTATGATGTTTATCACTAAATTAATATTATTAAACTTATAAGATTTAAGGGAGTGACATTTTGTCACTTTCTTTAGTTTTAATAATAAATATATTATTTCATAGTCAAAAGTCCTTGAAATGAATATAATCCGACACTTAGGTGATATTTGTAGACTTTTATTCATCCAATAGAATTTTGTAAAGTGTTAGGGTAATTTTATAATCTTATTTTTACCCTTAATTACCAGATTTACCTTTAACTATAGTAAATAAAAATTACCATAGTTACTATTCATAATATCAAAAAAATAAAAGTAACCTATTAACATAATTTGTACCCACTTAATTAAAATATGAAATCTATTTTTCAATATTCAAAACAGAGAAGTTGTAGTAATTAATTTAAAATTAATCTCATTGTTAAGAAAACAAGTTTAAAAAGTTAAAACATTGCAAAAGATTGAAATGATTTTACCTATGAATTCAATGTAAAATCAATTATAATGACATAAATTATATTAAATGTTAAATATATATTCTATTTATACTTTAAAATAATTCAATATTATAATTTAACCAAATAAATTATTATGAATAAAAAAGTTGTTTTTAATTAAAATATATCGTGTTTTTACTATTCATTAAAATAAGAAAGCTATCAGAATAATATGTAAAATTTATCCAAAGTAAATTTTTATATCTCGATTCCAAAGAAAAATGTTATTTTGTCAAATTGAATTTATAAATATGTCAAAAACTAGATTTAATGTGGGTGCTCCATCAAAAGGCGTCAAAACTGCATTTTTTGAAAAATACTTATTTTACCCGAAAAAATTATTTTGTTCACATACCATGTTTTAGAAAATTCGTAAGATGAATAATAATGTTATAAAATTCAAAATGTAGTTAATACTATTCATATCAGCTAGTCTATAATAATATTATAACAATATATCATTGCTCAGTGAAGCCCGATTTTGCGTACTACACACGATATCGAGGAAGGTCTCGATTGCGTGTAACGCTAGCCACATCAGGGTTGCTTGTAGTGAAAGTCTCATTTTTTGTTGTGTATAATATAATCCTAACATATTTCATTTATACATTGAATATATATATATTTATATATATAAACACACTCAATGTTGCGTAGAATAACTACTATCAAACAAACTTGAAATTGTGTGTAACACAATCCGAAAATAGTGTTGCGTATACTGCAAGCTAATATAGTGTTGTGTATAGTGAAAGATAATCTTGGTGTAGCATAAAAAAAGATATTAACAAAATTAAAAATAATATATATTATAAAATTTCAGTGTGTTACACTTAATGAGTTAAAAATGTCTCAGGGGTGTCTGGGGAAAGTTCAAAGCCCAAAACCCCTATTTTTGGGGAAAACAATCTTGTTGTATGGTTTAGAGTAAACTGTATAGATTGCATTATGCCGGATAGAGCCACGTCACACAGTTTATGCAAGACCATGCATCATAACTATGCGAGCACCCCTTTCTACCAGGTAACCATGAAAACAAACTATGCACATGCTAATTTTTGGGTAAATTTTCAATTTCTCTCTTAATGATCTATTAATCCTCCTCCTTCTTCCTAATATAATAACCAGGGATATTAAGATATTTTCCTACAAATTAGGATCTTTTTGAAGATCTAACCATGGAATCATGAGATCTACTTCATCTGGACACCGATCGTGCTTCCGTTGGTCATGCTGGATGCACAATGGTATGTACTCGAGTCCTCTTGAGAAAATCTTCTTATTTTTTTTCTCTCGACCGAGATATCGGGGCATGAGAATATTTCTATTTTTCATATATATACTTTGATTTAATCCAAATCAAGGGCAAAATAAATTAGGAGAAGGATCATATAACCATAATATGGGTGGTCTATAACTCATGCCTAAAGTTCAATGATTTTTCATTTATCGTGTGGGGACCACCGATTTCATTGGGTGTCGTTTATGGAATTTATATGTAATGATTATAATCATTAAAACTATATGGGTATTATATTTTCTGACGTGTGATTAAATATTGGTGGTTATGAACAAAACATTATCCCTTCCAGGTCAAAGGTTATTCAATAATTGGTTTTTTTTTGTTTTTTGACACATTTGAGCCATAATTCAGGTGTGGCTTGTCTTGGCCACTCTAGGGGTAATATTTTCTATTTTAAATGGAATTTTTATATTGGGAATTTCATAATGAAAAGTTCCATGTATTATTACCACTTTTCTCACCTAAGGTAATCACTTCAATTGATAATTAAATGTGAAATGGAAATTAGAACATATATTGAGTATTTGAATTGACTGTATTGAATGTGAATGAATAGTAGGTTGCAAATCCATAGAACCCCTTACCCCTGTAATGGAAGGTTTATGAAGAAAACATGAATATGGGATATTCCTTAAATGGATTAATTGGTTGCATGCTGCATGGCCTTGTCACACTAATTAAAGGAATGGCTTGAACCAAATGACGTAATTAAAATGTTTCATGTTAATTGACCATACAACACTAATGAAAGGAAAGGATTGAACCGAATGAGATATTACATGACTTCATAATTATATAGAAATATCCTAACTCGTTCTCTCCATGGATTCTAATCAGAGAATTTGATGCTCACTGGGGAACCCCATCTCGATTCAAGGATACAACTTGCTTTGGTTGATACCCACCTAGATCCCGATTGTTGTCTATTCTTAGATCCCTATTATGAAACTGTATGAACCCTTCATATTATCATAGGATTACTTGGAAATACTCCTTAGATCCAGTATTGACATGTTGGTTCCATGGTTAAAGCCCATCGATCCTTGTCTCTACTTAGCCCCATTTTACCTTGGTCCATCACCTTGGACACGGTGGGCACCTCATTGTGGAAAGCCTTGGATTAAACTCTTTGTATTAAACTCTTAACCTATTCCAGGCTATATTTATTACTTAGTTGGTGAACATTGAGGTCTACGTCACCTTGTTTATTACCTTGTGACTTCATTTTTGAATATCATAAATCATGGTTTCCTTATTACATCATGGAACCTTCACTATTTATACTCTCATGAGGTGATCTTTTCATGGGATATGCCTCACGAGACCTACAAATATAAAACCAGAAATTAATTAATTAAGTGAATTGGTTGCATGTTCAAACACCACCTGAGGAATGAAGTGGGTACTTGGGTATTTAGTTACAATACACTACTTTATTATATATATTCATTCCTACACACTATTACATTTTCATTACATGGGCCCGATGTTGTGGAAACCATTAGTGGGGGCCCACTAAAAGTTATCTCACACCCTCTCTTGGTGTCATTTGGTACATGTCACAGATTACATGGCTAGAGGTGTTGACAAAGGGAATCATACAAATTAGACCACTTGATTGATTATAGTTTAATATGTAGATTGATAGAAGAGAGAAGAGTTGTAACTCAGGATTCTTGGGATAGTGTTATTATTTTTTTATAATTTGGGGAACATTTTTTGTCTTTTTTTATCTATATTTTCCATTTTCTATAACATGACATACCATTATCTGTGATTGAATGTTTTTATAGTTGTTTCAGTTATTTTTATAGTTGTCTCTATTTTCCATTGTGTCTTCTATTGACTTATATTGCTTCCTCTATTTACCTATGTTTACTCTCATCTGTAATACTGCACTTTGGTAATGAGGGAATAGTCTCTCCATGGACACACCCTGGGCCCTTTCTACTAGTCAACATCCTTTGGCATTCATGGAGATGCGCTTTAGGCCATGTCACCCACCTGGTTTGGGGAACCGATTGAGTGAAATCTGGGTTCAGGAAATCACAAGGTGGTATTGGATTTGGTTCATTTCCTACTTTACTATTTTGATACAATATATTGGAGATTAGGAATGATTTAGACTTGGTCATAAGTTGTGCATGTGCATCATAAACCCATGTTCAAGGTAAATACCAAGTTGGATAGATTATAATTTTTTATATAATTTTTCCTATTACTGTTGATATTATTTAACCATTGGTAGACACACATGTTGTGTGGAGTTTTTTACTATTAATATGATTGGGGATTTTATTTCATCTTTGGCCCGAAGATATGAGGGAAAGGATCAGTGTTTCATGAATCAATATAGGCACCTATATTTCAAATATCATACGTATTTCCATACAATATAAGCATATTTCACTACTTTTAATTGCATGATATGCCTATGGTTGATGAGTGATGATTTGATAGTTAAATTATGATTGTATTACACTTGGATGTTATTGAGTGATTTTTTGTCTCAATTTATGAGGTGTTATGGGTCCTCATGGACTTGGATGAGTAATTTACTGATTCAATCCATTATAAAATAAATGAATGGGTGTTGTTTTTTGGTGATAGATGTATGGGAACTGATTCATTGAAAATGGATATCCATTATGAATTGAATCCTAACATCTAAAATGAAATGGTTGCACAAAGCTATCTGACCTTTTCATGGTTATAAAAGGTAAAGAAGAAAACCTAGAAATTAAATATAAAATGAAAAAAACTTATACTTGAGCACATAAAGATACATGATAGTCTAAGAATTTAGTTGTGGTAGTATGCCCGGGGTAGTGAGTTTTCATACATTCATATTCCTCTAGTGATGATATCTTTTTGTTGAAGTTTGTTTCGAGGAGTGTGATCAGAATTTGTAGACTAATTCCACCACGAAGTCCTTATATCATATGACAGGATGGTGGTGGAGACCATGATCCATACATTGTGGGACCTGATATGCCAATCTTACCTATAAGGGTGACACTAAAGGCACCAAATTTTGTTCCTAATTTTGGCACTAATGTCCATGGTCATGATAGTTTTCATACGTCTAATGCAGCACATGCATGGTGATCCACATTTTACACCTATGATGGCTGATCTGACTCAGGAGTTCTAGCACCAACATCCTCTTACCTTTTTTGGGGATGCTGGTCCATGGGTTACCAAGTCTTGGATAAAATCCACCCTATCTATCTTTGAGTATCTAGGGATTCATCCAGATTGGAGGGTCAACCTTTTCACATACAAGCTTTAGGATTCGGAAAACCATTGGTGGATGTGATTACCCAAACCGGTCATCGGTAGGGCATGTTATGGGTTGATTTATAGACTTTCTTCCATGATCAGTTCATTCCTCAGATTTTGGGAACTAATAGTGATAGAGATTTCATGCCTCTAGAGAAGGTTTCTATGTCAGTTTTGGAATATTCAATGTGTTTAACGGAGTTGTAGTGCTTTTCACCACTTCTAGATGGTGATGAAATTTCGCGTGCTAGATGGTTTGAGGATGGGCTCTAATATTCCATTTGTTCACAGGTAAATGTCTTTTTCCAAAATACATTTTCTGCAATTGTTGATCATTCTCTTATAACTTAGCACAACCTGAGGGAATTCAATAGTACCGGGCATAGGGGACCTATTCCATGTGAAGCCGAGAGTTCTTCTGGTTGAAGGAAGCATTCACTTAATGTTTCTCGTATGAGCAGGGACAAACCGATTTTCCATTACGATAGCTCTAAAGTGTGTCATCAGTGTGAATGATGGGAGAATTTGATGACTTAGTGTGATAGAGATCCACTCGAGTGCCGATCTTGTGGATTTATGGGGAATCGTCAGTGTTTATGAAGGACATTTCAACTAGCTTCAAGTGGAAATGGAACAATTCCAGATCCACCTTTAGGAGTTAATTCTTTTACATCGCGTTAGTTGGGGAGTTGGAATAGCACTAGTAGGTCTAGACAAGGTGGAGGTCAGGCCATAGTAGCCATACCCCTAATCACCAGCAACACCATTAAAGAAGTTTTGATCCCTGTAGTTCAACTGTTGCACTGGGCTGTGGACATGGTTATTTCCATTCCCTACAACCATTACCTAAGGATTAGGATGCGGGACCTTGTACAGTACGAGGTACTATTCTAGTATCCTCTAATATAGTATCCACATTTTTCAATAAAGGTGCTTCAAACTCTTTTTTCATTTTATCCATTGTGGAATGTCTTGGACTAGAGAAACAGTATCACTATGGTGTAATGAACCTCGATACACAGTTAGGGGTACAAAAATAGGGCATATTCCATTGTAGGTACTATCCCCTTGAGGTTAGAATTTACCCTTTTTAATAAAACCATTGGTTTTCTCGAGACGATGAGGATAGATGTCATTCTTGGAATGGACTAGTTGGTTCACTATCACGCTTTTATATACTACTATCACCACAAAGTATCTTTTACATCAACATAGGGCATAAGCTGTCTACATAATGGTGAGTGGGATGCCTAGGTTGGTAGAGTGGGACCAGAGCATCATCGACTATGCTGAGTGATCGCCTAGGTCGCAATGGAGTATTAGGGTTTATAAAAATACGATTTCCTTATGATTGTGGATCATTTCATGGATATATCTTCTAATTATTTTCTTGACTACATCTTAAGATATAGCTAGAGTGCACAATTGAGGTTTTTCAAGGAGTATATCCAGTGTCCATTCCTCCATATAGGATGACACCTACAACGCTTCAAGAGCTCAAGAAGATGTTAGAAGATTTAGATGCCAAAGGTTTTATATAGACTAGTACTTCCTCTTGGGGTCCACCCATACTTTTTTCCAAGGAGGATGGAACCATATGCTTATATGTGTATTAGAGAATGTTTAACTATCTTACAATCAAGAACTAGTATCCACTGCATTGAATAGATGATCTCCTTGAATAGCTCTGAGGACCAATGTTTTTCTCCAAGATCGATCTGAGATTGGGTTATCATCAGGTATGGGTAAAACCATTATACATATCTCATACATCTTTCAATAGTAGGTATGGTCTCAACGAGTACCTTGTTATTCTATTCGGTCGTACAAATTAACTCTCCATTTTTATGGCTATGAAGAACAGGGTGTTCCATCCATATTTGGATTCTTTTTTCATGGTCTTTTTTGATGAGATCGTTGTGTATTATCCCACTTGTAGAGACCATGAAAAACATCTTAATATTTTTCTTAGTACTCTGAGAGAGAATACGCTTAACACAAAATTTTCTAAGTTCCACTTTTGGATTGACAAATTTCACTTCTCGGGTCATATAATATTAGAATCAAGAGTATCTGTTGGCCATGAAATGGTTATTATTGTAGTATCCTGGGAGCATCCCAGGAATGTGTTACATATACAATGTTTGTTGGGGATTTCATGATATTATATTAATTTTAAAAAATATTTATCATGATATTATTATCCACTAAATATTATTATAATGAAGGGTGTCATGTTCGTGTGGTCAGAAGCGTGCGATAAAGCCTTTCTGTAGCTAAAACGGATGCTTGTGTCTACACCCATTCTGATTCTTCATGAGTTAGGTATTGGCTATACCATATTCTATGACGCATCAGGCTTCATCCTAGGAGTATTAATGATGTAGATAAAAAAATTTGCATATAGATCTCGGTAATTGAGGACTCATTAGTGAAACTACCTGACACAAAACCTTGATCTACCAGTATTTGTCCACGATTTACATTTCTAGAGGCATTACCTGATGGGTGAGAACTTTGTGGTGTACACGGACCACAAAAGCATCAAATATATATTTTCACATCATGAATTAAACCTCATACAATGAATATGGTTTCATTATATTGATTTCATTGATTTTAAGCATGCCTATATGCCTGGAAGGGGCAACATAGTTTCTATTGTGTTATGTCAAAAAACTCAAAAATATATTGTACGGGAAGCCAATGATGAATAGAAGTTAATGACCCTGTTTTCTAATATGCATATGAATTTTCATGATAGTCACGAGTAGTATTACCTATCATCATTTACAGTTAGCTTTTCCATCAATGTGAAGGTGAAGGGTAGATAGTTTTCATATCTTAAAGGTTGATATCTTCATGAGAGTATATCAAGAGATAACCCACCTCTAGATGAGTCTGTGGACAGAGACAACATCCCACATCTACATGGACATATATGGGGTTTTTACGATATGAGTGATGATTTATTGAAAGAGTCATGCTAATATGAGTGGAAGTTCATCCAAGAATCAATAAGATGTATCGAGATATGAGATTCCAGTATTGGTGACCAGGGATGAAACATCTGATAGAAGGCTTTATCACTAGTTGTTCCTCCTATTTTTAGTCAAAGGTGGAGCACCAGAGACCCATAGGCTTGTTATAAACCCATCCAGCCTGGTAATGGAAATGAGAAGATATTGACATGGATTTTGTGGTTCGGTTACCTAGGTCACCGAGAGGTAGGGATTCTATCTAAGTAGTCATTGATCATCTAACAAAGTCCTCCCACTTTATTCCTATACTTGAAACTTTCTCAGTCGATGAGCCGTGAAGACTGTATATTTATTAGATCATACGACTACACAAGGTCCCACATACTATCATTTCAGATAGGGATCCTCATTTCACTTGACAATTCTATAGGGGTTTGTAGAAAGATATGGGAACTCAGGAGATTCTAAGAATAGATTTCCACCCTCAGACCGATGGACAATCGGAATAGGCAATGCTTGTTTTAGAGGATATGCTTCAAGCATGTGTTCTTGATTTTGGTGGTTCATGGTAGAAGCATATCCCACTCATCGAGTTCAACTATACTAATATTTTTCATGTTAAAATTTAGTTGGATCATTTTGAATCCTTGTATGGTAGGACATTTCGTTCAACCAGGTGATATCTAGAGGTTGGTGAGGTAGCCCTTCTAGGTCCTCATCTCATTCAAGAATGTTCATAGAATGTTTTTCTCATTAGAAATTGTATGACTATTAATTAGTCTAGAAATAAATCTTATGTCGATCGCCGATGAATAACTCTTGAGTTCATGGTTGGGGATCATGTTTTTCATTGGGTATCACACAAGATAATTAATAGACGTTTACAAAAGAAGGGAAATATATCACCTCATTTTTAGGGCCTTTTGAGATTCTACAGAGAGTCAGAACAGTAGCCTATCAGTTTCTATTATCTCAGAGGAAACATTCCATGCAAAAAATCTTCCAGGTCTCACAGTTTCGACAATATCACACTGAACCATCTCATACATTTATTCCAAGGAATTTGAGTTAGATGTTGATGCTGCCTTTGAAGAGTATCCAATACACATCCTTGACCGGAGCATGAAGGATCTACGAGGCTAGTTTTTCCCTCCAGTGTGAGTACTATAGATACATGATCTAGTATAGAATGAGACTTGGGAATGGGAAGCTGACATACATTCCCAGATGCCAAAGTTTTTCTTAGATAGTGTTTCAACAAACCTAGCAGGTGAACTCGGTGATGAGTTCTTTTAAGGGGGGAAGATTGTAAGAACCCAATTTTTCACTTATGTATGGGTCCTTTAATTTTCGGTCTAAATATTTACTTTGGGACAACTATGGATACATAATGAGTTAGAAGAGGTATCATGGGTGTGTAGGGAATGTTCGAATCCCAGAACCCATCTTTTATGAAAAAAACAAGCTTCACGCAGAGTTTAGAGTAAGTTGTGAAGATTATCTTTTTTCAGAAATAGCCACCTCACATAGTTTTTTCATGGTCATGTGACCTAACTATGAAAGCGCCTATCATTCCCATGTAACCATGCTTGGTTTTCACATGGGTTTTCAAACTGTGATGGAAAAATGTGCGCAATATAATTTTTGGGTAAATTTCATGTTTTTTACCTAATTATTTATTAATCATCCTTCTTCTTCCTAATATGAGAACCACTAGGATTAGTCCATTTTCTTCTTGGTTTTTATATTTTTGAGGATCTAACCTAGGAATCAAGATAGCTCCATAATTCTAAAACCAATCGAGCTTTTGTTCATCATGTTGGATGCACAATGGTATGCACATGAGTCCTCTTGAGATGTTCTCCTATGTTTCTATCAACCGACATATCATAGAAAGAGCATTTTTTTCTTTTTATTAGATCTACTCTGACCTGATCCAAACCAAGGAAAAATATTAAATGAGTATCTTAAAACCCTAATGGGGAGGTCTAGAACTTATCCCCATTGTTCATTGATTTTGGATTTGTTGTGTGGGGCCCACTGATTTCTTCGAGTACCGTTTATTAAATTTATATTCCATACTTATAATCATTATAACCATATGTATATTCTCTTTCCATATGTGTGATTAATTACTAGTGGTTATAACCCCAACACCATCCCTTCATTTTCAAAGGTTATTCCATAATTAGGTTTCTAGTGTTTTGACACATATGAGCTACCGTTCGAGTGTGACTTGGCTTGACCACTCTAGGGGAAAGATTTTATATATCAAATTGAATGTTTATAATATGAATTTCATAATGGTATGTACCATGATTCTTATCCCTTCACCAACCTATGGTAAGTGATTTAGTCTATAACTAAATGTGAAATGGAAATTGGTAGGTATATTGAGTATTTTTCTTAACCATATTGAGTGTGAATGAGTAGTAGGTTTCATATCTGTATTACCCCTTTCCACATTAATGGATGGTAGAGAAATGAACCTTGAGTATGTAATATTCCTTAAATAGATTGAATGGTTTCATGATACATGGCCTGGTCACATTAATGACATGTAATACTTGAACCAAATGAATAGATTAAAAGGTCACATGCTACATGAACTTATTACCATAAATAAAGGCAAGGCTTGAACCAAATGAAATATTACATGACTTAATAATTAAACAGAAATGGGTGGATTCGACCTCACCTTGTATTCTAATCAGATAATTCCATGAGCACTCAGGAACCCCTTTCCGATTCAGGGATACCGTTTTCTTAGGTTGATACCCACTTAGATCCCTATCATTGTTGGTTCATGGATTCATAGTATGAAACAATAGGATCCATTCATATTATCACATTATGACTTGGATACACTCCTTGGATCCAACATTGAAATGTCGGTAGCATGGTTAATGCCTATCGGGCCCTGTCTCTGCTTAGCCCAGTTTTACCTTGGTTGATCACCTTGGACTCAACAGGTGACTCATTGTAGAATGAATTGGATTACAATCCTTGTATTCCACTCATATCCCATGTCAGGATATAGTTATTACTAACTTGGAGACCCTTGAGGTCTACATTTCCTTGGATATTACCTTGGGACATCATTATTAAATATCATAAATCACGGTTTCCTTATTAGATCTTGAAACCATCACTATTTATACTATCATGTAGTTATGTTAGTGTTGAATATGTCTCACAATACCTACCAATATAAAATTTGTAATAACATAATTAAATGAACTAGTTACATGTTCAGTCACCAGCCAAGGGATAAAGCAGGTACTTGTGTATTTTTTATATTGTACTACATTATTTTATATATGCATTCCCACACATTATTACAATTCCATTAAATGATATAGATTTTATAGACACCATTGGTGGTGGCGCACTGATATCTTTCTCACACCCTCTACGTGCGCAATTTGGTACCCGAGAAGATTAAATGGTTGCAGGTGTTGACAAAGGGAAGTATACAACTTCAAACAATTGATTCCTTACTGTTTATTATATATATTTATAGTAGATGATAGAATGGGAACTTGGGATGCTTGGGATAGTATTTTTATTTCTCTATACTCTGTGGAACTTGTTTTGCCTATTGTTTATATCCATGTTTTCCGTCTTTCTAGTACATGACATGTCATCATGTGTTGTTGAATGTTATTATAGTTTCTTCATTTATTATTACAGTTGTCTCTAATATTCATTGATTATTCTGTTTAATTATATTTCTTATGCTATTTACCTAGGATTACTATCATCCGCTATACTACACTTTGGTGACGATGGAATTGTCTCCCCACAGACACACCCTAGGCCCTCACTGCTAGTCACCAACCTTTAGCGTTCGGGGAGATGCGCTTAAGGCGATGTGGCCCACTGGGATCAGGGAACCCATTGAGTAGAATCCAGGTCTGTGATATCATAAACTAGGATGAAGTAAGGTTGATCATATATTCCCACGGGCTGGTACAATTGTCCGAGGATCAAGGAATCACCACTTTGGAATAATTTCACCCACAAAAAATTAATTAAAATAACATTGGAAAATAAATAAACCTTTAGGATGACTCATATGTACGTTATATGAACACACCAAAGGAAAATAAAATTAACAGAAGTAACATGCTATAAATGCAGAAAGAAAGGATACACATTAATTAATCTATCCAGACCCCAATCTACTTCCCCTATAAATAAAACTGCATATCCGCCTCTAGTTACCTTCTAACCCCCTCCACATAATATAACTACCCTCCATCTATAGAAATTTGTAAAAGGACTATGTAGAATATGTGATAAAAGAAATAAAATCAAAACTAAAATAAAACATTCCTATATCCTATGACTATACAAGTCACTAACCAATATATAAGAACCACACAAACCCATGGGATAAATCCTTTTCCTTCATGCAAGTGAGAAACATATCCAAATATCAAAATGATATTATCAAATAGTACATTACTGTTAATTAACAATCACTCTTTCTATTAGTGCTATATAATAACATTGACTGAAGTTTTATGTTAGTTTTATTTTGTTCGATAATAGTTAGTTTGGTACATTTTTCATTCAATTTACTTCTTCATGTATTTTGTTTATATTAGATTGAAAATTTTCATTCATTTGGACTCTAATAGATTTAGTTTGATTACATTTGGTTCATTTTAGTCTGTTTTAGTTCATATTAGTTCATGTTGGTTGCGATCATATATGTTTTAATTCATTATATTTTGTCCAATTTGATTCATCATTTTTTATATCATCATTTTTCATGTTAGATTAGTTTGACATGGAATAATTTAGTTTTATTCATTTTTTCTATTTGAATTCAATTTTATTTATTTTTATCATTATAAATCTAATTTGGTTTATCAGATTTACATTTATACTTGTAAGGTTTAGTTTGTTTTTTAATGTTTTATTAAATTGTTTTATTCTATTTTTTATTTGGTTTTATTCTACTTTCAATTATTCTTGGGTTTACTCTCCATAATCTTATTTGGTTTGGTTTCCTGTGGATTATATTTTTTTATGTTTGATGCTTTCCTAATTAAGTTAGGTCAAGAGAGGTCAAATTGATGTTGGTCTGGGGGTATTATCTACTTGTATGAACTAAGAATAAATGACATGCATATTGTTTCCCATATAGAAGGATGTATAATGTCCCCATTCATATTATGGATGAATATAAGAAACATATCACATTTGGTGAGATGGGGTATCTATTGAGGTAATATAGATATTTTCATGTGAAAATATAGATATAAAAGTGAGATTTAACATGGGAATCATGTTGTATAATCACAAGGATAAAAATTTTGAGTTATTATTGGGTTTTTATATATGATTCAGATATATTTTAACTGTAGAAACCAAGTTTAAGATAACATATATTTTTTTATAGGGTATTTCTATCCCCTTAAATTCTTTAGTGAGTTTTATAGGATTATTTTTAGGTTATCTAGGGATTTCCTAATGTGAAGTGGTTTTCATGTAACATTGGAATTACATTTTGGAATTTTGGTGCATTAATATTGATGAAATAATGATATGGGAATTATTATGTTGATGAAAAATCCAATATTACTTTATAGTATGCTTATTATGATTGATAAATTATTATGAATGTAGAGGGTGGTACGTGTAACAAGCTTGAGATGTTGGTGACTGTGATGTTTATTTGAAGATCAGAATATAAGAAAGTGATTTATATATTGTTCCTATGTAAAAATTAGATTTTTATATAGTTCAATGTCATTTGGACAAAGTTATTTTCTACAGTAATCAATCAAAGGTAGTTTTAGTGAATAGCCCATATACACCCCAAAATTTGAAGAATGTTTAATGTTATGAATGGAGTGAGATAAAATTTGTACTGAATGATATTTTTTACAATAGACTGGGTATTTATCAAGAGACTATAGATCAATTCTAGATAATCTAGGGATTCTTGGGTGTAGTTTTGAGTGGTTAGATGCTTTTTTGAGCCTGTAGATGTCAGCTCTTAAATATTGATTCCACAAATTAGGTACTTCTATAGATGTTGAATAATTTAAAACATCGTTCCTTGAGAAGAAAATAAAAATATAATTATATAGTGCATAGGACTATCAGGGTTTCATGGGAAGAAGGTATAATGGTATGTTAATTACAAATTCTTTTCAAGTTTAATTGATTTCATTTACGTATAATTAGAGTTTAATGAAATGTTTGGGAAGTGGTTAGTGTATATTCTAGATCAGAGAGGCTTATATTTAAAATAAAATATAGTATATCTAGATCAAGGACAATTTTAGAATGGTTTTATCTATTATAGTACTGAGAAAAAATAGAAGCATCAAATCCTAATGAAGAATTGGGTCACTATAGATGTGCAAAAGTGTTTCATGAGAAAAATTAACATCCAATTATTTGAGAAATAATGTTTTAAAAACCATCCAAAAATTAATTATTGTTTATGTTGAAATATATGGGATGAAAATTACATATCATGAATGATAAAAGACAAAACTAGTTGTGATTTTCCTAAATCACCCCTGACCAACAACACCCCACATTTGGAGTTTGATCCATTTTCTATCCAAGTCAATGGTTATTATCTTGAAATATATGATGGATCAGTTAGTATTATCTTATTAGGTAGAAAAAAAATCTAAATCAGTAATAGTATGAATAAGATTAAGAGGAAGTACACAATTTTAGTGATATAAATAGTAGTAAATGAGCCATCATAGATATGAAAAAAACTCTTACCCACACCAGTAAGGGAAAATAAGAATTCACACACCAAACAAATTAAAATACAAAAAAACATCAAAAATATAGTCTTAACCTCATTTAAATGCGGTTTAAAACATGGATCAAACATTGTAAATTTTTTAAGTGTAATGAAAGCACACAAGGGTTGTTTATGACCCATGGAATTTAGCTATTCCAATTAATCATTTTGAATTAAATAAAAACCATTCTTTTAATAAATTAATAATGGGAAACAACCTCAATGGCATGCCCTAGAATCCACAAGAATCATAAAACAAAAGTAAAATCCATAAGGTAAGTATGAAAGGTTACCTACCTTTTACAAAGAATTTTCCACTTTGATACCAAGGGATAACATTAGTTGATAAGGCCCTCTAAGCTCATCTAGCCTCTACCTTGATAAATTAGTCTCATCACATCATGATGAGATTATATGTTACATTATGAAACAATTATTAATTAATTATAATTAATTATAATTAATTAATTAATTAAATTTAGCACCTTAATTTTATCGGTTAACTCAACAGGTAATTGTGATATATCAAAACCATCTACAATAGTGTGAATTCAACTCTTGATGAATCCCAAAATCTTGGATACACAATGCCCCAATTAAAAAACATATTCAGTATCTAATAAAATTGATTTCTTGAAAAAAACCGTTGAAGAATATGAAATATTGACATACCTTAGTGGATCAACGTGAAAAAATAGGATGACATAGTATTGGGTTACACTATTCCTAATCATAGAAAAATTTCTATCATAAATGATTGATTTCACCATAAATTAGTGAAATCAATGAATAATCCAAAAACGGAAACTTCTAAAATAAAAAATTTCATAAGGTAAACAATGCATGAGGGAGGTCGAATATCTTACCAGATGATGCTATCAAATTGAACCCAAGATCGCCATAAATTGAGAAGACCTGGAGGAGATGAGGAGTCTATTGATCCATATGGGTATTTTTTGTGGATGACACATAGAGAGTAGATTTTTTCTGGGGAGGGGCGAGTTGTGGGTGATGGGTCCTTGGTTCTAAGAAGGGGAGCATCAAGTGGCAGCGAGCATTGGAGAGATGCAAGGGGGAGTCAGGATGGGATGAGGAGAGCCCAAGGGGGGTGAGAGTAGTGACATGGGTAGGGGGATGGTAGGAGGGGAGCTTGAGGGGGATGAGAGCCACGGTGAGGAGGATTTGGGATGGGAGTGATGATGAGGAGGGTAGGAAGGGAGAAGTGATATAGGGATTGTAAAAGGGTGGAACATTGGGATGTCAGAATGAGAGAATGGGAGCTCAACAGAGAGTGGGTGTTTAAGTGATTTAGGGAGTTCTAAGCCAACTGTTTTTACTCAACTGTTGGGATAGCCTACAATATATTACAATTTCCAAAGTTTATGTTAAACCAATGGTATATTGGATTGTGGATATCCCTTGTTTCAAGTAGTGCTTGTTTGAAAATTTTTGATACTTTAAGAAAATGATCAATAAGTCGTTTTTGATTTGTAGTATTCATCGACACATAGATCAGACACATGGTGTGACTATCATGATTACAAGTTTGTGTTTTCATTGAAAAAAATGTTATTTTAGTTGAAAAATGTTTCAATAAGTGAAAACCTAGAAAAACATGGGTTATATGGATAATTTTTAAAAAATTATCGATAAATCAATTTTGTGTTTATAGAAATCAACTACACATAAATCCCACACATGGTGTTCCTAGTATGACTCAAAGTGCATGATTTTATTTAAAATTAACATTTTAGATCAAAAAAACACTTCACATACTAGAGGGAAAGAAAATTAACATAGTCTTTATTGATACTGTTGGAAAATTATCCACAAATCATTTGTGATGTGTAGGAATCAACCACATGTTAATTAAATACACATTGTACCCAGTATGACTCAAACTACATGTTTTCTGTTTCAAATTAACATTTTAGTTAAAAACACACATCATATCATCTGAAACAAGAAAATTCAATTCTATTTCCTTTATAATTTTTAACACTTATTTATAAATCATTTGTTACTTGTAGAAATCCACCACATATTAATCTGACACCCGATGTGCCTTGTATGAATTGATGTTTAGGTTTTTAGTTTAAAAGTGACATTTTTTAATGCATAGTTTCATATTTTTGGTTAATTTATTTATTTATAATATTAATACCATTATTATTATATTTTTATATAGGAACACACTTTTTCTTATTATGGTGTGAATTTTCAGCAACTGGTATTATGATCAGAATCTATTGAGAGGGGGTCCTGGTTCAAAAGCCACAAAACATTATTGTTTTATAATTTTTTGATGTTTACGATAAATTTTAGATACTAATGTAATTTTAAAAACCATTTTTTGAAATTTTTATAATTATTTTATATTTATTTTGCTGTATTGTAATATAAATTAAATTGAAATTCAGTTTTTTATTTTCTGCACGAATGTGCTATAATATTAGCAGCCCACTTCAGCGACCTCAAATTTATGATCACTATAATTGGAAATGATAAATAGTCACTTTATGGTCACTAAAAACATTCTAATAAAGTGTCTATTTTATTTAAAATACAAAAAATAATGATAAATGTCCTCTTTACTACATCTAAACTAGAACAAATAAAGTACCCCTTGATCAGTGCATTTTGTTGTTATAAATAGCCTTTTATCAGCTCTATTTTTAGCACAGCTAAAATTCCTCATCATTTAAAAGTTCTTAAAATGTCAATTAATTTTTGTAACTGATGAAAGGCCCTCTTATCAATGTTATTTTTAAATTTTAGAAGAGTCATATGGATTTTAAAGATCTTATAATATTAGTTCTTTTTTTACACTGATGAAGGTTATTTCCATCACTATTAAACCCCATATTTATAATAGTGTAGTTGTTTATAGTCCCTTCCACAAAAACTAATAGTCCCTCATACAAATTTCACTTCACATTACCCTATCTCATCCATTACATCAATATTAGAATCTATATTCAGTGGCACATCTTTATTTGTGATAATTGTCTTTTAAATTGTTTCATTTAGCTACTTAAGAAATAAATATTTCCTCTAAAAATGTTGTAATTACTTTATATAATAAAATAATATAATAAATTTTAAAAAATTGGAGAAAATAAAATTGATAAAACTAACATAATTTCTGAATTAAACATTCAAAAATTTTGTTAGAGTGAATTTTTGAGAATTTTCTGATTTTTTTATGTATAATGAAAAATACTAATATTTATTAAAAAAATACCATTTATTTCCAATATATAAAGAGTTTCATTTTTTATAATGATTTAAAATGTTATATTAGTTTATTTATATTATGAATAATCCAATTTAGTTCAACATAATTAATGTTATATTTTTGTATAAAAACATTGTATACTTAAGCATTATTTTTTCATGAAAATATATTTTCATTGAATTTTGGGTTTAATTATAATTTAAATTATACAAATTATGTTATTATAATTTTCTAAATTTTATTTTATAACTAAAATCTCCATTTCCAATTTTTTTGTTGAGGCCACTTTTATTTTTTGTCATTATGAATAGTGAAAACAACAATATTTTGTCCCCACATTTATGGTTATAATCAGTTTACCGGGGGGGGGGGGTAAACCAAGAGGTTATGGAAAGTTTTAAAATTAAACTTGTATAAATAATATTTTATACCCATATTTTGACCTCATTTTATCCTAACATCAAATATATGGAAAATTTGAATCATTTTTCTTAAGTATGACTTTATAATATTTTAATCTTTTTAAAAATCCCCATTGTGTATTGTCCCCATAATATAAAAGGACACACCTCCTTTCGATTCATTATACGAAATTGTCCCTTATAGATAAAAAACAGTGAAAACTTCTCTTATAATGTTTCTTATCCATGAATTTGATGTACTGGTCTTATGAAAAGTCTTTTCAATGAGTCTATAAGAGTAGATTGAAAGGAGGCCTACTAGAGAAGAGGTAATCCTCTTACTAGACCAATTTCAATTTATTTATTATTATAACCAATCTAAATATATGGTATTAATAAGTAAATAATAAATTATCAATCCAAAAAATACAATAAATTTACGATACCACCAATATCCACCCTCTATTCCAACAAATGGGATGTGAAAGTATCCCTCAGACATACGTGGGGAATACCACCTCCATAAAACGATGTTATTGATTATTAAATTATAATTTACATGGATGATAATACTCATATATTTAATTAATATATGTGATATATATGATATAATAATTATTCCATATTGGTGAATTATTGTTCGCTTTTCTTTCATTCAATCTATCTAAAAGTGAAAATAACATTCATGAGTACTTGTGGCCTACCATCTTTATGAACGATGAAATTCCATTTATATATATATACCATTCATGGATAAATATAAATCATAATATAACAAATATATATGATTTTATGTAATTATTTAAATTCTATATATGATATAACTCATATCAATGTACAAGGACCCTAACTTTCTATCCAAAATCCTCATGAAAAATAAAACAACTGACACCAAAAAATGATTTAAATAAGGAATTATTTATAAATGGGGTTAAATAGTTATAATTGGACCATATATTATATTATATGTATTATTACTTTATAAAATTATAATACGTTTAAATTTATTATACACTAGGTTAGAGCGCTTTTGAAACAACTCAAACATGAGGTAAGGGATTTTCATCTCGCTTTTGTTTTTATGAGAAACACACCGTATTGATCACTTGATTATTTTATATTGTGTATATACATCCCATGAATGTATTTAATGATCATTTTCATGAAAATTGTGCGTATTAAAATAAACATATATGTTTATCTCTTTCGTGAGGTTTTGATTTGAATGTTTCCAAAGAGGTAAGGGTCTTATGTTTTAATCTCATTGTTTACCAGGATTGCTTTTGGTTAAGTTTATGATGATGATGTTTTATGATCTACCACTAAATAATCTCATTAATTTTATTCTATTATGTTTATTTATATATTAAAAATGTTCATTTAGATTTTACTCTATTTAATTACTAAATAAAATTATATAATATTATTAAGGAAAAGAATATTTATTTATCACTTTTTTTGGAAATTCCTTTTTTAAATATCTGTGATTTCTGAAAAAATTTAAATAAAGTTTTTAATATACTTATATGAATATTTAAATAAATATTTTACCATTATATAATATATTTTTTAAGGAATATTCTTATAATTTTTTAATGGGATATTTTTTAATTTTCAATTGAAATATGAATGAAAATTTTGTCTTAACATACACATCATGATTTTTTTCCATATTTTTTACCAATACATTATTTGAAGATTAATTTTTATTTCTCCATGTTTAATTTTAAATAAAATGTGTTCCATATTATTTTGTAAATTTTTAGATATTGAATAATATATCTCAAAATGAAAATGTTATTTTCATCAAGAAATATCCCATGAAATCGCTTAAATCCAATTTCATCTAACAAAACATCATTTGATGATATTTATGAATTTTTAGTGAAATGATATAATTATAATATCCTTATTATTTATATATAAATATTTATTATGATGACAAGATGTTTATGAAACCAATTTACTTTCCATGGGGTTCTTATGATGTAATGCAGGATTGTTTATGAAGCACATTTCTTTTCCATTGGTGATGATATATGATAATGATTTATGATATTATGGAACACATATAAATGAATTATAATTATTTAATGGGTAGTCCTAGAATTATGTTTCTGTCCAATTCATTTAGTAAATATGGAAATCTCATGAGATAATAATATCTTGAATGAGGTGTGAACCTAGTTCATTAAGAGATTATGTCCACTATGACAGTCTTGGGAGTAATCCTTGAATATAAATAATGTGGAAGGGGGAGTTAACCAAATACACTATTATAGTATTGAAATTGAATCTTGACTAATGAAATGATTCTCTATGATTATATTTATTCCATAAACTTATTTCTTTTTCCAATTTTATGATCTTGTGGACAATGTTATTTGATTCCTTTATGATTAATGTTTTATAAACTCCCAAAATTTATTCAATGAACCAAATATTAAGATATATGATAAGAAGTGAATGTTTTTAAAATTTTAATATCATGTTCTAACCCCCTTATGTTATTTTTATGTTTACGTGATCATTGATATCTCTATTTCATACTCTTACTGGGTATCTAAGCTCACCATTTCTTATGTTTATTTCTCTCAGATTATGAAGAATGGTTTTATGTATGATATATAAAAGAAGGGTTATATTCATGAAGAACATAGTGTGAGATGATATATATATATATATTAGGTTCTTGTGGGGTTACATTACATCAATCACAGACACACCTCACACACAGGCTGGAAAGGCAGAACCTGGCCCCTAAAGGGATAACACACTCATCAAGACTTATTTATTTTATATAGTTGTTCTAAAGGTCTAGTGGGTGTGATTCCCATTACAAGGACTAAATGACCTACAAAAATTCATTCATGCTTCATCCATCCAGTGTCCCCATGTCTTCATCATGCGTACATCACAGTCTTCCAACATCACACCCATTTCGTTGTCTTCTTGTGTCATACCCGCTTCACCACTTGCCTACATCATGAATGCATCATCACTTGAATCAAAAATTCCACTAGGGGCTTGTTAGGATTTTAACTCTGGTCTGTTGGATTGAGTATTATGGTTTTTACCACTAAGGCACAACCCCAACCATAGTTGGATATGATTTAGAAATCTTATGAACCAGTTATTTTTCTATCTAAGTTTCCAGATATTGTAAACCTATATAATTCAAGAATTATCATAATGTTATGTATTGAATATCCATATATTAAGATATAAAATCTATATATGAAAAAAATTGGAATCTATAGTCGGTATCAGAGAAAGATTTAGTTACCTTTATAATATATGATGGTAATAATTTAACGAGAACACTTAAGATAATCATAATTATAGGATAACGTCCAATGTTATGGTTAATAAATGAGTATTTTTTCTTTACAAAACCATTCCTATTTAGATAATAAAAGTGTAAATGGATTTATAATAGATTCAACTTAGGGTAATAAAATAAAAAAGAGTCAATTATGTTTTATTCATCATTCTGGATCATGGTGAATGTGCCTTTATTAAAAACCTGGTTTGAGACTCCATGTGGATATGCATGAGATCACTCAATTTTTTTTATGAATCACTATAAATGATTTGAATATATGAATATAATGGATGAATTTTGGTAAACATGATGTTCTATATATTTAATATAGGGTTTCTTGATTTAGATATCATATAAATAATTTTTCATGATTATGTGGTTCCATACTATGATTAGTGTTTCACACACTATACTTTTTGGTATTAGTCAATGGATAGAACCTGAAGAAAAATGGTTAATGATGAATTTTATGGAAAATGTAATGATTTTACTCCCAAGAAACCAAATGTTATGGGAGATATAATAAACATTAATATTAATATTCACACACAACATTCTCAATATATCAAAAATTATGAGATTCCAAACAAGAATATAAGGGAATAATGTTCTTTTGAGTCATTCAATAGGAAAAATCCTCCTTATTTTAGTGGGTTTTATGGTCCACTAGTTTTTGAGAAATGGAGAAGTACCATTGAAATTATATATAATGTTCTCTAATGATTGAAACATTAAAAAATTATTTTATCTTTGTATCATTTGGAAGGAGAAACATATCAATGATGGAATCTTATCAAGAACATCAGTTATAGAGAAGAAATTGATTCAATGGTGTGGGATTAGATTAGGATATTATTTTTCAATAAGTAATTTAATCATATTATTCATATAAAAATGGAGAGGGAATTCCTTGAGCATAAGTAGAAATATGATAAATGAATTTTTGCCTATGAGGAAAATTTTATCAAACATACGTGGTATGCCTATAGTATTATCATACGATGTGAAATAATATTTTATCGATTATTTAGTGGCTTAAATCCAAGTCACAAAAGGGTATTTTATATAAGGAACTTCAGTAGCTAAGAATAAATCATTCAATTTTCTATTAAGATATAAATTTAGATTGGTGTTACCCATAAATATCAGGGTTCTAATATGAAAATAACAATATAATTCAATAGAATTTCTAAAAAACATTGAAAGAAGAATATATGATTTATTTTTTTCTCAATGTGTGGAATGAAACATAGTGGAAATTATCATAATGGGACTGGTAAATGTTTATGTGTGGAAAGGAAGTTCATTGGGCAATTGATTGCCAATGTGCTGGGAAGATGAAGTTAAACAATGATGGACTCAAAGTACCAATGAATCCATAACCCACACATTAGTGTTTCAAATGCAAGGAGTATTTTCATTATGATAACATGTGATCAAATCCGAAGGATAAGGATGATGATGAGCATCGATAACCTCTTAAGATTATATAAAAAGAGTAATTCCATGTGATCACATTTGTTGATGAGGTATACAATAATGACGTGGTTTAATGTACAGTTACCACCCACTAAAAAAATTAAATGTATGATTTTGTTTTGGACATACCAACAATTTTATCTAATGAATTTTATGATGGTATCACAATACTACCTCAGTTATTATAAGTTGAATTAGTAGTGAAACCCACTAAAAGTATGATGATAACATCTCAAGTCCATGATTTGTATCCAATTTAATTTTATGGGAATGTGCTTCATGATCATCTCTTTATTCTCTATCTAGTTAAATTTTATGTTATATTAGGATTGGATTGGATTTCCTAAGATAAATATGAAAAATAATTTCAAGTAAGTTATTTAAAATATTTTATTCTAAAATTGACTATGACCATGTGTTAGTGTGATAATAAATATGAACTTCTTATGGAAATTACATCGTTTCTATGGGTCATTATTTTTATTAGAAGGGGTGAATATATTCAAATGTTGGGGATAAAATAAAAATATATGAAATGTGTATTCTATGGGAATTTTTGACGTATTTCTAAATGATTTTAAAATTATTCCTATTAATCATGAAGTTCAATTTTCAATAGAATTCATAATTGGTTCTATACCGATATAATAGACTTTATACAGAATTACCTTGATTGGGATATAGAAATTAAAGAAGAAACTCCATGAGAATCTTGATAAGGGATTCATTTAGACATGTTCATCACCATGGGGGAAATTTTTATTCTTGTTAAGAAGAAATAAAGATTGATGAAACTCTGTATTGATTTCTGGGAATGGAATAAGATCAATACCATGAAAACACATCCCCTTCCAAATGTTGATGACTTGTTTGATCAATTACATTGAGCTCAATAATTTTCCAATATTTTATTCATATTGGATATAATAAATTGAGGATCAAGAAGACGAATATACCCCATAAATAATTCCATAAAATGTATGAAAAATAGGAATTTATGTTATTCATTTTGGCCTTTCTAATTCTCCTATTATGTCCATAGATTTTAAGAATATAGTTTCTATAAATTACATTGATCAATTTGATGTCATCTTTATAGATGATTTGTTATATATTCATAGATTAAGGAAGAGCATGATGATTACTAGAGGAATTTATTAAAGACAGTAAGTCATGAAAAGTTATATAAAAAATCTACCTAGTTTGAATTTTTGATATGAATGTTTTATTTTTTGGGTCATATAATCTCAAATGAGGGCATATCTGCATATCCATCAAAGATATGTTATTGAATATTGGCCCTCAAAAATCACTCAGATTTAGGTATGTAGATTTATTATTTTGAATGGATATTATTGATTATTTTTGGAGAATTTTTTAGGAAAATCTAATCCACTCACTATGTTAACATGGAGGGGATAAAATTTCCTTTGGATAGATGAATACTATGAAAATTTTAAAGAACTAAAGAGAAGGGTAGTCAGCATGCCCATACTTACTTTACCTTATAGTAGAGAAGGGGTTGTGATATTTAGTGATTCATAAAAAATGGTCTGGGATGCATCATCATGTGGAAAAATATGGTGATAGCTTATTCTACACATCATTTAAATGTTTATGAGAAAAATTACCCAACTCATGATCTAGAGTTATCTGTGCTTATTTTCCGTTAATGATATTTAGAAATTATATTTTTAGAGAAACGTGTGATATATGTACTAATAATAAAATTTTAAAGTATATATTAACTTATAAATATATGAATATGTTCTAGATAAGATGGTTGGAGTTTATTAATGATAGTTACTACACAATACATTACAACCCACATAGACAGAACAAGGTGGATGATTCTTTGAGTCAAAATGGATCGTGCTATCTAATCAATGATGATGATAAAAAATGAGTGAATATTTTTGTATTTATAAATGATAGATATATAAATATTGAAGGATATATAAGACTATTATCTTTATCAAATGGGTGTTCGTCCACCTATCCAGTTGAAGATTAAAGTTGTGTAGAAGAAAGATTTCTAGTTAAAAAAGAAGGAATGTAATGATATTAAGTTAAAAAAAGACTATGATGGAATGAAAAGGTTCAGTAACCATGTGTGCATCCTATATATACCAGATCTAAATAAGGGTATATTGGATAATTCTCATAGTTCACCATTATCTATGCATCATGGAAGTACACATATGTATAGTGATATGAAATATTATTTATAGTGGGAAAACATAAAGAGAGATATTATGAAGAATGTATCTCGGTGTTTGGTATTTGATAATAGTATGGATAAGACAAAGAGGTCTAAGGGGATGTTAAAACCATTACCTATACATGAATATAAATGGTAAAAAATAACAATGGATTTTTTCATTAGACACTGCAATTCTTTTAATGTCTATAATACTATTTGGTTTGTAGTCGATCTATTTATGATGTAAAAGAAATCCATTTCTATTAGATTAGTGTTTTCATAATTATTATTATCCCCAGATGAATGGTTAGTCTAAGGGAACCATTCATGACCTAAAGGATATGCCATTATCTTGTTCTATGAATTTCAATTGTGTTTGGGGTTAACATCATCCCCTAGTAAAATTTTCTTACAATAATAGATTTAAATCAAGAATTAGATGGATCCTTATGAATACCTATATATAAATAAGTGTAAAACTATTACAAACTTGTATTAAGTTGGATAACAACAACTATTGTTACCTACGGTAGCCAAGTTAATGGTACTGAATGTTAGATCCATCCAGCATCACATCACGGAAGCTCTAAGTCGACAGAAAATATATGATATTATTTATTAATGAAATATGAAATTAATAGTTGGTGAAAATGTATTATTGTATATTTTTTCATAGAAAAATGTTATGAGATAAATATAAAAGGGAAATATAAACCCTAGGTATATTGGACCCTTTGAGATTCTTGATCGAGTAGGGACAATAGCTTATCTATTTGCACATCCACCTAACCAATCTCATGTTCAGGATGTATTCCATATATCTCTCTTGAAGAAGTACATACATAATCCTTCAAATGTGATGAAATTATATGTTATACCACTAGATAATGATCTCTTATATAAAGAAAAACTAGTAGAAATCTTGGATCATTGTGATAAAGTGGTACAGAACAAGACTACTCTCTTGTTTAAAGTTCTCAGGGGGGATCATAAATTTGAAGAAGCCATATGCGAACCCAAGGATAAGATTAAACAAATATATCCTCATTTTTATATCTATTATTTGTAATTTTGAGATTGAAATTCATTTTAAGGGGGGTATAATGTAACACCATAATATTTTTTGATATATTTCTTTTTCAAATAAATTTAATTTATTCGATAGATTAAGATACATGTAACCTTGAGTTTAAATGAACTGTAATATAGTATATTAATTTAAAATAGCTGTTAAATTATTGTAATGAATACTAAAAGATTTTTTTTAAATTATGTATAATGGTTTTAGATAAAGAAAATATATTTATGAATAAGTACTCATTTTATATTAAAGTCGTTATATGCATTAAAAAATTATTTTTACTCAAAAATTGTTTTGATACTTTTTTGAAAAAATAATATAGTTAATTTATGATGCTTCTAGAAATATTATTTTAAAAACTGAACATTTTTTTAATTATTATATCAAAATTAATTTTTAGTAAATATTTGAGAATTTTCTGAAAATATTTAATTTTCAAAGAATATTGAAATATACTAATTTTTATTTGAAACCTTATTTTATTTCAAGAATTTAAAATGATTTATTCTGTTTTGTAATGATTCAAAAAAATAGTAAATTTATAATATTAATAAGTAAGTTTAATTAAGTATAATTAATTCTGTTTTTTGGTATATACACATTGTATACTTAAGGAAATTTTTTTTCTCAAAAACAATGTACAATATCAATTTTTAGGTTTAATTTTAAATTTAATTGTATCACATTTTTTGAGTTTGATAAAATTGATTTAATATTTTGAGTCATCATGTTATGATTTGGTAAAGAGGCTGTTTTCATTTTTTGGTCATGATGAATAGTAAAAATGTTAAAATTTATCACCATGACTAAGGTTAAAATGATTTTACTAGGGGGTAAAACAAGAGATAAGGGTATTTTTTACGATTAAACATTCTTAAATCCTATATGGTCATATTTCTACATCATCCTATCACAAATTTATATATTTATCCAATTTGAAGAATTTTTCTTGAGTATGTGTTAATTATATTTTAATATTTTATGAAATTCCAAGTGTTTCCTCCCTCTCACTTATAAAGGACCCCACCATTCTCATCTTCACAACACATTGATCCTTGTATATCAACCAAACCCAAACCAATTCCCATATAAATTTCCCTAACTATGAATAAGAGGTTTTTTCTTCACAATATAACATTCAAATGATCCTTAAGAGAGGATTTAAAGGAGGCCTTAACACGACCCAACCCAAGCCAGGGTTTGAGCGACAACTATCCCAACCCCACCTCCATAGGTCAAGGGTTGGAAAATAGTGTCGAAGGTACACTAAACATGGGGATGCCTTTTCCTTAAAATTTTTACACATAAACAAACAACTCAATGAAAATATGCAGAGGGAAAGAAATAAAATATACAATAGAGATATAAAATTAACCAAGATTGCATGAACCTATAGACTGTATGAGAGAACGGTAGTGTAAACTGAAAATAAAGTTGAAAAATTCAAACCCAACAAGAAACCAATACCAACCTAAAAAACTAGAAAAGTAAAATAGTTGGGAGATCCCAGCTCCTGAATCCCAAGCTATGGCCATTGTAAATAGTCCAAGAACCCTCTATCCCTATGCTTTTCTGAATCCACGATCAACCTGTCCATCATATACAAAAGAAATGTCACATATTTGGTGAATCACATGCAGGGGTGAGTATATAAATACCTAGTTTAATTCCACGAATAGTTTGAATGAGGAGAAGTAATATATACAATAAAGAGAACTTTAGTGTAGAGAATAATGTATGATAAAAGAGAACACATCAACCCTACAAGAGTGTTAAATTAGACTCATCAAAACATAATGGGATCGAAATGGTTAGGATATGAAATCCTTATTGAGTCTTCTCTACATATAACTAGAGAGTAGACCCATAAAACAATGAGAATATAGACACAGAAGTATGTGGTATACCATGAGAATCTTCACATCTCTTAGAAGGAGAGTAATAAGACCCAAGAAGTGAGTACTATAACAATATACAAATACATGATCAATCGATGAAGCTGAAATGAGAGAGTAAGGGGATATCCATCTCATAGATCATCCTGAGAAAGTGTGTAGCCATCAGTTCCAAATTAAATCCATCAACAATTCCCAACACCTCATGCATATGTCCAAGAGACATAAGTCAAAGGAGCTCAAATCACCAAACCTTGATACTATTATCTTTGGGCAGACTAGACCACATGGTTTTAATCCACATCTCAAGAATGAATCTTATTAAAGAATGTGCCCCTCCTTTTTGTGAGTCCATAGGTACATCAAAACTAGCCTCGTCCCTGTGAAACAAAGTTGATTGTCTTCTCTGATAGTGGTCAAAGAATTCCACTACCAAGCCCGGCTGGAGGGTTCCACTCAAGAATGTCAATAGGGAACACCACTATATAGACACTGATGGTGGGTATGTTGGGTGAGTAATCCTGGGAATTCCACTGACCAGACCAGCTTGAGGGTTAATTTTGGATGTTCATTAGGGAACAACATTGCCTGGCCCAGTTGGAGGGTAATCCCAAAACGTTGAGGTAATCCACTGCACAGATTTTATTTGATGGTAATGCACAAAGATCATTAAGGAATACCACTACCTAGCTGAGTTGAAGGTTAATCTTGGTACTACCATCTGGTAATTCTCCTACTTTTCCCAGCTATAGGGTAAGCCTGATACTACTCTGGAAACCCAGTATGATCCCTTCCATCATCGGGTGTTGCCTATGTGTGTTCCAGAATCAAAACAAATCATGTAATATCTCAAAAACCACTTCTAAGGGCACCATCACATTTTACATGAAACAGAACTCTAGATAATAATCTCACAGGACAAAATATGGGTCCAAAAGAAGGGGGTATGAGAGAGGTAAAAGATTCATAATGAGGTACATGACTCGTATGGGTCCCACATGATTTTTGACTCCACCTTATTTCCTGGAAGTGTAGCAGAAAACTATGTACATGTACCCCTTAGTGTGACCCTATAATACTAGAGTACTTGTCATATCTAGTCAAGAGGCTAACGATCACACAATTCTCATCATTCTTCCAATGTGAAAAACCATAATTTCACTGGCATGCCTTCTCAACTAGCCCCAGAAGAATTTAATACCTCTATTCATACATCTTCTCCACTCTCACAAGAGCTGATGTTGACCTAATCCATAAATTATGTTCAAAAAAATAAATAGGATATTGTATATATATTAATTTCATGTTTCCACATTTAATAAAGTCACAAATAAGGCTCCAAACACCATAGTGAATAGAATAATTGGGAGTCCTTAGATAATTCAATGGATCACATGATTGTATTCCGTGAAAAAAAGTAGACATGATCTAAGATTTATTTTCCCAAATCTGACACCTATTGATGAGGCTCTGTTTCACCACCTTCCACATGAATACTGTCTTATGGAGATGATGTCTTGTTCCTAAAATAAAATACTCAAATTGGTCTAAAAAATAAATAATTAATTCCAGGATCACAATGTCACTGACGACACATAGATTGGACGTCGTATGCAAGAGTTACGGTAGGTGAACAATTAATAATAATAATAATAATAATAATAATAATATTTGATCATTTTAGGGACAAGATCCACAAAACAAACATAAGCATCCAATATCTAACTCGAAATTTTTGTCTCGAATGAAGGGAGGCATTTACGTTGACAGCCTGTCGATTGGTCGCCCCACGAGGAAGTTACCTAGGATCAACCATTTAAACAATAATAATAACCATATTATTATTAATATTATTAATATTAATTTTGTTAATATTATTTATATATTAAATTTATCTTTAAAATTTACGGATAGGTTTATGTCCCCCTGTGTTCTCGTATGTGGGATGTTGCCTGGCTTCCGCCTTAAGACGACGGTGCCACCGAGTCTCCAACCTCACATGCCACCACCATTTTCAGGAGACACCACCTCCAGCTATGGCTACCACCAACCACCTTCCACCTCATCCCCCTGCTTGGAATCCGCTCACACCAGCTATCCTGCCCTGCCTAAACCTTGCATCACTGATGTCCCATCCTGAACGGCCTAAACTGTGCATCACTGCCGTCACCTGCTACATCAGACTCACCAGACCACTTCACACACACTAACTCACCTTTGACGATACACCACACATATTATCAGGCTCAAAAATTTAAAACAATCATATATATGCGATCTTATGGTTCCAATATACATAGATCCAGTCTGTAATCTTGATTTTGTCATTGTTTCATCAATCAGCCTCAAATCCGGGTGCCCAATTGAGCTTAGGGCACCCAAATTTTTTTGACCTAGGTACTGCAAGGTTCCCCCAGTGAAGAATGTGAAGAATTATGGATGTAAAGGCACATAAGTGATGGTTTTTATCATTATCGACCCATTTTTTTCCAAGAAATCATTAATGGGAATCTAAGGTTATAAATAGTTAGAAAATAAAAATTTTAGTATTTGGGGATCTTGGAAAGGGATATAATTAATTTACTAATCATCAAAATTATCAATGTTTTATTAAGGGCATAAAAAACTGAAGATGAGACCTACCTTGATCATATCGATTGTTATTGAAGAATATCGCACTTGAACAATTATTATAAGACGTTTATGTCTTCTTCATGCTTCTATCAGCCTAGATCCAAGGCTTCATCGTCATCCACCATCGTTTTCCAACCAGAATGAGATAAGAAAGATCTATAGTGATTGTAGGAATTATGTCCAACCTAAGAAAAAATCCGTTTGAAATATATTTATAATCTCTATGGATTATGTTAAATGAATTTAATTAAATAAATAAATAATTAATTAAATTATTTAAACACACTCCCAATGAGAATGGGGTCCGATCATCCTGCGTCGACTCATTTTATGTCCTATGTAGGGTAAACTCCATGTTCTAGACCCAACCGTGATATCAGATTTCCAATTTGACAAACTGTTTGAGAGGTATTCCATTATTTCGGAGAAACCATCAGTGCACACTAAAAAATATATTTAATATTTTAATAAAAAAATTATGGGCACACCGGGCCTCAAAATCAGGCTCTATCTAAGTTCTTTAATCGAAAATTATTCATAGCAATATTCGAATGTCATACATGAATAAACATGAGTCTCTACATTATTAACTTCTTCATATTTTTTCCCCTAAAAGAACAAACTATGAAAAGAGGTGGGGACACTGATCCTACACCTGGATCTTCTCCAAATCCGGATATAGACAAAAGGAAAGATTGAAAATCCATCCTCACCAGTCCTCGCAATGTGATTAATATAACCATTCTTCCCTAAATGATGTGATTACCTTCATCTAAAAAATCCATACAGTGGAAATCTAAAGGATATATACTCATTAAAAATCTCATAGTTTATTTGTTTCATATGAGACTCTAAAACTATTGAGATGTGAAGAAGTCAACACCATAGACTAATGAAAAATGATACCCTCCGGCTCCACCATTTAATCAAGGTTTATTTCAAGCATGAAAAATTATGAAAAAACAAGGAAGATGTGTAGAATCATCCAACCATGTGAATCTATACACAGAAAGAATGTTTCATTCCCCATGTGTCTACACATCACTATTAAGGAGAGTAAAACCCAAACCAAAAAATCCACCACACATACTAGTGGAATCCCCAAAAAAAGGATCAAGAAGAAAAACACCAACAGAAATGCAAAAACCCACTATGACACCTCATCTCATAATAGTAACATATGGTAACATGACATCTCACATAACCCTAATTGATCCTTGGGCAATGAGTGGAATGAAAAGTGTACCATGCAATTGTGTGTAAAAATTTCTAATGTAGAAGGTATAAAAGACATAGAGAATACCACATATCATCTTTTTCAGTGCAGGATCATATACATCCAAATACGGCAGCTATCTATGTCCCTAGACTCTAGCTCCCTTAGCCTGATGTGGGACACCTGGGGGTGGTGGTGCAAGGGGCTCATAGAGTCTTCACCCACCAATAACTCCTCATACTCTTCTGCCTGCTCTGCCTCCCTAGGGACCACCCAGTCCCTTCTTGGGAGATCCCTGCTCATGAAACTATATTTGTCATGGTGGTCCATCTACTTCCTGCCTCAGATGTTCATCATGCTTGGTTGGGTAGTCACACACCATGTGACCTCTCATGTCACAAGTATAGAATCGACCCCCTCTATATTTCCCCAATGGTCTATGCTATCCCAAACCATGATCAAGAGTCTGATCATGAAGATATCTTGTACATTGAGATACTTTCAGCTGAAGTATTCTAGATACACCAGAAATATCATCTATTTTCACACATTTATAGCTCCAGCTCTTTGGAATCCCTCTAGTAGAAATCTCTCTATTAAAAGTGACTACTCCAGTACCCTGATGTAGTTGTGGATTCCCATGGGTACTATAATGTCTCATATCACTCTACGAATTCCCTTCTCAAACTTCTATTCTCAGAATTTTCCTTCTTTGATCAAGTATATAGAAGAGAGTGTAAGGTCTGTGAAGCTCACTAAATACTATGAAACAATCATCCCTCAATGATGAAGCTCATTAAGATCTCTAATTTGAACATAGAGTAAGTAGTAGGGTAATTACTCTTAATGAAAAACCTACTTGATGTAATACTATAAGAGTTTTGACTCATCATGCATCTGAGTAAATAAGCTTCCTCAACGCCTAGCGGATCAATGGAATAGACTGACTACCAAATCCACCATATGATCTATTTATCTCTGAAAAATCCTAAATATATAGATAACTGACTCTTACAAAACCTCTTATGCCTTGGGATCTAACTCACTGTATAACCTCAGTGGCCTTTGACACTGGAACTCAAGGAGTTCCCTCTTCTGCACATGTCCTTAGTCTGATATTTTGGGACTATCTGATACTCGGAAGGTGGATGTGATGCTACATGTCCACCTGGATTTAGGGGATCAGATAATGGAACCTAAACTAAATCCTCGTTGTTCATAGGGTCTTTGTCATGAACAAGATCAAGTATCCCAGCATGTTTTCATCACAGAGGTATCCGGGATGATATAAGGAGTACCGTGGTCAGTTAGGCATATATATATATTAATAATGACAATGGGTATTGGTCTAAAGATGAACAATCAAAGTATAAATCCTATATGACACATGAAACAACAATCATTGTAATAATGTTCTCTAGGTTCTGAGTTGACAAGAGGTTAATCAGGGTCCTAGTTAATTGATACATCAACTGCCCATACCATCATTGGACTCCCTAGCCTGAGAGACAATCTCATGAATCTTGGACAGTATTTATCTAAACCCAATCATTACCTTTTTAGGAAAATTTCCAAAAAATTCCCCAAGGGTTAAACCACCTCTGATATCACATTCTCATGACTATACTCATGTCAGGTCTCGATTCATAGCTACCCTTAGCCCGCCACCATAGGCCAAGGGTTAACGAAAAGTTATGAAGGCACACTAAACATGGGGAGGCATTTTCCTAAAACCTACACACACACACACATTTCCATCTCAATGAAAATCTTCATATGGAATTAAGTAAAATATGAAAGCCTCCTATAAAATAATCAATGCATTCTTGAACCTCTAGACAGTGTGAGAGTATGGTAGTTGAAATTGAAATTAAACGATAAAAATACATGCCCAACCAGAAATCTATCCCAACCTAATAAAATTGTAAAATGTAAAATAGTTGAGAGCTCCCAAATCCTGAATCTCCAGTAAAAACCACTATACACCATCCAAGAACCCTGTATCCTTAAACTCCTCTGAAGTCATGATCAACCTGTACGTTAACTGTAGAAGACCTATCATGTGTTGGGTGAATCCCATGTGGGTGTGAGTATATACATACCTAGTATAAAGCCCTAAAAAGGGTGAATACGGATCATTAAGAGATACACTGATGAGGAAAGAAGTATAGAGAACAAGGTATGGTAAAAGAGAATAGCCAACAATGGAGTGAATGTAGAGTCATCCAAACATAAGGGGATCAAAACAGTGAGGAGATGAAATCCTCTTCAAGTATTTTCCACCTATATATGGTGAGTAGAACCATCCAAACATGAGAATACATACACTGAAAGCACGTGGAATACCCCATGTGTCTTCACCTCTTCGGGAGGAGAGTAACCAATACCCTAGGTGTTGGTATTATAACAAGATAGATATATATGCTCAATCAAAAATTATGAAATGAGAGATTAAGGGGATCTACATCTCACATATCATCCCAAGAAATTAAGTATCCAACAATTTCAAAGAAAAATCATCTTAAATTCCCAACACTAAATGCATCTTTCCAAGAGAAACAAGTCAAAGGGTATAAAATCAGTATTCCTTGATACTATCTTCGTTGGGAAGCACTGAATCAACTACACAATTTTATGTAGTGTCTCAAGAACATGTTTCAATTGGAAAATAAATTATCTTTTTCTTGAGTCCAAAGGTACATCAAGACAAACCTCATCACTCTTCTGAAAAGTTGAGGGTGTTCTCTAATAGTCACCAAGTAACGCCACTACCCATACCAGCTGGAGGGTACTACTCGGGAAATACAGCAGGGAATGCCACATCCCAGAAACTACTGGAAGGTAATCCCAATGAGTCTTTATGGGAACACCTCTACCTAGCTTGAATGGAAGTTCATTTCTAGAAGGTCATCATGGAAATCCAATACCCATACCATCTATAGGGTAAGCCAAAAACATCAAATAACTACACTGCCCAGATCATACTATAGTATAACTTGGAATAATCACTAGTGAAAGACACTCCTAATCCCATCTAGAGGGTAAACCTAATACTACCATCGTGGAATAGCATTACCCTACCCACCTGGAGGGAAAAAATTGTACTACTATCGTATTCCTGTATAATTGCCTGTGTCATCAGGTTTCACCTATATGTGTTCTAAACCCAGAACATTCATTTCATATCTCAAAAGCCATGTCCAAGGGAACCATTATGTATTACGTGAAAAAACACTCAAGATAGGCATCTCATGTTCCAAAATTTGGGTCCAAAATAAGGGGGTACAAGAGAGGTAGAAGATTCTTAATGAGGTACACAATGCGTATGGGACCCACATGACATGTAACCCCACCTCGTCACCTGGACATGTACCTAGCCATTATCAGGTACTAAAATATATACCCATTGCAGTGCCAGTGTACTTCTTGAGTACATGGAATATCTGGTCTAGCGGCTGACGAGCGCATGATGTTTGTATTTGGTCCGAAGGGAAAAATGCAATTTCACTGACATGTCTCCTCAAATGGGCTCAGAATCATTAACCATACCTCTTCATAAATATTCTCCACTTTCACAAGAGCCTGTACAGACCTAAGTCATGGAATCTTTTCAAACACATCCAAATGGATCTTCCACTAATATTCCTTTCATGGATCCTAATTTAATGAGGTCACAAAAGGCTCCACAATTCAAAGAAAGCAAAAAAATTTGGAGGCCCCTGATAACCAAACAGATCTCACCATTGCAATCCTTGTGAAAAAGTGCAAATGATCAACTATTCATTTTCTCGAATCGAAAACCTAGTGACAAGGCTCTATTTCACAGCCTTGCGCATGAATGGTGCTTCGTAGGGCCCACGTCTCGATCCTGAAGTAAAATACTAATATTGGTATGAAATAGTATCTCTCAATGTTAGGGACACAAAAACATTTATGACGCATTGATTGAATGCCATATGATGGAGTTTTGGTGGGTCAAAGTTTAATAATAAAAATATATTATTATTATTTTAGCATTTTGGGGACCCAATCCACAAAACCAAAGAAAAGGAATACAATATCAGACTTGAAATGTTTGTCTCAAAAGTAGGGCTGGATTTCCATTGACGGCTCGTCGATTGGTCACACTAGGATAAATTTATAGAGGATGAATTATTTTAATAACAATAATAACCATATTATTTTGTTATTATTATTATTATTAATATTATTATTATTATTATTATTATTATTATTATTATTATGTTTAACTTCTGTTTAAAAATTAGGGTTTGGGTTAGGTCATCCCCTGTGTTCTCATATGTGGGTTACCGACATGCCACTACCTCAGGTATGCCGAGTCATTGAACCTCTCACCTCGCTATCCACCACCATCTCTATGAACTGCCCTGCCATCCAAAATCCACCTTCTGCCTCTAATTCCCACTCAGACACCGGCCATGCCACCTTAGCCAGCCCTGCCTAAACATCGCACCATGGACGATGTGGCCTGCTCCGCCTGAACTGTGCACTGCCCCTGTCACATTTTCCCTCAAACCTTTTAGACTACCTCGTCGCACTGCCACAGCTTCAGGGAGCCACCAAACATCCAATCAAGCTCCAAAATTTAAAACAACCATAGATCTATGATCCTCAGGTCTCAATGTATGTAGATCTAGTTTCCAATCACAATTTCATCACAGTTTCATCGATCGTCCATAAATCTGGGCGCCCGATCGAGCTCGGGTCGCTCGACAATTGTCCAGCAGGGAACCACAAGGTTCTACATGTAATGAATGAAATTAATTGGGGAGATAATGGTTCATAAGAGAAGGTTCGGATTGTTGGACAAGCATCCATGGCCAACCACTAAATATTAGACATCTCCGGTTTCAAAAATTGTCAAAAGAAATTGTTTTCATTATTTGGGGATCATGAAGGGGCACAAATTGAAGAACTAATCCTCAACATGCCCAATGTTTGATCAATGGTGTAAAAACACCAAAGACGAGTCCTACATATATTTGATTGATCACTTTTGATGAATATCACATTTGAGAAATGATAGAAAGAATCTCCTATGTTCATCGTGATTCTATATTCCTAGATCCAAGACTTCATCGTCCTTCACCAATATTCCCCAATGGGAAGAAGATGAAAGACCTCTCCAGTGATTTTAGGTGTTTTGTGACAAATCTAGAAAAAGAATAATTTAACATTATACTTATAATCTCTTTTGATTAGGTTAAATTAATTTAATTAATTTACAAAATAATTAATTTAATCATTTAAATGTATCTCCAATGAAAGAGGTGTTTGAGAATCTCATGCCGAATAATTTTATTCTTCTCCTAGGGTAAACACCATGATATGGAGCCAACCGTAGACTCAAATTATTGATCTGATCAACTAGTAGAGATATATTCTAGTATTTATAAAAAATATCTCACACATAATAAAAAATATTTTTAATATTTTTATAAAATTTATTTTGAGAAATCTAATCCCCGATATCCGGCCCCGTCTCAGTTAGTGATACTAAAATTATTCCTATTAATATTCCAATTTCTTAAATGAAAAAAAATGTGTCTATATAAGACTACCGGGGAAATTGTAATAATCTTACTCGAAATATTTCAATTTATTTATTTTTATAACAAATCTAATGCTATGGTGTTAATCAAAAAGTAATAACTTCATTAGACTCAATATAATATAATTTTATTATGATTACTGACCACCATTAACGACCATAAATTCCATCATATGTGAAGTGAAATTATAACTCGTGCATTCATGTAGACTATCACCTCTATAGAGTTATGTGATTATTTTTTTCTATTTCACTTTACATGGTTAGAAATAATGATATATTTAATGAATAAATATGACATATATGAAATGATTGTGATTATTGAATGTTTAAGTATTAGTCAACTTTCTTTTATTCTATATTCCAAAAGATGAAAACAATGTTCATGTGTATGAATGACCTACCATCTCCAAGAACAATGTAATTTATTTTTAGACCTATACCTTTTATGGATTAATATAAATATAATTATAATAAATATATATGATATTTCTATAGTTATTAACATTACATATATGATGTATCCATCATTAGAGTACAAGAACAGGAACTTCCAAACTGAAATCCCCATGACAAATGAAACAGTTAACAAACTAAAACGATGATTTTAATAAGGAATTACTAATCAATGGGTATTAAAATGTAATAAGTGGATTATATTTTATATTATAAGTATTTTTATGATTCTATTATAAAATTGTAATAAATTTAAATTTATTATACATGATGTTAGAGTGCTTTTCATAAATTTGATCTTATGTTAAGGTATTTCCACCTCACTTTTGATTCTGTGAGAGACATTCCATATTCAACACTGGCTTATTTTATGTGGTGTATATACTTCACATTAATATTTTTTATGATAGTTACCATGAAAATTATTGGTATTTATGTATCCATACAATATTATCTCTTTCATGAGGGTTGGATTGGAATGTTACAATAGTTGTAAGGGTTTTATGTTACAATCTCATTATTTACCTGAATTTATTATGATTATGTTTCTAATAATGAAATTTTATGATATAACACTCAAAAAACTCTCAAAAAATTATTACCCTCTACTTTTTTTATATATTACATGTTTTAATTTCATTTTACCATGTTTATGTATTTAAGAGACCAATAGAATTTTTTTATAGAGAACTTAATTTATTTGTATCTTCAGTTTATAATCATCTTTCATCCATAATCATTCTTTCCTGAAATCACTTTCATGAATGTTTTTAATATCATACTATGATTATTTAAATTTATTTTTATACATGAATTAATTTTTAATTTTATAAAAGGAGTCTTTAATTCATTTTATTAATGAGGTACTTTGGAATTTATACTTGAAATGAGAAAGGAATATATGTTTTTACATACACAAAATAAGTGGAATTTGTCACCATAACACACATTAAGTGCTTTGAAGATTACTTTACATGTTTCCATGATTACTTTTAGATACAAATTTTTCTATAATATTTTGATAATATAAAAATTTAATGAAGAGATTAAAAAATGAAAATTTCATTTTCCTCATGAAATATTTGAAGTAATCTTTTAGTGAAAATTTCATCTAATATGAATTCATTTTATATTACATATGATTTAATGGAGATTTTATACAATTAAACCATACTTAGTTGTTATTTTTTGGGTTTAATATTATAATTATATGATTTTTATGAAACCTATTTATTTTCCTAGAATAATGTTATGGTAAAATGTTGAAATATTTATGAAAACCATTTCCTTTATGTGGGATATGATATAAGAGGAATGATTTACGGTATTGGGGAACACATGTAAATTGATTATGATTGTGTGATGGGTGGTTTAGAAGTTATATATCCCACAAATTAATTGGATAATGATGGATATATCATGAGATAATAAGGGATAGAATGGGGAGTGAACCAAATTTATTAAGGGACTCTGTCTACTATGATAGTCATGGGCGTGAACCTAGAAAAAAGATACAATGGAATAAAGAGTGAAACTATTCTACTTTCATAGTATTTGTAGTGATCCGTGGCAAATGAAATTATTTTTTATGTTTATGTTTATGACACAAACATATGATTTATGCCAATTTTATGGTATCATTGCTCATATTATTTTATTAATTTATAATTAATGTCATATGAACTAAAAATATTTTTTGATAGACTGAAAATTATGATCTATGATATGTTGGGTATGGTTTTGAAATGTTAATATTATTTTAACAAACACTTATGCACATGTTATCTTTAATAGATCCTAGATAATTATCTTATTTTACCTTAATAAGAATATGAGCCCACCCTTTCTAATGTTTCTTTTCCCCATGTTATGAAGTAATATTTTAATCATTATATGTTTACAATGGGTGATAGTTATTAATAACATAGTGGTAGATGATGTAGATGTATTATGAAATAGTCATTTAATTATCCATTTTTACAAATTTAGTAAACCAATATGATTATAGTGTGGATCGTAATGTTATGTAATGAATATTCATATATTTAGATGTCATATCTTTGTATGAAATGTACATTGTTCAACTGTTAACATCTATAGTTAGTAACTTTTTCAGCTATCTTATAGTGTGTTTGTTATAATTATTTTGAGGAGAAAGGAAATTTTTTTTGAGATAGTAACTTCTTCATATATTTTTATAAAAATAGATTAGAAAATATAACATGGTGAGAAATGGATAAAAATATATCAAACAAACACTCCATTTCAAATCATCCTTAGAATGATATGATTTGAAAATAAACCATTTTTTTTTTCAATTTCTTACTCTTCCATTCAAAACAATATTTGATGATTTTAATCATTTTTTCCCTTTTTTATTTTATGATTTAATTTTTTTATATTACTAATTGTTTTCCATAAATCCAATTAATGAAGTCATAATTTTTTGAATGAATTTTAATTTTTAAAGATAATATTTTTATGAGGTTATAATGGTTCCTAGTCATAGATATTATGCTTTTTTGGTCCATATAGAGTTTCAGCTACACGAAAAAAGTCAACCATATGTGATAAATACATTTGAATACACAACTTAACAAACAATAAAATTAAAACACATGTAAATGAAATTTAAATTAAATTTCTATTGAAATTAGATATTTATTATTTCTAATAAATATTCATTAGATTAGTTTTTTTAAATATTTATGTACCAATATCATATATTAATGGTCTCAGGAAAACTAATATTTATGTTTTGTACTTTTATTTTTTATAAAAAAATTTATGTTGAAAATAATAGATTATTTGATATATATATTGATATATAATATAAATATATATTTTTGATATGTAAACGATGTGGATAATATTAAAATAAAAATAAAATGATTCATTTTTTAAACATAGTGATATAAGTTCAACCAATAATATATGATACTTCTATTTTATAATAAGCTCTTGAAATTAAATATTTATCAAACATATAATTGTTTATGTAAATATGTTAACTACTTAAAAAATATATATTAATAAACATTTTTTTGAATTTTTTTGGGTAAAAAAAATTCACACACACACAAAGACACACATATTTGAATTATCATTTATAATATATTTTTCATTACAAAATTAATCTTTTTGACTTATAAATAAACTTGTTTCGCCATTATATAGTGATATTTATTTATGATGCAATGTTATCATATCCCATTTAGAACAATAGATTTTATAAATGTTGTCTTAACATGAGTTATAAAATAAGAGATAAAATAAAATTTAGAAATATTCCAGGAATATTGAAGGATACCTTCTATAATACTTGCATGATTAATATACATTTTACTAGTATTTTTAAATTTAATGATTTCTTAAAGAATCTTGATACTTCAGTTATAATTTTTCTACTCAACTATAGAGAGTGAAAATTTTTGGAAACAATGAGACAATAAAATATATAAAAATGTGATTAATAATTATTTCTCTATATATTTAAAACTCAATAAAATATAAAATCTCAATAAATGTAATATTACGGATACTGGATAAAAAATATAATCTGAAATGTCATGGATTAATCCATATATATTGATGTTCAATTTTTATATATGATCTTTATTTTGATTCTATACGTTTTGGAAATCTTTAACAACATATATCACTATCATATATTGATATAAATTACAAACTCATTTAGATGTAGTCCAATATCCCCGTCTAATGTTATTAAAAAATTAATTACCATGTAGATTTTCAAGATCTCATCATCATGTATCTTTATTAAAAATTTGTATTAAAAACAAAGTTAACCCAATTTGTATTAAAATTTAAGACATCACACATATCCATCAATTTAAAAACAGATAAACATAAATATTCATCAATTACAATGAAAATAACTTCAATATCCCCCATTGTATTTATTGTCAATTCCACCATTTTTCATTTAGTTTCAATACTATATACTTAATTTTACAAAAATAACCATGAATTAGTCTTCAAAAAACTACAATATTCTCAAAAATAGAATAATGTAACACCACACCTATACTTATGTAAAAATTTTTTAACATTTTTTAAACCATGTATATTTTTATGGTTTGGGTTGTTGGAGGAGTTAGCAGAGACCAGTGGTTGGGATTTGAGAATTTGGATATATTTTTTATTGAAATTATATAGAATTTAATGGGTTATTAAATAACCCATGGAATATTATTTTTGTTCTAGTTTTATAATATTACGTTTCTAGAGTAAGAGTTTGGTCACACAGTAACACATGCATTGCACCGCAAAGGCTTATTTGTAGGGTCATGGACATGATGCATTAGAGATTATTTTCCATGAAGCCTTTTATATATAGGATGTTTCACATTGATGAGAAGTTTTCATTCCACAATTTGACAATGATATTTGGTGGTAATTGTTTTTTATTCTTCCTAGGAGCAGTTCATTGCATAATGACCTGATGGGATATGCTATAATGTGACCCCATGTAGGGTTGATGTTCCCTTACCCATATATCTACACCGTAATACACCACTTATGCAGTTTTTTTTTAAAAAAATTATTTTTTTAACTTTTAATAGATTAATAAATGTGGTATCTTCATTTATTTTGTAACAAGATGAATGGAGCCCTCCTCCTTGGCGAATCATCCCCTCTTTAATATATTTCACCCTTGTTTGTGTTTTGATTCAAGAATCGCCTATCCTGGAAAATTTCTACAGGTAAATCTATCATTAGTATACTATAAATTATTAATTTCTATAAATACATAAGTTTTTTATATATTTATGTATTAATATAGTTTTTTTTGTAGATTTTGGTGAAACCTTTGATCGAAGGCAAATAATTTGGTGATATTCCATAAGAATGATGCTAGAATACCCAGGTAGGTGTCCATAAAATTTTATGTTGGATTATTCATGTTTAAAAACTTGGTGTTACATGTAGTAAAACCAATCCTATTTTATAGATCCTAAATTAACTTGAAGTAATTTTCTTGATTTCTTTGAAAGAAGATATTATTTATTAAGGTAATCGGTGGTTTCCCATGTGACATTTTATAATGTCTTGGATAATAGAGTCCATAATATTTATTTAATGTATTGGTATTTTTGGTATTTAGAATAGTGAGAAAGGTATCCTTTGTTAAACATAACTCAATGGAGCTTAACTGGGTCTGTTTTTCTTATATGAGTAGGGTATGTCTGAAATTATGATAGTTTTATTTCAGGTGTAATCCAGATGGATCCTTTGAGTCTCCTTATGACTACATGTCTAGTTTTCATAGAAAATGGGGTGAGTGTCTCCCACTGTATTATTTGTAACTTGGTAGGTTATAAATTAGTTTCATTTATGACCTCGATTGGATGTGTGAGGATGAACCTAGTTTAATTTTGGATGTGAGTTTTAGTTTATGCCTAACTTGATGTGAATTTTTTGAACCATGTTAAAATAGAAGTTTACTATGAAATAAAATGATTTTAATTCTATTGGTGGGAAGTTTTTTTCATTCAATATGATATATCATTTGAAAAGGGACAATAGACCCTTTATGGTTATGTTTATCATGGTAAGGGAAAACATGGTCATTATTTTTTTTATAGAATGAGAAAACATACCCTATTTGTTGTTGGATATGGTATGAGACATAATTAAAATTTACCTTATAATAAATTTTATGGGATAACTATGATCATTATGTGGAGAGATCATGAGTTGGTACACTATTCTAGATATTGTGGGTTGGAAATACCACCACTCTATGTAACATAATACCCACATGGCCAATTTTCATTTAGTCATGGAACACTTTTCATTAATATTTTCCAATACCCAAGGAATTGATATGAATTTTCCATTATGGGATACTTCCATAGAAAGAAAAAAAATTATTATATTCACATGGAAAATAATAACATGGTATGGGATTCAAAACCATTTATTAAGGGGTGGTTATATATATATTTGTCCTCCTATGATAATTACCATGGATATGGATGCTATAAATAATGGTGGATAGTTATTCTGGGATGTTATGACCACATACAGAATTTTTTTCATTTGGATTATATACCCACTAATATAAATTATTTATCAAAATGTAATGACCATGTAATATATGTCATGTTATTATGGAATGAAATTCCCACCAGTTATGACCTGGGATATGATGAATATTTTTTTATGTTGGACAAGATCAAACATCCTTGACACTGGTTAAAGGAGGCCGGATCACTCCCAAAAGACTTGTGCAACACATACAAATGTGTTAGTTAAAAAATTATTTTATTCCTTATTAACATTTATAATATAAGACATCATTCATGTATTTTTATTATGTGATATTTAAAATAATAGAATTGGTGGTTGTGTAACTAGTTATACCCATACCTTACTTGATCACCTTGATACTTGAGAAGATTTCAGGGTTTGTAACCCAATTCAAGGAAGGGGACCTACATCTAGACATAGATTATCTAGAGATGAATGGTTAAAGATCATAGATAATACTATAATGGTACCCAAGACCAATTTTTCGGTTGTCTCTAGTTTCTTCAATATTTTATGAAAATGATTTATATGATCTGCAACAAGTAATCTTGTTTACTCTTATATGACTCATGTGGCATTACACTAGATCATTTGATATAGCATTATGGTTTTTATTTATTTATTTACTGATTTATTTAATCTTTATTTTATAAATACTAAATTTATATTTTAACTATTTTTTATTTTTATTTTTTGACTCTTGTATATGGTTATCTATACCATAGGGTATAATCTCCCCATGATGTTTACAGACCCTCACCACTGCTCAAGAGCCTTTTGCATATTGGGACGTGTGGTTGATGTATGTGGATCTCTTTTTCATTCATCGTATGGGTGAACTAGGATGGGGATGTAACAAAGTAAAATCATAGTGCATTTTTTTGGGCATGGTAGTTTGAGGTGGGATTTTTCAATATTTGTGATGAACCTTATGCATAAGAGTAACTAACACACATAGAGGATAATACCTAGTTACCAGATATGGGACCATTTTTATTACATTTAATTGTTACAAGTGTGTGGGTTTTTTTCCAAATATGATGCATTGAGTTATTTATTTCTGCCTTAGGGATTCACTCTTAGCCCGAGGGGGTGAGAGGGGATGTGTTAATGTATAATTTTCTTAATGTAATATGCACATGAAATTTTTGTGTGTTATTGTGGTTAAGAACCTTGACGATGATATATGGTTTTTTATTTAAAGTATAAGAAGAAAAATAAATAGTATTTTCTAATATAATTTTATAGAGACATCCTTTTTAATTGTGCATATATTTCTAATTTTATTATTTCTTTTGAGTAAATTATTATTTTACACAACAATGGAAATAATCACTATTGGAGATTTTTTGGATATGGTGTGGGTTTAAAACACCAATTTTGTTTTCATGGAGGTTAATATAAAATTCTATGAAATAAGGAATCAGGAGATATTTATTGATAGATTTTCAAATTACATGACAGACTTATTATAATTTTTCAAATCATATTTTTAATAGCAGTATTATTTATCATTTTTTATTCTATCACGTGGTGATTTGAATCACCACCATATAGGTATAATATTTAGTAGTTTTTAAAATTACTAATAAATTATATAAATATATATTGATGGTTTAAAATTACATAACAATCTATAGTAGAAAAATAAAGCTAAAGTACTTTGACACAAAACTAAACTGAACTAAACCAAATAGAATAAAAATTCAAAAAAAACTATGAATATGAAATGTAAAAAAATAAAAGTAAATCTGAACATATAGAAATAATAGAACCTAAATTAATAAATCAAATCCAAAAAAAATAGAATGGAACCAAAATGATATGAATCGACCCAATATAAACAAATTCGACCTGACGTAATCCAAACAAAAATGAACAAAATCAAACTAATCTAAGTAAAATTGAACCAAATTGAAATTAATTTAACAAAACTAAAAATAGATAAATTTAATTTCATTTAGAAGATTCTGCTAGAATAAAAATAAAATCATTTTAATTGACTAGAGTATACTTTCCTAAAATAGAGACAAATAAATTGGATTTGAACATAATGGAGTTAAAATGAATCAAACAAATAAAACATGAACCGGTTAAAAAATAATAAAAACAAAAAAACAAAATAAAAGAAACCCCATGATGATCTATTTTTACACAAATTGAAATTGTCAAACTAAATCAGATCAAATTGATTAAAAAACTCCAGCCTGACTTGATCGAAACTAACATGAACTACACTAGAACACCGTAAACCAGAAATGAATGAACTATAATAAGTATAATAAAACTAAATATAATCAAATAATAATAAATAAACTATTCTTAAAATTGAAAATTATGAAATAAAATAAATCACATCAAATTAATCTAAAATAAACTGCTACAAATTGGACAGAACTAAATTAAATCGAATGAAAAACCAAACTATACTGAATTAGAAGGAAATTAATAAAATTAGAAAATAATTTTATATAATTTAACTATAATTAATATATTTAAAGTGAAATAAACCAAATTTAACCATGATGAACATATTTGAACAAAAAACTAAACCAAAGGAATTGATCAGACTCGAATTTAATTGAAATGAATTGACCTCCGAAGTCTCGAATAAATTTTTTTTATAATACGAACTAAAATTGAATTAAAATAATTGAAATTTTCCCAACCTAACGATAAAAAATAATATCTACTTTTAATATAACTTAATTGAACTTTCTTAAATGAATGAGACTAATAAAACCATACTTGAACCAAACATAAACAATCAAATTATATTTGAAAAAACATGTCATTGAAAACATTAAATTCCACTAAATGAAATCACTTCAAATTGAATAAAAAAAGTTTAATATAACTATTAAAAATTTAATTAACTAAACTAAATTGAATAAAATAGGAATAAATCAATCCAATATGATTGAAACCAATAGGAATGTATCCAAATAACCAAATTAACCCAAAAATAAATCAACCAAAATTAAAAAATGAAAGAAAATGAAAGAAAATCTCATTGAATTGTTCTAAATTTGTATCTAATGAATTGAAACAAAAAAATAATTTATAAAGTAATAATTTACAATATAACAATTTAGAATAACATCATCAATCCAAATAAGAAGTCATAAAAAAATTACAATAACATCACTAATAATTTACGAGTACACAGGTTGGATATAAAAAAAGATCTCCAATATGCAGTTTTACATAAATCCTTACTATAAATACCTCATGATGAGTGAGGACTATCTCCATCTCTACTCCTTCTTATGAAAAATTGATTAATAGTTATTTTTAAAATTAATAAAAGTTATAAATATATATTATCTTATTGTAATGTAATTTCTTTTCAAAATAAATATCAAATAGTGAAATTTACATTCTAAATATTTCCAAACATCAAGGAAATATCATCAGGTATTATTCTAGTAATCATTTGATATAATTAAACCAAATAAATATATTGGGTAATGAAATTAAGAACTTGGATTTTTATAGGAATCCCCTATTTTTGAATTTTTCACCTCCTCTCTTGATTTTCTTTGAAAATAATTAATTCCCATTAAGACTTTGGATATAGAGGATAGAAACAACCTGAAAAAATATATGAAAATAGAAAATTACAATAATGACCTTACAAAGACTTAATATGAAGATGTTATTGAACCCACATCACACAAAAGACTAGGATATTCTTTTATTGAACCATAGAAACAAGATCATCCTGAGAGACTGAGTTTTAGTGCTTGGGATTAACATAAATGTTTCCCATTATTTTTAACTTCTAATAAAATATAATTTAAATTAAAGGTAAAATAACAAATTATAAAAAATATATAGATAAAATTTAATACAACAACATATTTGTTAAAAAAAATTCAAAATTTATATTGGATTTGGTATGAACATCCAACCATACAACAATTTGATAAACCTATCACCCTTATTTTGATCAGAAAGAGATGAATGAGAACCCCATTCAAGGAGGATTCAGTTGGTCATGATGGTTTATTTTGATGGTTTCATTTATTTAATAGCCATTAATATGGGGTCACCATTTTCATTTTTCATGTCAAATGCCAAGGGTTCCCAAATCCATAACTGGGTACATACCTACTTTCCAAAGGTAGGTGGTTAACTGGGGTTTCATACCCAATGATTCTTAGGGACTCACATTGGTTGATAAGATGGGAGGTTGGTATCATTACACCCTTGAGTGGGGGGGGGATTATTTCCTACTAAATGACTCTCTTATAGTTTTAATACATGCATGAATATATCTTCCTAATTATTATATGTGGGTTTTTACCCTAAAAAATGATCATAGGCTAACCCATTTTATACATAGAATAAGGGTATATCATTAGTCAATCCATCTATATGAATATAAGGTTCTTCATCCATTTCTCATCAATTAATTTCTACTTATTTGTTGAATCCATATAACTAGTCACTTTTTAATTTTCTTCTATAAATGGAGGAATTTAATATTCATAGGAGGGGATTGATTCATCATGAGGTGTCCTACATATCATATTTATTGTAGGAATAAAAATACACATAGTTTTTTAAACCCATGTAGAATAACAAAATGTGAAAAAGGAAATATGTGTGGGTACTCAAGAACAAGATATTTCATCTCAAGTCTGAAAGATACATCCTTTGTATCTTGGTTATAGCAAGAATCATAGTTATCATAGTTTAATAATTCCCCCAGCACATGGCCCAGTATAGATTTCCTAATCTGAGGGATATTTATATCATTACACTCATTGGGACTTACATTATGAGACTTTCTTGGATGGTAGAGATTCATGATGTGAATGAGGTAACCATCATAACTCTGTAGGCCCATATGATAGATGATATACATGAGAAACAAAGGATAACAGGTTATAAGTTTCACTATATTTAGATGCATGGATTATATTCTAGGAATTACCATTCAATGCTTAATGTGGATATTGAGCCTTAAGAAGGTGGTCTATATATCCTAGTTATAGTAGGAATTAGGTTTATCCTAGTTTAGTTGTCTACATAGTATACTGATGGATGAGGTAGAATGATCAAACCATGTGAATGATTTGGTCCTAATGGTTGAAATGTCAGTGACTTGGTGAGACTTATGCTGAGTTGGACACCCATTTGATTTCGAGCTTAGGACTTAGTAAGAAACCCTTAATATCTATGTTATGGTTGGAATTAGAGTCATCATAGTTTATTTGGTTAGTGATTATAAACTGATGATTCCCTTAAATACGTGACATATCATGTTATTTCACTGATTGGGGCTTACACACTACGTTTTCCATTAATATGATAGAGGCTTCTCATGTGAATGATATGATCATTATGACTCCCTAATCTAACATGATCTATGACCGATGGGAGAAAAAAGGGATGGAAAATAATCAATCTAGATACTTTTATATGTGTGAAATATGTACTGGGACTTCCATTTGAATTTTTAATTTAGTGTTTAGGAATTAGGAAGGTATCCTACACATCCTTCTTATAGAAGGAATCAAATTCATCATTGTTTTTTTTATTGGGGATCACACACTGAGTTTTCTGTTCTGATCAGGGATTTCACGCAAAGGGAGAAAAAAGATACCAAGCCATAGCATTCCCATTTTTATATGGCCTCATATCCTACATGAAATTCTTGAATACTTGATTAACATGCCTCGATTTCATTCTTTGGATTTTATAGGATTTCTTCCTAACATGTACAATGAAAATCACGTGATTTGGTTGATTTTTCCGACGGATGCCACATAACTTATATTTCATGATTGTGGGTTATTGCATGACCAAGGATGACATATCTAGAGGACATCATCATACTTGGTTAGTAGATCCTAGAATGAATCACATGATCCTAACCAATATTCTTAGATGCTGTCGTATGATCCGGGTGGAATTACCTATTGTCATTGTGAATACTGGATGACACGGTTAGAGAGAATCTTGATATTAAATATGACAAATCTAGAGGGTGATGTGTGATACATGCTTTTATTTCTTGGGGACATCAATAGATCTCACGACTGTGCTCAGAGGGCATCGACAGAGTTAGTTAACATGCTCAGGTGCTATCGCGAGACTCATTTAACATATGTTGGTGCCACTGTAGGATCGAAATAATGATTTAGATTCTCAATATACAAGGGGGGTGAATTTTATTCTTCTAAAAATTAATTTGGAACCTATAAATGAAAGATTATACCTTAAATCGTATAGAAACTTTAATATAATCAGTGTAACAGAATTAAAACTTATGAGAGAGTTATACATTGTAACTTTAACAAATTTATGATTACAACGGAAATAAAAAACAACATAAAATAGTAAAATAGTAACAATAAGATTCTTTTAACCCAAAGAGAAGTGTATATAATAACCTTGTGTAAAGGATCTTTGATTTATACTTTCTATAAAGTCTGTCTTTCCCAAACCCAAGTTAGACCTCAATCCAAACATCAATATATGTCTTGCTATCCCCGAAGCCCTTGATTTAGAAAAAAATAGTAACCTCTATCTTCCAAACCTAGAATCCCACAATCAGAAGAATTGGGGTCTACACAAAGAAAGTCTGAACATGTTGTTCACACCAAAATAGGTTGTTCACAACATCTTCATGAATCATTGAGAGTTTTAAGATCCTCTCTCTTTTAAAAACCACTTCATAGCTTTTTCACATGCATCAAGTTCATCCACTCTCTACATTGTCGTTGCTCATTCAAAAGGACTTGTATTTATAGGAATGACATCCCAACAGTTTTCTCCACTCCAACGGCCTTATTTTCCTTAAATTTTAGAGGGACCTGGAAACAAGTCAAACATACAATGGTTAGTTTGTAATAGATTGTATGACATCATTTTTAGTAAATGAAATGATGTTATGTAAGAGATAAACGTTAAGTATATGAAAACATAGAATCTGATAATATTGGAATGATACATTAAACAATTATATCATTATCAAGAAAAAATATTATTTAGAAATAGTAAATCAGATTGATAAAACAGTATCACATTTGTACCAGATTCAGAATAATGATACAGAATGACATTTGTACTAGATTTGGAATAATGAAAGAGGATGAATTCTGTACCAGATTCAGAATCATAAAACAGAATGATTTTTTTACCAGATTGATAATCATAAAACAGAATGACTTTTTTACTGGATTCCGAATCATAAAGTAGAATGATTTTTTACGGGATTTGGTATCATAAAATCAATATCACTTTTGCACCAGAACTGGTATCATAAAATCATAATGAAAAATATGTAATTACAACAGAATGAAAAATAGTAATGATAAATCTGTAAGTATAAAAGAATGTAAAATCATAATGACATATCTGTAAGTTTAACGGAATGACAAGTTAAACTATTATAAAATAATGTACTTAATTTTTTTTTTCAGAACTTTAGAAAAATTGTTTTTTTATTTTCAAAAACATAATACCATAAGGAATAGAGAAGACATTAGATAACCTTATTGAAGCAACAGCCTCCCCCTTTTTGTGAAGCACAATAAACTTTTCTAAGGAAGAATATATTGACTTAGATAAATAAGTATGAAAAATGCATCACCCCATTTGAATGAGATTTTAGATGAATTCAACTAACTCCCCCTTAGGTTATGTTTCCCAAGGATTGTAATCTTGATCTTTAGTATCTATCTTTCTTTCTTGAGAAAATATCTCCCCCTTATATAAACATATATTCTTAAAGGAAAACTCCCCCTTACTTGGAAAATATCCTTTCTTACCATACTCTCCCTTAATAAATTCTACACCTTTGATATCTTCATTAAATTCTTCCTTCAAATAAATTCTCTCCCTTTGTGATTTTCAAAAAGTGGGAAAATAATGGAGAAGTATAAGATATACATGTGAGGTTAAGAATTCATACATTAAAAAAATAAAGAAATGCAAGAATATTCATAAGGAAATTTTGGAAATATGGTTTATTTTACAACAAAATATGGGAATGTAAAAAAAATAATCCATCCTTCTTCTTCTCAGTCAATATTTTCTATATTAAGGATTTGAGTTTCTTTACTTCCTTATGATGTTATTAAAGCTTCTTCACCAAGAACTCCTAATCCTGGTTCTTCTTTTCTAAGGGCATGATCCTTTGTTCTTGATCATTGATTCTATTATCTTGATTCTTAGTGAACTCTTCTTGAGTAGACACATTTTTCACTAATTCGTCTATGACTTCCTTCCCAGTGATTATAGATCAGGAAACAGAATTGAGTTGATAAGACTTCTCCAAGATTGATGCCTTGACCTTATTGAACTCGGTTTCACAAGTATTGAATGCTTTGTTTGTTGAATCCATGACGTCACTAAACTACCCAAGCTCTTCATTAATGGTTTTGGTGTGTTTAAAGACATTATTACAAGTCACCTTCTGAGCTTTGTAATCAATTAAAAGATTACTTAAGCCTACTTATTACCTGACCACCACGTCCATAAGAATATTGGCTAATTCCATCTTTTGATTTAGGGTTCCTTGCATCATTTTAATCCGAGCATCTTTATTTTCCAGAACTGGAATAGTGCTGACCAGCTTTCTTAAATATATCTTGAAAAAGTCATGTTCAAAAAATGATGAGGATTTGGAGATTGAAACATCTTCTCCTTTCTCAAATCCTCGTGGAGTTAAGGAAGCTGGTTTATCTATTCTCTTAGAAGACTTATATGGTGTTTCCTTTTTCGATGAGGCAATCAACAAACTCTTTCCTTGAAAATGGTTCCGAACTGGAGATTGTTCATCGGATACTTGGATAACATTGATATTTTCCTATTCATCTTCTTCCCCTTAAAACTCATAATGTTGTGATCCTTCTTGACTTTCCTCTTCCTGAATTTATTTCTCTTTACCACCTTATTAATCAGCCTCTTATTTCTCTTCTTCTTCCACTTAAATTCCAACTTGTTCTTCTTCTTCAACTTCTAATTCCTCCTGAACTTCATCTTGAACTTCCTCTTCAACTTGTTCTTCAATATGTTCTTCAACTGGTTCTTCAGAAACCTATTTAGAAACTGAACTAAGAGGATTTCCAATGTAATCTTGAACATCACTTAAAATATCATCATAATCTTCTTGAGTAATCTGATTTTATATTTCTTGAATAGGTTCTGATAATGCTAAGAATTAATTGGCTTTCTGGATTATATGAGTGATATTCAGCTTCTTATGAAAAACTTGAGGTTTGGGTACTTCTTGAGATTTATTTTCTATAGATTTTAGTAAGGCCTGATAGAATTGATCTTCCATGGATTTCTTCTTTAGGATCTTCTCCTTCTGTTCATTCTCAATATTTTCAGCTTTCATGATTTTTAAGGCCTTAGCCTATGCCGGATTCAAGCCAAAGGAAGGATCTCCTTCCTTTATGGTAGTTTCCGTTTTCTCCACTTTGCAATTGTTGCATCGAAATAGGATTTCAGTTTCCTTGAAGGAGGTGATGCTGATATCGAGATATCAGGAACTGGTGATGGAAAGCTTGGTTCTTCATGTTTCCTTTTATTGAGTACCGATTTTGAAGACTCTGGAACATCAACCTTGTTCTAGACAACCATATCTTCAAATTTTTTGGATTCTAGTAATAACTCTACCTTTATCCTACCCAGATTATCATCACATAGCAAAATCTTGAAATGCTTTGAAACTGATTGAAATGGGAAATTCAACTCTTGAAGACACATAACCATTATCCTAGATATAGTTTCCTAATAAATAAGAATCTAAGATCTGATGGTTCTGACTTTTATTGCATGGATGGTGAGAAATATGTAATTAACTAATTTGATCATTCTTAAGTTGACAAGAAAGTATAAAAGAATGATATCCCAAATCATTAGAGAGTCCTTATCCCCTTTTCTTGGAATAATAAAGTGTTCCATCCAGAGAGATAACATCTTGTGATTTGTTGTATTTTTCTTAATCTTCGGATTCTTAATATACTTAAGACAAAGTTAGTCCAAATCCTTGAATTCTTCAAAATAACATTCCTTCTCAGGAAGTCTTTGAGAGCATAGAATAGCTTCCCCTTCCAAATATGTGTTGAGAACATTTGATGCCTTCTTATAGAGAACGGTATAAGTCTTATTATAAAATTTTAACTTAAACAAGTCCTTTCCATCCTTTTGAAATAATGTAATGGATTCATAGAACTGAATAACCAGGTCAGGAAAAACTGGATACTGACTTTTCTCCTTAGCCACATAAAAAATTTCCCATCCATTAGTTCTTATCACCTTAGAGATAAGGGAGTCATATTTATCAAAGAAGTTAGGCCAAACCAAGATTTCCGTAAAATTTACCAATCCTTTATTTCCTTGCGAATTAGCCTCTAATATACTAAGGATTCAAGAGAAATTCAATGTAAAAGAGACAAAGGAATCAGAACAAAGACTTTGATGGCAACAGAACTTTAGAATATAGATCAATAAGGCTGGTGCAATGCTTATAACCAAGGCTCCCCTTATATAGACAAGTCTTATGAACTTTAAACTTCTATATGATAATCCAACGACTGAAAATAACATGATCTGATCTTAAAGGTGACGATGATTATAGAAAATATGAATTCCAATATTTTGTAGTAAGGTAAACTGGAATTTAACATTTTGAAAAAACAATAACTAAAACTTAAGGTACAAAAATATAGATTAAGACATATTACATTTTGGAATACACTGATGAATTTATTGGGTTTATAAGAATTATCATGAAATTTTCGGATACCATGATTTCAGTACCAAATTTTCCAATAACGAAATTCTAATACTCAAATTTCTAATACCAAAATTTCCAATACCATAATTTTAAATATCAAAATTTTCAGTATTTAAATTTTCAATATTGAAATTTTTAATAAAAAATGTATAGATTTTTCTAGATAATGATAAAATTTTTTAAAAAAAACTTAAGGAATGATAAAATTTTAAGAAAGAAAAAAATTCATAAGGAATGAAAAAACATATGTACTCCCCCTGAAATAATGAGTAGATTAATTTTATGAGATTATTTAAAAAATAAGTAGATATGAATGATTAACTCATAGAGATCATCCCTAGCTTCTGTTTAATGTATTCAAATCGACCAAAAGATAATTTCTTTATAAAAATATCAGCAAGTTGTTCTTCTCTTCTGATGAATTGATGAATAATATCTCTTTTAAGTGTGTGATCCCTAAGAAAGTGATATATAATATCTATGTGTTTTGAAAAAGAGTGATATGAATTGTTTTTAATTAGGGAAATTGGACTTTCATTGTCACACATTATTTGAGTCTTAGTAAAACTCATACCATAGTCTGTGAGTTTGTGTTTCATCCATAATACATGAGCACAAAAACTTCCAACTCCTATATACTCAGCTTCAGCAGTGGAAAGTGATATAGAATATTGTTTCTTGTAAGACCAAGAAACTAATGAATCTCTTAAGAAATGATATGTTCCGGACATACTTTTTCTATCAATTTTACAACCACCAAAGTCAGCATCCAAAAAACATTTATGTTCAAAAGCATTTCTAGATGAATAAAATAGTCCCAAATCTAAAGTTCCCTTTAAATAGAGAAAAATTATTTTTAAAAAGTTTAAAAGGTATTATTTAGAATTTTCTTGGAATCTTGAACATAATAATATTGAGAACATTAAGTCAAGTAGAATATCTATTAAGTAAAGTAAACTTCCTATCATCCCTCTATAAGATGTGTGATCCTCAGGTTTCCCTAATTTATCAATATCAAGAGTATTAGAGGTTCTCATATGAGTACTCATAGTATTAGTGTTGTCATACCCAAAATTCTTAAGAAGATATTTGATATTCTTATGTTGAGATATGTAGGTTCCCTCTGGTTCTTGAGAAAATTGAAAACTAAGAAAAAAAGTTAACTCACCCATCATACTCATCTGAAACTGAAATTTCATAAGATTCAAAAAGGAATATTTTAAGGATTGTTTATTTGATATGTAGATGATGTCATAAACATAAATTTGGAAAATCAAAAAATCTTAATTATTTTTCATAATAAAAATGGTTGGATCAGCAGTTCCCTTAACATGGTTATTTTGAAGAAAAAATCATGAAAGTTTATCCTACCAAGCTCTAGGGGATTATTTAAGTCCATACAAAGATATTGTATGTTTATAAATATGATTAGGACATTTTGTATCTTCAAAGATAAAAGGTTGATCTACATAGACTTCTTCTTATACATAACTATCAAGAAAAGAACAATTTACATCCATTTGGTAAAGTTTAAAATTAAAGAATGCTACAAAAGATAGTAGAATATGAATAGATTCATGTCTACATAGAAGAGGATATGTTTCTTTATAGTCTATGCCTTCCTGTTGGATATATCCTTCGAAAAATAATCTTTCTTTATTTCTAAAAATAACTCCATTTTCATTGCATTTTGTTATAAAAACCCATTTTACTTCAATAACAGAAGTTTCATTAGGTTTTTCAAACAAGGTCCAAACATGATTCCTTACGAATTTATTGAGTTCATATAGAATAGACTGAATCCAATCTTTATCATACAAGGCTTATTCAGGAGTGTTTGGTTCAAATTGGGAGAGAAACAAAACATGTTCAACTTCATTCCTTAATGAACTTCTAGTTTTTTCTGGATGATTAAAATTTAGAATGATATTATCACTGGGATGATTCCTATGTAATAACTGACTTGGATTTTAAAAAACATGTTCATCAAAATAAGGTCAAAAATCTTTAGGTGTAAATGTTTCAGAAATATTTTCTTGAACATTATCCTTGATTATAAGATCTTCTATCAAAGGTTAGTGATCAGTTTTATAATATATATCGAGAAAAGATTCTGGTTGTTTGAAAATTAAAGGATCATTTTCATCAAAATCAATATGTACTATTTCTTCCACAGTGCAAGTGTTTTTTTATTAATAACTCAGTATGACTAAGTATTAATAGAGTAACATAATAAAATTCCTTCATCAGATTTCAGAGAAAATTTATGTATGTTATCCTTGGAATTCAATATAAATACTTTTAAACAAAAAACATTAAAGTAAGAAACATTCGGTTTTTGGCCAGTCCACAACTCATAAGGTGTTTTATTAAGAAAAGGTCTTATTAAAACTCGATTTATAGTATAAACAGATTTACTTACAGCTTCAACCCAAAAATGTTCAGCTATAGAATATTCACTCATCATGGTTCTTGTCATATCTTAAAGAATACAATTTCTTATTTTGACAACACCATTCTATTGATCAGTTCTTGGAGATGAAAAGTTATGAGTAATGCCTTTTTTACTACAAAATGATTCAAAATCAGAATTTTGAAATTATCCACCGTGATAGATATTAAAAGTTATCAATGTTTTTTTTTCTCATTTTTAACATGAGCTTTAATGGTTTTAAAATAATAAAAAGCATCAGATTTCTTTTCAAGAAAATAGACCCACATAAATCTAGTATAGTCATCAACTAGAACAAACACGTAATATTTTCCTCCAACACTCCCAGTTTGTGTTGGACATAATAAGTCCATGTGCACTAACAGTAAAGCATTAGAAGTTTTAACTTCACTTATATACTTAAATCTAGATTTATATTTCTTTCTATATTTATATTGGTCACATACTTTTGAAGAAAAAAACTTCCGTTATGATAGATCTAGAACAAGTTCTTTCTTAGAAATTTTAATAATATTCCTTAAGTTACAATGTCATAGTCTTCTATGAAAAATACATGATTGATCTTCAAATACACCAAGGAAATATAGATCTTAACATCTAAGGTCTTATAGGTTTATGGTGTAAACATTCTCATGCTGAAGGGCAGAAAGTATAAACTCATCCTTAAAATTGTGAACTAAACATCTATCATTTCTAAAATTTACAAGGTAACCTTCATCACCAAATTTTCATTCTCTAATGAGGTTGTTTTTATGGACTTTTATAGAAATAAAATTTGAAATAATAACTTTACCAAGAAGAATAATATTACCTATACATGAAAATTTCTCCATGAGAGTTATCTCCAAATGTTACTTTTCTACCTTTCTTTTTAAAAGTCTTTTTGAAATAGTCTTTATTATGAGTCAGGTGATGGGAACATCCACTATCCATGTACCATAAATTTTTGGTACACTCTTCATTAACCTAAAAAAGAAAGAGGGAGATTTTTTTAATCCAAACCTTCTTGGATTTAGAATTGTTAGATAATAAAATTTGGGGTATCCACAGTTTTTTATAAAATTAAGCTTTATGAAAACCAAGAGATTGAACTTTATTTAAAGAATAGTTTTTCTTCTAATGTCCAACTCTCTGACATTTAGTACAAAAAGGGGCACTTGGAGGAATAAAATAATTCTTTCTAAAAATAGGTTTTTCATTATAATATCCAAAACCCTGGTTATTACAATGAGGTCAGATCTAAGATTACATATTGTCAAAATTTTCTTTACCAGAAGTAAAAATAGAATGAAGTTTCTTCCAGGAAATTATTACATATTTATGTTTTAAGACTAAATTATTTTCATATGAAATAATAAAATTAGAGTTATGTTAATCCTCTAAAACATTTTTTTTCTATTTTTTAAGATCCTTGGAATGTTTATCCTTCTCAGAATTAACATCATCATGTTTCATAGAAATATTTTATAAAACATAATTTCTCTTATCAAGATCTTTAATAAGATCTGAAATTTATTTTGTTAAAATAAATTCTCTAGAATTTTCTTTTTAAAGTTTCTTATAAACTTTACAATTTTTCTTTTCAAACAACTTATCGAATCTAGAAACTTCCCCATAGTAAATAAAAATCATTATCATTATCTGATGAAGAAGATTATTCATTTGATAAAAAATCTCTATCTAGATAATTTTCACTTAAAGACATATTGGTTAAGGGTTCAATAGTTCTTACCTTTGCCATATGACAATGATTTTGAAATGAAGCTCCAGATATTAGACTAATATTTTTTTTCTCAGAATTTTCATATTCTGAAGAGTCATCCGAAGAATCTCCACCATTGGCACTCCAAGTGTCATTATATTTCAAGACTTTCTTATGATTTGATCTGTAGAAATTTATCTTGTTTTTTTAGAATTCCTATCTTTCATGTCTCTTTTTTCAAGAAAGGGACAGTCAGGTCTAATATGACCAGTTATTCTACATTCATATCATGTCACTTCCCTATATTTCATATCTTTTCCATATTTCTTTTTGTATCTATATTGAATGTTCTTCTGTCCAACAATCTTTTTCATTCTTTGAGTAAGATTTTCTAATTCATTTTCTGAATCTTCACTTTCACTAGATTCTGATTGAATAACATCCTTTCTAGATTTTGATCTAGTAATTATCTCAGGAGTCTTGGGTTTCATATAATTTGATGTAGTTGTAAAAGAAACACCTCTATTACCATTCTTATCCTTAATATTATCAGAATCTCTCTTCATTCTGGTTTCATGTTGAAGAAGATTTCCTAATAGTTCATTAAGATAAATATGTGGGATTTTTCTAGTCTCATCTATTATAGTCCTCTTCAATTCCCATTCATTAGGAAAGATGTCTATAATATTTTATACAAGAATATAATCATCTAGACCTTTATGAACCATAGATTGTAAGCTGTTGACGTTATTCATAATGCTTTGTTGAACCTTACATATGGGTTCTCCATAAAGAAAGAAGAAAACATGATACTCAACTCCGAGCATAGATTTTCTAGTTTCAATGACTTTAGAATATCCACAGTTGGTTATTTCATGATTCTTCCAAATACTATTTGCAGCTTCACAAGATGAACTTTCTCTATATATAATTCTAGTCATGGAACAAGGAAAAGTATTACATACCTTAAAGTTCACCTTGTATTCCACCTTTTATGGATTAGTAATGGTTTTAAGTTCCTTATCGGGAATATTATAATATATGGTTTACATAATGTACCTGTCTAAACCTGTGTTTATCACCATGGTCTTCATTATATCTCTATAGTACTCATAGTCATTTCCATTGAAGATTAGTGGTCTATTAGGATTGAGATTATCTAGGGATCCAACATGAATGACTTCTATACTAGAGAAAAATTTCTTTCCACAAAACTTTTTAGAAGTAAATGTTTACAAATGAACTTAATGAAATTGAGAAAATGAAAACTTGAGAAAGAAAATGTATATATGGATATAATTATTTTAGGGACCTCCTCTGATACTAATTGTAGGATCAAAATAATGATTTAGATTCTCTATATAGAAGGGGGGGGGGTGAATTGTATTCTTTAAAATATTCTTTTTGAAACTTTAATGGAAATATTCTACCATAATGCATATATATTCTTTAATATAATCAGAGTAACAAAATTACAATGTATGAGAATGTAATTCTTTATAACATTAATAATGTTAAGATTATAGCGGAAATATAAACAAACTTAAAATAGTAAACAAGTATCAACAAGATTATTTTAACCCAAAGAGAAGGGTATCCAACAACCTTGGATAAAGGTTCCTTGATTTATACTTTCACGAATGTATGTATTACCCAAACCCAGGTAAGCCCTCAATCTAAAGATCAGTATCTATCTTGATATCCGTACAAGACCTCGATTTTGAATGAAATCAGAACCTCTATCTTTTAAACCAAGAATCCAATGATTAGCACGATCTGAGTCTGCACAAAGCATGTCTGAAAAAGCTGTTCATGCCTAAAAAAGTTGTTCAATACATCTGCATGAAGCACAAAGAGTTGTAAGATCCACTCTCCCTAGAAATCACATCACATACATTTCACATTCATCTAGTTCATCCACTATCCACATTGTTGTTTCTTGTTCAAATGGACATGTATTTATAGGAAAACCTTCCCTACAGTCGTCTCCACTCCAACGACCATATTTTCCTTAAATTTTGGAGGGATCTGGACATGTGTCAAAAATACAATGGTTAGTTTGTAACAGTTTGTATGATATATTTTGAAGTAAAATAAATGTTGTTAAGTTAAAGATAAATGTTAAGTATAATAAAACATAGAATTAAATAAAATTGGAATGATACATTAAAAAACACTAACAATATCAAGAAAACATATTCTTAAGAAAAAGGAAATAGGATTGCGAAAATGGTATCACATTTTACCGAAATTAGAATCATGAAATGGAATGACATTTGTACTTGATTTGGTATCATAAAAAATAATGAAATCTATACGGGATTCAGAATCATAAAATAGAATGAATTCTGTACTGGATTTGGAATCATAAAACAAATGACTTCTATACTAGATTTGGAATCATAAAATTGAATGACTTTTGTACAGAATTCGGTATCATAAAATTGGTATCACTTTTGCACCAGAATCAGTATCATAAAATCGTAATGAAAAATCTGTAAGTACAACAGAATGGAAAATCGTAATGATAAATCTGTAAGTATAAAAGAATGCAAAATCGAAATGATATATCTGTATGTATAACAGAATGACTTGTTCTGATCTCAAAAAGCTGTACTTAATAAAAAAATTCAGAACATAAGAAAAATTGTTTGTGACTTTCAAAACATAAGACCATTAGATAAGGAGAAGTCATAAGATAACCTTATTGATTCAACAACCACCATATATGTCATGAAACATATTTTATGGACACCAAAAGGTTTGTATAAAGAGTCTAGAGGGATTTGTGAGACTTGGGTATAATTATCAGGGGGTTTAGGTAAGTTTTTTTGACATTTATAGAGGACTTCAAATGATTCAAATAGTATACCCAAGGGACATCGTGAGATTTGAGTGACCTGTCCCATTACTGTCACATGTCCTGGGTTATTCATTCAAAGACTAGAGAACTACCATATATGTTATTCTCATAATTATCCCTTATTTTAGATTGTGTTTCATCCATTTTAATGAAAATTAATTTGATTTGTTTAGTGTTATCATTGTTTACATCGTACTTGATTTATTAGATGTGAGGGATGTTCTTCACATGAACTAATAGTAGTACTTCGTGTGATATATGAACGATCAAAAAAAGTGATATATTAATGATACACGATCCTTTTTGTTGCTCCCCAAATCTTACCTAGTGAGATATTTTTCATTCATGAGATCTTCAGCTCCGATAAATTTGCTATGGTTCTTGGGTTCACCTATGCGAGGTTCTAAGGAAAATTCTGTCTTTGTAAAGATTTAATATCACAGTTGTTGCAGGTGGGGGGGGGGGATTTATAGGCCCATCCACCACAGTTATTTTTTACTTTTTTTTGGCACATATCATGTGAATCTTGGTTGGACTCAGCTGAGTTATTTGGCATCACATGTTTCAAGAGTTACCACCCTAAGTCATTTTGAGGGAGTCACATGATTTTCAGGGACAACAAGACCATCTCATCAATTCTCAATTTATCAGATTACATCCAATTAATGGGGTATTTTTTCAATCATGAATTCATTAAAAGGGGACCTTATATATTCATAATGACATTTGAAAATGCTATCGTGAGATCGAGGTTCCTGTAATAATTCCATTACATGATATTATTTGACTTGTCAAGAACCTTTCACAAGACAAGGATGTCTTGTCAAGGGGCCTTCGTGAAATCAGGTCGACCTTTCAAGGGGTCTTACGAGACCCTAAAACCAATAGCCAAGGAACATTGCCATATTTTTATTACTGCGAGAGGCTCCCTTCAAGTATTTATTTTATTTACAATGATTATTTTATAAAAATGGGTGTCTTGTGAAGTTGAATGATTGTTTTTTAGGATAATAAATCTACCACATGGTGGCACATTTCTTACCTCGCAATGGGTTTTGTGGAGATACACAAGAAATTCATAAAAAATCCATATGGTTGTACTTATAGGTCAAAAGGGGGAGTATGAGGTCTCTTGTACATGTTTGAGTCCCTTTTATTGATGTGTATGACATGAAAACATGATTTAACGAGATGAGGTAGGCATGTCACTCGGTGGTTGTGGGGTCTTGTGGACTGCTAGGGGTGTGTATTATTATTTTTACATCTACATTAGGCTCCCAACATCTCCGCTTTTTATTTCCTTCACTTATTACACAAATGATTCTTTGTTTCATGAGTTATCCCATGTTTTGTCTAGGGAAATCATTCTCCCCACTAGTGATGCATTGAATTAGTTTTAAGACCGAAAGAGGCTCCTTCATTTGGTATATTAACATCCATTTTCCTAGGATATTTGGAGGGTTTTTTGGGGATCCTACAGTTGAACAAAAATGTGATCTAGTGGAGATTATGTTTATACCATTGTGTGATATTTTATTTTTTAGGGCACATTCACAAGAGCATATAGACTTGTTGAAAAGACTTGTTCGGGCCTTCGATAGGATATACATTACGTGTAACCATCCACATGACCTTCCAAAGGATTGTAATCTCATTTAATCTATGGATTCATGTAATCCACATGACCCCAATCACCTTATTATTAATTTTCTTTTCACGGAAAATAATACCAATATTCAGTTATTTCTTCCTTTCTAGATTTCCTAATGGACATTTGGCCGGCTTTGACAAATGACCACCACAAGAGTGACATCCATAAGGAAAAGGGCCCAGTTATAAGAAAAGTAAATGTTTTTCCGATGGGTTCCTTCACTAGTTAATCCATTTTATAGAGCCTATATTTCAGGTTTCATCATATGTCTCTATCCTAAGAACCTCTAGAAAAATATGATCATGAGACCTCTCCATGATTCCATTTCATGATAACTCCTCACTAGGACTTATTCTTCCCAAGAGGCTTCCCAAAACAATCCAAAAAATTATCATTAATATTTTATTTAACTTTGACCATGGGGTGAAATCATATTGAGGGGTTTTCGGGATCCTCAAGCTTGACTGCATGATCCTTAGACTATTACACAAACCACAATACCATTTTAAGGTCACATGATCACATGTCATTGAGGGGTCATGAATCATATGTGATGCCTTATAGTTTTAAGTGATACATTAGATCTTTAGTGATTAGATGATTCTCAAATACTTCATGTGATTTATGAAGGATCTACCAATTCATGATATGATCATGATGCTTTTGGTTTTATACAATTCCTTTGAAAATATTTTATTTTATTTTTTTGACATATTCCCCTTACTTTTGTTCAGATGTATTCCGACTCTTATCAAATTTCATCTATTGTGGTGAATCAATGGGCCAGGATTTCTTGAAACTGCAATGCTGATCCTCGATATCACATGAATTTTGATAATGAGATTCTAAATTGGCTTCTTCCATTTGAACTTCAAAAATAAATTTTACCACACTAGATTACTCTTTACTAGTTTGGATATCTGTATGTTGTTTTAATTACTCTTTCAGACATTAATATAGAATATTTATAGGTGTTAATTGATATTGACTTTATTAAGATGACAATTTTCATGGATGGATGAATGGTCATCACCCAATTCCACGGGCTATGTTATATGTTAGAAAACTCTCCATTGGGTTTAAAAAACATTTATTTCAATTATTATCCCATTTCTTAGAGCGACTTGAGTATATTAAACTCTTATATGAACAATCCAGGAAGCATATGGATCTCAAAATGGGATCTCTTTCATGGATGTAATTTTTCTGATTGATGAGAAAGACCATTACGGGTCTAGTAAAGCTCCTTAGATCTCACAAACCAGTTATATAGGGTCTATATTTTTCAAGTAGTATAGATTTTACAATTTATTTTTTATCACCAGTATGATATTATTTGAGAATTGAATAGTTGTAAGTGCCCTAGAACCAACTCATTCTATATATCTCATGGTGAGGTGGGTATCTTCCTATGAGATATCTTCTAACCGGGCAGGATACCCCCTCTCGGGGTGATGTATGATGAGTTCCTCCCTGATTCATATGTATGGGATGACCCATTGTAGACTCCAATCTTAGAGAAGGAAATTCTCATCATTATGAAATTGAATCTGAGGATTGTTATAAATATTCAATCACTTATATCTTACAAAGACTAAATCAACATTTTTCTTCATCGCTATAGATTTAGGCCAGTTACTACACACCACCACCAATGATATTCCTAGTAGGTTCATGACAATGTCGGCTCATATCGGTCAATTTTTGAATCCATGGAGAATAAATCAAGTGGAAATAATGTGAAGTCTGAGATCTCTTTGAGCCTTAGGGTTGTGGGATTTATGGCCATGTTCTGGAACATATATATTTTCATAGCTGGGGATGCACTTACAGGGATATGGGCTAGTATGCTAGTAGTGGTAGAAAAAATAGTGTAGGGATGAAGATTTAATATGGAAATAACAACCCTTACACATGTTTGCCAACTATTGGTGTACATTCAACAATGAAAAACCTCATATAGGATTAGTGGACCATTCCAGATTTTATTTGGCTTGATATGAGATAATTTCCAATATTGTTAATACTACAATACGTAAAGGATTCCTAATAATTTATCTCATCCCTTATTCCTAATCATACATGGGGATGTGGATATATCATGAAGATATGATGAGGTTATGTATATTATCAGTTGATATGATAGATTTGATTTCACAACTTATCTCACACCGACTAGGACGACCATCGAAAATAGTAGCGGATCTCTCAACAAATGGTCATACATGATCTCTCATCAAGATGGGATTGTTAAAGTGATGATTTTTGAAATGATTGTCTGTGATCCATATACAAATTATTAGTTTTATCATTTGTTTTTCAGAACCAAAATTGTCTCTCCTCCAACTTCAGATAGTGCACGGGGAGTGAAACACTATGGGATCATCCACTATTTATGGATGATGTTTGAATGTGACGACACTGATTTTAAGATAATTATAATCTCCACTAATTCTACCTCCTTTATTACTTAGGATTATACCCATTCTTGGGTATTATCCTATCCCATTGGTGTGCAAATATGAGTAGTTGGTCATGTGTTAAGGCCTTTTTCTCAATAAAACCTCTATCCTTTTAAATGATGGAATTAATTTAACACTTTAGAGGCACTTAGAGGAATCTCCCTTATCCTGGGGATAACCATCCAATTAATGGGACTCATTAATTCAATGAAATTATCCATCTAGTACATGTGACTAGAGACAAATCTTTTGAGAATGGGATATATGGATCCTCCTATCCTATCTCTTTTCAACAAAACTATCTATTCATCCTTTTGTCCCTCACATACTGTCTGTCACATAAGGACAAATGTTATGTAGTATGATATAGATGTATATTCACATTGTGATTATGAGACTCATTGGGAAACATTTTCTGACCATGGGGAATGCCTTCATCATCTATTTAATGACAAGGGGACATGTGGTTTTGATCGACAACCATAACAAGAAATCAAGATAAAATTTATCCTGAATGGGAAATATTTGGCCACTAATGAGAGAGGGTTTTATGTTCACAAAGACGAGGCTACCCTTTCCGGATAGATGAACAAGGTGTTGAATGAATTGGAGTAGATCCGCTATCTTATATCTAGATTATAATCCCCTATGGATTCATGGAACATGGAAATATGAAGATATGATGAAGTCACAGGATAAATAGCTCTAAACATTCAATATCATCTTCCTTAATAAAAAATTCTTGAATGAGAGTTGAAGAGCTGACTACATTATTTAAGGCCCTCTGTCCTTGGGGAAAATATGAAGAGGTGTAAAAAGTGGAACTTTAATGTTAAATTGACACTTGTAACTATACTATTGTATACATGGACAGCTCATCTAATTAAATCCTAACATTTTTCGATTATTTTCATGCACTCCAATTTTGTTGAGATTCTTAGAGACTCTGAAATGTGGACATTCCCATTCTTACATGAAATTATTGAATGGGTTTTATGAAATATATATATGTGGTTGTCCAGATTTTTTCTTTTATTCATGATGTGCATGAATTCTCATTGACCCTATATTATATGAACTACCAAAGATACCCATCCATTAAATAATAACTTGTCAAAAATAAAATCTAGACCTGAATATTATAATTATAATAGGTACTTCTTGATAAGTGATCATGAATTCCCACCAGAATGAGATTCCTTTCTAATATATCTCCTCCAGTTTTCTTGAGATTACCTATTTCAAAAAATTTAATTGGATAGAATACATGTCCCAGAGGGAGAGTTTTTTATATATTTATTGAAACTTATGCACTTTGTGAGAGAAGATTTATTTTTTTCCAAGGCTATATGGTGGGTCATCCAAGATTTTTAATTCTATAAACTAAATCACTATTTTAATTTTTTTAGGGTGTTTTAGATTGGAACTTTAATTTCATTATTTTTTGGTATTTTTTCTCATACCTTCTGTTGCTATAGTTTAGGGTCTTTTATCTTGGACCTTCTATTTCTATAATTTAAACTTTTTTTTCAGACCATATATCATTGTATTTTAGGGTCTTCAATCATGGAAATTATATTTCTATAGTTTATGTTATTTTATCTTGGGCCTTCAATCAGTATAATTTAGGTTCTTTTAGCTCATAACTTCTATTTCTTTAGTTTTTGGTCTTTTAGAACAGAACTTGTATTGCTATATTTTAAGGTATTTTAGCTTGAAACTTATCTATGATCATGGAATATGGTGTAGTAATTATAGGAATGACCCAAAACAACATAGTGTATTGTGTTCATCCATAGTGTTTCTGAGGATCAAAAGTATCATAGCTCCTTTCTGGAAAAGAGGAGATGCCTCTGGTTGATTGGTCATATCCCTTTTTCATCGAGAACAATGCTAAATAGAGGACTCTCTACTCTTTTACAAGGTTCATGGATGTTTTATAGAGTTAATATCATTTGGGGGAGAAAAGCTAGTGATGCTAGGTCCACATAGATTGTTGTATTATGTTTGATATAATTCATAACACAAAAGTTTGAGTTATTTAAAATGGAATGGGTAAGACATGTCGAGATGACCCATAACAATAAGAGATTCCAGGTGTAACATCCCAGGTAATTATAGAATAATAAATTTCCATATATATTAATATTTATGAATTATATATTAATTTTACATTAAAGGGGACACTATGTCTGATATACTACCCAAAAAATAATAATGGGTTTCTCTAAAATATTATATTGCACACATGAATGAGTTATACCGAAAAATAAAAAATTATTAATATTATTATTTTAAATGGTAGTTATCACCTAGGAACAATATTAGAAGGAATTTAAAAAACTATCTAAAATATGTTTACATATGTTTATTAATGGTTTTTACTTTCATCGAATATATTTTTTGGACCTAAAATAATAATACATCCAATTTTATGCATTAATGATATAATATTTTTCAAAATTAGTTTTATATCATTTTGATGGATAACACATTTTCAATATAATTTTCTATAACTTGATGTGGTATATTTGAAAAAATAAACCTTTCCATTGAAATTAGGATATCAAAATTTTGTTTGGACAATTCTTTGGTATTTTTTAGAAAACATTCACATTTTAATGAATAGTGAAAATACTACATTTGAATTCAAATATTCTTTTTTCATTTAATTTATTGAAATTTATAGAAGATAATTTTAATAAATTTTAATTTAAATTTAGATGATGTTTTTTTAATTTAATACAATTTTGGTAATGTTAATTTATTTCATATTGAAATTAAATATTAAAACATTTCAAACTTTTGAACATTTTACTTTAAAATCCATCTTTTTTGTTTTGTCTACAAAATTAATTTTAAATATTATTTTCCCAATTATGTGAATCAAATTAGGTAAAATGGATTATATAATTGGACTCATATATTCTAAATTAAGTTTTAAGGACAATTTTTTAGGTATAAAAAAGATACCATGGTAAAAAAATAATTTAAAACATTAATTACAAGAAAATGTCATGGAATTTAATGATACATATATATAGTAATATTTTAATATAAAACAATCAATAAGTTAATCAATTGAACTAACCACTACTCAAAGACAAATACCACCTCTACACCACACTATTTTGATCCAAAAATAATTTTAACTCCTCAAATATCTACCGAGACCACTCCTCACTCTCCCCACGTCCAATTTCTCCTGGCCTCACCAAAACACCAAATCCAAGGTCCCCAGTGTTCTTTCAAGAAGGGGATATCCAAGAGGGAATTTTCTCAAACTACCTCTCTTAATTTAATTTTTTCCACTTTCTCTTTACCTCATTCATCCAGTAATTAAAGATAACTAAATAATCACATACATACTAGAGTGTAATGTTTCTAATGGAATATCTCATATCCATTTCATTTCTCACCTCCTCTTATTCAATGATTTTTTTTGTTTTCCATGTTATGACTGTTAGTCACCTCTCTGAATAGTATTTTTGTTCCTTTTACATAAATTATTTCATGGATGATCATAAAAAAATATTTCAAGTAATATAATATTTAAATATATATATTATAACCAATTTAATATTCTGTAAATTTTATATTAAACATACCTTCCTTCTTACCATAATGTTGTTATACAAGAAATTTGATTGTGGGCGTGTGGACTACCACCTCGTCAGAATGTTGTGATTCATTCACAAATCACATCCAATGTATTAAAGAATGTTTTAGTAAACATATATGATATAAATAAAATATTAATTCTACTAGAATTATATTATTAATGTATACATATTTATATACATTTAATTTAATTTTTCCTTTTCAATACGACAAGAAAACTGAAAATAGTGTTCCTGCGTATGTACGACCTACCAACTCCATGAAAAATGTTTCTAGATTATCTTATAAGATTATTAAAAATAATTATCTAATGAATATATAAAATATTTATATCATATTTTATATTCTAGGTATAATGGACTTACGACCATAGGCACTATTGATATTATACCAGGTTCATTTTCAACTATAGTACCGAATGACGACAAAACATTTCACATGAACATTAATAATTATTTAATTGTAATGACATGGTATATAAGTGATATAAAATTAATAAAAAAATGAAAATATTTCTCAATAATGTATAAATTAACATGATATTATTATTCCAGAAGATAAATAATGTATGCGATATGTAAGACTAAAGGTAAGGGAATTTCTTAACCCAATTTCCATTGTTTGGGTTAAATTTATACTTCTAGATTATTTCGGTCCACTGTTATGTGTGAAATAAAATTTAAATATCTTATCAATTATTTATATCTTGAATATCATTTAATATTTTTTATGAATGGATTTTTTTAAATGATGTGTCTGAGTTTCCGTACAAAATTACAAAAGGGATGTTTCTTTAACGTATACAGTGAGCACAAATTATTTACCGCCATAACTGTTATTTGATATTTGGATTCCTCTATATGACATAATATTTTTAATATAAAAAAATACCATATTACCATTTCATGAATTTTGGTATTGAAAATGGTTTTGAGAATGGATTTATTATGTCAATATCTTGAAATGATATCTTGTTATTGAAATATGGAAGTGTTTTTTCCTTTATGCATGATTTATGTGTTGTAATAATGTATTGATTCTTTGAAAAGATTATGTATATGGGGTGTTCCATTATAAACCAAGGGTGGTTGAGCCCGTGATATCTCTCCTATTAATTGGGTAATGAGACAAAGTTAAATTATAGGGTTTATCCTAAGAGATTTAGGGAATATACTACAATGAGTATTCGAAATGCAACCATGAAGTATTATCTGTATGTATATAAGGAAGATAAAATTAAATTATAATATAGATTCAACAATTTACCTTTATGATTTATGATTTATATGGGTTTTATAAGAATCTTATGATTTTTAGGAGGTAAAATATAATTTTTTTATGGTTTAAAATTATGATTTTGTGAAAATGTTTTCTTGAGTTTAAAATATTCATGGACTTGAAATTTAATTCGTTATTTTATATCCATTACTGAATTTTTTATTCTCATCCATTTTTTTTGAAATATTTTCCATAAGTTATAGTGATGGGTAAGTTAAAGGAATAAGTCAAAAATAATTTATCTAGAAAAGAAATTATGTTTTATTTTAAAAGATTTATATTTTTTCAAAAAATGGATACTATTTTTGTGGTATCCTCTTGTATTATTATGGGATGTTATGTATTAGTAATTACTGAATTTTCTAAAACTATAAACTTGAAAAGATCCACAATGTTAATGAAAATAAATTCTTAACCAAACTTGATATTTTTTATATTTTAATATTGGGGGACTTATAGTTGGAATCATAGGCCAGTTTAAATAACTTTTGGGTTTAGGATAATGTTAATGGAATATCCATAAATTTTTTTTACTTTATAGTATAATTTGAATGATATAGAATTTGAATATTATCATGTCACATTTTCTAAGATATGTTTGTTAAGAATGGTTTTCCATTGAAGGACCATGGCATTTGTGGTAGGATGACATCCATAAGAAAACAACCTTATAAATAGAAAACCAGAGATGGTCATAATTGTAAATCAATAGTTTTTTGATGTTATTTCCAAATGAATTTGGCTATAAATGGGTATGATATCCATGCAAGAGATCATCTAGACCAACCATAGAAGAACATGTCAATTGGGATGCATTTCATGAGGCAACGTCCACCATCATTCAGAGGATCATCTTACTCTATTCTAGTAGAAGGGTTGATTAAAGCAGAAGAAAATATTTTTGATTTCATGGGGTGTTCAGAAAATCAGTATTTTAGTCTTTATATTTACTATTTTTATGGTGAATCTGATTAGTGGTGGTTTATGTTAAATTATATCAGGGATAGTGAAGATATTGATGCGATGGAAAGAGATGAATTTAAGAATATATTTCTTGATAAATATTTTCATAAGGTAGTTTGACTTAGGATGAAAAAAAATTATTTGAATTGAGGAAAGATGAGGATTAAATGGTTGCATATGACAAAAAATCACTCGAATATCAAGGTAAACTCCAAATTTCATCTAGGATTTTTGTAGTAAAGTTAATCATTTTTACTCAGGATTAAATCCAAAGTATCAAAGAGAGTTTGCTTCTTGTGAGTTCAAAAGTTATTAAAGGCTTGTTTGATGTGTAGAGAAGGTGGAAATGGTGTTTTCTGATGATCATGTGTTCATTCGAATGAAAGTTGAAAAAAGGACAAGATGGTAGGATAAATGAAAGAATTCATAAAAAAGGTATGATTGTAAGAAAGTTATGTTTAAATTTTGTGAATATTGTGGTAAAAACACATTAGATAATTCCTTATGAATTATTATAATGTCTTTAGATGTGGTAAAATGGGGCATAAGGTCCATAAGTACACTGAAAAGGATAATGGTAGTGGTAATTAAAAATCTGATTTACAAACAGTAAAATATTTTAAGTGTAATGGGATGGATCATTATGAAGACAAGTGTCTAATAAAGAACTCAAATAAAGGGAAGCATCCAGACTATAAGAAGAAAAGTGTAGTCTAATAATTTTCAACTACTAGATGATGTTGGGATATAAAATCAAGTGGTATTAGGTAGTTTGTTTGTTTACTCATATTATTACAATGTGTTTTTTTTGATTTTGGGTTAGTACATTCTTACATTTCCCATAAATTTTCATGTTAATTGGAAATTCCACCTCAATAAATGAATCCATAACATAGAATGAAAACACCCATGGGAAATTCTGAGGAAAAAAGAAATTATTAGAATATTCCTATCCTTACCTATCTAAAGAATATACCAGAAAACCTTGTTTTTTTCCTCTAGTAGAGATGGATGATATTATAGGTATGGATTAGATTTCTGTTTACCATGCTAAGATTGATTATAGGGATATAAAAGTTTCTTTTTTGAAATACATTCAGCTTTGTTATAAGAATAAACCCTTACCATTCAAAACATATCTGGAAGAAAAAAAATATTAAAATACTTGCACATTTATTTAATAAAAGGAACTATTTTGATTAATGATACAAAAGTGGTAAATGACTATCCTGATATTTTTTCTAATGTGTTTTCTAGTATTATACATGACTGGAAAGTTGAATTTAGAATTGGCATAGTTCCAGATGCTAACACATTACCATGGAGTGCTCTTATCTTGTTTGTTAAAAATAAAGAAGGATCAATGCGACATTTCATTGATTTTAGAGCCTTGAATAACATCACTGTTAAGAACAAATATCCATTTACTCATATCGATGATTATCTTGATTAACTCTAGAGAACATGATATATTTTAAAGGATTACTTGAATAAAGTGTTCCATCGGTTTAAAGTAAAGGAGTTAGACATTATGAAGATTGTGTTTCTTACTAGATATGACCATTATGAATATGTTGTTGTGTTTTTACAATTAAATAATGTTCCTACTTTATTCATTGATCTTATGAATATCATATTCCATGAATTCAAGGATACATTTATGGTTGTCTTTATTAATGAAATTTTGGTATATTATAAAAAAATGAGCATGAAAAGGGTTGTATAACTAATCATCAAAGTAAAGAAACTATATGGGAAATTCAGAAAGTGTGATTTTTGGTTACAAAAAAAATTCATTCTTTGGCCAAATTGTTTCTATAGATATAATAACTTCTGATTCATCTAAAATGAATGTTTTTGAAGAATGGATGAAACCCAAAAATATAATTGAGATTCTTAGATATATTTTTTTACTAGGCTCTTACCGGAGGTTTGTTTAATGAATTTCATGGTTATTTATCCCACTGACTAGGATAACTTGAAAAGGTGTTAAGATTATATGGTCAATATAATGTGATGATTATTTTCAAGAATTAAAAATAAGAAGGTTGAAAGATCTAGTATTGTCCATACCTTCTAGAAATAGTGAATTTTTTTATTTACGATGATGTTTTGTTGAACAGAATTGGTTGTTTCTGAAATTTAGAATGATTAAGTAATTTCTTATGCTTCAAGTTAGTTGAAAACTCATGAGTTAAATTACCCTACCCATAATCTGGAGTTAGCTGTTGTTTTTTTCTTTTATAATTTGGAGGCAACATTTTTATGTTTTACAATGTGAAATATATGTTGACCAAAAAATTTTGAAGTATATATTAAGTCAAAATGAATTTAACATAAAAAAGAGGATATGACTAGAATTAATCAAGGATTATGATTGTAAAATACATTACTATCTAGTAAAACAAATAAAATGAATGAGGATTTAAGTATAAAAGTTAATGAAACATTAACCAAGATACATTTGGAACAAGATCCTTTGGTTAATGAATTTATGAATTTTGTAATGGAATTTGTTGGTGTAGAAAATTCCTCTATATTCATTCAGTTATTAATGAAATCATCACTATAATAAAGAATTAAGTATGAATAAAAGGAATATAGTGAATTTCATAAAATGGTATAATTGGATCAAAATGGTATGTTACCTAAATTTAAAATTGATAAAGATTTTTTTAATGGTTTTAAAGAGATTATGTGTGCCTTGTGATTTACATTTCATGAAATATATGTTATATTAAGCTCATAGTTTTCCATTTTCAGTTCATCTGGGAAGCACTAATATGTACATAGACCATCAGGAGTATTACTACTAGGATAGAATGAAAATAGATACTGATGAATTTACCCTAATATGTTTGTCCTTTCAATAGGCTAACATTGAGAAATAGTTACCAAATCAGTTGCTTCATCCTTTTCTAGTGACAAAGTAGAAATGAGAAAATATATTAGTGGATTTCATAGCAGTATTACTAACGACTTCTTGAGGTAACGATGCGCTCTTAGTTATTTTTAATCGATGGACTAAATCAAATCATTTTCTTCCAATTCTAGATACTTTACCTCTAGATAAAATTTCTCAGTTTTATCTCAAATAGATAGTGTGGTTACATGTAGTTACTCTATCTATTTTATCTGATCGTGATCCTAGTTCACTTCCATCTTTTGGAAAGTCCATTAGACGTCATTGGGAACTGAGTTAAATTTTAGTATGACCTTTCAACCTCAATCAGATGGGCAGTCAGAAGGAACAATTATAACATAGGGGGATATGATAAATTATTTTTCAATGGATTAAAACGGATTTTAGGATCAAAATATTTATTTAGACTAATTTTCTTGCAATATAAAGTTTTACACTAGTATATATATAGAACCATTTGATGCATTATATGGAAATCAGTGTTGAACTACAGGTTTTTGGGATGAATTAGGTGACAAGAAGTTGGTGGGATCAGAATTGGTATATGGGATGGTAGAAAAATTTCAATTGATTTAGAAGAATATGAGGATATCTCAGAGCTAACATAATAGTTATAAAAATAACCAGAGGAAGGATCATTCTTTTGAGGTAGGTGATTATGTCTTTCTTAATGTTTCCCTATGGAGATGTGTGATGCATTTTGGTAAGAAGGGGAAACTGAGTCAATGGTTTATTAGAACCTATGAAATCCAATAGAATGTTGGATCAATTTACTACCAAGTGGATTTACCTCATAGTTTATCCTAGGTATACAATGTTTTTCTTGTTTCAATTTAATGAATGTTTAAGCCAGATTCATCTCATATTTGGAATCCAGAAGTAGTTCAGTTGGAAGAGAATATTTCATATGGGGAACAACCAGTACATATTCTTTATAACATAGAGAATGTGTTTTGGAATAATGTGATACATCAGGTTAAGGTTTTATTGAGAAACCATCTGGTTGAATAGGAATAATGGGAATGTGAGAATGATATGAAGGATAAATACCCCCACTTGTTTGATAAGTGAATAAAATTGAGAGCACACAATTTTTAAAAGTGGGGAAAGATGTAACATACTAGGTAAATTTAGTATAATACAATTATATATCTTTTAATATTTATGAATTAGATAATAGCTTACCCAATATACAACAATGAGTTTCTCTGAAATCTTTATTGCACCATGGACTGAGTTATACCAAAAATTAATACATTATTAATATTATCATTTAAAATAGTAGTAATTTCATAGACATAGTATTGGAAAGAATGAATATAAATAACTATAATATTTTTACTTATGTTTATTAATTTTTTTTTACTTTATTCTAATAAATTTAATGGACATAAAATAAGAATAAATCATTTTTAGGGAAAAAATCTAATATTTTTAAAATGTTGTTTTATCACCTTTTGATGGAGAACCCAATTTTAATCTCTAATATGACACATTTATATGTTATATGAAAAAATAAACTTCTTATTTTAAATAAGGATATAAAAATTTAGTTTGGATTAATTTTTGGTATTTTTTGTTAAGTTTCATATTTTATTGAATAGTGAAAATACTGCATTTTAATTAGTAACTATTTATTCATCTAATTTATTTACATTGTTTGAATATTGTTTTAATAGATTTTAAATTATTTTTAGATTAATTTTTAGTCTAATCCAATTTTGATAATTGTAACTAATTTAAAATTAAAATTAAATAAAAATCATTTCAAACTTTTGAATGTTTCACTTTAAAACCCCGCAATTATGTTTTGTCTGCATTATTAATTTTAAATCTAAGCCTCTTGGAATTGTGAATTTAAATAAAAAAATGTATTAAATATTTGAAATTATAAGGTTTATATTATTTTATTAGTTCAATCTAATTTTTATAGAAATAAGTTACCATGGTAAAAAAATTACCGTAGTAAATGTTCAATTTTTACAAGGGTTAATATTAAAATTTAAAAATGTAACATGCCTAAAAACTACAACATTTTATGGTTGTTTTAGGTGTCACGCAACCATAACCAGAATTTGAAACATTAATTACAATCCAATGTTTTTTAATTTAATTACACATCCATATGGCTGTCTTTTAATAAAAAATAATCAACAAATTAATCACTTGAACCCACCTCTACTCAAGTATAAATACCACCTCTCCACCACAAAATTTCGACCCAAAAATCCATGTATATCATCTAATATCTACCAAATATTATCCCCATAACTATACAAACTTCAAAGTGCTGATGGAATCAACAAAATACCAAATTCAAGGTCCTGAGGGGTCTTTTAAAGATAGGATATTCAAGAGGCAGTATCTCGGAGTACCTCTCTTAATTTCATTTCTTTTTATACTTTTTACACACCTCATTCATCCTTAAATGAATGATAAATAAATAAAACATTAAATAAGGTAGTGTTAAGTTTCAAACAGAATAGCTCAGATCCATTTATTTTATCACCTCCTCTTCTTCAAGGAAACGAATTTGTTGTCCACGTTATTTCGGTTAATCACCTATATGAATAATATTATTGTTCCTTCTCCCTAACCACACTGATGTATGGTATTAAAACTGTTTATAAGGTTAAATAATATTTAAATATTTATATTATATCATATTTCATATTTTTTAAATGTTTTATTAAATTTACCTCCATTCTTTCTATATTGTTGTCATTCGATAAATTCGTTTGGGGATGTGTGGACTACAGCCTCATCAAAATGATGTTATTTGTTAACAAGTCAAATGGAATGTATTGATGATTTTTTTTGTAAAAATACATGATATAAATGAAATATTTATTCCTCTATAATGTTATTATATATGTGTATATATTTATATGTCTTTCATCTAATTTATATCTTTCAATACAACATGAGAAATGAAAATATCATTCATGCATACATACAATCTACCATCTCCATGAGCGATGTTTTTTGTTTGTCTTAAAATACTATTTTCGACTCATGTACTTAATATCGACAAAATGTTTGACATGAACTTAAATAATTATGTACTAGTTATAATATGGTAAGAAGAAATTTAAAATGAATAAATAACATGAAAAATGTTTTAATTTATGCATAAATTATTCTAATTTCATTATTCAGGATGATAAGGAATGTACGAGACAAGTAAGAGTCATGGTAATGGAATTTCTTAACCCAATTTCCATTCTTTGGGTTGAATTTCTACTTCTTGATTATATTGTTCAACTCTTCTATGTGAACTTAATTTAGAATATAATATATTTTATTTGTATCCTGAATTTCATTAAATGTTTTTTTAAAAGTAATATTTTTATATGGAGTGTTTCAATTTCCATACGGAATGAAAAAATAAATGTTTTTAACGTATATGGAGAAAACAACTTATTTGACACTGTAACCATGATTTTATATTTTTCCTCCTCTATAAGACATAATTTATTTAAAAATAAAATAATTAACATAATACATTTTCATTTATTTTGGTATTTAAAATAGTTTTGATAAGTTATTAATTATGTAAATATCTTGAAATGACATCTTCTGATTAATATATAGAAACATTATTTTTCCTTTATGCATGATTTGTGTGTTGTGCTTATATTTTTTTCTTTGGCATTGATTTTGTATAAGGTTTGTTCCACGATAAAAATTGGGTGTGTGATCCCGTGTTATCTCTCCAATGTATTGGGTAATGATTCAAGGTTAAATGATACGGTTTCTCCTAAGGGATTTAAGAAATATATTGTGACGGGTATTCAAAATGTAACAATTAAGGTTACACCCTATGAAACTATGAAATACACAATGTAAGTATGATATGGATGTAAAAATTTACCTTTATGATTTCTGATTTCTATGATTTCAATAAGAATCTTATGATTTAAATATTTATTCTCAGTTGTTTTTTATGGGTGAAAAGTTTGATTTTGTGAGAATGTTTTTGTGAGTTTAAAATATTCATGGTGTAACTTTTTCCTTATATGATATCATTTACTAAGGTTTTTTGTGGTCATCCAATGTTTTTGAAATGTTTTTTCATAGCGTATAAGGATCTTTATGAGAAAAGAAGTAGTTAATAATATTTTTATCTAGAAAAAAATCATGTTTTATTTTATAAGATTTATATTTTTTAAAAAAGGGTTCTGGTTTTTGTGGTATCCTCTTATAAGATTATGATAAGTTCTGTATTAATGATGGACTAATTTTCTAAAATTATAATCCAGAATTGATCCTCAATGTGAAAGAAATTAAATTATTCTATAAACAAAATATTATGTAATTTTAAAGGTTGGGGGTCATATACCAGGTTCCATCATTGTGTTTCCATAGATAAAAAAGAATGAATATCATTTCTTGTAAGGAGGAGATGCTTTTATTTGTTAGGTCATGTCCCTTATGTGTCGGTAGAATGGACAATTAATGTTCATCCCCACTCATTTACGAGGGATATGTAATATACTTTAAGACTAAAATGTACAACATGGTGTTGGGTATGGGAATAATGAAATCTAGTATGGGTTCTAGCATAATAGGTAAGTTTAACTCTTATAATAAAATTTTAGAGCTATATTCAATTTTTTTTTTAAAATCACAAGGTGTTGGAAATAAGAAGCCCATGAATGGAGTGTTAAATTCTATCCTTGAGAAAGGGTACAAAATTCAGTGAAATAATTTTGAGTAAGTCATGTTTTCTTTAAAATTTTGGTATGAGAATTATAAATCATGGTTAAAAGTAATCTGGTACTAATGATGGTATGGGATAGTTAAATGAGTAATGAACCATAACACACAATGTTTATGCGTTCAACTATAGTGATATAAGTGCTCACAAGGATCATAAATCTCTTTTTTCAGAGTGACACATTTGGTTGGTGACCATAGGTGCATATGAAGGATCCATAAGAATACATGAATTTACAAATGATGGGTTTCGGGAAGCCAAGAATCATTTTCTGAGGTCCCTGAAAGATTAAGGTGATTCACGGTACTCAAATCCTGATGTGTGCTTTTTGGATATTTAAATATTCAAGAATGGATTCAGCTACCTAATGGTTGGGTCACCAACTAGATAACATATTCTCAAAGTGATGAGGTGTGAAAAAACATTACTATATCTTCTTCCTAAACTAGGGTGTTCCACAAGCATATCTTTTCTTTTAGCTGGGAAAGAGTGTAGGCCCAATGAGTTATATTCCTTATTTATTTGCACCCGAATTTTGGCATAAACTGTGGAGATGAATAGTTTAGTGAATACATACTTGAATTTTAATCAGGCCTCCCTTTGCATGTTTTCAACATGATGAGTTTTATGTCTCTTTCCCTAGTTGTTTAAGGTCTTAAGATTTGGTATTTTATAGGATATAGTTTAAGGTTATACAACATTGACCAAAGTGAAGGTAGTTAAAGGTTGTGATGAACATGGGCCTAATATGGAGGGTGTCACACAAGAGACCCATTAGGATACCTAGACTAAAGAGAACTCCAAAATCCATTTTAGCGGGATATGTAAATGTTTTAAATCATGCCTCTAGGTTTACATTTTATGAGTTTTGATATAGGAGAATCATCCCAGTAATGGCCCAAAATACAATATGGTGCTGAGATCTGCTATTTTAATATCAGAGTTTACAAGAATCCTAAATCCCTATTTACAGAGTGATGTATTTGGTTGATGATTATAGGTGCATCTGTAGGATCCATAGGTAAACAAAAATAGTCATAAAATGGTTCCTCTGAAGTCAGGAATCCTTCCAAGGGCCATAAAAGGTTTGTGGAAACTTGTGGCGCTCAATACATTTAGTATGATCTATGGATTGAAGTGCTTAAAATATAATGGAATCACCCCATACTCTAGATGATCGGGGTATGTCTCTTTTAGTCTTTTGATATGGGATGAAAAATGGGTGATGGTATGTACAGTTTAACATCATGTAGTGAGGATGTTTTTTTCTCCATATAGTTTAGCATCATGGGGTAAGGATGTTTTCCATGCGGTTTATTTTCATGTAGTAAGGATGTTATGTTGCAGTTTAATGTCATTAGGTAAAGATTTTTTTTGTCTAGTTTTAATGTAATGTGACCAAGAAATTTTCCTTGCAGTTTAACATTATATCGTAAGGACGTGGGAATTGATGTGAAAAAATGTGCAAGAAATATTACATGTGAAAGCATGTCGTAGGTAGATCTAAATTTTACAGTGGAAAAAATGTATTTATATGACTAATACCTTACGTAGTTGGGGTGAATTTATTTTATATTTTTATTGTAGATGTGCCCATTATCAGAGATTCTGATGTCACTATGCACTACCATTGATCAGGGAAAGAGATGCACTGGATTTTATCAACACTAACCAGAAAGCACTCATAAAAGAGAGTCCTTTATCAGTGCGATTTTTAGCGCTGATAAATGTTTTTAATAAAAATATTGTTAATTTATATAAAATTACTATATTTATATTGAATACAATAAATAAAAAACGGATGTCTATAATTAATATAAATTGTTTAATTATCCAAATATATTTATATATGTATGTATATTTTAGGAAATTATTTGTAAGATTATAATTATGTAGTTATATATTTATATAATTATATGATTATAATAAATTTCATTAAATGAAAAATATATTTATAATTTTTAAAATTATATATTTATAATAATATATAAATACATTTTAAATATATATATTTATATATAATTAAATATATATATATGTTTCCAATTAATTTGGTCAATAAATATTTCGATGGGGGAATATAATTGATATTGATATTTTATGTATTCATCTTGAATGTTCAGTTACACATTACACCCTAATTACTATTCATGTTGCCCATATATATATGTGATGACTCATTTCTTATGATATATACTGTAGTAGGTAAATATATATATATATATATAATTATATCCAAATACTTATAAATATATTTATAATTATAAATAAATATGAATATATATGTATAATTATAAATTTTAATAAATATATATATTATTATTATGAATATATATATATAATTAAATAATGATATTTATAAATATATGTTTTTTCCTAATTTGATTAAATAATGTATCCTCATTTCATGTTTCAAAAGTGTTTAATCACTAATTTGAAATTTTATTGGTTTTTTATAAATAAATGTAGATATATTTAAATAATTATATAATTTGTATAATGATATTAAATATTTATAATTATAAATATAATAAATATATTTATTATAAATTTATAATTATAAATAAATATTTATTTATTATATATATATATATATAATTTTTTTATTTATAGTTATAACTATAAATAAATATACACATATATATATATATAATTATAAAATTATAATAAATATATTTATTATACTTATAAAGTCATATATATATATATAATTAAATAAATATATTTATAAATATATACACATATTTACAAATAAATAAAAATATTTATATTTAGAATTCTAAATAACACAGATATATTTAAATAATTATTAAATAATAAAAAATATTAATTATATATATTTATAAAATTATATATATAATAAATATATTTTTTATAATTTTATAATTATTTTAATAAAAAAATATGTAAATAAATAAATAAATAAATATATTTATAATTATAACTATGAAAAAATATATATTTATTTTAACTATAAATAAATATATTTAAATTTATAGTTATTAAATATTTATAAAATTACAATAAATATATTAATTATATATAATTTTAAATATAATGAATATATTTGTTGTAAATTTATAATTATAAATAATTATTTATTTATTATATATATAAATATAAATAAATAAATATTTATTTATAGTTATTATTATAAATAAATAAATATTTATTTATTATAGATAAAACTTATAAATATATATAAAAATATAATTAATTCATTATCAATATAGTTTTATCAGTGCTTTCTATTTTAGAGTAGATGAAACATACCTTTATCAGCGATTTTTAGCTTGCACTAATAAATGGTTTACCCACTTTTATAAAAAGACCCTAACTGTTTCCTCCTCTCTTACGTCATAAAATCTAATGAAAACCGAACACTCCCACCACCGCCTCATCTTTCGCTACTTCCAAATCCTCCTCCACCTCATCCTCCTCCCCTACAACCACTGACTCCTTGTCCTCCTTCCATGTCCCAAAGCCCTCCTCCTTCGCTAAAATCACATCCTCCATTGAATCCCATCTGGAGAGAATGTCAACGCCGCCATACACCAAACCCCACCTCCACCCTAAACCCTACCTTTTCCACAAACCGACCTCCTCTGTGTACCACACCTCTACTATCAAACCCCACCTCTACTACAAAGCCCATCTTCTCTATGAACCCACCTTTTCCGTGATCCCACCTCCTCATATGCTGCCACTATGAGTATTCTTGTATTGCACTAAGTATTTCCTTTGTATTTTATCATTGTACAATTTTCCTTAATCTATTCCATTTATATAAATTTTCTATTTACAATCATGAATATTAATGAGCTTTTAGGTATAAAATATGTTTTTTCCAAATCATCATGTTTGATGAATGTATGCTGTAGAGTTGTCATTGATCATCGTATTGAAGTGGGTCTTTGTGTATTAGATACATATTCCCACCAATGAGATAATAATAAATGAATATTTGAGGTTAGAAAATTTTGAATTTAGAAACGTATATATGAAAGAATTTTTTTGGTGTGGTCATAGGACACCAAGAATGAACCCTATAGATCCGCTAAATAAATTGGGTAAAAGAAAATTATGATTGAAATTAGACTAGTAATTAGTATTTTTTTGAATCTTAATTATTCTCATTGTTGGATTCTTAATTTTTTTACATTGCATCTTTATTTCTAGTGTTATTATATTTTTCATATAATGCATCTCATTTGGTAGATTTTTCATTCTATTCGAAAATAACTACATATGTAAATTGTAAATTGATATACTTTTATTAATAAAAAATTATAATAATTGATATATAATAAATTTGAGTCACATGAAAAAGTTTAGTCTAGTTTGTGACTATAATTAAAACCCTCCATTTACTGATGTATCTACAATATCAATTGATTTCATACGTTGGTGGAATTTGTTTTAGGTTGATGATTGTGTCTTTATTTGAGAGTTGGATATTAAAACCAGTTATGTATGATTTTCATTTCTGTAGCTGGGTTGAATCATAGCCCATTTTTTTAGAGTAATTATGGATGATAGATAGAAACATCAGTCAGTATGCCCTATTATCATTGAAAACTTCCTAGATTTATTAATTAATTACTTCTCTAGGTCACCTCCCAAGGGATATGTTGGGTTTATTATTGCGTTCGTACTAGGTATGGAGCATATATCTATTCCACCATATATGATGGATACTATAGAGCTATGATGTAAGAAGGATCAATTGAATGATTTCAAGGTGAAGGGGTTCATATGAATGATTTTCCCCCTTGGGGTTCCATATTTTCCCCCGTAAAAATTCAAATGGATCATTGAGAAAATGTGTGGACTATTAAAGGTTATCCTAAATGATAGAACATAACTTATATCCACTTATATGTATTGATGAACTATTTGATCAACTTAGAGGTGCTAAAGTGTTCTCTAAAATGGATTTAATATTAAATTGTCACCGGTTTATTGTGAGGTATTTTGAAATAAAACATACTATATTTAGGTCTACGAATGTATTGTACGAGTATCTAGTGATTTCATTTAGTTTAAAACATATAATGGTAGTTTTCCTAGATGATATGAATTGGGTCTTCCATCCTTAATTATATAAGTATTTTTCTATATTTTTCAATCATATCATCAAGTATTCCTAGTTGAGGGAGGAACATGCTCGATATCTATAGATCTTTTAGAGAAAACATTAGGATCGTCCATTATATTCAACTATATCAAAATTTGTATTTGGGATTGATACTGTGAACATCATAGGGAAAATGATATTAGTCGATAACATATTTTTAGAATTGGAGAATTTCACTTCCTCGAAAATATTATATTAGTGGATTGCGTATTTTTAGAACCTAAGAATTTTGATGTTATAGTTTATTTAGAGAGGCCAAGGAATTTTATTTGAGATCCAAATATTTTTTAGAATTTATAGATATTATGAAATTGTAAGCCATGATACATCTTGATCGGAAGCGCTAAGAAGGCCATAACTAAGAATGGGGTATGGTTCATTTTCCAAGACATTCATGAGATAAAATTATATTATCTTAATGGGATATTGTTGAAAACACCAATCTTAATAATAAATGAGCCGGGTAATGAGTTTTTCTTATATTATGATGTATCAGGACTCAAAATTTGAATATTTCTAATCTATGAGGGTTTTGTGGTTTTTTATGGGTCTAGATAGTTAAGGAAACAAAAGTTAAACTTCTAAAATCCTTTCATGTACATGGAAACAATGGTTATTTCTATGAGGTGATATTAATATTATCTTTAGGGTGATATATTTTTGAAATACATTAAAAAATGTGTTTGAAATATATTTAATAACAAGGTGAAATGAACCATAGATATAGGATAAGGTTTGAGTACCTATAGTCCTTTAATATTGACTTAATGTATATACTCAATAAGGGGAACAATTTTTTTTTCTAATGTACTATATTGGATGAATCAAGCTTTAGTAGTATGTGATTCAATCTTCAAGAGAAATATGTTTTACCACATTGAAGAGATGTGAGTTTATGTTCAAAATTATCTTGGTCAAGTGATAATTATGTATTTATCTATTAGTTATCAAATAATTTTTAGTAATTTGAGAGTAAAATATAATATTAATAAAATTTATTCACAGGAGACATGATAAAAATTTTATAGTTTTTTATCTTATAAAATGTTGGTTATTTTTTATTCATGTATCCTTTATAAAGTGCCTCTCTTGGGATTTATGTATTTGTAAAAATACCTGTGTGGATATTTTAAAATGATTTATGTGTTTTTAATTGTTTTTTAAAAATTATATGTGTTGAACATATCCTTTAATTGTTCTAAATATATTTAAAATGATTTAAACACATGGCATGTACATAGAATTCATGAAAAGTGTTCTACAACTCACCTGATTAGCTTTTATAAAGGGAGGTTAATGTTTTGAAAGTGTATGTAATGCTGGTTTCATTTTAACAAGGGGTGTGCGACATTTTCTATTTAAATTTGTAAAATCTAGAGGGTTTTCTCTCATTTTAAAAGATAAATATTATTGGTTCATTATTTTTCCATGAATTATTTAAAAAAAGATTTGGGGTTTTTTGAAATAGAGTTTGCAACTAATTGGTTTATTTTAAAATGGTTGTGTTATTTTAAAAATAAATTTTTGTAGATGGTTTTCTTTTTAATGGGATTTAAACATTGATGTTATAAATATTTTTCAAAGGACCTTTGAAATGTATTTTTTCAATAATCCTTTAATAATATATTTTTATAGAATTTGGAAATCCATTACATTATATAGGGAATAAAAGTAGATCAGTAATAAAAATATGGAATGGGTTAATGTACTTCAATAATTAGAAGGATTAAATTTCAGTTAGGTTTTCTCTAATTTTGTAAAGCATATAATAATTGAGTTGGTTATTTTCTTTCTTTCCATTGAAGGATTATTTCTACAAAAATGGATATCATGATTATATTCTTTAATGGAGATTTTTAGGAATAGATAAACATAAATCAACATGAATGTTTCATGATAAATGGAATAGATGTTTCGGTTCCAGCCTCAAATGGAGATTTTTTGAGATTTATTAGGGACCAAGACAGTGAAACTATAATTTCAACGCTTTCATGGTAGAATTAATGTTCATGTAGTGTAATGTAAATAATTTCTACTATATGAAGTTGTTTCACGATGGGAGTTTGGTAATTTTACTTCTTTATATGGATAAAATTATCTTAGATGGACCAGTGACAGAAAGATTGGATGATCTGAATATTGATTTATCTAGAAGATCCAAAATGAAGGACCTTGGTTCTAGAAACTGGATATTAGGGATAAATATTAAATGAGGATTAATGTCTATAACGTTTTTAGCCTTGGTTAACTTTTATATAAATGGTTAGTGTATTTATTTTATTAAATTTTAATATTACCAAATAAAATAGGATGGATATTAATAAATAATGGATGGATTCCAATCGTCTAAAAAATACTATGAATATAGAGTAAAAGGGTTCATCATATTTTCAGAAGATAATGTATATGAACCTTCTTAAATCCTTTATCCATGTTTGTGCAGTTTTTATTCAAGAAACATTAATCTAGAGGAGTTAGAATAACACTTTATCTATCACAGAATAGATCAAAGTTAGAAATTTTTAAAAAACACGGGGAAAAATCGAATATAGATAGTGGTTGGGATAACACTGAATTTTATGGATCAAATGATATTATTGAATATCTGGAAAATGAATAAGACTATATAGAGTATGTCATTATAAATGTTATTGATGAAGAAGGTCATATTTAGAAAATGACAAGGACATTAGAATTTGAAATCTGTGATGGCTGAATTTTTTTTTGAGAAGATAAAGAGTTGAGCAAGGACTCCATTGTATGGTGGTTTCAGTAAATATACGGAATTTTCATCAATATTGAAGCTTTATAATTTGAAATAAGGAATAAAATTCAGTAACTCTAGTTTTATGGAACTACTTTCTCTCTTGAATGACTTGATCCGATAAGATATTGAGCACCCGATCAAAACATATGATGCCAAAAAAAATCTACAGTCAATTGGTATGATGTCTAAGAGAATACATGCCTGATTGAATGACTATATACTATTTTTCAAGGACCTAATGTTTCTTATATAATTCCCAATGTGTGGTGCTTCTCAACACTAGAAAGATGAATCATGTCATATAAATGTTCTATGGTACTTTCAAATCTTTCCATGGTTTATGGACCTATATTGAAGTGAGGAGACTGCTTAGAAATTGACATGGAATGAAGATATTGGAAAAAAGGGAAATTACATCACACAATAGACACTCCTTAGTAGAAGAGAATTGATCATGAGTATCCTAAATTTGGAAATGATTGGAAAACCTTCATCTTGCGTTATATATAGATGGACTGAATAATTTTGGTTTTCAAAAAGCACTCATAGTACATGGATAGTTATGTTGGTAAATTATATATATTTCCATCATGGTTAGGCATGAAATGAAAATACATCATGTTATGTATGATTATGTTAGGACCAAAATAACAGAGTGATGATATTTATGTTTTTTTGGTTCTATTGATCGGGTATTTGAAAATATTGTAGTATTTAGGTGATACATTGTATGATGCTTATAGAAATGAATATTTTACATTGAGATACATGTTTCCCAAAAGTATAAATGACTTTTCTACTTATGGAAATTTTTCAGGATATATCATTAAAAGAAAAAAGGGTGTCTCATATGGAAACAAGTTACATAGTCAATTTGGATGAAGCAATCATCGAAAACCATGATTCTAAGTCATCAGAAATTTATACCCCAATGGAAAAAGTAATGATCTTGGATGACATCATTCAATGTAATTTTAGAATAACATATAGCATTGTCTCCACTAATAGGTGACCAACTTTTAAAGAATGTAAAATATCTGCACAATGATTTTGGTAAACATTTTTGAAAAACCTTACGAAAAACTATTGAAAAAATAGATTCGTTTTTTAATCACCATACATGAATTATCTACACATTAGATATTTTCTAAATGTTCTACATGTTGAAATAATGTTTGTGATAGTGTCATTGACATGTTTCTAAATTCACCTGAAATAATAAAGGATGGAATAAGTCAAGGTTGGACATTGTTGACATGGAAATATGATAAGATTTCGCACCAGGGAATGGTGAAATAGAAATTTTCTTCCTCCAGCAGCATACACTCTTTCCAAGAATGAGATATATCAGTTTTGAAACTTCTTAAATGATTTAACGTTTATAAAGGGGAATTTTTTTAATATCAAGAACATCATTTCAATGATTGATTTAATGGTAAAGGATCTGATTTCACATGACTTCCATGTTTTGATGAAAGATCTAATGCCTATAGTTATATGTTATTTTTTTCCCTGGAATGTCTATAATACATTAACCCATCTCTATTTCTTATTCAATTCAATATCCAAGAAAGTTATAGATCTAGAGAAACTACGAACTATGGAAAGATAAATTTCCACCACATTATGTGAATTGGAAATAATATTTCGGCCAACATTTTTTGATTTGATGGTTAATTTGATGGTTCACTTGGGGATAGAAATTTGACTATGTGGTCCTTTACACTATATTTGGATGTACCCCATTGAATGGAATATGAAGATATTAAATGGGTATGTGAAAAATATAATTCATCTGGAGGGTGGTATTTTGGAGAAATATATCATTGAAGAAGTTGTTGAATTCTACACCAAATACCCGTCATGTGTGGAAAACATTGGTTTACCAAAATCTCATCACACTGGGTGGCTTGCAGTGAATGAATTTCTAGAAGATTTTTTTTTAAATAATTATTATATATCGGAATTAGGCCCACTATTAAAATTTTCATAACATTTTCTAGGTTTCCCCTTACGTTATAACCCACAAATAAATTTTTAGTAATTTGAATCCGTCATGGTATTAATGTTGGATATCAAATACACCTAATCAATAGTTTATTGAATGGTTTCAGGACCATTTGTTGAAAGATTCAGACCAAAATCCAGATTCAAATTCAGAATGACTTTGATGGATAGTCGGAAAACCATGTGGGGTTTTATTATCTTATATTGATTATGAAATTAAATTTTATATGTTCTATTCGAATGATCACGATGAAGACAGTAAAATAAAAAATAGTGAAGTTACAATAATGGATAAAATGATGTATGTTTATAATTCTAATGACATAAATCTAATTTACAAAAATATATTATACCTTTTCATCATCAAAAAAATATGGGAGTAGGACTATACAACATTCCAAGTGCTTTTTTTCAATACAATTGGGTTAATAGAAAGGGTGATGTTAAAATAGATGAATTGTGATTCACGAAAGTAGATTTCAGTAAGGATGGGTAAAAATCTGAACTATTTATAATGGATTAATAGTTAGTAAAAGTATTTTACGTCCAAAATCCTACAAACAAAATGTGGTCAATTATTATATTGTTGACCAACACCACTAAATGGCTAGATAAAAATTTAACAGAGGACAAAAATTTCATTCTGATGTCACAATAAATTCATAGTAGTCCCAAAGAAGATTTTTTTTTAATTTTAGGGGAGTGAAAAATGAAGGGGTTTGGATTGTTGAAAGAGGGGTCAAATCCCTTTATCCTTTAATAGAGAAAAATAGAGTCTGTTAATCATGTTACAGTTTTTTTGTAAAATACATCATGTTATCTCATGTTATTATTAGTTTGATACTAAATTTACGTACTATAAATTAAATGTTAAACAACCTCAGTATATAATGACTTCCTCTCTTGATATTTCTTCCAATACTAAGGAACAACAGGTCACTCAACCTGCTGCTACTCGTAGAATAGAAGAACAAAATTCTGCATGTGGTCGTGCTCTCATTCATAAGAGAAAATAGGTTTATCAACCTACTACTGCTCCTAGTGTAGAGGTACAATGAACCATTTCACATGACAATACTACCAACTTAGAGGAACATATTGATGATGATTATTTCAATGAAATTCAGAGTTGATGAAGAACCGATGACACACAAAAAAAGTGTGTCGTAGTTTGACGGTGTTAGAAAGAAATCATTAAGGAAAAAGTAAAAGGCATCAAATTGGATTTCGGATGAAATGTGAAGGGAAAACATATCAACGCAAAAAAGGTTATCTAAAATAGTTATATTAGAATCATCACTTGAGAAGACATGCCAGTTGATGTAGATTTGTCGAACTATGTTGTACCTGGTCTTAAGACACTAATGTGGGGATAAATTACTGTAACATTATAAAATCATTAATTTATTTTACGAAAAAAATAAAATAATGGAACATTTAATTATTAATCACCATATTTTATAGTGTGAATTTATAGAAGATTAATCCCATTAGAAATAAATATTAATTCTTGCTGGAAGGATTCACAGAGGATTTCTCACAATCATAACAAGACATCATCTTAACGATGAAAAAGAGAAAATAAACCCACACTATATGCTTATCTTTGCACACATGATAACCCATGAAGTGTGGGATGATTTTACTAGTTTTCATGTAGATGTGTCTTTTCAGGTACATTGTAACACCCCAAGCTTCCACGATACGCTTCTATTTGAATAATACAATAGCTTGCGATGTACGCAACTTGGAGATTTAAAACACTACGACTAATCAAACTTTCCATTATGAATAGTAATACCCACTTTTTGAAATTTTATAATTTTCTTTTCAAAAAGTTCTTTATTTTTGTATTCATAATATCAAAACTATTTGAGGGTGATTTTTTGGTAATTTTTTTGAATAAATTCAATTTTTGATGAATAGTAAAAATCACTATGTTATTGTTTAAAACAAACTTTTTATTTAAATAATTAGTTATTTTATTTATGTTTATATTAGCTAAAAATAGATACATAATACCTATATATGTTCAATGTATTTCATTGGTGTCATTTCTTAATAATATCAGAAATATAAAATTTTATTGAACTTTTTACCGCCTTTTACCCATATTCTAGGCGCATTAGAAAATTTGCATAAAACATAAATTTACCACTTCTGCGAATTGAATTTAAAAAATCTAAGAGATATGGTTACAATTATTTAGTAAAATGTGGTTTAATAAGATGAATTTTTTTGTGAATAGTAACTTTTGACTTTTATTTACCACGTTAAAAAGTAAATTGGGTAAGTAAAGGTAAACAATGAAATTATAATTACACTAAAACATGTCTTAATTCTATTAGATAAGTGTATCTAGACCAAAATCAACCTTAGTATTAAAATATTATCCTTTTGGTCCACTTGGATTAGATTAGGACAGTTATTATTATTTTATTTAAAGAAGAGTTAAAAGTGTTAAATTCAAAGTTTAATAACTAAACCATTTTTAATATAGGGTTATACATAAGATAAATTCGACTATAAATATTCATAAGAAAGATAATACGATTTCCGACATAATGGTATTTTATTTATATTTTTTATACATTAAATAATTAAATTTATTTATGATAAAAGGATGATTATGTAAAGACTTTATTAATGAAAGATTAAAATAATAAATACAATAAATATCAAAATAAATGTAAATTTAGACTTATGAGGAATCAAACTAATTTTATAGGTTAATATGAAATTTATGGTCGATTAAATAAATTTAATTCGATGTGATAAAGTTGTTATGTCTTTTGTAAAAATAAAATACCAAATAGTGTCAAAATTGACAAAAATGAGTTTTTAAAACAAATACAATATTATTAAATGATATAATAGTCTTAAAAATACAAGGTTATACAAAAAGTCTTCAAGGAAAATTTATATGCCATTAATGAACTACATGGGGTTCTCATGGTATTTTATAGTACGTTTACTAACCATTTATTATAATAACAAAAAAATAAATGGTAAAAGTTAAACTATTTAAATAAGATTTAAATCTAAAATTTGAAGTTAATATGGTGACCTAAACCTATCTAAAAACTGATTGGTTTAGGATTTTTAGAACCATTTCCCTCATAGATTCAAAATAAAGCATTTTGAATCCATTATAAACTGAATATGATTGAATAATAAAATAATATTTCAGGGTTTTCCAAAAGTGACCCTCACCTCTCTTATAAAAGGGTACATCACCTTCTCTAAAAATCACACCTCCAAAGATATTTTTCTCAGCTAACCCCTAAAAAATATCCCCCAAATTCTATCACATCAACCTTGTGGCCTTACATTGATCATAAAGACATCCTATGAAGCCCTTTTGATCAAATCAAAAGGAAACACCCGAAGAAGAGGTAATAATTTCACCACCTATTTCAAAGTTTTTTTCATCCACTTCCTCTTTCCTTGTTGTTTTGATAACAAAATAATAACCCCAGTAACATATACATACATTAATTTTATTATAAATATAGTACAACTTGTTTCATTGTTCTATCCATCCTATGAATGAGAAGTCATCATATGTGTGTACATACGGCTTACCGTCTCTACATCATGTTGTAGTTTGTTATTACAACACATAATTATTTGGATGGGTATAATAATGAGTATAACTAATTTAAATAATAAATATAACTTGTTAATGATTCTGTATATATGATATACCATACAATTAAACACTATTTCACCTTAAATATAATGATATTCTCGCACCGTCTCCATGAACGCGATGAAATTAATTACCCATCATAACCATTCAAGAATAATTTTTATTTTGTGATTAAAAATAATTTTTAATAACATAATATCATTCTGGATATGAATTAAATAAATAAAATCCATATCAAACAAGTCTTACGTAATAAAATGTATAAAGGAAAATGAATCAGTTAACACCTGAAACAATGGTACTAATGAAATATTATTTAAAAAGTAATATTAGAAGATCATATATTATATCATATTTAAGTATTTTTTTCTTGTATAATTTATTAACAGTGATTTAACTATTATACCACAGGTTAACATACCCACTACAAAAGAAATGTACTAGGTAAGGGTTAATTCTATAATCTTTTCATTATTTGAGGTTGTTTGTACAAGAGAATCAACTAGGACCTCTTTATTATCCACATCTGTGATTCATAAAAATTTATTTCAAAACATTTTTAATATTTCATAGGGTATGTGTTAAAGTAATTTATACCATTTTTATTGAATGTTTATAAAGTAATCTTTCCATGATTATGAATTTGGCTATTGATATTACATGTGATTATTTGACTAGTAGAGTATCCATGAAAATAAGTAAATAGAATTATTTTATTTGTCTTTTCCATGTTATGCTAAAGTTTAATTTTAAAAGGCTTGTTTTTTAATATTATACATTTTCTTAAATTATTAATCTTATTTATTGATTTTTCAGCTATATTTTTATACGTACTGAGAATCTGAGCTCACCCCTTTCTATGTTTTATTTTTCCCAGGATGCAAGGAAGTATATTATGATTGACCTGAAGATATAGTCTAAGGGATATGAATGTTTTCAAAGGAGACAATGTCATTGTTGTTTTTCATTTTATAGTGAAATGTAAAACATATGTTTTTATCTAAAACATGCAAGGATACTAAACTGATCATTCTTTCGGTACATGATTCCTTATATCATGCTAATGTAATGTAATAATGTACTAACTCTGGGTAACTAGGGTCAGGAAATTATAGTTGGTATCAGAGGAATTTTAATACTATCCTTGTAAGATACATTTATAAAAACTCTAATTAGATAACCTTACCCTAATATAGACTTTTATGAATAGAATAGAAAAGTTCCTAAATTTTGGTAATGTAAAGATTTTGTGAGTTTTCTAAGAAAGACATCCCAGTTTGGACATGAGGAGGTAGATTTGGCTCTGGCATAGATGTTCCTTGGAGTGAAAACTCCAACAAGGAGTTTTGGTCTTGACCCGGGGTATCCATGTACATGACAACAGGTCTTGACACACTATTGGTTACAACAATCCCGGTGGATATTCTTAGGATAATCCACATTTTCTTTACAAACCATTATGAAATATTTATGTGTATATACCTTCTCAAAGATTTTTTTGATTATGGATTATATCCATAAACTGTTCAATTTATGTTAATTGTTTTACATGATTGGAATTATGTATTACGATTCATAAACTAATCAAGTGTATGAAATTGTTTATAAATGGACCATAGTGGAAGGAATGGAAACAGTATCAACACACATAATACATGTATAGATTTCCCTCATACTGAAGATAATTATAGTGGAGCTGGTGATGAAATTGGCATTGATCAGCATATCACCATACTGGGACAACTCACCCTGGTAATGAATAATAACCTTACCCATATGGAGCACCCTGATCCACAATATAGAGGATACATGTTAGACCAATTCATGATGAAAAAACAACCAACATTCAATGGGACAACAAATCCATTTCTATTTGAGAAATGGATAAGTTCCGTAGATAAAATATTTAATGCTTTGGGGAGTAATGAAAGATAAAAAGTTCTCCTTGTAGTTTATCGCCTCACGGGAGATGCATATCAATGGTGGTCATTAATTAAAAACACAATGGAGGATAAAAAGTATCAAATATAGAATGTATGGAGTTTAAAGATCTTTTCATAGAAAAATACATTCTTCATGACCATCGAGCGGATATGGAATGACGATTTCTGAGTCTGAAGCAAAAGTAGGATGAGCATGTCACAATGTATGAGGCTAACATTATAAGGATACCAAGGCATGATGAAGATTATATAAATAACTCAAGGAGTATGATTTATGTATTCTTTTATGGGTAAAATGAATTTATCCGTCAAGCATTTTTCTTAAAATCCATCTCATCATACGAATATATTGTCTCATGTGCTGTCAAGATAGAAAAGAATTCTCTATGTCTTATGACTTTAAAGGAAAGAAAGATAATAATAGATCTTCTAAACACTTTGGAAATGGAAATATGGGGAAGAAGGGAAATGTTGAATTTCCATACTACGGTAAATGGGGGCAGAAACACCTCCATACTTGTGTGAAGGGATTGGGAGTCTGTTACAAGTGTGGTGAAAAAGGCCACCAAGATCGTGATTGTAAGGGGAAGAAATAGGCATTCAAGGTTGAACACTACAATTATAGAGAAATGGGTAATTATGCAAATGAATGTCCTAAGTGCCAATAAAACGTACCTCATAAAATTCCAAGGGAGCAAGACTAAGCTTATGTGATCACTACTGCTGCGGTTAAGGCTCCGAAAGACATGGTGATATGTAATTTAATGGTTGCATCAAATTTTTCCAATGCTTTATTTGATTTCAGATCATCAAATTGTTTCATAGATTCCCAGTTTTATATGAAAATTAGATATTTCGAATTTGATTTAATAAGGGGGTTGTCATTAAAAACTCTTAAGGGAATTATCATTACAACAATGTTTTTTTGAATCAGTTCCAATTAGGGAATATAAATGTTATTTATCTATTGATCTCATCATCATACCCGTGATTGAAATTGATATAATCCTTGGTATGGATTGGATTTCAGAACATGATGTGAAAATTTATTGTAAGAAGAAGGATCTTACAATTTTCGATGATGAAAAAGTGTACCTTAACTTTAGAGAAGAAATGTCACCACATGATTCTTATCTAGATCCACCACCAGTAGCTCTACAAAATTCAATTATTAGGGAGAAAGAGATTGAAATAACTATGGGTGAGGAAAATAATGTTCAAATAGAGGATGTACCTATTGATCACAATATTTTTATGTGTTTTGAGAGGATTTACATTGACATCCTTTAGTATGATAAATTGAGATTTCCATTGATTTAATTCCTGGTTCAAGGCCCATATCAAAGATCCCTTATAGAATGGCCACTGTTTAATTAGTGTAACTAAAGAAACAACTATAGGAATTGAGTAATATGGGATTTATTCACCCTAGTGTTTATCCATGGGGATCTCATGTTCTTTTGGATATGAAGAAAGATGGATATATGAGGTTGTGCATTGACTACGCGGAGAATAATGCTATAACAGTAATGAACAAGAATCCCCTACCTCGTATTGATGATTTATTCAACAAACTTCTTAGAGATCAATATTTTCCAAAGATTGAGCACCGATCTGGATATCATCAGTAGTGTGTAAAGAAGGAAGACATTATGAAAATATCATTTCGAACTAGGTACAAGTGTTACGAGTTTACAGAAATGCCTTTTGAATTGACTAATGCACACTATTTTGTCATGGATCTAATGAATAATTTTTCACGGTATATCTTGATGACTTTTTAGTTGTATTTATTAATGATATCATGGTATACTCAAAAGTATAAAAATAGAATGATAATAAATTTCTCACTGTTCTTAAAACCCTCAGAAGAAATGAATTATATGGGATGATTAGAAACTGTGAATTCTAGCTTCAGGAACTTTATTTTCATGGCCATATTGTCTATAAGGATGGAATATCTTTTTATAATTATATGAAAAGAGTAATACAATAATGGCCAGAACCGATGAGTATAATTTAGTTATGTAGTTTTATTGGTTTATTTGGTTATTATTTGTGCTTCGTCTCGAATTTTGCCTGATTGGAAGACCCATTAACCAAGATCACACGTAAAGGAGTTAATTTTTTTTGGAAAAAATAGTGTGAAGAATTTTTTGAAGAACATAAGAGATGATTAGTCAATGCTATTTTCTTGAGTCTAACATCGAGGAATGGTGGGTTTGTTATTTATATTGATGCTTCAAATAAAGGACTTGTTTGGGTCCTTATATAGAATGATAGAGTTTTTGCCTCTGCACCACGAAAACAAAAAATTCATGAACAAAACTACCCCACACTTGATCTTGAGTTAGATGATGTAATATTTTCTTCGGAGATTTTGAGACACTATCTCTATGGTGAAAAATTTGAGATATATTCAAATCACAAGATCTTGAAGTATATTTTCTCACAAAAAGAACTCAACATGAGGCAAATAAGATGACTCAAACTACTCAAGGATTATGATTGCACTATACCCTAACACCCGGGGAAGGAAAATAAGCTAGAAGATTCTTTGATCATAAAGGATCAAAGAGTTTTGAACAAGATGAGAGTTGAAAGATATCCTACGTTCATGTATCTAGTGAAATGGATATGGAAATAATCATGGAAGGTGAATAATCAATAATTTTTAAAATGGTTTCCAAACCATCATTACTAGAAAAAGAAATAATGTTATCAGACTGATGATGAAGAGTTTAAAAAGAATATTAAAGCTGTGAATGATGGGAGATATATTGAATTTTTATATAAAGATGGAATTTTGAAATTTGGGAAGATACTTTTTGTTCCGGATATACCTGATCTAAAAAGGGAATTGTTGGATGATGCTTATAGATCAAACTTCTCTATACACCTTGGTATCACTAATATGTATATATATTTTATGGAACATTTTTTGTGGGAAATCATGAGGAGGGAGGTTGATGGTTATGTGTAAACATATAGGGTTTTCAACTTGTTATGTCTATAAGACAACATCCTTGAAGAGTCATGAAACCTCTTCTGATACCTGAGTGGAAATGGGATGATATTACGATGGACTTTGCCATGGGGCTACCAAAGACTCATAGAAGGAATGATGCAATATTGGTCATTGTTGATATTATTACCAAGTCAGCACATTTTCTTACCATAAGATAAGATTTACCACTTGAACGTTTAGCAAGACTATATATTAATGAAGTTTTAAGACTTAACTGAGTACCCCAATTGATTGTTTCTTAATGTGATACTTATTTGACATCAAGATTCTAGAAGAGTCTTCAGAAATCCTTGGATACTAAACTTCTTTTGTGCACTGCCTACCACCCTCAAACTGATGGATAATCAGAAAAAAAATGTTCAAACCTTAAAAGACATGTTGATATCTTTATCACCTAACATTCAATGTATGTGAGATCAATATTTACCTCTGGTTGAATTTTCCTATAACAATAGCTTTCCTTTAAGTATTCATATGGCACCATATGAAACATTATATGGAAAGAGATGTCGCACACCAACAAGTTGGGATGATTTTAGTGAAAGAAAACTCATAGGCCCAGAACTTGTTGAGGAAACAACGGAAAATGTGAAGCTTATCCAAACCCACATAAAAGCTGCTCAAAGTAGGAAAAAGACCTCTACAAAAAACTGAAGAAAATATTTGGAATTTAAAATAAGAGATCATGTTTTCTTGAAGGTATATTCATGGAAGGGTGTTGTATGACCCAAAAAAAGAGAAAATTATGTCAATGGTACATCGTAAATTTCGGAATTTTAGAATGAATTGGTGTTGTATATTATTGTTTGGCAAAACCACCAAGTCTCTCTATTGTTCATGATGTGTTACACGCATCACTGTTGAGAAAATACATGCTTGACCCAACGCATATACTCACAAATGATGAAATAGAATTGGAACAAGATCTGTATTATTGTGAAGAGCCTCTCAAGATTCTTGGTACCAGAGAACAAGTGCTGAAAAACCAGATAACTAGTCTATTGAAATACTATGGAGAAACCATAAGATGGAAGAGGCTACTGGGAAACTGAGGAACATATGATGGAGAACCACCCAAATCCATTTATGCAGTAATATTCTAGAAATTTTGAGGATGAAATTATTTGGAGGGGGGAAAATGTAACACCACATGCTTTCATAGTATGCTCCTCTTTGAATAATACAATAACTTGTGTTGTATGCAACATAGAGTTTTAACACACCAAGACCAATCAAACATGCCGTTATGAATAGTATTACCCACTTTTTGAATTTTAATAAATTTTAATCTTCAAAATGGACTTAATTTTTTGATTTGGAATATCAAAATCAGCTTAGGGTGATTTTTTGGTATTTTTTTGAAAAATTTCAATTTTTGATGAATTGTGAAAAACACTACGTTATTGTTTAAAAAAGAATTTTAATTTAAATAATTAGTTATTTTATTTAAATTTATATTAGGTAAAAATATATAAGTAATACCTATGTATGTTCAATATATTTTATTGGAGTCATTTTATAATAATATCAGATATATAAAATTTTATTGAACATTTTATCGTGTTTTACCCACCTTCTAGGCGCATTTGCAAATTTGCATAAAACGTAATTTTACCACATCTGTGAATTGAATTTCAAAAATCCAAGAGTCATCGTTGACATCAATAAGTAAAATGTGGTTCAATAAGATGAAAATAATTTTTGGTGAATAGTAACTTTTGACTTGAATTTACCTTATTTAAATGTAAATAGGGTAATTAATAGTAAAAATAATATTATAATTACTCTAACATTTGTCCTAATTCTATTGTATAAGAGTATTTCGACCAAAATCAACCCTTGGAATAAAATATGATCCTTTTGGTCCACATTTATTAGATTAGGACATTTATTATTATTTTATTTAACGAATAGTTAAAAGTGTTAAATTCAATGTCTAATAACTAACCCATTTTTAATATAGGGTAGTTCATAAGATAAATTAATCTATAAATATTAATAAGAAAGATAAAATGATTTCCTACATAATGTTATTTATTTATAATTTTTAGACAGTAAATAATTAAATTTATTAATGATACAATGATGATGCAGTAATTACCTTATTAAAGAAATATTAAAATAATTGATATTATAAATATCCCAATAATTGAAAATATGATGAATTACACTTATTATCTAGGTTAATGTGACATTTTAGGGTCTATTAAAATAATTTTATTCGAAGTGATGAATTTGTTATGACTTTAACAAAAACAAAATACCCAATAGTGTCAAAATTCTCAAAAATGAGTTTTTAAAACAAATTCTATATTATTAAATGATATAATCATCTAAAAAATCTAAGGATCATCCAGAAGACTTATATAATAATATATTTGACATTAATCTACCACTTGGTGTTCTATTAGAATTTTATAGTATGTTTATTAACCATTTATTATAATAATACAAGAATACATGGTAAAAGATATACTATTTAACTAAGAGTTAAATCCAAAAGATAAGGTTAATATGATGACCAAAACCTATATAAAACATATTGGTTGAGATTTTTTAGACCCATACCTACATTAGACTTCAAATCAAACATTTTGGGGCCATTATAAACTGAATATGATTGTATAATAAAATAATATTTCAAGATTTTCCTAAAGTGAATCTCACCTCTCTTAGAAAACAGTACTTCCCCTTCCCTCAAAATCACACCTCCAAAGCCATTTTTCTTAGAAAACCCCTAATAAAATATCCTCCCAACTACCCTCACTTCAACCTATAGGCTATACTATTATTATATAGACAACCTAACAAGCCCTTTTGATCAAATCAAAAAGAAACACCCGAAGAGGAGGTAATAATTTCACCACCGGTTTCACTGTTCTTTTCTTCTTCCACTTCCTCTTTCCTTGTTTTTTCCTTTTAAAAAATAATAAATCTAGAACCTCATACATGATTTGATGTTAATATAAAAATTGTACAATCATATTCATTATTATATCTATCCTATTAATGACAAGTCACCATACATGTATACGTACGACTTATCGTCTCCACGTCGTGGTGTAGTTTGTTATTGAAACACTTCATTATTTATATGGGTGTAACAATGAGTATTAATGATGTAAATAATAAATATAACATGTTAATGATTCTTTATATATGATACTACATCCAATTTTATACGATATCACCATCAGTAGAATGATATTTTCATTCATACGTACGTACAGATTACCGTCTCCATGAACACGATTAAATTCATTCCCTATCCTAACAATTAAAGAATAATTATCATTTTATGATTTAAAATATTTTTTAAGAACTTAATATCATTATGGATATGAATATAATACATCCTATCCATATAAAACATGACTTAATTAACAGAATATAAAAAGTAAAATGAATCAGTTAACACCTGAAACAATGATACTACTGAAAAATTATTAACAATGGAATACTAGAAGCCCATATATGATATCATATTTAAGTATGTGGTTCTTGTATAATTTAATAACAATGATTTAACTATTATAATGGATTTCAACATTCCCTTGTCTAAGGAAAAGTACAAGGTAACAATTAATTCTACAATCTCTTCATTATCCAAGGTTGTTTATATGTGAGTATCTACTGGGCCCTCTATATAATCAACATCCAATATTCGTTAAAATTTATTTCCAGACATTTTTACTATATCCTAGACTGTTCATTAATGTAATTTATACCCTTTTTTCACTTTTTATAGAATTTTTATAAATTAATCTTTCCATCATTATGAAATTGGCTATTAATATTACATGTGATTATTTGACTATTAGAGTATCCATGTGAATAAATAAATGAAATTTTTTTATTTATCTTTTCCATACTATACTGAAACATAAGTTTAAAAGGATAGTGTTTTAGTATTATACATTTCCTTAAATGTTTATTCGTATTTATGAACGTCTCCTCTATATTGTTATCATTACTGAGCATCTGAGCTCAACCCTTTCTATGATTTATTTTTCCTAGAATGCGAAGAAGTGTATTGTGACAGACTTGGATGGATAGTATAAGGGATATAGATGTGTTAAAAGGAGACAATGTTGTTGTTGTTTTTCATTTTATAATGTAATTTTAAACTTATTTTTGTATCTAGTAATTCTGAGGCTAGTAAACTGACCAGTCTTTCGAGACATGAATCCTTGTATCATGCCCTATGTTATGTAATAATGCACCGACTCTGGGTAACTAGGGTCGGGGTGTTACATGCATTTTGTCTATTAATATGTTGTTTGATGAAATGTGTAATCATGACTTTTGTTGATAATTTTTTATTTATGAAACAACAATAGAGTGCTGGAAATAAGTAATGAGCATAAAAACCAGCATACCCCAACCATAAAGTAAGGATGGGGTACACTACACTTTAAAAAATTTGGTAGATATTTTAATTATACTATAATACTTTTATGTGACATGAAAAAACACCATTATTATGTTTCTATGTTTATATGAATATTGATGAATCCAAATCCAAAGCCACTTACAGCCCATGTTAAGTACTCTGGATAGAGGCACGTGGAAGTAAAGATGAGATACAAATAGAAGAAAAAACACAAAAATTGTGGGAGACATGTGTAAGTATTACAAAATAATTTTTTTTCTTTAAATATTTATTACATAATAATGATAAAATATTTTATAATATTTTATATCTGAAAAATTCACAGGAATCAACAACACCTAAACTAGATGAGCATATACTTTCGGTGGCTTTGAAGTTTCCCAAACAGTGTGGATGCATCATAGGTGAAGGATTTGGAGTGACACCGTGAACATATTTCGAGAAAGAACAAGAGGAGGATCATAGTAAATTTATAAAATAGATGAGAAGAATAATATATACCCCTGAAGAAGAATTCAAATAGAAAATTTACAAGATTGAAACTCTTATGGTGGATGAAAAGAGAAGAATAAACTCAAGAACAACCACCTCTTGGAGATCAAGCCCCACCCCCACCTGTTTTGAGGAAAGACATTCACCTCAAAGAGATGTATTAACCGAGGTAATCTATGTTATAATAAATCTTTTTTTGAATTTTGAATCAGAGAGAAACTGATAACATCCATGTATTGATATTGTACAGGGTGATAATGACTCTGATTTATATTTTTATACACCCACCCATCACCTTGTAGCGAGGGATACAATTTTCAAAATCTAAAAAGAGATTCTAAATAGGAAAAAACTTCCAACAAAGAATGTTCCGATGTCAATTACCATTTCCCATGAGCTGAGGACCGAGCTACAATTTCCAATTCAATATGAGGATTTTCATACGGTCGAAATAGATGTTAGAACATTAATCGCATGGCTGTCACATATTATTAAAAAACATGTCGAAAAGGAGGTATTAATTTACAATTTATTTCTCAAGGTAAATATTTAAAAATTATTGATAAAATATCTTAACCGAGGAATGTTTTTACAGATGGACAACAGTAAGAGGATTAAATAAAATGGAAACTCAAAACTATTTAAATGACTGACCGAAGGATCCAAAATATCTATCGAAATCACTATTACCCCACCCATTTTGTGTCCAAATTTAATATCATTAAATGTTTATGTGGATAAAAAGATAAAATATGGTCCTAATAAAATAGTTTATTTGGAAGAAAATATGTATGGAGATAATGATAAAGTCTTCATTAGTGTAGAGAGTGTAACTGAAGTACACAACTATGATTGTCTAGGAGGATCAGTTGCAAATGTATACAGGAGATATGCTTTCTTGATTTCATTTCCCAAAAGCTAATATACTATTTCAATTATGATAAAATAAATTTAAAACTTTTTGGAAGGCGTTTATTTGAAATAAAATTTAATTGATTTTCCAATGAAATAAAATTTGGAATCATTAGTCATCACATATCCTCTATAGTAAAAATGAAAATGGATACCAAAAAATGAATTAGGTAGTGGCAGGTCTAATAAAATTTCTTGAAAGAAAAATATTGGTTGATATATTCTATTTAATACTAATGATGTGGTGGTAACAATATAAAGTTTAACGATATCAAATATATTTTCATTTATTTTACCACTTGTTGTTTTTTTTCTTTTAAGAAGCATTGGATGCCCATTGCTGTAAATTTAGTTACTCCAATGTTTTATTTCGTGGATTCAATGCATTGATACACAACAAACCATCCATAGAATATGGAGTTTTTAAATTTTCAATACATTAACTCCATTTATTTCGAGCTAAAAATCGATTTATTTAATTTATATTATCTTTTATGGAGATTTCTATTATGATAGGGTGGTGCAACAATATCATGAAAAAATGGAATGAGGACAGGGGCTAAGCATGTGAACCAAGACAAGTACTATGACTGGACATGTATCAGAGTATATATAATAATATTTATTTAACCAAACTCATATCAAAATAAATTAATTATTCTCCTCAATGTTTCTACTGTGCTCAAAACAGACCAATTAAAAAGATTGTAGTTATTATGATTTTAAATTTATGAGAGATATCATAATCAATGAAAACACTAGAATCCCTGAAGATGTATTTTCAAAAATAATTAATATTTAATTGTAAATATTTATTAATATATTGTGTATTTATATTTTTCCAACATGACTTTGACTATTGAGAAGACTTATATTGACATGATGATATAGATGTCAGAAACAAATGGGAAGCATACCTGATGAAAGAATGTACACAAACAACATGAATATGTGACTTCTATAGAAGTGGTGAATTGTTTCATATTTTTGTTTAATTTATTTTGTTTTTAGTATTAATCACTTAAGAATTTTATTTTTATATAGGTGGATTCCTTTTATTGACTTACGACGTGTTTTTGAAACTGATCATGCCTGTGAGAGATTGGACTTTGAGGTTGAAATGAAGATAATAAAAATAATGAAATGGGTAAAGAATGTATAAAGTTGAATTACTACTACTTATTTAATTAATTAACATTTTCTCCATTTTACCTACTGAAACATAATCGAAATGAAAAAGTGGCTGATATAAATCAAAGGGTCTGTTTTTATTTAAAATTGAAATTAATTTATGTAAAAACAATAAGTGACATAATGAAAACAATGAAAATGCATTCTTATTGTTTTTTATATTTTAGGGAAAAGTTTTATTCGTCATTTTTTACCTATATTAACTATATTTAGCTCAATCCAATGCACGGTGTGGGCGATATCACTCAAAGAGTATTTTTATTTAAAACTAACATTGATTTAAGTAAAAAATATCAAGCAACATACTAAAAACAAAGAAAAACCATTCATACTGTTTTTATAATTTAGTAAAATGATCCATGAGTCATTTTTGAAATTTAGGAGTCAACCTCATGTATATATGGCAGACGGTGTGACCTTTATGATTAAATGTGTCCTTTAGAAGTTTAAAATTGCCATTTTAGTTCAAAACTTGTCACTCAATAAAAATAAATAAAACACAATCAAATAGTATTGATTATTTATTAATTTAATTAATAAGTAAATTTTGATGTGTTTGAAGAAGTCGCACATAAAACTAACACATGGTGCGACTGGTATAACTCATAATGCCTGTTTCGAGTTTGCAATGATAGATTAGTAAAAAACACAACTAGCATACTGAACACCAACAAAACATATTTGGATTTTTTTGTATTTTAAGAAAAATTTCTATTAGTCATTTTTTATTTTTTAGAATCATCCCCACCTCTATATGATGCACACTGTGGTTCATATAACTAAAAGTATCTCTTTTTATTTAAAATTGACATTAATTTAAGTGAAAACAATAAGTGACATACTAAAAACTATGAAAATGCCATAGGATTGTTCTTATATTTTAGTAAAATGATTTATTTGTCATTTGTGACTTGTAAAAATTAGCCCATCATTAATCCAATGCATGGTGTGTTCAGTATAACTCAATGTGTATCTTTAATTTAATATTGACATTAAGTAAAAATAACAAGTGACATACTAAAAACTGATAAAACACATTCATATTGTCTTGATATTTTATGAAAATTATATCTTAGTCAATTTTGTATAGATAAGAATCATCAACAACTGAATACGACTCATAGCGTGGCCAAAATAACTAAATATGTCTCTTTTTATTTAAATATGACATTAATTTAAGTAAAAACAACATGTGACATACTGAAAACTCATAAAATTCATTATAATTGTTTTAATACAATAATATAATAATCCATGAGTCATTTTTTATGTCAAAGAGTTAACCAAACCTCAATCGAATGCACAATGTGACCATTATGACAAAAAGAGTCTGTTATCCATTTAAAATTGACATTTCAATTCAAAACTTGTCACTCACTAAAAACCAAGAAACCATTCTATCATTTTCCTGATAATTTTGGAAAATGATTTATAATTCATTTTTTATTTGTAGGAAAAAGTATCATATCAAACTGACACACAATGTGACTGATATTACTCGTAATGCATGTTTCGAGGTGGAAATGTCATTTTAGTAAAAAACTAACAACTAACATAATGAAACTAAGAAAAAACATTATTATTGTTTTGATATTTTATTAAAATAATCTATTAGTAATTTTTGATAGTTAGGAATCAACATCACCTCAACAGAATGCACATTTTAGTTGTTATTACCCAAATGTATCATTATTTAAAATTAAAATTAATTTTGGTAAAAGAAGATGTGACATGATGAAAACTTAGAAAACAAATTAGGACTCTGTTGATATTCTATGAAAAAAATATAATAGTCATTTTGGACATGTAGGAATCAGCCGAACATAAACCTGATTCATAGTTTGTACAAAATACCTCAAAGTGTGTCTTTTTATTTAAAATTGACAATAATTTAGGTAAAAAACAAGTGATATACTGAAAACAGTTAAAATACATTCCTAATGTTTTGATATTTTAGGAAAATGATCAATTAGTGATTTTTGATGGGTAAGAATAATTCTCACCTAAATATGACACATAGTGTGACCGATACAACTCAAAGTGTCTTTTTTATTTAAAATTGACATTAATTTAAGTAAAAACAAGAAGTGAAATAGTGAAAATCATTTAAATTCATTTATATTATTTTTATATTTCAGGAAATATATATATTATTCATTTTTGATGTGTAGGAATCATCCACAATACAATACGATTCATGGTGTGACTGGTATAACACAAAGTGTCTCATTTTATTTAAAATTGACAATAATTTTAGTAAAAACAACAAGTGACATACTACAAAAAGAGAAAACACATTTGTTTTGATTTGATATTTTAGGAAGGCGATCTATTAGTCCTTCATGATGGGTAGAAACCAGTCACATATCAGCATGGTGGGTATAACACAAATATTTTTTTACTTAAAATTGACATTAATTTAAGTAAAACCAATAAGTTTCATGATGAAAAGTAATAAAATGCATTCTCCTTGTTTTTATAATTTAGGAAAATTATTTATTAGTCATTTGTGACGTTTTGAAAATAGCCAATTCTCAATTTGATGCACGGTTTGGCCAATATAATTGAAAGTGTCTCTTTTAATTTAAAATTGAAATTAATTTATGTATAAACAAAAAGTGACATCCTGAAAATTGAGAAAACACAATCAGATTGTTTTTATACATTAGAAAAATGATCCATTGGTAATTTTTGATGTGTAGGAGTAAATATCACCACAATCTGGTGCATGGTGTGATAGTTATAACTCAAAGTGTCGCTTTTTATTTAAAATTGACATTATTATATGTAAAAACAATAAGTGACATACTGAAAATGAAGAAAAAATATTCGGATTCTTTTGATAATTTTTTAGAATGATTCAAGAGTCATTTTTGATGTGTGGGTCAACCTCACCAAAATCTGACCCACGGTGTGACTGTTATTACTAAAAGTTCTCATTAATAGTTTAAAATTAAAATTTAAGTTCAAAACAATTCACTCACTTAAAACCAAGAAAACACACTCTGATTATGTCGATAATTCAGGAAAAATATTCATAAATAATATTTCATGTGCACATAGAAGTCTCTTATCAATCTGATACACAATACGACGGGTATGACTCTTAATGTGTGTTTCCAATTTGAAATGTCATTTAATTAAAAAACACATGTGATATAGTAAAAACCAAGAAAATACATTCATAATGTTTTGATACTTTAGTACAACAATCCATTATTAATTTTTGATAGTTATGAATATTTCACACCTTAATCCAATGCAATATGTGACAGGTATAACTCCAAATGTGTCATTATTTGAAATTGAAATTAATTTTAGTAAAAGAACAAGTGACATACTCAAAATCGAGTAAACATGTTCGGATTTTTTTTGAAATTTTTGGAATAAGATCCATAACTCATTTGTGACACATAGGAATCAACCCCACCTTAATAGGATGCACAGTGAGACCGATATAACTCCAAATGTGTCATTTTAATTAAATATTGATAGTTTATTAATGTATTATTTCATATTAATGTTTAATTTATTTTGTAATATAATTACTAACATAATATTTGTTTTCTTATATACGAATAATCTTTTACTTAGGATGAGATGATTTGTTCATCAACTGATACCATGGGCAGACATTTTTGAGAGGGGATCATGGGTGTCAAAAGATGAATTATTAATTATGTAGAAGGTTTTTTGTATAATTTCAATTTTAATTATATATAACATTTTTTTTTAAAATTTTAATATATGTTTTTTGTATATACCATGGGAGTAAAAAATTTTATTGATGATTTCAATTAAATGTACATAACATTGTTTGAAATTATAGCATTGTATATAGCCTTTGAAATTGTATTTTGTTTTCTTCTGGGTGTGCTTTTATATTAGCAACACATTACATGAGGCTAGGCCTTTATCAGTGCTAAAAAGTACTGATATAGCAGTCCTTTATTATTAATATTTTTTCATGGATAAGTGACCCCCATTATCAGTGTTTTTTTTGCACTGATAATGGGGACCCCTTTATCATCACGGTAAATAATAGCATACTTTAGTGCTATTCAATGATTGTTTGCACACTGTTAAAGTGAATATGTAAATTATTGATGTGTCATATGATGAAAATAATCATGACAGATGTAGTTCTCGAATGGGAAACACTCTACACAGGTTAGGCCTAATTGTAGTGTTGGGAATTAGATAAGTCGATTGTTGAGTCTAGGACCTTGACTAGAGTTTCCGAAATCAAAATATATCTTGTGATGATTGGAGTCAATCCACACATAGTTCTTGTGAAACCATGCTATTTAATATCATGGAACAAGGATGTTCACTTCCTGACATAAAAAAGGGGAATTGTGGCTGGACCCAGGATATAAATATAGGAATCAGTACATATCCCGTAATGATATAAATCAATCTATATGTAGTTATTGAAGAAGGACCTTCCGACGCATGTCTAGACTATATGTGTGTGTGTGTGGGGCATCATATTTTTTTGTGATTGTAACTAACAAATTTTTTTATTTTATTGAAGGAGGGAAGAAGAGGAAAACGTTAAGGTGGTCTAAAATGATGCAGACAAAGGGCATCCCCAATTACATAATAATCACATACTGATGGAAGGGAGCCAGTTCCAGTGAATTCCATTAGAGAAGAGTCTGAGGGAACTATTGAGGTGAGTAATTCAGCTACACTATTCCCTTCGAACCAAGAGTGAATAATAATCATCCTGTTGATGATGAACTTCATGTAATTACGGATCACAAACGAAATCTTCCCTAAAAGAGTAAAGAGACCGTTGAGAAAGTCACAGATAATTTTGACTGAAAATTAATTTTTTTATTAAAGAATAAAAATTCTTTTGAGGAAAAAGTGTGAAACCCCAAATCTGAATAACATGTTCGAGAAACAATAAAACTATGACCAAATTAAAGGAACCACCCCACTCTAGCGAATACAAAGGATGTAAAACCCTCACCCACACCTGACCATTCAGCAAGCTGTCCCGTGCACAAATACATGGGCCCGGAACCGATGGTGTGGCAATACCCTCTCAATCAAACAATCCCAAATGGAATGAACAGGTGAAGTTTATGCTCTAGTCCCTATCTTGAGTGCCCCCTCTAGAATGCAAGTATAACACCACCAAGCAACCTGCAAAAAAATTATCTGCTCCAAAAAATCACACATGCCAAACCAACATGCTTCCCAATCACATAACAGGTTCCACATATTTCATCAAAATCATTGGAATAAAATTTTATATTACCCATAACCAGATACCTAGAAAAATTCCAATATATAGAAGATACCTAGGTGCTTGGAACAGATAACAATAGGTTTTCAAGATCATAAGCCAGCTGGTCCCAGGTCTGTAAGTACTCTTCAAGGCTAATCATCCCTTTATTGAAAACTCAGACAAGAATTAAATCATGTTTATCAATCCATGAGTATTGTTCTTCATTTAGTGACACATTTAAAAGTCTCCCCATCATCTTAGAAACCTCCTATTATAACACATTCAGCAATAAAACTTGTTCGACCAACTCTTCTTCAGAACATAGCAGTAATTCCAAAGTTTGATTATCTCTAACCTCAAATTCTAATCTCATGGAATTTAGCTTTTTTGCAGACTGAGCCTCCAAAGGAGGAGGTAATGAGGAGTAACCAGATCCCTAGACAACTTCCAATATATGGAGGATAACTAGGTGCTTGGAAAAGATAACAACAGGTTTTCAAGATCATAAGCCATCTGTTACAAGGTCTGTAAGTACTCCTCATGATTGATCTTCCCTTTTTTGAAACCTCCGACAATAATTAAATCATGTTTATCAACCCATGAGTATTGTTCCTCATTGAGTGACATATTTTAATTTCTCCCCATAATCTTAGCATCCTCCTCTTCTGACGCTTTTAGCAACAAGGTTTTTTCGACCACATATTCTTCAGAACTTAGCAGTAATTCCAGATTTTGATTATCTCCAACCTCTAATTCTAATCCCTTGGAATTTATCTTTTTTCCAAAGTTTGATTATTTTTAACCACTGTTAAGGTGATTCCATTAGAATGAAATAGGGAAAGGCCATTGATAATGTAATTAGCCTCCACACCTAATGAATTTACTTGTCCATAGGAAGGACAGAAAGAAAGTTGCACAGAGCTGTTGTGATCATGATGAACACCTCCACCCCACATGATTCTGCCACAACATGAGCCATCCGTATTGAGTTTAAGGACATTTCATGGGTGAATCCAACTGATTTAGTGGCCATGGGGACTGTTCTAAGGAATTGAATTCATATTCAACACAATATTATTCATATAAGGATCCTCATACTAGTGTTTCAATAAGACCAAGAGCATAGACGCAAGGCATATGACCCTAATGATCAAGGTCGAACCTGAGGAATGAAAGTTATTGTGACGAACCTGGTTGCGCACATCCCAGATACAGCAGGAACACACCGAAAGGAGAATATAATGCTCCCTCTACTCAGTCAAGTTGGAACTAGCTCTGTTGGACCATAGGTGCCGAAATACGTCGATGTTTCTCATAGGTGAATAGAAACCAGTGAATTCCCCTAACGTCTTCTAAAGATTGATTTCCTAGTCTCTTTGAATGATGAAATGCTTGTTGGATTCTTTTTTATGTACATAGAACCAAGATCACATGGAAATGAGACTAACCCCCTTACATTTTACATCCATATCAGTAGAGATGGCTTGGTTTTAGATACACAAGGGAATGAAGCTATATTTGGTAGGAAGTTATTTTCATCAAAGAATATCTCCCCACAGATCTTTGTTGGTGGAAGCATAATGTGATTGCCTATAAGATTTTTCAGAAAAGGTGCCTTGAGAGGAGCCTGAGAAATTACAGAAGTCGTCTGTGTCCTCCATGGTAATGGTATCAAAAATCCCTTTTTGGTTGCAGTCTAGCACAACCTGAATGAAGGATGGGGAGCAGCTTGCTTCTTGGAAGGATATATCCGGAGTAGACCTACATTTAACTCACCTATTTTTGGTTCCAGAAGTTGATATCCCCCTCCTAACAATTCAACGAGAATGATTATGAAGAGAATGGATGTGCCTTTCGTGGTTCTTCCACAAAGGGGCGAGTTTTCCTTTAGGAAAATTTAGGTCTTTTCCATACTTGTTGATGATTAATCTACGCCAAAGGGATCATCCTTCAATCGCTTTCTGTGCCATTTTACCTTGTAAATAGGTCATCATTTCCACAACATTCCTTACATTAATTCCACCATTTGAGGGGGGGGGGGCTTAGTAATCTTGTTCCATGAAACCTAATTTAATCTACCATCATCATGGGTGTCCCAAATGAAGGAGTTCAAGAGCTTCTCAATACCATGGAGAACCTCCTTGGGGACCTTGATAACAGAGAGAATGTGCATCAGAATGGAGGTCATGACAGAAGTAACCGAGGTGATTCTTCCACCAATAGAAAGGAAATGATTCTTTCAATTAAAAAAATCTATTATCTATATTGTCAACCACACCTTCAAAGTGACGAAAGCAGATACATCCAGAAGCAATATGGGATCTCAGGTAGTCCATGGGAAAATACCTTCAGTGAATACTAGGAATGGATTCAATACAATTAACACATCTCTATGAGAAGGTGGAGGAAAAAAAACACAGCTTTGGTCACAATTGATGACTTTCCCACTCCATTTAGAATACTCCTCCATGAGATTGATGAGGCCTTTAATGGATGCTCTACACCCATTAATAAAAAAACATGATGTCATCAGCAAAGAGGAGGTGAGAAACCCCATGGAATTGGGGTCTGTAATGAAAGGGCTTGATATAACCAAGAAGCATGCAGTGATCAAGATATTTTTTGAGTGAATCCTTCACCCTAATGAAAATTCAAGGAGAAAGGGGATGAACTTTCCTTATCCTTTAGACCAAATTAAAGAAGCCACAAGATTTTGCAATGAGGATAATCAGGAACCACGATGGTGCTATAGTGAAAGGTCCACTGCGATGTGCGGTTTTATGTTATTCCTAGGATATCAACCATGATATTTAATGTCATTCCAAAAGTAATATGGTATGGATTTTCTAGACTTCCATTTAAGTCCATGATGAACTTGTAATGAGCTGTTATGCCTTGTTTAAGTGGGTAATCCCTTACTAATATTCATAATCTCACATAATCTATGGTTAGTGTGAAAAAAATGAATGGATAGGGTTATCTTTTCTATATAGAGGTGATTAAGGATATGACATGGGTATATTGCATCATGTGCTGGGTAAGACAAGATATAATATTGAGGAATCCCAACTCATCTCGTTGTAAATGATAATTAAGTCATATGTAGTTTTAGAAACCCATGAAGTTTAATTTCACATGGTAAAGACATTGAAAGTGAAATTTGACAACATGTAGTAAATAGACGGTTACTTGATGTGAAATGGAAGTAACAACATGGATCTATTCAGTTTTCTATCATTTGGTAAGGTTGAGGATCCCCTAACATGAATCCAAAGGAATATTGAGACTACGCCCAAGATTAGAGGTCCGAGAATTACTATGTATCCTATGATGGTATGAATCAATCCACACGTATTTATCAGATGAATATACTATCAATGTGGAGCTAACTCTCATATTAGTATGGGGGCACATCATCCATAATTTTTAAAAATCAGTCTTGTATACAGTGATTTGTTAGTGAGATGGTGCTTCCTGTGCAATTTAATTTCTTACGGTGAGGATGATCTTGTGCAGTTTAACATCATGAAATTAGGATGAGAAATGTTGGCCAGTTTAACAACTAGTTTATATAACGAGTACACTAAAGTTTAACATCCTATGATTAGGAAGATCTAGTATAATTTATCTTTATAGATCCGGGATGATTCCTGACTGACGGAAGCTATACAATGTATTTGTTGAGAATGCTCACATTGGTGGGTGGTGTGACATGCTTCACATCAATTATGTCCATTGAGTAATCTATAATGTGGTTGAAATTATGTATAATGTAAGGCCCTTCCCATTTGGTTTCAAAAATTAGTGATTATTTCGTATTATCATTGGGGTCCTAAGATCTAATACTATTTATCCATAGAAGAATGAATATAGGTGAACCTTCTTATTAATGGCTCATGTGATTATATTTTGATAGAATTTATGATTTTTCAACATACGCAACCTGTTAACATCGAGACTCTCGAAGTCATCCATCCACTATTATAATTTATCATCATTGGAGAGTTTTCCTAAATTGGAAATTCCAAGGGAAGGAAAATATACATATATGGGAAACAATTTCTTGGTCCCATACACCAATGAGAATGGAATCTCATGTGTGGCAGTAAGCATGGTGGTGTGGTAGGCCCATAACACATATATGATCATATCTATCCATAAATTATTAGTCTTTTTTGCCATCTTATAGATTATATTTGATATAGTCTTATTGAAGGAATATATCTTTATATTTTACAAAGAATGATAGTGGTAGGAGTAATTGGACTTGATGTTATACTTTGAGTACAATTTCTTCAACTCTATAGAAAATAAGTTGGTGTCATTTTCTGTCAATATTGTGTAAGGGACTCTGAACATGGTGATTATATGGTAGTTTATAATGTTTATGATGTTATTCATCCTAAAATCTTTGAGTTTTATTGCCTCAAACCATTTGGAAAACAATACTGTTGCAATATGGATATACTTGAACTGCTTTGTTGTGGCTAGGGAATATTTACCCACAACATTGATTCCCCAGATGGCTAATGCCAAGAAATATTTATCTTTTTGATGAAATTATGTGGGTTGGTGGATGAATCTTCCATGGATATGATAGGAATGACATTCCTAGTGAATTATACATAGCCCTATATAATGGTTTTTTCTATAATAAACCTCCCTATTAATTTGGTGGGAGTGCCTAGTTCTAGACTGATGAGCATCATAGGAGCCCACATAGACTTCTTCAATGATGAAATGAATCTATCCTACAACTATATATCTGTGGATGATTCCATCGAATCCACACCTATATAGGGACATATTTTCACTTAGACCACTCTATAGGGTAAAGTTAAATACATTGTGTCGAATCTATGCCCTTCCAACTAAGTCTATCGGGAGAGTCCTATTTTGAAGATAACCAATTATTAGATCCATACATTGTGGGGTGTATATTTGTTCCTCATGATCTAGGGAAGTGTTGACCTGATTGAATTCTTATATATAAAAGATGATGATTTAAGAGACCATTATTGAATGTGTGATTAGGTCGGCCAATACTGAGTCCACCTTAGGCAATGTATAGGAAAAAATATTCTGTGATCCGGGAACATGATGCAATGTGGGATCAAAAGGGAACTCTTAGATTATCCCTATGATGTAGCTAGTGAGTGGGGATAATTATTCCTATTTTGATGCAATATTCATCATTGATCTATTTTATCTCTAGTTTTGAATCCCCTTTGATATCTAGGCAGCCTATTTGTAGTTTAAGGCCAATTTTAACCAAACGAAAAAGGATTGGTATTAATCTTCATCATTAGTGTGGTCATCATATAATTTGAAAGAGTTGTGAAAAACTTCTTTGTTTGGGGAGACAAAAAAATCCCTAATATAAGTCAATTGAGTCTCAGGTTTTGAATCCTTTTTCTGATAAGTCTTTAGGAGGTGCCCTCAAAATACATCTCCCATGATTGGGGAGTTTCATGGGTATAAAAGACCTCCTCACTTATATGTTTGGTGTTTACCAGTGTATTTTCTATGTAAATATGTTTTGTGATACAATAATCTTGCTATTACCCTTTCACTAATTTATGTTATATGAACCAATTTTATTATTTAATCATAATGACCACCCATCAGGCCAACACTCAGTTAACATAGGACAACATTGATTTACTTGATTGGATCAATAAAAGAGACAAAAATGGACTTCATGGTGATATATGTAATGCCTTGGATTTGGAACCATGAATACGAGTGAAAGGAAGTTCTTATCGACATAATAGAATCAATACTCAGTAAATATCATTACATGGATGATTTACTAGAGAATTTTATCACTACCTACATTATATTTTTGTGTGGAGGGTGGCCAGTGAGCATTCCATGGTGGCTGCATATAAGATGAGTGGCCTCCCATCCATTGGGGGAGTCTCAACCAGTGGATGTAGTATGTAATGATTGATACTTTGAAAGGATTTTTTCCAATAAAATTTCCATTTATAATAGATTCCCTTCTTCCTTATATTGGTGAATGGGAGATATTTTTTTGGACATGTTTGATATGAAACACCGAATGTAGGAGAGGTTCCCTTGGATCCCCCTTGGTTCTTTGATATTTGTAGGGGTGATGTTTCTATAATAGAATGAGTATTTTCTATGTTATCTTTGATGCCAATATGGAATACCAAACAACCAATAAAAATCAATTATGTTACATCAATTGATAATTTTAGTGAATTCAAATTCAGACTACACTTTTATAACTTTTTAAAAAAATTGTTCCAATATCCGTGAAGTGATCACATCACTGTCAGGATTTGACCACCATATCATTGACATATAATTGAGATACTCTGACGAATAAAAACATAAAGATATGATTCATGGAACATTGATATATATCACTAGCATTATTTAACCTAAAAGGAATGACCTGATAGAGAAAGATCCCATGAAGTGCTAAGTTGGTGCCTTTCTCATCTTGAGGGGCCAACAATATTTGATTGTACCCTAAATAATCATCCATGAAGGAAAGGTCTTGGAATCCAAAAGTTTCCTCAATCAAAATTTTTATGATTAAGAATGGTAAATATTCCTTTGGGAAGGGGCAATTAATTTCTCTAAAATCAATATAGACCAAAATTATTCCATTCTTTTTCATGATATAGACAATATTGGAAATCCATCTTGGGTATTTAACTTCTCAGAAAAAGTTTTAGGTGATCAATTTTTCAAATTCCTCCTCTACATTGGTTGCATGAGAGGGGTACTTCCTCTTGGATTTTTGATTGAAGCCTCGATGCCCACAAGGTATGCCAAGATGGTGTGTATCCACATATAGAGTTTTTTTGGGAATTTATGTACAGTTCCAAGGGAACATATATTGACACGTATTCATAAATTAAATATATATATCATTCTCATCAAGGGGAATGAATCACAAATCAGTGTGGGTCAAGGGTATTCTTTTTTTCCCAGATTCACCTAACTAAGATCATCAATGGTAGTGGAGACAACTTCCTTGAATGTGGGAGGGGAGTTTCAAGATTTCATCCTCATTTTATCGATCATTTTTTTCTGTAGAGAAAACTTCAGAGGAATTTGGAAATATAGGGGATTTTTTGTCACTATTGTCGTTAGAGAGGTTATGAGAAGAGACATTATCAACCCCTACTATCTGAGCATTGCAAAGAGATTTTGGAGATGATTTTTTATTAAACTTCCACTGGGGATAGGAGGATATTGGAAATATGGGGTAAAGTATATCACCTTTAATAGATTTATGGGGAGAACATAGTCAATATCGAGCAAAATCTGGGGATTTGTGGGGGTGGTCCTCAAGCCATTGGGAGTTACAACGAACATTACATCATCCACTATTAGTTTTTTTCCTTCTCTTTTATAGAAAGATGATTCAACATATGTTTGTCCAGAAAACTTGAAGGGGGCACTATCACTATGTAGTGTTCTGACCTTTCCATAGATGGGGAATATCATACACTTATGGAATGGTGAAGGTTCCACTATGTTGATTTGGAGCCAGGTCCTTTTCAGAAGAACGTTGGATGTGGTGTGTTGATGGATAAACATGAATTCAACATCATATGTGTGATCGCATAACTGATCTTTGAGATTTATCCTCCAAAGAGGTCTTTACTCATGCTTATCATACCCTTGAATGGTCATATTTTTCTGTGATAAGTCCCCTTCGCAATATCCCATATATCAGAGGGATTTAGCTTGGACGGGGTTGATACTGAAACCATTATCAATCAGATCCCTTTAGATTTAAACATTATTGAGTATCCCAAAACATATAAGAACCTTATCTTCCATTGGATGTCCTCTTTTTGATTATGTCCTGTAAATGAGATGGCTACATGGAATTATGATGGAATGGTTTCCACTTGATAAACATTGGAGACATCGAATTCAATATCAAACTCATGTGGGAAATTGATGTCTTCAATGAGAAAATCCTTGAGATATATTGAAAGATAAAGCACATCGATGATTGAGATATTGTATGGGCCAACTACCAGCTATTTCAGAATGTCGTAATTTTGTTCTAGAGTTAGGTTAATTCCGATTTTCAGATGTTCCTTAACATGATGAACATAAACAGAGTAATTTGAGGAGGACGATCTTGGTGCTTATTTTGAGATCGAGGGAGTATCTTCTGCCAACAACATAGGCTGTTCTTTCCTTTCCAATTTTCTAGATTGATCAAAAAATCACCCCCACTAGGCAGTAATGTAGAACAACATGGTATGATTGATTTATGGAGGGTTTTGGGACTCCTCTATATCTCTTATGGTCATGATGGAGCTCTTTCCCTAGAGAATCAGTTTTATATATGTCCTCCATGGGGATGTGACCGAAATATTAGGTCTAACAAGGCCCACACTATCCCCTATATCCTATGTTATTTTTCATGTTGCTTCTTATTCCTAGGTTATTTGAAAAAAATTTTATTATTAGTAATATTCATCATCAAAGAGGGGTTAATAAAATTTTATCATGTTTCTAGAACCAAATAAGATATCTTCATCTGATGAGGGTTATATTTGGTGAGATCATTCCCATGCTTCAGATATTGTATGGAGGAAATATTCAAGAGTAAAATCATGCATTGGAGCCAAATATGAATCATCCTCTTAAGTTTATTCCTTATTTTTATGATCATTTCAATATTTGGGGGTGTTTCAAATGTTACCTCCCTGAGTGGATGAGCTATAGTGGGTTCTTGCAGCAGTGCTATGCAGGTTTCAGGTGTAGTGGGAAAGTGCGATGGGCAGTGCCTAACATTTATTATTCTCATAACCAAAGATAAATCCAATATCTATACAACAATTAATGTCATGATCCACAAAAATAAATCTAAGAAATAGGAAATGGATAATAACACCACAACTGATAGAGATGAGATCAACACATACTATTTGTAATTAATTTAATTAGATAAATAATTAACTCTTAGTAATTATTTCTTCATTGATAAATCCGGTGAAATATCTATGGTGCACAATCATTGTGTTGTAGAAACCAAGTTTATATTTTCATTAACGATGATCCACATGTGTTCTAGGAATCTCCTGGTGTCGCCGAAGGAGACTCCTGGTGCTAGCCCCGAACATCTGTGCGCTAATGTTGTCAGCTTTAATCGATTTGAGAATCCCTTCAAATGTATTCTACTTAATCCAGTAGAAGAGGATTGCTCAATGTTCTTAAGATAATTCTTAGAGAAGGGATCTCTGTAGTTTTGAGAGAATCCTCCATGATCCGTTGTGCACAACTAAATCCAGACTATAGAAAATAACATAATTGGTTATTTATATTGTTAGGGTTAAAATAAAATTATTACACAAGTACCCTTAACTATTTATATAATCCTACAAATACCCCATGTCAAATAATAATAGTAATATTGTTGTCTCCCAACTTTTTCTTAAATTCTAAATTATAGTTAAATATAATATAATTATATTGTATTCAATATTTATTAATTCTCACTAGGCTATTAAACTCGGTCCTCCATTCCTCCATTATATTTGTCATGATTTTAATTTTTTACATTTATTTATTAAATGAATATCACTAAATTATAAACCATTAAATAAATAAATAAATATTATATTCACTAATCCTCAAAAAAATTTATTAAATATTTCACTCACAATATATTCTCTCCAATCAATAGTTAAGGAATAAATGTGATCAATAATACATGAATAATTATTAAACCATGTGTAGGAATAAAATTTATTAAACCTACAAAATAATAAAAAATGATATATTATTTAACTGAGATTTTGGTGACACTTAGTGCATGACACTCTAGGCCTCTTTCTTAGTGGAATTAGGTGAAACAATATAATGTCCAATATTAGAATTTAGAAACATTCCGAGTCACCCATAGAGAAAGAAGTTAATGTCTCAATGAAATCTCACCTCATACAGACACATACCCTATAATAAAATACCTTTATCCTAATATCTCAAATCAAGAAGGTTGTATGCCAGTGGCATCAACCTATATGCTCGATATATCTTTTTTTGACTTATTGGAAATAGAACTTGCCTATAGATCACCATAAAAAGGTATTTATTTAGGTTATATCATTTCCATCAATGGACGTGAGGTATTAACATTCATTAATGAATATAAGGGAAAGCCTCTTTCTTGTATGATTCATTAATGAAATATTATTCGCGATGCACCCACAAATCCAACCTTATCACAAACATATATCATCCTGGTTTTCAGTAATAAATATAAGTGTGAAAATATTAATACTCATTAACAATAATATTAAAGTATAAGGACCAACGAACATGACTTCATTTAGGAACATCTAATGACACATAAAAACTTGAATCTCTAACTGTCGAGTCTCATTCTCATAATATCCTCATTGTATATTACCAAGGACACACACCATGAGAAAGTGTCTCAAATTCCTATGAGTCTCCATCCCAGACAACCTATATCATCTGCATTCATAAAGTAATACCATATGGCTATAGAACACATATTCAAGAATATTTTCAATGCACTTGGGGGTTTTCATCATAGTGGTGAAATGCTATGAACTTTTATTGTGACATATACTCTTAGGAAATTATTACATATTATGTTATGCAGACAAACAATCATGTCTCCATAAGTAGCATATTAATTTTTAAAAAAATTAATACAAGTTTATTATAATAAAAAATGTAGTTGGTTTTAGGGATCAAAATCCAACAGCCTCCCACTTTTAGTAGATCCAACTGCTAAAAAATGTAACACTCCAAAATTTCAAATTATGCAATTTTCTTTAAATTCAATAGCTTGCGCTACACGCAACCCTGAGTTTGAGCGCACCACCACTTACCAAACTAGTCGTTCCATAGTGGTTATGAATAGTATCAACTGGATTTTGAATTTTATATACTCCATATAATTTTAACTTATCTATTTTGTGTTTCTTAGAGATATTATCATAACAAATCCAATTTTTCAGATAAAAATGTATTTTTCAAAAAAAATCATTTTTACCACATTTTAATGTCGAACACTTTTTAAAATCCAATATTTGACCCTTTTACATATTCAATTTGACAAAATACAATTTTTTTATAGAACCGGGAAACTAAATTTTACTTTGGATGAAATTTTTGTATTTTTCTAATAAGATTTATTTTTTTATGAATAGTGAGAAATATTGTATTTTAATTTAAAATTGCCTTTTAATCAAATTTATTTATATGGATAGATTATATTTTAAAATGGGTTTGAAGTGAAATTAGATTATATTTTTACCCTTTAATCCAATGGTTGTCTTTTTAATTAATTTCATATTGAAATTATACATAAACATGTGTCAATATTTTGATAGTTATTATTTCTTAAAAACACGCTATTTGTTTTTACAACGGGAATTAATTTCAAATTAATTAATACAACTTCTATCTTTTGAATTTGGTAAAATTGAAATCATTTTTGAATTCTGAATATCAAATAAATCTTAGGGTAATGTTTTGTTATTTTTCTGAAAAACATCAATTTTAGATGAATAGTGATACCACTTAGTTGTAGTTAAAAATCCGACTATTTCATTTAAATGAAATTTTACCACTTCTAGGAACTGAATTTTAAAAAATAAAAGATACATGGATTCTATTATTATGTAAAATTTTGTTTAAGAATATGAAAATAATTTTTAGTGAATAGTAACATTTGACTTTTATTTACTGCGATTAAAGTTAAATAGGGTAATTCAAGGTAAAAGTAATATTATAATAATAAACAATTACCTTAAATCATTTCCTAACATTATTGGATGAGTCATAGCCAACCATGGCCATCCATGGGTCGATTTTGGGACCCCATGAAGGCACTTATGAATGATAACAACAGTTTACTTTAATTAACTTAAAGTAATGGAAAAAATGACATAAACAAATATCATTTAAGAAATCAATTTATAAATGAGGTTATAAAAGTAATATTTTCGACTATAAATATTCATTGGAAATATAAAAATATTTCCTAAATTAGGGTAGTTTTTTTATAATTTTTAGACATCAAATAAATTAAATTATTAATGACACAATAATGATGATGTATTTACCTCATTAATAAATGATTTAAATAAATAAAATTATTAATGTTAAAAAAATATCTAAAAGCTATCCAATTATTATTGGATTATTTTATTTTGACCATGAGTCTTCTTATCTTCAACTTTAATTAGTTTTGGACCTTTAGAAACCGAATATCACTATATAATAAAATAATATTTTCACATTTTCCTAAAGAGCCCCTCCCCCCCTTATAAACAGACACCACTTCTAGCCCATTCCAAACACCTCTCAAGCCCCTTGTCTTTTCCAAACCCCAGACAAATAATCTTTGAAGATCCCTATATTACACCTAGAAGCCTTACCTTAGGTATAAGTCATTTCAAGAAGTCCTTTTGGTTCAAACCAAAGGAAGTTACTCAAATTAAAGGCAACATTTTATTTTAATTTTTTTGATTTATTTTACTTATACAAACCCCATATAATCTTTTTATTCCTTTCATTTATAACAAAAATTGTATCTTAAATATTATAGGATATTTTAATGGTAATGTTTCAAACTACACTAACACAGACCTTCATCTAATGGGTGAAGGACATACTCTTTCTGTGGTTGGAAAACTAACGCCTCATGAAATGATGATTGTTCAATTATCTCCTACCACCTCTCATGGTAGCCATTAAGAATAAAAAATTTATTTATATATGATATATACTATGTTTATGTTTTCTTTGTGCTTATTTATTTTCCATTTATATCATACCTTTATGGTTTTCATTATGGGTAAAACGTGATATTTTCATTTGAGAAAGATCGGACTACTGCCCCGTCAAAGTTATATGACTCGTTAATGGCTTCTTTGGGATGTAGAAATTATGGATTTACAAATATTTTATATGATATTATAATTTATGTATAATATAATTTTGTATCATTTTGTTTTAATTCCATTAAAATACAAAATAGAAATGAAATTAGCGTTCATGCGTACATACGGGTTACCGTCTCCATAAACTGTGCATTTCATTCCATATCTCCAAATGTTACGTACAGTTATAAATACTTAAATATACTAGATATAAAATATATATATTATATCTAAATCAAATATATCATTATTGAGATAATGTAATTTTTACCACATGAGAAAATTGTAATTATAACAAGTTCATTTTTTACTCAAGTTCCGAACATCGATAAAATATTCAATAGAGACTCAAATAATTAAATAATTTGTATAGAAAGGTAAGAACTGATATAAAACTAAAAATAAAATTTAAAAATCTTCTTAATAAATTATAAATTAACTTATTTTTATTATTTAGGAAGAACAAGGAACATACAAGACAAGTCAGACTTGAGGTAAGGGGTTTCTTATCTCACTTTTAATTCTATGAGATTTTCATTATTCGCTACTTATTTATTGCATGTGGTTTATTGTGTACTGAAATTTGATATATATTATCATGATTCTGTTTATATTCATGGTATTCTATGTTTCATTTGGTGGTTATTAACTTTTTTTCATACAACTCGATTGATTACAACGAATTAAGGGTTTTTCATCTCACTTTTATTCCCGTGAGATTCATGCTATATTGGCCACTATTTCCTTTTTTTGTGGAGTATGTACTACCCATGATTGTATTAATTTTGTAATATACTTTATTTTATGGGTATTTGCATCTTTATTTTCTTATACTTCATTCATGGGGTGTATGTTTCATAAGTTACTAAATCGATAAGGTAATTTCAAATTTCAATTTCCACTCATTGGGCTTTATGCATACTTCATTGATTCTTTTACTCCATTATTATGTGTGGAATCACTATTTATTATTTGTGTAGTAATTTACACTCCCCTTTCTGTGGATATACATTTGATACACATAATCACTCCATTGATAAATTCTCACGTCATCGATATGAACCTGATAAGATTAATTTTAACTCAATCTCCGTTTATTGAGTTAAACATCCAATTCATTGGTGTTTTTTTAAACGAATATATGTGAATGTACTCTGATTTATCTACACTAAATATCCAAACATATTGAGTGTATTTATATTTTTCACACATAATTCTGTCATTGATTTATCCTTAACCTAATAATTCTATATTTATAAGAAATTTCACCTCAATTTTCATTCCATTGCGACTTCTTTGTTGTTATACACCAATTCACTTTTATATGGTGTATATAATTTACTTTGACATAGTATATCATTAATCCATTTATTCTCATGATATTATAACGTTTTGATTAACTCGATTATTTGTATTCAACTATCTCTCTTTTGGTTAGGAACTTTAAATAAAATATCATTTTAAATGTTTTAAGATTTATTATTCTAAATATTTTCCATTAATGTCCATGTTTTAAAAATGGTTTTAAGGATATAATTATATTTAAATTAATTTTTTAAAATTAAAATTCCTTTTAAAAGTTTCAAATTGGTATGGGACACTTTGACTTAAAAATCTATTTTAGATGACTTCTTGATAAATAGTGATAATTTTAAATGTTTTCCCGAAAAAAAGGGGATATTTCTCTGAAATAGTTTTGATGATTATTTTCATCGTTGTCAATATCCTTAATTATTCTCTACTGAGGTTGATCTACAATAATACAATATTTCATATTTTATTTAATGAGTTATGTTTGACTGTGGATGTTCTATTTTTATACCATTCATGGTGTTTGGTTAAAATATTGATATTTTGTATGCTAGTTTTAATACGAATGTTCAGATTATGTTTCAACATTTTCATATGAGTAATGCATTGGACTTATTATGTGATAGGTAGATCTCGCTATAACTCCAAGATGCATTGATAGGTCTTATGAGAGATGTAGACGTGGAATTGGCCGAGGCCTTTCCCTATTTTTGATCTATGGTTTTGGTCGAGGCCATAATCATTTTTAGACATCTTGGCCGAGGCCATGAAAAAGTGTTTCAGAATTTTCGGAATTATTCATTCCATCATTATGAGATTAGATATTGACATTTCATGTGGTTACTAGTCTATTAGCACACCGATGATTATTTTTTATTATGGAATTATTTACGCAACTCATATTACTTCCATAAAGTTCTCATGTTTATTATTCGTTAAGGAATGTGTTTTCAATTATTCACCATGACTAGTGTTTATGTTATCTTCCGTTGTATGTATTAATCTTACTGAGAATATAAGCTCACCCCTTTTTCATGTTTCATTTTCCCAAGTTATGTAGAATTTAGTCATCAGTGACTTGCAAGAATAATCTTGGAATCATGGATGTTTCTAATGATATAAATTAGTGTTGTTTTTCTCTTCAATTTGTAATGTTGAACATAAGTATGTATCTTGTTTCCAAGACTATTAAAAAAATATTTCCTTTGGGACTGGATTCCTTGTAATAAATACAATGTATTAAAATAATGCAATGGATCCTAGATTCTGGGTTCGGGGCATTATAGTGGGTATTAGAGGAATTTTAGTACAAAACATGGAAACACGATTTAGATAAACTCTATTTAGAGCTCATTACACTAAGATTAACTTTGAGGATTAGTATAGAAGAACTTCCTAGAATTTTAGTAATGTATAAATTTTGTGTATTTTCTAAGCAATATATCTCTGTTTTTATATGAGCAGGTAGAGGCGGCTCTGACACAGATGTACCAAGCAGTGAAAACTCTGACAAGGAGTTTCAGGCTTGACCAGGGGTATCCTGTTACACGACAATGGGTCTTGCTACAATCTTTGTTACGAAACTCCTGGGGGATATTCTTAGGATAATTCACATTTTTTTAAAAAATGATATGATGGATTTTAATATAAAATGAGAATAAATATCATTTGTTAATCCTAATGTGTTTTAGATTAACAATACGGTGTCAAGATATTCTTTAAATGAGTTTTTGACTCACATTATGCCTTATTGTTCTAGTCAATGGCTGGATTCCAAGGAAGTCATAGTAACATTGAAGATGATGTCCATGGTGGGCACAATGGAGGAAATGATAAAAGAAATGGAATTTTTATAGGTGTGAAAGATATCGTGTTCATACAGAATCAATTTTCCAAAAATATGATCGACAACGTATATATTAACCAACACTCAGACTCAACAAAGAAGAGAAAAGTGGTGAATCATAAGAGCTCCAATAGTGAAGACCATGGAGAAAAGAAATCTCATTTTCCATCATGAAAGATATTTTGAAGGAGACACCTAGGAAGGTTTCTTAATGTAACAAAGAAGTAATTTATGTGTGGGAAAAAAGGACATAAATTAATGAATTGCGGAGGAAAAATGAAATGAACTATGGATGAAAATAAATATAGTTCCAAGAATCCATTTACAGTAATTTTTCATAAATGTAGGGGACGTGGCCATTACCTGATTAAATGACCTATTATATTGGATATTCTCTTGGTTAAGGAAGAAGTTAGGTGGAAATAAATTGATTGTGAAATATTTAAAAATTATTAGTGCTCTTTTTTGATGGGATTACTTTGGAAGAATTTTCTCTTGTATTTGTAACCCTGAAATTTGTCATGTGAAAATTATATTCGAGGAAGAATATTCATTTCTATTGTGGATATAGTTATAAAAAACCATTTGGTTTTATATGATAATTTATTTTGAGGCAATTTCAAGTTACTAAATTTTGGGATGAAAATGTAAGGTATGAGATAACATTTGTGATGATATTATGTTATAGTTACTTGATGAATCTATCCCATTTTTGGTAATATTATAAAATTATATAGTTTTTGAAAAAGGAAAACACGCAGACCGTGTGACAACCCATCAAGTCAGACAAAGATGTGGGAATCGAACCCACAACCATAGTGTGATTGGTATTTATTGTTAAGAACTAGACTACGTGAAGTCCCTGGTTAGTGTGACTAATTATTTTTAGTTAAATGATTTTATTGATCAATAATAAGTTGATTTGGGATCTTATGTCTTATCAAATGGATATCCCTGGTATAGGAAAATGATTTGGAAATTAAGTGATAAATGTTATTTTGGAAGATGTTCTCTCCATTAGAAATACTATATGCATAATGAAAATACTATACTATGGGATTCAATTTGAGGAGTAATGGTGTTTTTTACCTATTTTATTATTGTGGATTTATAGCGATTTGGGTTATATATGGAAATGATAAACCTATCATAGAGAATATTTGATTAGGTTAATTACTTTTAAGTATGTGACTTTAAGAGTAGTTGATATTATTTGGAGATACAATTTAATGTGGAAGACTATGTAGGAAAATTCTTTTGAGATTTGGGTTTCAATATTAATTTGGATTATATTGAAAGATTTTATGGAAAATTTTTTATTGAATGTTATTTACTGAACTTTGGGTATTTTTGGTTTAATTTTAAAAATTATGATTAGTATTAGTTTCTCTATAGTATTATCTTTTGGGGATCATCTGATCTTTTACTAACCATTTTTTTGGTTAATCTCTAAAGAAATGGGAAATATATAGTTTATCCATTGTGAATTATGTTATTCTCTATAAGTTGATTCTAGCGCTTCAAGTGTGACAAAGTCATCTTTAATACTCATCATTTAGAGTGAACGATGAGATTATGGTATGAATTTGATGAAGGATGAAACTCTACTTGTCAAGTAACTTTTTGTTTTCTTATTCTATGAATAAATTAATTATTAAAAATTAGGGAAGTGATCTTAAAACCAAAAATGTGTTATCCTAATGCTTTATGTTTTATTGAACTGATGATATTTTAAATCATCGTAGATTGATGGCTTGTAGGCCCTCAATTTTATACTTGTTTGTGACTGATGACCTCAATCAATCCCTATAAATAGTTATGGTTTTCCTCAAATTACATGGCAATAATTTCCACCAATGTTCTCCTAATCGATATCATATTTTGATGGTGTCTTTTTCATCTCCTTTTCCCTCTAATTAGGACTAAATTTTATAAACCAAATTTCTGATGTGGGTTTTCCATAATGGAATTTTTCTATTTTTAACCTTTTATTTTTAAAGAACAATTTAAAATTTGCGAGGACACAATTTATTTAAGTAGGGGAGAATTTAATACCCCAAGATTTCAAAGTAATTTATTTTCATTAAATTCAATATCTTGTGCTACATGCAACACCGAGGTCGAGCGCACCACGACTTACCAAACTAGCCGTTCAAAAGAAGTTATGAATAATATAAACTGGATTTTGAGTTTTATATACTCAATATAATTTTAAAATATGTATTATGTGTTTCTTAGACATATTATAAAAACAAATTCAATCTTTCAGAAAAAAAATACATTTTTCAAAAAAAATCAATTTTACCACATTTTAATGGAGAACCCTTTTTAAATCCAATATTTGAAATTTTTGCATATTAAATTTGAAAAAATAAAATTATTATTTTGAATAGGGACATAAAAATTTACTTTGGATGATATTATGTTATTTTAATAATAATATTCATTTTTTATGAATAGTGAGAAATACTGTATTTTAATTCAAAGCAGCCTTTTTAATCTAATTTAATTATAAGGATAGATTATTTTTTAAATTGGTTTTGAAGATTAATTAGATTATATTTTTACCCTTTAATCCAATTTTTTTCATTGGAATTAATTTCACTTTGAAATTATACATAAAAAAGTGTCAATCTTTTGATAGTTATTGTTTCTTTAAAACACGCTATTTGTTTTGACAATGAGAATTAATTTTAAATAAATTAATACAACTTCTATGTTTTGAATTTGGTAAAATAGACATTATTTTCGAATTTGGAATATCAAATATTAGTTAGGATGAATTGTTTTGTTTTTTTCTAAAAAACATCAATTTTTGATGAAAAGTCAAACTACTCAGAAGTAGTTAAAAATTTGACTTTTTCATTTAAATAATATTTTACCACTTCTGTGAATTTAATATCAAAAATATGAGATAAATGGTTGTTATTAGTAATTAAAACGTTGTTTAGTAATATAAAAATATTTTCTGTTGAATAGTAACTTTTGACTTTTATTTACCGCGATTAAAGGTAAATAGGGTAATTCAAGGTAAAAAGAATATTATAATAATAAAAAATTACCATAACACTTGTACTACCCTTATTTTATGTGTCATGTCCGACCATGGACATCCATGCGTCAATTTTGTAACCCAATGGAGGCACTTAAGAATGATAATGACAATTTATTTTAATTAACTTAATGTATAGGAAAAAATGACACAAACAAATATCTTTTAGTAAATGAATTTTTAAATGGAGTTACATAAGTCATATTTTCAACTATAAATATTCATTAGAAATAGAAAATTATTTCATACATTATGGTATTTTTTTATAATTTTTAGACCTCAAATAAATTAAATTATTTTTGACACAATAATGATATAGTATTTACCTCAGTAATAAATGATTTAAATAAATACGAATATTAATATTAAAAAAATATTAAAAACATGTCCAATTCTTATTGGATGATTTTATTTCGACCATGAGTCATCTTATCTTCAACATTAATTAGTTTTGGACATTTAGAAACCGAATATATCTATATAATAAATTAATATTTTCACACTTTCTTAAAGTGCCCCTCCTCCCCCTTATAAAACGACACCACTTCTAACCCATTCCACACACCACTGAAGCCCCTTGTCTTGTCCAGAACATGAAAAAATAAACTCTAAATATCCCTCTATTACACCTATAAGACTTACCTTAGTCATAAGTCACTTCATGAAAAACATTTTGTTCAAACCAAAGGAAGTTACCCAAATTAAATGTAACGATTTCTCTTAAATTATTTTGTTTTTTTACTTCTCCAACCCCACTAAACTCTTTTTATTCCTTTATTTTATAAAAACACCAGTATGCTAAATAAACTAGGATTTTTTAATTTTATTTTTTTGAACTACACTTACACACACCTCTATCTAATGTGTGAAGAACATATTGCTTCTGTGGTGGGAAAACTAACGCCTCCTGAAACGATGATTGTTCGATTATCTCGTACCGCCTCTCATGGTGGCCATTAAGATAGAAATATATTTATATATGATATATATTTTGTTTATGTTTTATTTTTTCTTATGTATATTCAACTTATATCATAACTTTATGGTTTCTATTATTGGTAAAATGTGATAATTTCATTTGAGGAAGTGTGGACTACGGCCCCCGGAAAGTGATATGACTTGTTAATGACTTCTGTGGGACGTATAAAGTATGAATTTAATGATATTATATGTTATATTATATAGGAATTATATTATAATTATGTATCATTATATTTTAATTCCATTAAAATACAAATTTGAAATGAAAGTAGCGTTCATGGGTACGTACGACTTACCGTCTCCATGAATGGTGAATTTCATTTCTTATCTCCAAATGTTATGTACTATTATAGATACATATATATACTTTATATATAATATATATATGATATCTAAAACATGTATATCATTTTGTAAATAACGTATTTTTGACCACATGGAGAAATTGTAATTATAACAAGTTCATTTTTGACTCAAGTTCCGAACATTGATAAAATATCCAATATGAACTCAAATACTTAACTAATTGATATAGAAAGGTAGTAAGTGATATAAAAGTAATAATAAAAATTAAAAATTTTCTTATTCAAGTATAAATTAACTTATGTTTATTATTCAAGAATATCAATGAACATACAAGACAATTCAGACTTGAGGTGAGGGGTTTTTTATCTCACTTTTAATTCTGTGAGATTTCCATTATTCGCCACTTATTTATTGCATGTGGCGTATTGTGTACTTCCAATATATATATATATATTATAATTATTATTTTTATATTTATGACACTTGTTGATTCATTTTGTGGTTATTAACTTTTGTTCATATGACATGATTGATTACAACAAAGTAAGGGTTTTTCATCTCACTTTTATTCATCTGAGATTCATGCTATATTGGACATTATTTCTTTCTGTGTGGAGTATGTAATTCCCATGATTGAATTATTTTTCTAATATACATTAATTTATGGATATTTAAATCTTTATTGTAGGATACTTCTTTCATGGGGTATATGTTTCATAAGTTACAAAATTTATAAGGGAATTTGAAATTTCAATTTCCACTCATTGGGATTTACGCATACTTCATTGATTATTTTACTCTATGACTATGTGTGGAATCGCTATTTATTATTTCTGTAGTAATTTACACTCCCCTTTCTATGGATATAATTTTGATTCACCTAATCACTCCATTGATAAATTCTCTAGTCATCGATATAAACTTGATAAGAGAAATTTTAACTCAATCTCCATTTATTGAGTTAAACATCCAATTCATTGGTGTTGTTTTACAAGAATATATGTGAATGTCCTCTGATTGATTTACACTGAATATCCAATCATTTTGAGTTTATTTATATTTTTCACACATAATTATGTCATTGATTTATCCTTAAGCTAAGGATACATTCTGTATAAGAAATTTCATCTCAATTTACATTCCACTGATTCTTATCTGTTGTTATATTCCAAATCACTTTTATATAGTGTATATAATTTACTTTGACATAGTATATCATGAATCCCTTTCTTCTCCTGATATTATAATGTTTTTACTTCCTCAATTTTTTTTATTCAAGTGTCTCTCTTTTGGTTTGGAACTCTAAATAAAATTTAATTTTAAATGTTTTAAAGATTTATTATTCTAAATCATTATCATTAATGTCCATGTTTTAAATCTAGTTTTAATGATTTATTTATCTGGACATTAAAGTTTTAAAATTAAAATTCCTTTAAAAAGTTTCAATGTGTATTGTGACACTTTGACACAAAAATCTATTTTCAAAGGCTTCTTGATAAATAGTGAGACTTTTAAATGTTTCCAAGAAAAAGGGGGATGTTTCCCTCAAATAGTTTTGATGATTATTTTCATCTATGTGAATATCATTAATTTTTATATATTGAGGTTGATCTATTATAATAAAGTAATCCATATTATATTAAATGATTTATGTTTGACTATGGATGTGAAATTTTTATACCATTCTTGGTTTGTGGTTAAAATATTGACATTTCGTATGCTAGTTTTAATAAGAATGTTCAGATTATGTTTTAACCATTTCATATAAGGAATAAATTGGACTTATTAAGTGATGGGTGGAGCCTCCTATATATTCTCGATGCATCTATAGGTCTTGTGAGACAATTAGACATGTAATTGGCTAAGGCATTTCCCAATTTTTTATATATGGTTTTTCCCAAGGCCTTAATCATTTTTAGACGTCTTGGCCGAGGCCTTGACTAAATGTTTCAGAATGTCCGGAATTATGCATTCCATCATTATGAGATTATCTATTGATATTTCATGTTTTTATTCAACTAGTAGAACACCCATTACTATATTTAATTATGAAATTATTTACTCAGCTCTTATTTCTTCCATAAAGTGTGCATGTTTATTATTTGTTAGGGCATGCATTTTCAATTATTCTCCATGCCTAATGTTTATGAAATCTTAAATATTATTTCATATAAATACTATGATTCTGAGCACACATCTTTCTCATGTTTTATTTTCCCAGGATATGAAGAAGTTAGTTGTGAGTGACTTGTAGGAATAATCTTGGAAGATTGGATGTTTCTAATGGAATAAATTATTTTTTTGTTTTTCAAGTTGTAATGTTAAACATAAGTATGTATCTTGTTTCCAAGACTACCAAACTAATTGGTCCTTCTGGACTTTATTTCTTGTAATCATGCCAATGTATTAAAATAATTCACTATCATTTTGATATTGGGGTCAGGGAATTACAACAACTATATATATTTTATATCTCACATGATACTCCAGATTATTCTGATATATTCCTTTATTCTAGGTTTACTCTATGTTCTCTTTTGTGGGTACTCTACTCACTACATCATCACCCCACTAGTAGAAATTAATCAATAGGTGTATTTTTGAGGTATATACATTGTTCGTTTGTGTGACCATGGATCTTTTTAAAGATCCACCACTGTAGTATTATCAGAATACAATTTGAGAGCGTCTTTACTACTATGTACCATAAAAAGATCCTCGAAAAAGATCTAAATCTGAATATCATTATTGGTTGCATAATAAGCTTCTATATACAGGGAATCCACTGTAGAATTAGTGATTACCGGATGCTTTATGTTCTTACAACTCAAAAATCCTCATTTGATATGAAAAAAATGCAGATTTTGTGTGCAGATCATTCTGGTCTATCAAATAATCAGTATTAGTATAACTCATAATGACCGGATCCTCGTCCCCTACACACACCAAGAAAAAATCCTTACTTTTTTACATATACTTAAGGATAACCTTATCAACAGTCCAATTTTGTTCTCCAAAATCTTCTTGATATATGCCTACCATGCCCAACACAAATGAAAAAGCAGGTATAATACATAACACGACATACATGATTGATCCTATCACTGAAGCATATGATATCTTACTCATTATCTCTTTATATTTTTGGGTATGAGGACACCTTTTCCCAAAAATATTAATAACATGTGACACTAGAACTAATCCCCTCTCGGATTGTTCCATAGTAAATATATTTAGTATCAACTCAACATATGTACTTTTACTTCTCCAAAGAAACCTCTTGGATCTATACTGAATGATATTTATCCCTATAATATAGCCTTCATCTCCTAGGTAATTCATTGAGAAACACTTGTTTAACTAATCCATAATAGATTGTATGTACGGTATGTGGTTTTAATAAGTAAAATTCTATCTACATATACTACTTGGATAAAGGACGCATTCCCATTAAACCTTTTTAATATACATGGATCACTTTCTCTCTTAATGAATCAAAATTATTTTATGGATACATCGAATTGAATGTACCATGACCTAGATGCTTTCATCAATCCATAAATGGATCTCTAAAACATAAAAATTCTGTTTGTATCACTTGGAGTCACAAAACCTTCTGGTGGTGTCATATAAACATCTTCTTGAAGGTTCCCGTTAAGGAATACAATTTTGATATACATTTTACAAATATTATAATCTTGGTAAATTACTATATAAAGTATGATTCTAATGGATTTAAACATGGAAACTGGTGAAAATGTTTCATCGTATTCAATTTTTTGATATTATTTAAACCCCATTACAACAATGCTTGATTTATGGGTACTTACTTTACCATCCATTTCAAGTTTCCTCTTGAATACCCATTTACATCCAACATGATTTTCATCAACTAGAGCATCAAATAGAACCCCAAATTGGTTCTAATACATGGAATACATCTTAGAATTCATATCTTCTAGCCATCATGCAGTTTTTGAGCTCTCTATTAACTCTATGTTGGATAGAGGTTTATCATTGTTAACCAAAAATGAGTCACCAACCTCAGTAACCTAAGAACCATATCTCTCTCATTCTCTTACCTCTCGTATATCTATTTATTACTTGTGTTTTAGGAATTATTTCTTCCACGAGGTCCTGTTGAACCAATTCCTATACCAACCCTTGTGTATCTTGAGCATCAAATTCATCAAAGTCAATCTTTCGTCCACTATCCCTATTGAGGATGTGCTCCCTCTCAAGAAAGACGAATTTTCTAGTGATAATCGCATTCTCATCTAAGGGTTTGTATAGGTAGAATCCTTTTGTTTCCTTAGGATAGCCTATAAATATACACCTTGACCCCTATGGTGCTATTTTGTTTTCTTATAAGGCCTTAACAAACTCTTCACAGCCCCATAGACTTGTATGTGATAAAATCGATTTCTTTCAACACCATAGCTTGATGGGAATTCCATTTACTACTTTAGTTGGTTCTCATTTTAATGTGTATGCCACATTTTTTAATGCATATCTTCAAAGGATAATATAATATCTAGACGAATCATCATTAACCCTACTATTTCTAAAAATTTATGGTTACTCCTTTCTCATACACCATTTAACTATGGTGTGTGGGGTGGTGTGAGTTTAGATAGAATCCTAAAATCTCATAGAATGTCGATGAACACTTGGTTAATATATTTTCCACATTGATCTGATTGAATCTTTGTTATCTTCTTACCATGTTTATTATCTAATTCATTCTTGAATTCCTTGATTTTTTTAAAGGAAACAAACTTATACGTCCTCAATTTGTTATTTCCATATCTATTCAAGTCATCTATAAAAGTCATAATGTATGAATATACACCTACAAATTCTATTTGAAATGGTCTACACACATCAGTGTGTACCAATCTTAAAAGTTATGTGGCCCTTTAACCCTGCCCACCAATTGGTGGTTTGGTCAATTTTCCTTGTAAATATGAACTACATCTATCAAGTGGATTTATCTTAGAAGATTCTAAATAACCATCTTGATAGATCTTTGTCAAACGTTTCTTGTTTACATGACCAAGACGGTGATTTCACAATTTGGTGTTATATGAGTAATGTGAATATTATTCGTTATTGATTTCCAACACATGGTTTTCATATTCTAATACATAAATACTATTATTTAAATACATTATGCCATAATATATTTTGTCCTTATAAAAGAAAAAAAATTTATTTAAAAATTTAAAAATAAAACCATCAGTATTTTTCCATGACACATAAATTATGTTCTTCTTAATTTTATGTACAAAATAAATATATTATAAAACCAAAACCATTCCCATTGGAAAACCAGGGTGGTAGTCAACAATTAACAAAGTAGCCAACTTCGCACTATTCGAAGCTGATAGATCTACCTCTCATATGTAAATCTTCCAGAATCTACTTGGTTTTTGGAATTAGGATACATATGTGAACACCAAAATCCATATCAAACACCCGATGTGTATAAATTAAAAGATTTCCCTTGATAACGAACACATATTTAGCTTCCCCTTGAATCTAGGTTCATTTCCTCTTCCAGTGGTTTGACTTCCACATGAAAAACATACAGTTTCCTTTTCCTTGCCCTACCTTAGGATCTTCGTCTCTTTATGAGGAGGATGCTTGGGAGTTTTATACTATTTATAAGTCATGGAACACTTTTCCTTGTTATTAATTTTCATATTCACCATAAGGACTGTGAGGTTATCATTCCCCAAGTCCATATCCACTTTGTGAATCAAGGTTATATGTTCAGAAAGTCTCTTATCATTATTTTTCATATTATAATTTTCAATGAAGCTTGATAAGGTCTTAGAACTTTTGATAGTATGAGATCTATACACAAATCATCCGAGAATTTAATCCTTAAGATGTCTAGGAATTCAATGTAGTTAATAGTTTTGACTACATGTGGCCCAGATAGGGGCATATTATATAAGATTAGTTTTGAACAAAGCATTGGAGATGTCGTATCTCTTTTATTTATCCTTCTCTTAATAGGGATCTAGAAGGTGAGACATCATGCTATAGGAATCCATATCATTAGGTTCCATCAATATGTCATTGTACATGGATGATAGCATGAAGAAATTAATTTCTACAGAATCATTCTTATGTTTCTCATAGAGAGATAGTTCTTCATCACTTTCCTATTTTCTATGTACAACTATAAAATGTTCTTCTAGTACATTCAATTTCTTTTCCTGGAGAAGGTTGACACATAGGTGACTTTACCACTCTTGGAAATATTAGTTGGTAGAAAGGTTTTCCTTCTCATGTACAGATCACAATGATATGTTTGATGTAATCTTATATATATATATATATATATAAATAAGCATAATTTTATCAATTTATCCAATAAAATTTAGATAGATAAATAAATACTATATTTATTAGTCTTCTTCTATTTTATCAAAATCCAATAACACTCACCATTGGCTTCAAAATATCTTATTTATTTGATATTCTAGTGGAAATGATCCATATTTTCCTTATCATTACCCCAATATTGGTTGGTAAAGAAACATGAATGGTTATAAGTAGGCATTCCAAATTCCAACTACATTAACTCACAGTTCTTTGATTTTCTGAGTGGACTCCAAAATCCCGAAAGCATTAATTTAGATTTTCTCATCCTTTTCCTCTCACATACACCAAGTACAGATTTGGTAGTAAAACCTTAATATGAACCTAGTTAGGTTAACCCAAAACCTCATGTTTCAATTCCTTGATAATTGAATGCACCCAAACATTGTCTGGTCAATCTCTCTGAACTGTGGTTCGATTCTAACCGATGTAATGGAAAGATATACTGACTTAATATTTTATTGAGGTATTTTATCATTTTATGTGTAAATTTACAATTAGTATATTTATAACTTGATTATTGAAATTATGTGGGATTACATAAGTGATTAAACATGTCTTGGAAATATTTATGCAAAATATGGCTTATTTTTATTCTCTTGCATTCTCATTAATTAATTAATTATGTGATCGCGATAAGACATACAAAATAAAATAAGCATGAAACTAACATAAATAAAATATAGCATTATGATCATGTGTGCTTATATATTGATAGTTTATCTAGTAGTTGATAATATAACCATTGATCTAGGGAAAAACACCTTGATCCAATTAATGTCCATGTTGCAGCTTTCCATCGGTCCACCTATGGATCTCTATGGATTGGTTTTACCTCATCTCTAAAGTTGATTTTAATCCACTAGTTTAAGAGATCCATCCATTACATATTTATTTTACTCACATGTAGGTGAGGGTGAAATGGGGTTTACATAAAATAATTTGTGAGAATTCAGGCCCTACATAATGAAAGGAGAGAAGGCATGCATTCCAACAATTTATTTTAATAATTTATTAAATGAAACCAATCACATACCAAAGTTCTAGTATAGCTCATGATCATCCATATGAATTCAATGAATTACACAATTAATGAAACTATAAATCAACTCATTATCATTATTATTTAAGATAAATGGTTCTCAAATCAATTAATTATTATCTTTAATTAATTATTTATTTTATCATAATTACCATCCAATATTCCCTGAGATTGTCAACCATTATAATTTAAAAAAATTAAATAAATTCATTTAAAATTAATTGTGTACATAAATGTACATTGAAGGAAACACAATTACTACCTTTCCTAATCTTCCCAATATGTATTATACTCTTATACTTGTTTATTATTTGTGACATATAGAAAACATGACTTATCATGTAATTTCATGACGTGAACCTCATAAATGACTACATGAATTATATTATTTTTTTGACCGCATTTATTTATTAAATAAACATATAGTAACAACATATAATATGACTCATACATTATCTATAGATTTGTATATTTTGTAGATATTAATTAAACCCTAAATATTTTTGTATATTAAAAGTTATCTGAGGGATGTCTTATATTTATGACCACATTAAAGTACATATCTCAAGGATTATGTAGTAAAATAAAAAAATATTAAATCTATGTAACTTTTTATAAGCACATGGAGTGTATATACTATCTAAATGGCATGTACACCTCTCACCATCTATCATAGACACATGCCTATTGAATTAGTGTGTAATCTAAGCCTTAAACATTTTGGAGTACATGGTGTGTCCAATGGGATACTCACCATGTTATCTCCGAGTTACATGGTCACAAATCAGGTAGGTCATGTATGGAATACACGACCCCATTATGGATCATAGAAACTACACATCGTGTACATGGGATAAATGGCATGTAGTTTCGCTGACCATGCACCATTAAATTCTGGTCAACATGTGGTCCAATTTAATGCATGTATTAAATTCATATGGCCAAAATTAATTTTCGAATAATTCATGATGCATTGAATAAGAATACATGTCATGTAACTCTAATCACACTATGTATTGTCTTATATTGTTCAACCATAACCCTTGGAACCTCTGGAGGAGTTCCTAGATTTTATTTTAATTAAAAAATTAATCACCTCAATTATTTTTATGTGAAACAACGTGGGAAAAAAATCCTTCAATTTAGAATAAAATCACAATTATAATTTAACTAAAAATTAAATTAAAATGTGTCATTCACAATTTATTTTTTAATAATTATAAAAAATTATGTGTCTGCTCTGAAAACCACTTGTAGGTTCTACGCACAATAGAAGTGTGTGATGGGTAATGCCCAATGTTTATTTTTTTCATAATCAATGATTAATCCGAGATCTATATTGTGATAGAAGATCGTGACCCACCGAATGGAATCAATGAAATAGAAAATGGATTATAATGCAAAAACCAAGAAATTGGATATCAACATATATTGTTTATAATTAATTAAAATAGATAAATAATTACATCTAAGTAATTCTTTCTTCATTAATGAATTAGGCAGATGATCTACCATGTAAATTTGTTGATTTGAAGAAGAAAAGGCGATCTTTCCTCTAGAGGTGATCCAAATGTGTTATTGGAAACTCTATATGTCACTGAAAGAGTCTTTGGGTGCTTCCACAAAATATCCTGGCGCTTGTATCATCTTCTTGATTGTTTCAAGAATCGATTCAAAAGCATTCTTCTTGATCTAGAGGAAGAGGATTGCTCGACATTCATGGGGGCATTCTTAAAGAGTGGATATCTCTATGCTTGAGAGGATCCTGTATGATTTTTTTTGTGAAGAACTAACTTTAGTCTTGAGAAAATAACATAATTTCATATTTATATATCTAGGGTAATAATAAAATAATTACAAAATCTCTCCTAAATATTTATTTAATCCTACCAGAACCCTGCGTCAAATAATAGTTGTGATGTCATTATTTCTTGACATGTACTTAAAATTAAAATCAAAACTATATATTATTTAATATTATAATAATCAACATTTATTATTTCGCATTGAGCAATTAAACTCGGACCACAATTCCTCCACAATATTTATCAGGCATTTAATAATGCCTATTTATTTATTAAATAAACAACACTACATTATATTCCAGTAAATAAATAAATAATATATTAAGTAAACAATAAATACATATTTATTAAATATTCTTATCTTTATATATTCTCTCGAAATACTATTTATAGCATAACTACGATCAAGAATGAAAGAATAATTATTTAAACTTGTTGTGGAATAATATTTATTCAAACTCGTAAATAATAAATAATAATATATTATTAAACTAAACTTATGGATACACATACTTGTGACCCTATAAGCCTCTTTTTTATAGGAATTAGGAATAAACAGCCTAATGTCCAAGGTTAGCATATAACAACACACCTTGGAACACAGAGAGAAACAAGTTAAGTTTATAATGAAATGTAACCTCATACTGATGCTTACTGTGTAATATACTCCTTTTATCATAATATCTCAAATCGAGTAGATTTCATACATGTTCCATCAACCTATATATATTTTATCTCTTTCATTACCTTTCTGTAAATAGAACATTCATATATATCACAATGGAAATGGATTTATTTAGGCCATATCATTTCCATCAATGGGCCTGAGAAATCCACTTCTTTTAAATAACATAAGAGAGAAATATTTTATCGCGTATTAATTAATACAATATTACTGATGATGCACCCAACATATCCTATATCACCGAAAACATCAATCATCACAATTGTTTGCAATAAATATAACCGTGAAAATATAAATAATCATTAATAATAATCTGTAAGATTAAGGAACAATACCAATGTCTGTAGATTGGAACATCCAATGAAATATAGGAATACAGATATCTTACATGCGGGCCTCATTATCATAATATCCATACTAGATATTACCAACAGTGCACAGCATGAGACGGTTCCCCAATGTTGTATGAGTCTCCACCCTAGATAGCCTATATAATTTGTGGCCCTCAAATGATATCATCTGACTATAGAACATATATTAAAGAATAGTGTCATAGAACTTCTGGGTTCTCATCATAATGAGGAACTACCATGTCTTTTTAGTGTGACAGCTACTCTTAGGACCTTATCACATATTATGTTATGTAGAAGAACGATCATGATATGATAAGTTGTTTATTATTATTGAAAATAGTAAATACATGTCTATCATAATGTATATAGAAATTGGTTCTAGGTAACCTTCTATAACATGATATTTGTCTGGTATGTGTTGAGTCTTGTTTTTCAAGTCATCCAGTTGTCAAACTTCTACTTACACCTGGTCAAAACATTCTTCAAATCGCCCTCTTCTTCTGGATGAGTAACAGTTATCTAGACCACATGATCCAAGTTTTTATCTAACACCACCTTTCTAGAATAGACCATGGCTTGAAGGATGTGTTTGAAGATGAAGAATTTATTTATATTATAACCCAACCTTCATTGGAAAGGATTTTAGTCATGACGGTCGGTGAGGATGACCTCAACAGGCTTCCTGAGTTATGGTAGTTTAAGATGGTTATTTTCCATGGATGATAATAAATAATTGGGGGCTTGTTCATTTTTAAAAGAGAATGTTGTATTCATTTGTTCCTCAAGTCCTGAGATAACATTATTTCTATATTCTTCTAGATGAGGTTGATTTTGTGATTATCACTAATTGAATGGTGGTTTTTTACAGTTCGTTACATGCCTAGGTGACTAGATGGGCACTGTTGCTGGCTTGAGAGTGAGAGTCACAACTTCTTTTTTTGTTAGACAATATCTCTATTTTTTAGGCCTTGAGACTATATTTGGATCTATCTACCTGAATTGAATCCACAAAATGTTGATCTATTTATGTGAACTCAGAAATCACACATGGGTACTTCAATGGGATTAGAGGTGACTACAACTCATCCAATGTATTTTAAGCATAGTGTTCTAGAAATTTCTCCCACTAGAGAGGGATGCTACATTAATTGGTTAAACATTTCCATTCAGCTATGAAGTCTAACACCCTATAATTTTTTGACTGTTTATAGTTCATAACATAATTGATTTTTATTTTCTTGTCCTGACCCATCCCCCGTGGCTCGTGCTTTGAATATCCCAAGCCCGCCTTCTATAGGCCAAGGGCTGGCAACTAGCACCGGAATGAAATACCACTAAATTCGGGAAGGAATTGCCTTTAAACTTTTAAACTCACACAAACCAAGAACATAGAAAAATACAAGCACAAATTAAACTATATAGTAAACAGGGTGTGAACAGTTAGTAAAGGGGGCCAGAATACAAGCCCAACCAGAAAGTACAATTAAAACTGAAAACAGCTCAGGCAAACACCTGCCATGTATCCTACTAGAAGGGTAGGTACAACTCTCGAACGGCCGTCTCTGTGTATCACCTCGTCTAATTTCCACATATCTGCAGCCTCTAGTCAAGGTACCCTCAACCTCGATCATTGTTGTATGTTGTCTGCACAAGACACAACAAGGTACGGGCATAGCCCATTCAGGGGTGAGTATAAAAGTACTCAGTAGGAACCCTGAGACCCCCTTACGGTATCTTAAAATCCACAAAGGATAAACCAAAAAGCACTGAAATAATATTCAACACTACTTAGGTATATACCCATACATATACCTAAGTTACCAAGTTTACCCATCTTGTTCATGAGGAAAGACAAGGCCCTATTCTTTAGCCAAATGTACAAATATTCCACAAAGGAATGAATACCATGAAGGTAAGTACCACAAAGGTAATGCCACACCAAAGATTACCACAATGTAAAACACTCAACTCACACTAGTTATAACATAAGTACAAAGGTATAGATGATTAGGTATATTTCTAGATCATCTTAATTCGTCTAGAAGCTCTGCTGTTGACCCACACATGATCGAAGATGACCCAGACAAGATCTGAAGATGACCCTCACAAGATCTGGAGATGACCCACATATGATCTAAAGATGAACCACACAGGATCTGAAGATGCTGACCCACACAGGATCTGAAGCCTCCTCCAGTACAGCTAGCCATAAGGTTTTGGCACTATGAGTGATTGATTCTAGAAGGTTATTCTCCTGAATCCATCTTCCAATAATTCAACTACCATTTAGTCCCATGAACAAGTATCCAAAAGGTTCTTCATATCATAAGGGACCCAATGTGGAAGACGGTACGTCAATCATACACCTGATATGTAAGTTATTTGTGTATCTGTTCCGAGGGCTTGGTAGAATTTGGGTTTGATCCAGCTCAACCATAGTCCAAATTCATCCAAAAATAAATTAGAGTATACCGAAAGGTCTGTCTCTATCCAAATATTCTAGTGTCGGAGATGTTTTATCAAACGGATGCCCGGTTCTGAAGATATGGCCACAAAGGCGTATCTGGGTTCAGATGGGCACGAGTCTGGTCTGACCCGGTCAGATCGACCTGGCCCGACCCGGCCTAGGGCGATTAGACCTGGTTTGGGTCGATGCAACCTATTTGGTCGGGGCCACGGAAGGCCCGTATAGGCCCACAAAGAGGGTTGCCCGGCCCAGCTCACTGGGCACGACCCATGGTGCAGCCCGCGGCCGGGGTGGCCCCTTGTGGTGGGGTCCTCCCTAGACTCCAAATGGGAGGGGAGGAGCTTCCCCAAGTCACCTGAATAGACCATAGTCCATCCAGTTTTGGATAACAAGATGACACTACGTGGCGCTGCAGGCAGGCAAGTGGGACATGCCGGAGGGGTCCCGATTGTCATGACACAACCGGCCGAAACGGTCGGACCTCCATCTAGTGGCATAGATGTATGCCGATCCTCCACCGTGAATGGCTTGATGCCAGCCACCCTCCGACCTACACCGTGGCCCAGCAGTCGCGGTTTATAGCTCCGGCAGCACAGACGTGCCCGCTACATCACCACGCAGTCGGCCGGCGTTCCAGACACCACTTGTTCTACCGGCTCTGGTCGCCAGTACCTGTCACCAGCGATCTTCTATGGGTCACCGGGAGAGCTCTGGTGGCCCATTCTTCAAACCAAAAGAACTGTTGTAGGTCTCAAGATGTTTTCTTCATTCCATGACCAATGGGGTTGGGTTCTATTCATCTTGATGTCTCGCCCACAAAGATCACATCATTAAATGAATTAACAGAGGGACCAGTCTGGGTTATCTTGGCTCGAACCCTCCACATCAGATCGGTAGCAAGCGCCTTATGAAAATTGAATCTCAACTTGGAATCATGATGGAAGAACAAGAAAAACCAAATTCAAAACCCCTACATTGGTCATTCGTTGGAGATGGCGTGAGGAAGAATACGATTAGGATGAAGACGTCGACGTCCATTACTCCAGCAATATGCTCCGAGGTTAGTTCCATGTTCTAGATCCGGAGAATGTTTTTCGTTGGAGTGGTTCCTCTTTTAGAGGATATTTATCCAAGGATCTCATTTACCAACAATTTTCCCCCTAAATCAGGAAAGGTGATGAACCAAATTAATAAATTATGTTTATTAATTAAACAATTAAAGTTTTCTCATTAAATTGGGGGGAAACCAAGAGTTTCCTCCCATTAAATGAGGGGTTCAGGTGGTCCCCACCAACAATATTCCAAAAGGAGGTTTACGAAAACCTACTATTTTATTTATATTATTTTCCTTTTAACTCTTTTTAAAAAATCGTAAAAATGAACATCCACCCCTAACCTACTGTGGTTGAGTTGAAGGTCTTCTTAAGTGAACATCAACATTGTGAGTTCAACGGTGTCCTCAGATTTCAATTCCGTGAAACGGTTCAAAAGTTACAAATTCCTGCACATGCGTTAATTGAATGTACCTTAATAAATGTTCATAAATTTATTCCGAAGACTCCGGTCCTCAGAATTATGTGCCATAAATATTTACGGACTCGTAATATTTCCATATAACTAAAAAAATTTACAGGGAAAAATCTAGGTCTTTACATTCTCCCCACCTCAGGGATATGAATCCCCAAAAGCCACAACATAATCTAGGAAAACAAGTGGGTGTACTAAGCACGAATCTAATCCCCCCTCTCCCATGTGTCCTCCTGGAGGTTTTCGTGCTACCATCGTACATGCACCAGAGGTATTGATTGCCCATGAAGTACTCTGTCATATCGATAATCAATCTCTACTTGAACCTCTGAAAATATCACCCCATTATTGATGTCCACCTTTCCCCAGTCAATGATGTTTAAAGGATCATGTACGTATCTCTTCAACTAGGATACATAGAAAATGTTGTGCACCCAGGGAAACTAAGGGGGAAAATCTAAACAGTATGCCACCTTGCCAACTCTGATGAGGACCTGAAAGGGTTTGATGAACCATGGAGATACCTTAATTACTTTTCAAAATCTCTGAAAACATCATTGAGGTGATACCCATAGAAAGACATTCACACCATCCTCGAACTCCAGAGGTCTCCATATCCTTTCAGCGTAAGACTTATGCCCACTCTATGCAGTCTTCATCCGCTCCTGGATGATCTGCACATTCTCTGTGGTAGTCTGCACCATCTATGGTCCCATGAGTGCTAACTCCCATGGGTCAGTCCAACATAGTGGTGATCTTCAAGGTTGAACATACAATGCCTCGAACAGTGCCATACCGATAGTGGGGTGATAACTTTAGTTGTAAGAGAACTCCAACAAAGGCATTTGATCCTTCCATCTATGTCCAAAATCAAGGGCACAAGCATAGATCATGTCCTCAAGGGTTTGAATGGTCTGCTCTATATGTCCGTCCGTCCGAGGGTGGAAGGCAGTGCTCCAATGAAGATGAGTCCAGAAAAAATTATGTAATGCCTTCCATAGACGGGAAGTAAAACGTGAATCACGATCAGATACAATCATATATGGAACCCCATGAAGCCAGACAATATATTGCATGTATAGGTGTCCCAATCCCTCTATTGGTCCTTACTCTCTGATAAGTAGGAAGTGGGACAGATTGGTGAGTTGGTCAATGATCATCCAGACAGAATCATCTCCCTTGGATGTGTGTGGGAATCGTATCATGAAGTCCATAGAAATTCAATCTCACTTCCACTCTGGCACCCCAAGTGGCTGAACTAAGCCTACTAGAACCTGATTCTATGTCTTCACTTGCTGACAAGTGAGGCATCGTGAGACAAACTCTACTAAAACTTTCTTCATCCTTGGCCACCAGTACTGACACCGAATGTCCTAGTACATCTTCGCCACTCTTGGATGTACTGTTAGAGGGGACATACGGAACTCCCTAAACAGTTCCTCTCGTAGCACCACTGGTACCATAGTACGTTCTATGAAAAGAATGATGTGCTCCCCACCTTCAGAAAATCGATCAGGTGCATGTCCTCTAGATATCTGAGGATGTCAAGCCTCACAGTCCGTGTCCCCACGCTGTGCCTCCATGACTCGCTGAAGGAGTGTGGGAGTGACTGTTAGAGAATGAAGATAAGATTATCTATCTCTATCCATGTAGGATATCCGCCTAGCGGATAACTGCTCCGTCGCCTCACATAACAATTTTATACAAGATCTCCTGCTGAGTGAATGTGTTAATACGTTCCCCTTCCCAATATGTATAGACTATCTAGAAGTCATTGTCTTGGAGGAACTCAAGACAACATCGTTTTCATAGGTTCAAGTCATTTTGGGAGAAGATATACATGAGACTCTTCAAATTAGAGTAGAGTGTAAAACATTCTCACATCAAGTTATGTCACCACATATTCAAGTTGGAGACCACTGCTACTAACTGCCAGTCATGGGTATCAAAGTTCTGCTCATACAACCTCAGCTATCAAGAACCATACATGATCATTACTTGATACTATATCAGGACACATCCAAGTCTGGTCCCTGATGCATCGTAGTAAACTACATACCCAGCACCCTCAATTTGGTAACCTAAAGATGGGGGCCCTCGTCAGTCTATGACTCAGCTCCAGGACACTCTGATGGCATATCTTTGACCACACGAAGGGTTTCCCCTTCTTTGTTAACAATGATAAGGGTGCCACAACTCTTGAATCGTTAGGAACAAACCTTCAGTAGTAACCATACAAACCTATGAAACTCCACACTTTGGTCACACTTTTGGGTGGCTCCCAGGAATGCACAACCTCAATCTTCACTGGATCCACTGCAACTCCATCCTCTGAGATGACATGACCTAGAATGTGACCCTCTCGGATCCATAACAGGCAATTCGAGAGCTTATAATAAGGCCAGTGCTCTGGGAGTGTGTCTAGAACTATATGAAGATGATAGGCATGCTACTCCTCTGTATCCTAGTATATGAGGATGTCATCGATGAAGACTACCACAAGCAATCGAGGTGTAGTGGGATGATTCGGTTCATGATTCCCATGAACGCTACTGGGGAGTTGGTCATGCCAAATGGCATAACCAAGAACTCATAATGGTCATACCGACATCTGATGGCTTTCTTCTATACATCTTTGTCTCGTACCTTGAGCTGGTGATAGCCTGATCTGAGGTCTATCTTTGAAAACTGTCATGCTCCCTTAAACTAATCAAAAATATCGTCAATACTCGGTAGTGGGTACTTTTTCTTCACAATCACCTGGTTCATGCACCGATAGTACACACCGTGTCTCAAAATCCCATCCACCTTCTTGGAAAATAAAATCAGGGATGCCCAAGGAGAAACACTAGGACTATTGAACCCCTTTCCCTGCATGTCCTCCAGATATACTCGCAGATCTTGTAGCTTTACGGAGGCCATCTGATATGATGGTGTAGATATCGATGCCGTGTCAGGGTTCTAGTCGAGGTAAAAGTCCTCCTCTCTTCGAGGAGGTAGACCCAGAACATCACCAGGGAAAACATCAGCATACTGGTCCACCTCTATAGGATATCTCAGACTCTCAACATCAACCATTCCAAGGTTAAGGCTATCCAACTGATCTGTGATCGGCTGCACCCTACTCCGGGTAAGTCCATCCTATGCTACAAAGGTTCCCTTATAGTCAGTGAAGGAAAAACTTGTCCCATACTTGTGGACACACCACAATTTGTGCCTAATACATTCGATCTGATCATGGAATGTGGATAACTAGTCCATACCTATGCTGATGTGGTAAGGCCTAAAAGCTGGTACTAAAATATCCCAGCTGATGATCTCTCCTCCTAGAGTAAGCTCACACTTCCTCCACTAGGGTGTAATCGACGAATCTGGTCCCGTAAGAGTCTCTAGCCGTAACGATTGAGCCAACGATTCCACCAAAATATTCTAACTTTGAACTAGGGCTGCGGTAATAAAATAATGACTGGCACTTTTGTCTATAAGTACATCAACTAAGGTGGAATTGGCTCATATCATACCTCTAATCATCTTTAGAGCACCGTGGTCGTAGGCCTTAGCTTCCTAGAGCTGAGCTCGTCCATGTCCACTTGCTCCATATGGTCATGGTAGACCACCTAGAGGTGGTGGTGGCAGAACATCGAATCGCCTACCACCACCAGCTGCATGACCTGCTGCTCTACCACGCCCACCTTTTGTCTGCAGACTAACTCGATCGAATTTTCACCTATGCCTAAGAAGTCCCTCAGCCATTTGTTGGTCATCTGTACAGCGGGTCAAGCAGTCTTGAGCCACGTGACCATACCCGTCGCATGAGTAACTTTGTTTTCTCCTCACCTGTCCAGCATTGTATCAAGAGCCCCACTCAACCGAACATGTATTTTATGGTTTCCAACCTATATGTATGGCCCTCAAGGACCTCAAAATCATATGTCTGTTGCAAGAAGTAGATGACTCTTCTACGTGACTTCCATTGGTGGGTATCGCTACATGTGACTGCTCAGCAAGGAAACTCTCCATTAAGAGTGCTCGCTCTAACACCCCCTCCTATGTCGGGATGCTCAGAGAAATCATCGAAGCTCCAATATTCCGTCTGAGCCCTTGATCAAAGGTTCGGGCCCTAAAGAAAGGGTCATGAACCATGTCAGTTGAGTAGAATGAGAGGTCAGTGAACCTCTCTGAATACTGAGCCACAGTCATGCTTCCCTGCTGTAAGTGGAGAAGCTCATGTATACACACTGAGCGTAATGTCGCTGGGACGATCTCTGCCCTGAAAAGGCTCTCGAAGACTACCCAGATGAGAGTGAACTTGCCATGAACCTGGAGCATCAAGCTCCACAATCTTCCCGCTGCTTCCTAAAGAATACTATAAGAAACGATCACTATGAGATCAGTCGGTGTTCATACCAGTAAAAGAACTCTGACCATTATATACTTCCAATCCTCATCCACCAGGGGATCGGTCTCTCCCCGGATCCTCGGTGGCCTCTGGAGCTGGAACTCATGCAATTCGCTCTGTCGGCAGCACTGTATTCTAGTATGGCTGGTAGTAACTTCTCCCCAATGGGTGGTGGTGTTGCTAAAACACAACCTGAAGAAGCCAACATAGTAAAAGGGCCATGCACCAGAGCCTCTTCACTCGTTGGGATGTTATCGTGTACTCTATCAGGAATCCTAGTTGGCTATCTATGTGGTGACTTCCTGAAAATTAACATGTGTGCTACAGTCATTATTTTATACCTGGTGATCTGATTCCAAAGAAATCCAATGAAATTCAATGAAAACATTTTCAGAAACACATGCAATCAGTGATTTCGTGCACTTAGTCATAAATCAGAATTCAGGGTCCTAGTGTATGGATACGTCGACCACTGCACCAACACTGGATTCTCAAAATAGAAAACCACACTCTTCACACTTATCACTATTTCCACACAGAAAGGATATGTGTCCATGTTCTTCGGTAGAACGAAACTCCCATGATACCAATTTTTTATGACCCGTACCCCAGGGCCTGTGTTGTGACTACCACAAGGTCGCCTTCCATAGTACAGGGGCTGACATATAGCACCAGAAAGGCATATAGCTAAAACTGAGAAGGAATTGAAAATAAACCTGTAAACTTACACAAAACATGTATACAAGAAGATACAGGGAAAAAGTAAACTATATAGTTAACATGGTGTGTACAATATGTAAAGGGGTCCAGAATTCAAGTCCAACTGGAAAGTACAAGGAAAACAAAAAACAGCTCCCGCAAACACCCACCAATGATCCTACCAGAAGGGTAGGTACAACTCTTGAAAGGTCTCCTCTACAGATAATCTCATCTAATTTCCACCTCCAAGCAACCTCCAGTCCTGGTACCCTCGACCTCAATCAGTACTGTCCGCCGTCTACACAAGACACAACAAGGTGCGGGCGTAGCCCATGCAGCGGTGAGTATTATGATACTCAGTAAGGAACCCAAGACCCCCTAAGGTCTCTCAAAATCCACAAATGATAAACCAAAATGCATGAAAAAAACGTTCAACACTACTTAGGTATATGCCCATACATATACCTAAGTTACCAAGTATACCCATCTCATTTATAAGGAAACACATGGACCAATTCTTTAGCCAATGGAAAAACAGTTCCACGAAGGATTGAATATCATGAAGGAAAGTACCACAAAGGTAACACCAAATATAAGATTACCACAAAGGTAAAGGTTCAGCTCACACTAGATATAACTTAAGTACGGAAGTATAGATGATTAGATGTATTTATAGATCATCTTATTTCATCGAGAAGCTCTGTTGTTGACCTAAACATGATCAAAGATGACCCATAGAAGATATGAAGACAACCCACATAGGATCTAGAGAATACCCACATGGGATCTAAAGATGACCACATAGGGTCGGAAGATACCTACCCACACAGGATCCAAAGTGACCCACCTAGGATCTGAAGTCTGCTCAAGTACAACCAGCTAGAGGGTTCCCACACTAAGTGCGCTTGATTTCAAGAGGTTCAACTCCTCAAGCCATCGGTCGATACTTAAACTACATTGTAGTCCCACGACAAAGTATCCCAAAGGTCTGTCATGTCATAAGGGACCCAACTCATCAGACAACGCATCAATCAGATGTCCGATCTGTATGTTATTAGCATTTCAATTCTGAGGCCCTGATTGAATTTGGTTCGATCAAACTAATATGTACTCCAACTTCATCCAAAACTCAAGTGGAGTATACCAAATGGTCCGTCTCAATCCAATTATTCTAGTTCCATAGAAGGTTCATCAAACGAATGCCCGATTATCATGATATGGCTACAAAGGTGTATCTAGGTCCAGATGGGCCCATGTCCAGTCCGACCAGGGCTAGACCAACCCAAACCGGTCCTGGTCCAGCGCGGTTGGCCTATGCCATAGTGGTCCTAGACCGCTGGTCCATGGTTCGGCCGGGCCCATGAAGGGGGATGCCCAGCCCGCGGTAGGAATGCCCGTAGCTGTGTTGGCCCCTTGTGGTGGGGTCTACCCTAGCCGCCACCCGGGAGGGAAGGCGCTCCCCCCCAGGTCACCCGAATGGCCCATATGCCGTTCGGTTTTTTCCAACCCGGTGAGGGCACGTGACGCTGCCGGCTGGAAAGTGGGACCTGCCAGAGGTGTCTCCCTCGGTGTGACACGACCGTCCGAAACAACCGGCCCACCTTCCATTAGAGCAGATGTGCACCACTCCTCCACTGTCGCCAGTCATATTCCGACCACCCTCTGACCTCCGCCATGGCCATGTAGCCACGGTCTCCAGCTTCAGTGACACGGACACATGCTGCCTCTTCCCCATGTGGGTCACGGATGTGTAGGGTTCCCCTTGTCCTACCATCTCTGGTCGCCGACACCGGTTGCTGGAGTTCTTCTTCGGGTCATCGGGAGAGCCCCTGTGGCCCATTATTTATACCAAAAGAACTGTTGCGAGTCTTGGGATGTTTCCATCATTCCAAGGCCAATGGGGTCGGATTCCATTCAACTTGAAGTCTCACTCGTGAAGATCACGTCATTCAATGAATTATAGGAGGGATCATGATGTGTTAGCTTGGCCCACACCCTCAGTTTTTGATCAGTAATAGGTGGCTAATGAAGACTAAATCACAACATGGAATCATGATGAACAAACAAGAACAACCAAAATCAAAACCCCTACCTCGATTGTTCATTGGAGACGACGTGAGGAAAAAGATGATGATGAAAAATACGTCGATGCTCGTTGATCCCACAACACACTCCAAGGTCGGTTCCGTGTTCGTGATCGAGAGAATGTTCTTCATTGGAGAGGTTCTCTGTTTAGAGGATATTTCTCCAAGGCTCTCCTTTTCAAACAATTTCCTTCCAACCCCAATAATGGTGAGGATCCAATGTAATAAATTTAGTTAATTAATTAAACAAATAATGTTGGCTCATTAAATTTGGATAAAATCAAGATTTTCCTCCCATTAAAAGAGGGATTCGGGTGGTCCCAACCACAAATATTAAAAAAATAGTTTTCATATAAAAATAATAGCTATTGTTTTATTTTTATTATTTTCCTTTTAACTCTCCCATGAAAATCCAAAAAATCAAATTCCACCCTCAAACTACAGCGGTCGAGGTGAGGGTCTCCATCAGCGAATATCAACACTGTGAGTTCAACGGTGTCCTCATATTTCAATTCTGAGCACCGGTTCAAAAGATACCAATTCCTGATTTCACATTAACTGAATATATTTTAAATAATGATCATAAATTAATTCTGGGCACTCTAGGCCTTGGAATCATGGGACGTAAATTTTCGCGGACTCGTAATATTTCTATGTAATTAAAAAATACATGAAAAAATCCAGGTCATTACATTTCTTTTGTGTGGAGATGAACTGATAACGGAATTTATGATGAATTTATTCCCATATTTATATAGAACCTACTTGAAGATTGCTATTCCAAAGAAAGGTTAGACCTATCTAAGTTTGTACAAACAACTCAACTTGGTTGTCTCATGTTTATCATGAGAGACCATCATCATCCCCCATCAAGATACTTAGCGTATGTGATGTTTTTTAAAGTCACCCGCACTATTGAAGGTAGAGAAATAAATATTTCCTAGATTGTATGCGGGAAAAATGTCATCGAACCACTCAGGATATGGCTTCCACATAAAATTCACAAGTGGGTGTTTATCTTCTATAGAATTCATTAGGGTAGCTAGGTATCTGATGATTTCAAGAAGTTATAGGGACTCTACTATCTGAGCTGCATCACATCTATTGGGGGAAGGTGGGGGTTGATGGGGTGGCCCTACCTTCATCTCCCATTGATTATTGATTCTTCCTAAGAGTGAAATATTTCCAATGAAAAGGAAATGTTGTCTTCAAAATTAAGGGTAGTCATTATCCTTTTTGACCTCCTAATTTATATTGAATGGATTACTTGATCCAAATGACTTCTAACTCTTAGATTCGGCTCTTATTGGTGTATCAACTCTTATAGAAGTAAGAATAGTCTCCTAATCCTTAAGATGATACCCATTATGAATATTTCCACTGAGTAGCTCCTCATTGAGTTTTCTAAGAGTTTGTATCTCACTCTCATATTATGAACATTATTCTTCCATGGAATGGACTTCAACACCTCTAGGTGGTGAGTGGGATGTAGTCACACCTTTCCCCTTTTCTTTGGAAGTGCTCCATCATAGTGGTGGAAACTTGATATTCAGAGGTGCCAGATTTGGGACTATTATTTTGTTCTAGGTGCATACAACCTAATATTTTGCATAAAAAGCACTCTCTTATCATGGTATATTTTCCATATTACATCCCTCTACATTTGTGTCTTGATCTATCATATTTATTGCATTGAAATTGATGAAATTCATAGAGTCATATCAAGAAATGTTGGTTATCACATTAATTTTGACATAACATGTTTATTATATACTACCTTTATCAGGGGTGTTATTCAAACACTTATCCATATTAGGCCATTTTGGTTTGTGACCCTGATGGTTTATAGTTGTATTTTACTTATTATCCTCATGTCATGGTCTATGAACATGGATCTTGAGGGAGTTTTAAGTCATTTTTTCAAAATTGGTCATGAATAAAAGTGGGTTTGTATAGAGAGAGGATCCGATGGGATGTCGACCATCAATTTTTACCTCACAACATAGAGAAGATAGATTCTCTATGTGGTGATGCTGATGATGATAATTCCCCTAAAACAATGGTCTTGGGGTCATTCAAGGATGAAATTAACGTGGATGAATCCTATTGTTGATAATCTAACGATTCTAGTAAGGGATCTGATAACTCTTGGTGAGAATATTGAGATAAAAATTCCCCAATCCTAGAGGGATAGAATTTATTTTTAGTTGTTTTTTATATTTCATGAATCATCACGGATGTTAACAATCGAAGAGGTAGAGGTGGAAATAGATATTCCCCAACCCAACTTCTTGAGTTCTCTCCTTAACGACTCATATATTAGCTGCTACTATGGCCCGCTTGATGCGGTGCAACTATTACCATGTAGGATCATAACATGATGGAAGCCTGTGATGGGAAACATTCTTCATGGGATTATATTCAGTTTATTGAAACTTCAGATTATGTGTCTGAAATCCATTCTAATTACTTTGAGGGGCCCGGTTTAATGTTGTGACGACTATCTTGTATCTCTGTTAGAGATGCTTGGGCATCATTGAGGGGGGAGGGTAATTCTATTTTATTTTTCAACTAGATAATGTGTTACCTATTCCTCTGATTTCCCAGGTGGCTTTTACATAAAAATTTGTCATATCTGAAGGGTAATTATATTTTACGAACATCGTGACGTGTATTAATCCATATTTAACCACTCCTCAGATACTAACATCTGGCGATGCTTTGGAAATCATATGGTGGATTGTTATTGCAACAAGGTGATAAACACTACATAAGTGTTTCTCCCACTCCCCCATTAGTGGGTTATGAGATTCAAAAAAATAGGGCATATCCATATGAAAATACTGTGTATTTATGGGATGAAGGTGATACTTGTATCATTGATAGGGGATATGTCTAGCCTTCAATTGTTGATGAGTAGACCCCAAATTTTATTATAGATAAGGCATCCAATCCCTTTCCAGCTCATCTATGACTTCATAGACATATGTAGCGCGGGGCCATAACATGATGGGGAGATTGATTCTAGTGAAATATATGTATATGTTAATGTTGTCCCCCTATTCATCAAACTTAAAAGCCTTCATTCAATTAGACCAATGAAGATGGTTCATTGGGTTACCTATTGACTCGAGTTGAGTGCTACTAAATGTTGATGGAGAACTATATGTGGTTAACCCCAATGTTTCAAGCACCTATCTATATAAAAGAATCTACTTTTTTACACCTCTCTATATGAAGGTGTATGGCCAAGGGGAGGATTTCTTCATCCATGGGAGAAATCTCTGTGGGGAGGTTGATCATGGTGGTTGTCAGGTGTAGAGTGTCAATGATCCATATCCACACTACTATAATGAGGACTATAGAGGTAATGATTCTCTTCTAATTAATTTAAAGAGTTGATAAACCCTTCAGGTGTTGATAATGTGTATTGAATGACCTCAAGGACACTATCATTGAGAAAATTAGGAATGCGGGTCTCATTCTACGTATTGGAAAGAATATGTTGACCCGTATTTTATATTTGTGTGGAGATTGAAGCATATTTATGATGGTTCCTAAAACTTGTTTATAACCATATAATTTTGCATGAATATGAGCCTACAACTAATAAGCAGGTGTAATATTCTAATGATCTTCCTCATTATTGGTAGGAACATGAACCTGTCCCGAGGAATGTTCTACTCTCACTTGGTGAGCCTCAATCAGGATGGAAGTATGAGATCAGTCCTATGCCTTTGAAATATGATGTTGGTATTTTTTTAAGGAATATGAACCTACCCCAGGGCATGTTCCACTCTCACATGGTGAGCCCTATTCAAAATATGAATATGTACCTCGTTTTAATATGAATTTCCCAACAGAATATGCCAAAGGTCATCCAGAATGGGAGAAGGGATATGGGCCTCCTTCTGTATTACATCATAAGGATTTTGGTGCAGTCATTCATTGATGGAATATATAATATTTCACTAGCTTCTCTTATTTTCTGGAATTGGTATGGTAGGTTCATTGGAAAAAATATGAGCATGTGCTGAGGCATGTTCCATTCTCACATGATTATACCTGACTGGAAAAAAATATGGTCCCTATACAAGGAATTTGGAGTATACCGCTAGTATTATAAAACATGAGTATGAGCCTGTCTCAATAAATGGTCCCCTATCACATGGTGTGACACAACCAGAATGGGGATATGAGCACGATCTTCTGTATTTAGAATATGATGCTATACTATTTCGATAGGCATTTTCCTCTATCCTAAAGAATGAGATGATCTCACCTGGTGAGCCCCAGTTGGAAATGTGAATATGATCCTAGTACAAAACCTCATCCTTTTCTAGAATATGTTGATAATCCTCTTGGATAGGAGCAAGAATTCATGATCACTCTAGAGCGACCACTTGTTCATAATTATCATAGTTTTATGTTACCCTGGCTATTGGGATAGAAACTCATGAATATACCTATATTCGTATGAGTTCTAGAATACGTAGACATCATTATTCAGTTATTACTAAGATGTATTGATATTTTTAGAAAAGTGTTAATAGGGATACAATCCAACACATTTTTGTATTCACCATGTACTAGATGAAATCTTCGATTGAATTGGGGATATAATCCCACCTATATCCTCAATATGACACAAGAGTATTCCAATGTACTTAATGAATGAGGGTAGAGATACGTGCCTCCCCCATACTTTTTACAAGTATATTCCCACAGACTTGTTCTAAGTGAGAAGATAAATGAGTCTACTCCTTGGTTACATCAAGAATATTCTGGAAGTCATCATCAGTGGGAGTGGGGATATAAGATCACTCTTAAATATCCAACGTCTTCCTTGCCAGATGTGTCTTCCTTTTTCCTGTGAAAGGGCATTATAGTGGCAGTGTTTCCTATGGTACCCTTCTGCATGTGACTGATCGGTATCCGTGGGATAGTCCAAGTAATGAAAGTTGACATGAGCCCTACATGGTAGCACCTGAACTAGAAGGGGGATGTATTTGACGCCCTAGTCCACCATCATTAGATATTTAAGGGGGTAATTATTATGCTCAGGGGATAATCTCTTGAATCCATTGGCTGTGGAAATGAGGGCTGCAAGATTTGATTCAAATTTCCCTAGATGATGGAGACTCATTAGATTTAGTACTTAAAATCCAACTTGGATAACATTGAGGTTCGAGATTGTACCATGTTGATGGTTCTCCTAGAACACTGTGTTCACCACCTAACAGCAGAGTGGTTAGGAATGTAAAATTATTTTTAAACCGATGGGGTTGCAGACATAAATTACTTGCAAGAGCATTCGCTCAAAAAGAAAATTATGTCAGATCGAAATGTTATTAATTAGAGAATTATTTTTATTCACGTAGATAATAGGGAACACAGTTACCAATTTATGCAATATTGTAGGAGTGATGTTCTCTCAATAAGATATGCATGGATAACAGAAAGGTACTTTAATTCCTAATCTATCCATTATGATCACATAAACTCATCGATGAAAGAATGGAATTACTTCAAGGGAATCCCAATTACAAAGCATCATTTGTAATATTTATTTTAGTCTTATTATCTTTTTTTGTTTAGGATATGAAAAAAATGTGGCCCAATGAATTATGAATTGATCATTCTATTATTTGAGAGTTTCACATCAGGTTTTCTATTTTTTTTAATATAGTGTGTAGAAAAAATATACCCATCGATAATGACACAATAATTTTTTTGTCATATTCACATTTATTTTACCATTTTTTCATATAGTGTCAAAATAAAATGGCTCTTTGAATAATAACAAAATCATTTATTTGTTTGATAGATTCACATCGGGTTCATGATTTATTGTTTATAAGGGAGAGAGAAGATTGGGAACCATTGTTGAAGAAGATTTGGTTAGGATTGATGGTTGATTATGATGAGTTCATTTTTTTCACAATCATTAACATTAGTTAACCATTTTCATTCTTAATGGAAACTCTGAATGGTTCCCTCATTTATAACTGGGTATAGACCTACTTTCTAATGTAAGGTGGTCAATTAGGCGTTCATAACTAAAGAATATTGTGGATTCGAATTGGCCTAGGGGATGGGAGGTCAGGATCATCTAACCTTTTTTTGTGTAATTTTTTCATTCTCTAGGACTCTCTTATAGATTTAAGATATGTTTGAGTACCTCTTCCTAATCTCGATACATGACCAGTTACTCTAAAAAAATTGTAATAGGTTGGAAAATTTTATGTTTAGAATAATGGGATATTATTAGTAAATCCATATCTATGTATCTATGGGGTTTCATCAATTTCTCATAAATGAATTGCGGCTTATATACTGAATCTGTAAAACCAAGAAGTCTGAAATTTGCAGCCATGCATGGAGGAAATTAATATTCCAAGTAAGGGATTGATCTATGATAATGAATCCTACATATCATAGTTATTTTAGGAATAAAATCCCATAATTTTTGTTAAACATGTTTACTTTAATGTAATACAGAATGAATATATGTTTAGGCACTGAAGAACTAGATATTTGAGCTCATGTCTCGAGGTGATTTCCTGTGTATCCTGGTTATAGTAAGAATTAGAGCTATCATATCTTGATCAAGTCCTAGATATTATCCCTATGGTAGATCACCTTATATAATGTATATTTATATCATGACACACATCAATGTTTATATGCAAAGAATTCCTTGGATGGTGGTGATTCATGATGCGAATGAGGTCACCATAGTAACTCCCTATGCCCATGTGAGACTTGTTTGATTTGAGAAATAAGAGATAACAAGTAATTAATCTCACTGCATGTGTATAAAGGTCTTATGTGTTGGGATGTTTAATATGGAGGTCAATAATTAAGAAGGCACCCTTTGTATCTTAGTTATAGTAGGAATTAAAGACATCATATTTTAGTTGGCTTCGCTGTCTGTCGATGGAAGAGGTAAAATGATATTCCCATGGGAATGATTGGGTGTTGATGGAATAATTTTCAGAGGCATGGAGAGAATTACACTATGTTGGATGACCATCTGTGTTTAAAATTGGGACATAGTAATTTTTCCTATGTATCTTAGTTATGGAAGGAATCAGGGTCATCGTAGATCAACTGGTCTTGTCTTACACACTATCTTTTCCCTTACACACTAAAGGAAATTTCTTGTTATACCACTAATTAGTCCATACACACTGAGGTTGTCCTTACCCTGATGATTTCTTCTCATTTGACCATATGATCATTTAAAATCCCTAACCCCGTGTAATCATTGTTAGGTGTGAGAAACATGAGTTGGAAAATAATTAGTCTCTTTCCTTGTGGATGTATGAATTATGTACCAGGACTGCCCTTTGAATGATTAATATATTTATCTGGCCCTATGAAGGCATCTTACATATCCAGGTTATAGAAGAAATCAGATTCATAATAGTTCACCTAATTTGGGGATTACACACTGATGTTTCCCTTCTTATCATGGATTACACATTGTGGGTGGATAATGTTTTCATGCCCTGGGATGTACACTTTGACCTGGCATGTTTTCTTTCATGAGATGATTGACTACCATCTTGACATGCCCTGATTTATTTCTAGGCATGCTATAGGATGCCTGCAGGATATGTCAAAAGATAATCACATGATACAATTCGTTTTTCCAGTGGGATCCACGTAACTTGGATGGAATGTTTTATATTCATCACATGATCAAGGTTAGGTTTTTTAAAGAACATCCTGAGACATGGATGACTGATCCTGGAAGTGGAAAACATGTTTAGAGAGAATCACATGATTTAGATGACTAGTTCGAGTGTCATCGTGAAAGATGGTTGACATTCTTTGAAGATGTCGTGAGAGTCAATGTGTCATATCCGGAGGGTGTTGCATGACCCAAGATGATATTTATTGGGGAAATCATGAGATCTCGTTGGCACATATGGAGGGCATCCCAAGACGCAGTTGACATGCCCGAGTGCTATTTCCAAACTCAGATAACTTATGGTGGTTCCACTATATGTGTTGGGAAACATTTATAAAGGACACCACTAGGATTAGATGGAAAGCTAGGAGGGCATCACGAGACTTGGGTGGCATGCTTGGTGTGGATCTATGAAAATTTCTTTGACATGTACAAAAGAATTTACAAGATCCAAATAGTATACCCATGGAGCATCTTGAGATCTGAGCAACTTGTACCCATATTGTTTCATGTCTTGAGTGGTTAACGGTGTAGAGACCTGAAGCTTGACGTACATGGACATTACATTACTTTAGAAGAATACTTAATACATAACAAAAACAGACACACAAGGACCGTAAAAGTTTAGTGTCTTTGGAAACTTGGAACGTAATATTCTAATCGTGGTGAAAGATCTTCAACATCTCCCATAAAGATCTTCACCTTGTTTTCTTACCTAAAACCTTTCTTTATATCCTGGGGAAAAGAAAACATAAAAAGGGTGAGATTAATTGCTCAGTAAGGGTAAGCATGGATAAAATAAAACATACCATATACATTTTAACTTAAAAACATGAACATAATGTTTAAACATCAAAATCTTGAGCAATGATATAAAACATGGAAGTACATAAGGCATAGATCATAAAGAAACATTAAGAATGATAAAATAGAATGGGAATAAAACATGTAATTGTGGCAACCATTAAGCACATGATATGATTTCCATAGTATCCATGGTATTGCTACCAAGACCATCTTAGTGGACAAAGTCCCTTTCTGAATCGAGTTCACTCCTCGTTCCAGTCCTGTATTACTAAACCGGTTTAACATGCCATTCCAGCCATGTCTATCTCTTGAGATACAAATCTTTACCCAATGAATTAGAGGGAGATATAGGTCCCACCCATATCATAATGAAATCATTCTTACTTGTGCCACAAAATAAACATATATCATTCATAAGAACCCAATAAATAAGAAGGGTTTCATAAACATCATCCCATCATCACATAATCCATATAAAAGAAATGGATATCATTTCATAATAAGAGAAGTGAAACCATGTAAATCATAGGGACATTATACTTGAAAGATACACATATGAAATAATGTCATCTTAGATGAAAAAAGGTTTTGATAAAACACTTGAAATTAATTCTTGAGGAAAATATCCCTTTTTCCTCAAAATTATTTTCTTTTCACAAAATGTCAGGCCATTTTAAAAGAAAATGATTTTGTTGAAAATAGTCATGAAATATTTTGGAGGAAGCTTAATTAAAATAAGGATTTATAAAACTGTATAATTCCATCTGTGCCTTATAAGTTAAAAAAAATTTCTTCCCGTACTTTTGTCGGAAAAGTCAAAAAGTACCTCGTACGAAAAACGACAAAAGATTCCTTTTATATCTTTTACTGAAAACTCATCGAAGGGTAAAATAGGATTTAAAAAATTGTAGGTGGATGGAAACAATATTACATATTGAGGAATCATGGATGTGTATGATAAAATACACCCCAGTAAATACCAATTTATAAACAATTTTGGATAAAATGAGATTGTGATATTTTCCCTTACCTTAGGTCCGATTTGCTTCGTAAGTGTCCAAACTTCCTCTTCTTTGAACCATCTCTTTGAGTCTTCTTCTTAGGGCACTAAAATTGGACTTTGAAGAAGACCATGACCTCTAGGATGTTTCTAGGGAAGTGGAGAAGAGAATTTGGAAGGGGTTGGCTGAGCTTGAAGGCTCAAAGTGGTGTGAGGAAGAGGGGGAGGAGGTTCCCTTTTATAAGAGAGGAGAGCAGCACCTTTGGAATAACTAAAAATATTATTTTTTATAAAGCCAAATTCGGTTATAAATAGATCCAAATTGATTTATTTCGAATCTAAGGTTGGGATGGGTAGAAATACTCTCATACAATAGAATTTAGACAAGTTTAGGTCATTATACTAACCTTATCTTTCAGTTTTAACTCTTATTAATTAGATTGACATTTACCATGTCACATTGTATTTTTATGTTATATAGATAATAAACATACCATATACATCCAAGCGTCCCCAAAGTGGTCCAATAATGATACAAATATCTTGATATAAGTATCTTGGCCGAACCTTAGATTTTTAGTAATAAAATAACAATAAATAATATAATATTTGTTTTGAAAACTATTTTATGTCAATTTTGACAATATTCAATACTTGATTTTTGTGAAACTCATAATAGAATTATTACTTCTAAAAAGGTTAATTAAATAATTACTAACATGTATTATTAACCTAGAAAATTAGTTTAATTCATTAAAAGTCTCAAATTATATTTATTTGGGTATTTATAATATCATTTATGTTAATTTCTCACTATTTTGGTAATTAATGCATCATCATTGTGTCATAAATAAATTATATTGTATAATGTCTAAAAATTATAAATAAAATATTATTATGTAAGAAATCTTTTTAGCTTTTTAATTAATATTTAAAATTGAAAATCCAACATATATAACCCTATGTTAAAATTGTTTTTCTTAAAGATATATGCTTGTGTCTTTTTTGTATTCATTTCAACGTAATTAAAATAAAGTGTCCCTATCACTTACATGTGGCACCATGGGGTCCCAAAATTTACCCAAATATGCCCATGGTCAAACATATATCAACCAATGAGGTCATCACACGTTTTAGGGTAATTTGTTTATTATTATAATATTATTTTTACCCCTTATTTACCAGATTTACCCTTTAACCGTGGTAAATAAAATATTTACCGAAGTAATTATTCAAAATGTCTAAAAATAAAAGTTACCTATTTACAGAATTTTAACATCCTGATTCCAAATATGGAATCCATTTTGTCCAAATTCAAAACACAAAAGTGGCAGATATTAATTTAAAATTAATTCCCACTCTCAAAACAAAAAGCGTGTTTTTAAGATATAATAACTATCAAAAGATTGATACTTGTTTATGTTTGGTTTAATTGGGAAATTATGTCCAATGACCAACATTGTCTTAAATGGTAAAAATATATTCTAAATATACTTTAAAACCACTCAAATTCTTAATTTATCACTACTAATTATTTTGATTAAAAAAGTTGTTTTTAATTTAAATTTAGTAATTTTCACTATTCATCTAAATATGAAAGTTATCAGAAAAGTACCAAAATTTCACCTAAGGATAAATTTGATACTCCGAATCCAAAAATGAAGTCAATTTTGAGAGATAAAATTTCTAAAATTTTAAAAGGTGGTTATTACTATTCATAACAGCTAGTTTTAATAATATTTTAATAATATATCGTTGTTTAGTAAAACCCAGTAGTGCATACAACACACGCTATCGAGGATGGTTGCGATTGAGTGTAATGCAAGCCAAGTCAGGGTTGTGTGTTCTGCATGTATCCTTCATTGTTTCATATAACAGAATCCAACCATATTTCATTTATACATTGAATATATATATATACTCAATGTTGCGTAGAATAACTATTATCAAAATTGTGTGTAACACGATCCAAGAATAGTGTTGTGTATATTGCAAGATAATACAGGGTTGAGTATAGCATAAGGTAATCTTGGTGTAGCATAAAACACAAGACATTAATGAAATTAAAATAATATTTTTCATAAAATCTTGGGGTGTTATATTCTACCCCCCTTAAAATGAATTTCGCCCTAGAAATTCGTCAGGGTTATAAATGGTTTACTACTCGAAAGTTTGTTTAATAGAAACCCACATCGTAAAAAGGAATACCAATAAATAGCTTTAAAAACTAAAGTATGAAATGTAATGGTTACCCAAATTAACTCATCACTGGGTTTCCACGTAGGAGAACATAGGTGAAAATATGGATATGGAAGAAAAATCTAACCATCAAGTTCTAATGGAGAGTGATAGAGAACATGGCTATGAAAAAGCCAACCATCACAAAGATATAGATTTTTTACGATCTAAGGTACCATCAAATTCATCGGATATAAGGGAACTAGGACGAAATTTTTGGTTTTCAATATTATTTCCCTAAAGTTGATGAATTAAAAGAAATACTTACATGATTTTCATACAATCTCACTGTTGTTCATGAATTGAACAATTTCCACTTCATCCCTTAAAGAAATGAAGTTAAATTTGTTATCTGTGATGTGTTATCAGATCATGTTATAGAATTATGGGTTATTCCATCTCTATCAAACAAAAGGTTAGAAAAAGTTATAAGTCCATCTTATAGTTAGATTAATCATATATGGTTCCAAAAATGAACTTATAGTTCATATATCAAACCACTTAATAAAATAAAACTAGTTTCTACTAACCAGGGACTTCTTGTAGGCTAGTGGTAGGCGATAAAGGCCAGTCGCACTTCGATTGTGGGTTCGATTCCCATAGCTTTGTACGATGTGATGGGCTGTCGCCCGTCCTGCAGGTTGGTCTTTTTCTAAAACTATATTACTATAACATCCCATCAATAATATCGAAAAACTTATATCCTTAAACAATACTAACTTATTTACAACATAATCCATTCCAATCTTTAGGCTTGTCGATAATACTACAGTCCACTCTCATAATATAGTGAAAACGATTACCAGAGATGTGATACCATTGTTGAACCCCGTATATCATAAGATATGTCTTTTTGGTCACATTCCAAACATTTGAAGGCCTTAATCATGTATTCTCTTGAAAAATGAATACCCATTTAACCTTAGTGAAAACATGAATGTAGTTAAAAGTTAACACTTTCCACATACCAAAATCCTCAAAATTCTATATACTCAAACCATGGTATCACTTAGTCTTTATATCAATCATGATCTCTTGAATACAATCAAACATTCCATTTTTTCCTTATCCCTTCACTATGCGCATATCATTTTTTTCCAAAAATATCTCAATCACTTTCCATGGTTACCGGTACCATAAAATTATTGAAAACCACAATAGACCAATACATAAATATTACAATATTCCACGATTCTATATACAACATTATTTTGGAATCCCATTACATAAACACTTAATCATTCCACCACATCATTTTCATATTCAACATCACCAATGGTGATCGTATGTGACTTCCCATTGTCCATTTCCTTAAGTGGTTTCTCATGTCGATCATCACAAACCCTTGGATTAGGGCATTTATTGGCATAATGCCCCATCTTCTTGCACTTGAAACATTGAAGTGTAGTAGGTTCATTCTATGTGTCCCTTCCTTTGTTTGCATCATTAGACATCTTCTTCCTGTCATTGCGGCAGTCAAATGCCCGATGACCTTCCTTTCCACGTTTTAAACATTTACTTATCCCTTTAAGACAACTCCCTCCATGTTTCTTTCCACACATTGAGCATAAGGGAAAGCTCATCTTCTTTTCAGTGTGCTCTTTAGATTTTCCTTTGAATTCCATTTTCCTCTTCTTATCAAACCCATATGACTGATGGGTTACTCCAATATCCATCTCGACTTTGAGAGCACATCGAACAATTTCCTCATAGCTATTGAAGTCCCTTATGGTTAACACCCTTCGAAGACTTGGTTTTAAGCCACTAAAGAAACGATCGATCTTACTCTCTGGTTGGATAGTAATACTAGAAGCGTACCTTGCAAGTCTTGTAAAATTTTCTTCATAGGTACCAACAAATTCATCATCCTTTTTCTTCAGTTCAAGAAACACTTTCTCCATCTTTGTTCAGATAATACGAGGGAAGTACTTATTGAAAAATAATTTCTTGAACTCGTCCCATTCCATGGACTCAATTTCATCCCTTTTCCTCGTATTCTTAATAAGATTCCACCATTGAACAACATCTCCTTCCAAACGATACACTTATAGGATGACTTTATCATGTTCAGAACATTAAAGAACTGAAAATATCTTTTCAGTAGTACTAATCCATTGTTCAGAAAATAATGGATCAGTAGACCCACTAAAAGAAGGTGGACACTGCCTCATGAAGGATTCAACTGAATGTTGCTCCTTCCTTTGCTCGTTTGGAATTCCAGAATGATTCATAGCTTGTGTAAGAATAGCAATAAGATTTTTCACTCAATCTCCCATAACATTCGTTTTTTCAGGAGGAAAATCATTGCATTGTCCATTAAATTGATCAAAACGGTTCCTTTGGGTTTTATCCATCGTCTAAAACCTAAAAAGAATAGTGTGAGAGGAAAAAATCATGCTAGGGAAAACAACACAATAAAAGAGGCGTACATTAAATATCTAACATCTTGGGTTACCTTAATTCTAGTACTATAACCTATACTTATACTTAACCTTAGGGACATCCCTAGACATACCTTAGAAATATGTCTACGGATCTCACTAAAGTTCTCGCATCCTTGTTTCCAAAGGTTGACTAAACCATTCCTCTGATACCAACTGTAGAGACCCGAAGCTTGACGTACATGGACATTACATTACTTTAGAGGAATACTTAATACATAAAAAAACAGACACACAAGGACCGTAAAATTTTAGTGTCTTTGGAAACTTGGAACATAATCTTCTAATCGTTGAGAAAGATCTTCAACATCTCCCATAAAGATCTTCCCCTTTTTTTCTTACCTAAAAACTTTCTTTATATCCTAGGGAAAAGAAAACATAAGAAGGGTGAGCTCAAATGCTCGGTATGGGTAAGAATGGATAAAATAAAACATACCATATATATTTGAACTTAAAAACATGAACATAATGTTTAAACATCAAAATCTTGAGCAATGACATAAAACATGGAAGTATGTAAGGCATAGATCATAAAGAAACATTAACAATGATAAAATAGCATGGGAATAAAACATGTAATTGTGGAAAACATTAAGTACATGATATTATTTCCATATTAGCTAAGGCATTGCGGCCAAGACCATTTTAGTGGAAAAAGTCCCTTTCTGAATCGAGTTCACTCCTCGTTCCAGTCCTGTATTACTGAACAGGTTTAACATGCCATTCCTGCCATGTCTATCTCATGAGATATAAATCTTTACCCAATGCATTTGAGGGAGATATATGTCCCACACATCTCATAATAAAATCATTCTTACTTGTGCCACAAAATAAACATACATCATTCATAAAAACCCAATAAATAAAATGGGTTTCATAAACATCATCTCATCCGCACATAATCCATATAAAAGAAATGGATATCATTTCATAATAAGAGAAGTGAAACCGTGTAAATCATAGAGAAATTATATTTGAAACATACACATATGAAATAATGTCATCTTAGATGAAAAATGTTTTTGATAAAACACTTGAAATGAATTCTTGTGGAAAATATCCCTTTTTCTTCAAAATCATTTTATTTTCACAAAATGTCATGCAATTTTAAAAGAAAAGGATTTTGTTGAAAATAGTCATGAAATATTTTGGTGGAAGCATCATGAAAATAAGGATTTATAAAACTGTAAAAATACGTTCGTGCCATATAAGTTAAAAAAACATTCTTCCCGTACTTTTGTCGAGAAAGTCAAAAAGCACCTCATACGAAAAATGACAAAAGATTCCTTTTATATCTTTTACAAAAAACTCACCGAAGGGTAAAATTGGATTTAAACAATTGTAGGTGGATGGAAACAATATTACATATTGAGGAATCATGGATGTGTATGAAAAAATACACCCCAGTAAATACCATGTATAAAAAATCTCAGATAAAATGAGATTGTGATATTTTCCCTTACCTTAGGTCCAATTTGCTTCGTAAGTGTCTGAACCTCCTCTTCTTTGAAGCGCCTCTTTGAGTCCTCTTCTTAGGGCACTAAAATTTGTCTTTGAAGAAGAACATGACCTCTAGGATGTTTCTAGGGAAGTGGAGAAGAGAATTTGGCAGGGGATGGCTGAGCATTAAGGCTCAAAGTGGTGTGAGGAAGAGGGGGAGGAGGTGCCCTTTTATAAGAGAGTAGAGGGGCACCTTTGGAATAACTAAAAATATTATTTTATTATAAAGACAAATTCGGTTTTAAATAGCTCCAAATTGATTTATTTCAAAGCTAAGGTGGGGATGGGTCGAAATCCTCTCATCCAATAGAATATAGACAAGTTTAGGTCATTATACTAACCTTATCTTTTAGTTTTAACTCTTAGTTAATTAGATTGACATTTACCATGTCACTTTGTATTTTTTATTTGATATAGTTAATAAACTTACCATATACATCAAAGAGACCCCCAAGTGGTCCATTAATGATACACCTATCTTGATATAAGTATCTTGGCCGAACCATAGATTTTTAGGAATAAAATAACAATCAATAATATAATATTTGTTTTAAAAACTATTTTATGTCAATTTTGACACTATTCAATAGTTGATTTTTGTGAAACTCATAACAGAATTATTACTTAGAACAAAGTTAATTAAATCATTAAAAACATTTCATATAACCTAGAAAATTAGTGTAATTCATTAAAAGTCTCAAATTATATTTATTTGGGTATTTATAATATCTATAATGTTAATTTTTCACTATTATGGTAATTACTGCATCATCATTGTTTCATAAATAAATTAAATTATTTAATGTATAAAAATTATAAATAAAATATCATTATGTAGGAAATCGTTTTAGATTTATAATGAATATTTACAATCGAAAATCCAACATATATAACCCTATGTAAAAATTGTTTTTCTAAAAGATATATTCTTGTGTCATTTTTGTATTCATTTTAACTTAATTAAAATTAAGTGTCCCTATCACTTACAAGTGGCACCATGGGGTCCCAAAATTGACCCAAATATGCCCATGGTCGAACATGTATCAACCAATAAGGTCATCACACGTTTCAGTGTAATTTTTTTTTTATTATAATATTATTTTTAACCCTTATTTACTAGATTTAGCCATTAACCATGGTAAATAAAATATTTACCGAAATAATTATTCAAAATGTCTAAAAATAAATGTTACCTATTTACACAATTTGAACATACTGATTCCAAATATGGAATCAATTTTTTCCAAATTCAAAACACAGAAGTGGAAGAAATTAATTTAAAACTAATTTCCACTGTCAAAACAAAAAGCATGTTTTTAAGATATAACAACTATCAAAAGATTGATGCTTGTTTACATTCGGTTTAATTGGAAAATTATGTCCAATGACCAAAATTGTATTAAATGGTAAAAATATATTCTAAATATACTTTAAAACCACTCAAATTCATAATTTACCACTATTAATTATTTTTATTAAAAAAGTTGTTTTTAATTAAAATTTAGTAATTTTAACTATTCATCAAAATATGAAAGTTATCCGAAAAGTACCAAAATTTCACCTTAGGCTAAATTCGATACTCCGAATCCAAAAATGAAGTCCATTTTGAGAGATAAAATTTCTAAAATTTTAAAAGGTGGTTATTACTATTCATAACATCTAGTTTTAATAATATTTTAATAATATATCATTGTTTAGTAAAACCCGGTATTGCGTACAACACACACTATCGAGGAAGGACGCGATTGTGTGTAATGCAAGCCAAGTTAGGGTTGCATGTTGTGCAAGAATACTTAATTGTTTCGTATACTAGAATCCAACCATATTTCATTTATACATTGAATATATATATATATATATATATATATACTCAATGTTGCGTAGAATAACTATTAACAAAATAGTGTGTAACACGATCCAAGAATAGTGTTGCGTATACTGCAAGCTAATACGGTGTTGCATATAGCGCAAGGTAATCTTGGTGTAGCATACAACACAAGACATTAATGAAATTAAAAGAATATTTTTCATAAAATCTCGGGGTATTACAAACGTCAAGTTCATGATGATCAGTGTATATGTTCTTTGAAAAAATCTCCCATATTGTTGTCATTTTTTTATCCATTTTCTTGTAAATTTCTTATATTTGTTTAGTGTTATCATTGTTTATGTCTCACGTGATTTAGCAGATATGTGGGATATTTTTTACGTCACCCTCTAGAAGTTGTTCACACTACTGCAAAACAAGAATTTAACAGTGCTGGACTTTATCAATACTAGAAAAAAATATTATAAAGGTTTCTTTATTAGCACTAAAAAAAGTGCTGATAATGGGGACCTTTTATCAGTGTTGTTTTTAGAACTGATAAAGGGTAACATTATTAGTGCTTTTCTAGCATTGATAATGGATACCCTAAATCAGCGCACTATTTATTTTTCACATAAAGGGATCCTTTAGGATCACTTTTTTGTGCTGATAATGTTTTGAAAAAAATTAAATAATTAGATTAATAAAAACTAAAAATCAATTTACTAAAAAATTTATTAAAAAATTTATTAATTGAATATTTATTGAAAAATAATAATAAACTAATTATACTATATATAAATTATAAAACGAAATAAATATTATATATTAAATATATAGATATATGTAAACTAAAAATAAAAAAAAATAAAAATTTAAAATAATTGATTAATAAAAATATTAAACATTTTGTAAGATACATAAATATTGATAATATTGATAAATAGTATATAATAAATATATAAATAAATTTTGATTTTACATAACTATGAGTATATAATATAGAATATATATTCTTTACGTTAAATAGTTAATATATTTAGTTATTGATGGTTTATAATTAAAAATTGATAGGTATTAAAAAAACTGACAAATTGCATTGAGTAATGGACGTAATTGGATGTCATTATATTTTTCAGTTAAACATAGATCAATTGTGTATTATTTTTAATTCAGATAAATATAAATACATTATTTATTTTTATATACAACCATCATACAAAAACAATTTATACAATTAATGAAATCTTATATTGAAACAGTAACACCTAATATTTATATAATTTTTTTTCAAATTTTAGTATTCATTTTAGAAAGTCATTATAACATTAAAAATTTAATATATTTTTTTTTGAATCGATAAATTTTGTTTTTTATTGTTAATAATATTAATGTTAGGTAATATATATTAATTTTTAATATGTTTTATGTTTTATTTTTTATTTTTTTTGAAATTTAATAAATTTCCTAACTTTATTTTGTATATATTTATTTTCTATGTGTTAATATTTTTTCTATGTATTCATCCATATTTCAATATATATGCATATTTTTTAATAATTTATATTTAATTAGTAAAACGTATCTATTGTTTCAATATTTTTAACGATTATGCATTTTTATTTATTCAATTTCACTCATTTTTATCATGCATGCACTAAAGATTGAATTTTCATTAATAATGTTAAACATATTATTAAAAAGTATTATTAAAAAAAATGTTTATAAATTTATATTTATTATATTCATACATTTATAATTATAAATAAAACAATATTTTTTTTAAAAAAGAATTTAGATAATTATAAATAAATTATTATAAATAATTATATAATTATAAAATTATAAAAAATTTGTTTAAATAATTAATATATTTTTAATAATTATGTTAATATATATTTATTATATATATATAATTATATATAATGATATTAATATTATTTTTTTGAAAGTTATTTATATAATTATAAATAAATAATTATATATAAATAATTATATTATTTTAATAACTCTATTTAAATGAAGAATATATTTATTATATATATATTTATATATGATATATATAACTATATAAATAAATCTATTAAAAATTATTTTTAATTATAATTATAAATACTTTATTAGCGCTTAAGTAACATGTGATGATAAAAAGAATTTTTTTTCAAGTTTTTTAGTGCTGATAGACATATAGATTTATCAGTACTATAAAAAGAGATCGTAAAATTAATCGTTATTAGCTTTAAAACCTTAGCACTGATAAAGGTTCCTTTTATCAGTTATTTTTTAACACTAATAATGAAATAGATTTATCAGAACAAAAAAGTGATGATTAATTTTCCATTATCAGTGCTTACTAACTTAGCATTAATTAAAGGGATCTTTATCAGAGTTTTTTTAGAAGAACTAATTAATGTGTCCCATTCTATATTAAGAACCCTGACAATTGCAAACTAAATTACAATACCTGAAGATTTTGCTGGAATCTACATGCTTCTGACGCTACTTACTATCGAATCCAACCTCGAGTCTATACTAAAATAATGTGTAGAACTATATAAAAGATTGAATTCGAGGTTCAAATGATTCAATAGTAGAATCAAACCAATTATAGAATGAAATAATTTTTTTGATATCTTTACTTTCCCTCAATTATCCACTAATCCTTCCCATCCCACATATATGTATCCAAACAAATCTGTTTGCACTATCCTATAATAAAACAACCCAATTTCACTGTTTTCAGATATATTGATGTATTGTCTTCCTCGATAGCATGTGGCTCTCTTCGAGACAACAATGGTACTGTGCGACTTGAAATATATCAAACCAAATGTTTGATCATGTAGTTGTGATGTATAATAATCTCCCAATACTTATATTCTATGAAAAATACCCCTTTTCAATCATCACATTTTGAAATATTCATCCATATAATGGTCAATGTCTTCATTGGTTTCGAATATTCCATTAAAAACCACCAGGGATCTTCTTTTTAATATATTTTTTGATAAATTAATGTGATTTTATTTTCCTGATTTACCTAGAAACCCAAAAAATATTAACTTACCAATCATCAAAATATCGATATCATACCTCATATGATATAAAAAAAATTGCATTTTGCTTTGTCTAATCCTCATATTACGTATTTTACATATACGAGTTCCAACAAACATTTATCATTCTTTTTCTTGATGTAGAGTCTATGATCAACTCCACCTTGATAAAAACAAATCTTTCCTAGGTATTGAACCAACCTTAAATACAATTTCCTCAATTATTTATTTATATTATACATATAATTATTTTACTAGAAAACCATTCTTTCATTTTCATCCAAAATAAACACATCTAGTTTCTCAATATATTCCCCCCTTAAGAACTACTTTTAGTAACATAGATTTTCTATTCATTTCTATACTTTTAAACTACATTTACTTTGAAATTTCCAGGAAAATTAAAAAAATTCCAACCTAGAAATGGAACTAAATTTACCACAAATATTATTTCCATTGATCACGAAATTTTCCTTGAACACTATCCCTTATTTATATTGATCAACATTTTCAATATTTAAGGAGTTTATTATAGAACACCCACTTGGTTCTGATGACATTTCTATATTCAAGACATTTTATAATTTCCCATGTCACGTTGTTCTTATTTGGATCAAGCATTTCAAGCATAAAGTTTATCCAATTATCATCCGTTCTAGCTTCCCCAAATTATTTTGGATCTAATTGGTAAAATTGAGGTTTTTTATAGAGTCTTACTCCTCATACTCTGCACTGAAACTATTCCATCACCAATGAAATTTTATTCATGGATTTCATCTTTCCTTATATTTCATAAAATAAAATTTTCATCCCCATAAACATCATCTAATATACATATACTATTGTAATATATTTCTTGAGTCTCATCCCACATTTCTTTTATAATTCTTGTACCACTTTGAGTATTATTCACCCCATCAGTAACTACTACTTATAGAATTTTAGGAAACATAGGTCCATCTCCACATTTGATGGAGGATGTGTTTTAAACAAAAAAATGAAATGATAATTGTTTAGGAGATGAGATGATAAGGATTAAATATGTATATAAATTTTACCTTTTAATGAATTTAGAGGATAACACCTACCATAGTTCAATAATTCATTTCTTAAATTCCATTATCCATTTTCTTTAAAGCATAAAAAAATATTTTAAATAATAAAATGTTTGGTTTCCCTTATTAGAAATTTCTATAACTTTCACCTAAATATCTTGTGGGTAATTATTTATTTATTATAAATAATGAATATTTTATGAACCTAGTATTATTTATAAGGATCAAAGAATGATGCACACTAATAATTCGATAAAACTGTATAAATTTAGAGTTAATGATTTCATCATGTTTGAAATAGAGAATGTATATGACCCTTCTAAAATCCCTTTTATGTGTTTACATTGTAGATATTCCAAAAAATAGTTTGGTGGAGTTGTTATTTATAACTTTCCTTTATATTACCTCCACTGCCTTTACTGGAAGAGTAACAACATTTCCTCTTCTCAATTATAGAGGTTATCTTAATGATTTCACAATAAAATAATTTTCCTCAAAATTAATATATTATTTTGATATTTTATTAGTTTTTAGTATTACTAACATAATTTGTTTTCAAATATAGGTCAATTTTTTTTTGATACGGGGTTGTCTGTCTATATTTTATACCTTTCTACAACAAAAAATCCACAAAATTATGCTGACTCAAACAATTCTCAACCATAGAGTGTTAGAATTTATCACTTGCATTCATGTTTTCCACAATGATTAGTCATAAAGGTAAGCTTGATGTTCACACAGTAAAATTATTCTTAATATAATTAATTTATTCTTATATATTTAGGTTTAATTTATTTCTATTTAGTAGTACTAATATAATAATAATTTTCTTATACCGGTGGATTCTTTTTTTGAGTTGGGTTAGATTGTCTGAAGCTTCTCATGCTCATGAGAGATTGGACATCATGTTTACAATTGAGATAATGAAAAAAGGAAAATGTGTCAAGAATGTATACAACATTAATGAAAAGGAGAATTCATACTTCTTTTTTGATTAATTTTGACATAATTTTACCTAATATTTGTATGTTAATTTCCATATAATTTTTATCTAATCCTTATTCAGGTTTTTTCATACATATATTGGGAATTAATATTTTTGTTTCAACTATCTTCCAAAATCTGCAAAGGGATAAAATGTACTTTTTCACCAATGTTACCATGATTTATATTGCCTTTTTTGTGGACTTTTTGACACTTTATAATGATTATATTTTCATAGATGAAAAAACATTCTCGTTGAAACCAAGAAGAGTAGAGGAATCTCATGTTCCCATTGCAACGACTTCCCATTATATAATGGACACTATAACTTCCAATACTCTTCTGTATTTCAATAACAATAATGGGTTTTCAGATAAGAACTTCAAATAAATATACAATATTGTAATTTCGACAAATCCATTGAATGGAAATGATGGTAAAATTGAAATTTAGGATTTTTATAGAGTTTGGGATGTGTAATAATTAGATGCACCTCAATTTGAAACATGTTGTGACTGGTATGACTTCAAGTACTTCTTTCTATTTCAGATTGAAATTAACATTAGTAAAAAAAGAAAACTAACATAATAAAGACCAACAAAACATTTTCAGTATCTTTTATTCTTAAATACAATGATCCATAATTCATTGTGACATGTAAGAATTATACGCACCTCAATCCAATATAAAATGTGTCTAGTATGACTCAATTTAAAATCTATCTGTTTAAAATTGACATTATACTTCAAAAAGTATCATTCAATGAAAAATAATCAAACACATATATATGTTCATTATAATTTATTATATTTATTTATAAATTATTTGTGATGGATATGAATAGTTCTCATATAAAACCGATACAAAATTTGAATGGTACGTTTAAAAGTTGGTGTTTGCAGGTTAAAATTATATTTTAGTAATAAATAAAAGTGACATAATAAAACTGAGAACACATAATGTTATTGTTTTGAAATATTATATAAATAATCTATAAGTCATTTTGGATGTTTAGGAATTTTCCAAACCTCAATCTGACTCACAGTGTGACTTATATGAAAACATGTGTGTATTTTTATTTAAAATTGACATCAATTTTAGTAGAAATGACAACTGAACATTTCAAAAACAAGAAAAAAACATTCATATTATTTATATAATTAATGAAAAAGATTCATAAGTCATTTATTAAATGTATGAGTCAACCACATATCAACCTGACATATGATGTGCTCGGTATGAATGAATGTGTTCGTTATCAGTTTGAAATTGACAATTTAGTTCAAAACGTTTAACTAATTAAAAATAGAGAAAACACTATTTTATTTGATCAATAATTTATGGAACAAATTAGAAAATAATTTTTTATGTGTGAGAATTTTTCTCACATCTGAACAATACATGACATGACCTATATGATTCAAAATATGTGTTTCATGTTTATAGTGTCATTTTAGTGAAAAAGACAGGTGACAAACTCAAAACAAAGAAAAAAAATTCAATTTGTTTGGATAAATTAGATAAATGGTCAATAATTTATTTTGGATGTGTAAGAATCAGCTGGACCTCAATCAAATGCATGGTGTGACTAGTATGACACTAAGTGTGTCATTATTTCAAATTGACACCAATTTTAGTAAAAAGGAAAAAATGACCTACTCAAAACTAAACACAACAATGTCTTTTATACTATATAAAAATAATCCATATGTAATTTGATATGTGTTGGAACAATCTTAAGATCATTTTGATACATGATGTTCTCAATATGACTCAAAATGTCCGTTATCAATTTAAAATAGATATTATAGTCCAAAAATTGTCACTCATTAAAAACTGAGAAAACACAAAATAATTTATTGATTATTATGGAAAATTATTCATAAGTCATTTTGATGTCTATGAATATATCTCACATCGAAAAAATACACAATGTGATCGATATGAGTCAAAATTCACATTTCTAATTTAAAATGACATTTTAGTAAAAAATAAAATTGAAATACTCAAAATCAATAAAAAGCATACATATTGTTTTGATACTTTAGTAAAATGATCCAAAAATCTTTTTTGACATTTAAGAATCATCTTCACCTCAATATGATGCATTGTGTGACCTATATGACTCTAAGTGCATCTTTTTATTTAAAATTGACATCAATTTTATTAAAAAGATTAACTCACCAACTAAAAACCCAAAACACATCAGATTATTTTAATACTATAGAAAAATTAACCATATGTCATTTTTGATGTGTATGAATTAGTTGAACCTCAATCCAATACATGATGTTCATGGTATGACCAAATGTGTTCAGTATCAGTTTAAAATCATCATTTTAGTTCAAAACGTTTCAGTCACTACAAGCTAAAAAACTCTCAAATTGTACTGATAATTTAGGAAATCAATTCATAGGTCATTTTTTACATCTAAGAATAAAATTCACTTAAAACTGATACATGATGTAGATGGTAAGAGTCAAAGTGTTTGTTTCCTATTTAAAATGAAATATTAGTAAAAGAGAAAATTAACATGATCAAAACTAAGAGAATGTTTTTGGATTGTTTTTATACTTTATAGGGACAATGAAAAAGTCATTAGGGATGTAGAGGAATCATATTAACCTCAATATGATGCATGGAATGACCACTAAGACTCTAATTGCATCTTTTTACTTAAAAATGACGTCATTTTTAGTAAAATTAATACATTATATTAATTTATTACATTATATTATTGCTAAAATTTGAATTTTTTCACATATAGGTGTACTATTTTTCTCCAGTTGGGATGGTTTTTTCTTAAATAGAATATGTTGGGGCCATGATCAAAAGACAATAGAAAATTTATGTTTTTTGAAGGAATGTTTTAATTTTTACTTATGTAATTGTATAAAGCATTAATGGAAATGTCTATAATATATTGTTTTTCTTGTATTTTTGTTGTAAATTTCATTACATATAAATTCTATATTGGTACTTCATTTTTTTATATTTACTAGGATTCTAGGGCTCTTGTGTGCTGTTGTAGCACATTGCACCAGTCCAACAATGTCCAATTTCAACCATTATAGTATGGCCCTTTATCAGTGCAGATAAAGGTTCCCTTTATCCATTCATCTATATGAACCAATAATGGTCCTCTTTACCAGATCTTTTTAAATTTATGATAAAGGCCCCTTTATTATTGATTTTTTAGTGGTGATAAAAGACGATGTCTTTTAATCTTGCTCTGGTAGTCAGAGCTTCTCTGGCACTAATAAAGGAAATTTTTAGATATGTTAACAACCTATTTTGTAGCAGTTTCACATAATTTATGAATGATCATGTGAAGTTATTTATGAATTATAATTGATTGCTCTATTTTTTCTCAAATATTACCATACGGAAATATTTTTTGGCCATTAGATCACCCATTCCATGAAACCCACTCTGGTCCTTATGTGGACCAGTTCGAGGTTTCACATAAAATTACCTCTATGTAAAGATTTTGCCTTACACTTTCTACTGTATTGGGGGATCTATAGGCCTCTCCATCACATTTTATCATTTATTTGTGTGGATTATATCACGCGAATACAAGATGGAGTCTATGGAGGGTTTTAGATCTGAAATATTATGAGTTTCGACCATATGTCATTCCGGGGGTGTCACATGATTTTCAGTGACCGAATGACTGTCCCTTAAATACCCCATTTATTATATTATATCCAATTAATTTTATTTATTCAATAATGCAGTCCTGGAAGGGGACATTTATACTATCATACTGACGTGTCAAAATTCTCCCACGATATTATGGTTCCTATTGGAAGGTCTTTGAATGATCCTAGGTGAGCTTTACGGAACCTTCAATGAGTTAAGGATGGATTTTTAGGGGGCATTTGAAAAATTAGTTTGTCTTATCAAGGGTCTTGCGAGACCATTATGTTGACATCCTAAGCATGCCGTGAGAGTTTTATGACCATGAGAGGATCCCTTCACATCTCCTATTTATTTACCATGTTTATTTTACAAAGGTATAGGATCTTGTGTGGTTGTATGATTTTTTTCATAAGAAATAACTCAAACACTTGGTGATGAATATAATTATAAACAAACTTTTTTATTAAGATGCATAATCATTTCATGGAAATTCCCATGTATTTGTCGTTATGGAGCCAAATGGGGAGTTTTAAGTCACCTAGATGTGTCTGAAGAACTTCTAGTGATGAGGATGACCTGGCAGTTAGTTTTTTTGAGATGAGGTGAACATTTCATTGGGTTCTTGGTGAATCTTTCTATTTTCTAGGGGTGCATAGAATTATGTCTATGACTGTAATAGGTTCCTTTTTTCCCCATTTTTATTTCCTATTTTTTTGTAAAGGACTGGGTGTTTCAAAATTTTCTCGAGTGTTATTGAAGACAACCATTTTTCCTCTCAGTGATGCATTACATTAGATTTTATGACCACAAGAGGCTCTAATATTTTCAATATTTCGCTCCTTTTTTCCAAATATATTTGGACTATTCATCAGGTATCCACTAGATGAAAAGAACAGTGACCTGAGGGATATTATCTGGCTATCATTACATGATCACTGATTTATTAGGGCAACTTCATAAGAGTTGTAGGATTGGTAAAAGGGGCTTTGTGGAGCCTTAAACACGCTATGCGCTGCACAAGACCATATTCATGGCAATCCAAAGGACTTACGATCACATTTATTCTAGGGTTCACATGATCTTCATGATCCTATCCACATTCTTATTTCATTACTTTACAGCAAAAATAACACCCATATTAATGTATATTTTTTTTCATTTTATGATTCTCATTTGGAAGGTGTTGATAATATTAGCTAATTTTTAAATACCAAAAATATGAAGATAATTTCTTTATATATAAAACAAATAATATTTAACACATATATATTAGAATTAATGAAAATATTTCCATGGAAAATCTTTTTCATGAAATAATCGTAGAACTAGATGTTTGAGGGAAGATCCATGTCTCTCTTTGTGAGGCATTTTTTCTAGAAAATATTGATAATAAATAATATTTAATTTAATAAGAGTTTTATAATATTTATAAATTTAGGTTGATGTAAAAATAAATTATTGAATACAATATGCTTCTCATAGAGATGACTTATAATAAAAACATTCTATTTTTCTTGAGGCAATCATCATGGTACCATATAATACATCTGATCAACAATCAATGACATATTGTTGAATTCAACCCCCAATATCCATTTAAAACCATTCAATTTCTTACCCAAATATTTTAACATCCTTCAGCATGTGATAGCATCTGGCATAGTAAAATAGGAAAAAATATGTAAAAAATAATTTAACCAAATTAATATATTTTTTGTACTTAATGAAATTTAATTTAATCAATGATTATTAATATACTAAAATTACTTTAATTTATTAATAAAAAACCTCATTCTTTAATTGAAAATAAAAACTTCTCCAATATGGAAAAGTATTTAGAAGGGTCGCTGGCTTAGAACCCAACCATACTATGATTAGACCTACTATTACCCCATAATCCTCTATCAAAACACTAAGTATATCAAATAGTATCACTGTATCAATTCCATTTAGATTAAAAAAATTTAAAATATCATGGTTTTCCTCTAAAAAATTAATGTATATAATTGTTTGCAAAAATTATCTTAGAATACAAAAATAAATGTTTTTTTATATTAAAATTCATACCTATAATCATGTCTCACGAATATCCTCATGAAGTTACTAGAGTGACCAACTACTCCATTAATTCATGAACATTTCCGACATTACTTGATGGACTAACATATTGCATTGATGCGGTATATTTATAATTGGAACTATGTTAGATACTATCAAGAGGGAGAAATAGGGAATTCTAGATAACATCTAGATGGAGCTAGAGGGTGTTCCAATAATAGTATGTGAGTTATCAATTGGTAAACACAATGATGTATGGATAATGAGTGGAAATTATATAACTTATCATCTAATTTCATTGAGTCATTTTTTCCTCAACATTTTTATCATCAATAAAGTTTAAAAAATTTAAAAAATTTATTTTTAAACATATATATCATTGATAGGTCTTAACTGTTATAATATTTGTGGATAAATATAGTTTTTCTTTTTATTTTTAATGATTTGTTTCCAAATTTTTATTTTAAAAAGATTTAAGATATTATAGTAACATTAAATAGGTTTTCAGTATAACAACATCGTAACCAATTTTCTATGGATTAGGGAAAAGAAGAAAATAATCTAGGAACTGAAACATGATGATGTACCATAGAATATTCATAAGACCACATTGCAACGATAATCATATAGAAATTAGTATTTTAGATAGAATAAGTGTTGCATCATGGACCAAGAATTAATTCATAGAATATTGTAAATCATTTAGAGAAAATAAAGGAAGAAATATAGCTAGACCTAATAAATACACTCGCAGGTGACTAGGCTAACTATCATGAACAAGCCGATTGATCACCAACCATAGGTTCCAGTCACATAATTAAATTAAGTGGATCATGTTCATAGAACCAGATGAGGAAGTGCAGGGGAAAGATAATCATATTATAGAACCCAATATGGGTTAGTGATGGGTAGGTGGATGGGTACAATGTAGGAGTGGTGCTGCTAATCTCGTCATCCCTTCCCATATCCTGGGTAATGAAGCAGGGCCCTACAGAAAACAAATAATTATTAGATACTGGAAGTTAAAACTACTCTATATCATCGACGACTACTGAATGGTAAAAATAAAGTTTTCATTATCACACAAAACCAATGTTTATAGTGCTACATTAAAACATTGATTTCTATGACCTGGAATGTGAATAAGTAATAGGAACAGTCATACTAGGGTTAAGGATGATCATGTCGCAACACACCCACAACAGAAAAAATGTGGAATATGAAAATATGAAAACGGGAATATATATTTTGAATTAATACCATCACCCTATGAGATACCATCTACAATATAGTACAATCACCTATGACATGGTGGGTCTTCAAAAATAAAATCTTCAAAAAACTGGGATGTGAAACCCCACATCACATGTATACTCCTAGCCAAAATCCTATGAAAATTATATTTTTATTCTATCAAACTATGATCAAACATTTGTGATAATTTACACCATAGTTCTTGGAAGTAACAAATTTGAAAGTATATATTTTTTACGTAAATTTCATGACCTTAGTTATTCCATAGGCCTTTTCTAGCACTATATGAAAATCCTATTTCTAATCTATATATTGGATAATAAAATGGGATATTCCATTATGATGATTAATATATCTAATTTATGAGCTCTTGAATTTATAAGTGGGGTTGATTTTAATGTAGACAAGAAGATGATGGAACCCATATAGAAAATACACTAATAGAGATCAAGAGGTGTTATTGGAGAACTTATAGATTTCGTATACAAAATTATGGTTTTTCAGATTTGGATTGACACATGAATGATAAAATAGTAAAACAATTTTCATTAGGTTTTCTTGATTTTATCAATTATTTTGAACACGAGTCTTCCTTTCCTTGATCCCACAACTTCGGTCAGGATGAATGATAAATTTATCACATGTTCATAGTCACTTAAGGGATGGTGAATCAATAGTTTTATGAATAGAATTTTGATAATAATGTTATGTTTAACTTGAAAATTTATTATAATGAATCAATATCACATTGATCATATTTCAATATTATCCTATACTCACAAAGAGATGGTGAAAAGGATTAGTGAAAAAATACTATCATGGTAGAGTTGGGTGGGGGTGAGATATGATCATAACTCCAAAAATTTCATATAAGATAGAATCTAATGCAACTATGATTATTTAAATACCTTGAATAAAGGAATCAAATAGACATAAGTATTTATATTTTTAATTGACTAAGTCATCCATTTACCCTATGAATTCTTCCAATTGGTTATCCATTTTTATTTTCCAGTTGAATTGATTATAAAATTTAGGAATACATCCTCTAAAACTATCCTACCATATTAATATTATATTATAGGTTTCATTAAACCAAAATTAATTTTTTCATGGTGACCTTTGTTCCTATAAATCCTTTTTATTCATCTTTGTTGTTCCATTGGGATGTCATTTATATTTTACATTAAAGTGACAATATATAATGCGATTCTAGGATAAGTTTTTGGAAAAAACCTCAAGATGTTATTTTGGTGTTTTTAGAATTAATTTTTATTTGAAAAATCTAGTTTATAACATTCTAGTATGCTTGGTGTTTCCGATGAAATTATTTTGAAGGCGGCATAGTTTACCGCTGCTTGAAATATTTTTTGGCCACAAAATAAGGATTTTGTTTACATAAAAGGAATCGTTTCTACCAAGCATAATTATAATATCGCATTAGAGGTAGGAGGAAATTTGAAGAAAAACTAGTTGAGAAAATATTTCTATATATCAGCTGCACTTGCGGACTGCAAAGGAATCCGTCATTTATGAGAGAAGGTGTCAATTTACAATTGTCCCAAATGGTTATGTGCTATAAAAATCAAACAGAAATATCAGTTCAAGATTGGATCATTATTTTCCATTAAACATTGTGAGTTAATAGGTTCCACAAAAAATATTCATTTTCTAAGGAATACAATGATTTGTGGGGGACTTCCAACAAATAACAAACCTATGCATACCACATAGTGAGTTCAATACATGGTGATAGAGAATCAGAAAATTGGTTTGTGGTAATTTATATCAAAATGTTTTTTGGTATTAATTTTCCTATATAAATACCACCAATAACATCATTATATTGATTTAATTACATTAAATAAAACCGTCACTATAATAATTCGGATATTTCTAGAGTGGTTCTCGAAGGAGGTATTCAAGAAAAGAAGTGATTTAAAAAATTGATGATTTTCAATACAGTCTGTGAGGCATAATTTTGAGAAGGATTTATTTTTTGAATATAGTTTTATATAAGTGGTAGGTTGGGCACATTATATAATAAAGGAGAATTCCATCCATAATGTAAATACAGTATGAAATTCAATGATGTCTGTGAAGCACTCATGGAATGTGCGCAAGGAAATTCATGAAGTGATTAGTGTAGTTTGTAAAGGGGATAAAAATATTATGTGAACGAAATTTATGAAAACCAAGATTATGTGGAAAAGTATATTTTACCTACTGGGTGAATATTGGACTTTATTTAACAATCATACATGTGTGAAACAGTTATGAGGTGACTTACTACAATAGAAGATTATTCTGAAAGAGAAGTGAAAAAAAATCTGTTGAGAGAGTTTTGAGCATTAAAATTATGTACAGTTGTAAACCAAGAGGGATAGTGATTCCACTCTAAAACTATTAATAGATGTTATCTTTAGTTGATTTGGTATATAGAAATAGTTACTTTGTATAGTCTTTGTACATAGCCCAGTGACGGAGAACCAAGTAAAATCGTCATGCCCAGTGCATATTCTAATTATCATATTACACTCTATTATGGGATGGAGTGTGAGGATGGTTTTGTTTAAAAACGAAACAAGATCCAAATAAGAAGCTTTTTTAATCTGTCATACCTTGATTCACACCCCTTCTTAGGATATTTTACCCATCTGGGATAAAAATAATTTTCTCAACAAATGGTTGGAAGTCAATGGTTCTCTATCATTATTAGAAATGGATGTTATTAAAAAAATGGATTTAGATTTTATAGGAAAAAAATTTATGTGTATGGACAATTTAAATACAACACTTATTTCTATCATTGGGTATGGATATATTTACTGATGTAATTCTTGGTATCTTTTAAAGCATGTATAGTGATGTTTTATCAGCTGAAAAACATAGTGACTTGGATTCTGATTCAAATAGAATAAATTACTTAGAGAAGGTTGTATCAAAAATAATCTATAAAAAGTATCTTCCATGTATGTCAACAAATTATATATGAGAAAATTATTAAAATATCTATGAAGTCAATTAATAATCCTGAGAAGAAATTTTTCAAGTTCGATGCAATAAATATGAGGAATTGAGAATGCACCCCATTGTGTTGGTAAATTCATTATTTGCTTTGTTGAATGTTACTATGGAAGATATGCATGATATCAGAGAAATTATTTAAGATTTAAATATATTTAATTTCATATTGAGAATACTCCCATATTGATTCAATCAAAAATCTTATATACTGGAGGATAAAATTTCAAAGGAACTGAAATTGCATAGCTTATAGAGTACTCCTTTCACATTTTACATGAGAAATGATGATAAAGATTCTATAGAAAAGATGAAGCCCAAAGTAGTGAAATTCATATCCCTGAAGAAGCAAACTATTGAATATATTTAAGAGGAATATAGTGTGGATGATTTCATGTCATTCCCCACTTCAAATTTGTATTGAGTAATAGGAAAGTTCAATGAGAAACTTCTACCTGTATGCTTTCAATGTGTATGTATTGGACATATTGGATTAAATTGTCCTAATATGTTTCAATATTATCATTAAAATGATGATGAAATTATCAGGAATAAGTCTTCAAACAATTTCAATGTTAGGATAATTATCAAGATAAATTTCATAAAAAAAATAATATACATTCAAAAGAATATGATAGTTTCAAAGACTTTTTTGTAGAATAGTTGGAGGACTGTAATTTTCAAAAAATCCAAAATAGTATAACAAATCGAATATGATGAAGGATAAGTTTATAGATGACTTAAACTTCAGATTGAATTAGAAGCTACACATGGAGAGATAGACATTTGGATAGCCAAAAAATAAAGCTAATAGAGTGGTTAATGATTACAAACTCTATATAAAACAAAACAAACAAGAGAAGTCTATGTTAGAGGATCAAATTGAATGGATTAAATACGAAAATCCAGAAAAACCATATAAATTCATTGAGTATAAGATTAATATTGAGGAACAAATAAGAATTGTCAATATTTTAACCTGCACAGTAAAGGATTGAGTCAAACACATCAAAGAGATTGAGGAAGAGGTTGGAAACCTACGAAGAAAGGTAAAATATCTAGAGAAAATATTATCTTTGGAAAATTAGGATTTAAAGGTAATATAAAAAATGAAAACTATATTTCAAGGTTCTAAAATAATTTATAAAGGAATGTCCGGAGAAGAAAACAATAGTTTAGAATGATACAATATGTATTGGGATGAATCACAAAGAGAAATTTATAATGTTTCAGCTTAGACCACAAGCACTCCCTCTATGGTTGAATATTGATTTCGGAATGAATCAGAACCAAAATATCAAGAGATCCAAAGGGATAACCAGTTGTTCAATAGTGACACAGAAGACTGCAACCCACATTATATATTATTACTGTGAATATATAGAACTCTCACAAAATTTTTATTCCATATCCAAGGGATATCAAAGGGAACAATATAAACAAATACAACTAAACCGAGAACGATATTCCTTGATATAATTTGATGTTGATTATTTTTGGTGTGGAGGATTTTCACACATGGTAATATATTTTACGTTAAGTATACATTGGAATGAGCCAAAACTTAATCAAATTGGATTAATAAGACAAAACTAAGAATATTAAAATAAGATGAAAATGAAAAATCAATGTGAAGAACTAAAAGTTGAATGTGGTCCATAATACTCTGAACAAGATCAAGAATATTAGTCAATGACATGGATTTGAAAGAAAAGAAATGAACAGCAAGTGGTTGAAAATATTATTTTCAAATCATCATGTCACACTAGAAGATGGATGATTGATAGTGAATGAACCTACCATATTAAATATAATATCTAATTAGATATTGAAAAAAAATAAATTAGCGAAGGTATTTTATTATTTGTAAATGATGAAGGAATGATGATTATTATCTCAAGAAAATCCATTTTGTGGGAAAAGACACTATAATTGTAGATGTATTAGTTATTGAAGGTCTCAATCAAAACTTAATAAGTGTCATTAAATTTTGTGACTCATGTCATGAAATCATATTTTAAAGAAATTATTTATAATCATGGAAAAATATGGTGATGTTTTTTTTGTAGTGAATGAATATAAAGGAAAGTCTCTACAAGATGAGTGGAGAAGAAGATATATGCTTTTTGTCCAAGGAAACTAAAAATAGGATATGGAGCAAACATCTTGGTCATTTGAGACAAACATACTTGAATGATCTG